>CM057459.1:1254156666-1255518333 GCA_016271365.2 Neoceratodus forsteri | reverse complement strand
TTATCCTTCTGTTGCTGTGGCCTCTACCTCAGGAGGGAGCCCCCAGTCCCATTCTCTGGCGTCCACCAGCCGGCGCTGACCCTTACCCCATGGCTTGCCCCCCCGGCAGGGTCAGCAGGGTTCCCCAACCCCCACTGGAGACGGGATCCAGTGTGGCCAGCGTCATGGCTAGCCAGGAGCGGGACCTGCAAGGTGCCCTCCATCATGCACCTCAGCAACTCTTTTTCCTCCATTTTTCTCCCTGCGGAGAACTGGCGTGCAATGACACTGGTGGAGGGAGCGTGCATGCACCTGCACCTCCAGGCATCTGCCACATCTCCGCCCCCCCTTAGCAGCATCGGTGTGCTGCCCCCCACCCTTTGCTGGGGTCAGTCACACTGACCACTGGCACCTCCCTCCTTGGAGAAGGAGTGCAGTCCCTTGGACGCTCGATCCTTCTCCTCCCCTTGTCGACCCCCAGTGGCCTGTGCTCATTCCCGAAAATGGGTCACCGGTGTAGCATGAGGTAAGGTGTCCAGTGCCTCAGCCCTCAGAGCCACTGGGCTGGCTTTAATTAGACTTATAATGATAGTTTACTCACCTGGTAAAGGTGATTGTGTTACTGCATATCCATGGCACTCCCACTTCCTCACCATAGGGTTATGTACGCCTGATAGGCTGCTGATGCACATGTGACCCAGGGTCAAATTACAAGTCCTCCACCAAGCCCCCTCTGTAGCCTCCTCCTATTCAGTTTCGATACTTCCAGAGCTGTGAAAAGTTTTGTTATTCTCCCTGTACAGTCTATGAGGCTACCACGTGTTCAAACAATCTACTTTATTAACTTGAACTGGTTTGCAGTCATCTATTCTTCTGTGCACTCTGTTCATAGCATGTCACACATTACATTATCATTATGAATTCGTTCACCTGTACCCTGCTTCCCTGTGGGCTGGAGTGCCATGGATATACAGTAACACAATCACCTTTACCAGGTGAGTAAACTACCATTGTGTTGCCTGTATATCCATGGCACTCCCACTTCCTCAACATAGGGTCTGTAAGAAGCAGTGCCTCTCAATTAGGGTGGGGGGAGCTGTCCCAGGTGGCAGTTAATAGCACCTTGTGTCCAAAAGTATTCTTTTGAGGCCGTTCTGTGTCCAGTCTGTAATGTCTGGTGAAAGTGTGTATCGTGGACCAAGTTGTGGCTGCTCATATCTCCTGTGCCATGGCAGTGTTCCTCTCTGCCCAGGACGTCGCAATTGCCTGGTTGAGTGAGCCTTTATTCCCATGGGTGGGACCTTGTGTCTCACTTTATATGCCTCCATTATGGCCTTTTTTATCCAAGTTGCGATTGTGCTCTTTGCTACTTGAGAACCCTTCTTATGTCCTATCAAGATGACAAACAACCTCTCTGTGTGCCTGAGTGGTGCTGTCCTTTCTATGTATGCTTGGAGCATTCTCTTGATGTCCAGTTTGTGTAGGGCTCTTCCTCGTTCATTTGTGGGCTCCTCAAAGAAAGTTGGGAGCTCAATTTTCTGGTCTGTATGAAATGTGGTGTTGACTTTAGGAATGAAGGAGGGTACCATTCGTAGTATGGCCCCTTGTTCTGTGAATGTAGTGAAAGGTTCCTTACATGACAGAGCTGTCAATTCCCCGACTCTGCGGGGGGGGGGGGGATACACTGCCACTAGTAGTGCTGTCTTTAGGCCCAACCAGTACACTTCAATACTTGAGACTGGTTCGAACGGCGTCTCCATGAGGGCATTTAACACCAGTGTTAGATCCCATGGGGGTACACTAACTCTGACTCTGGGGCATAGGTTGACTGCTGCTTTGAAGAAATGGATAATGTCCAGGTGTGATCCCGGGCTGACCCATTCTATTGTACCGGTTGCTGCCCCAATTGCCAATACTTGGACCCTCAGAGTCGATGCTGCTAAACCCTTGTCAAGACCCTGCTGAAGATACAGTAGGACATCTGATATTGATGGTGATTGTGGTCGAATTGCCCCCAAATTGCACCAGGATGAAAATATTGACCATTGTCTGGCATAGGTTGATATGGTGGAGCTTCGATTCGATTGAATCGTGGTATTGATGACAGTCTCGTGGTCACCCACCTTTAGCAATTTCCTCTTTCAGGTGCCAGGCCATGAGCCTGAGGTTGTCTGGATTGGGATAAGTGATCGGTCCTTGTATCAGTATGTCTGGACATGTTGCTAGGGTCATTCTGTCCTTTGCCATTGCTATGATTGTTGTGAACCACAACCTCCTTGGCCAACAAGGTGTTATGAGTATTATTATGCTCCATGACTGCCGGATCTTTGATAGAACCTGTGTTATTAGGGGTAGAGGGGGAAACACGTATGCATAATCGTGTGTCCATGGTATTGACAGCGCATCCATCCTCATCGACAGTGGTTCCTTGAACCTGGAGTAGAACTTGTGGGATTGAGAGTTTTTGCTGGTCGCCATAAGGTCCATGGCTATTGTGCCCCATTTTCTTTGTATCTTTTGAAATACATGTGGATGGAGTTGCCACTCCCCTGGATTTATCTGTTTGCGACTTAGTCAATCTGTTGTGTTCGGCTTGCCTGCCAGGTGAATAGCTGTCATGTTCAGCTTGCCTGTCAGGTGAATAGCTGTGATGTGCTTGAGGTTCTGCTGTGTCCATGTCATGATGGAATTCGTCTCTCGTTGCAGGGTCAAACTCTTGGTATCCCCCTGTTTGGTAATGTATGTGACTGTTGCTCTGTCATCCGATCGTAACAGTACTGACCTGTGTGCAATTTGTGTTTGAAAGGCTAGCAATGCATTGTATACTGCCCTCATGTCCATCACATTGATTGGCATTTTCTTTTCCTTTAGTGACCATTGACCTTGGGCTGATCTGTAGCCCATGGATGTTCCCCAACCCCATAGGCTTGCATCCGTTTCGATGGTGGCCTTGTGCGATATTTCTAGAGGTTGTCCCTTGGACAGATGTTGTGAGTTTGTCCACCACTGCAGTAATGTCCTGACTCTGTCTGTCATTTTTATCTTTTGTTGCATGTTCTCCTCAGATGGGGACTCGTATTGTAGTAGCAACATTTGAAGGGGCCGCATGTTCCATCTTGCCCAGGGGATGAGGTCTATGCATGAGGACATGCATCCCAGAAGCTGGGAAACCTGAGCCATGTTTGGCATGGTGGTGCTTAGCAATTGACTTGTCAGTCTTGTGATGTTGTCTATTTGCATTTGTGTTGGCCGTACTAGGCCTGTCCATGTGTCTATCCTTGCCCCTAGGTGCTCTATGCATTGGGGTCAAGTCAGTCATGCTCTCTCAGCACATGTAGTGTTCTTGAAGTTGCTCTCTGTGAGTCTTGGTAGGACTTTGTCCTGATGAGCTAATTGTCAAGGTAGGGAACAGTGTGTAGTCCCACCTCTCTTAGTTTTGCCACTGGGCCACTGAGACTTCTGTAAACACTCTTGGTGCTGATGCTAGGCCGAATGGAAGGGTTTTGTATTGGTATTGCTGCCCCAGGATTTGGAACCTGAGATATTTTCTGTGTGCTGGGCGCATAGGTATGTGGAGATATGCGTCCTTGAGGTCTATGGAGGTCAGAAAGTCCTCTACCCTGATTGACCTGATTGTTGATCTTACGGTCTCCATTTTGAACCTTTTTGTGGTGATGAATTTGTTTACATACTTCAGGTCTAGCACCGGTCAAAAGTCTCCTGTCTTTTTTGGAACCAGGAAAAAGATTGAGTATATTCCCTTGCCGATCTCATCCTGTGGTACCCTTTGTATGGCATTTGTTGCCAGTAACATTTCCAAAATGTCCTGAATCTGATGTATTGGGCATCATCTCTTTGATACTGGTGAGACTACCACTCTGTTTCTGTGTGGTTATTATATTGCAGTTGTGGCTGTCCTGACTGATTGACCGGTCATTTCATGCATTTTCTTTAGCAGATCTTCCACTATCTTGTCCACCGGATCCTTCAGAGCTGCTGTACCCTCTGCTGGAAGGACTGTCCTTTTATTGAGATCTGTTATTTTGGGTCAATTTTTGGTGCTGTGCACCATGTCTTCAGGATATCCTCCTGTAAGGGGTACAGCC
Source organism: Neoceratodus forsteri (assembly GCA_016271365.2). NCBI lineage: Eukaryota > Metazoa > Chordata > Ceratodontiformes > Ceratodontidae > Neoceratodus > Neoceratodus forsteri. The sequence goes on along the minus strand of CM057459.1, from coordinate 1,255,514,248 downwards.
TATCCAGATACCTCTTTTCCAGTAATCTTGCTGGGTCCAATACCTCCCACTCCTTCGTAATAATATCCTGTATTGTGGGACATACTGGGAAGAATTGTTCAACCTTACGCGGCGGCTGGATCATTGGGTCCAGCTCACTATCGGTTGCTGGTGGTGGTTGCTTGAACCCCAGTGTGTTGCAGATTGAGAGGACCAGGTCTGTGACATTCTCAGCAGTGAATAGCTTCAAAGTGATGGATGAGACCTCAGGGACTGGGATCTGTGGAGCTATAGCCCCTTCTGTATCTGACTCGTGTTTGGAGTCATGGTCGCTGTCATGATGTGAGTGTATGCCCTCGGCCTCATCATTGTCGAGCCCCTCCATTGAGTTGTCATGGTTTTCACCTGTTCCCTGTGTGGGGGATAAGGTCCTTGCCTGATTGGTCTTAGGTCTCCCTGAATGCATGGTGGGAGCTGCTATGGATGTTGTCCCTGGGAATGGTCTTGGATTGTCTATGTTGGACATCCGCTCAAGTACTTGGAGCATGAAATTTTGTTGGCTCTCCATCATGGCTGCCATGGCTTTTTGGAGTGCCACCATTGCCGGGTCAATGTGCAAGGAGTTACTTGCACCCACCCTGACGGAGTTATGGGCATCCATTTGATTTTTGTGGCTGTCCAATTCTCAAGCAGAGCACAATGGGCCCTTCTGTTGAGGCAGTAGAGGTACCTCACATAACGGGCATTCCCTTGCTGCTGACTTCTGCAAGACAGCAATGGAAAGGGATTTATTAGTCTTAGTTTCTTAATAATTGTTCAGTTATGAACTGTATTATTTGTTAGATTATTCTGTTAACATCTAGATTGGCCCTGTATTGGTCTGTACCCCCCTGGGCAGTATGGGTGCAACTCTTTCCCCTTCTTAGAATATTCTGTTAACATCTATGGGCTCAATGTATGAATGCTGGCCCTTTAAATGACTCATTTCCCCTGATGCTGATCATATTAAATAGAATGAGCCAGCACTTGGTCAAATCTCGCTAATGAGCAGTCATATGCAGGGGATTTAACAGAAAAGCTGCCTGCTCTCTGATTTTGCCATTGCCGTTGTTGGGTCAGCGAGAACAATCGATTCTGTGCATGCGCAAGCATTCCTTGTATGCCTGAGTTTGGTTGCCCCTCTGTAACATGGCGCTGAGGGGCATTGCACATGCGCGATTGATCTGTTCCCAATGTGCATGCACTAGAGGTTTTACAGAGCATGCGTGGTATCCCATGAGTGAGTAATGGCTGAGAAGAACCATGAAGGAGAGAAACAACCAGCCATTACTCCATTTTAAATCATCCTGTGTCTGCCTTGTGGCCCCAGTGGCCAAACACCTCTCCTCTTCATTCCAGGTCAGACACTTGCAGAAATAGAGCCATTTCTTGCGTGACAGCCAGTGCTATATACCAGGACCAGGGGGGATTAATGTTCAAAATGTGGTATAGAATCAATTATTTGCCCACATGTAGCCAATGATTTATGTGTTGAAGCACTCTACACCATAGCCCTGCTATGTAAGGGAGACAATAGGCTGGGTTCACAGAACCTATCCATCCCAAGGAAGAGTTGCTTGTTAAAATTTTTTGCTGTGCCTCCCTCAATATGCAGACGCTGAAGCAGGGACTGCATATGAGGTATGAGCCGGAAATCCTCGCTCATAAGGGAGCAGTCAGGCTGGCAGTCCTTTTAAAAGTGATTGACTCATGCTTCATTCCTTAAAACTGCTAGCAATCTCTCTATGGTAGCACAATTTACTAGGAAAACACGACACTATATGATGCAGGACATTCTGAAATAGCAACTTAGGAACATCTGTTCCTTCTCTCTTCTGTTTTACTTTTTTTTTTTTTGTAAACATTCTTTGACTGTAAAATTGCCTTTCTGTATACTGCTAAAATACTGTCTGTGCCATATAGTTAAAAACTGGTAAATACCTTATGTTTGTTGTTGCACTGGAGCTTGGGATAGTGCTGCAGCCTGGACCAGATGCACATATTAAACTGAATAGGAGAAGGCTACAGAGGGGGCTTGGTGGAGGACTTGTAATTTGACCCTAGGTCACATGTGAATCAGCAGCCTATCAGGCGTACATAACCCTATGGTGAGGAAGCGGGAGTGCCATGGATGTACAGGCAACACAGTCTCTTTTAGCACCATCTGTCTAAGTCCATTAATTTTGGAAGTGTTTATGAGAGAGGACTGCATTGGGGCCACTGCCATTTCTGCTGTCAGGAGTTTTTGTCTGAGCTGCCACTGTTTTTCAGTGATAAGTCAGGGACATAAAGGTGGAGGTTAACCAAATTCAGGAATTTGTAAGATTTGATTTTTCTCTTTTAGGTGATGTCCCTCTTGCACGGATTTAGATGCTGGTTCATTGGAAACAAAGCGAATTGTTTAACAGGTGTGTGCTGTTCTTGGTTCAAGCATCCATCTCAGTCACGCGGCATCAAATGGCACCAGAGCTATATTGCTTTGGCCACCTTTAAGCCCCAATCTGTTTGGCATTAATTGCTCCTGTGTTTACAGCCTGATTTGCTGGTTACTGTTTGCACGTGTTTTTTGTAGTGACCTTGCACCTTTTACAATTTATTATATACACTGGTTTATCTGCAAAGTCGTGATGCCAAATAATTGTACTTTTTTTAATTTTTTCACCTTAACATACTGTGTACTCTGCATTTTGTATTTTATTGTGCTTACCCACCTGTATTGTATTTTTATTGCTCTTGCACCTTACTGCATTGTGTATTTTGCAATTTTTATTTTATTGCTACTGCTCAACTGTATTGTATTTTTACTGCTCTTGCACCTTACTGTACTGTGTATTCACATTTCTATTTTTTATAATCTCCTTTATTGATTTTCAGAGAGCCACAGAAGTGAAAATATCATTACAGGGCAACTATGAAGACATGAAAAAATTCATAGAGAGACATTGAAAAAAGCCTGCAAAAAGAGCTCTTAAGACAGAATATACAAAAATGTAAATGATAAAATATAAGTAAAATATGCAGTCCATTTACCTGAAAAAGTGTGATTCCTATAGAAGATAGCATAAAAGAATATGAAGACATTAAAAATAATCCATTATATCCAACCTGAGGCCATGTATTGGGGATGGGGGTGATGCCCTCCAGTCAATACCTTAAGTGGGAGGGAGAGGAAACTTAGAGGAGGAGGCTTAAGGGGTCTACAGTGTTCCCTTTCATAGTATTTGAGCTTCTTGGGGAGACAAGGAATTCAAAAAGGGCTCCCACACTGTGAGAAATCGCTCTCCCCTACCTTTTAAGAAAAATGACAAGCACTCCAAGGTGAGTGCCTGTATTGATAAAGCTCTCCATTGACGGGTCATAGGCTGAACACAAGACATCCAGGCGTTCATGATACATTGCCAGGACAGAATTAGTAATACCTGTATCCATCGTGGGAATAGTTCCTAACCTTCTACACCCATGTCCTCCATTAAATAAACAAATCAAAACGAAAGAAAAAGCCACTATAGTTCTCAAGAGAGGTGGTTGTGAAAGTCAGGAAGAAAAAGATAGCATTCCAGAAGTATAAGGAAACACAGAAGGAGCAGGACAGAGAGCCGTACCAGTTAAGGCAGAAAGAAGCAGGAAGGGAAGTCAGAATAACAAAGGCCCAAACTGAGGAAAAGATAGCCAACTCAGTTAAGAAGGGGGATAAAACCTTTTATAGGTACATCAGCGAGCGTAGAAAGACAAAGGGAGGGATAGTGAGGCTGAATAGAATGAACGGTGGGTGGGCAGAGGGGGACAGTGAAAAAGCAGGAATATTGAATGAATATTTCTGCTCAGTATTCACAAAAGAGGAGGGGGAAGTGCCTAATCCAATTAACAGAAGCACTCTTGATAGGGGGGTCGATCCCAGTCCTTTCACAGAAGAAAGGGTTCTGCAAGAACTCCTAAAACTGAAGGTGGACAAAGCAATGGGTCCTGATGGAATTCACCCCAGAATTCTAAAAGAATTAAGGAAGGAACTAGTGAAACCACTGGCTACTCTTTTAATAAATCATGGGAGGATGGTGTGGTACCCGAGGACTGGAGGAAGGCGGATGTGATTCCCTTCACAAAGTGGGACCAAGACAGATGCAGGAAACTACAGACCTGTCAGTCTGACCTCTGTGGTAGGGAAAGTGATGGAGTCACTTCTGAAGGAAAGAATAGTTGAGTACCTAGAGGTCAGTGGAGCACAGGAGCCAAGGCAGCATGAGTTCACAGCAGGAAGGTCATGTCAGACGAATCTAATAGATTTCTTTGACTGGGTGACCAAAGTAGTAGACCAGGGAGGGGCTGTGGACATGGCCTACCTAGACTTTAGCAAGGCATTTGACACAGTCCCACACAAAGATTATTAGTCAAATTAACCAGCCTGGGAGGGTCCCAGGGTGGTATCCTGGTAAAACATTGGCTGGACAACAGGACACAGAAGGTAATTGTAAATGGAGTCCACTCTGAAGAAAAGGCGGTTACCAGGGGTACCGAGGGTTCAGTATTGGGTCCAGTCCTTTTAATGTCTTCATCAGTGACATTGCAGAGGGACTGGAAGGAAAGTATGCCTTTTGCAGATGACACAAAGATCTGCAACAGGGTTGATACACAAGGAGGCGTGGAAAGGATGAAAAGGGACTTGGCAAGGTTGGAGGAATGGTCAGACGTATGGCAGCTAGGATTCAATGCAAAAAAGTGCAAAATAATGCACCTGGGAAACAAGAACCCAGGGGAAGAATACACAATGAGTGGGGAGGTAGTAACAACAACAAAACAGGAAAGGGACCTGGGGGTAATCATATCAGATGACCTTAAGGTTAGCAAGCAATGTGAGAAGGCAGTAGGGAGGGCCGGGGGTATACTGGGATGTATAGGGAGAGGCATCAGCAGCAGAAAACAGGAAGTTGTTATCTCTCTGTACAGATAGTTGGTGAGACCCCATCTGGAATACTGTGTCCAGTTCTGGAGACCTCATCTCCGCAAGGACATTAGACAGGATAGAGGCAGTCCAGAGGAGGGCAACTAAAATGGTGCAGGGTCTGCAAGAGAAGCCGTATGAGGAGAGACTAAAGGAGCTTAATATGTATACCTTTGAGGAAAGAAGGGAGAGTGGGGACATAATAGAAACTTTCAAGTACCTCAGGGGAATCAACAAAGTCCAAGAGGGTAGCATCTTTCAGAAAAAAAGACTTGCAAGAACAAGGGGACACAATTTAAAGATAGAAGGAGGGCAGTTCAGGGGCAATGTGAGGAAGTATTATTTCACAGAGAGTGTAGTGGATGCATGGAACAGCCTTCCTGAGGAAGTTGTGGGGTCTAAAACTGTGGGAGAATTCAAGAATGCATGGGACAGACATAAGGCAATTCTTGTGGGGGGCAGGAAGATATAGGCTGTTGGTTAACTAGGATCTGCGGCCTATCCTGTAGGTAGGGAAATGGGCAGACTAGATGGGCCTAGCGGTCCTTATCTGCCGTCAAAGTCTATGTTTCTATGTTTCTATGCCAAAAAGCATGGCTGACAGGTATCACAGGGGTCTGCTAACCCACTATATTTGAACGCTTACAGGAAATAACCTTCCAAAAAGTCATCAGGACCGGGCATGTCCAACAATAGTGTATATACGCACCCATTGCCGTTTGACAGTTGCCACACAAAGGAGAAATCACAGGCTGGAATTTATGTACAATCACGGGGGGGGCAATATAATCTATGAATAAATTTAAATTGAGACTCCTTGTACTTATTACATAGAAGGATCCTCTTATGAGATTGTAAGAATAGACCCCAATCCTCCTCTCTTATGGAAAACTCCAAATCCTGTTCCCATAATGCCTTACTCTTGGTTGTGGTGTTAGGGAAAAAAACATTGTCCTGCTACACCACCTTGAGGACAAAGCTCCTAGCATCCAACTTAGCCATGTTCACTAGTTGCTTAAACTGGGCCACCGTGGCAGGAACCCTGTCCAACCCCCTCCTGAATGCCTGGACCTGTAAGTATAAAAAAAATGGGAGTGCGACAACCCAGTAATGCCTTGTAAATCAGCAAAAGAGCAGATCCCATCCCAGTCCCCCAAACAATTTACACCCAAGCCTCCCATTCATTGAATCCACCGTCCGAGAGTCCAGGCAGGAAAAAAGGATTACGTTCCACTGGCACCATTAGCATTTCCATGTCCTGCATCCCTCTACAGCATCTCAGTTGATCCCACACCTCCAGCACCCATCCCACCAATGGGTTAGGAATGCCCTGTCTGGCATAAGTCCGATGGCCCCTAACAGCATAATAGCTAGTTTCATGGGGTTGGTGTACCCAGTCCTGCACGTGCAGGCACTGAGTGGGTACATAGCATTTCAAATCTGGAAAATGAAGCCCACTCTTGGAGGTATCTGCCTTAAGGCACTGCATACTCATTTGGGAAAACCTACCTTGCCACAGGAAGGAGGCATAGGCACCCTCCAACCACTTTAGATCCCCATTGGTAAAACCAATAAGTAACATCTGCATCATGTACAACAATCGGTGCAATATATTCATTTTTATTCAATTTAGCCATCCCAGCCAGGAAATCAGCAGTGCCTTCCAGTCAGACAGGTCTCCGAAGACTACTGCGATAAGGTGTATTCATACTTTTTATTTTATTGTGACTGCCTGACTGTATTGTATTTTTATTGCTCCCTACCTTACTGTACTATATATTCTGCATTTTTTATTTTATTGCGACTGCTCAACTATATTGTATTTTTATTGCTGTCGCACCTTACTCTACTGTGTATTCTGCAATTTTTATTTTATTGCGACTGCCCAACTGTATTGTGTTTTTATTGTGCTCACACCTTACTGTACTTGGCACTAGGTGAAGAAATCAAAAACAACTACAGTGCAGTCAAAAAACGTGCACAAAAAATGACGAAATGAATGCTAGTGCTCAGCAAAAACACCGAGCGCTATCGAGGAGAAAAAAATAACAAAAAGCTGCATTGTGTGTTTCAGTAGGATTCTGTCCCTGTTCCCCCAACTATTAAAAATCACCCTGAGGGGAGGCAACTCAGGGAAGGGGAGGAAACTTGGGGGGAAATCAGTTCTCTTGGGAGGGCACAGGGGCAAAACTGCAGGGTGGGGGACAGACAAATTAAAAATGAATCTCGGCAAGGGGGAGAAAACAAAAGAGTCATGGGACCAGGAGTCAAGCCTTGGTCATCCACACATTCTGCCACTCTAGCTACTCGTTCCCTATCCCCTGCACCACAGCAGCAGCATGGCAAAGTGCCACACACTTCCCCTATTGTCCTCTTCCTCATGCGTGATTACAACTACAGGGATAGCGTTAACTTGCTACACTATCCCTGTAGCTGCACTGTCATATGCTATTTTTCCAGCATGGATTTTCCTGTGGTTTGGTACTGTACTGTGTATTCTGCATTTTGTATTTTTATTGTGCTTGCCCAACTGTATTGTATTTTCGAACATGTGAACAAATGAAAATGCCAGCAGAAACAGGCCTCATGGTCTTTTGTATTGCTCTTGCACCTTACTGTACTGTGCATTCTGCATTTTGTACTTTTTCTGCGACATCCCAACTGTCTTGCACTTTTATTGCTCTCGCAGCTTATTGTACTGTGTATATGTATTCTGCATTCTGTATTTTATTGTGACTCCCCAACTGTATTGTATTTTTATTACTCTCGCACCCTTCTGTAGTGTGTATCTCCATTTTTCATTTTATTTTGACTGCCCAACTGTATTGTATTTTTATTGCTCTTGTACCTTACTGTACTGTGTATTCTGCAATTTGCATTTTATTGCGACTGCCCAGCTGTATTGTATTTGTATTGCTCTCGCACCTTACTGTACTGTGTACTGTGTATTTTGCTTTTTGTATTTTATTGTGACTGCCCACCTGTATTGTATTTTTGTTGCTCTTGCACCTTGCTGTACTGTGTATTCTGCTATTTTTCTTTTATTGTGACTGCTCAGCTGTATTGCATTTATATTACTCTCGCACCTTTCTGTACTGTGTATTCTGCATTTTCTATTTTATTGTGATTGCCCTACTGTATTGTATTTTTATTGCTCTCACACCCTTCTGTACTGTGTATTCTGAATTTTGTATTTTATTGCGATTGCCCAAATGTATTGGATTTTTATTGCTCTTGCACCTTACTGTACAGTGCATTCACATTTTTTACTTTATTGTTACTGCCCAACAGTATTGTATTTTTATTGCTCTCGCATCCTCACCATACTGTGTATTCTGCAATTTTCATTTTATTGTGACTGTCCAAATGTATTATATTTTTATTGCTTTTGCACCTTACTGTACTTTGTATTCTCCATTTTTTATTTTATTGCAATTGCCACCTGTATTGTATTTTTATTCCTCTTGCACCTTACTGTATGGTGTATTCTGTATTTTTTATTTTATTGTGACTGTCCAACTATATTGTATTTTTATTACTCTCGCACCTTGCTGTACTGTGTATTCTGCATTTTGTATTTTTGTTGTGCTTGCCCAACTGTATTGTATTTTTAAGGCTCTTGCACAATACTGCAATGTGTATTCTGCATTTTGTATTTTATTGCGGCTGCCCAACTATATTGTATTTTTATTGCTCTCACCCCTCATTGTACTGTATATTTTGCATTTTGTATTTTTATTGTGCTTGCCTAACTGTTTTGCATTTTTATGGCTCTTGCACCTTACTGCACTGTGTATTCTGCATTTTGTATTTTATTGTGACTGCTCAACTGTATTGTATTTTTATTGCTCTTACACCTTACTGTATTGTGCATTCTGCATCTTGTATTTTATTTTGACTGCCAAATTGTATTGTATTTTTTGTGCTCTTGCACCTTATTGTACTGTGTATTCTGCACTTTATATTTTATTGCTACTGCCCAAGTGTATTGTATTTTTATTACTCGTGCACCCTACTGTACTGTGTATTCTGCATTTTTAATTTTATTGTGACTAACCATATTCTATTTTTATTGCTCTCGCACTTCACCATACTGTGTATTCTGCATTTTTATTTTATTGTGACTACACAACTGTATTGTATTTTTACTGCTCTCACACTTTATCATACTGTGTATTCTGAATTTTGTATTTTTATTGTGTTTGCCCAACTATAGCCTATTTTTATTGCTCTCATGCTTTGCTACACTGTGTATAAATAAATAAATAAATAAATAAATAAATAAATAAATACAATACTGCATTTTGTATTTTATTGCAACTGCCCAACTGTATTGTACTTTTTATGGCTCTTGCACCTTAATGCACTGTGTATTCTGTATTTTGTATTTCATTGTGACTGTCCAACTACTGTATATTGTATTTTTATTTCACTTGCCCCCTTATTGTACTGTGTATTCTACATTTTGCATTTTTATTGTGCTTGCGCAACTGCCTTGTATTTGTATGGCTCTTCCACATTACTGCACTGTGTATTTTGAATTTCATTGCGACTGCCCAACTGCATTGTATTTTGATTGCTCTCACACCTTGCTGTACTGTGTATTCTGCATTTTGTATTTTATTTGCGACTGCCCAGCTGTATTGTATTTTTATTGCTCTCACCCCTCATTGTACTATATATACTGCATTTTGTATTTTATTGTGACTGCCCAACTGTATTGTATTTTTTTGTGCTCTCACACCTTATTGTACTGTGTATTCTGCACTTTATATTTTATTGCTACTGCCCAAGTGTATTGCATTTTTATTACTCATGCACCCTACTGTACTGTGTATTCTGCATTTTGAATTTTATTGTGACTGTCTAATTGTATTCTATTTTTATTGCTCTCACACTTTACCATACTGTGTATTCTGCATTTTTATTTTATTGTGACTACACAACTGTATTGTATTTTTAACTGCTCTCACACTTTACCATACTGTGTATTCTGAATTTTGTAATTTTATTGTGCTTGCCCAACTATAGTCTATTTTTATTGCTCTCATGCTTTGCTGCGCAGTGAATACTGCATTTTGTATTTTATTGTGACTGCCTAACTGTATTATATTTTTATGGCTCTTGCACCTTAATGCACTGTATATTCTGTATTTTGTATTTCATTATGACTGCCCAACTACTGTATATTGTATTTTTATTGCACTTGCCCCTTATTGTACTGTGTATTCTGCATTTTGTATTTTTATTGTGCTTGCCCAACTGCCTTGTATTTGTATGGCTCTTCCACATTACTGCACTGTGTATTTTGCATTTTGAATTTCATTGTGACTGCCCAACTGCATTATATTTTTATTGCTCTCACACCTTGCTGTACTGTGTATTCTGCATTTTGTCTTTTTTTTGTGACTGCCCAACTATATTGTATTTTTTATTGCTCTCACACCTTGCTGTGCTTTGTGTATTCTGCATTTTGTACATTTTGTATTTTATTGTGTTTTCCCAACTGAATTCTATTTTTATGATTCTTGCACCTTACTGCACTGTGTATTCTGCATTTTGTATTTTATTGTGACTTTCCAACTGCATTGTATTTTGATTGCTCTCACACCCTTCTGTACTGTGTATTCTACATTTTTTTTATTGTATTTATTCTGCACCTTTGTTATTATCTCCTCCCTCTTACCACCCCCGATGCTTCTGGAAATGAGCTGATACCAGCTCAGTATTTACCAGCTCAGTATGTCTTTACCAGTAACATTTTTGAAATAATAAATTTGGTCAGCTGGCAGTGGTGCACTTAAAGCATGTGATTTGCAATGCTCAATGAACAAGAATCCCCAAACTCAAAGGCCCCATTATCTAAAATATCAGCTGAGGTTGTGTAAACACCTACTGGCCAGCAGGTCAAGTCAAGGAAAAACTTTCCCAACCATTGGTCGAGTTGCAGGACCAAGCCCTGGATTTACTCATGGTTCCCAAACCAGGAGAGCTCCCTCTTCATGCAGAGGGAACTGATGCTGCAGTTTGCAGTGATCCTTCTCTTGCTGGAGTCTGGTTGTCTCTATCTCTCCTTTCACTCGTTCACTCTCAGACAGTGGTGCAGTTCAGATGTTCAATCGTCCTCCAGTTAATCAGGCCACTGGGAGTCAACCCCACCATTCAGGTTGTGTCATCCAGTCCTGAGGGATGATGATAACCTTGTATTACATTGAAACATAGAAATTGATGGCAGATAAGAGCCATTGGGCCCACCCAGTCTCCCCATTTTTATTACATTCATTGTTTTCTGCATACCCTACTTGACTTATGGCTCTGCCTCTCCCCCCACCCCTACCCCAATGATTCTCTTATGCCTGTCTGAGGTATTTTTGAACCCTACCACTGTTTTTACCCCAATACCTCCACTGGAATGCAGTTCCAGAAATCTACCACCCTTTATGCGAAGAAGTACTTCCTCACATCTCTCCTGAATTGACTTCCCTGCAATTTCATAACATGTTCCCTTGTTCTGGAGCAATTTTTGTTCTCTGAAAAATACCCCCTCCTGTACCTTATTAACCTCTGGGAGTATTAGGCTATGGTATCAGCTGGGTGGATCCCACAGGGGTTCAGGTAGCAGTTTGCTCACTGTCCCTTAATAGTCATAATTGTCAGTTTCTCAGTTGTGCAATGCTTAACACATGAATGTCTTCCTTTTCCAAAGCAAGGAATCTGCTTTCACTTTTCCTTCATGTCCTGGGTAGACAGAAGCATAGTCTGTCTCAGCAGCACAGCTGTTAGTAGCACACAGCTCCTGCCAGCTCAAGATCTCATGCAGCTCTGCATGGGGTGCAGCTCAGCCCCTGTTGTTCAAGTTGTAAAAAGTGGCTCTGATTCATTCACTGAACTGTCATTCAGCTGGGGGTAATCCTAGAGTTCTGTCATTTACCAGGCAACAGGAGGTTGGAAAGGTGCCTGAATTGAGTAAGTGCATCACAAGTCTGCAAGCTCTTGTGACTCTGTTATCAGACACTGTTACCTGATTGGGTTGCCCATTACACTCCTACGCTATCACCATGGCAGGGCTGGTCAAAGGTGACAGAAATGGTTGCCAAGTTGAAGACTTATGGCAGTTTGCCACAAAAGTCCTTTTTCACACCAAGTTCTAACACCAAGCATGAATTCACACCCTCAACCAGTCCTGTGCGGGTGCAAACTCACGTCTGGTCTAGCTGATTCAGTGATTGGGTGATTCCCAGTCCTTTTGCTAACAGTGCAGTGTTGGCAGCAGCAAAGGCATTTGATGAATGAGTGGCAATGGAGTCCTAAAGGTACAGTAGCTCACAGGGAGGTTACAATAATATTACCCCCAAAAATGAATTGTGACCTATTAGCACCCTGATTTTGCCATGCAAGCCACTTGACATGATGTAGCCCTGCCCCTTGTTTAGCATCATAAGAATGCTGTTTTGGGGCATGGAGTTACAGCTTGAGGCTCCAGAACAGTGCAGGTTATGTTACAAAACATAGAAAGGTTGACATTTTCTTAGATACTATTTTTTAACTGTTTTATTCAGACCCTGGGGCAGGCAGTATCCTGGTATAAAAAAAAAGTAACTAAAAAGCATGCAGCTATGGATCCTAAGGTGTTGTTGATACAGGGGCCCTAGGCCCAAAGCAGTCACTCCATTCAAAAGCCAACACATACAAGGCACATCGTAGGAAATTGCAAGCACTGAAATCAAGTTTAATGGTGCAATACATACAAAGTTCAAACAGTGTAGCCACTTACATATAAAAAACAGCAACTGTCCGAACTGAACACCCCAGCACATCACCCAACTCTAAGGCTTCAGCTGAGGACCTCCATTTAACATGCTATGCAGACTAGGTCCCCAGTGTTCACTCGCACCACACCATGCCACACAGGTCAAATGAAAGCTGCCATGCAGCTAATGTGTGGAGCCTTCCAGATGGACAAAAAGTAAACTTTACTCCCAACCACATCATACGTGCTAAATGAACGCTGCCATAAGGTGTAAACAAAACCTCAGTTCAACTGTGCACCACACGCATTTACTGTTACCACCTGTCTGAAACCATCCTTATGTTGCTTTTCTCACAGAACTCAGGAGAACTGAGGTGGTGAGGAGGGAACAGTGCAGAACTTACAATGTTTTACATTTCCCTACCTTGCAGTATTAAAAGGCAGTTTCAGTTCACTTTTTACCTGTTTTTATCTCTTATCTATTCTCCTCACTTGCCGGGTTGGGGTGGGGGAGGGTGCACATTGTCAGTCAGTCTACTTTACAGTGAAAATGGAAAGTACAGTCATTGCTACACTACCCAGTGGCCAATATGACAACAGCAGCACTCTTAGGAAACAAGAACAAAATCAAAATGCAAAAACCTTATTTTTAATTTTTAAATAATTGACAGGCCAATTCATAATAGGAATAATACACATCACAGTAAAGGATATGGTGGGATAATGCCAGATCTCAAGTATAAAAGACCCTTTGCCTACGGCCTTGAACCTTACTACGCACCTGAGGAATGGCACTATCACACCATATCTCACACCCTGTCCTCTATCAATCCTTAGTTATAAAACAAAAATAATGGTTGAAAATAGAGTATTCTGACTGGCTGACAGCATTTTAATAGGATTACATAATGACTTGAAACCCACAAGTGCACTAGAACAGAATTTCAACTTTTAAACTATAATAAAAAAAATAAAAGCATTGTAGTTTAAGCATTACAGCACTCTTGGGGCTAGGTTACTTATTTTAATCTAACCCTAGGGGCAGACTAGACCTCATGCCTTATGACCCCCTAGGGTTAAATTAACAGATGGTACCCTTGTGCTGGTCCATTAGCGCAGTGGTAGCGTTACCACTGGTGGTGATGCCAACACAAGTTACAAATTTGGATTATTGGGTGTTGGCCAGGGTTGGAGGAGGACCAAGCTTCCCAGAGGAAGTTCTCTTCCTGAGTGGAGGAGGGTTGCTGCTGCCACTGCAATACTGCCATCTGGGTGAGCCCAGGTGGCAGTGCATTTGACAAGCAAGTAGAAGAATGTCAGCTGGGGCCCTCAGGATGCATACTTGAGTGCATCTACTAGGCCCTCCATGTGACTCAGCATTCTGAGGACATGGATCTAAGCAGGGAAATCTACCTTATGCATGGTGAACTCAGGCTTACTGCGGAAGGGAAGCCAGGAAACATCTGCCTCCATAGGCTGTCGGAGACAAAGGGTTAGATCTGACTTGGCCAGACCCCATCATGGGGGTACAAGCCTGTAAGTGATGTCAGATGCCATAGGGTGGATCTGGGTCTGATCCGATGATAGAGGACACCAGAGCAAGAGGAAAATTCAATTATAAAAAAAAGATAATCACCCAACCCCTGATTTTGCCTTATGCTTAAGTAGATACCAAGGGCCCAATACACTATCACAGAGAGTGGTTGTACAAAATACACTATACACAGAGAGTGGTTGTACAAAATGTGGGTGCAGCAGGCTTCCTGTTAAAACAAAAACTGCCATACACAAAGGAAAAACTTAGTTGCTGAGAGAGGAGTCTTCCCGGTGACTAAATCACAATACAAATGATGGTCACCACTAGCTGCTACTGGTCACAAATGGAGTTTTTGACCACTAATACCTCAAATGCAACAACCACTGGAGAGTGAGCATGTTGTAGCACCAAGTTGCAGTGCCCTACTCTATGGCAGTGTCTCATGTACACAGCTCTGCTGCTATAGTCTTCCCACTCAGTTTTTATCTCTTACCTTTAAACCCACTTCTGGGCCAGCAATTTATTTTTACCTGTTGCCCTTGATTGATTCTGGATGCTACAGTGGGGTATCCCATGGTAACAGTGAACCAAATTCAGTGACTCACAAATGAGCACTTCAGTTTGGTTGCTTTTGGGATTGGCGATGGGGAATGAATAGCGAAGGGGGGGGAATAGTGAGGGAGGAGAGGAGAGGAGAGAAAAAACGGTGAGGGGAGGGAATAGCGATGAAAGGGTACGGAGAAGTGGGATGGGCTAAATGGGTTTGTGGAGTGTCATGCCATCAAGCTACCTGCCTAGTGTAGCGGGCAAGGACACGGACTACAGTGCTGGTGGTTCTGGGTTCGGGATTGTACCAAGATATGGTTTCTTTTTTTTTTGCAGGCATTTGTGTTTATTTTTTGAAGCATTGCTGTCCTCAGTCCCTCTTCTTTCCAAAAGTGTCCCCCCCCCCGGATATGATTATTAAAGTATGGGGGGTGCAGGGGGCTTGTCCCTTGCAAAGGGGGGTGAGGGGACATAGCCCCCCGCATGAAACATTGATTTGCAAGTGCGCCAAGTTTGCGAGTCACCCAATTATTTTTGCTATCTTGACATGGAACCCTTCAATAACCCATCTCTAACCCCAGCCAATATGTCATCCTTGGCATCCAGTGAATCCCCCCCCCAGCCCCTTTCCTTCATGCCATCCATACATTCCTTTGTCCCTTGCTAATCTCTTTGCCCCCACTTGATCCAGGCCACCCTGCTGCATGCTTGCAACACTCATGTAGGACTTCTTTTTTAATTATTTATTGTGTTTAGAAGACCTCTGAGCAAAAATGGCCTTTTTTAAAGATGCTCAAGTGAGGCAGGTTGCAAAAAAGAGATAATAAATAGCAGCTAACAAGAATCACAGTTTACAAGTTACAAAGTCAAAGTTAGGGACAGTAAACATGCAACACAACAGCAACATCTGCAGAGAACACCCGCATGAGTCAGGTTGCAGAGGCAGGGAAGCAACAAGATTCAAGGTGCAAGGACGAGTTGCAAGAACAATTGCATGACTATCATGAGGTCACAGATATGGTGTCCCATCAAAACAGTGAAGGGAAAACAGCAAGAGCAAAACAATGCCTGTCATTTGAGCGACCCGGTATTTACGCTGCTTGTAAATTCAGCGACCGATGACTTTCTGCATCTCCCTGAGTTGCACCCCCCTGAGCCCAGAATTAAGAATAGTAAATCTGCCCCCCAATGGTGTCCCCACCCTGAGTTCCACCCCGCACCCCTGAGACAGTGAGTTCTATTGGAGGTTTCACATCTTTTCTCGGTTCTGTTTTCCCACTCGCGTTTTTTATTTTCACTCTTTTGCCACCGCTGTTCTTGACCGGGATGGTTTTGTGGGCACGATTTTCACATCGAACCATAGATACCACTCTATGTTCACTTGCGTGAAGTTTCTGGAGAAAGTGGTCAGCGGCTTGGGCCTTGAAAGCAGGGAAGGGGCAGAGCCACTGGAGGAGGCAGTGAGTTCCAGACTTTGACTGTCCTGTACAAAAAAAGGGTACTGCCCAAGTAATGTTTTCCTGAGGGGTGGGAGCAATTTGTTCTCCTCCATGGACCGAGTACCATATCTGTTGTTAGTGAGATGTGACTGTGTACACCGAGGAGGGGGGCATTTGTCGTAGTAGGACTCTTTTGCACAGGAGGGCTGAATTGGGGCTAGAATGATGATGGAAGGGGAGCCAGTATATGGAGATATAAAAGTTGTAGTGGTAGGTGTAAGGTTTTAGGTTGAGAGCAAATCTGCAGGCACAGTTGAAGGCAATGGAAATTCTTTCAAGAATGGAGTTGTTGGCAATGGAACTGGAATAGATAACCACACCATATTAAATACTGTATATCTTCGATTAACAGCCGCCCTCCAATAAATGCCATCCTCAAATATAAGCCGCGCCCATTATCGGACCTTTCCTAATAAAAGCCGCCCTCGATCTATAGCCGTGACTTACAACAAATGAATAATTAACATTATTTTAGAGGACTTGGCTGAAATTCAGAGAGAAGTCACTTGGGAACTGCAAGTTAAAGTAGTAGTTTTTGAGTCAGAAAATTATAAGGAAGGGACACAGCTAATCGAGACCCAGATCCATTTTGAAAAGACCCAATAGTGAACTTAACTTGTACTCAACTTGTTCAGGACTGGAGACAGATGGGGAGAGCTCTTCCTCTAGTTGTTTAGAGGAGGACCAGGATGCAAGATGGAATGGTGGAGAAAGGAAGCCAACAGCTGCAGCATAAACAACAGAAGCAGAGGAGGAGGATATGTATGTTGATTCCAATATTATTAACTTATCCTCACATAACCTCACTCCAGATGAAATTAAAACATTGAATAAATGACTTTCTTTTGCCCCTACTGTGGGATTTAGACATCCATAGACATACACTGAATGCAGCAGACAGCTTTGTCTGTGGTCATTTTTTAACAGACTTTTGAATTGGTTCTCTGTCAGAATGCAGCTGATCACAATGGCTCTCTAAAGCCTCTACATCCCCTTTTAAGTGGTCGACTATCCAATTGTCAAATTGACAATTTGTATTAAAAGCCGCCCTCGAACATAAGCCATCCTCAATCATAAGTCGTGGCTTCAGCAGCTCTGTTGGTAATAAAAGCTGCGGCTTTTAATGAAGATATATGGTAATGGAAATGATGAGGCTGGAGACTAGAAGTTTTTTTTACCTCAGTGGCAAAGTTTCATCTGTTCCTGCAGAGCAGTTCAGGTGGATGTTCTTGATTAGGGAATCTACATGTAGGGAGAATGACAGGGTAGGGTCCAAGTGGATACCCAGGTATTTAAATACCTTGACTTGTTTGGTGGGGTGTCCAGCTAGGGTGATGATGTGCAACTCAGGGCATCCCTTCAAAGAATGGATCCTCCCAAACAGAAGAGACTTTTTTGGGGGGAGTTGATGACCAGCTTGTTTGTGGTGAACCATTCACAGACTCTGTTGAAGTCAGATTGCAAATTTTTCTTGAGTTTCTAAGATCACTGTAGGAGGAGAAGAGAGGATTACTGTGTCATCAGCATATAAAGATGTTTTTGAGTGGGCACAGGACTCTGGAACTTTATTGACGAAGAGGCTGAACAGTAGAGGTCCATGGATTGAGCCTTAGGAGAGACCAGTGGCCAGAGGGTGGAGCCTAGAAAACACATCACCACACGTGGCTTTTTGGGGTCAGTTGGATTGGTATGGTAGTGCAAGAACTGGGTGGAGGCCTCAAACAACAGGTCTAGCTCAGCAGATTTTATGATTAATAGGTCATGGTTTACCAAGTTGAAAGCCTTGAAGAGATTGATGAAGGCAGCACTGACGTAATCCCTTTTGTATAAGGCCATGTGCAGTTCCACCATTAGCTCAGTTAGGGCAGTGGTCGTGCTGTATAGTCTCCTGAAGCCATGTTGCTCAACAGCTAGGAGGTCATGGGTTGTGATGAAATCCACAGGTTGGTCACTATTTTCTCTAGGGTCTTAGACAGCGTGGGGAGAATGGAGATAGGCCTGTAATTTGTGATGTCCATGTTGTACCCAGGTTTGAACACTCGAACCACATTGGCTTGCTTCCAGACATCAAGGAGAGATCTAAATTGAAGGTAGTAGTTGAAAAGAGTTTGGATGGGATGAGCCAGCTCATCAATGGCCATGTTTAGCAGCTTCATGTCCACTACGTCTTGGCCAACTCTAATTTTGGAGGTGGATTTTAGCAGGTATCTTTTTTATTATGTGCATGTTTACCCTTTTGAAGTAGAATTTAGGTCCCTTGGAATTTGGGGGGGCAGGGGCACAGAAGGGTTGGAAGCAGAAGACAGGGTTTCCATGATCAGGCCTTTACCAACACCAGTGAAGAAGTTGTTGAAGGACGTCTTCTTATGGTTCTGCTGGTGTCAGTGATACTGTTGTGTGTGTCAGGATGCATGCTGGCCAGTGAGCATCTGAGCATAGCTCAGCATATAATTAGCATGCCAGCCCCACCTCTGTCCCACATAGTCACAAATATCTATGCTACTGCACAGAGAAGGGCTTGTGACCCCATTGTGAATGTCACAACAGGGTGCAATGTAGACTGTGGCACACCACTGGTTGCGACAGCTTTGTACCATTAACTGGAATTGCATATGGTCCTCTATTCTTATAAAATACAATAGTTATTGTTGGGCACTCTCCATGGTGCTTCCTACTCCAGGCAACGGTAGAGCACGCACATGACATGTGACTACTCCACTGGTGCGAATCTGCTGGCTGTCCCCAGCTCCTGGTTAAAGCAATCCATGGACAGAGCATTTTCAGCATCAGCCTATTGGGAATGATTTTCTGATTAACCTAAAGAATTCCCTCTCAGCAGAGCCATTTATGAAGGAGCAAAAATTTTATTTGTTCAAGCAGGCTTTCCTCGACCAGGAGTCAGGTATTCTTTTTTAATTGGATATAAGATTTTATGGATATAAGATTTAATCACCATCTCTGAATGCCTGATTTTGTAACACATTTATTTATGTTGAATTTGTTGGGTTACTATGTTAAATGTAGTTTTTGTTGTCTTTGTTTTGCATTATTTTTGTCAAATGTACATTGTCCTTCCAGAGTGAATGGGATGGAGTGCTCTGTTGAAAAAACTTACCTTGCTAGCCAGTCAGGAGGCAGGATTGCAATGATCTATTGTACAATAATATATTATATCATGCAACCCAAATGTGGCTGGTTGAGTGGTGTCCAGTTTTGGTAAGAGATTTGCTGTCTTCTAGAGGAACTAGTAGTAATAGTCTGACTCTTCTGGATCATGGGGCAGCTTTGCACAGACACACTTTGGAAATCTGATTTTGCAGTGTTCATCTATTTAATGTTAGATCTATTTTTGTCCTAACCTGCAACCTGTCTAGACTGCCTTAACTGAAAGAGAAATTAGGAGCCCAGCCATCTAGCCTCATCCATTTGCAGTTTGTGACTATTCTAAAGGTCAAGTGCTGCACACTCCATAATCTCCATTGTTCTATTAATTGGCATGCAGTTTGTGACTGTTCAAGGTCATTTCTTGGTGTACTTTGCTGTCAGCACAGAAGACTGGATTCATGTACAGCTCAAGCCAACAAAAGAAAATAATTTTAATGAAATCCCACTATGACATACTACTGCTGGTGATGTTTTACCATGTAACAGACAAATATTATATTTGGTAGATGTAGCACCTTTACAGAGATTATCTGGGTTGCACCACCAGAAGGTTCTTTGTCTCTCTTCCCATCTACAACCACCGAATTGCGTACATGCAGGAACCTTTTGAATTACCTCCCAAATCAAGTAGCTGCAGAATCTGTGAGACAGAGAGAGAGAGAGAGAGAGAGATGCACTGGAGTGACCCAGGAGACCACAGGAACTGTTAGACTCGGACAGCTTAAAGCATGACTCTGACACAGCTTTAAAATGAATAAGCATTTGTCAATGCTGAATGTTTGCTTGCTGGTATTGGCATTGGTACTGCAAGAGTTAGAGAGCTGCATAATAGGGATGGCAGTGCAGTATTGAACCAACACCAACCCCCCCCACCCCCACCCCCATCCTGCAGAGACTGACAGGCATTGGGATGTGCCTTTGGGTCGTCAGCCATAACACTCACACCATTTCACCTCACCTCACCCTGCAGACACTGACAGGTGTCATGGTGTGCCTTGGAGTCTTCAGCCCTTACACTCACCCCATTCCATAAGGAAATAAGCTGAGATGGGTGCAGTAGAGGAGAATGGGGTGAACTTGAGGGCTGAAGACTCCAAGGCAAACTTCTATGCTTGTCAGTGGCTGAAGGGTGGGGATGGAATAGTGTGAGCATTACGGCCAATGACCCCAAGCCACACCCCTGATGCCTGTCAGTCTGTACAGGGTGGGGCATTATGGTTGGAAACCCTAATGCCCCAGGTGTTTGTTGGTATTTTTACTCCAGATTTTCAACATGGGCTTTTTGAGACCCCACCTCATGAACAATGGCACTATCATTTTGTTACTCAATCCCGAAAGGCGATTTCGCACAGTGAATGCCCCATTCGGCGCAACAAATGCGAAAAGACATTTTAGGCAGGATGTAAAAGATGACATCTGTATTATTCATGAGGAGGTGTAAAAAATGGCAATGTTGAAAATCAGAGTGAAAATATGAAAAAGTGGCGAAGTTACAAGCATGCATAGAAATTGCATAATGCACGCTCATATTGCAGTAATTTTTTGGAATTTGTTCACCAAATTTTCAACATGGCCTTTTTGGGAACTCCCCTCATGAACAGTGGCACTGTGTTTTCATTAATCTGTCCCAAAAGTTGATTTCACACAGCAACTGCGCCATTCTGTGCCACAAGTGTGAAAACACGTTTTGGGCAATATACAAAAAATGGCAGCTGTACTGTTCATAAGGAGGTGTGAAAAAATGGCAATGTTGTAAATTTGAAGTGAAAATATTAAACATTGGTGAAGTTACGAGTGTGCATAGAAACTGCGCAATGCACGCTGGTAACACAGTCATTTTTTGGTGTTTGTTCACCAAACTTGCAGCATGGGCTTTTTGGGATGCCACCTCATGAACAGTGGCACTGTCATTTCGTTAATCGGTCCCGAAAGGTGATTCTGCACAGCTGCTGTGAAATCACCTTTCAGGACTGAGAAACAAAATAAGAGTGACAGTGCTCATGAGGTGGGGTCCCAAGAACGCCATGTTGAAAATTTGGGGGCAAAACTCAAAAAACTGGCTGAGATAGCAACCTATGTTGAAACCCCCCATTGCCTACCATTATAAAGCTTACCTGCATTTGTTCAGTTCCCAGTTGGCTTTTGAAGAGTGCAGACGTGTTCCTGGTCCACAGGAGATTGCAGCGCCGGACCTCTGGTGGTAAGTATGGGGCGAGGTGTGTGGAAGGTGGGGTGCACAGAGGAAGGGAGGGGAGGGGGCCTGGGGAGACACGAGGGACCGTTATCTTTTTTTCAGGTTAAAAAAAAATAACAGCAAGGGACGGTTTTCTTCATTTACAGGATAAAAGTTTGGTACACTGGGGTGGGTTCCCAGTGTGCCACAATGAAAATGGTGGGGAATGCCGACTTGGAATTGGGCACCCTGATGTCGGCAAGTGGTGTTGACGGGCTGGGGGTGCAACCCGACACGGAGTGGGCATCCCGGTGTCGGAAAAGAAAGATGCTGACATGGGGATTGGGCACCCCATGTTGGCTTATGGGGACTGTGTGGCGGGTGGCAGGAGCCGCCATATTTCAGCACACTGGGGTGGGCTCCCAATGTGCCACTTAATGAGGGTGAGGGATATGCCAGCATGGGATTGGGCACCCCAATGTTGGCTTTCCCTGGGAGTGTGTGGCCGGCCGCAGGAGCCGTTATTTTAAATATTAAATGTTTTGCCAGAAAAGGCACAGGGCAGCAGCCGACAAGAATGAAACTGCATCCATGTGCATTAATGTGCACTGTAATGCGCATGGGCAGAGAGTCTAGTCGGCTACCTCTGTGTTCCTGGTTGCGAGGAAGGGGGCATTGCCGCTGCAGTCAGGGATGAAGAAACTCTCCCTGATTGGATTGGCACATTTCTTTTAAGTCTGGCATGCTCTCTGAAACTGCCTTCATCAGCAGTTTTTCTGTTGATTGGTAGCCGAGGGACGGGCCCCTGAAAGCGTGGGCTGCATTGGCCACACATTGCCACACCTCCGCAATGCTCTACTAACCTTAATATGTTTCTTGTGTGCTGTGCACGCAAGCAAACATAAAAATGAAGGTAAATTTTACCAAACTGTTCTGCAACGTACAGAGACAGTTTTTTTTGTTATGAAAAGCATCAGCATTTAACAATAACCACATAAACATTTGTAATAACTGAACTTTGCATAAACTGTTATACTTTAACACTTTTTTTTATTGTCCCACAGGTCTACTCCTGCTAATCCCCAGAGACTGTAGGCTGTTTCACCACCCACCAGCCCTCCAGTTAACCAGAACAGTACCCAGCACTAGGCCACAACTTGAACCTCAGTTACTGTACATTCACATTCACGTACCTTAAGGGCATGCAGTGGCTACTAGGCCTATACCCACCTCAGTCAGCCCACTAACCCCTTTTTAACCAGACACCCTTCTCTGGTATCTAACACTGTAACTTTACTGTAAAAACTTAAATACTCTATTCACTTAAAACTCTGTGCATTCACATTCACTATTACTTTGCATCACTTAGCACTATACATACAAATTTCAGAATATATTTCTCCCCCCACAGTCTTTAGAAAACATAGTCCTTCAGTGGATGGATGGTAATCCTTGAAGCTAGAAGGATTCCGACTCAAAACACAGAAGAGTGTCCCTCTTGAACTAGTCCCAAGATTACACATTTTACTGTACCACTTCCCTTTACGGTTGAAGAAAATGACGTCCAGGACCTGATGAGCAGGCAGTCGATTCGATGATGGCAGTCGTGGAGGCACCTGGAAACTGAAACAGTTGCAACCTTCTTTGCTGAAGCTGAAAACACTTGTGGGAAAACAGGTACTTGAAGCAGCATGTTAATCTAAACACTGGTCCTGCTCTCACTTACTGTCCTACTATCCCTGACACTGGGATACAGCTGATCCCCTATATCTATTAACTTTAACTAAAGGCCAGTCCCCCAGGCACTATCAAACTAGTAGGCCTCTGTAGGCTGGACTCTCTTTGCTCTGGTCTGGTCCCTTCAGGTTGCTCTCCCTGTATGAGCTCTCCTCAAATGAGCTATGCAGCTCCTTTAATACATTTAGAGCATTCCATTTACCAAGCTCCTGGTCTCTGAGTGGACAAAACCCTATTCCAACCCTCAGCACCAACCAAATTAAACTCCAGCTTGGAATTCTGCAGCAGCATAAGCCACAACAGAATCCTGATTTTTGAATCCCAACTGCCTTCCCTGAAAATTCCAAGGCTACCTTGCCTGGCCAGTCTGGACTAAATGGACTCCATTTATAACTTTCAACATAAATACATCATTGCAGCACAAAGTCTAAGCATTTTTATAGTTATCCAGTGAGAAAGCTCACTTTCTTAGGTTTCCCCAGCATATTTTTCTCAGACATTAAATTATAGGATCCTAGAGTTGGTAAGGCTTGAAGTTGCCCCACTCCAAGATAATAAGACAGTTTGCAGTGATGTTCCCCATTGTAAAGAATCAAATAACCATAAAAAATTAGCCATTTCTCCTTTAAATAGCCTCTTTGCATCAATCTGGAGCCCAGCCTATTTAAATATTCATTTTTTTTGAAACATAATTCCTCCCTGGGGCTGTCCTATGGAGGTCTGAAACATATTGCTGCCCTAAAGCATGTACCCTCTCCTGGCTCCTCCTCCACCACTCTCCCTGCAGCATGGATCCTGAATTCCAGTCAATCCACCTTCTCAGGTTAGCAACCCCCCTTTTCTGCTATTTTATTTACCAAGAAAAGCAGTTTTTTTCTCTATTAGAGCACATCTTCAGCTACATTCCTGTTAAGTTTGGTGCAACTCTGACTTAAAATGGCTTGGCAGTGCATTTTAGTAAAAAAGTTGCGTTTTGTTACTGTTTAAATCTGGCTGATTAATTTCTCTCTGCACTGTTCAGTGCGCTAGTGGTATGCTTAGGAGCCAACGATCGACTCTCTCACTCTCACCATTTGCTCTTGGTGCCTCAGTGTCGCGCAGCTGCCGCTCTGCAATACTAACCTCTGCAGCAGACTCACAAATACATAAAATACAGGCACAAACTCATTTTATAAAAAAAAATAAAGCACAGTTTACTGATTTGACCCAATCTGGCCATACATTACCACTGGACCACCAAGGCTGTTACCCCACTAGACAGAGCAACCAGTTACTAGCTGTTTGGCTACCAAACTGCGCCCATTATCCATTTAACTGTAGGATGACAGTCAATTTACTCTTCAATCAATAATCAATCAATCAATCAAAATCTTTATTTATCCGGTCGAACATCATTGAGCAGAGCTCTTTTACAAGATGGACCTGGTTAGAACAGGGTTGGGTAACATTCATTATAAAAACATATAAATACATGTAAATAAGTATATAAACACAAACACAATGGTGCAGTAATAGGGGAGTCAGATGATAAAAGGAAGACCAGACAAGACATAACAGCGGAGGATTCAAATACAAGGGGGCAGGTCCACCATTGAACCATGCAACTGTATATAAACCATGTTCTCTGTATAGAAGTACCAGTTAGTTCATTTACCAGGGGCAGTCACTAGTACTAGCCATGAAAATGGCTTGGAGAACCACCAACTAATGGCAGATGGGGTACCAGGAGGGGTATGTGATATGTAATCGAAGGATAAACATTGTGAGAAGTGAAGTCCCAAGGATAGGTCAGTAGAACTGATGCAGCGGTGGGGGCCTACAGAAAGAGGAAAAGGGGAGTTAGGACTTTTATAGTATGATTGCGTGTGGATTGTGGATAAGTGCAGTATAGAGTTGTGAAAAGAAGGCTGGAGAAAGCGGGAAGATAGACCAGTATCAAAGGGAGGACAGAGGCATCAAGGTGTTACATGAAAGCATGATGACAGACCAGGGCCAAGGAGGAGACAAGCACTAGAAGTAATTTGTTCATGGTTAAATGGTACAGGTTAGCATGATGACAATTCATGGTCATGGGAAACAATTGCACTGATCATTTCTGAGACGTGAATATAAGAGCTTGAAAGATGAGATGCCGGTGAGTGACCTCAGTTTCAGTTTGTTTTGCAATTTATTCCACAGGGAGGACAGTGTAAAACTTATAGCAGCCCTGCCAAAGCGAGAATTAACTTTGGGTTATATACAATTTATGTGTGAACTATGTGCAAAATATAAGTAGGCAATCTACCCTCTTTCATTATTCCCGACCTTATTTAACTTACCCTCTAGACTACTATTGATATGCTCACCACTGTTCTTTCTTGTTAATTTTGCAAGGTCCTCTCTCTCTCTCTCTCTGTCTCTCTGTACTGGAGGATCACAGCCTCGAACCTACTCCCAAGTGACCCTTCTACAACTATGGAGTGGTACCCAGTTTAACTTATTCTTGTGGAACAGACATTCCATGGCTGTTACACCACACTAGAAAAGAAGTTGTATAAGTATTTTGGGTTCAGAACTGTCATGGCCCTAGAATCAAGGGGGCATGTGCCCCCTACCCCATGAATGTTTGTTTACGTATTTTTTTTGTAAAACACTTTTATTGAAGAAAATATTGAAAAAGACAATACAACAATGTCAAAACAATTCATGGATACATAACAAACCTTTTATACTATGTGGGCAGAGCTTATTATGAATAGATAATGGTGGCTTTCAACATCTTGTTGTAGGACAGTTCAAAGGCTAAAAAGGTTGTTGTACTATCATTCTGATGTCACATTGATAGTACAACAGCTCTTCCCCCTTGAGCTGCTACCTTATTGGCAGAAACAGTGCTGTTCCCAAAAACAAACAGATTAAAATGGCGGTGCCAGTTAGTGAGTGGATGGGCGAGCAGTCGCTCAAGATAATTTGGACACGGACTGCCATAGTCAACTCCCTGTATACAAACTATCAGTTTTCCAATTTTCTTTTTCTTTTTTTTTTAAATCACAGGCACTATAAATCGTCAAAGTCATGAACAGAGTTGGACTGCAGCGAGGACCGGAGTCAGAAGCAGAGCAGGATTGCACTGAGGTGCAGTAGCGTGAACAGAAGGTAGGAAACCTTGTGAAATTCAAGTTTCTATGCTTTGGGGAACAATATACTATAAAAAACAGTGTATGGTTGCCCATACACAACAAGATATGTTGCCATCTTGGGGATGTCAATATTTTCTTGAGCTTCGCTCTTGAGGTCTGTATGATGTCATCACATCTCCTCGATCGCAACATAGTCTTGTTGTGTATGGGCAAGCATACAGTATTTTGTATGCTAGAAGTACAATTAATTGGTTGCAATTATAACACTCAATAAAAATACATTATTTAAATAATGTTACAAAATTCTGATTTATCACTAGGGTGTAGAACAGGTAAAGCAAGTAAGTAAAAATGTTATTCATCTGAGATATATATCAGGGAAAAGGTACAACTCGACTGAGACAAGCTCATTTCCAGCGAGGCCCTAAGTACATCTAGTATAAAAGTAAACACAGTACAAATGACAAAATACCATAATAAATATCATAAACATTAAACATCATAGTAAAACATTTATCCTACAAACACACATAACACATAACACAAAAACACTAACGTTATTACACATAGAATTCAGGTATGGACTGGATAGCAATGAGGATACCTGTAACAGTTTTTACATATCAAGTAATGCCCTCCCTAACATTCCTAATAGCTTTCTGTTGAAACCAGGCTACAATTTCACAATGGTATACACTCGTGGTCCTTGATCTGTAACCATATGGCACAGAATTCCAAATCTGGGGACCTCTATTGAAAAAATGTGTACATCCAAATTCTGTTCTCATTTTAGGTGGTTTATATTCAATACCACAAGCAGACTGTAGTCCTAATTTTACTTCCCTGATTTGTAGTTCATCCAATATACAGTCAGGGACCTTCCCCTTATTGCACTTTACCATAAAATTTAGTACATGGAGTAACCTCCTATCCTTAGGATGCACTCAACTCAGCAGATCATATAACTGCTGTCTATGTGCCATTCTCGGGGCTCCCAGGATAAATCTGTCCAATTTATTAAGCATCACATCTATCTTAGTTAATACTGTATTTGTTGTGCCCATATAAACTATATCCCCGTAGTCCAGGAGAGGAAGAACTAGTGTTGTAACAACATGTTTTCTAATATACTCAGACATGCACCCTTTAATTCTATATAAGGCACCCAGATGACTTCCCGCCTTTTTCAGTACATAGTTCACATGTGTATTCCATTTCATGGCATTATCCAAGTACAGTCCTAGGTACGTATAATTCTGGGTTTCCTGGAGGGGGACACCATCCAAAGTCCTAATCCCTAAAGGGGCCTCCAAGGTTCTAGTCCCTCTATCCCTTGAGAATAGAACAACCTGTGTCTTTTGTGGGTTCAAAATAAGTTTAGAATAAAAAAAAAATACTGAAGCTCTGAAAATGCTGCCTGTAATGTGGTTTCAATCTCCTGAATGGATGTATCCTCTGAATAAATAATGGTATCATCAGCATATAGATGCCAACCAATCCCCAAATGAGACAAATTAAGACTATTCATATATAAATTCAAAAGAATAGGCCCCAAAATAGATCCTTGGGGCACCCCTGAAATAATAGTTCTAAATTCTAATGCACAATCATTCACGACCACCTGTTGTTTTCTACCACTCAGGTACTCACGAAATAATTGCACCACCTGCATAGATAACCCCCAGAGCTTTTAATCTGGACAGGAGGATGTCGTGGTCCAAGATGTTAAATGCTTTCAACAAATCAATAAAAATTGCCCCCACTGACATCCCCCTGTCCAGAGCTCTGGTGATATCTCCCATCACCTTTATTAAAGCTGTAGTAGTACCATGCTGTGGTCTAGATCCAGATTGATGCTTATTCATGATCCCACCTACTTCTAGAAATTTTTGCATTTGTGCTCCTATTAATTTTTCAAATATCTTCACTACAACTGGCAACAAAGAAATTGGTTTATAATTTTCTATGTTCAATTTTGATCCGTTTTTAAATACAGAGGTTACCTTGGCCTTTTTCTAAAAATCTGGGAGTTGCTCATCCCTAATAACCTTATTAAAAAATAAATGCCAAAGGAGGTGAAATAACTGGAGCTGCATATTTAAGTAGAATACTAGGGATTTCATCTAATCCACCAGCTTTTTTTATTATTTTAATTTTTAGCAGTTCTTTTTGTATGTCTATTGGGGTTATTAAATCAAATTCAAAGCCATTAGATGACTGGTCAATAGCCTCTTGGGGCAAATTAAATACAGAAGCCTTATTAACATTTTGAGGAAGAGATGCTGTGCCCACAGTTACAAAATAATTATTAAAACTATTCACTACTTGTGGACCCAATGGTATTCTGATGTTGTTTATTTCAAAAGTCTCAGGATAGTCCATAGCTTGTACCCCATTTACCTTTTTCAAAGTTTTCCAAAACTCACTAAGGTTCCCAGATAAATTAGATGTTAATTCTTCGTTAAAATCTTCTTGCCTACAATTCCTAAGTGCAGAGGTATACTTATTTTGGATTTGCTTATATTTAACCCAGTCAACTTCCTTATTAGAAATTTTAGCAGCTCTCCATACTGTATCTCTCTGTCTTTTTAGCTTAATGAGTTGTCCTTTATACCAGGGAGAGTTATTTGATTTAACTCTTCTATATTTAATAGGGGCAAAACTATTACAAATAGTCATAAAATCTTTGTGGAATAAATTCCACGTATCACGTACAGTAGGAACCACAGCCAGTCTATCCCAATTATGGGTATCCAGCTCAAGCACAAACCCTGTGTCATCAAAGTTTGTATAGGAACTAAATTGAACAGTCTTTCCAGGTTGTTTACTAATTCTCTGTTTCCTTATACAAAAT
Source organism: Neoceratodus forsteri (assembly GCA_016271365.2). NCBI lineage: Eukaryota > Metazoa > Chordata > Ceratodontiformes > Ceratodontidae > Neoceratodus > Neoceratodus forsteri. The sequence goes on along the minus strand of CM057459.1, from coordinate 1,255,484,914 downwards.
ATCAATTGGTGGTCAACAAAAGAGTCAGAAAGAACTCCACTATCTACATATGTTTTTTGTTGGATCAGTGGTAAACATAAGATCCAGGGTAGTTGATGATTCTGGATGTCTATTATTAACCCTAGTGATTCCCTCAGTTAATTGGGTCATACCTAAATTTATCGACATTTCCTTAATTTTATGATTGGTTTCCACTGTCTTCCAATCTACATTGAAGTCACCAGTTAAGAGGATTTCATGTGAAGTTAAGTACTTCCCCAGAAAGTCTTGTAACACATCAAATACCTCATGAGTACTTCTAGGTGGCTGTTATAACCCCAGAATCAATAAGGGCTTCATAAAAGGGATTTGCATCTCAAAGACCAGAAGCTCAGAGCCATACCAATGAAGATGTTGATCAACCTGCTTTACTTGTAAGGTGTTAGATGTATAAATTATAAGCCCCCCTCCCCTTTTGTTTCTGTCTTGCCTCCAAACACCATATCCTTTTATTCCAATTGGATTGTCTGTAGTTTTTTCATTTAACCACGTTTCAGTTGTTACAATAACATCTGGGCCATATTTAATGGTCCATTCCCTTATATAGTCATTTTTTTTGAGCAAACTACAGACATTCATATGCACTATACACATACCACCTTGCTTTAATTTAACTGTAGTAGTATCCAACAAATCTGTATCCAAAGTACTATTACTAATATCACCATGCCCCAAATCAAAAGGTCCAGGATTTGGATGGATGCCCCCCCCCCCCCAGCAACAGACCTATCACCAGAATTTGCTTACAGAACCTATAAAACAAATGTTTACCATGGTTTCTACCACAAACAGAATTTATTTCCTGCTTGCTAGTAGATGATTTACTCTGTCCCCACCCAGCCAGAACAAATCTCTGCAATGTTACCCAGTATATCAAACTAACTTCCATTTTATGAAACAACATTCCTGCCATTATTTTACCAATCCAATTGTGCCTCAATTGTGTCCTCCCACTCTACCTGAGTACTTTTAATACTGTATATATAATCCCTCAATTCTATCACCTCAGCACCTGTTTTATTAGACTGTAACACTTTCAGGCAGCAACTAATCAAATAACATCCCAAGACAACTTTTAAAACCCACATGTTCATCTTCATAATAGTAATATAAATTATTACAAAGTACAATGTCTACTCATCATATACAGGGTCTTACACAAAGAAAACAAATAACTTGCCCACATAAATCACAAACAGTACTCAGTCTATCCGGTCAAATAACATTATCAGTCCCAACAGCAGATGACCAGCAAACAAATCTTCTCTTCATGATGTAGCGTAGTGCAAAGCTAAATCCTAACACATTCTAACACATTCTGTGACTCTGGACCTCAGCTGTTGATAATTTCTTTTGGCTTATGACTTAACCACCAGGTATCTACAAGATGCTGAAATCCTTTCTCCTACAAATTCTCCTTATGCTGCTCCTGCTCTCAGGAAATGTTCACCCCAACCCAGGACCACCTGGGCAGCCAGCAGTGGTACCAAGCAGAAGGACAGGGACACTCACCATGGCATCCATCAACGCCTGCAGCATCCTCAACAAACTTGATTTCCTCCAAACATGGATCCTACAGCACAACCCTGATGTCCTCTCAGTTGTGGAAACATGGCTAAACCCTAAAATCCCTGATACCTCAGTCTCTATCCCTGGCTACTGCATTTTCAGGCAAGACAGGATTGCTAAACGGGGTGGGGGCTGTGCCATCTATCTTAAGGATACCCTTATGGGTCACATCATCCCGTCCCCTAGCCTGAGCAACTCCTCTCAGGTCCTCACAATCAAAATCCTCCTTGGTGCACATAACAAGGAACTCACTGTCATCTCAGTTTACCTACTCCCAAGAGACCAGGCCGCTGGCTTCCATAGCATCATGGAATATCTAAGGGTCCAGCAACATAATTCTGAAACCATAATCATGGGTGATTTTAACATTAACTGGCTCTCCGCTGAGGCCGCTACCTATAAGGATGCAGTCATGGCGCATCACCTCACTCAATTGGTCAATGCCCCCACTAGGTGTAACTATAGGACAGGCTCCCTTATGCTTCTAGACTGGATTCTATCTAACCGCCCTGTACGCATCTCCAATGTTTCTGTACTCCCGGATACAATAAGTGACCACTCGCCTGTCATCTGCTCCTGGTCAAACAAATACCACAAGCCCCCTCCCAAGCTTATCTATGCCAGGGTTATCAAACAAGGGCACCTCCAGCTGTTAAAATCCCATCTAACCAGGCTGAACTGGGCAGTGCTTGACTCCCTCAGTGACACCAACAAAGCTATGGACCTATTTATCAAACGTTTCAACGAAGCCAGTGACATCTATGTACCAGTGAAAAAGATGAAGGTCAAAGGACAGACCAACCCCTAGGTTACTACTGACCTTTTAACTCTACTCAAGCACAGAGACCACCTCTGGCATTGTGCTTGTGCAACTCCGACTCAAGTAAACATACAATTATACAAGGCAGCTAGAAATGATTGCACTCGAAAAATACGGAATGCTAAACGCAGCTATTACAAAGAGGCTCTGACCAACTCTTGGGGCCAGGGAAAAAAATTCTGGAACAACATGAAAGAACTCACAGGCAAGGATCCTAAAGCACCACCCACTATGCTAAACCTTCATGGCACTCCTACACTCGACCTAGGTACCATCACCAGCACTTTTAATAATGCATTTACAAACCCGGACAGTGTCCTTCCACCAAATTCTTTTGACGACCTCCCCTCCAGCTCCTCCCAAGTTACCCCCAACTAGAACGTACAACCCCAAAGTTTTTTTTTTAAAGAGGTCCCACCACAAGTAGCTAGAAAATACATTCAAAAGGCCATCGGCAAACAAGGGTACAGTGGTGACTCCCTTGACCTGAAACTGCTGGCACAAGTCCTTGATGAAATCTTAGAACCACTTACAAAGATCTTCAATCGCTCGCTTAGATTGGGCCATTTCCCCTCTCTCTGGAAGAAAGCCACTGTCACACCAGTTCACAAAAGCGGAGATAGGATGCTCCACACCAATTACAGACCTATCTCACTCCTCCCCCCACTATCTAAAGTGCTGGAGCGAATAGCATCGGACCAACTAGTTGAATTCCTGGATAAGTACAATGTACAGTGCCCAGAGCAGCATGGCTTCAGAAAAGGGCACAGCACCACCACTGCACTACTGGAATTTACAACCTTCATCCATGCCACACTTGACAAAGGGAATTGTGGAGGAGCAGTATTTATAGACCTTACCTAGGCATTCGACACAGTTAACCACCCCCTACTGCTCAAGCAACTGTCCCCCATTGGGATCTCCAGCGATGCCCTTACATGGTTCACCAGCTACCTTGATAATCGGATCCAACATGTAAGGTTTGCAGGGATCTCTTCGGATGAAAAACCGGTCCACTCCGGAGTCCCCCAGGGGTCTACTCTGGGCCCTCTACTCTTCTCCCTCTTCATCAACAATCTCCCCAGTGCCTGCCACCAAAAAATATTACTGTACGCAGACGATGCAGTCCTGTTTTCCAGCCACCATGACATTACAGTCCTTGAATCCCAGCTGCAGCTTGACTTCAAGCGCATCGAAGACTGGTTCAATTCTCATAAACTTGTCCTGAACCACAGCAAGACTAAAGTCATGTCCTTCTGTAACCAACGGAGCAGGCACAACTCTCTGTCCCTCACCATCAAGAACCACGCTGGGAACCCACTTGAACATGTCAAGGAGTTCAAGTACCTTGGTATTACCCTGGATAGTACCCTCTCCTACACTCGGCATATTGACACTGTTGCCAAGACCGCCAATATACGGATTGGACTACTACACAAACACAAACACTGTATGCCTGCGGATGCCCTTAAACTAGCCACCTACAGCTCTGTCACCTCTATCATTGACTACGGTCTTGCCATCTATGGCTCTGCCTCAACAAGTGCCCTCCACAGGATCTCAGTTTCTCTCAACAAAGCCTGTAGACTACTAACGGGTGCAGCCCGACAAACTCACACCTGTGACCTCTATGCACAGGCCAGCTGGCTACCCCTACTCAGCAGAATACAATACCAGACCTGCTTACTTACCAAAAAGATTCTCCTCGGTCTCATGCCACCTGGTGTTAGCTCACTCCTTACTAACTACAGTGGCACTCCACAAACAATCTCTAACCTTTCAGGTTCCTAGATGTCGTACCTCCGTGGGTCAGCGGTCCTTTATATATAGAGCCGCTCAATGGTTCAATTCCCGCAATAAAGAAGCACTTTCCTCTACTACACTTGGACCCTTCAAAAGGAATCTCAAACTTTACCTCACCTCTACCACTCAATGTGACTGCTTCTCTGAACAGAGATCTCTCTAAACACCTCCCAGCTCACTCATGTCTCACAGCCCGCCCTTTCCCAGTCTCATTCCCTCTGGCACCGGGCCTTCCTTGTGACTCCTTTCCTGCTTCGCATCTCCACTGGTACAAGACATTTTCCACCACCATCGGACAGTGGCCCAGTAACCTGCCAACTTCCTTTCCCAGTTGCACGCTTGCAATACTAACTGCCTATGGTGCCCTCTATCTCTTATTGTTACCGCAGCCAGCTGCCTACTCAAGCTGCTCGTTATATGAATATTATCTCAAAGTATGTTATAACTGAGTATCTTTATTTTTTCTTTTAGTTGTTTGGTTGTTTATTGTGCATTCTTTTACTACATCCGTATGTATGTTGACCCTCATCCTTTGACGTGGAACCTTTGTAAACGAGCAGTTTCTGCTCAAAGGTATTTGTAATCTGAGAATTTAATAAATAAAAAAAAATAAAAAAAAAATCCTCCCAAAAAGTTACTCACATAAATATAAAGCCACCCTCAATTCTCAGTTCAGCAGGTGCTAGTGATAATACCTGATTTCTTTGGGCTTAAGAGTTTAAGCAAGTGGGCTGGTACCAAGGGGAAAGTCCCTTCTTAATAGCATTTTCTAGTTTGCTCCACATTAAGTCAAAAGTTTTCTCATCACCAGTAATCTTTATTACAACAACTGCAATTATGGCAGCCTCTTGGCAATTCCTCCTCCTGACTGCACTGTGTATTATACCCCTTACTGGCTTATTGTTCAAAAAATTTGAGACTGAGAGTACACCACATCCTCATCCTGAAGACTGCCCACCCAATCTGACTCTACACATCACATGTTATGTCAAGGCTCCTTGCCAACTGATCCAGGTGGACTACCTTCCTCGAAGAGCAACTATTGCAGGTTTGTCTATGCCACCTTCCTTATCTCTAATTAATTCAAGTTACTCCCACTGGCGTTACACAGCCAGAGTATTAGCTTCAGTGTCCTTAGGCTTGCATAAATTAAAAAACAAAGCTTGGCACCCCGGTTCCTCCTCCTCCATGCCAAGCCGGAAAAAGCCTCGAGCTCATTGCCTTTCACTTGAATCCCTGAAAAAATTGCTACTCCTCCTCTTACTCTGCTCTGGCAATGTCGAGCTTAATCCAGGGCCCATAAATAAACTTACCTCTCCTTCTGGGTCACTATCTCTTAAAGGTATTAGTTTTATGCACGTTAATGTGTGCAGCTTGCTGAAAAAATTCACCCTTATCCAGGCATGGACCGCCCATACAATGCCAGATGTGCTTGTTATCTCAGAATCCTGGCTTCGGCCCTCTACGCCAAATAGTGTGATTAATATACCTAACTACCAGATCTTTAGATGTGAAAGGCAATCCAGAGGAGGTGGAGTCGCCATCTACATCAAAGATAGATTTGTGGCATCAACATTAAATTCTAACTCACTGGTAGCGGGATTTGAGCGCCTGGACATAAAAATCGACCTATCCCCAGCGTTAGCACTCCGAGTCATAGGATGCTATAGACCACCATCTGCCTGTACTCAGCTCTTGTCCTATCTTACAACTACTGTATCTTGGACACTAGCCCCCTGGAAACAATTATCCTCAGGGATCTAAACTACGATTGGCTGTCGGAAGCCGGTCACCCACTTAAATCTTTCTGCGACTCCCTTGGTTTCACCCTACTCAACGAAGAGCCCACCTGTATCAACAAAAAGATTACAGCCAAAAGTACCCTTCTGGATGTCCTACTTGTGAATAAACCCCATTCCTTCTCCCACGTTGGAACCTTTGACACGGGTATTAGTGACCATTGCCTAATAGCTGCAGTTTGGGCAGCCAACAAAGTGCCAACTATGGCCAAATTCTCCACCAAAAGGTCAACCAGGTCATTCGACCCAAAGGCATACCTACTTGACCTAAAAAACTCCCCCTTGTGATAGAGTTTTTACCTTGCTAAAACAGTGGAAACTGCATATTCTGTACTACATGAAATCATTACCTACGTCATAAATCTACATGCGCCTCCGTCAAAAATACACATAAAGGCTAGGAGATGCCATTGGTTCACTCAAGATCTCAAGGCTGCACTACTGTCCAGGGATAAACTCTGGAAAACTGCCCACAAATCCCAAAAAGAGGAAGATTGGCACCTCTTTAGAACAGCCAGAAATCACTGCACCAAACTAATTAGGGAAGCTAAAGCCTGCTATTACCAAGCAGAACTAGATATTGCAGCCAATTGTCCCTCCAAATTCTGGGCCACAATCAAAGAACTGGCAGGATCCATGTCACAAAATATGCTCCCTACAAAAATTACCTCTGACAATACAGTAATCAATGACAAAAAAGAGATACTGCAGACATTCTACACGCACTTCGCCACAGCAGGCTTTGCCTTCGATAACCCACCTGCATGTAGCCTGCTCACCCAATTTGGCATGACCCCATCAAATGTTGGCTCCATTAGTCAACATTTCTCATTCTCATCGGTTTCCCTCAAGGAAGTGGAAGACTTGATTCTCCACCTGGATACTAAGAAAAGTCTGGCGCAGATGCACTTGAACCATACTTCCTAAAGATAGCATGCCACGTATTGGCAGTGCCTATTACTCATTTATTCAACATGTCCCTAACACAAGGTATCCTTCCTCAAATATGGAAGATTGCACACGTTATCCTGCTATTTAAATCTGGAGACCCTTGTGACCTTAATAACTATAGGCCAATTTCTCTCCTACCCACACTCTTGAAGCTACTGGAAAAAATAGTAAATGGCCAACTAAGATCCTTCATCGACAGAGAAAAATTACTAAACCCCTTCAATCCAGATTCAGAGCCAACCACAGTACAGTCTTGGCATTAGCTAAAGTAACCAATGACTGGCAACTGGAGTTGGAGCATAAAAAGTCAGTATGTGCTGTGTTTCTTGACCTCAGCAAAGCATTCGACACAGTCGACCACGAGCTGCTCCTCGACTCACTAAAAACACTAGGATTGGATGCTACTTCTCTAAATTGGTTCTCTGAATATCTGACAGACAGATACCAGCAGATGAAAGCAGATGGCGAACTATCTGCCCTAAAACTCTTACAAAGAGGTGTCCCTCAGGGATCCATATTAGTTCCCTTCCTCTTCGCAGTGTATATCAACAACATTGATGAGGGACTCAAAGATGCAAGTATTCACTTATTCGCGGATGACACAGTGCTGTACCTGAGTCGTCCCACCCCAAAAGAAGCTTGTACTGACCTACAAAAAGATTTCAACCTCCTGCAGCTCCAACTAATCAATAGAAAACTGCTATTAAATGCTAAGAAAACTAAAGCCATGATATTTTCCCCTGCAAACTACACAAGCACTACTGACTCCTTCCCCCCAATAACCATGATGCTGGGAGAGTGCTTAGAGTACGTTTCAAAATTCAGATATCTTGGGGTCTGGATTGACTATAAACTCTCCTTCACTGACCACCTGGAAGACTTGCTGAAAAAATTAAGGCAAAGACTTGGCCTTTTTTACAGTATAAGAAGACTCCTTACAGCAGATGCAAAGAAATTACTAGTCCAAGCCACGTTCCTGTCCTTAATTGACTATGCAGACTTCATATACAGTAGCTGTGTGGCTTCCTATCTTGGAAAATTAGATATGCTGTACCACAGAGCTATACGCTTCATCATGACCTCCCCTTCTCTACCCATCATTGCGCATTATATGCCGCCATGGGCTGGACCTCACTTAACTATAGGCGCAACTTTAATGCAGCACTCTGGACACTTAGAGCCCTCAGTGGCAAACTCCCTCAATACATCATCGACTGTCTGTCTCTGATTGTGCCCAGGAATTATTCCCTTAGAAGCTGCTCACAACTCCTGCTAAATATACCCAGGGCACTCACACGAGTCGGGATAGCTGCCTTTGGATTCGCACTCCCATCAATATGGAATAAAACCCAAAAAATACTTAAGCTGAAAACCCCAGTAAGTACCCTTTTGTTCAAAAGGCTTTACCATAATGGCATTATGGAAATTTGCAGCTGCTTTACTAGACACTAACTAACCTCCCTCCCTCAAACGGTGGCTCACAAACGGCGGCCCCCCAGCTGAAATGTGTGCCTCTGCCTCTAGCATCCCCACCAACAGATTCACAAGATTTATTGCTGAACTCCCATTTCTTATTCTTTGACACTCTGAACAGCTGCAGCCTGATTCTAGCACATGCTACCGCACTTGGGGATAATTATCGTCTTTCATCCCCAAAAATATTCGGTCCCTCGTCCATCCAACAAGTCCCTCTGCCCCAACCTCCAGGACCCTCCCAGTTATGCCCCTGCTACTATATTTCTCCTCTTACACTTAGTACAATGGCAGCTTTTCTCCTCCATATGTCGCGCATTTTGGGAAAAAATCACTTTGTCGCTTTAAGTACGGTTCTCCGCCCTCCCAATCCCTCACTCTGCCCTAACAATTGGGTCCTTTTCACTTGCCCCCTATTTCCCACCTCTCCCTACATTATGCGCTTGATATCTTCTATCTGGTATGCCTGCCCTCTCCCTAACATTTACCACTACAAAATGCACAGTTTTTGGGCTTGGATCCAGCACAAGTTCATTATCCACGACTCCTTGTAGTTCTATGTTCAATGTATATTACCTATAAATGTGCGTTTTTACTATAATAGCAGCTATTTTTACTGTATGTACCATTGTAACTTGTCTTTCTGTATTATTACTGTAGGATCGCAGGTCTACCTTGTAAATGAGCTTGCTCAATGGTGCCCACCTGGATAAATAAAGATATTGATAATGATTGATTATACAATGGCAAGAAAGAATGCATACCTCTGATTGATCAGTCTGGGAATGGAGCCATGATGTTGTCACAGTGGAGTCCGGTGCCAAAATCCCTGGGTTTTTCCACAAGCTGACATCTGCACTGAAGAAACACCACAGCAGAGGGGAATGCCGCAAGCCACAGGATGGGCTTGTGGCAGCAGCATCCAGCAATGGTGACCTGCTGGTCAGTCACCCTGGTGGGACATCCAAGGATTGCCCTGGCTTGGAGGGAGGTGGGATAGCTCAGGCTTGGGGGGTGAGGGTGGCAACTAGCCCTGATGGGACAAGTGCAGTGGCAGTGCTGGTCCATGTGTGTGTGGGGGGGCCGAGGCAGCCACGTCACCATGGGGAGGGTCCAGGTTTGTACCTACCGTGGACCACCGGCTACTTCAGCCATGGTCTGGCAGGTGTTGGGAGCCATAGGGACACCTTCCTTGAAGGGCACAGGATCATCCCTCACCCAGTGAGGGCTCCAGCAGTGGCACATAATAGGTTAGACCAGCCCTGAGCTGGTCTAAAGGGTGGGTCTATGCACCTATTGGGGGGACTTACAAAATCACAAATGAGGGGATATGGTAGCCCTGCTGTGGTGCAAGCCCCCTTCCACCATGGCACAATGTTGCAGCCATTGGAACAATGGTGCAAGCCCAGTTGACAGGTGGTCTCTTCAGTGGTGCAGGCTGCTTTGGACAATCATCCAGGATTATGATATCACCAGAATCTTGAGATGGACCCTTTTTTTTTTAAGTGTCTACTTTCCCATTTGCAAATTAAACTGGAAAGCCACTAGAAGGCAACAACTCATGGAAGTTTCAATCCTCTTCCCACTGCTCTCCCCTAACACTTCTAGTCCTGGGTCCTTCATACCTACAGCCTTGGGTCTATAATCTGCCATAAGCCACAAACTCAGGACAATCTTTAGCTCTGAATTTCCTCCCACCCACCCCCTTCCCCTGCCTCAGTTAAACCCACAAGTGCTCAGCCCCTGAACCCAGGCAGCTCTGTTATTGGCTACAACCCATAGTTGCCCTCCAGCCGATTAAGACAAAGCTGTCCCCTGTATCCTGTTCTCCCTTACTGCCTATCGCACCATTGCTTCTAACCAGTACTAATCCATTCCCATCTACTCAGTTTTTTGCAGTGCTCCCCTGCAAATTACCTACCTCCTAACACACGATCAGTGGTGTGATCTGAATCTGCAAGCCAGCACACTATGGCCAAGTTTGCAGCACTGTACATTCCATCCTGCCTAATGTTTCTATTTATTGCTGACTATTTCATAGCTGCATCCCTAACTCACCCTGCACTGCACAGTGAGGAGGTCCCACCACACAATCTTAATACTGAACCCCGGTCTGTGAATCTCACTGTCCCTTGCCTGCCAAAACATGGAGTTGTATGCCTTGGTAGATGGCTCACCAGAAAGCTGCAAATGGCCTCACTTTTTGTGAAAAATGTAAAGCAGCTGCTTTTACTTCCTCAGTCTGAACATTCCTACTACTTCTCCTGCTATTAACCCTTATGGGTGATGTTGAGCCAAATCCCGGGCCGGCCAAACCTTCATCTGCACCCAACCCCCTGACATTATCATATCAAATGCCGACAGGGCTAAAAATTGCTCATTTAGACATATGTAGTCTCAGGCCTATGATGTCCGAGTTAGAAGCCTGGATTAATCAATACACTCCTGACATCCTGGGCATCTCTGAGACCTGGCTGAAACCATGCATCAAACAACATGAGGTTGCTGTGCCTGGATACATATGTTTCAGGAAGGATCGACTGGGAAAATGGGTTGTGGTGTCCTCATGTATGCCAGCGAGCACTTAAGACACTGTTGAAATAACTGTGTCTGAATCTGGACCTTCTGCTGCCGAATTGATCTTCCTTTCCCTCACCCTTGGCACTGTAAAAATACTCATAGTAGGTTGTGTATATATGCCCCCTAAGGTAACTTTCCCTGGCCTCCCCTCCTTCATAAGCTCCCTTGCTAACCTCCCGTGGCATGACCTCATACTTAGAGGTGACTTCAACATTGATTGGTTGCATTCTAACTCTTCCAAACTGACTGCCATCCTGGCTGACTCAAATCTGGTTCAAGTGATTGGTGGCCCTACTCATATTAATACAAAGATGAGTAACCATACTTTACTTGACTGGGTGGTCACAAACTGTGCCCTGAAGATAAAATCAGCGGAGGTCCTCTCAGATGGTATAAGCGACCACTTGCCGACACTGTGTATAGTGTAACAACTTCCCTAACCACTGTCCTAAGATCATCACTGTGCAGGACATGTCCAGGTTTGACGCTAACAACTTTGCGACTATCATCTGGGAAACTGATTGGGATCCAATTAATACCCTGCTGAACATTAACTTGGCACTAGACAATTTCGTGACAAAATACACTAACATTATTGACCAACACGCCCCTTTAAAGAGTTGCTGGGTAAAAGGTATTAAAGCACCGTGGCTCACCAAGGAATTAAGGCAGCTCATGTCCACTCGAGATAAGGCATGGAGGACTTATAAGGATAGTGGGCTACCTACTAACTGGCAAACTTTTGAGACATTGCATGAAAAAGGGCTACCAATTTGTGACATCGGTGACATTTTTTAAAATGCTTAATTTATCAAAAAATGTTATTATTTCTGTATGCTGGTACTCACCTAATGAATATTCCTTATGTTGTGGGATAACTCACTCACTGTCACCAGAGAAAAAACATTTAAAAAGATGTGCATGTAACAGGGGACATAACCTCCAGGGATGCACATGTAACGGGGACATAACCTCTGGATGTGCATGTAACCAGGGACATAACCTCTGGATGTGTATGTAATAGGGGACATAACCTCTGGATGCACATGTAACAGGGGACATTTACCTAATGCTACAATGCAACAATGAACCTTGAATTACCACAGCACATGCAATAAGAGATGGGAAACAGTAGCTAAAGTTTCAAAAAGTTTTTACTGTACATTTAAATGGCTTACACAAAAAATTTAATTTAAAATAACTAATACATCTAGTCGACAAAACACCACTAACTAAAGCCCAACTATAAACTAGAACATTCACATATTTACATATTTAATAAAAAGTATGTCATTTACAGAAACATTTTTGGTAATGCATCATCCTTGATTACAGAGTGAATGACACAAACTAAGTTATATGACTAACTACAGAATATGCCATGATGACAGACTACACTATGAGAGTACAACATAAGTATGGATTAAACTATGGCTACGGATTAAACTATGCACATAAATTACAAAAAATACTGCAGTGCACCAATGAATGATTTCCCCAAATTCCACCTTATCCATTATAGGGTCAGCATAGTACAATATAGTGTCCTTAATTTCACCTCTGATGAAACATGATGAACTTTATTGAGATTATTTGTAATTCATCAGATTTCATCACATAGTGCCCATCTCCTTCCTCAAACTTTATTGGTCCATGTAAAATTATTTTTCTTGCCACGCAGTCATTATCCTGCCTTCGTGGTCAAGCGAATACACTCCCTCACTTCTGTAGGAACTTCATGGAGTACCATTTTTTCATTTCATCCACTGCAGTCACTTGCCCAATGAAAAATTCTTTGGAACAGTACACCGCTTAGTAATTGTTTATCTCTACAAGTTCTGTGCCTAATGATGTTTTCTTCTTTTTAGGAACTGTGGCGATGCTGGTTGATGGAGCAGACATGAGCGATTGTGGAGCTGGGCACCGAGTTGATGTGGGAACATTGTTTCCCATACCTGTATCTGGCAGCATTTCAGAACTGCAGGTCATGGTGGCTGCTATTGTGGTGTCAAGAGCTGGAGGAGCACTGGAAGCATCACCAAGACATGAGAAGCTGTGGAGTGTGCCTTTCCTGATACAACATTCACAGCTGTGGAGTAAGCAGGAGCTTCAGTGGCCACTGTGGTGCTGGGAGAATCTTATGCGGCTGACACAAATGCAGATGAAGTGGTTAATCTCTTTATTTTACAGTCTTCAACATGACTACGGTTCTCGCATGGCCCATCTTCCTTAATACAGTGTACGCAGAAGCATGTTAAGTTTCTTGTGACCACCACACCATCCACCACCGCCTTCACGCTTTGCACAAGGCGTGTCCCAGGCACAGCTTTTATATCTCCTCTTGGCTCTCTTTTTATAACATTTTCACCCACCCAGAAAAATGTTTGTCTAAAGTGAGTACCCCCATCAGTGGAAGGCTATTTTTTCAGTTCATTGCAGCAGTATTTGTACAGTTCTTTTGCTTTCCTAATAAGAGCTTGCCATGTCTGTACTGCCATACTTGCCGCGGACTTTACCATTGCGCTTTCTCAATCTGAGAGGCCCTTTCCATGTCATCACCCAAAGGAAGCACGCTCGACTTGGAATCCATACTCTCTGGTTGCCAAGGAAATATCATAAAATGCCCATTTGGACTTGTACTGGGCCCCGCATCCATCAGTGAAGTGCACTTGCTTAATTATGTTTAGCGCCCGCACGTTCATAAGGTGAGAGGTTACAATTTTCACAAAATGCCGCACAGCATAGCGATCATGTTTCAGATCACTGGAGATGAACACCAGTGACACGGCCACAGTGGCTTCACAATGTTCACAACAGTAGTACGTTACCACAGGGTGAAGTGTTGCCTGCTCATGATGCCAATGTGCTGACTGCACTTCATCCTGTAGTTTGCAGGTTTAATTCTCTGCAAAGTCCAGCACCATCACAGTCCATCTCTTTGGTGTGAATTCCTTAACTAATCTAAGCTGATGCTGCAGACATGCTGCCACATGCAAGTGCTGGCCTAGAATCAAAAGATCTTTTATTACTTGTACTAGCTGACGGACTGTACAGCGTTTATTTTTTAACACTTTCCATGACTTTTGCACTTGTGTGCCATTAACAGTGTGCATCACTTTGATTGTGTCCCATTCCTGCCACTTTGCTTCTTCTTGTCCATGTTGCAGGACTAGCCCCTCCATTGCTTTCACAAAATTGTCTGTGTTGCATTTTCCGCAAGGTTTTTTCTATGCAGTCCGACCGGTAGAACTTTTCAAATGGCGCTTTTGGACACATAGTTATTTATACTGCCCTGTAAGTATTTGCAACTTTAAAGCCTGTTAAATTGATGTTTGTCTGCAAGACGACTTAATGCCTGAAACTTCATTTAAGCATTTGTACAGTACTCTCACAGGCATTGGTTAAGTTTCTGCTTCACTGCCAGTGTAATGTGCCTTGGCCGCAGGGTTCCAAATTTTCTCACTCCTAGTGGTGTGTTTGGGTACTGCTGTACAAATTCCTTGTGGAGACAGTTAATTGGTTTATCCAGGTATGACCATGTTTTGCTGGACCTTTTAGGGAAAGCCTTTTTGTGTGGCAGGGGTGTGGCACAGTCTTCAAAGAATTTCTCCACTTGACTCACAGTTTCTTGTGGAAGTGCAGACTTGTGTCGTTTGCTCAATTCACTTTCACCTCGAGATGCCCTCATGAGCCTCTTCCAACTCACTCCTAATGTTGAGCTCGCAGTCCTAAGCAGCTTATATGTCTTTAATATAATCACTGTTTTTAAGAACTCTTTACTTATCTGACATTCTCTTTTCTTGTGATGGTTTTTGATCTCAGCCAACTTTTCTGTGAGTACAAATATCAATTTGTCTTCAAGTTTGCTTTGGGGAAGCACACCATGGTCGGACAGAGCAGCTTTCTTTGATGGCGAACACTGATACAAGACTTTCTGAAGTGTGACCGTGAATTTCTTGGGTGATTTAGGCAATGCTTTTCATGCTCTTTGAACAGCCTTTCTTAGAGAAGCATGATAATGCACAGTCATTGTCACACATTGCTCTGTTTCTGATATGACTACTGATAAGATGGTGATGGTCACTGGTAAGGCGGTGTGGTTGTGGTAGCAGTGGTTGCAGTGGCAGCAGCTCATTTATCATGGTACAATCTTAGTTGCTTCTCACTTATTCATCTTCTTTTTTGACTAGTCATGTTGGCTCACTGTTGCCTCTTTTTCTCCCTCCAATACTCCCTCTGTGACAAATTCTCCTGTTCTTTAGCCATTGATTTTTTTTGTTGAGCCAGTACTTCTTTCGGCTGTTGACTGCTTCAGTTTCTGTGCTTCCCTGTACCTTTTCATTCTCTCCTTGGCCATCTCGTTGTAATGTTTCCGTTGCTCATCATTCATGTTCTGTCTGTTTTTACGTGCACGTGTGGCATTTTTCTCCAAATATGCTGTATAGCGTGTCTCTCTCTGTCTTGATATTGCCTCGGTACAGCTGACTCTTTTCCTTTCGGGACAGAGGAGTATGAGTATTGCATGTCATCTCATTGAGCAATGCTGCAGCGGACATACAGGGCCTTCTTCTTGATTTCATTCATGAATAGGTGATTCTCAAAGTCTGTAGGAACACAAACTGATTGAAAAATGAAGAGTTAAAAGAATGCTGCTGTCATTGAACTCCTTATGACATGACAGAAGAGACATGTCTAGATAAGAAATGGTTAATGGCACTATGTCCAAGACATGTACTCAAGAAAAGGTTACTGGCACTATGGCCATGACATATGACACACAAAGTGGTTACCCACGCTATGGCCAAGACATATGATGCACAAAGTGGTTAACGGCGCTATGGCCAAGACATGAACTCAAGAAAAGGTTACCGGTGCGATGGCCAAGACATATTATGCACAAAGTGGCTAACGAAATGATGGCCAAGACATGTACTCAAGAAAAGGTTAATGGCACAATGGCCAAGTGATGAGGCACAAAATGGCTAATGTGGTGCTGGCCAAGATGTGTGATGCAAGAATTGCTTTTAAACAGCACTATGGTCAAAACATTTGAGGCAAGAAGTGGTCAATGTCACTATGGCCATAATATAGACATTTACCAGAAAACAAACAAAATGAAGGCCTGAATCCACCTTGCCTACAAACAAAATGGAAGCACACATCCACCCGCCTGCAAACAAAATAGAAGCCTGCATCCATCCACCTGCAAACAAAATGGAAGCACACATCCACCCGCCTGCAAACAAAATGGAAGCCTGCATCCATCCACCTGCAAACAAAATGGAAGCACACATCCACCCGCCTGCAAACAAAATGGAAGCCTGCATCCATCCGCCTGCAAACAAAATGGAAGCACACATCCATCCGCCTGCAAACAAAATGGAAGCCTGCATCCATCTGCCTGCAAACAAAATAGAAGCACACATCCATCCACCTGCAAACAAAATGGAAGCCTGTATCCATCTGCCTGCAAACAAAATGGAAGCACACATCCATCCGCCTGCAAACAAAATGGAAGCCTGCATCCATCTGCCTGCAAACAAAATAGAAGCACACATCCATCCACCTGCAAACAAAATGGAAGCCTGCATCCATCTGCCTGCAAACAAAATGGAAGCACAATATCCACCCACATGCAAACAAAATGGAAGCCTGCATCCCCCGCCTACAGGTAATCACACAATCAGAAAAAAAAAAAAAGAGTTCGGCATTGGGATTAGGTAATGACCTTATTTAGTACCTCTGAAGATGTTACAATAGCTTGCTTAGCTTGTTAGTCCCAAACAAAGAAACAATGCCCCCCAAACAAAAAATATCAACTAACATCAGCCCATATAGTCGGGGCCCTTGTTTGGAAGCCAGCTGTGGTGTGTAGGACTCTATCAAACCATTTGGAACCCAAAAGTGGATCTTTAGGTTTACAAATGGTCCAGTTGAGGCTGACACCCCACAGCTGGCTTCCAAACAAAAGGCCTAAGCCATGCGGCATGAACCACCCCCTCCACTCACACACAAAAGACAGGCAGCATGGTTACAAAGCGTCACAAATTTTGTGTCCAACAAAAAAGCAAGCAACCCCCCCCCCACAAACAAGTCAGGCAGCATAATATAAAATGCATAAAAGACACACCTACCCTGCTGCAGATGGTATTGGAAAACTGCAGATCAAGTCACAAAAGGCTGCATGACCTGGGCCCTTGTTTGGAAGCCAGCCGTGGTGTGTAGGCCTCTATCAGACCATTTGGAACCCAAAAGTGGAAGGTCCACCACCCCCCACTAAGAGTTATCACTGAGGAACCTGTCTCCTGCCCTCATCAGACTCCTAGTGCACTGCTGCAGAACTGGAAGGGTGGGGATCTGATCATGCCTGGCCTCGGCAGCTCCTGACTGTGACTGTCCTTGTCCAACTGGGGAATGAGGCCTTGGCTCTGCCTGCTCCTGTCTCCTAGCAACAGCACCTTCTCCAACTTTGGAGGCTGAGGGGCTCAGTTCCACTCACACATATTTTTTTTAATGAAAGTTTATTTGGAATTACTCACAAATACAGTACAACAAATAATTACAATAATCTAATGCCAAATCACACAAATAATTAGCAAGCCACCCTGCTGCAGATGGCACTGGAAAACTTATCAGGTCACAAAATGAATGTTTCAGAGTTGACTAACCCCCCATCCAGTTGATTACTGCCAGAACTGGATTCCCCCAGGTCTAAAGATTTAGAACTCACTCTTTGCCCCCACCACCTTTACCTGTAAGGTAAGCAAATTATATGTGGCACTCCCTACTTGCAGCTGCAATGTGCTCCCCAAAGACTTGATGCTCACCAAACCCTCAGTCTGCAAAGATTTCCCACAAGGAGCCAAACATTCCAAAATCGAGCCCAACAGTACCAAGGAGCAAGACAACACAAGTAAAACCATATTCCCTGCTCGACCGCAACCGCCCATGGAGCTTTGTTATGGCTTACCTGCTCTGCCACGCCATATAACTTTGGTCTCTCTGAATCGTGATGTAACAGGGGCTCTTCCTGGGGACAAAAGATATTTGCCAGATGCTGGCTACTGAAGAAAGAGGCTTAGGACTGTGGGAATGCTCGTTTTAAAGTGTCCTCAAGTCCAGCCCTTTTTTCACAAGTTACACGGAACACGCCGGTATGCGCGGCCACCTGCCCATCCCCCCGAAGACTCGTATGAACATCCCGGGGGGTTGAACATAACACAAGCATCAGTGTTACCTGATGGTATCGTGACCCTCACTTGGGAACCCCAGAGAATCTCACAGCAGTGTGGCTTCTGGCATAGAGTAGACCAGCCTACCAGACAGTAAAATTATGAAAAAAGCAATTACATGGCAAGTTATAGGGGAGATGTGAATGTAATATACTTGGACTTAATGTGTTACATTCAAGTCCTAATTTTTGGGGCCACCAGGGGGGCGTGGTGGTTGCTGCAGCACACTAAAAGTGATTGTAAATAAAAGTCAGGAGCCCATAATGTATTAATAAGCTGTTTATTCATGGTCACACCACAATTATGTCACATCAAACACAATTTTTTGAAACCTCCCTTGCAATGTCACCAATATGGGCAACTAAAATGGTGGATTTTGTCCAGAAAAAGTGTATTTTCCATGATACACAAGCATGTATTACAATAAGGTTTTTTTTTATCACCCTTCATGGCTCACAATAAAAAAAGACATCACCCCCTGCATAGCAGCAATTCCTCTCAGTTTGTCATGCTTGAGAAGTTGGTCAGTCCAGTGGTAGCCCCTTTTCATGCACTGGCTCATATTGGTAACTAAGGAACAGCTTCAAGAACTCAATCCAAAAAGCAAAACAACTCCACTTCAAGAGACTCCAGACTGAGCATCTTAGCAATCCAAAAGAATTCTGGTGACAGGTTAACTCCCTTTTTAAGGGTAACACCTCTGAGATCCCCAGTTCCCTTGACGCCCAGGGGGTCTCTCTCACTGACCCCCCCCCCATCGCCTCTGGCTTCAATGAGTTCTTCACCAATCTGGGTAGGTACACATCACTATTTCCTAGTTCCTCCACTCCCCTTCAACCTGACCCCCTGCTGTCAGTCAACTTTACAGACCACCCTGCCTTTCACCTATAGCTTGCAGCCCTCACAGAGGTTTGCCATCTCCTCATGAATTTAAAGGCTGACAGCTCACCTGGCCATGACACTCTAGAGCCTAAATTCCTTAAGCTGGGAGCTGATGCCCTAGCCCACCCTGTTCGAGATTTATTTAATCAATCTTTCCTTACTTGTACCATCCCTGAAAAATGGAAAGTAGCGGTGGTCGTCCCCATCCATAAGGGAGGTCCCAACTCAACAGTGGAAAATTTCTGGCCTATTTCAATGCTTTGCCCTCTAGCAAAAATACAAGAGTGGATAAGTGGATAAGACATCGTTGGTGGGCAAGGTGATGGAGGGCATTGTCAAGGAAAGGCTGGGGGGGACCTGGAAAAGTCAGGGTGCCTGGACGATAGACGGCATGGATTCGTCCCGGGAAAATCATGTCAGACAAACCTTGTGGAGTTCTATGACTGGGTGACGAGTGCCTTGGACCTGGGTAGACCAGTGGACGTCCTCTTTCTAGACTTCAGCAAGGCATTTGACTCTGTTCCTCACGTGGGTCTGTTGGATAAGCTGGGAGAAATGGGGGTGGGGAACCAGATGATCAGATGGATAGGCAGTTGGTTCCAGGACCAGACCCAGAGGGTCATAGTTGGTGGGATAGTCTCATCCCCAAGGAGGGTCATTAGTGGAGTCCCACAGGGATCAGTCCTTGGGTCCCTCCTGTTCAACGCCTACGTCTCTGACATAAGGACAGGAATCAGGAGTGAGATGAGTCTCTTTGCGGATGACTCAAAACTGCGGGTGGTGGTGGATGGGGAAGAGGGGAGGGTGGCCCTACAGGGGGACCTAGAGGCTCTGGAAAGATGATCTAGAAAGTGGAAGCTGAGGTTCAATGCAGGGAAATGCAAGGTACTCCACCTGGGGGCCAGAAACCCGGGCCAAGTGTACACCCTGGGGAATGCTACAAGTCTCGATGGCTGAGAGGGACCTGGGGTGGTAGTGGATGTCAAGATGAACAACTCAGAGACTTGTAGGAGGGCAGCAGCCAAGGCCAACAGGATGATGGGATGCATCGCTAGGGGATCACCTCCAGAAGGAGGAAGTGATACTCCTCTGTATAACTGCTTGGTGAGGCCGCACCCTGAGTACTTGTATGCAGTTTTGGAGGCCACACTTAAAGAGGGACATTAAACTCCTGGAGAGGGTCCAGAGGAGGGCAACCAAAATGATTGGGGGCTTGGGGAACAGGACCTATGAGGAGAGGCTCGAAGAGCTAAATATGTACACATTGGAAGAGAGAAGGGACCGGGGGGACATGATAGAGGTCTTCAGGTACATGAAGAGGGTAAATAGGGGAGGAACAGACAGGGTGCTTCGAAGGAAGGAGGAGGGGGCCACTAGAGGGCATGGGTGGAAGCTGGAGGGGGGAAGATTCAGGGAGAAAGGAGGAGGTGCTACTTCACTGAGAGGGTGGTGGAACCATGGAATGCGCTGCCTAGGGGGCTGGTGGAGGCAGAGACAGTGGAGGGGTTCAAGAGGGGGTGGGACAGGTACAGGGGAAGGGTTCTGGAAGCAAAATCCAATGCAGCAAGAATATCCAGAACTGGGAAGAGAGAAGCCAGAGAAGGCGAGGGGGGCAGCAAGGTCAGCACCCAGAGTGGGGGCTGACCAAACGAGCAGACACGAAAGACCGTTAGGCCTATTCTGCTGGCATTTTAGTATGTTAGCATGTTAGTATGATAATCTATGACCACCTGCAGGATTACCTTGACCTCCACCATTTGCTCTTAACCTCTCAGCATGGGTTTAGGAAAAACCACAGTACACTTACAGCTCTGATTAAAGTCACCTCTGACATATTCTATGAAATGGACCATGGCCGTGCCATTGGAGCAATTTTCATAGACCTGACCAAGGCTTTTGACTTGGTCAGTCATGGCCTTCTATTACAGCAACTACATGTACTTGGCCTTGATGCCACTGCCCTGACCCAGACCCAAAGTTACCTTTTTGGCCGTACCCAAAAAGTAAAATGGTCAGGCTCCCTACTGACCTGAGGCCCATTACCCATGGCATCCCCCAGGGCTCCATATTGGACCCATTACTTTTTTCTCTGTATATTAATGGCCTCCCTAATAATTGTGGTGGGGCCCTTGTTCACCTATATGCAGATGTTGCTATCATCTACTGTTCTTCTCCTGATTTCAGGTGTCTCAATTCAACGCTAGCCTCTGACTTCCACAACCTCGAGGACTGGTTCCTTCAGAAGCCGCTTGTCCTTAATACTGAAAAACAAAGAGCATTTTTTCTCCAAGTCATCTGCTCCAATCCTCCCCCCTCTGGCTGTACTCTCACGTACGGGGGATGCACTCGAATTGGTCAGGTCTTTCAAATACTTGGGAGTCACCTTAGATCCCTCGCTTACCCTGGATGCTCATGTTACAACCATCATCAAAACTATAAGCCAAAAATTCAGTGTCCTCTACCGCATCCATCCCTTCCTTACATTGATCTCCTGCTGCAGGATTGTGGATGCCACACTCCTGCCCTTCCTCATGTATGGTGTTCTATTACTGCTCTCTGCTACCGTATCTGTACTACCTCACCTATCACAGGCCTACCATAGAGTTGGCAGGTTTACTGTTAGGGCCAATGCTCAGCACCATCAATGCAATGTCCTATCTGCCCTGGGATGGCTACCTTAATTACGCTATACCACACTAAGCTTTATACATAAGTTTGCCCATCGCTACACTCCTCCTTGTCTTGCTGATATTGTTCAATATTGTCTCCCCCTACTTGCCCTCAGATCTACCTCCTTGCCCCTTCTCTCAGTGCCAAACTTACAATTCTCCATGGCTCGGAGATCATTTGCATTTTCTGCTGTGTCCTGCTGGAACTCTCTACCTCGTTCTATACTGGCCTGCACCTCCCTCTCTCTATTTCAAAGTTTGCTGTTATCTCACCTAACCACCCTCATCTTGCTCTTGCTTCCGCTGACTCCTAACCCCTGTTCACTCCTTGCGTGTTTCTCCTAGCATAACTTTCCACTCTCTCTATCTCTGAGAAAAAAAAATACTGTAAATGATGTCTGCATGTAAGGTTTTGTTGACTGTGCTTTACATTGCTTATTTTGAATACCTGAATGTAATTGATGTACACTCTTACTGTATGACTACTCCTTGTCTAAGTTCTTGTATCAGTGAATGCACTATCAATGTACTGTACTTCCCGGGTTGCCCCTGAAAAAGGGATTGTCTTGTCCCAGAGGGCCTACCTGGTTACCAAAATTCAATAAATAAATAAATCAGGACTGCTGCAAGGTGTGGCACAAGGAGCCCTTTGCGCCATTTCTCCTTGATGCAACCCCCTAGTGCCAGTCCTGATCATTTTAAAATCAGGCGTCTTGTTTGTTCTGTATCTGTGAGAAAGCAGTATGTGAACATCAGCGCCATCTAGATGTGATGTGAGATGCTGCTGTAAGTATAGCTGCAAATAGTATATAGACAGGAAATTCATCAGAAACAAGGCTGTAATTCCATCGAGGGATTCTGGTGACATCGTAAACCACGAGAGCAAAACTTGAGTGGATTGTGATATCACCAGAATCCTGAGATGGAATGAAAGCCTAGTTACTCCTGCTTTCCTGTATGTTATTTTTTGTAATATACAGGACACTCCACGTATTCCATAATACGACGCATACAAGTGTAGGGAGAAATGCCACTGAATAAAAGGGATGTTTTTGGACCCACTTTGCAAGATATCTTGATATCTTTCATTCTGGAGTATGTCACAATTGATATCTAACGTAACTGGGTAGGACTACTGAACCAATCAGAGAGCAGCTTTTGCACTGCAGATGACATCACAATAGCCACTTGATGCACTGAATCCAGCAACTGAAATCAAAAAGAAACAGTTGAATTTTCATACAATTAGAAGATTCAAAATTTATAAATCAAATATACAACGGTTACACTTAAAATATGCAGTTCTTCATCACTTGTGAGGGGGCATGGCTTTTCTAATTCACTCATGGCTCCATGACTTATAGTCTTGGTGCCTCACGCTTAAGATAAATTTCATATATTGAGTCAGGCCATTGCATATCCCCTATTGATCTGATATCAGAATGATAGTATTATGACTTTCTGATGTCAGAACGATGGTATTCTAAGTTTCTAATGCCACTGATTCCCTAAGGGAACAAATGGAACCCATATATTACATAGAAATATTAATGGGCCTGTTCCACAAAAGGCAGAGGAGGCCTTGCTCACCAATGTACAGACTTGTAATGGGCCTTGTGCTGCCCAGAGGCTCCGCTCAGCACATGCAGAGACCTCCACACTTTCACAGCCCTAGATGCTCCCCACCTCCACTCCCAAACCCAAGCCATAAGCATGTCTACATGAGTAGCTGGGAACATAGAAACATAGACAATGTTGGCAGAAAAAGACCATTGGTCCATCCAGTCTGCCCAGTTTAACCCTACTCTTCCCCGTGACCTACTTTTCAGATGGGGTCATTGTCTTCCTCTCCCCCTCACTCCCTATTTCACTACTAACCCCCCCCCCCCGAGTAACTATTAGGTCTTTTATTCTGTTCTAGCTGTTCTTGAACTCATTAATGGGGTTTTTGGACCCACCTTCTCTTGCACCCACCACCTCTGCTGGTAAGCTGTTCCATGGCTCAACCATTCCCATGTTCCATGGCTCAACCATTTTCTCTGTAAAGTAAAACTTTCTTACATTCCTTCTAGATGTCCCCCCCCCCCACCACCACCAGCTAAAATTCATGCCCCACTGTTTTTGACCCACCTCCCTGCTAAATAGTAAGGCTGTGCAAATAACAAATATTATTTCCTGAATACCACAAATAATGCGGTATTCGTTATTCGGAACTCAAATAATAAATAGTGCACTATTCGTTCCCTATTCAGGAAATTCCTTTATGCATACCTAAAACATAAAGAAAACATAAAGAAAAAGCCAAAAGCCCCCACATTCTCCTTCCTAGAACAGATTCGATGAGGAGGATTCTGCACCTGGAAGGCTTGCTGGAGAAAAGGCGTCCAGAAACAACCACTCCTGGGGCCGCCACCGCCACCAACACTAATCTGCAGCCCTTACCGGCGTAAGGGCCTCAGGGCACAGATCGCAGCCAAGGATTCTGTGCCTGGACAGCACACTGGACAAAAGGCGGCCAGAAACAGCCACTCCTGCGGCCGCCACCGCCACCAACACCAATCTGCAGCCCTTACCAGCGTAAGGGCCTCGGGGCACAGATCGCAGCCAAGGATTCTGCACCTGGAGGGCGCGCCAGAGAAAAGGCGGCCAGAAACAGCCACTCCTGCGGCTGCCACCGACACCAATCTGCAGCTCTTACCGGCATAAGGGCTTCGGGGCATGGATCGCAGCTAAGGTATCTTCGCTAAACTTCTTTTTGAGAGCCAGTACACTTGTGCCCTGATGATTGGTGCAGCGCTGACCTAGGGGGACAGTGATTGGTCCGCCCGCTCACCACCCTCGCTCCGATTGGTGCACTCTCCCCATAGACTTTTTCAGACTTCTCTGGCTCTTTGCTGCTCAGCTGTACTTGTAACTGCTCAATTTTTTCTCCCGCCCCCACCACCCCCTCCCAGGCCTCCTTTAAACATAGTTATGCTCTGCTCTTTCTAGTTCTTTTGCTGCTCCATTGGCTTATTATTGTTTGCTGTCACTCAGACATCACTACTGAGTGGGGCCAATAAGCCTGATCCTTGTGCAAACATCATCTGAGCTGCTAGCCACCAATCTGATCTGTTCCTGTTCTTCTTTTTTTCCCCTTCTGATCGAAATCTTATTTTGGGATTTTGAGTTTATGTAGGTGGGTCTGTTACTTACTCTGAAAAAAAACACCATATCAATACCAATTTTTAGACCACACTCCCTGCCACTATGGCCTTCCTCACTGCTCTATTATTGTTCCTAGTATACAGACTGCCTAACAATACAGTGCACCCTGAAGTATTTCAACATATCCCAAATCAGCATCACACTGTCTCAGTACCTTATGTTGTGACAGCTTGCTGTACTTCAACAACCTCCCCCCTTCTAGCCTATTCCCCCCCGGTATGCCACCTTCCCCTTACTACTGCCTTCGCCTATGACCATACGAGCACTCACAATGATCACTCTAAACTGTAACTTTAGTGGTACTATTCCCTGTGCAACACGTCTTGGGCGATCCCAAAGGAAAAAAGCTGTCTCCATCCTAAAAAGCTCCATAAAGAAAATGCTATTACTGCTTCTTCTCTGCTCAGGTAATGTGGAGCTAAACCCTGGCCCCCCTCTGCAACTCACCTCGCCTATAGATTTTGCAGAGGCCACAGGACTTAAGATGATGCTGGTCAATATTCTAAGCCTGACCAAAAAACTTGTACAATTGCAAGCTTGGGCTGCGCACACCAACCCAGACCTTGTCATAATTACTGAGTCTTGGCTAAAAAAGACTGATACTGACCAACAAATCTCCCTTCAGGGATACAAACAATTTAGGGCGGACAGGGCTTCTAGAGGTGGGGGTGTGGTTCTATAAGCCAAATCCAAGTACGCAGTCACTAATATCAGCTGCAAATCTTTAGATAAGGAATTTGAGATTGTCTCATTGAAGCTTCATCTCCCCTCTTTAGAATGCATTACTATAATAGGTGGCTATAGGCCTCCGTCTGGTGGCGATGAAGTCCTTAATCTTCTGAAATCCTTTATTCTCAGATGCAAAAACAGAAACAATATTTTTAGGGGATCTAAATATGGATTGGCTAACCCATAAATTTCATTGCCTTAAATCTCTTTGCGATGAGCTAGGTCTTACGCAAGTAGTTAATGAACCTACAAGGAACAATGTCCTAAATACTGTCAACAGCTCTATCTTAGATGTGATAATTAACCACTCACCCACATAAAATATCACACTCAGCTGTGTTTCATAATGATATGAGCGACCACGGGATTGTTGTTTGCATAAGATCTCAAATTAAGGCCCGAACACAGCCCATCTTTATAACAAAACGGTCCTTTCGCAAGTTCAGTGCAGCAAACTTCCTTTCTGACCTGGGCATGAACAGTTGGCAAGACCTTTACCTTGCAAAAGACATCAATGAGGCAGCCTCCACCCTTAATGCCAATCTTACTAGATTGGTAAATAAGCATGCCCCCTTTATCAAAGTTAGGGTACGAAACAACTCTAACCCCTGGTTCACCCCAGATCTTAAGGCAGCCCTCACAGCCCGAGACAAGCTCTGGGTGAAAGCTAGACACTCAAAGAAATCTTCGGATTTGCAGGCTTTTAGAACAGCCAGGAATATCTGTGTGAAAAATATCCGTTCTGCCAAAGCTAACTTCTACATCTCTACCCTTGAACAAGCGAAAGGTAACCCACACAAAATATTGAGGACAATTAAATATATAGAAGGGCGGCCAACTGCCCCTTCCATTCCAGCTAAGATAATCGCAAGTGGAAAGACAGTGGAAAATAAGTCCTTAATCCTTGAAGAACTTAACTCTTGCTTTGCCACAGCTGGACTAGCTTTCGACTCTTCACCTTATGCTGGTACTGCGATGAGCCAACCTAATTGCCCCCCAATACCTAGCTCCGCACCTAACCCATTTCAACTGCGTGAGATAAATTTTAAAGAAGATGAAGATTCTTTCCTTAATTTAGATATCAAAAAAAGTGTTGGGGATGATGGCCTGGAACCCTTCTTCCTAATGACAGGATATGCCCATCTCACTGCCCCCATTCTTCATATCTTCAACCTCTCCATTACGTCTGCTACTGTGCCGTCCTGCTGGAAATCAGCACACATCCTCCCTCTATTCAAATCTGGTGACCCTTGCAATGTGAATAACTACAGGCCTATCTCCATCTTGCCTATCCTTTCTAAAGTTTTTGAAAAACTGATCCACAATCAGTTAATCTCACTTGGAAACCTTCTCTCTCGTTAACCCAGCTCAATCTGGCTTCCGGGCAAATCACAGCACAATCTCTGCTTTAGCAAAAGTAACCAATGACTGGATCTCTGCTATAGATGCTAAGAAGGTAACTGGAGTAGTCTTCTTGGATCTTAGTAAAGCTTTTGATACTGTTGATCGCAACTTACTAGTCAATTGACTCACATTTGGGTGCCACGTACCTTACTACCCAGTGGTTCTCTAGTTACTTATCAGGGAGATCCCAGAAAGTAAAAGCAGATGGCTTTTATTCTGCTTCCTTACTGGTTGCTAGAGGTGTCTCCCAAGGCTCCATCCTAGGCCCTATCTTGTTTTCATTATACATTAATGATCTTGATTCCAATATAGCCATGTCTAATCTGCATTTCTTTGCGGATGACACTGTGCTATATACCTCTGGCTCTATACTATCCGAAATTAAGGGAGTGCTTCAAGCGGACTTTGCTCAACTCGAACATAATCTAATAAAGGCAAAGCTCCTGCTTAACACAAAGAAGACCAAAGCTATGATATTCTCTCGTAGTACCGCCACAAGTACCTCCCATACCCCGCCCAAAGACTTTATTGTTACCACGTTAAACAAACCATTGGAAGTCATCTCCAAATTCAAATATCTGGGCATCTGGATCGATAACAAACTCTCTTTCAATGACCATATTGAGGACGTTTCCAGAAGGCTTAAAGCCAGATTAGGTTTCTTCTTTAGAAATAGGCCCCTCTTCCCCCTTGAAACTCGAAATAAGCTCATCCAGGCCACTTTTCTCCCCCTTCTTGACTATGGCGATGTAATTTACTCCTCTACTACTCTCACAAACCTAAGTAAATTGGACATCCTCTATCACCGCGCGTTACGGTTTATTACCAACTCCCCCTACTGTTCGCACCACTGTGACCCATATGTAGCTGTTGGATTGACATCTCTTACTACTAGACGCCTGCTCCATGCTGGTCTTTGGACCCTTAAGCTGCTCCTGCACAAACTACTGAGTTATCTTTCATCTCTCATTAGTATTTCACATAGTGCATACTCTCTAAGGAAATCTGATTTCATTCTGCTCGACATACCTAGGACACGGACCTCCTTTGGTAAACGTGCTATTGCGCATACCCTTCCCTCTATTTGGAACCGACTACAAACCGTGCTGAAACTAAGTAGCACAGTTTCAATTAACTTCTATAAAGTGCTAAGTGCAGCCAAGATAAAAGATAGCTGCAACTATCATTAAGCCCCTTCTTATCCATATGTGTGCTTTGCACATTCTGCGTAAGACCATAATTTGCTTTGCGCAGTTTAACTGCTTATTGTTCGCACTATCATTTAAACTAAGACACTATTTCATTCTCTGGCTCCTGATTTATAACTACTGCCTTTACTGCAGCAATCCCACTCCCGCTCCCCTTTCCTATCCTACTCTTGGCTCTGTTTACACATGTACTACTCCGCTACCTTACCAAGCCTTGAATACTTCCCCTACCCTATATTTTTCTGTTGATGCTCAATTTACTAAAATGTATGTATTGCAAATACCGGTTATCATGTCTCGCATTGTTAGTATACTACCTAGAAATGTGCATCACTCTATACCCATTGTTTGCTCATCATCCAATGTGGTGTCCTCGTCTGTAATATCTTGCTTGTATTATAAGATCACATGCATACATGTTATATTACTGTCTATCATTTCTTTTCATTTATTTTTATTTTTTATTTATGTATGTTCATTATCAGTGTACATGTCACAGGACCTCCTTGTGAATGAGCTTGCTCAATGGAGTTTTCCTGCAATAAACTTGAAACTTATATAGAGAAGCCACCTTCCCCCCACCCTCAGTTAACACCCAAATCCCCCCTGCCCCCCACCACATTTTGACATGCCATTAATGTCTTTTATTAAAAAGAAAACTGCAATGATGGGTGACCGGCACAACCCGCCCGCCTCCACGGCCGGCCGCCAGGTTTCCAGGCTGTCAATCACCCCACACATATCCCGGTATCTAGCAGCAGTGCCCTCTCCACTCTGCACCCCACACACCCCACACTTAATTGTAAATTATAGCAGAAGATAACTGGAACAGCCCACCCTCCTCCACAGCTAGCCGCCTTCTTCTGAATGAAGTCACTCGCGCATGTGCTTATTCACATAGTAAAACCAGATGATCATGTGATCAGCTGGCTCTAATATGCAGGCAAGCGTGTGAGTGGCTTCATTCAAAACTTCCTGTTTTCTACTGGTAATGTCTCTCCCTATGCATCCCAGTATCCCATCAGCCCTCCTGCCTGCCTTCTCACATTGCTTGCCCACCTTTAGGTCATCTGATATGACTACCCCCAGGTCCCTTTCCATTTTTGTTGTTGTAAGTATCTCATCCCCATTGTGTACTCTTCCCCTGGGACTGATGTACTAGTTTGAGGGTAAAAGCGTTGAACAAATGTGAATTGAACTTAAACATAAGCCCTTACATCTGGAAAAGAAATATGTACTGGATAAAAAAATGTATAATAAAAGGGGCAAAAGACCACCATGGTGTACCAGCAAAGTACTCAGATTAAGTAAAATCCCAAAGAAAGCATTCAACAGATTGAAAAGTTTGGGGACTGAAGAGGCACTACATCACTATAAAGCAGCACTACATAGTCTTAACAAAGTGATCAAAGCTGAAAGAAAGAAATTAGAAATAAACTTTGCTTTCAGAAAGGACATTGGTAAAGCTTTCTTTACATAGAAACATAGAATTTGATGGCAGATAAGGACCGTTTGGCCCATCTAGTCTGCCCATTTCCCTACCTAATGACTAAATTGCAGATCTTAGTTAACTAACAGCCTATTTCTTCCTACCTCCCACTAGAATTGCCTTATGTCTGTCCCTTGCATTCTTGAATTCCTTCACTGTTTTTGACTCCACTACCTCCTCAGGAAGGCTGTTCCATGTATCCACAGCCCTCTCCATAAAAAAATACTTACTCACATGACCTCTGAGCAGTCCCCCCTCTATCTTCAAATTGTGCTTGCACAACTCTTTTTCTGAAAGATGCTACCCTCTTGGACTTTGTTGATTCCCTTGAGGTACATGAAAGTTTCTATCATGCCCCCTCTCCTCTCCTCAAGGGTATACATATTAAGCTCCTTTAATCTCTCTTCATATGTCTTCTGGTGTAGACTCTGCACTATTTTAGTTGCCATCCTCTGGACAGCCTCCATCCTGTCTATGTCCTTGAGGAGATGGGGTCTCCAGAACTGCACACAGTACTCCAGATGGGGTCTCACCAACTATCTGTACAGAGGGATAACAACTTCTTGTTTTCTACTGGTGATGCCTCTCCCTATGCATCCCAGTATCCTGCCAGCCCTCCTTACTGACTTCTCACATTGCTTGCCCACCTTAAGGTAATTTGATATGACTACCCTCAGGTCTCTTTCCATTTTTATTGCTGTTAGTATCTCACCCCCATTGTGTACTCTTCCCTTGGGATTTTGTATCCCAGGTGCATTACTTTGCACTTCTTTGCCTTGAATCTAAGCTGCCATACATTTAACCATTCTTCCAACCTTGCCAAGTCCCTTTGCATCCTTTCCACACCACCTTCTGTATCAACCCTGTTGCAGATCTTTGTGTCGTCTGCAAAGAGACATACTTTTCCTTCCAGTCCATCTGCAATGTCACTTATAAAGACATTAAAGAGGACCGGTCCCAGTACTGAACCCTGCTGTACCCCACCAGTAACCCCCCCTTTCTTCAGAGTGTACTCCGTTTACTGTTACCCTCTGCGTCCTGTTTTCCAACCAATTTTTTACCCAGGCTACCACCTTGGGGCCCACTCCAAGGCTGGCTAACTTGTATATTAATATTTTGTGTGGGACTGTGTCAAATGCCTTGCTAAAGTCTAAGTAGGCCATGTCCACAGCCCCTCCCTGGTCTACTACTTTGGTCACCCAGTCAAAGAAATCTATTAGATTCATCTGACATGACCTTCCCACTGTGAATCCATGCTGCCTTGGGTCCTATACCCCACTGGCCTCTAGGAACTCAACAATTCTTTTCTTCAGAAGTGGTTCCATCATTTTCCCTACCACTGAGGTCAAACTAACAGGTCTGTAGTTTCCTGCCTGTGTCTTGCTCCCACTTTTGTGAAGGGGAATCACATCTGCCCTCCTCGTCTTCCTCCAGTCCTCAGGTACCACACCATCCTCCCATGATTTGTTAACAAGGGTAGTCAGTGGTGTCACGAGTTCTACCCTTTTTTAGAATTCTTGGGTGAATCCCATCAGGCCCCATGCTTTGTCCACCTTCAGTTTTAAGAGTTCTTTCAGAACTCTTTCTTCTGTGAATGGACTGGTATTGACCTTCCTATCCAGAGTGCTTCTATTCTTTGATTTAGGTACCTCCCCCTCCTCCTCTTCTTTTGTGACCACTGAGCAGAAGTATTCATTCAGTATCCCTGCTTTTTCACTATCACCCTCTGCCCACCCTCCCTTCCCTTTATTAAGCCTCGCTATCCCTCCCTTGGTCTTTCTTTGCTCCCTAATGTACCTATAAAAGGTTTTATCCCCCTTCTTAACTGAGTTGGCTATCTTTTCCTTAGTTTGGGCCTTTGCTATTCTGACTGACTTCCCTGCTTCCTTCTGCTTTAACTGGTACAGTTCTCTGTCCTGCTCCTTCTGTGTTTCCTTATACTTCCTGGATGCTACCTTTTTCTCTTTAACCTTCCCCATCACCTCTTTTGAGAATGATAGTGTTTTTTTCCTTTGTTTTGTTTTGTCGATTTGCTTCAGAAAAATGCTTGTTGCCACTGTGATGGCTGTTTTGATTTTTCCCCATTGTTCCTCTACCCCTCCTTCTTGCCCATTTGCTAGTGCTTTTCTGAGGCACTCTCCCATTTCCCAAAGTCAGCCCTCCTAAAGTCCAATACTTTTGCTTTTGTATGGCTTGACTCTTTGACTGTGTTTATTGTGAACCACACTGCTTGCTGGTCACTTGCTTCCAGATGGCTATGCACTTCTAAATCCGAGATCCTTCCTCCGTCCCCATTTGACAGTACCAGGTCTAAGATTGCTCCCTCCCGAGTGAGTTCCAACACTAGCTGTCTGAGGCATGCCCCCTGAAGGACATCAAGAATAACCTATACCTATATCAATCAGCAAAGGAGGACCAGTAACCTTGCTGGGCCATTAATCGTGCAGGGAAATGAGATAAGGAGTTCTAGAGGCATGGCAAATGCCTTTAACAATTACTTTGGAACAGTCTATGAAAGTAAAGATAGTGCTAAGTTAAAAATTGAACATATGGTTTGTCCATGCCTTGGCTTAACTATAAATCCAAGCAAAATTGTGGACTTTCTGAAGCAGCTAAAGTCACATAAATCAGCTGGATCTGACCATATAAGTGCTAGGTACCTAAAAGAAGTAAAATCTCTTATTGCCGAGCCCTTAGCTGTAATATTAAATGTTTTTTTCCTAACTAGGTGTGTCCCCAGTGATTGGAGGCAGGCAATAGTGGTTCTCCTATTTAAGAAAGGAGACAGAGCTAATACAGTAAGTCTTACTGCCATCCTGAGAAAGATCACTGAAAGCATTCTTAAGGACAAAATTGATGAGAATTTACAGAAATTGGGATATGTGGACAAAAAACAACACGGTTTTAGGAAAAATAGAGGTTGTATAACAAATCATTTGTGTTTTTATGAGCATATTAATAAAAACTTGAATAAGAATACACCCATGGACATAGTCTTTCTAGATTTTCAGAAAGCTTTTGATAAAGTCCCTCATAAAAAGTTATTGGTAAAATGATAGCAATTGGCATGGATAGGATAATAGCATGGATTAGTAACTGGTTAGATTCAAGAACTGAGAAAGTCCGTCTACTAGGAGGATACTTGGATCCAATAGATGTGGTCAGTGGAGTGCTTCAGGGGTCCGTGTTGGGCCTGGTGCTCTTTGCCTTATACATCAGTGACTTATATAATGGTATAACAAATAATATAATCAAGTTTGCTGATGATATTAAATTGGGGGGCCCAGTAGGTACGGTAGAACAGCAGAAGGCAATGAAGGAAGATTTATCAAAAATCAAAACGGGGAAAATATAAATATGATGTATTTTAGTATAGATAAATGTACTGTAATGCACCTTGGTAAAACAAATCAGACAATAACTTATATATTAAATGGAACAACTATAAGACGTTCAGCGGAAGAAAATGACTGTGGTATTATAATTGATGAAAACCTTGCTTTAAACAGCATAGAACTAAAATTATACAAAAAATCTAATGACATGATATGTAACATAAAAAAGAGTTTTGTAAACAAATCTGTGAGATGTTTAGTGCCTTTGTACACAATTGTGGAGTCCCTATACTCAGTGTAAAATAAAAAGGTTAGAGACTGTACAGAGAAGATATACCAAGATGATCGGAGAATTAGGTAAAGGGAGTTACCCTGCAAGATTAAGAAAGACAGGATTGTTTCCCTTGGAACAAAGAAAAATAAGGGGAGGGAGAGACTAGTGGGCATAAGGTTATTCATCGTAACCATCTGCTGCCCATTGGTGACATGGTAGAGAATGCTGAAAATGTTGCAGAAGACCCTTCATCACCCCCACCACTCGAGCTGCTGCACACAGAAGATGGAGGCAGAGAGACAGAGATGCCATGGGGTTTGGGCCTGCCCAGGGTGGGGAGGTCTCAGGTGAGGGAGTCATGGAAGATGAGTCTGAGGAGGAAGATAGAGAGACCCTCATAATCATTACCCTACCCGGGAGTTAGCCAGGTTGTTTCAGGGATTGCCACTGGTCAGGGATATGCCTAGAAGGCAGAGTAGGGTCGGGGAGTCTATTCCAGCCAAGCCCCTTGTGGGGAGCACTCCGGACTTGAATACTGGTCTGGCTGAGCCACTTGAGTGGTATCTTGGCAGCTCCTCTGAAGATACACCTGGGGAATGGATGCAGGGTGTTTCTGATGATCAGGCTGAGGAGAGGGAAAATGCGTCTTTTGAAGGGCCCACATCGGAACTGAATACTGATCCAACTGTGCCTTTTGAAGGAACCAGAGTTAGTCCCCCTAGAGCTGTGCCTGATGATAGGGCAGTGTTAGAGTCATTCACTCCTCTAGTTGAGGACCAAGTTGACCAGGGAGAGGGTGAAGAGGATGAGGAAGACACCGATGACCCAAGGGTAGTAGGGGTGCAGGTATTCAGGAGACCCCTTGTAGGACAGGGAGGACAATAAGGCCTGTCCTTAAGTTGACATATGATGCTTCTGGGGTTCCTACAGATTTGCACCTCTTTGTAGTACATAAGGGAGTGTACATTACTCCTAGATCATTACAGAAGGTGGTCATGTGCCCTGTTGATGCTAAGCCCCCTAGGTGAGAGGAAAAGGTGACCTGCAGAAAAAGAGGGATATGAACAGGGTACCTCGCAGGTTTGAGGCAACATAATGTATCCTGTAGGACTTTAGTATCCTATATCTGATGAAAGCAACTTTTCATGTGGCCAAAAGGTTTAATGGAGGGGAAAGGCGATGCCAGATGTATATACTGTTTTTAGGTTGAATGTTTTATGGTTATCACCTGATAGATGGGAACCAGGTGTAGAGATAGAAGTGTTATTAATGTTTGAAACTTAACCTTGGGTTTACCCTACGCTTGCCATGGAAGCCAACTCTAGGGGCTTCGATTTCCTCCATTAGTGGGCTGTCTTTTGCCCCATTGGGATGTAATCCATGGGATGTGAGCTGCTGATGGGTTGTTTGGCTGGGATTTGTGTAGGTGCAGGGGCACTTTGATGTACCGACCATCGTTGTGGTCAGGCGAAACAGGGATTTTGCCAGTGGTCCCAGTGCCCCTTCTGTGTCCCTGGGGACCAGAGACCTGAAGGAAATCAGGCAGAAGTCTGTACCTGGTGGCAGCAGGGCTGCTTGAAAGCTCATGAATATTAATGAGTGTCTTCCTGCATATTAATGAGATTGCCACCTGCCGCCTGGGGGGACATAGTTTTGGCAGCAGCGACAGCAAAACAGTTGGGGCCACCACCATGAGAGTGGGCTCATTTGAGACAGAACCATTTCTGCTACATTCCAGTGGGGCATTGGTATCTATAAACCAAAGCATTGGGGTGCACCAGAGGTTGGAAGGGGGTAGATGGTATAAAGCTGAGATGAACTTCATTAGACTGAATGGTAGCTGACATGTTGGTGAACCTTAACCCCTTTGTTTTAGCCAATCAGTGATCTAGGTGCCCAAACTGGACATCAAGGGACTCCTGGGACAAGGAGGGGACTAATTCTGGCACCTAGATCATGCTCCAATAAATGGGCTGGGAATATTGATCACTATGGATATTGCTTATTGAAAGGCTTCAACAGCCAATCAGAACACTGGGATTTCAGCTGATACAGTGAGGATTTACTGGGATTTCTTCAGTCTGTTGCTGGGCTCTGTATGAGTTAGGACTGTATTGTGAGAGCAGACTGTGAACTTCAGGGGCTTACCCAGGCCTTAATCTGAGGAGTGTGGTTAGTGAAGGATTCCCCGGGTGCTGGAAGCAGGACTGGATTGCAACTGGGAAAAGAGAGAGAGAGAGAGAGAGAGAGAGAGAGAGACTAAACTGAGATGCAGTTTCCCCAGGTACTGAGAAGTTGCTGAATTAGTGCTGGGAGAAACTAAAGGTGGCAGATACCCTGCACTGGGAAATTGAGCTAACCGAAAAGACTGAGCAGTTTATCTGAGTATTTATAGTTGCTGCTGAGAGGTCACTTGCTTGTTTGAACTGCAAGTATATTTTCTTGAAAGAGGCAGAATGTCTCAGGTCATGGGGTGCTAGCCACAAATTGTGTGCGTGTCCTGAGTGAAGTGGTTAAACTGACTGAGATTGGCGGACTTGCTGCAGCCGAGTAAAAGAGTTGGACACTGGTAAGCTGAAAGTGTGGACTGGTGTGCAGGGGGGCTGTTGTTGCTGAATCCCCCTCTGTTGAATTGCACTGATGATGCTGATTGAATCAGAGGCTAGCACCTGCTAAAATTGGCAGTGGACTTCAGTGGAGTGACTGCCTATAACTTTACTTGGTGAGAGCTCAGTGCAGGGACTGCAGGAGGACCCCCACTGTTTGGGAGTCCTCATCCAGAGTCGGGGGGGTGGAGACTTGCTAACCCCTCCCAAGTGGGAATCACTGTCGCAGAATGTCACGGGTCTTGCACCCGAGTGCTAGGGCACTCCAATCAGGGAGCTGGGCTGTGGAGTCCCTCCCCAGTCTAGGTCTTCTGGGGCTGGTGCTGCCCTACCACTGTGCTCTGCACTGGGTCAGAAGCGGCTGAAGGTGACAAGTGGCCAGAACTGCATTCAAGGTGACCAGCTGCAAGATCCTCAAGCAAGTTCCATCTGGGTGGAGGAATCCTGGCTGGCTTGTTTCTATGCTGCTGCACTAAGATTCAAGGAGCTCTACTTTCCTTGGCACAGAGGTCAACTAACTGTGAGTACCCAGGACCTGGTTCCTGGGAAGGGTGAAGGGGGAAATTGTACTTGTTCTGTTTAAAGTTCAAGCTTCATCATTTCAGGGCCCCAACAGTCAACCACCCCATGGCACCGAACAGGCCTGTAACTAATAGGTGCCCCTAGGGACAATTCAAGGGGCACTGGTACCAGTGGGGGAAGGGTTGGCCTGCGGGCCCATATGTTCACCTTGCATGTTATTGTAACCTTTTCTTTTGCTTCCACAGCTACCCGGTATCTTGGTATCCCTTTCCCTACTCCCTACCCCCGTATAAAGCTGTGAATTTGTTGTTGGAATCTACTGTGGTGGTGAACTTCACTGCATGTGCCCATTATTGAATTGTATGGTTTATGGTGGGACAAGGTACTGTGGGACACAGTGTGCAGAGTGGTTGGTAGGGGAGGTGGGTAGGTACAACATCCCAGGGGGCTGTGCCAAGCGGATATCTGGCCCACTGATACTCTGTTCTGGGTGGAGGCACCATGCTGTTTTCACTTTTTCTGGGAACGAACCCCCAATAGTCACTGTACCAGGACCCAGGCCCTTTGCAGGGTATCAGAAACAGTCAGCAAGTGGGGGTAGCCCACTGGCATATGACGCTGAGGCTACAAAAATAAACAGGGTTACTAGCAGTGGCACTTCTGTGGACTCAGTAAGTGACCAACTACCTATTCTTTGTACTTGGAGTGGCAAGGACCCTGAATTAAAACCAAAGATCATCTCCTGTACAGATATTCATAGTGTTAGATGAGTTACTGAATAGGCTAAAGAGTACCAAGCACGCTCATTTTCAAAGTTCTCCTTAAGCCCCCCAGTAGCAGCTTACCTCATCAGGACGTCAAAAGTCCACTCTTCAAAATGTATTACTGTGTGAATTTCTTAGGGGAAGGGATCATCATTTCTTGGTCGGAGAAGCTGGCTGCCCAATCCCTTCTACCTTCTGGTCCCCAATTCAGCAGGAGCTGCCCTGTGCTCTCATGTTTTGTGATGTATTAGTTTGGAGGGTGCAGGGTGCAGTCTGTTGATAGTAATGGCAGCCAGTATTTATATTCCATTTTTTTATATTTTAGATGGTTACTGGAGTCAAATCAAAGTCATGGCTCAACAAACTAGGCCCTTGTTAGTTGAGCCATGACTTTGATTTGACTCCTGCAGCCCTCTAAAATATAGGGCTGGCAGTATTGCCTAGAGGTTAGAGTAACGAGCTGTGAATGAGCTTGGTACATTCAGCAGACCAGACCTAAGTTTGATTCTCACAACCTCCACTTGCATACTGTGTGACTCTGAGCAAGTCACTTAACCACCCAGTGCTCCCAGGTTGCCCCTGAAAACAGGCACTTGTGCCTAGTGGGCCTTACCCAGTTACCAAAGTCTAAAATAAAAAAAGAAGGGTTTAAAAAATGGCTTCCATTATTATCAATACGGAATGCTCCCATGCTCTCCAAAGTAATACATCACAGAACAAGAGAGTGTGGGGGCAGCACCTTCTGAAATTGGGGACCAGGGAAGAAAGGGGAAGGAATTGGGTGGCCAGCCCCTCCAACTGAGAAATTATGATCCCTTGACCCTTACTCTAAGAAATTCACACAGTAATAAATTTTAAAGAGTGAACTTTTGAAGTCCTGATGAGGTAAGCTGCTGCTGGGAGCCTTAGAGTATCATTATAAATTCAAAAAATTCTTCTGTAATTTTTTAGAGAGAGACAGTTGTATTGAATGTTTGTTTACTTACATTTTATGGCCCAAATTGAAGCTACTCTTGGGTCTGATGAAGGGACAAGGTGGTCCTGAAACATAACAATATTTGGAAAACTTTGCAAGAGAGCTAGCAAAAATGTAGCAAAGGCTGTAATTATTTAAAAGAAAATGGAATGTCATATGGAAGTTTGTATCCAAAAGAAAGTGGATTGGCATGTGGAAGTTTGATGTAAACTGGCCAAAAATCTACAAAAACTTTGAATATAATTAAAGAATACAGATACTAACTACTGATGAATATGTCTCTAATATTTGAGGGTTGAGTACCACACCTTTTTATTAACCAGCCTTAAGGAAAAGCACCAAAACTGGGGCTCTTTAATGCAACTGGTTGACATATATTGAAGCCATGTCCGATGTTGACGTTGCTGTTGATTTCTTTGTATCTTCTTTGACTGAGGTGCAGAACAAATACTTCCCCTTGGAATCTAAATGGTTTTCATGGACAGAAGAATAACTGGATATCCTCAGAATTACTCTTTAATGACACAAAGAGACAAATGCTGAAAGATATTATAACTTTCTAAAAATTAATTCTGATTGGCAAGAATATTGACATTTGAGGAATTTATGCAACACCAATACAAGTACATACAGACATATAAACATGTGAAGATGCCAGTAAACAAGGCCTTTCAGTCTATCAAGTCTGCTCGTATTGCTGAGTCCCAAATGCCAGCTGAGGATGCTGCCCCCAACCAATACCCCCTCCTTTCTGGTTACCCCCTTTTTGACCCTGACTTTCCCCTTTACCATGTCCCGACCTCTTTTGAAACCACTGACTTTTTCTAGTGATACCACTTCCTCAGGGAACCCATTCCAACCCCCTCTCCGTAAAGAAATGCCACCTGGTCTCCCTTCTAGACCTCCTTCCCTCCAAGCTAAGACAATGCCCCCTCTTGTTTTTGCTCCCACTGCTCCTAAAGAAAGCCTTCTTTCCACCTTGTTTATACGTTTCAAGTACTTGAAGGTCTCAATAATGCTCCCCCCCAACAGGGATGTTGATGGCCTCCAGTTTCTCTCCTCATATGTCCTGCCCTCCTGACCCTTGACCATTTTTAGAAAATGGGCTTAAAAGTTCCTGCCTCTGATTGCCTGAGACCTCAGGTAAGGGGTAAATTTATGTGCCAACAGAGACCGGGGAGAAACAAATCCCATGCTAACCTGCCTCACCACCAAGTAAATCACTTTGCCCCCAAATGTTTTCAAAACTGAAAAGCAGCCATTTTTTCTCTCATTGTACTGAGTGACTGACACCCCTCCAAAAACACAGCAGCAGTCCCTAAATCACTCAGGCACAAACTGTGGCATTTTTTTAAATTCTATCCGCTAACACATACAAGAGACGTCTTTCTTTTTACAATAGCTACACACTCGGGCTCACTCACACATTCGAGCTGTGCCACCTCGCTCCTCCATATGGGTGCCCGTTCATAAAAAAACAATACTAATAAGTTTCAATTCTGTTCACTTGTTTTCTAAAAATGAATAAGTAGCTTAACATTAATACCTTCAAAATCAACACTGATTGCTGTTGCAGATCAAACTCTCCCACTCTGCCTCACACACTGTGATCCACCTGACAGCGAACAGCTTGCCATCTGCCCATCTTCTTCTATGGTGGCTCCTGACTAATGTCCTGGTTCCTGACTACTCTTTAAAAAAATGTAAAAAACACAGAAGTAGGCTAGTATGCGATACAGAGGGAAAATTATATAACATTTCTCCCAATGGCACTATACAGCACCACTCTCCCGATTGCACTGTTGCTTTCCTGCTCTCAGCTACCCAGAGTCCCTCTTAAAAAAAGAAAGAGAAAACTACATGAACCAGCTAGGAGAGCCTGAAATCCATAAAGCTGTGACTTGTGGTGGTAGCTGGGGGGAGAGCCACGAGAAAACAAGCAGTCAAGCACACATGAAAGGAAGTATTCAAAACAGGAGTGTCCTTTACTGGCAATTGTACCAGTTGAGGGACTACTTTACAACAAAATATATTTCTATAAATTTAAACTAGTTTTTAAGTAAATTTGTGAAATTTTTAAATTATTTTATAAAATAACCCATTTTCTAAGAGCAATAATATCCCCCAGGGTGAACAGTATGGGCCATACTGGACTTCCCAGGGGCCATAAGGAACTCTGCTTGTGGTATCAGGCCTCATTACACCCCTGGGAGATCCAGTATAGCCCAATACCCCCCTCTTTGTGTATTATTGTTAGCGTATTGCCCTCCTTTGGACCATCTCCAGCAGGTAAAGAGATGGACATCAGTACTGTACACTGTACTCCAGGTGTGGCTGCACCAGTGACCTGTACAATGGAAGTAATAAATCTTCCCGCCTACTGCTGAACCCTCTAGCAATGCAGCCTAATATTCTATTTGCCTTTTGCTCCTGCCTTCCTGCATTGTGTGGAATGCTTCAGGTGCTAGTGATCAACACCCCAGGTCCTTCTCTAAGGATTTAGTTACTAGGACCTCTCCCAGGCTGTACTCTGTCTTCAGGTTCTCAGCTCCAATGTGCACAACCTTACATTTTTTTGCACTGAAGCCAAGTTTCCAAGTTCTGGACACTCTCTTGAGCCTTGCAAAATCTTTCTTTAGGCCCCATGTCCCCGCCTCTGTGTCTTCCCTCACACAGAGCTTGGTGTCATCTGGGAACATGCAAATCTTGCCCTTTATGCCCTCTCAAATGTCATTGATGAAGACACTAAAAAGCATTGGATTGAACCCCGAGCTCTGTTGGTCCCCACTGGTGACATCCCTAGCACTTGAGAGCTCACCCCCCAACTACCACCCCCTGGGTCCTTCCTTTCAGCTACCTAGCTACCCACCCAGTCATTTTCTCTTGATTCCATGTCAAGATAGTGAAAACGGAATGGCAACTTACATAACAGTGAGTACATTTAGCCGAATCCATAAATTGCTACACACTCAGAACAGCAAAGCCCACATGAGTGATGGCACTGCAAACATTAAAAGTGCCACAAAATTAACCATATTTAATGCAGGGGCAATGACCTCCAGCACCTCCCAAAATTATTATAATTAACTCCCAGGGGAGCAGAATCTGGGGAAAAGGGGAATTCATGGGAGGGAGCTACTGTCGCTGGGGCACCACAGTTGGGGAAGAGAACAAAAAAAAATTACAAACATCCACTCCAAGTTACAAAACTAAATACCTTTGACCAGTCTCGAACCCACAACCCTCAGCATTACAGGCAACGACTCACTCTGGCACACCAGGCAGTCAGCTCAGCAGCACTCTGCTGCGCTACTCCATTTAACCCACATCTGCAACATCACGGCATCCCCAACCCCCTTCAGTCACCTTTGCTGTTCTTTCCTCCCACACTTGTTATTCGCCTTCTTCGCTATTCCTTCACTGTTGCTATTTCATTAGGCGTGCAAATTCAGTCGCTCATATATGAGTCGCTCAATTTGCTTCGCCCTCATCACTGGATACCTTTCTCTCCTACCCCCAGATCCACCAGCTCTTGATCAATCTCCTGTGGGGCACAGAATCAAAGGCTTTGCTGAACGAAAGAAGATAGTAAATGTAAATCACAATATCTTCAAACATTCCAAAGTGATTCCTTAGAGAATTCTTTAAAAATTCTTGGCATCAATCAAGGGAGTGCTCAACCCTTCTTAAAGTGAAACAACATATTCAATACTACCTGACGGTGAGCTCCCTCAAGTACAATAGAGGCATTTATGTTTACATTTTCAAATTGATCTACTTGTAAGGAAGGGTTTGCCTGGACACCTTAAGCAGTTATTTCACTGATGGCGCTAATTCTTGCTGAGTTATTCAACCGAGTCTCAATATGTAAAAGCAGTTACCCACTGATAAAAGTGCGGGACTTAATGGCCTTGGGCATAACTGTTTAAAGTTAATGGTATACATCATTTGTAATTCTTTAACATCTGTTTTTAAGTTATCATTACTTACACATTACTTTCCTATTATACCCATACCTAAATTTGGTTCTTCTAAAGGCCTGGAGAATTATTGACTAAGTTTGATTCTCCCTTTAGAAAGCTCTTATGGCCGCCGGCCCGGTGGCGCTGAGGGTTGAGGCGCTGGACACCACACCTCGCGCTACGCCGGTGACCCAGGTTCAGGAATGGACTCGGGTGGCCAGGGGTCGGCAGGGGAGAGGGAGGATTGAGTGTCCCAATGGATGCTTTCCTCCCTCAGGGGTGAGAGACCATGAACGCACCTGCGTTCTGCATCCCTTCAGTAGCTGGTGGAAGCACCAGCAACAAGAAGGGATGGAGGCAGCTCCGCTTGCCGGAGCCGGGGAGGGGGGACATCGCAGCGCATGAGAGGTTGGCGTGTGTCAGCACGCCACCACTCGGGACGTACGTCCCAAGTGCCGACGTCTCAGAGGGTAGGGGATCTAGGGGAGAAAACGGAAAACCCCTCTTGGCAGCCCTGGATGAAAGCCGCTCCGGGTCCATCCAGACCACCAAGAAGGGACAGACACCACTGTGCAAGGAGAGGGGAAGAGGCACTCTAGGGGCAGATCCCACGGAAGGTGGATTGGAGGACATGAGTGGACGGAAGGAG
Organism: Neoceratodus forsteri; assembly: GCA_016271365.2. Classification (NCBI taxonomy): domain Eukaryota; kingdom Metazoa; phylum Chordata; order Ceratodontiformes; family Ceratodontidae; genus Neoceratodus; species Neoceratodus forsteri. The sequence continues at coordinate 1,255,441,972 of CM057459.1, read as the reverse complement.
TGGGCTCCGGGAGTAGATAGGAGGGATAAAGAAATAAAGTAAAAAAAAAGAAAGCTCTTAGGGAGGCTGGTCTATGAGCAGACTGAAGATTACCTGCAGATTTACAATCTTCAGTCATCTTTCACCAAAACCACAGTAAGGCACAGTCTTGGTCAGGTTTACTGACCACTTAAATAGGGCTATGAATAATGGTATGCTCACTGCACTGTCTTTGTTGACGTAACCAAGGACCTTGACCTTGTGAATCATTCTCTAGTGATTGATTGTTTCACAATAATGTGGATGTGGTGCTAGGATAACATCACACCACGGGAGTTGGACATGCGGCCACAGGCCAAGAGCATCCAACACCTAGGAAGTAACATTATCCCTCCACAACACACACCCTGTAATACATTATTGTGACATTATACAATGGCTCATTAGCATGAACAAAAAGATGAAAATGTACATTTAAAAGTGGATTTATTTTACCATTTTTTTAAATAGGTAGGTATACTTTTAAAAGTAATAGTGCTGATTTATTGTTTTGGGCAGTAGATGGAGCTGCTGTGTTGTTAGCATGGCTCTGCACCAGTTCTGCACTCCATGCCTGCCTTTGCCTCTGTTGTTTTTTTCTCTCCTATTCCCTATGTGTCATTCCAATGTTTTTTTCTTTCTTTGGCTGTTGTTTCTTTCTTTCTCTCTCTCTCTCTTCCTCTCCTGCTCTTCATGCTGCCACTCACCTGGAATTTGGAGATTATCCCCCTCCCCACTCCTCTCACAATTGTGGCTGTTCATGCTGTGTGCCTTTTTCTACTGGAAGTTGGAGATCCAACCCCCACCCACTTTCACGATTGTGGCGGTCCGTGCTGTTTACCTTTTACCGGTACAGTTTGCACTGGGAAAACAAAGGTAAGGGAGAAAACAGCAATTGGGTAAGTTAATGAAGTGCAATGTGCTTTTGAAGAGCACATGCAGTCGCTCTGTTTGGGCCAATGAGCAGGGACTTTGATAGCAACATATCATATTCGGTTTTAGAAATTAAAAAAGTGTAAAACTAAGGAAGATAACCAAACTATGTGTCGTGTTGGACACATTATAGTTATTAATTTTTTAATTTTTTTACTCTTGATTTATGTTCCTGTGCCACAATCCCTGCCTCAGGAGGGAGCCCCCAGCCCCATCCCCCCGTGTTCACCGTCCGGCGCTGACTCATACTCCCAGGGTTTACCCTCTGGTGTGGCCAGTGGGGTTCTCCAACCACCACTGGAGACCTGATCCAGTGTGGCCAGTACCGTGGCTAGCCAGGAGCGAGGCCTGTGAGACACCCTCCGTCATATGCCGTGGTGTTCCTTTTTCCTCCAGTTTCTCCTATACAGAGGTGAGGCATGCAATGATACCCACGGAGAGTGCTCACACATGTCCACATGCGCTCCTCCAAGCATCTTCCCCATCTTCTCCCCTTTCTGCAGCATCAGTGCACTGCCCCCCAGCCACTGCTAGGGGCCAGTCAGATGCCAACCACTGGCAGCACCCCTCCACAGAGAAGGAGAGCAGTCCATCGGACGCTCGATCCTTCTCCTCCCCTGATGACCCCTGGCAGCCCACATTCATTCCTGAACACGGGTCACTGACATAGTGCGAGTTAAGGTGTCCACTGCCTCAGCCCTCAGAGCCACCGGGTCGGGCTATTATAGTTATTCTTGATGGTTTGTCAAATGGTTTAAAACAGTGGGAGGGATGAGTTTATTTAAAAAATGTATGTAGTACTGAAAAAATGCAGAGTGGCCATGCCTAGTGTGGGGAACTTGGTCATGGCACATGAAGTGATATATTTAACATGTCATGTGGTCTTGTGTGTGCTGTGACTTGATCCATGATGTTTTTCTGTGATAACATGACATATTAAATCCTTGGATGGCCAATCAGGTTTCAGGATTTTTTTCTCACAGTTGTATAACCCCAGCACAATAGTAACCTCAGTTCATAAGAGTGGTGACTGTACTTAACACTATAATTATCGCCCCATCTCCATCCTCCCCACTCTCTCAAAAGTGCTGGAAAGAATAGTAGCTGACCAGCTAATGGAGTTCCTTGCAAAGTACAATATTCAGTGCCCTGAACAGCACGGGTTCAGAAAAAAATCATAGCACCCCATCTGCTCTTCTTCAATACAACTCCGTCATTCACAATGCCCGTAATCGAAAGCACTTAGTGGGATCAGTGTACATTAATCTCACTAAGGCTTTCGATACGGTAAACCATCCCCTACTATTACTTGATTCCCTAATTACCAGTGCCTCCTCTCGGGCTGCGTGCTGGTTTAAAAGTTACCTTGAAGGAAGATCCCAATGGATAAAAATTGGTGACAAATTGTCCTCGAGTAAACCTGTCTGATTATGGGTCCCTCAAGGATCTATCCTAGGTCCTTTATTGTTCAGCCTCTTCCTCAACTCTCTATCTCTTGCATGTCCCAGGGATCTTCTCCTATATGTGGATGATGCAGTGTTATTCTCCAGACACCTGGATCCCCAGACATTAACCCATAGTCTCCACGATAAATTCTCTGCAGTTGAAGACTGGTGCATGCGGCACAAATTGGTTTTAAACTATAAAAAGATGAAGACCATGCTCTTCGCAAACCCTCACAACAAACACAGTATAGCTACACTCAATATTAGGAACAGTCTTCACATCCCTCTTGAACAAGTACAGATGTTTAAGTACCTTGGTATCATCCTCAACAGTGCCTTCTCTTTTTCGGAACACATCAATATGGTCTCCAAAGTAGTCAACAGTAGGCTGGGGGTGCTTTATAGATATAAACACTGTATGCCAGAAGAGACACTCAAAACAGCAGTCACATGTTCCATTCTCTCAATAGTGGATTATTGTCTTATCATATATAGCGCTGCTACTGACACAGCGCTACAAAGAATTCACCTAGCCCTAAATAAAGCCTGTAGACTGGTCTTGGGTGCGGACAGCAGGACGCATATGTGTGACCTCTACTACATGACTAAATGGCTCAACCTTAGTGTCAGGATGAAGTACCACACCTGCCTATATGGGAAAAAAATTAGCTTGGGCCTTACCCCCCCAAACTCCCAGTTATTACTAACTAGCCCTGCCTGCCCTCGTACCACCAGGAAAAGATCAGATCATGCCTACCAAATCCCCTTTTGTTGAACAAGTCAGGCCCAATGGTCTTTTAGTTATAGGACTCTCAGTTGGCTAAATGGGCTTCCAGCCAGCACTGTTTACACACCTACGCTGAGCCCCTTTAAACAACTCCTGAGATCACACCTCATTGCACATAGCCTCTCTGATTGCCCTCCCTAGACTCCATATATCCTCCCACTCTCCTACCTGCCCCACCTATGATAACTCTTACCCCCTCACCACCTCATGAACGAAGCCTACATTAGGTTGACTATCACCTTACCAACAAAGTCATTTTTGTCTGTCTCCTCCTGCCCGCTGTCCTTGTTGGCACAAATCATTTAGTCTATTCAATGTATGTTTTTATTTTACACAATAGCCTTCACCTGTACATTTATATTCCTTCTAACAGCCTCCCGAAACTTTTATGTATCCAAGTGTTTGCAGTTTTTAGTATACTTAGTTGTCTGTATTGTGATTTGTTGGTGTATAACATAGAACCTACATAAAAGAGTCTTTAGACACACAGGTACCTGTAATCTGAGACATCAACTAACTAAATAAATAAATAAATAAAATAATCTCCTTATTTTCTCAGAGGAGCCTGGCTAAACTTACCACAAGAACAGGTTTAAACACAAACCACACTGGGCAGAGGCTAATGCTTTTAAAGCTTTTTACCCCCAATTAAAATAGTTGCTGCACTTCAGTACCATTGCCACCCCAGACTCCAACGTTTCGTGCATATGTGTGGTTTCTCAAGGATGCCTTCACATTTTATAAACAGTGCATTTATACAGAAAGATTTAAAGTGAGAGGTGCATTTTCTTGCAACATGTGTAAAGTGACAATGAAAAACACAAACTAGTGCCAATACATATGCTACAATAAAGTGCTAAATGCTGATACAAGTAGAAAGGGGGGGAAGGGAAGAAGGAAAACAAAGAAGGGTCAAGGTAAAAGACTATAAGCGACAACCAAAACAAAAGCAGAATGAGGTGGAAGGGTGTGGGGGGGGGGAGATAAATTGATGAAGAGGTGAGGGGAAACACCTGACTATATATATATCCAGGGCACATGCTCAATTATTCAAAATGCAAGCTGCTAAAGTTTTCTTTATTTTTTCAAGAAGAATCTTTACAGTTAATCTTGTTATTGTAATTATTGTGATTATACATACAAATACACTATATTCTCCAATATACACTTACATAAATTCTTAATAGAAGAAGGAAAAAACATGATGTCTGAAGTATTATACAATGATATTAAAGGGGAAAATAAATGTTGAGAAAACAATATGTAGCAGTACAATCTGTATGATAGAGAGAAAATATGGCAATTTATGCTTCAAGAGGTAAAAGGAGTAGATACAAACAAGAAATATGAGCAGTCGTGATTGTACTTCTATTTTGCTGTAATTTAATACAAGTATGTGTAAGATTGTACAAAGGAAGAACATAAAAAAGAGAAAAATGTCTAAGAAAGTGAACAAGAATGAAGAGGGGAAAAGAAGAATCTTTATTAATAGATCATAAAAGAAATTTACAGGCATAATATGCAAGGAACATCCAACAATTCAAGGTAGAAGGATCTGAAGACCATATCCTGTGCACATCCAAGTTATTCATAAAGATTAATACTTGACTATAGTATACCTATGATCTTCTAAATAAATCATTTTATCAAAGCCATCATCTGAGAGGTATAGACACACATCATATTTTACCGGTCAAGGCTATATTTAGAGGGCTCCAGATATCTTTCCAGACCGCCAACTGTTTTTTATATGTGTAGTGTACCTTTCAGTTTTGATTAGACCAGTCATTAAATTAACTCATTGCTTATAGGTCAGCGGGATATTATTTTTCCAGTCAAAACAGCTGTGCAACAAAATTGGGCAAACATTTGACCCTACCTTTTTTTCACTATAAAAGATTACAGGCATCTTCCAGTTTAAAGTGGTGGTACAGTTTTCTAATTCTACGAAAATTTGAGTATTTTATAAATGTTTTGATTGAGTTTTTCTCAAGAAAACAAGATGGCCTCCACATTTTCCATAGAAATATCATTGTAAGACTTGGCAAGGGTTACGACAGAAAAAAATTAAAAAAAAAGATTCATGGTGCACAGCATAGGAAGAAGCTAGACAAGCAAATTTGACTGGTATGCGGATATTTTTCTTAACTGTAGCTGAAACTAGCTTTTTTGGAAAATCATTTTTCATTGCACTGCTGCTTTAAGCAAGATACATTTGTTTGCATTAACCAAACATAGTTGTAAGAGTTTCTTTTGTGTAGGAGTTAGAGAGAGATGTATTACAACTCAATAATATCACTTCTTTTTCTAGACGTATGATTATATCAAGAGAGACTGAGATTATATTAAATATTCTCTTCCAATATGGTTGCAACATAGGACATATCACCAACGTGTGCATGATACTGGCTGGAGACTGGTCACAGTGACGAAATTTATCAGAAATACCAGACTAAATTTTATTTAGTTTATTCAGCATGTAGTAGGTTCTGCATATTACATTATATTACACCTCAGTCAAGTCCGGAGTCACCGCCTCCTCTGGATCCACCAGCTCCTGCTGCCCTCCTAGAACCAACCCCCGGACCAGCTCCTCAGATTTGCTGAGAGCCCCAAGCAGCACTTTTAATTGGTAAGGCGGCGCCTTCTCGGCCACTGCCGCCTGGATCCACCAGCTCCTGCCGCCTTCATGGAACCCATCTCCGGACCAGCTCCTCAGGTACCACCTCTGCTTCAAGCTCGCTCCAGCGGCACTCTGATTGGCTGCAGCTCCTTTCAACCGGCACCTGATTGGACAGCCGGTCAGCATGGCTCACCTGATCGGTGCGCCTTTTCCAATTCTGTATCTACCAGCTTTTGCCATAGTCTGAAACGCTTGTAATCTACCGTTGGTTTCTGCATTTTGTCTCTATGCCTGCCTGCTATTATTTTCAGCACAGTAGATTGATTACTTTGTTTACTAGCTAGAAGCTTTGCTGCAATTTTAGCACCTACAAATGTTCAACTGTACTCTAATGTGCATGCCTGCTAACTGTCTAGCTTAGCCCCACGTAGCCATAGCACTGTGACTTTCAGCCTGCCCGCCCTCTTTCTTGTCTATCTAATTCTCGCTATTCTCTGCCTGCTTTTTTGTAATTTTTACTTTCTATCCTTCACCTTTTTGAAATATTTCTTCCCCTCTACTGCTAGCAAGCCATAAAGCCTGCTCATACTTGAACTCACCCCACCCCCACTGCCTAGTCTTTAAATTTGTTTCTCTGCCTCTACTTCCCCCTCCTTTGTCTCGACACAGCCCAGCCCCTGTCTAGTCTATTTGCAATTCATTTGTCTCTTGTTTTCACCTCTACCCCCTCTGTCAGTTCCCTCCAGTCTCCCCCCTTTTCTTTTTCTAAATACACTTCTGACAACCTTTATTTACCCTACCCTCTCCTTCTTTCCCTAGATTTGCTGAGAGCTCCAAGCAGTGCTTTTACTCAGTAAGGCAGCGCCTTCTCAGCCGCCGCCACCTGGATCCACCAGCTCCTGCAGCCCTCATGGAACCCACCCCCGGACCAGCTCTTCAGGTACCACCACTGCTTCAAGCTCGCACTGGCGGTGCTCCGATTGGTTGCAGCTCCTTGCAACCGGCACCTGATTGGACAACCGGTCAGCACGGCTCACCCGATTGGTGCGCCTTTTCCAATTCTGTTTCTACCAGCTTTTGCCATAGCCTGAAACGCTTGTAATCTACCATTGGTTTTTCTCCCTCCCCCAGCCCCTCACAGGCCTCCTTTAAATACACGGGTGCCCCTCCATCCTCTTACTGCCCCTACTTCATTGGCTCTCTCAAAACCCTGCTGCTTAAACTGTCTTAGAGTGTCAGAATAGCTAAGTAATTCTGATTAGCCATTACTGTCTTCCCACAAACACGCCCTCTCTGCCACTCAGCACTCCTGTGCTCTCAGGACGTTTCTGTTTGGTTAAATATCACACAAACCTGCTACTCAGGCTTACTTTTGGGGTGCAAATTTTCTGGAAAAAAAATAAAACGATAAATAAACTAAAATGTTGCCCTCCACTCTAAACCTCATCCTTCTGGTATTCGCAGCGCTTGCTCTCCCTTCTCCATCCCCAATCCCTCACTTCCACAACAGAGACATAATGCCATCACTCTTCCTGTTTTCAATCAGGTTAATTCCCTCTCACCCATACCTATATTCTGGTCTCACTTGCCCATTCACCTCTGCGCCTCTCTTGTCCATATGTCAATGTACTTTACACTAATACGCTTGCTTAGCTCCTGGACCCCCTCAGATATTAACAAAAGCCACAGCTCTTGACTGTTACGCAACCACTCTTGGTTCAAGAGTGCTAAGCTGCACTATTTTATTATTGCCCTCCTACTCTTATCGGCTGGTGACATAAACCCTAACCCTGGCCCAGCTCAACCACCTCCAGCGGCTAACCCTGAGTCATGACTCACAGCTCTCCCAAATAGCCTAAAAATACTACATATCAATATACATAGTCTCCTCCCTAAAGTGGAATTGCTACAGCCCCTGGTGGCTACGCTAAATCCTGATATAATTATAATATCAGAATCCTGGCTAAATAACAAAATCTGTAACTCATCTCTCACTCTCCCTGGTTCCACAATATCGCGTTAGGACCACCTAGGAAGAGGTGGGGGGGGATAGCAATCTATGTTTCCTCTTCCATCCAATTCACCTCTGTCTTTTCTAGCACTGTACCAAAATCATATGAGGCCCTGATGTTGCAAATCTCTCTCTCACTTTCTCCAAACCTATCTTTGTAGCAGGTGCCTACTGCCGTCCTGGCTCACAACCCAAAATTGCTACTGACCTCATAGCCACCCTAGCTAGCCACTCCTTGGCCAGAGAATTGTATATTATGGACGATTGCAACATAAATTGGACTACCATACCTAACAACGTGCAAAATGCTATACATGCTCTAAACTTAACCCAACTAGGCTAAACCACAAGATGGGTAACCTCTCCCTCATCAACTGGGCCCTCACCTCTCACACCCATAGGATCATAAAATCCGGTACTCTAGCAGACACCTTCAGTGACCATTGCATGACTCTCCTGGTGCGTAGAGTTCACAAAGTCAAAGCCCCCTATAAAACACTACAAATCCGAGCATACAAATCCCTGAACATTGCCCCACTTCTATATGATTTGATCAACATTAACTGGGCACCTATATCCACAGCCAGCAACCTAGAAGCTGCAGCAAACTACTTCAGAGACTGATTCCTTGAAGTCTGGAATCATCATGCACCGTTACGCCGAGCTCGAGCCTGAGGTAACCACCTCCCCTGGATCTCCAGAACTCATCACTTGCCAAAGAGTGCATGATGCAGCCTGGAAGCTCTATAAAAGTACAAAGCTTCTTAAAGATTATGAGGCCTACCGGGCTCTCAGAAACAAATGCACGAAAGCCACTCATTTGGCTAAGGCTGAGTACTTCAGCTCTACCTTTAACTCTAATATAGATAACACATACAAATTCTGGAAAGTAGTTCACTCACTTTTCTCCCTGCAGGCTCCCCTTCCCTCCCCCTCCTCAAAATAAACAATACTGTCATCTCTGACCACCCAAGTGTTGCCGCAGCTTTCAACTCACACTTTACTTCATCCATTGCTGCTCTACTAGGCTCCCTTACAACCACAAATCAGTCAACTACCTCCTCTACCAGAAGCCCACCTGCCCCTCCACACAGTTTTTCCTTCTCTAAAATCCTGACATCTGATATGCTGGTGGCCTTGGAATCCCTAAACCCAAACAAAGGTAGCTCCCCTGATGGGCTGGACCTGAATTTACTAAACCAGTCTGCCTCAGCCATTGCTCCCCCACTGACTGCTCTTCTCAATCTCTAGTTTCAATTGGCCGATATTCCCCTAGGGTGGAGACATGCAATCGTCCTCCCACTCCCAAAGTGTGGTGAAATCTCCTCCCCTGGGAACTACAGCCCTATATCACAACTCACAACGTTAGCCAAACTGCAAGAACTAGCCCAACTGTCCTCGTACCTAGCTGATATAAACTTCTTTACCCAATATCAATCTGGATTCCGAAAACACCACTCTACTACTACCTCACTACTCTGGATCACTGATGAGATCCTGCCAGGCATGGATTGCAGACACATCACTACTGCCATTTTTATTGATCTTGCTAAAGCATTTGACACCGTTTCCCACTCCCTACTACTCTGCTCCCTCTCATCTGCCGGGCTGTCTAAGCACGCCATAAAATGGTTCAGTGCATACCTAAATAAGCGCTCACAATCAGTAAAAATGTCATATTACACCGCTCCTCCCCTACCCATATGCACTGGTGTCCCACAGGGGTTCATACTAGGCCCTATTCTCTTCTCTTCTCTTCTCTTCTCTTCTCTTCTCTTCTCTTCTCTTCTCTTCTCTTCTCTTCTCTTCTCTTCTCCATTTTCTTAAATGATCTTCCATCTATCTGTACTTCATCTTCTATACATATGTATGCTGATGATATGGTTCTTTTCTCCTCAGGGCCATCGCCCTTGGATGTTGCCTCCAGGCTTCAACGTGATTTCAATAATGTCCAGAGTTGGTTTCACTCTCACCAACTCTTCCTAAATGCAAAAAAAACAGTGACCATGACATTCGGCATGAGACAGAAACTATCAAGGCTACCATCTGTCCCCACGTTCACTACTCTTGATGGGGCAACTTTAGATGCCATGGCATACTTCAGGTATCTGGGAGTTTGGCTGGATCAACATCTCACTTTTTTGGACCATATAGATGCCATAATGAAAAAGCTTCACCCTAAACTCAGTGCCTTATACAGAAACTGCTCCTGCCTCCCGCCCCAGGCAAGGCATGAACTGATCCAAAAGATGATCCTCCCAATCATCGATTACTGCAATATCATCTACTGCTCTGCTCCTGCCACCTCCTTAGCTAACTTGGATACAGTTTTCAACTCCTTCTGTCAGTTTGCCCTGGATGCACCTCCCCTGACCCATCACTGTCACCTGTATCACACTTTAGCCTTCCCATCCCTAGCAAATAGGCGACTGCATCACTGCACAAATTTCATCTCTGAGTTCTGGCTTGGCACACTCCCTCCTTATCTTACTTCCTCACTCTCCCCCCACCTACACCATTTCACCTACTAAGATCCCATGACCACAGAACTCTGTCAGTTCCCTGGAGATTCACCTTAATTGGCCAGTCCTCCTTCTCCCTAAACTGTGGAATGCTCTTCCTATACAAATCCATTCCTCCTCCTCACCTGGCTCATTAAATAAAGCACTATATAATTTCCTCTCTGTTAACTGCATTTGCCCCTAGCTCCCCCTCCAGTCCTACACCCTGATTTCCACCACATTTGTCGTAGCATACCCTAATCGCTGCTCTCATAGGTTTTTGCTCCTAGTTGTTTTCGTTTGCAATCTCTCTCTCTATTGAATATCTCCTCAGCCTGTAGGACTCGCCCTGGCCTCTAGCTCAATATCTGCCACTTGTTATTTTTTTTCACATTATGCTTTTTACTATTTAGTCCTCATATTGTAGGCCTTTGGACAAGTTTGTAATACTTCAGCCACTATATGTCTCACCCACTAGGTCATAGCTTAGGCTTAAACTTGTCTACCTTGTAATCCATGCCTTTTAATGTTTGTAATCCATGCTTTATATGCTTTGGTATAAATTGCTTTTGGGCAAATTGTTTGTACTCAATAATTATGATGTAACTGCCCTTACCCACTCCCCCAGGTCATACCGGGTGACAAGCAACTTGTTGTTCAGTGTACCTTACCTGGTGAAACTTTTCAATAAATAAATAAATAACCCTTGATCTAATTGAACTCTTCCTGGCCTGGGTCAGACCGAAATACAGTTGGCTAATCCAGGACATGCAAGTCGATGCGCTGTCTAGAATCAGTACAACAGGAGTATAAACTAGCAAAGGCCAACTACTTTGAGAACAACCTATCTTTCAATGCCCTTCACCCTTCTAAATTCTGGAAGACAGTTAATCCTCTAATTAAGTCTCCCAGTGCAGCACAGTCCGTCCCCAACTCCTCCTTAACCACTAACATTCTTGAAAAATTCTTCACTGTAGGTCCTAGGGCTCTCATCGCAGACCACCCTCACTCCCTTGAATCTAATCCAACCAGAAGTGGTAAATTCCACCTGCAGGCAATCCCAGTTGATGTCATCCACAAGGAATTATTGGTGCTAAATGCTGCTCCCTGCTATGGATCTGATGGCATCTTGCCCAAATTTCTCAACATTGGCACTCCAGTAATAGCTGCCCCTGTAGTTCACATTTTCAATTGGTCCCTCTGCACTGGCTCATTCCCATGCAGCTGGAAGCATGCACTGGGGGTACCGATCCATAAAGGCCACCCACCTGACTCTCCCTCTAATTACCAACCAATTTCACTTTCACCCATCTTCTCCAAAACTGTCAAGAGGTTTGTCAGCAGGCAGCTATCCAACTTCTATGTGCAATCCAACTTCTTAACACTGTGCCAATCAGACTTCCACCCCAACCATTCAACCTCCACCTCCCTACTCAGGGTTTTTGACCACATACACTCCAATGTAGAAAAAGGTTTCGGTGCAGGGGCCATATTTATAGACCTTGTAAATGCCTTCAACACTGCGGACCACCCTTAGCTCCTACTCAAACTAATTGACTCTAGTGTCTTCCCAACAGCCCAGGCATGGTTCCATTCCTGCTTTACCAACTGCACCCAATCCATCAAGCTAGGCCCGAACTCCTCTTCCACCCTCCCTGTCTTCCTCGCAGTCCCCCAAAGTTCAGTTTTGCGGCACCTGCTCTTCACAGCCTTCATCAATGACCTCCCCTTGTCCATTTCAGTCAGCAGCATACACATGTATGCAGACAATACCATAATCTACACATGCGGTACTTCTGCCCCCTCAACTGAGGAATCCCTCTAACAGGACTTCACAGCAATCCAAAAATGGTTCCTAGACAATCATCTTGTCATGAACCAAAAGAAGACTGTGACCATGTTGTTCATCTCCAAGCAATGGAGCAACTTTTCCTCCCTCTCTTAGGCCATACGTTCCCTGGATGGGGACTGTCTGGACTCAGTCACCAACTACAAACACCTTGGCCTGCACTTGAACCACTATCTTAATTACTTTAAGCACAGCTGCCAAGTCATAGCCAAGTCTTTCACTAAGCTTGGTGCCCTATATAGAGTAAAGCAGTGTCTCCCACTAAAAAGAAGGAAACAGGTTGTGGAACAATCCTTTCCCTTCTGGACTACGGGGATGCAATATACTCAAGTGCTAACTCCACCTTCCTTGATAAAATGACCACTCTGTTCAATGTGTTGCGCAGCTTTGTACTGGGCTACCCTCCCTGAATACATCGCTGTACAATGTAAAATGAGTTGGGCTGGTTTCCCCACCCAAACGCGAGATAGATGATGCACACTGCTCTCGTGGGAGCAAATTTCTGGACTGGTAAACTAACTAAATACCTACCTGACCTATTCTATCCCTCAGCTTACCTTGCCTACTTGCTCAGATCTGAGGTAAGCTGATGTCTCCACACTCCTCAGTTCAAACCCAGTCTAGGCCAAGCCTCCATTAGCTACAGGCTCCTCAACATCTGAACAATCTACCCTCCAAAGCTGCTGCCCTTCCCTCCCTCAAGTCAAGCAAGGACCTGATCTAGACCTACTTGAGGGAGAGTATGTGTACTGGGGGGTGGAGGCAATGCACTGTGCATGTCAGGGGATTGTGCTGAGTGAGCTGTATGTCGGAGAGCACCGGCCCTGCTTGATGGTCTACTGTGCTGGGCTGCATTAACAAAAACTGGATTCCATTTATTTTTCTCTTTGAGATGCTTTTCATTGCTTTTGTTTAACCTTTTTTGTGTGTGTTTTTTGTAACTCCTGCGGAAAGACCCTCTTTCTTTCTCTCTCCTCGCTACCAAAGTAAATCTTTGGCTGTAACTCTTGGAAGCAACTCTCCGGTTGTAACATTGCAGTGGCAAGGCATATGGAAGCCCTTATTGTTCGGTAGATTCCACCGGTGCAGGGCATGTACAAATTGTATTGGCGGGTATCAGAAATCACCTGCTTCTTTCATGGAGATGCCACGCAGGATTTCTTGGCACACCCTTTCAACCAGCAGCAAGGAAAAGAACATCTTAATTCAGAGGCGACCGACGACAAACAATCACCTGCAGATTCTGACTCTGTAACTCCGGAGTTAAATGGAGGTAAAACCTTCATATGGGAGAACTAGAAAAAGGGCATTTTCATATTTGAGGGAAATAAATCTCCCAAATCAAGAGAAGGGGGTAACGTGCCATAGGCAGCCACTAACAAAATTCATAAAGAGGGGCTGCATGCCTCTTTACCTGTACTTGATTTAAAAAGAAAACAAAATGAGCTATCTAGCCCTGATTTTGAATCTAAAAAAGAAAATAAATTGCTTGGGGCTAAAAAGAGGAGTAAAAAGTCTCCCGTTTTGAATGTCGGTACTTCACATCCAGCTGCTGTTTTTTTACAATCTTCGGTGTGCATGTACAACATTTTTCAAAAAAAAAAAAGATAAGGAGCAGCCTTCTCAGAAATTGCAAGAGGGAACTATGGCTTCTTCAGTTAAAACCAGGGGATCTAAGAATCAAGACAAAGACAAAGAAGAAGTGGGGGTCAGCTTGGAAAAAGAAAAAAGGCTGATGCTAAGGAAGATTTAAATGAGGAAGATAAAGAAAATATTAAAGAAACCCCAAAAACCCTTTTAAAAGAAATGAAGCAGGGTTTCTCAACACTAAACTCTGTAGTTACCACACTAACATTAAAACTTTCTGAGGTGGTAGAGAAGTTTGAGAGCCTGCCCCTTCATGCTACTGAATGCGAAGAACGTGTGGGTAAGATAGAAGATGTTATTCCTAAAATTTCAAAAAACATAGAAAATAGCAATAAAGAACTTGAGGTACTAAAACTTAAAGTCGAGGATTTGGAATCAAGGTCTAGAAGAGAAAACATGAAAATTGGTTGTCTTCCAGAGGGTATCGAAGGTTTGGACCCACTGGGTTACTGTGAGGAGCTTCTTTCAAATGTTGTGGGCCTACCATTCCCACAACAAAAGGTGGCGTTGGATTGGGCACACAGGGCTTTTGGTCCCAGAGATAACCTGGGAAGGCCTCGCTTCATGTTTGTAAAACCTATCAGATATCAGGAAAAAGAAAAAATCTTAACAAACGCTCCTATAGAAAAAGGCTTACATTATAAAGGAATGATACTTTAGATCGGGGTTAACCTTAACTTTTTTTTGCACTAGCCAGCAGAGCAAGTTGATTCAAAATTGCACTAGCCCACAGATGATTGCACTAGCCCTTAATTATTATGGTAAATTTTGATCACTTATGCAGGAAGCAATGCAAGCAAAGCCAAGAAATACTCTGATTATTACACATTTATCCTGCTCCCACATTACTTCCAGCTCCCCAGCAGAAAAAAAGACTGCAGTGCCATCACAGTGAGCCCCCATTGTTTTGTATCATAGCCTCCCCTCTTCCTCTTTCTGCCCACCCACACCAAACAGAGAGATGATATCACAACAGCAAATGTTCAATCAAGCAGTCCTAGCTCTGCGCACACAACAGCTGACATCATCATGCACCCCACCACACTGTCACCACCACCCACAGGGCAATAAACAGAGTCAGGCAGAGAAAGACACTCTCGGTCCCCACCCTATAGTCATCTAGAGACCTGCACTTTTGAAAGTTTTTGTACAGTCTCAAATGAGCCAGGAGCACATCTAAGATTTCTTTGGGGTGGGGGCTAGATAAACCTAAGGGGCTTGGAAATAGAAAACTATGAGATTTTTATTTGTAAAAGCATTGATTTTAATATGCTCTGCCCCAACAATAACAGATTTTTCTTAAACATTGTCCTTTTATCAGCCCAGGGGAAACAGTACACAGGCATAACACTATACTATTTCTATTTCTGTATAGGATGATCTATGCACCCCAGGAATGCCTATTTCAAGGTTTCAAATTATGTATTTTATCAAGGTTTATTTTTGTGCCATACATGATACAAAGCTTTATTTTTAGGCTGAAAGGACATGCTGAGTGGGATAAGGGTGGAACTGTATGGATGGTGATGGCTGGCATGGTCCATTTAGAAGAGCTATGGACCCCCTACACTTGCCAGTAATGGCAGCTATGGATGGTCACTTCAGAGTCTGGTCTGCAGTGGTATCCAGGGAAAGAACAGAGTTAAGACATTTGGAGGGGAGAGGGAAGTTATGGTGAGGCTGGGATAAAACCCACCACCTGCAGGGCCGATCCTGTATACCTCTTTGCATTTTGTCACTGAAATGTTGGATACAAACACTCAAAATGTAGAGAAATGAGGGGCACTGGTCTTAATAATAATATTGGACAAATTGTTAGACATAGACACATTCAGAAAACTGGAACCTAGTGACTTAACAGCACTCTACCCTTGATCACACCCTGAACACTAGCTGAAAGTCTTAACAGTAGAGTGATATGACTGACATTGAGTCTTTTGTGGGATCCCTCTCTTGAACTGCCAGATAATTGCAGCTCTTAATGAGCTGTTAATCACACCTGGACATCTGGAACACTGAGAGAGATTAGCATGAAAACTAGAGAATGCTAAAGTAGAGACATTTTTAACGTCACTAACAGCCATGAAAATCTGCACTAGTCAAGGCGGGCTAGTAAAGAGTTAGCTGCACTAGCCCTGGTCAATTTGCACTAGTGTTTGGGCTAGTAAAACAATGTTAAGATCAACCCCTGCTTCAGATGTTTCCTGATAGTCCACCTACAATCCTCGCAAGATGAAAAGGTTTTGACTCAATCAGGGACAGGCTTCAGAAATATAGAATTCCTTTTGTTCTATTATACCCCGCTAAATTCAGATGGGATAAATGCTGTTCTTTCATTCACCCTCAGAGGTGGAGGAAGCTCTTGCCAAGCATTCCAAATATACAACTGAACCCTTTGATTTGGGGGGAATCCCTCCTCTTCCTCTGCCCATAATATCTAACTGGGAGCAAAACTCTTAAGTCTGATTTATTGTTTGAGATAGGATTGGGGGAACATGGAGTTATCCTGAGAGGGGCCTGTGAAAAAGTTTTGTAGAGGAAGGGGTGGCCCAGTAAGGGTTCCACATTATGACCCTTATGTCTGACTAATAGTTAAATTCTTAGGATAATTTACTGTTTGAGATAGGAGTGGGAGCATATGAAGTTATTTTGGATCTAGAACCAAGATGCAAAAGGGTTTTGCATAAAGGGAAGGGGGAGGAGGTTCTGCAGTAAACAGTGTAGGGGAAACATGGGGTTTTGAATTGAGAGCGTCTAGGCAGCAGCCCTGCAGAATTGTTGTGTCTTTTGTTTAAGGTAACATAGCGCAAATACTGGTGCTTTTCTCCATCTGTAAAAGTCTTTACGCACAACAGAGGTTCAACAACCTCTTTGGGGTGGGTGAGAAGGCTGTCCATTTATTATTAGGATGCCGTTTGGGGGGAATTAAGCAGCTTTCAAAGATTTAGTGAAGCAAAAATCCAGCATTGGCTGCTTTACTCATGGTTAATTTTTTGTGAGGGGGGTGGGTCTAGGGTTTTTATACAAAAACTCAATATAAAAAAAAAAATTGCATCGGTGCTCAAGTCAGATATCATTTCAATTTAAATCAAGTCATAAAATCAAAGTGGTTTACATTCAGATAGGGGAGAATAAGTTTTATAGGATTTAAAGTGGTGAATATGGAGTTGTATCAGTCAAACTATACATACAAATAATATTGCTCTGGCAGATCCCAGTTATAGCGGGTCATGTATTCATAAAAAGGGGGGGGATGTTATATATCTTTGTGTTAATTTAAAGGTAATTTCCTGGCATTTCAATGGCTGCAACGACAGGGTAAAAATCAGAAAGGTAATTAAAATTGCAAACAAAAGAAAGGTGAACTGCCTCCTGCTTCAAGAAACACATTTTAATAATAAAGATTCATCCTATTTTGGTAATCTCTTCAAGACAGTAGGCTATTACACAGCTTGTTCTAACATAGCAAGGGGAACAGCCATTTTTATTAAAAAATGTTTGGATCATAGCTTAAAAATAATTGTGGACAAAGCAGGACACTTTGTTATTTCAGAAATTATACTACTAGAGAGGGTTCTCACACTGGTCACCTTATATGGTCCCAATATTGAAGATTTAGAATTGGTCTCAGATTTCTTTATGGAACTTTCCCAGTTTGCTTCACCTATACTTATTGGAGGGGATTTTAATTTAACCATGGGCTTGTTAGATAGGGCTCCCCTACAACTGAAAGAAAAAGGAACTCTGTGACTTTTTTAAAACAACTTTCTAGAGATTTTAATCTTTTGGATCCATTTAAACATTTATATCCAAACCTAAAAAAAGTCTCATTTTTCCAAAACATATAAAGTACATACTCAAGGATATATTACTTTCTGGTTTCCCAAGGTTTAATTAAAGATATATCACAAGCCAGATATGAACCAATAAGGGTCTCAGACCACGCCCCTGTATTTTTGAAACTCCAGTCTCTGAATACATTTAATGGATGGAGAATGGATAACACTCTCTGGTACTCTCCTGGCTTTGGGGAAGGGATGTGGGAGGAGATTGGTTGGTTCTGGGCTCATAACAGTTTACAGGGTCAGAGTATTTAAACCATATGGGAGGAGATTAAAGCATAAAGCATACTTGCGGGTCTGGGTCATGTCTCAAACAGGCATTAGGAAAAGGAAAAGAGCTGTAGAGATAAATAATTTAGAAAGGAAATTAGCAGCAGCAGAAAAAGAACATGCAAACCCAAACTCTGAACAAGCTGAAATTAAAGTGATGTTAATTAGAGATTAACTGGAAAACATCTTACATGATCAGGCCAATAGAGACATGTACAGAGCTAGAGCAAAGTATTACTTCTATGAAGACATGCCTCGTAAAGTCCTGGCATGTCAGTTACATTGTGAATCTAGTAGAAATAGAATATATAATATTAAAGGTAAAAATGGAGAATCTTTATCCTCAGAAGAGGACATAAACTCTACGTTTAGGGTAGTTTGTGAAAAATTATATACTGCAGAACATTTAGCAACAAACACTCAAATTTGTGAGTACCAATCTAATCTGGAAATGCCAAATATCTCTGACCAGGCATCAGATTATTTAAGCAAAGAAATTACTATAGAGGAGATCTGTAAAACTATTAAAGAATTACCTAATGGAAAAAGACCAGGCCCTGATGGCCTGCCACTTGAGGTTTATAAAAAACTTTCTCTGACCCTGGCTCCTATGCTTTGTGAGCTATACTGGGAGTTTCTATTGGAGGGCAAACTTCCACAGTCTTTCAGTGAGGCTGATATCACTCTCATTCTTAAAAAAGATAAACCACAAGACCAATGTGGATGTTACAGACCTATCTCACTGTTAAATTGTGATGATAAAATCTTTGCAAAAATATTAGCAGATGGATTGTCTAAGATTATCTCCAATTTGATCAGGTCAGGTTTATAGAAAGTAGGAGACTGCAACACCACACCAGGAGAGCATATGATGTCATCCAGGCTTACTCGGGAATGGACACTGCACTCCTCTCATTAGATGCAGAAAAAGCCTTTAATAGGGTGCAGTGGCCGTTCCTATTGGAAACTCTGAAGGAATGTGGGATTGTGGGCAATTTCCTAGACTGGGTACAGCTGATCTATACTAAACCTAAAGCTAGGGTTAGGACCAACCAATTCCTTTCCCCTTTCTTTCCTCTTTTATGAGGGATAAGGCAGGGATGCCCGCTCTCTCCTCTTTTTTATGCTCTCTTTTTGGAGCCTTTGGCAAAGAAGATTAGGTCCCAGGGTCACCAGTTGGGTCTGTTAGTGAAAGCCAGATATTTGACTATTATGTAATATGCAGATGGCATCTTACTTTCCCTAGACAAACCCAACACATCATACCCCATTATTAGTAAAATCGTGTCAGAATTATAAAGTTAACTAGGGAAAGAGAAAACTTCTCTATCTAGGTGATTCAGCTAGCCTCATGGTTCCAACCCTGAGATCTACAAATAAGGATAAAATAAAATACTTGAGTGAAATTTGGGCTCAGGACCCAAACAGAGTTATTGAGCTCAAGTATGATCCATTAATTCACAAAATCAAAAAAGATATAGATAAATGGCAACACCTCCATTTAACATTAATGGGCAGAATTGACATATCAAAGATGAATATACTCCCTAGACTGGTGTTTTTATTTGAAATCATCCCACTTATTTTGAAAACAAGTTTTTTTCTTGGAATTAGACAAGTCAGTAAGGAAAATTCTGTGGCAGGGGAAACAACCTAGAGTGGCCTTCCAGAAATTGTATCTGTCAAAGATTGGGAAGTGTTGGGTTGCCCTAATTTTTGGTTATATTATTTGGCCGCACAATTACAGATTGTTTATTACTGGTTTTATTGCCAAGAAGAAACTCTAATGGCAGGACTATACCTGGAAGAGGAAACTCTCAAAGGCATAAAGCTGAAAGGTTCTTTGGTACTGAATATTCAGAACCATGTGACTTTCAATACAATCAAAGCAACAAATTATGCATGGTCTCAGGCTTCTAACATAGTTAAACTCCAAAGAACTTATCCAGGATGACCCCTATATATAATAACAACAGTTTTCAACCATCAATGATGGATGAGACATTTAAAACTTAGTATTTTTTCAAGGGGATTCAAGCCATAGCAGACTTTTATGATAATACTAATTTAAAGCCTTTTGAACAAATCAAAGCTATTTATGAGATTCCAGACAGACAACAGTGGCAATATATTCAAGTAAAAAATTTTATTTACAAAAAGAAAATTCACAATATTTTTAATCTAGGTGCTTTCCCCATAGAAGACCTTTTTTTCTGATTTGGAAACAAACATTTAATTTCCAGAATATACAATTTTTTATTAGAGGAAACCTCAACACAGCTTTCTGAATGCAGACTTGCTTGGGAACAAGATCTTTATAACACAATTACAGAAAGTAAATGGTCTGAGACAATAAACATAGAGAAGATAGGGGTTAAAAATAATAAACTTCTTCAGATACACTTTAATACGTTACATAAAACTTACATGACTCCAGCAAAATTGCGTAAAATTGATAACTCCATCTCTGAGATCTGCCAGAGGTGCAGTAAAGAAAAATACTCTCTGTCTCATATGTTGGTGGGCTGTCCAAAGTTAAAAGACTCTTGGTTGTGAATATGGGCCACTCTTTGCAAAGTTTTGGGGTACGACTTCCCGTTTGACCCAGGTATTGCCATTTTTGGCTTTCAAATATTCCTTCAGGATCAACTGAGATAACAGAAAAAGTTTTGGAATATAGGAGCATTAGTGGCAAAAAAAATGATCTTACAGCATTAAAAGGAAACCGAGACCCCTTCATATAAAGAATGGGTAGAAAAATGATAGATAGCAGTAAAGTGGATAAAGCAATCTATTTGATAGAAGATGATTATCAGAAATATGACTTAATATGGTCCCCACTATTGAATATTCTAGACAATCTGGTCTAAAATTTGGCTTACTTATTAAGGTTAGCTATGATGATATGTTAAGTCTTCATGAGTTGTGATGATGATTGAAGCACCCACACACTGAGCTACCAAAAAAAAGAAAAGATCTAGACCTACTTATAATCCCTATTGACCTGGTCTCACTTTCAGGCTTGCCCCCCTTCTGTGCCTAGGGTCCCCCCCCCGGCTCCTCCTAACCACTACTGGAAGAGGCCAGGCTGGAGACAAGGCAGGACTGCTGCACTGCAATTTGCAACTAATGTAGCCTCTGAGGCTAATAATCCGACTCTTTCTGTTAGAGCCCTGTCATAATCACTTCAGTGCTATTTTTGTTACCCAACACTGCACCCTCCCTGAGGGACCGCAGTGGCTTTTGACTTGATGTCTATTTGGCTTTGTATTGTACCATCTATATCTTGTCATGTGAACGATATGAACCTTGAAACTGTATGTACACTGTACTGCATCCCTTTAGAGTCATTCATTCTCATCTTTACTTAGAATTGTATCATTTGTTTTCTGCAGTGGAAATTCCATGTCTCTATACTGTTTGTACTTTGTAATTGTATCCTTTTAGCCCAATCATCCCCCAAGGTCGCAACTGGAAACGAGCCCCGGGCTCTGTGTGTATGCCTGAAAAATATGTTTAAATAAAAAATATATATATTTTAGCTCTTGCAATTTAGACAACATTAGTCCATTATGTGGGGAATTAAATAAGTCTTTCCATTCCTGGTCTGTCGAAGTTATTCCTAAATAATTTTCCCATTTTATCTTTGGTGTGCTGGGACTTGATACATGATGTTGTTCTGGGATAAAATCATGGGTCAAGTGCTCGGCTGGTCAATCAGATTTCAGGATTTTTTCTTGCCATTGAATAATCCCATTCTTTCACAGAAGAGTCACACATACCACAAGAGCAGGTTTTAAAGCACAAACCACACTGGGCTGAGGATAATGCTTGTAAAGCTTTTTACTCACAGTTGAAACTAGTTACACTCCAGTACCCTTGCTGCCATGGCCTACAACATTTTGCACATGCATGCACTTTCTCAAGGATGCTGTCACGGTTTACACACTGTGCATTTATACATAAAGATTTAAAGAGACAGGTGCATTTTCTTCAATACATGTGTAAAGTGACAATGAAAACCACATCAGTGCCAAAACATCTTGTGACAGGCCTGATATCTCCTATCACTGTTTAAACAATTAGAAATACAGAAAGGAGAGGGGGGGGGTTGTTTCAATCAGTGGAATCCTTTTTCTATCCTGTCTCTTTTGTTTCACCCTTGGTCTGGCCAGAGTCTCTTGAGCAGCTTTTCTGCCCTTTTGCCTCTGTTTTCCATCTCTGTTGACTGGAATATATTGGAAGTGACATGGTGTCTGCAAAAACAGTGAAGCAGTGACTAGATGTATAATGACATCTTGTGGCAAAAGAAGAACAGTACAGCAGAATAATAGCAGAGTTACTAGTATATTCTAGAATTTTGGTAACAGCTGATTCAGATAGAATGTATCACACTTATAGTTAAAGTAGCAGTGCAAGATAGTGGTGAAAATTGTGACCTATACTTTTTTATTCTGTTTTAGATTGCCCCTTATCTCCTGACTCGTATTATCTCTCGCTTTACCCATGTTTGAGTCCGCGTTAGCACTTTTTTCACATTGGAAATAATAAAAGGAGCACTCCTTTTAATATGGCTTGGACCAGGTTTTTATCAGTATTCATGGATGTTTTTGTAAACCTGTTGTCCCATAATGTCAGGGAGCAGTGTTGCTGCAAGCTAATTTATTACAGTCTCACAACAGAAGTTATTTTTAACAACTAACTGATATACAAAAACAGCTGAGAATACTGATGAAAACCCCAGTATGAGCCGACCCAGTGGCACTGAGGGTTGAGGCAATGGATGCCATGCCTCACGCTACACTGGCGACCCTGGTTTGGGAACAAGCCTGGTCCAGCGGGGGTTGGTCAGGGGGGTGGAAGCAGGATTGAGCAGCCCCCCCTTACAGTTCCACTGCCCTAGGTGGAAGACTCAGAGCAATGTAGGTGGGCGGGTGGCATGCAGGGAGGGTGTTATGGAACTGTGGCATGCCCATGCCTCCACACGTGTATGCGCTGCCATGGCATGGGGGAGAAAATAAAAAAAATGGAGCTGGCAGGCTCCATGAAGCTCCGACCATGGTCCCAGTGATGAGGTCATGAGTCGGGACAGATGTGAGCACTCTGATGGAGGGCTGGAGCTGCCTCCCAGCTCCTGGAGGTATAAATACAATATAGAAAGAAATAAAGAAAACCCAGTATGAGCCATGTTAAAAGGAGCACTCCTTTTATTATTTGGAATGTAAAAAAAAATACTAAAGCAGACTCAAAAATAGGGAAGAGGGTATCATACAAGTCAAGAGATAAGGGGCAATCTGAAATAGAATAAAAAGGATATAGATCATAATTTTCACTGCTTTAAGTCAACAAAGGTTTCTTAGGTGTTTGTTTATTTTTTAGATATTTATAGTGATAAAGCAGAGTTTTGATATTGGATAATACTGATTGTACTAAATGCATTATCTGTTTGTTATGCAATGATGTGTTATTGCTGTGTACATTCCAATACTTTTTGTGATGATTGATGTTCTGTGGAGCCTATGGCAACCAAATAGGCAGAGCTTTTCCTCTAAAGGAATCCCTGCTGATTGGGACTTGAGTCAGTTGGTGTCCGGTAACTGCAGAGAAAAGATTTCTCAGAAGGGTGGAGCTGTGACTCTTGGATTTCTTCACAAAGACGTCGAATTTGCCACTCAGTATCCCAGAAAGGTCCCACAGTGCCAGAATTTGATTAAGATTGCCGTGATACTCTAATCCTTTTTTATTATCTTATTTTGCCTATTCTTCAAATAAACACATGCCTGCTGAGTTTTCCTTGAGATTTTATTTTTTTTATTTTAGTCTTTGGTAACCAGGTAAGGCCCACTAGGCACAAGTGCCTGTTTTCAGGGGTGACCTGGGAGCACTGGGCAATTAAGTGACTTGCTCAGAGTCACACAGTATGCAAGTGGAAGTTGTGAGAATCAAACCCAGGTCTTGTCAGCTGGATGTACCAAGCTCGTTCACATCTCATTATTCTAACCTCTAGGCTATACTGCCAGCTGTATTGCTAAATTGCTGTCCATGTGCTTCCTAAATGCAGTGACACATAACTTGTAATAAAGTGCTATATATTGGTGCAAGTAGAAAGGAGGGAAGGGAGGAAGGAAAGAAAGAAAATAAACAAGAGTCAAGGTAAAAGACCATGACAGACAACCAAAACAAAAACAGAATGAGGATGGAAGCGTGTGTGTGTGTGTGTGTGTGTGTGCATGTGGTGTGGGGGGGGTGTAAATTGACGAAGGGGTGAGGGAAACACCTGATCATATACAGTATGTCAGGGGCACATACTTAATAATTAAAAATGCAAGTTGCTAGACTTTTCAAAAAGAGTCCATGTATTCAGCACAGCACAATCTGGTTGTATATGTTTCCTTTTAAATCATTTGATATTTATCCTTCAATGCACAAGAAACATCAGAAGATATATTCATAAGCTCAAGAAATGAGCACGTTGAAACATAGTCATGAATCCTAGTGGGGTATTCAATTTCAGTATGTACTGCCACTTTGTTTCACAACCCAGCATTTTATTGTTGAGATCTCCTGTTCACAGCCCAAGTGTAAACCTCTCTGGGCCTCAAAATTTGAAAACATCCTGTTTACCACACTTCAACACGTGTTTAGAAAAGGCATTGTCCCTGTCTCCCTCTTCAATTGCCCATTGATGCTCGTCAATTCGAACTTTAAACAATCTTTTTGTTTTGCGTACTTAATGAGCCTGGCAACTTATACAACATGCCAAAAATCCCAAGGAAACAGTATTGTAATTGAAGAACTGTTTCTGTGTGTATTCTTCTCTGTTCCCTGGTACTGTATCTTGAAACTGTTAGCCAATAGGAGCCATTTGCAAAATGTACAATTCCCACACCTACTGTATAAGTGCCAAGAGGAAAGTGGGGTGGGGGTTGTGTCAGATGTTTTATCCTGGAAACTAGATCCGACCATATCTGACACATTGCTCCCCTGTGATAACCATGCTGGGTTTCTCACTGTGCAGTGTCTAAGACTGCTGTCCAGTTCTAGCAAGCGCCAATTGTTTGTGATTATTGTACTAAGTAGGACTGTGGGCCAAAGGTGGTCATGAAATTAAGGGAATGTCTCCCTGTTTGTCTACCAACGTTTTACTTACCTGCAGTTTCAAGTAAGGCATTCTGATTTAGATCCTTCGCTCGTGCTTCTGCCCTGTCAAAACATTTCTGGCTATAACCTCTCTGAGTAACTCTGTCTCGAAATTCCAGTGCCCCATTCCCCATAATAAGTGGCATGTGTACAGCTGTGTCTTAACTGGACATAATGACTGGCCATAACAATTTCCACAGTATGTTTTGGATGACTACTTTGGAAATGCCACATTGTGTTCCGGTCAGGAGGTTTGCGATAGAGACAACTCTCCAATCAACCAGTAGATCCCTTTCTGATGATAACATACATGAAATTTATAAACTCCAGATGGCAACTCGCAGTGAATTTTGTGCTAGAGTTTGTAGTTTCCAGGTAGGCTACACATTTCCTAAGTTCATGTTGTGTGCCATTCCAGAGTATGAATCAGAAAAGGACCTGCTGGTAGATTGGAGAGTTGTATCTCAAGGTACAGGTAAGTAAGATGGTGGTGAAAAAACAGGCACGACATTCCCTTAATGTCATGATTACCTTTGGTCCACAGTCCTACATAGTACAATAATCATAAAGAATTGGTACTTGATGAAACTGGACAGCAGTCTTAGACACTGCACAGTGAGAAACCCAGCATGGTTATCACAGGGGAACAAATGTGTCACATATGGTGGTATCCAGTTTCCTGGTAAAACACCTGTCCAAACTCCCACCCCACCTTCCTCCCAGCATTCATAGGTGTGGGAATTGTAAATTTTACAAATAGCTCCTATTGGCTAACAGTTTCAAGATATAGGGGAACAGTGAGGAATGCACACAGAAACAGTTCTTTAAAGAGAACCTTTCATGATGGTCCAAAAAGTTACATCTTGTAGTCATTATATGCAGTACAAGACCTGAATGGGTGGGTGCATTTGTTATTTTTGGCCAATGTTTACTCTACCTTCTATAGTGAGCCCTGCTGCACTTGCCTTTGCTGTTCAGCTACTGGGCTGCTGGCTCTCGATTACATCACTATAGGGCAAAGGAGTGACTCACACTGTACAGTACAGTGCAGTCACAGCAGTTTTGCAAGAGAAAACTACCAGTACTCAGTGTGCATACTGTGTTCCCTCTTCCCCAAGACACCGTTAGCAATACATTATGCCAAAATCCAAATGCCTTGCCAGTTTGTTTGTTTTTTTTTCAAAATTGACTTACTTCTGCCTCTGTGACAAAGTATGGGAAATGAGAGAAGATAGAGTTGCTGTCAGAACCTTTCCTTGTCCTTTTGATTTTCATGCATAAATTACCCCATTTTGTGAAAGACAGGACATGAAACTTACAAGAACAGGAGGCAGAGTTTCAACTGCTAGGAAAATACATCTTATAAAAGTGAGCAATATTTTGTTGAGAGATAAAGCGAAATTGAGATTTAAAGAGCACCATACCCAGTCCTTTTGACTTTCATGCATAAAATTACCCCTTCTTGCATTGATTCTGGAATTGCATTTCATTACTGTCCTTTGCAGTTAATTTTTGCATCGTTCTGAGCTGCTAAAAACTATAGGGTGTACCAGAGCTTCTGTAGCAAGCCTGGTGTTACTGTGGACCCAGGGCTATACTGCTCACATTACTATATGACAAAGAAGCAATTCACACACATCAGTTTTACAAAAAACATACTGACAAGGCATTTGGATTTGGGCATAATGCATTGATAACGGGGTGTCTTGGGGAAGGAGGAACTCAGTATGTACACTGAGTACTGGTAGTTTTCACTTACAAAACTGTTGTGACTGCACTGTACTGCACAGTGTGAAATCACTCCTCTGCCCTATAGTGATGTCATCAGTACAGCCCTGGGTCTACAGCAGCACAGGCTTGTTATAGAAACTCTGATATACCCTGCAGTTTTTAGCAGCTCAGAATGCAAAAACTAACTGCAGAGGACAGTAATGAAATACAATTCTAGAATCAATGCAAGAAGAGGTAATTTATGCATGAGTCAAAAGGACTGGGAAAGGTGCTCTTTAATTGCAATACTGCTTCCTTGGGATTTTTGCTACGTTGTGTAAGTTGCCAGGCTCGTTATGTAGATAAAACAAAAAGGACGTTTAAAGTTTGAACTGGCAAGCATCAATGGGCAGTAGAAAAGAAGGGACAATGCCCTTTCTAAACATGTGCTGCAACCTCATTTTGTTTTTGTTCTGGTGGTCTCTTACTTTTTTTTACCTTAACCCTTCTGTATTTTAATTCCTTCCTTACCCACTTTCTACTTCAACCAACATTTAGTACTTTTTTTTGTAGCATACTGTATGCAAAAAAGGAAGCTGACATGATTGAATAAGTGCAAAAAAAGAGCAACAAGAGTATTACGGAATTTAAGGGGATGAATTATGATCCAAGGTTGAGAGAGTTAAAACTGTTCCCACTGCATTATAGGAGAATTAGGAGTGACATGTGCTTTCTGTATACAGCTCAGACTGATAGTGATTTATGGAATAGGCTAGGGATAGACTTTAGGGATTTGATTTATAATACCAGAACACATACCCTTCAATTACGAGGCAAGACTTGTAATACGTTAAAAAGGCAAAAGTGGTTCAGTCAGAGGGTGGTGCCGATTTGGAGCAACTTACCTATGGAGATAGTGGCTAGTCCATCTGTAAATTTATTTATTTATTTTAGTCTTTGGTAACCGGGTAAGGCCCACTAGGCACAAGTGCCTGTTTTCAGGGGCGACCTGGGAGCACTGGGCGGTTAAGTGACTTGTTCAGAGTCACACAGTATGCAAGTGAAGGTTGTGAGAATCAAACTCAGGTCTGGTCTGCTGGAAGTACCAAGCTTGTTCACACCTCATTCTTCTAACCTCTAGGCTATACTGCCAGCCCAATACTTTTAAATTGAAATTGGATATGCATTTCAGAAATGGTATGCTGACTAGATAGTCCTTGAGGTGAGTGTTATGCATGAAAGTCTTATAAAACTGATAAACTTATGAAACCTTTTGACACTAATGTGGTTTGCATTGTCACTTTGCATATGTATGGAAGAAAATGCTCCTCTCACTTTAAACGTTTATGTAAAATAGACTGTGTGCAAACACACGCATGCACAAACATTGGAGGCTGGGTCAGCAATGGTACTGGTGGGCAACAGCTTCTAACTGTGAGTGAAAAGCTTTACAAACATTATCCTCAGCCTGGTGTGGTTATTGCTTTAAACCTAGTCTTGTGGTATGTGTAGCCAGGCTCCTCCGTGAAAAAAACTGACTGCTGTACACACCAGGGCTCCATGCCATTTGATCTGAGAGACCTTCTGCTTCTCACATCAATATTGTGATTCTCCCTGTTCAGGGTTCAGAAGTTAGACCTGAGTGACCAATTACTAAAGGTTTGTTTTCAGGCTACATATTCTAACATGTGTGTTCTATTTGCTGGAGTCCTGCAAAGGTCAGTATTGGGGCCTCTGCTTTTTGTTCTTTTCATAAATGAACTCCCCAAAATTCTATCTTACACCTAATCATTGCTATATGCCAATTATTTCATTATATTTTCCATTCCCTTGCAGTAATAACTATTAATAATTCCCTTAATTTTTTTATCTTTAGATTCTTAGCTACTCAATCTCATAGTGTTCCTCAATAGTTAAAACAAGCATTTGTCATTGCTGAATGTTACTTGCTTGTATGTGCTGTTTAGGTATTTGGAAGTCAATGGAGTGCAAATATTGAAAATTCGCAAACTTCCGAGCGTGCGTAAGAACTGCGCAACTCACGCTCGTAAAACAGTCATTTTTAAGAATTTTTTCACCAAATTTTCAACATAGTAATTTTAAGACCTCTGCTCATGAACAGTGTCACTGTGATTTTCTTAATGTGTCCCATACATGGATTTCACACCGACTGTGCCATTTGCTACATGGGCGGAAACACGTTTTGGGCAAGATGTGAAAAATGACAGCTGTACTGCTCATAAGGAGGTGTGGTAAAATAGCAATGTTGGAAATCTGGAGTGAAAATATTGAAAATTCACAAACTTACGATCGTGCATAGGAACTGCACAGCACACTCGTAAAACAGTCATTTTTAGGAATTTTTTCACCAAATTTTCAACATAGCCATTTTAAGACCTCTGCTCATGAACAGTGTCACTGTGATTTTCCTAATGTGTCCCATACATTGATTTTGCACACCGACTGCGCCATTGTGCGCTATATGGGCGGAAACACATTTTGGGCAGGATGTAAAAAATGACAGCTATACTGCTCATAAGGAGGTGTGGTAAAATGGCAATGTTGAAAATCTGGGTGAAAATATTGAAAATTCGTGAACTTACAATCGTGCATAGGAACTGCGCAACGCGCACTCGTAAACCAGTCATTTTTAGGAATTTTTTCACCAAACTTTCAATATAGGTTTTTTGAGAGCCCACCTTATGAACACTGGCAGTGTCATTTCATTAATTGGTCCCAAAAGGTGATTTCACACAGTGACCACGAAATCACCCTTCGGGCCCGATTAACGCCATGACAGTGCAAGAATTCATGAGGAGGGTCCAAAAACCCATGTTGGTAAGTTGGCAAATTCCAAAAATGCCTGAGATATGCAACAAAGTTGAAAAAACCCTATTTATTCCATTATATAGCTTACGGCATTTCCTCAGTTCGCGGTCGGCTTTGAAGAGTGCAGACATGTCCTGGTCACCGATGATCGTCTACCCGAGCTCCGGAGGTAAGTATGGGGTGAGGGGTGTGGGGAGGCAGGGTGCGCAGTGGTGGTGGGTGGGGCAGGGAGACTCGAGGGACCTTTTTGTTACAGTTTTTTTTAATTAAAACAACGTGGGACATTTTCCACACTGGTGTGGGCTCCCAGCATAGCAGCTGGAAAGGCTGTTTGGGAGACTGGAGCTGACAGTTGGGCACCCCGTCAGCTATAACAAATTGCCACGCTGGGGTGGGCTCCCAGCGTGGCACCTGGAGCAACTTTGTGGGGGCGTGGAGCCGGCAGGATTAGGCACCCCCGTCGGCCATACAGTGAGTGCGTTGGGGGGAGGGAGCGCATCAGCACGCAATATGCATGCTTGCATGTGTGTGGGGGAGAGCTCTGCTCACTGAAGCGGAGCTCTCCCTTTCAACTGTATGCCACTGCATTTTCGACTGCTGTCATAGACAGCTGCAGCAGTCATTGGAGAAATGCGGCCGCGCCTGCAAACTCACTGACTGAATTGTAAGATGGGTGCCACACCTCCGAAAACTCGGATGATGGCACTTTGTTTCTTGCACATGCATGCAAGCAACATAAAAAAACAGAGTAGGCTATTTGGTGCAAAATCCAAGTTTCCAGGTATTAAAACCACACTTAAAATTCTTGCTCTTAATGGTGTTCTCCTCAAACAGGTTGACATTTTCAAATATTTGGGACTTTCATTGGATTTTATAGTCATTTACCTTGACCCTTCTGTATTTTCCTTCTTTTCTCCCCCCCCCCCTTCCTCCTTTCTACTTGCACCAGCATGGGAGAACCAGTGGGTTCAGATTTGTTGGAGGCGGTCCAACAACAGATCCTTAATGGCGAGTACGCAGATGTGTTCATGATACTCAATAGGCTTAAGGATCCTGTGGAGGAAAAGGATAAGAAAGACAAAGATGATGGGGTGGAAAAGAAACATAAAATGCCAATGTGGTGCACATGGGAAAAATGGGTGGCAGGCTTTGCTATACATGCCAGAATGCTGACACAAGGCAACCCCACAAAAACAGAGGGTCTGTGGTCTACCAGATTATTATGATGCATTCCAATAAACTGGGGGAGAGTGGGGGTGGCTGGAGTATTTTATTTATTTTTTAATTTATTTAAACGTTTTACCAGAAAGGTATACTGAGCAGACAACTGCTCGATTCCAGATGCATCCTGGTGGTGGGGGGGGGAGGGGCATGGGAGACAGTACAATAGAATATGCAGCAACACTATAAACAATAGAATATACAGCAACAAGAAGGAACAGCACACTATAAACAGAGATACAACAATTAGTATGATACATGCAGTAGCAAAATTACGTTATATAATACAATCACATGTGGTGATAGAGAGTCCAGTATAGCACAGCCAGTAGATTTAACCCTACAGCATGAACTGGTATGATAAGTAGTTCAGGATATTTATTTATTTTATATAATTTATTTATAGGTTTTGCCAGGAAGGCATGCTGAGCAGGTGACTGCTCAATTCCAGATGTGACCTGGGGTAGGGGGAAAACGAGCACAAGCATACTTTACAATCAACATCATGAAACATGTGGATTAAGAGCAGTACATGGATAATAAGTGTTATCCATTTTTACAATCAAGTATCATGAATCATACATGGATTAAGTGTAGCCCACAAGTAATTGTACGAGGCAAATGACAATGGAAAGTGGTACAGTTACACAGTATAAACACAGCAAATTACATAGAGGCCTGCTGTCGGCAGCTAGGGCTGACATGGGTACATATGCAGCTGGAGGAGAAATGAGCTTTGAGAAGAGAGTTGAGGTTCTGCCTGTGGGGGGGCTGCAGAATAGCCAGGGAGTGAATTCCATAGTTTGGGCATGCGATATGTGAAAACTGACTGGCCTGCCTAAGTGGTCATGAGTGGGATGGACAGGAGACGTGAGTCAGTGTTTCTGAGCGCATAATCTGGGGGGTACAGGCTGAGATTACTAAGGTGAGATATGGAGGGAGGGACTGTGCCCACTATTTGCCTGTGATGCTAGCACAGTATGAAAATATAACAAGCATTTGTCAATGCCGAATGTTGTCTCGTTGGCATTGACATTGGTAGTGCCGGAGCTAGAGACATGTAATAGGAATGGCAGTGAAGTATTAAAGTGATGCCAACCCCACCCCCACCCTGTAGAGAGTGACAGGCATTGGGGTGTGCATTTGGGTCGTCGGCTATAATGCTCATGCCATTGTACCTCACCCAACCCTGTAGACACTGACAAGTGTCATGGTGTGCTTTGGGGTCTTTGGGCATTATACTTACCCCATTCCATAAGGAAATACACTGAGGTAGGTGCAGTGTAGGAGAATGGGGTGAACTTTGTGGCCAGGCAGTGCAAGGCATACCACGATGCCTGTCACTGGCTGCAGGGTGGGGGTGGGGTGGAATGGCATTAGCATTACAGCCGATGATCCCAAGTCACACTCCTGGTGCCTGTCAGTCTCTACAGGGTGGGGTGCTACAGTTAGAAACCCTAACACCGTAGGTGTGTGTTGGTATTTTCACTCCAAATTTTCAACATGGGCTGTTTGTGAGCCCACCTCATGAAAAACGGCACAATCAGTTTATAGTATATGGTTAGTGCTTATTGTGTATGGAAAACAAAGGTTTTCCAAATCTTGTTGTAGGGCAGTTCAAAGGTCAAAAAAGTTGTTGTGCTATCATTCTGACATCACTTTGATAGTACAACAACTTTTCCCACTTGAGCTCCTACCTGATTGGTGGAAAACAGGCAGAGATTCAAAAAATACATACAAAAGGAGATCACGTGATGCAGAGTGCTGAGTAGCAGCTCCCTCAAGAAGCTCCTGCCTCTCGTCTCTTATTTGAGCTCATTTTGGTGTTTTAATTTACTATTTTCTCTTGTTTCTGAGATTCTACACTGTACAATAGCTGTTGCACTCTAGTCTGGTTGTGTCTCGAGCGAATGGAGGCTTATATGAAGAAAGCCCCACAGAAGCATACCCCTCCAGCAACTCCTGAGAAGGCCCCTAAGAAATCCAGGGCCTCGGGTGGTTCTGGCTCCGATCTCTCGAGCCAAAGTGGTGATCAGGAGCCCTTAAAGCTGTCCAGATTTCTCGAGGAATTCAAACCCTTTTGAGAGGAAATGAAGGATATGGCAATGGACTTGAAGTCGTTATCCAGAAAATTAGATGAACTCTCATTGTCTGTTTCCGATAACGCAGCCCGAATTACTTCTATAGAGAAAAGAATTGGTAGTCTTGACCCTGAACTGGTTTCGATGCGTCAGAAATTGTCTCGTTTTGAAGCCAAGCTCGAGGACCTAGAGGGTCGGAGCCAAAGAAATAATGTAGTGGTTCTCAGTTTACCGGAGGGAGAGGAAGGCCAAAATGTTGTGGCATTTATTCAGAAATTGGTTGAGCGGGTGGCTGGCCCATCTCCATTTGACTCTGGCTACATTATAGAGCATGCCCACAGGGCTTTTCGGCCTAAGCCACCCCCTGAGGAACCCCCTCGCCTTATTGTGTGCCAGTTCCTGAATTATTTAGAGAAAAAACATTTCCTACAAAAAGTGCGAGCTTTGCAAGAGGTTCGTTGGGAACATATAAAGCTGAGAATCTCACAAGATCTACCCATCTCAGTCCGCATGAAATGCAAGGCGTTCCACCCTATTGTCTCTAAACTAATTGCTGCAGGCCTGAAGTTCAGAATGAGTTATCCGGCTAGACTACAGATTTCAACTAATGGATCCTGGAAAAGCTACGAAGACCCTGAAGAAGCTCTGAGCAGCCTTAAGTCCATGCTGCCAGATCTCTTTAAGGACCCTTGAATGGGGGTGACGTAGTATCGAGTATCGCACAGAGTCAAGAACTCGAACTTTTATTTTTCTTTCCTCAGAGAAATTTTAGGAATGTGAAGACCTGGGCGACTGCATATGTTGCAGTATACTTGGGGGATCACTGCAGACCACCCCGACTTTTCTTTTCTTTCCGTCTCATAATGGGCCCATGATGGTCTGATGCAATGGACACTGGGGTTTGGGGCCTTCTTGGGGGGGAGGTGTTTGTGAGCCAGGTTTTTGGTGGCTATTTTTGTTGGAGGTTGAAAGAGCCCAGTTTGGTTGTGGGCTAGTTTCTCGTTTTTTCCTTCTGGGCTGTTACTGGGATGGTCCTGGGCTTTTTCCATCTCGCTCTTCATTTGGTTGGGCCAGGGAATTGACCGCTAGAGAGCGTTCCAACCTCTGGGGACCTGCGGGGAAACTCTACTCATGAAGGATTTAGCAGGGGCACTACCTTGCTGGATGCAGCACTCTCAATCTTTCTGGGAGGCTCTGTTTACCGGATACTGGCTGGTAGTGGGTAAAGGTAGCTTGTATGCCTTCTCCTCCGGTCGAACGATTTCAGCTTTTCCCATTTTAATCTTCACTCTTAACATGAGCTGGGGCATTTTTCCCTCCAGGTGTTGCTGATCTGGTTCCAGTTTCTGGCGGCTCACCCGGCGCCTCCGATTTTAATCTGGGTTATCACGAATGTGTGGGTGATGAGATGGCCTTATTATAGCCCCTCTATGTCAATTTTTCTCATATCCATGCTTTGGCTGGACTGAGGCGAAGGTCCAGGACCATTCTCCTTCGTTGGGGGGTATAACTGACAGGGCTTGATCTCTGAAGGATGTGATCTGTGTGTAACAGTGCTAAATATCAAGGTTCATTATCGGGGGGAGTAGAGGGTTAGAACCAGTACTGTGCTGAACGTTGCTTGTGACAGTTTGGGGAGTGGGGGGGTTGGGGCATGGTTGGAGGGTGGGGGGGTTAGAGGATGGGCGGTATCTACTTGGGGTTAGGAAGAGGGTGGTTTTACTGCAGTACCCTGGGGATACATGTAAAGGGATTTGTATCTCGTGTGCTGAGTATAATTATTTCAGCTTGATATCTCTTCTGGATGGTGAATGAGTTAACATTCGTGTCTTGGAATGTTAAGGGGATCAGGAAGCAACATAAGCAATATCAGGTTCTCAAACATTTAAGTCTGTTCAGTTCACAGATAACTTTTTTGCAAGAAACCCATTTATTAGAAGGGGAAGCTTTGCAATTAAGGAAGCAACAAGTGGGATTGATTTACAGTGCCCAGGGCACCTAAATAGCTGTGGGGTCATGCTCATGATTAACAGGAGTATCCCATTCTCTCCTACTCAAGTGATCAAAGATACCGAGGGCAGGTTTATGCTGGTCAAAGGTACCCTCTGGTCCGTCCCAATACTATTGGGCTGTGTTTATGGCCCTAATCTGGGCGACCCCAGATTTTTTATGAGGCTTATATCTATCATTCTCCCAATGATTCCCATTAAAATTATATTAGGAGGAAATTTCAATCAAGTACTTGATTCTCATTTAGACAGACTGGGCAGTGGCCTAGGTGGGGCTACCCCTGGGCAGAAGGCATTCAGAGATTTATTAGATCAATGTGGGCTCTGCGACGTCTGGCGTGTATTACATCCTGATTCAAGGGAGTTTACCTATAGGTCCATGGTGCATGGCTCGCAGTCCCGCATCAACTATTTACTTATTTCTCAGTGCCTCCTGCCCGGGGTGAAGACCTCCTCGATTCAACCTGGCCCAATTTCCGACCACTCACTGGTGGTATGCAATATGGTACTGCTCAATTCATTTAATAGGGAAACTAGATGGAAGCTCAATGGTTAACTCCTTAAAGACGTTAAATATTGCAAACTTATTAGGGAAAAAATAGAATTTTTTTTTTCACTAAACCCTTTAGATGGCGTAAAACCAGATATCTTGTGGGGGGTTTTTAAAGCCTTCATGAGAGGGATACTGATTAGCATGGCGGTTGGTAGGAAAAGAGAGCAGAAGGAAGAACTTAAATCCTTATTACCTCAAATTAGATTTCTGGAAGCTAACCCTCCGGCTAATCCCCTAGATGAGGATACTCAGAAACTCCTGAAATTAAAGGATAAATATCTGGGGTTACTTCGAGAGAGAGCAGAACTAGCTATTATTCGTACCAGAGCTAAATACACCGATCGGGGGGAAAAAGTGGGACGTTTACTGGCATTGCATATTAAACAACAGGAATCAATGAGATTTATCCCGTCTATCAGGTCAGTAGTAGATGGATCTCTAAAGGTGACTCCTACTGAAATAGCTCAAGAATTTGCTGCTTATTATTCTAAACTGTATAGCGACATGGAGCACCCTCCCTGCCCTGAAGATATACAAGGTTATCTAAGAGATTCTCACTTGCCCCTTCTTCCTGACAGGTGTGGTGAAACACTGGTTGTCCCTATTTCTCAGGAGGAGATTGCTAAGGTTATTAGTGAACTGCCTGCCGATAAGGTCCCTGGTCCAGATGGATTTTCTGTTTTATTTTACAAGGTCTTCCGAGACCTTCTTGTACCAATACTTGGTCGTTTATTTCAACAAATCCTATCTGGGGAGGAGACAGATCTGTACCTCTACGAGGCCCTGATTGTTCTCCTTCCCAAACCTGATAAAGACCTCGATAAGGTTCAAAGTTATAGACCCATCTCTCTTTTAAACCAGGATGTTAAGATTCTCTCTAAAATACTGGCCAACAGGTTGCCACTGGTTCTTCCTGGGTTAATAGATACAAATCAGGTTGGATTCATGAAAGGGCGCTCATCTTCCGATCATTTACACACTTTGTCGCATGTCTTCTCGGCTACCAGGGGTGCGGAGTTCCCTGCGGGCTTGGTCTCCTTGGATGCCGAGAAGGCATTTGACTGTATGAACTGGAATTTCTTGTTCCACACTTTGGAGGCCTTCCACATCCCTTCTCTGTTTATCTCCTGGATTGCCACCCTTTATAAAAACCCCTCTGCAAGAATTTCCATGAATGGGGCCTTTTCCCATCCTTTCTCGCTTCATTCAGGTACTAGACAGGGGTGCCCCCTCTCCTCTTTATTATTTAACTTATATCTGGAACCTCTTATCCAAAATATTCTCAATAATCACTCTATACAAGGAGTGAGAATTAGGCAGCATGAAGTGAAAGTCACTGCATATGCTGATGATTTGCTAATACATCTGTCCCATCCGGTTTCCTCCGTCCCGGCCTTATTGAGTGAAGTGGCAAGGTTTAGTGCTCTGTCTAACTATAAACTGAATGCCAGTAAGTCCCTATTTTTTCCATTAAATCACAAAGTTTTTAAGACTGATATTAGCCCCCTGGGGCTATGCTGGACACCCAGGTCTTTCAAGTATCTGGGTATCAAACTTTCACGTAACCCCCTAGTATGGTTCAAGGAAAACCTAGATTCTTTATTGCAGGGAATTACACATGACCTAGAGAGGTGGTCTAAACTCCCTATCTCTTTGTGGGGCCGAATTAATATAATTAAAATGAACGTATTTCCTAGGATTTTTTATCCATTGTCCCTTCTCAATGTCTTTGTTCCTTTACTCTGGTTCAAAAAGGTTCATGGTATTTTTACTAAATTCATCTGGGCCGACAGGTATCCCCGCTTGGCTTACCATAAGCTGGCAGCTCCAAAACTGGAAGGGGGGTTGCGAATCCCCCATCTGGCTATATATCATTGGGCTAGTCACCTTGCGAAATGTTCGCGGTGGGTATCTCCTGGCCCAGATGAAGCGCAACCCATTTGGCTCAAAATAGAATTGGATGCAATTAAGGCCAAAAATCTAGATCCTCTTGCGTTATTTTTCCTTAAGTTATCCGAAGTAAGTGTGGCTGTAGACTGTCCCATAATAAGGACCTCCTTAAAGGTCTACTTACAGATACTGTATGTTCTTTTTTGCAGTACTCTCCCCACCTGGACCTGGCCCAGTCTATCTGGAACTCTCCATAATTTACTATTAACAAGAATCAAATCTCCCATCTTTGGTTGCCTCAACTTGAAGAGGGGAAGCTCTCGACCTTTACTGATGGTGAGGGGCATTGGTTATCAGTGGAGGAGATGGTTAGGAAATTTCTCATCCCGACTTCTTCTTACTTCAAAGTCTTGCAATTGAGACATTTACTGGTAATCACCCTGGGGAGTACTCCTCCCTCTCAGAGCATCTCTTCTCTGATATCCGAGCTATCCCCACTTTCTGGGTCTCCTGGTGTAATCTCTAAACTATACCAGGTTTTGTTTCATAAAAAATTTGGGGGCCCATTTGTGCCATCAAGTTTTTGGAGTAACTTTCTCCCCCATCTGCAGCTGGATTGGTATTCTCTCTGGAAGTCATGTCATAAATTTATTTCTCAGGATAGACTGCGTCTCATGCAATATCATGTATTGCACAACTTATATTACTCCCCGGTTAAACTTCATAAGTGGGGCTACTTAGACTCTAATAAGTGCAATAAATGTTTGCAAGATGAAGGCACACTTTTTCATATGCTTTGGTCTTGTCCAAGTATCTCCACCTTTTGGGTTTCAATCCAAACTTCCTTAGACCCCCTGTTGGGCCTTCAAGAATACTTTATCCCTGAGGTATGTGTGTTGGGGGACCTGTCTTCTATTAGAGTCAAGGTGCGTAAATTTCACATATCCATGGTCGCCTTGTCGGCTAAGAAAATAATTCTCTGTCATTGGAAAGACAGGTCCTCCCCTTCCTTCCAGGAATGGGTAAGAGAAGTATTATCCAATTTGCGCACAGAAAAAGCAATAGCCAGCCTACATAACAGACTGGCAGTTTATGCTAGAATTTGGGATCCCCTTCACTCACTAATCTCTCTGGCTCCAAATTAAACCTATACTAGGCTTGAAGCTTCTATACGATTTTTTGTTTAGAGGCTCGGCATTTATGGGCACTGAGATGGGTTACTGCAGTAAGGGGAGGTGGGGGGGCAGCATCCTTTTACTATGTATCAATGAGTCTCTACCAGTTTTTTTTCTTGTATGCTGCCTTTTATGGTGGACAATGTATGAATAAACTTTAAATTACAAAAAAAAAAAAATACATACAAAAATGGCGGACTCATTTAGCAAGTGGTCGGGTGAGCAGACAGTGAGGACACAGACTGCCATTATCAGCTCCATCTGTCAAACATATAAAGTTGCAGTTGTTTTTTTTTTAACAAAATGGCACAGTTTCAGTAAAAGCAGGGTGGAACCATGGTGAGCAGTGGGGATGGGACTGGAACATGAGTGCGCAACTGCTGTGAGGAGGACCGGTATCTTGAGGGAACGGGACTCGAGCGAGGACGAGTGTAGAAGTGTGAACAAGGTATGAACCGTGTGTCCATTTTGGCCCCTTTGGGGGAACCATATACTATAAAAAAGTGGATGGGCGACCATCCACAATGAAGTCTGTGTTTCCATCTCGCTTACCGGCATTTCTTCAGTTCGCGTTTGGCTTTGAAGAGTGCAGACTTGTTCCCGTCCAACCGAAGATCATCACGCCAGACTCCGGAGGTAAATATGGGGTGTGGGGGTGTGGATAGGCAGGGTGTGCAGAGGGTGGGCGCTGGTTGTGGGAGGGCAGGAGACCACGAGGGACCGTTTTCTTTTATAGGGTTTAAAAAAAAAAAAACATTGCAGGACTTTTTTTGTGGGGATTTGGCACGCCTGGGTGGCCCCAGCATGCCACCTAAATGTTTTGGGGGGAGGATTCTGTAGCTGATGGGGTATTGGGAACCCCCGTTGGTACACACTAGGGGAGACACGAGCTGAAGGGATTGGGCACCCTCGGCATGCAACAAAAGTGGGGAGACATTATGCCAATGGAGAGTGGGCTCCTCATTGGCAAAATCAACGGGACGGGGATAACACTGGGACTGAGCCCTCGCAAAGAAAAAACTGTTGGGGGGCCTCATGATGCCTAGAGGTTGGGCACCCCCCCTCAGCATACATTTTAAATGGGAGGGGGTTCAGTATGCCATCAGGGAGTAGGCTCCCCCGTCGGCATTGTGACAGGTGGTGGTGGCAGTC
This sequence comes from Neoceratodus forsteri, assembly GCA_016271365.2. Classification (NCBI taxonomy): domain Eukaryota; kingdom Metazoa; phylum Chordata; order Ceratodontiformes; family Ceratodontidae; genus Neoceratodus; species Neoceratodus forsteri. The sequence goes on along the minus strand of CM057459.1, from coordinate 1,255,402,286 downwards.
ACTGCCGCCATGTTGCCTGAATGTTGGGAGGTGTGTTGTGGTCACGCTGCATGACAGCTTCGCTCTCAGTGCAGCAGACCTTTTCTTTGTTCTGGTGGCTACATTAGGGAAGCGTGAGGTCAGCACCTGCTGCTGGGTGATTGGGGAATGTGGGACGCACCTTCTGATGCGTGCCCATTCACCCAACAGTGACGGCGCCTGAAATCTGCTACCGCAAGATGTTGGCTGGTGTAAGCGCGAGCCAACATAAAAAGGTTAGTAGATGATGGGATGTGTCGGACTTGCCCCTCCTGTGGATGACAGATATGGGGGGGGCAACATATAGATAGTAGCTTTCTGATCAAGCACCCACTGTCACTAAGGAAGGAGGGACAGGAAAGCAGCAGCAGGAAAGGGAGCACTGCTATAATTACAAGCAAGGGGTTCGCAAAGTTGAAGCATGCAAGTACAAGCAGAGTTCAGGGCATATGGCAAGCAGGCCATACACTTTCAAACAGTGCCAGAGAGGGATGGGCTCCTTTCAGCCCTTTCAGATAGGATACAACAAGGCTCCCAATGCCCATAAGGGTGGAGCACACTGAGAGGTGGCTTGTCACTTATCTGGAGAGGGTGGCCACTCGTGCCCTGGCAGATGGCTTCAGGGAGAGGTTTCAGATCCCATATAAAAGTCCACAACCAATTTATGAGGCAGAGAACCTGAAGTCAGCCATGGAGTGACAGAAGGTCATGCAGGCCAAGCTAAGATAAGAAATTGCAGCAGGCAGGGTAAGTGGGTCATTCAATCACGTCTGTGTCCCTGGCTTCGGATCTCCCCCATTGGGTTTGCCCCAAGAAGGTGCCAGGGGTTCCATATGATAAATCATTTTGTCATACCTGGAGTGGGATTTGGTCAACAATCATATAGACCAAGTGCATAATGCAGTGTTATATGTGCTCTTCAACAGTACAATAGAGGTGGTCTGGGGTGTGTGGAGTGTGGGGCCATCTTAGAGAAGGTAGACACAGAACCTGCTTTTAGATTATCACTGGTACATCCAGACAATAGGGATTTGTTAAGTAGGAAATTTGAAAGGCTATACTGCATCAACAATTGCATGCCCATGGTGTATGTGGTGGCATGCGCTGTCTTTGAGCAATTTAACACGTTTCTGCATTGGGCCACCACACGCAAGGTAGGTCAATCAGAAGTGGCCCACTATTTGGACAACTTTCTGTTTGTTGGTCAGAATGGTATCAGATATCGTACACAACTCATGGGGGCCTTCCAAGTGGTATGTACAAAACTGGGTATGCCCTTGGCCCATGACAAGACAGAGGGCCCATGCATGAGACTTTCTTTCTTGGGCATTGAGACTGACATGGTAGCTAAGGAATTTCAATTACCCCAGGAAAAGTTGGTGGCCCTTTGGGTCCTCCTAGAGTAGGTGGCTATGTTGCACAAGATCACACTGCGTGAACTGCAGCAGTTCGTAGAGCATCTGAATTTTGCCTGCAAGGTCATACCTATGGGCAGGACATTCATACAGTGACTGGCCTGGATTGGCTCTGGTTGTTCCAAGCTGCACCAAAGGATCTGGGTGATGGAAGCCATGAGGGAAAATCTGGGTGCTTGGTAGTTGTTCTTCAAGTGCCTCAACAGGGTGGCAATATGATCAGCCCCTGTGACAAGCCAAGAGTTGGATCTCATTACTGACACATCAAAGGGTTTGTCCTTGGTACATATTTCAAGGGGAGATGGTGCATAGGGCAGTGGCCACACTCCTAGGCAGCTTTAGAATTGCTTATGCAGATCACCCTGTCAGAGTTCTTCTCCACTGTGGTGGCCCTGATCCCTTCTCCTGCACCAGTTCATCGATACACATGTATGCAGATGACACCATACTCTTAACCTCCGGTCCCTACCTGCTTGAAGTCCAACTACCCTACAAAGTGACTTTGACAACATTCAACGCTGGTTCAGCCAAAATCAACTGTAACTAAACACCACCAAAACTGTTTCCATGGTTTTCGGTTCTGCCCAGAAACTTTGCTGTACTACCTCCATCCCCCCTCCCCTATCTTGACAGCTCCCCACTTGACCAAGTTACCAGATACAAGTACCAGGGCATTTGGCTGGACCCCATCTGTCTTTTTCCGCTCACATTGAATCTATCACCTCCAAGCTGCCCCCAAAACTCGACATGCTATACCAGAACAGGGACTCTCTCTCTCTCTCTCTCTCTCACTACCTGCCAGACATGAAATTCTCTCTAAAATAATCCTCCCCATACTAGATTATGTGGCTGTGGTTTACAGCTCTGACTCTGTAACCTCCCTTGCCAGGCTGGATACTCTTCTAAACTAATTTTGCGGCTTCGCTACAAACTTCCCCCTATGCACCCACCACTGCGATCTTTACTCCCTCTTCGGACTAAGCCCTTTATCTCACAGGCACTATATACATGCCCTCAACCTTATATCTAAGTACTGGTTTAACTTGCTCTCCTCCTGTCTTGAGGACTGTCTATCCTCAGACTCCCTATTCCCCTATGAACTCAGACACAGAAATGAAAGCTCCTTCACCCTGCCCCGACCCTTTTCTGTAGCAGGCAAAGCTGCTTTCTTCTCCTAAAAGCTTCCCTACTTGTGGAACAAACTTACCCCTACTGTCAGAAACTCACTCTCTCACTCTAGCTGCAAGCAACAGCTACATCCCCTTCCTCCACTCTTATGCTGCTGCCACAACTGAGCTAAACCCACTACCTCTACTGACTTTACCTTCTTACAACCCTCCCTAGCACTTATTAAAGATTCATTATGTAGAGCACTTACTATTGTATAGTTCACCTCTAGAGATTCATCACGTCATGTTTTTTTGCTCTCACTGCTGTATTATATTGATTGTAATTAGCTACTATTGTTCTGTTAACTAATTCTCTGCATTTATTCGAACCAAAAAGAAATCTTGCTCTTGGTTTACGGCGCACCTAAAACTGGCACTATTGCAAATGAATGCGCTTTGGAGGAAGGTAAGAAAACCAAAACTAGCCGCAGACTGGTCAGCTTTCAGAACGTCTAGAAATCAATGTACCAAATTAATCAGATCTGAAAAATCAAATTACTTTCACTCAGAACTCAAAACATCTTCCAACTCTGCATATAAATTCTGGAAAACCTTAAAAGATGTTGAAGGTCATAGATTGGATAGCGCTATCTCACCCAAAATTACTATTGGTAGCACTTCAACCACCAACAAACATAATATACTTGACCTCCTTAACAACCACTTTGTCACAGCTGGGATGGTATTTGACACCTCCCCGGCTAGTACTCTGAGGTCACAGCTATGCAGTCTGAGTGACAAATGTCCTAATCTGGACCCTCACATACAAAATAATATTTTCTCGTTCTGTCCTGTCTCCATTAAACAAGTTGAGGACTTTCTGCTGCTACTGGATACGAAAAAAGTGCACGTGCTGACCTAATTGAGCCCTACTTCCTAAAACTGGCCTATTTTGTCTTGGCCCCTACGATTACCCATCTGTTTAACTTGTCTCTCTCACAAGACTCTCTGCCTACAATTTGGAAAACAGCACATTATCCCACTGTTTAAATCTGGGGACTCCTGTGACCTAAACAATTATCGACCAATATCCCTGCTGCCAGTCCTGGCCAAGTTGCTTTAGAAGGTAGTTAACACACGGCTTTGACTCCACCTGGAAAATTCCAACCTGCTAAACGTGGCCCAATCTGGCTTTTGACCCTACCACAGTACCATTATGGCTCTTGCTAAGGTCACAAATGATTGGCAGGTTGCACTAGAGGCCAAGCGACATGTATGCGCCTTGTTTCTTGACCTTAGTAAGGCTTTTGATACTGTCAATCACAACCTATTACTAGTGATCTTAAGAAATATAGGTGTGGACAACCTGGTGTTAAAATGGTTCTCCAGCTACCTTACAGACAGGCACCAACAGGTCAAGGCGGATGGTGAATTTTCTCCAATGAAAAGACTGCTTAGAGGAGTGCCTCAAGGGTTCATTCTTGGTCCGCTACTCTTTGCTGTCTACATAAATAATTTGGATACAAGTATCAAGTCCACGAACATTCACCTATTCGCTGACGATACAGTACTTTACATCGATAAGTCTACACATGAGTCCACCTGTTTTGACCTTCAAAGTGATTTTGATGTCCTACAGAAAAACTTATTACATTTGAAGCTGCTACTAAATGCTAAAAAACCTGAAGCCATACTTTTTTCCCCTTGAGTCTTCCCTTCCAAAAACAAATCCTCTGGGATGGTCCCTCAAGTAATCACTCTTTTGGGTGAGTCTCTGGAATTTGTGGTGAAATTCAAATAATTGGGTGTCTGGATAGACTCCAAGCTGTCTTTCCTTGACCACATCAAGCAGCTCTCTAAGAAATTGAAACAGAGACTTGGACTCTTCTTTTGCATTAAACACTTGTTGACCATAGAGGCCAGGAAATTGTTAGTTCAAACCACTTTCATGCCACTCTTGGACTACGCAGACTTCCTGTATGGACATGGTACCAATGTGGCCCTTTCCAAGCCTGATACCCTTTATCATAGGGCGCTCAGATTTATTTCTGGAGGTCCTTACTCCACACAACACTGTACACGCTATTCTATTATAGGCTGGAGTTCTCTCAGCTTCAGGAGACAGAAGAATGCTGTCATATGGACTTATAAAGCCACCATCCACAAGCTCCCTCAGTATATCTCAGACTGTCTACCTGTTTGTGCCACTGGCTGCTACCCTCTGAGAAGCCTTGCCTTCTTATCCCTCAATATCCCTAAGGTCAGAACGCACTTTGGTAGAGCTGCTATAAGCCATGCCCTTGCTGTTCTTTGGAACAATGCTCAAAAATCACTAAGGCTTGTTACTCCAGTGATGCTGTCACTTTTCAAAGCTTTGTTCCTGAGGTCCTTTTCAGAGGCTTGTCATTGTTTCAGATAAGAGTTTTTCCCTTGCCACACAGCAGTAGTTCTGACATGGCCTCCTACCTCCTCTCAATCTTACCCTATTTCTATCTTATATTAACTCACTTAATTCCGAACTCTGGAGTTCCTCCTCCCTTTATCTTTTTGTCTCGTCCCAACAGACAGCTTCCCTACCCTGCTTGTTTTTCCCTTCCCCCCCCTTTAATTTCCACAGTGCCCACCTCCTCACCTCCTCCCTCTCCTCATCCCTTCCTTACCCTGTGTAACAAATTGAACCTTTCACTTGTTGGAGCGCATGGTGTAAATTAGTATTCTGTAAAGCTTGCTCTAATTCAAAGATGTGCAGGACATAGGGTTTGTCTTTATATTTATTTATTTATTTTTTGATGACCGGGTAGGTGCGCTAGACACGAAAGTGACTATTTTCAGGCACGACCCGGGAGGTCAACAACATAGGGAGATAACAGTTACATAGAGTACAGTGTCAGGAGCTGTGCAATACATTTCAGGCAAGCCCTGGGGTCAAAACAACATGCAGAGATGACATTTACATGGGATACAGTGTCAGGAGCAGTGCAATAACATCCCAAGCATAAAGTGACAAAACTGGGACAAAATAGCAGTACAAGGCATAACTGGTTTAAAATTTAACAATTTTAAACAATTTTAAATAAGTGCCCAAGTGTTGATTAACACTTGGGCACATAGATAAGTCCCACAAATTGCTTCTCTACTGAATGCACTCTTTTCTGTGCTTGCCTCTCATTCATTATGTATTGCACATATGTAACCTTTGTATGTGTGTACCCTTATTTATGTGATTGATAACTCAATGTATCCAATACACTAGCTGATGTATTACAGTGTGCTCCTTTATCTGTTTATGTACGCCTTCAATTTGTACATACGTAATTGGAATTTGTGTCTGTCTGATTAGTGTATTTGATTATATGATTGTTTTAATTTCTTATGCTTCCTATGTGGCTCTGTGATACTGTTGATAATGTATTATACCCAGATCCACCTTGCAAATGAGTTCTACTCAATGGTGTTCCACCTAGTAAAATAAAGAATTGACTGATTGATTGATCATTGTTTGTATTTCCACTGCTCCTTTCCTCCTGGATCGCATCTGGAAATGAGCCATGGCTCAGTGTGCCTTTCTCAGTTACCAAACGTTTAAATAAAATAAATAAACATGGAGGGAGCATCTGAAGGACAGGTCTACCATCTTTAGGACACACCACCAGGGTAGTTCACACCATAAATGGTCAGGTGGAGGGAAGGGACCAATGGGTAATGTCATGAGTGTTTCTGTGTTAAAATATCTGTAGCTTAACATCCAGTTTATAGCAGTGCATGTCCCAGGTGTTGATAGTGGTATTGCTGATGCTCTTTCTTGTTCGCAGTGGTAGAGATTTCAAGAGATGACTCCAGAAGTGGAGAAGTACCTCAGAGAAGTCCCAGCCTACCTCTGGGATTTGGTAACACGAAAGCCTGGGAGTTACTCAGGAACTCGTTAGCACCCAGCACATGGGCATCATACCGGGGGGGGGGGTAGAGAGCTTTTTGAGGGTGTGTCAGGCCCAAGGGTGGGGGAATGTCTGGCCCATCCCAATATATCAACTCTGCTATGTCCTCCACAGGAAGCAAGAAGGGTCCACGCCAGAAGTGGTGGGTCAGTATGCGGCAGTCATATCATGGTTCTCAAAGGTCATGGGGCATGCTGATACCATTCGGCCTTCTCCCTTCACAAGATATTGTAAGGGGGGACCCAGACAGTTCCCAAGAGGCTGAGTAGCTGGTGTCCAATCAGCTTGGCGCTCTTCAGAAGGGTGTGGGACAAGCTTCCAATGGTGCGCTCATCACCATCAGAGGTGCGCCTGTTCAGAACAGCCTTTTTAGTGGCTTTCTGTGGGGCTTTTCAGGTATCCAAATTAGTACAGCCAAGCAAGGTGGCTGGTTTGCCAGTGGCACTGTGAGACAATAACATAGCGGTGACCACAGTAGGAATGTTCATCAGCTTGCACAGAAGGAAGATGGACAGTAGGGCCTGGGGGTGCTGGTAATGAAATGAAATGAAACTTTATTTATATGGCGCCTTTCTTAAACCAAGGCACCTTACAATAATTTAAAACAATAAACAATAAATAGTAAACATAGGTCCATAAATAATTTATACTATACTAAATCTGAGCTCCATCACAATAAATTAATTAAAATTAATCTTTGACCATACTGTATATAGGTTTTGAAGGCCTTTTTAAACTCCTCCACGGTCGCACACTGATGAAGCGGATGGGTTAGAGAATTCCAGAGGGTCGGAGCAACAAAAATAAAAGCACGAGCACCAGATGACTTTAAAGAAACCCTTGGGATCTCTAGCAACCCCTCATCCACCAAGCAGAGAGATCTCCTGGGGTGGTAGGGAACCAAAAGCTCTTTCAAGTAGTCTGGACCCTGTCCGTGTAAGGCTTTATAGGTCAAAAGACGAACTTTAAAGGTGATCCGCCACTGAATCGGCAGTCAGTGCAGATCATGTAGTACCGGTGAGATATGACAGGTACGAGATGTACCTGTCAACAATCGGGCTGCAGCATTCTGCACCAGCTGCAAGCAGCAGATATCAACCCCAGGAAGCCCTAGGTAAATGGAGTTGCAATAATCCAAGCGTGAGGTCACAAAAGCATGGACCAGCGTAGGAAGGTCAGCTGGTGGAACAAGGTGCTTAATCCTGGTGATGTTCCTAAGATGATAAAGGGAAAGTTTCACAACTGCCGACACCTGCATATGCAGTGTCAGTTCATTGTCAAAAATCACCCCCAGGTTCCGCACCTGTTCAGAGGTAGGGAGCTGGATACCTCCCAGAAATATACCTGAGGATAAACCAGATCCCATCCCCGCTACCCTGTGACCTGGGTCCACAACTAATACCTCCATCTTCTCTGAGTTCAACTTTAGCCAGCTTGAACTCATCCAGCCTTGGATTTTGGCGAGGCAGCTATTAATGACCAAGACAGCTCTATCCTGGTTGGGTGCAAAAGACAGGTAGAGTTGAGTATCATCTGCATAGCAGTGAAGCTTCAGCCCATACCTTCTTACAATGTCTCCGAGGAGCAGCATATACACTGCGAATAACATGGGGGACAACACCGAGCCCTGGAGTACCCCACATGATAGTGAGAGTGGGCAGGAAGAATTTAATCTAGACACCACTCTCTGAGTCCTGTCAGTGAGGAAAGATCTAAACCAACTGAGGACTGTCCCTGACAGACCACAGATAAACACCAGGTGTGCGAGAAGTACCCCATGGTCCACACTGTCAAAAGCTGATGAGAGGTCAAGAAGAACTAGAATGGAACGATTCTTCTGATCTCTAGCCATCAGGAGATCATTGAGCACCTGAACCAGCGCTGTCTCGGTACTATGCCTCTTTCGAAAACCAGACTGGAGGAGCTCATAGATGTCATGGATGGTTAAATGGTTCTCCAATTGTGCTGCCACCACTTTCTCAATAATCTTCCCAACAAAGGGAAGATTAGAGATTGGCCTGTAGTTAGCATGGCAATCGGGGTCCAAGGTAGCTTTCTTCAGGAGAGGTGTCACCACCGCCTCCTTTAGGGAGCTAGGAAACTCACCTGTATACAAGGAGCACCAGATTATCCATGCTAGAACTGGGCCGATAGTCTCAAGACAACCCTTTATCAGGGAAGTCGGGCCCAGATCTAAACTACAGCACATAGGGTGCATACTCTGGATAATCCTCATGACATCAGTGAACTCAGGCCGGTCAAAGAAACTCCAAGAGAGACTGGAGGGAGCAACCAAACAGCGATCAAAAGCATCTCCAATAGAGGGAGCAGGTCAGAATGCTGCCCTAATGTCGGCCACCTTATCTGCAAAGGAGTGAGCAAGCTCATCACACTCTAATTGTGAAAAGGCTTTCCGAACCTGGAGACAGGCTGGGTTGCACAGTCTGTCAACAGTTCGATAAAGCTGAGCTGGTCAGTTCTGAGCAGCCGCAATCTCTCTGGACAGGAACTCTGCCTTCTTACGAGAGATTGTGGAATGATAGGATTGATAGTGTTCCATCAATCTAAGATGGTCGGCATCAAGGGCAGTTCTCCGCCAACAACGCTCTAATCTTCATCCTTGTCACCGCATCTCCCTCAAGGCCTCATCAAACCATAGAGACCAAGGCTGACCGGGGAGAGGACGAACACAGACAGGAGCAATTTGATCCAGAGCTGAGGAGATGGCCCTATTATAGGCCAGCACCAAAGCATCAGGGTCATTGCTCACTTCACACAACTCCGATAGGTTAAGTGCTGCTATCAGGCCCACAGAGCTAAAATCTCGTAAAGAGCGGTACTTAACCATCTCCACAGTGGTAGGCCTACAAGGGGGGGGGTGCAAAAACTGAAGCCCACAGTGTAATGATCGGACCAACTGATGGGTTCCACCCCCACATCAGTAGCCTCAATCCCCAGGAGGAAGACTAAGTCCAGAGAGTGACCACTCTTATGCGTGGCAGAAGAAACCACTTGTGTGAGACCCAAAGATGTCATTAATTGGAGGAAGTGTTGTCCAAACTGCGAATATTCATCATCGACCCAGGCATTGAAGTCACCCAGGACCATCAGCCTGGGAGACTCAAATGCCATGTCGATGATGAAGCTGGCTACTTCCTGTAGAAAATGTTTCTCATCCTCTGGTGGATGGTAGATGAGAACTATTCTACATCCCACACCTGCCACAATGGTAAACTCAAATGGCTCCACCTCCTCAACTGGTACACCTGTGAGTCCCAGTTCAGTCTTGAAACAGACCGCAACCCCCGGTCCAACCTTGGGCTGTGTAACACCGAGTACCCGGCTGGAATTGCTGCCTTCTAAATTGGACCGGCATTACCATCTAGCCAGGTCTCGGTAATGCAAGCCAGATCCACGGACCCCACCAAGTCCACAATAACTGCAGTCTTGTTCCTAATGGATCTGGCATTGCACAACACCGCTCGGTCTGGATGGGTAACTGAAGTGGAACAGACTACTTGCCCAATGCCATTAATAGCAGAGGTACCCTTGGGTATGGGAACCAGACAAGGAGAACCTCGCTCTCGAATCTATTTTGCCCCAGGGTGTCTTCTGGTCTCCACAGCCTCAATCCGATGTCTCTAGTCATTCGGCCTCTACTGTCCGCACCCCCAAAATCCCTCCTCCCCCTCCGTACAATCCTCAGTGCTCTACAGCATTGGTAAGTCGACAACAGTAATGGCAAAGGGGAGAAAGGGCGGAGGGCATGGAGTGCGGAGGACGAATAACGCACGACCGTGGTGGCAGGCCCTCTACACATTACAACAATAAAACCAAACCCAAAACCCAAAACCCAAAAATGAAATAAAATAAATAAATAATATAAAAATAAAAAAAGCAAAATTAAATGAAAATCAATCAATATAAAAACATCCAAATAACTAAGATTAACAACCAAAAATCCAGAGGCTCTCTCCTTCCCCTTAAATTCTAAAACAAATCATAAATATAAATCACATAACAGTCTCTAAAAGTCAGTGTCAGGGCAAAATGGCAACTTTCCACAGGGAAATGTAGAATCCAGATGGCACAGCCTGATATCACCCCAGGAGTAAAATGGGACATCTGGGCATGGGTCCACAATTATGTGGTCCAGCAGAAAGCTGAATAGGAATAATTTTTTCATCATGAGAACAGAAGAAAAGTGTCAGCAGATTGGGACTGTGTGGCCCATCTAGTCTGCCCAAGGTGGCTACCCCCCAATTATATTTTTTTCCTAAGTGGCCCACACTGCCTGTCCCAAGTGAGTTTGAATTCCCTTACTGTCTTTGATGCCACCACTTCTGGTAGCTGGCTGATCCATGGGTCTGTCACTCTCTTGGTGAAAAAGTACTTTCTAGAGTTGCTTTTAAACTTGCCTCGCACCAGAAGCAAGTTGTGCCCTCTTGTACTTGCCATCCTGTTTTCCTGGAAGAGGTTTTCCTTCTGAGTTGTGTTAATTCCCTTGACATGCTTAAATGTTTCTATCATGTCTCCCCCTGTTTCTTCTCTGTTCCAGAGAGAATAAATTCAACTCTGAGTCATGTCTCGTATGGCTCATGATGCAGCCCCTGCACCATCTTTGTGCCCTTTTTCTGCACCATCTCCAGATGGTTGATGTCCTTTTTTAGGTGAGGCCTCCAGAACTGGACATAGTACTCGAGGTGTGGCCTCACCAAGGATCTGTAGAGGGGCATGAAAACGTCCTGCTTTCTTCTTGTTATACCCCTTCCTATGCATCCGAGGATACCACTTGCCTTCTGCGTTGCTTTTTCGCATTGTTTTCCTAAGTTTAAGTTGTTAGTAATGATCATGCCCAGATCCCATTCCATCTTTGTCTCATCTAATCGATGCCCTTCTAGCACATACTTTTTTCCTGGGTTCTGCTTCTCCAGGTGCATTACCCTACTCTTTTTGGCATTAAATTTTAACTGCCAATTTCTGAACCATTCTTCCAGTCTTCTTAGGTCAGCTTCCATACCTAATGCCCCCTCTAGTTTATCCACCCTGTTGCAGAGCTTTATATCAACTGCGAACAGGCAAACCTTCCCCTCTATTTCATCACTAATGTCACTGATGAATACGTTGACGAGGACTGGACCCAGCACCGATCCCTGTGGAACACCACTGGTCACACCTCCCTCCCTCCCTTGATAATGCCCCATTGACCAAAACTCTCTGGGTCCTATTCTGTAGCCAGTTTCATGATGATGGATCACCAGTCACAGTGTACCAATTCAAGCACATTTTGGGAAAGACCTTGAAGAGGTTGGGGGTTAGTTCAAAGGAGTTCAACACCCATTTCTTTTGCATTGGAGCTGCATCATATGCCAAGGCAAAAGGGTTAATTGATGAACAGATTCAGGCCCTCAGCTACTGGAGGTTGCAGGCATTTCAGTGTTATGTGGGACCACATATACTTTAACTCCTTGTTTTGTTTTTGGCTGGTGACAGTTCCTGGGGCATACAGATTTGGGTATGTGGCCATTCCTTCATCCATTTGGCAGCCATAAGAATGAGGCAGTATCAGGGAGACAAAAATCTGTTTTTTGATCCCCAGCAAGCAGAGGGGGTAACAGGGGATCAATAGTCTTTTGTGCCTAGATCACCCTGAGGCTGACAGGAGTTCTGGGCTAGATGGCTGGAGTTCCCCCCTTAAAGGGGAGCAGTCAGATGGGCAGCCTCTTCGGGCACTTGCCCATGGCATTGCAGAGTTCTCCAATGGGGGGGATGCTTCATCACCCAGTCAAGAGCCATCGCTCATGCTCTGAAGGAAGGTTACCTCACATGGTTTGTAATATTCAGTTGGCTCCCTTGGGATAGGGGGATGGCCATTATATACAAATTTAATGAGTCGAGTAAAGAGTACCAGCCATGACTACCTTGCTGCACACATCATGCTGACTTGGCTGTAACTTTTTATTATGGTCAACAAATACATGGCTGTGGCCATATTCTCCAAAGCTTGTTGTCTGGGTTCCACCACTGGAATGCACCCGTCAGGGTGCGCCTGGTCATTAGGGCACCAAGTCCCGATTTCGTCATCCTTTCTTTTTGTGGGGGCTATGCCCCCCACACCCCCCATGCCCCCCTTTCTAATTATAACTCTGGGGGGTGGACCTCGGGGAGGGGACGGTGAATTTCCCCTTGTGGAGCATTCCGACGGGTGCCCTGATGGCCGGAAGGGTGTTGTCTGTCTCACTCGGTTCAGGTGAAATAACGCATTATGTGCCCTCATAAACATGTGCTGAAGTGTGGTAACCACCATGTTTTTAAATTTAGAGGCCTGGAGAGGGATGTAATCGGCCATGATGGGGAGGTCTTGTGAAACAAAGTGGCAGTACAAACTGAAACTGAATACCCCACTGGGATTCAATGATTATGTTTCAACGTGCTCATTTATTGAACTCATGAATATATCTTCTGATGTTTCTTGTGTGTTGTAGGATAAATATCTAATGATTTAAAAAGCAACGTATACAAATGGATTGTGCTATGCTGAATACAGGAAATATTTTGAGAAGTTTAGCAACTTGCATTTTGAATAATTAAGTATGTACCCCCAACATATATGGTAAGGTGTTTCCCTCACCCCTTTGTCAATTTACATCACATACACACACACACACACACACACACACACACAGTCTTCCATCCTCATTCTGTTTTTGTTTTGGTTGTCTGTTATAGTCTTTTACCTTGACCCTTCTTTGTTTTCCTTCTTTCCTACTTCCCTTCCCCCCTTTCTACTTGCACCAGTGTGAAGCACTTTATTGCAGTATATGCTTTGGTACTACTATGGTTTTCACTGTCACTTTACAGATGTATGGAAGAAAAGGCACCTGTCACTTTATGAATATGTGTGTATATATGTGTATGTGTATGTATATGTATATATCTTTATGTATAAATGCACTGTGCATACACCATGATGGCATCCTTGAAAAAACGCACACGTGCACAAATGCTGGAGGCTGGGGTGGCAATGGTACTGACATGTAACAACTTTTAACTCGAAGTAAAAAGCTTTATAACCATTATCCTTGACCTTGGCCCAGTGTGGTTTGTGCTTACAAACCTGTTTTTGTGATATATGTAGCCAGGCTCCTCTGTGAAAAACTGACTGCTGTGCACACCAGGGCTCCATGCAGTTTACTGTGAGTGGCCTTCTGCTTCTCACATCAATAGTGCTGATTTTCCTTGTTCATGGTTCAGAAGGTACTTGAGCGACTGATTGTAAAAGGTTTGTTTTCACGGTGTATATTCTAACACGTGTGTTCTATTGGTAGGAGTCCCACAAGGGTCAATATTGGGGCCTCTGCCTTTTTCTCTATTCATAAATGAACTCCCCAAAATTATATCTTACACCTAATCATTGCTATATGCCAATCAATATCATAACATTTTTCAGTTCCATTTCAGTGACAAGTATTAATAATCCCATTTTTTGTCTTTAAATTCTTGGCTACTCAAACACAAATTACTCCTCTATAGTAAAAAAACAAAGAAAATGCTATTTTGTTCAAAATCCAGGTTAACAAGAGTTCAAATGCCATTTCAAATTCTTGATCTTAATGGTGTTCTCCTCAAGCAGGTTGACATTTTCAAATATTTGGGAGTTTTATTGGATGTCAATTTGATTTTTTTTAGTGCACATTTGTAATATCAGTAAACAAATAAACTAAAAATCGGGGCCACATTCTTGCCTACACATTGTCTAACCAAAGATTTTAAATTAGCTGTTGCCCAAGGGGTTCTTTGATCCATTTTGGATTAAAATCCTTTTGTGTTGTCATGTGCCCCTGCATCAGGACCACAGAGTTGGGAGCTGGCAAGCTGCAGCACTGTTTAATGGACTAGGCCATTTGGCTGGGAATACAACTCTTCGGTTTAATTGTTGTGAAGTGCACCATTGCCAGTCAATCCCATGTGACTGTCGACTCGACAAGCCTCCACTGATCCAATGGCTGGGTACCCAATAAAGCACTGGGGAGCTCTATAAGAAAATTGAGGTAATTGATACTGCTACCAGTAGGGCTTGGGGGTAGCCACATGGTAGTTGAGTCAGGCATGGGCACAGAGCTGAGGTGGGATTGTGGCCAAGTATGGCTACAGAACTAGTTAGTAAAGCTCATGTGGTTGTACATTTACATGTCTTAACCGTTTCCTTTCCCAAAGTCTTGATTCTGCTTATCCCAATAAACCCCTTGTTATCTGTGTACATATCTATGTCATCAGCATGTTATTTGGAGTTTACACTCATTGTGAGTTGGTACTGTTTTCCACTGGCTAGTACTACAGTACAATTCACATTAAACTATTCCACCAATGAGCTGTTTTTTTTAACTCATCTTTATTAAATTAGGAAAAAGAATTTGGAGAACAGTGCATCACACAATGCTTGAGGACATAGTTCATGCCTGCACAGCATTCTTTATTAATACTGTTTACAGCTCATGCTACCTAGGAGAAAAATACATGCTTTGGAAAGTTTCTCCCCTCCCATCTAGTAGCTTGCATTGTGGTTAAGAGCTCTCTTTACAGGTTACATCGTCAGATGGATTAAACTTCCCCTCCCTTAGTATTGATATTTCAACCTTGATTTAAAAAAAAAACAAGGGTAACAAGATCTATACTACAACTCTACTGCAAAACAGTGCCAACAGTGGAATAACTATGTAGACACACCTCTTCAAGTTTGCAAAAATGCCCTTAAGATACTGTCTATCTATGTCAGACCTGGGGCAGGTTAAACTAATAAGGAGTGGCAGAGTGCCCTCTTTCCTCAGCCATACCCCATTTCTTCCTCTAAGCCACTATAGTCTTCCCTTGGAGTGGTACCCCTCAAGTCCCACTGTATCCATAGCTTGGTATGCTTGTCTAGGTGTAACCCCCCTACAAATGGGGGTTCCCAAAAAGTCTTCCTTGAGCTTGCCTAAATGCTCACTGCCAGGCTGGTGTTCTGTGTTTTAGCAGTTCAAATGTATTGCCAGAGAGTGCCTATATAGCCTCTGTGTACTGTCTCTTTAAGAGCTGCCTGGATTGCAGTCATAATTAATCTGAGAGGGATCTCTGTTAGAAGATGTACTTGTTTGTTGATCATTTGTTAGAGTAGTAATAATATTGCTGTTTGTTCTAACCTGCCTTCTTTGCAGCATGGACAGTTCTGTTTGTTTCCATCATCTTGGTCCAGGACTGCAGAATGGGCCAATCAGTACATTTGAGACTCTAAAATGGAGCCTGCCTACAGGGGCTTGGTGGGGCCAAAACTTGTAGGAATTGTAGTTTTGGGCTTTTGGCACCTAAAATAACCTGGAGGGGGAGCCCTTGTTGTGACTGGCAGACAGATCAGCCAACTGAACCTTTTGGATCTTGGGGAAAGTAACACACTGTTTGCAGTTCCAGTTAGATCTGAGTTGGGAAGTGAAGAAGTAACAGCTCGAGATAGTTCGAGCAGCAATCCATAGTGGATTCGCGTGGGAGAACTGTGGAAAGGCCTGAGTTTGGCCTGCATGCCTGCCTGCTGTCCCTGAGAGGAAACCTGTGTTTTTTCGGACTGAATCTGAACTTGGAGAGTGAATTAAGCCACTGAGTTGTGACCAAACTTTAACTTGAAGAAGACTGAAGATTTGCTGAATGCGATCGGCCTGTCAGGACGTCCAGCTACCTCTGAACTCCCAGATTGTGCAGAGACTCTGTAATTGTGACCGGAGAGCCATTTGCCTGGTACAGTGGAATTTCCTTACATGTGAATGTGCTGTGTGCTTATAGTGGGTCATGATTTGTTTCCCCACTGTGTGTCTGAACTGTGTTTTGCTTGCTGGAGCCTGTATCCAGCTCCACGGACTGAATCTGTATCCATTTCCATTTGCCTGGGCCCTGCTACACTGGCCCAGCCAGAATACCTGCTATGCAGAGAAAGTCATCGACGAGAGACCGGCCTGGGGATCAGCCCCCTGCTCAACGCCTTGAACAGGAATGACGCCTTGGTGATTTGTGTGGGCCCTGCTTCTCCGAGCACTCCAGCTCAACAGCCTGCAGTCTCAATTTCATCCTGCCTGTGTCCAGTATTGGGTATCATGAGTAAACATCAGGGTAGGTCCCTGCAACAACAGCTAAATCTAAAAGTGTTGTCATTTGATTGTCTTGTTGCCTTTTCTTTCACAAACTGAGCCCTCCGGCTCCGGATTACAAATAGTGTGTGTTGTGCATGTTGCTTTCTTCTATCACAGGGCCCCAACTAGCTGCACCATTCCTGGCTAGCCCACCGTTTTCCTACCTGGGTACCCAGAGTCTGTGACTGTGTAGGGACTCTGAAATGCATGCATAACTGTCTGATTAATATAGCTTTTAAGCAAATCAACCTGAATACGCCCCTCCCTTGTTCAAGTCCCCTGAATAAATCAGATTTAACTTTGTTTGCATTTAACCTGCCTGTTTTTCCAGTTTGTGCCAAGAGTATTGTACTGTTGTTATTTGCTGTGCTTAACCTTGTTTTACAGGGGGTCCCCAGTGTCAAACTAGAGGAACCAGCCCTGGTGGTAAGTGCAAACAGTGTGGGTAATTGCCTGGTGAATAAGGGTCATTGTGAAAGTGACTATTGTATACTGTTCAGGCCACTAGAAGGAGAAAAGGGGGGTTACAGTGTCCCGGAGGGCTGTGCCCAGGTCAGCTTGACCACTACCAACCCTGACCTCCGGGTGGAGGCACCAGTATCAGAACCTAGGTCTCTTAACCTGCAACTAGCCAAGCAGGCAGGGGTAGTAGCCCTTGGGATAGCGCCACCTTTGGGTTACATAAAGAGAGCCGCAAGTGAGCTGTAATCTGTTCCATTCTCCTGATATTTTCCACTCTGATTAGCCAGGAGTCATAAAAAGGGAATGAAGACCACAGCCAACTGGCCATGATTTCTTTCATGGCTGCAACACAGAGAGTTCTAAATAGCCTCTGTCGTTGGGAGTTTCCCACTCCCTCCACCTTGACACCCAGGTATATGTGTTTAAATGCAAATGGGATATTTGTTCTCAACACTTTGTGTAGTTCCTTCTGGACCCTTGACCAAAACTGGAGGATCTTGGGGCAGTCCCAGAATATATAGTAATGCGAGCTAGTCCCTCCACACCCCCTCCAACATGTGAATGTATTACTAACTTTGAAGCATTGAGTTAGTGTGGGGTCTGGATGAACCTAAGCACACACTTCCATTGGAATTCCCTGCAACTGGTGGGGGGGGTGACTTTCTACCCTCTACCCAGCATCCACTTCTGTTCCTGTTTCGATATCTGGAGATCTCCCTCCACCTCCCAATTATGCCCTACTCTCTCCAGCTCTGGAAAATCTTCTCTGAGCAAAACTCTGTATGCCCTTAAAATAGTTCCAGTGCTGTCCCTCAGCATCACTGCCCAATAAAAAATGTTTTCAAGAGGCGTATATTCTCTATCAATTTTATCTTGTGGGTTGTTGGACTCAATGTAGTGCCTCACTTGGAGGTACCGAAGGAAGTCTCTGCGTTGGAGGCTGAATTTATTCTGAAGTTCCCCGAAGGGCAAAATCCTTTTATTACATAACAGCAGCTGGTATCTGGTCAGGGCCAGCATATTACACTTTTGAAAGCCAGGACTGAATCTGGGAGGGTGAAAACCAGAGTCTCCTATGATGGCCATAAACAGCCCTATCTCATTTGAGTTTCTGGTGAGCTTTTGTGCTTGGGCTAGGACATTAAAGGTGTGATGTGTACAGAGATTGGGTATTTTTGCAGGTTTTGGGGGTAATAATGATGTGAGGTGCAGCAAATAGCGGGTAGGTCCTGGATTGCGGAGCCTCGATATCATACCACTCTGTGCTTGAGCCATAAGATGATGGGTGCCAGTTGGGACGCAAGATAATGCAGCTTAAGGTCCAGCATAGCTACCCCCCCGCTTCTCCCAGCATGGATAGTACTCTCCTGCTGATTCTATGTCTACCCTTTGCCCAGATGCACCCGCCACCAATAGTGTATGGGAATCTTAATTGGGAGGGCTGGGAACTTGGGCAAAATATTCATCTTAAATGTGGCTATTCATTCTCGCAGGGATAAGGGTAGAGTAGACTACCTCCTGATGTCTTCCATGGTCTCACCACCAATTCTTCATAATTCAGTTTGAAAATCCTCACCCCTAAGTACCTCACCACATTATTGGGCGCCCAGTGAAAAGGGAATGTTGCGAGGAATTCCTGGCTGTACAGCGCCCCCCCCCTCCCGCTCAGTTTTAGAGCTTCTGAGTTGTCCAGATTGATTTCGTATCCAGAAAGTTCCCCATATATGTGGAGCTCATCTAACAATGTCAGGATTGAGGCCTAAGGGGATGTGATAATAAAAAGAAAATCATCAGCATATAAGATTTTGTGATTTCTGTCTCCTGCCATGATGCCTCATATTCCATCATTCTGCCAAACCGTTATTGCTAATGGCTCAATGCAGAGAGCAGGCAAGGGGGGGAGGGGGCAGCCCTGTCTGCTGCCCCTGGGTATATAAAACCTGTTGGTTGATAGACCGTTAACCCTGGTAGTGGCTTGTGGTGAGGCATATAAAGCTCTTACACTATTCCGGAACTTTGGACCCAGGCCCATTTCCTGCAAAGTCCATTTCAGAAACCTCCAGTCCATTCGATCAAAGGCTTTTTCAGTGTCCATGAAAACTGCATGGGCTAGCTCTGGGGATTTGTGTTGCCAGGACTCCAAGTTAAGCAGACGGCGGATGTTGTCATGAATCAACCTGCCATTTATGAAGCCCACTTGATCCAGGTGGAGAAGGATTCTCACAAACTGCTGCAGCCTTTTAGCCAAAATAGTAGTAAAAATGTTTTGATCTACATTTAGAGGTGATATTGGTTTGCAACAGCCACACAGGGAAGGGTCTTTAATCTTCATCCAGTTTAGGGAGCACAGATATCTTAGCATACTACCAGGAAGGGGGGTCCCTCTCCCTCCTGCACCACCTTGAAGACTCTACACAGATGTGGGGTGAGTTCCGCTTGGAAGGTTTTATAAAATTCAGAGATGGACCCATCTGAGCCTGGGACCATTCCAGTCCTGAGGCCCTTTCAGCACTTGTTGTATCTCCACTACCAAGATCGGGGCATCCAACCTATCCGCCTGCTCTTATTCAAGTTTTACCACCTTAACCCTCCCAACAAAGGCCTCTAATTTCTCCTGGTAATTTAGGGACAGTATCTTGCAGATAGTCTTTTGTAGAACTCTGTGAGCTCATCTGCAATTTGTTCTGGGCCTGTTGCAAATCTGTAGGAGTTGGCCTTCTTGCAAATGCGAAGCATTAATCTATTTACCACCTCCTTACACAACTGCCAGGCCTGAAGTCTACCCGCTCTGTTGCTGGGCTCAAAAAATCTTTTTCATAAGTAACTCAGAGCTCCCTCTATTTTATTGTCCAACAACCTATTTAACCTCTGCATGGATATATCCACTTGTTGTTTAACTGTTGTGTTAAGGACAATCTTATGTTCTGCTTCAAGATCAAATAATTTCCTTTCTAGTTCTAATTGTTCCTGCTGTCTCTGCTTTTTAAGGTTTGAAGCAAACTAATAGTTTTACCAGTAACTACTGCCTTTAGGCCATCCCACCATGCCGCAGCCATGGTGTCACCCCAGGGAGTTGTGAGTGAGTTATTCTGCCACGCACTGCTAGCCCATCTCTTTGTAGTCTGCATAATCTAATAGGGAGATGTTTAATCTTCATGAGGAATTTCTGAGTTTTGGGGTAATGCCTATGGCCAACCAATTCAGCATGGTCTGAGATAGTTTGAGACAGAATAAAACTCTGCTTGGCTTTGTGGAGCCACTTGGCTGAAGCCAGAAGGAGGAGAGTCCTCGAGTACACCTGGTGAGGTGCCGACCAACATGTATAGTCCCTGACTCAGGGATTTAAATGCCTCCAGACATCCTCGAGGCCCCACCCCTTGATGAGCCATCTCAGGCTGCTGGCCAGTGGGCCAGGTGCACCCTGGGTTGTTCGTGACACGTCTAGACTGGGATCAACCACTGTGTTGAAATCTACCAACCCCCCACTCCCTCCACACCAATAAGAATAGCTCCCCTGGGGTTGTGGTTAACTTGGAGGAAGTCTGTGTGAGAAAGTCTGCATTTTCTTTCTCCACGCTGGGAGCATAATGATTTACAGTGATGCATGGGACTGAGCGATACAGGCCTTTAAGCTTAGTGTACAGTACCTACCCTCTTGATCTTGGATACAATCCAGGACGTCTAGTGGACAGTTTCTGTGCAGCAAGATGGCTATGCCCCTCCTGTGCAGATGGGCATTATGGGAGGCATGATATACTGCCCCAATCCAGCCCCTCTTAAGCTTTACATTCTCCTCTAGGTGAAATGAGTTACTTGGAGGACAGTCACCTCCATTTTAATGTTTTTGAGCTCATGTAGGATTCAAGCTCTTTATTGGATTATTAAACCCTCGGACAGTATAAGTGACAAAACAACCTGAATCCATTGTATTAGTCAAAAGACGAAACTAGATGGGTGGCCAACACAGTCACTCCTGGTGGCGACTGAGGAAGGGCCACTCCTCCCACCCTATCCCTAGTGGATTCAGCTCCCCTAGCATTGTAAAATGTTGTGGTGTGCCTTATAAGCAGAAAGAAGAAAACAACAACCAGAACTACTCCAGCTGGAGTGTGGAACCTTCTATGGTGAGTATAGCACCCAGCCCACCTACCAGATTGAGTAAAACAGCAATGGTGGGGCACAACACACTTGTGCCCTGCGCTGAACCTGGGCTTAGGAGCTGCCATCTCAGGCCCCAAACTACACTGCAGCTCTCCTTTTTCACCTGCTCACTCTTTCATAAGTAGTCTGTCTCACATAGGACCCCTCTCATCTGGCCTACTTGATCACTAGTCTCCCCTGCCCCCAAGGTTGCACCTGGGATAGGACCGGATGGGCCACCCAGCAGCTGGACCTCTCCATGTGAGTCATTCACTGATCTAGGCCCTCACCTGGACTCTCTCCCCTCCACTCCACTGGTAAAGGGTCCGTGATTCCCCCCCAATTCAGAGCTTCCCAAACCTCCTTCTGCCCCAAGATCATTTGCCTGCTCTGTCAATCACTTCTTTCTCTGTCCCTCATAAGTGAGTAGTGCCTTAGCATGTGCAGGTAGTGCCCCCACCTGTCGCTACCACCAGATCCCTGCCATGTGTAGATTGCTCTCCCTTTTGAGAAAGGGTGTCTGGGGTAGGGGCCTACGGTCAGGCCGTATCTGTGAACCAGCCCTGCCCCAAGGGCCACCAATGCCTCTGGCATAAAAGCTTATGATTGTTAAAACCTGTTCCATCTACCAACAGGGCTTTACCTAGTAAGCTGAACTGTGCTGGGGACAAGGGCCCCTCTATGTCTCCACACTGCCTAGTTGCCACACACCCCAGGTCCTGGTAGGCCAGACAGACGCAGGATCACCATGTGACCTTGATCATTCTAAATATTTACATTTGGGAGATCACATCAATCCCTCACCGCATCTAACCCCATACACCTGCTGATTATGCTCCAGAGTCCGCATAGCCCTGTCTCTCCTGGTCAGGGCCAGGAACCATCAAGATCCTGTCAACATCAGCTCAGCCTGTACCATCAGTCAAATGGGCTGAGAGGAGAGGGAGGGAGGAGGGCCTTCTCAAATTAAAAATATCCCTGTGCAACTGACCCAAGTTTTGGGCTCCAGACCGAACCAACCCACCGTACCCTACCCGGTCCCCCCCGCAGCATTTGTATTCCAAAATAAATGATTCACCATTCACCCCTACCCAGCACAAACTATGTACACCTGACCCAATTCTGCACTTCCTTCAAGACCAGGCCCACTCCAGCAAGAAAGAGAAAAGGAAAAACCTCCTTGCTTTGTCTATGCATCGATCCACAGATGGGCTGAGGGTTCAAAGGCTGCAGACATTCAGCAGAAGCAGAATTCTCTATGGGTACAGTTTACAAGTCTCTGCCTTCTGCACAGTCATTTAGGTACTGTTCTTTTAGGAGCAGCATAGGTGAGGGGCCCTCACTAGGAATCAGTCAGGCAGGGTGTCATCCACGGCCTGGGCTTCTTGTTTTCACTGGTGGTTCTTGTGACAAGACCGGGAAGATGTCTTCCAGGGGGCTGAGCTGCCTAGGATGTCTGCCACTGGGTCAGGTTGAGTGAAAAGGTCCATCGGAACTCCAAGCTACCGCAGGATGGGTTTCGCTTTGGCTAATGTGTGTAAAAACTTTGGGCCTTCTGGTAGAAAGATTTTAAATTGAACCAGAGCCAGGAGAGTAACTTTTATATTTCTGGACAACAGAAGCTTCCTGATCACTAGCAGCGTCTTCCTCTTTTGTTGAGTGAGGAAAGCGTAGTCATGTTCAGAAAATAACTTTTGAACATCAAACAGCATTTTGTTTTTGCTCCAGGTGAGGTTTAAATTCCTTGATTTGGCCCAAAATTCCAAAAATTTGAGCACTACCAAATGGGGCCTTGTGTTAGGGTCTGTGGGTTTGTTTGCCAGGGCTCTGTGCATTCTGACTGTGTTAAGTGATTCCTCTGGCTTGAAATTTAAAATTTTCTTTAGAAAAGATTCAAGGAATTGCTCCATCAGGCCATCCTCTGTGCCCTCCTGGATCCCTTATATCCTCAAATTGTCCCAACGTGAGCAGAATTCTAAAACATCAATTTTATTGGTGAGTTCCTGCTCATACCTCTCAACCTCTTGCCTCATGAATCAGGGACAAGGCTTAAAAAAATCACGGACAAAGACCCTAAATCAGGGACACATCTTAAAAACTGGTTCTATTCAGTGAGAAAGCTGATAGAATAAGGGGATCCGTGTTAGGATGCATTTTTCTGAAGAACAAGTCTGTTACTTTAATGTTTGACATTATTCTGTGCTTTTCTGTCACAAAAACACACATTTTATGAGGGACAGAGGAAAATTTTGAGGCAAAATCAGGGACGTCCCTGAAAATCAGGAACACTTGAGAGGTATGTTCCTGCTCACATCATTGCAGAGCTCGTATAGGGGAATCTTTGCTTTTTCAATGTCTCTGTTGCCTGGGTGAGGTCCATTTCCAGATATGATGCTCTCTGCAAGATGTCTGCCAGGCCCCAAACTGTTTCTCCAGGAGCTGTTTCCATGTGAGTGCTGAATCTGTTGACCTCGTAGAACAGCTTGTTTGAGGTAATTGTGAATTACTACACCCCAGAGATATAACTTGCATCACTGGTGTGGCCTGAAGCTGCCGATACTGATCGGCTTCTGGTGCAGGCCCTCATGTCCCGAGGTTCTGGGGCTGTATTTTTAGTTAAATAGTCCATCAGCATTTCCCTCTGTTTTCCTTTGGGTGTCATAATTGGCAGTAACTTTTCCTCAGTCAATGTATGGATTTTTTAGGCTGGGGAAACCCAGATGATTATAGATTTAATCACCTTGGGAGGTGAGAGCCCATCTTCCTCACTGCTGCATGGGAGCTAGACGAAACCAGAACTGATGAGTTGCTTTTACATTGTAATGTTTTGTTGCCAATGCATTGACAACTCGCACTGTAATTCTTTTCAACACTTTAACAACTTAAGACCAACTTTGTAAAACGTTTTTGCAAATCAAGTTGAATGCACCAGCAGTACACACACAACGCAATGTAAAACTGAGTTGCAACTCTTAGGCTCCAGATTTTGCACAGCCGCTTCCTGGAATTAACAATCCATATGCAACTTGTTTAAAAATTCTAAATGAATGTCTGGCCCCATGGCGCAGAGCAATGATGCATCGCTGTGGCATGCTGACAATCTGGGTTTGTGCCCCAAGCCTGGATGTCAGGAGCAGAGGCTAAGCATCCTTTGTCCTCCCAGGGAGGTGGGCTGTGCTGCACCACTTCTACAGGCAGGTCCTGGTGGGGGCTTGTGGCAATGTCCTTAGTGACGTGGGTGGCCACACGCTGCCAGACGTCCCTGCCCCAGAACACCACTGCATCTGCACGCATTAGTGGGAGGTGGGTGGGACGGAAATGAAAAATACCCATCCCAGCCAGCCGGACGATGGCTGGCCATCCCACCACGCTGCTGTCCCCAAGGCCCACCACTCCCGTACCTTGTGCCTGTAGTTCTGAAGGGAACAGAGACCATTACTCCTCTCCTCCATGCCTCCCCTTCAGGGGAAGGGAGGCCTCTGGCAGGGATAAGATGGAACCTTCTGGACTCAAATAATGCAGGGGCCAGGTGGTGGGAGCTGGCAGTGAGGGTGAGACTGGCAGACATCAGGAGCAGGTGCTGCCCGAAGGAGTGGCGGGGCTGGGAGGCCAAGGTAGGTAGAAAAACAGATCACACAAAAAAATGTTTTTTAATTAACTCATTGGTTAAACTGTTCATGCAAACTCTATTGTAGCATACAATGTACAGTAGTCCACTTAATCGTTCCGTCCTTTTTTCATCTATAACATCTTAGAGTAAAAAATCCCCATAGGATTTATCAGCCCAGGCCTCTCAACCTTGTTTGAGCCTATAAGGCAGAAGGAATGTACAGACATCTACAGCAACCTGATACATCTGGCTTTGCAGCTAAAACATGGCGGTCTTTGAGTTGAGCCACTAGAAAAGCAGTTATGACAAAAGATGCTTCTTGTACATAGATCTGTTGAGTTATGAATATAATAAAATTATCATGTTTTAAGAGAAAGGACTATGGTTCTTCACACACAACAGCAGACAACACAGTAGAGGTAAAATTCCAAATGTAAATAAGGTCTAGGTTGCCTTAGGACTATTATAAGTGGCTTTTCCTCAGTGGTGACCAGGGTTAAATCAAGCTCACTGACAAGATTAGCATCATATGTTAAGCTTAGCTAACATGATCCTCTCAAAATATCACAATTTGTTTTAATATAAATTATACAATGGCAAGAAAGAGTCCTGGGCTCTGATTGGTCAGACTGCCCTAGAAACAGTAATGTTACCCAACAATAACATCAGGGTATCTAGGGCAGGCACACCCATGACTGCATAACAGTTAAATTCCATACATTGAATCCCATATTACGCCAGCTTTCCCATCTACTCACAGGATCCCCTCCACCCCCCAACACAGAAGACCTTTGTTTTCCCCTGCATTCAGCTGTTTGTAACAATAGTGTAGACTTCTCAGTCCTTGACAATGACATTTCAACAGAATCTGCAAAAACAACAGAAACGACTTTTCCATCCCCCGTTTGACATCGTGACTATGACAGTGCATGCACACTTCAGTGTCATGCTGTACAGTCATGCAGTAGCAATCCTTTGATTCCTGACACGGCCCTCTCTTTTTTCTTCAGTCCGATGTGAATATTTAACAGAAGTAAGACTACATACAGCACCTTTTTCTTCCAGTCCACTCCAGGTCCCAAATCCACTTTCACCCGATCAGACTGCACTGTAGTGTCAGCAACTGGTCTTCTGAGTTGTGACTTCATTGAAAAAAAAAAAAGCAAATTCAAAATCAAACACAGAATCCTTATGTACACTGTATGTATCAGGAAGGGGGAACAGTAACAGAACAATGGGACATAAGGGGTCAAAGGCACACAAACAGAGCCACAAAGAGAGATTTTAAATGAAATACAGGACAACCATGTAGGGGCAGCACCACCTGCTGGACAAGACAAAAACTATGGATTTTTTTCGATAGGTATACCTGCCCTAACAAAAAGTAAAGGGAAAAAAGTATTTTATACATATTTTTCCCCATTTTCTTCTTTTTGAAACAAAACCAGCCTTGTGTAATTGCAATAAGGTACTCCAAGGTGTGTATTATTGAAGCAATAAGGCATGACAGGGTGTGTGTTATTGTGTAATAACATCACTCCTGGGGTGGGTTGAAGCACGAGGCAAAGCCGAGTGCTTCCTCCACCCCAGGAGTGACATTATTACACAATAACACACATCTCTGGAGTGCCTTATTACTATTATACAATGGCTCATTTGTTAATTTAAATAAAAAAAAGAAAGAAAAAATGCTTTTTTTATCCATTTTTTCTATGATTTCTGTTGGCGTAGGTATATGTTTTAAAAAAAAAGTGCAGAATATATCTTCCAACACAAGGTGGCGCTGCTGCCACATCGATCTTGCCTGCTGAGTCCTAAATGCCTTTTGTTGTTTATATATTGTTCTCCAACATTGATCTCCCTGCTGCCCTTTCTGGTCATTTGCATAAAGTTACAACAGACAGTGAGTGAAGGGGAGAGAGTTTGAGTTTTTTTTTTCCTTTTTGCTATTTTAATTATTTTGTTTCTTCTATAGCTGTCAAGCCTTTCAGGAACTGTGCAGCATGAATTTGTACTGCGCTCGTGTTCACACCAACTCATCAATGAGCGGAAGAAGTAAAAGCCGTTACTGATGGCTTTTTTTTGTTTTTAGTTGGAATATGTGTTTTTCAGGGAATGGATGGCCGAGTGCAAGTATTCTGAGTGTGGCTTCTCAACAAGCAGACGCGAACAGCAACTGGAGTACAAACTTCTGTTGTGACAAAAGTGCGGCAGGTAATCTACTCTTCCTAAACAGACCGCAAGTTCTTCCAAAAAGACACGGTATTATTTTGGAAGAACTTGCAGTCTGTTTAGGAAGAGTTTCCATTTTTACAAAGTTGGATTATGAAAAGAAAGTGACATTTGGTGATGGGATGGTGATTTTAGTGTGAACTGTTCAGTAGGAGGCTAGATGTTTGTACAGGCAGAGGCGAGCTGTGACGGCTACGGGATAGTCACAGAGGGAGGGATCCTTTTCTGCAGTGCGGTTAGCTTTGTGCCTGACCTAGATACGGTGATGCTATCGTATAATAACATCACTGTGTCTGGGGCTTATTAACCAATCAGCATGCTAGATTATTTCTTGCCATTGTATAATGTGAAATAATGTCATTTCTTGTGCACTGAATGAACTCCACCTGTAGCCTCATTTTTCAACTACCCAAGGCATGATGCTATTACACAGTAACACACACCCTGTTGTGCCTTATTGCTTAATTGCACTTTGCAAACAAAAAGATTCAAGATATGAAGATTGAGTTTCTCTTTTTCTATTTCACCTTCCTCCAACACACACACACACACACACACACACTGGGAGAAAGGACTCTCCTTTAGGGCAGAAGTACACACTTGGGGAAAGAATGTGGGCAGGTCCAAAGTACACACTCGAGGAAAGAATGTGGCAAGTTCATATTGTGTTTAAACCTATGTGAAGTAAGCAATAAGACACAAGGCTGCAAGCCGAGAGCCTTATTGCCCTTGGAGGTGCAGTGATCACACTACCACCCACAACCTGAAGTGTCTTATTGCACCTATATGGCATTTTGTAATAAAAATAACTTTTCAGACATAAAATATGTCTTTTAAAAGTCAAATTATTTTTGTCTATGTATCATTACACTGAAGAAAGTAGTCCCAAAACTTGGGGAAGGGGGAGTGATCAGCAGAGCAGGGTATTATTATGTGGCACATTTTCATTTGTTAGGAATGGCTGGGGAGCTTTTTTCCATGAAGAAACAAAATATTAGTAACTGCTTTGAAATGTGGGCACAAGGATCTAGTGTTTCAGTGACTGGGCCGCTAAACTGTTACTAGTAACTGCCCGTTGGTAGTAGTGCCCTCTACCATGGGGCAGTAGCCAATCAGAGCAAAGCTTTATTCCATGCCATATGATAAAAATCATCTTCAGATGTACAAAAGGCTTTCATCCACAGTGTGAATAATCCCACACCACCCCTTTGCTCAGATGATGACAACATTTGAATCTGGCTTACAATATGTTAAACAATCATTTATTTTAATGTTCTAAATCTATAATGTAACTATTGTTTCACTCCTCTGCTGCTGTATTGGTTTCCCAAGGACCATCTTGAAAAATATGTGTGACACCTAAACAAGGTTTAACCTAATGAGTAATATTTCAAAAATATATATATATATATATTTATATATATATATACATACACATATATAGACAGGATCTGCCCAATTGCCTAATGGTAGGTGGTAACCTGGGTTGTTGTCACATATCAGGCAGTAGAGCCAGCTCACTGGCACAGTGGCAGGGCTGCCTCCAGGAACAAGCCTGGGTTGACACTAACTTCCTCTGGGAAAGGAAACTGTTGGACTCGAACCCCCTACACATCAGGAATTAGTGTCCAGCACTCCCGTGGAACAGCTGATACCAGTAATGCTTTGGCAGGAGGCAGCAAGGGATGTCAGAAGCCTCCTGCTCTTCCTGTGGTCCGTTGACACTTGGGCTGCAAATGGATAGTTCAGTGGAGAATGATGTTAGAGGTATTCTTGGGCCCGGGCTGACACTCTACTCACTGCATGGGCTGGATTTGGACCACAGAGGGACTTGGGGTACCCCAAAAACTTCCCCATGGGGTTCAAGCCTTAGGCATAAGTGTAAAGTGGGTGGAGGGCAGTGAAAAGGCTTCCGGGTGGCTAAGAGCTTATGAGGGGGAGGTAGTAGTAAAAATAGTTAATTTAAAGAGCTGCTGACGACTCAAAGAAAACAGAAAATATGATAATTAAGTACAATTCAGCTTGCATTCCATATATATTCTATAGATTTCTCCTCCCCATTATGTATTACTGAGGAAATTTGCATGACTACATGATCTGTATCCCTTAGAGTTCATCTGCCTCTTTAGCTTACTCTCTACTTCAAGTCATAATCCTCTGTTGTGACATCACAATCTGTTGCCATGGGAGTAACTGTGATGTCACAAACAGTGCATTATGACCTCAGGTAGGGAGAAAGCAACAGCAAGGGGTATATCCTCGAGGAGGAAGGAGGTGATTCTGCCACTGTATAGGTCATTAGTTAGACCACACCTGGAGTACTGCGTGCAGTACTGCGTCCGTATCCGAAGAGGGACATTAAGTTACTGGAGGGTGCAGCGCAGAGGCGACAAAAGATGATCAAGGGTCTGGGGACTTAACATACGAGAGGAGGTTGAAGGAGTTGAACATGTACTCACTGGAGGAGAGGAGAGACAGGGTGACATGATTGAAACCTTTAAATACATGAAAGGAATAAACAAGACAGGTACAGAGGGGCTGTTCAAAGTAAGGGAGGGGAGGGCCACCAGGGGCCATGATATGAGACTGAGCGAGGAAGGTTCAGGAGGGAGATGAGGAGACACTTTTTTACAGAGAGGGTGGTGGCTGGGTGGAATGCGTTACCTGCAGAACTGGTATGCAGTAGAACAGTGGACTGCTTCAAACGAGGATGGGACAGGACAAGGGGGAGGGTTAATGAAGGGGAAGGGTGGAAGGGAGGGGCAGCTGCAGAATAAGGGGTGCTAGCTGCACATTCGAGCAGACTTGAAAGACCTCTAGGCCTTTATCTGCTGGCAAATTTCGTATGTTCGTATGTTCGTAGGAATAGATTAACTCTTCAGGAGCAAAGATCCTGTTTTCATGCAGATTACACCAGTAATAAATAATGGGGAGGAGGAATACAGAATGAATGTGAAATACAAGTCGAACTGTGTCTAAATGTTACGTTTTGTTGAAGTTCTCCTGAAGGCGCCAGCTGCTTTTTAAACAAAACATATTAGATGGTGGAGGCAGTGCCTTCTAGTGCTGTGGGATCCATGTAGTAACTATAAAGATACAAAAGGTTAGCATATAACCATATAAGGCAATTCATTACCTGAGAAAACTCTACTGAGGGTTTTGATATCCACTTTTCTAAAAGAAAAATTAGTGAATATGAAAGCGATCACCATGATAGAGCCTGACAGAATGGCATGGAGGCCATGAAACATGACCTAACTTACACTCAAGTGTGACTGGTTAAAATAAAAAATTATTTAAAAAGTCATATGATATTGGAGGGAGCCCCCTCTGGGTTGTTTCCAAGCTTCTTTTGGTTGGCTGGGGCATCCCCAAGAAATAGACTTTGACCTGGATTTTCAAATATCAAGACGCAGCACTTGCATAATTTATTTGCCACAGCTCCATC
Organism: Neoceratodus forsteri; assembly: GCA_016271365.2. NCBI lineage: Eukaryota > Metazoa > Chordata > Ceratodontiformes > Ceratodontidae > Neoceratodus > Neoceratodus forsteri. The sequence continues at coordinate 1,255,371,763 of CM057459.1, read as the reverse complement.
ATATTAAATGCCCAAGAACGTTTTCAGCCTGTTTTCAAACAATCTGATTGATTTATGACACTTTACGAACATACGAAAATAGCCAGCAGAAAAAAAAGCCTCACAGTCTATCTAGTCTGCTTTCTTTAGTTTAGGGCACAAAACTGATGCAAGCATCAAATTTTTGAACTGTGAGGCACTGGACACCACACCTCACTCCACGCTGGCGACCCGGGTTCGGGAGCGGACTCAGGTCTCTGGTGGGTCGGCCAGGGGAGATAGGCTTGAGCGTCCCACGACAGCTCGCCTACTCCGGGAGGGTTGAAGCCATAGACCGTGCTCTTGTATGACTCCGAGCAACAGGGGATGAGCGGCCGCTACACAACAGCGTGACGTAGGCGATCAACGCCTTGACGTCTGGGCACAGAACACTTACCAGCGCAACCCTCTTCTTAGTACCCACTTCGCTTCCAGCTGCTCCTGTTATGACTAATTTCTCAAATTATTATGCTTGTTATAATACAAGAGTATAAGTAATGTATATTGACCTTGACGCTCTGTACAATGTTATTGAACCCCTGTCTGTCCTCTAAATCAAATGTTTATATGCAAGTCTTGGCTTCCCTAACTGCTCTGCTATTGTCTATATTCCATGTATCGTTATTGGGCCTCGGCCCCTAGGTCGCATCTGGAATCGAGCTTTTAGCTCAGTATGCTTTTCTGGTAAATCTCGTAAATAAATAAATAAAAATACGCCGTATGGGTGGGAGAAAAAGGAAAAATGCCTGCCTGGACCAGGAAGACAGGCTGCTTGGAGTGTGCCTCCGATGTGCCCCCATTCACCCTGCCACCTCTGGACCAATGAAACAGTAAGTAGCTCGGGACATTAGGGTCCCGCCCCATCCCCACCTGGGGGGTAATCCAAGGCTCCATGGGGACACGGAGGTGGAAGTGGGTAGAGCGGGAGGCAGGGGGATGACTACTTAGCAGCCCCGAAAGGTCAGGGCTGGCAGGACAAGGAGGGGATAAAAAAAATAAATTAAAAAAAAAAAATTTTGAACTGTGCTTCTCATTTTTTGAACGCAAATTACAGTGATTGCAACATAAAGTTAGACCACCATTTTGTAGTCTAAGAGTTATGTCGCAAATGCGTAATTTGCATTAAAAAAACTGACGCAAATCTTTAAAAATCCAGCCTTTGGCTTCTAAGTGGGAAGAAGAGGACATCCTGGATAACTGGGTTTTGAGGCAGGTAAGAGTAAACACAGAGAATAATGGCTGGGAAGGGGGTTAAAATGCAATTTTTATACACACCCCAAGGTGTGGGATGCCATATAAATCCCAAGAGCAAAGCTCAAGGGGTTTATAAAGGCATCCCACACCAAGGGGTGTGTGTAAAATTTGAGTTTACACCCCTACGTAGCCTTTATTTTATATAATTGTTGGGGATCATTTTTTCACCACAGCAATTATGTAAAATAAATGGATATCTCTATGGGAGTTGAGCCGTGGACCGTTGGGGTTTCAGCGTGGTCCATAGCGGCTCCTGAACAAAAGCAATGTTTACTTTTTTTTATTTCAGACCCAAAATAAACAAGCATTTGTCAATGCTGAATGTTTGCTTGCTGGCATTGGCATTGGTAGTGTAGGAGTTAGAGAGCTGCATAACAGGAATAGCAGTGAAGTATTGAACTGAAGCCAACCCCGCCACCACCCTGCAGAGACTGACAGGCATTGGGGTGTGTCTTTGGGTCGCCAGGCATAATGGCCATGCCATGTCACCACACCCTACCCTGTAGACACCGACAAGTGTCACGGTGTGCCTTGGGATCTTTGGCCCTTATGCTCACCCCATTCCGTCAGGAAATATGGTGAGATGGGTGCTGTATAGGAGAATGGGGTGAACTGTGTGGCCAAAGAGTTCAAGGCACACCTTGATGCCTCTCACTGGCTGCAGGGTGTAGAATGGTATGAGCATTACAGGCGAATATCCGAAGTCACACCCCTGATGTCTGTCAATCTCTACAGGGTGGGGTGTTATGGCCAGAAACCCTAACGCCTCAGGTATTCGTTGGCATTTTCACTCCAAATTTTCAACATGGATTTTTTGTGACCCCCACCTTATGAACAATGGCAATATCAGTTCGTTAGCGGAAAGCTGATTTTGCACAGCGACTATGCCATTTGGCACCACAGGTGCGAAAACACATTTCGAACAGGATGTGAAAAATGACAGCTGTACTGTTCATGGGGAGGTGGAAAAAATGGCAATATTGAAAGTCTGCAGTGAAAATATCAAAAAAACTGGTGAAGTCACGAGCGTGTGTAGAAACTGCGCAACACACACCCATGATGCAATTAGTTTGGGGATTTTTTACAGCAGATTGTCAACACAGGCATTTTGGAACCTCCACTCATCGGTCACGGTGATCTTCTTAATCTGTCCCGTACAGTGATTTCCCACAGTGACCACGCATTTCTGCGCTGAAAGTGCGAAAACACATTTCAGCCATGGTGTGAAAAATAACAGCTGTACTGCTCATAAGGAAGTGCGGAAAAAAGCCAGTGGTGAAAATCTGGACTGAAAATATTAGAAATCCATGAAGTTACGAGTGTGAGTGGAAACTGCGCAATGGTCACTTGTAACACAGTCATTTTATGGACTTTCTCACCAAATTTTTAATATACCCATTGTAACACCTCTGCTCATGAACGGTGTCATTGTGATTTTCTTACTCTGTCCCGAACATTGATTTCGCACACCGACTGCGTCATTGTGCGCTACATGCGTGGAAACACATTTTGGGCAAGAGGTGAAAAATGACAACTGTACTGCTCATAAGGAGGTGTGGTAAAATGGCAATGTTGAAAATCTGGAGTGAAAATAGTGAACATTCACGAACTTCTGACGTCGCGTGAACAGCAACGCATGCTTTCATTATAACATTCATTTGAGATTTTTCACCAGATTTTAACATAGACATTTAACACTTCTGCTCATGAACAGTTTCCACTGTGATTTTCTTAATCTGTCCCAAACATTGATTTACTTTTCGACTGCGCCATTGTAGTGCTGCATGCGGAAACACGTTTTGGGCAAAATGTGAAAAATGACAGCTATACTGCTCATAAAGAGGTATGGTAAAATGGCAATGTTGAAAATCTGGAGTGAAAATATTAAAAATTTGCGAACTTGCAAGCGTGCATAGGAACAGCGCAACGCATGCTCGTAAAACACTCATTTTGGGGAATTTTTTCACCAAATTTTCAACATAAGGTTTTTGGAGGCCTACCTCATGAACTCTAACACTGACATTTCATAAATCAGTCCCGAAAGGTGGTTCTGCGCAGTGACCACAAAATCACCTTTCGGGGCCGATTAACAAAATGACAGTGACAGAATTCATGAGGTGGGGTCTCAAAAACCCCATGTTGAAAATTTGGTGAAAAAATTCCCAAAAATGCCTGAGATATCCATCAAAGTTGAAAAAACCTTATTTATTAAATTATACAGCTTACCGGCATTTCCTCAGTTCGCAGTCGGCTTTGAAGAGTGAAGACATATTTCCGGTCCACGGTCGTCGCGCCAGACTCGGAGTCATATGGGGTGGGGGTGTGGGGAGGTAGGTGCGCAGAGGGTGGGCATGGGTGGGGAGTGGGTCAGGACAGTCAGTGAGGAAGGTTTTCTCTTTTAGGTTTCTGTTTTTTTTCCTTCCACGATGCGGGACATTTGCCATGCTGGGGTGGGCTCCCAGCGTGGCAGCTGGAAGGCTGTTTGGGGCGGGGGAACAGTGGAGCCAACAGGGGATTGGGCACCTCCATTGGCCATATAGACAACTGCCACGCTGGGGTGGGCTCCCAGCGTGGCATGCGGTTGCCTGTTGGGGGGGGCATTGCAGCCAATGGGGGATTGGGCACCCCCGTCGGCCATACAGTATGTGTGGGAAGGGGAGAGCATTAGCACGCAATATGTGTTCGTGTGTGCGTGTCAGTGGGGGGGGGGAGCGCAGCTGGTGCGGCTAGTTTCTTTCAAGTTGGTGTCAACATTCAAAACTAGTGTCACCGGCTGTGTTCCCCCTAATTGGTGGACAGCACTCACACCCGTAAATGCCATGCCAGTGTTGGCCACAACAGTGTCGCACCTCCAGAACTTGCTTCGGCACCAAGCTGCCACAATATGTTTCTTGCGCTGTGTGCAAGAAAACATAAAAACTGTTATAGCCAGTGATATTTTTGTTTAAGAAAAAAAAAAGTTAACTTACTGTCGACTCCTAGTGTCAGCGAACTGTACAGCACTGAGGAGTGGGGACAGCGGGGGATGGTGCAGAGAAGAGGAAGATGGTACATGCGCCGAGCTAGGGAAACGGAACCCATGTTCGTCGTTATAACCAGTTGGTTATAAAGGCAAAATTACAACCCGGTTTCCCTATGGGAAAAAATGAGACCCAATAATTATATAGTTAATTAAACAAACACACACACACACACACACACACACACACACACACACACCCCTTCTGCTTTGGACACATTTGGTGGCTGCTGCCATTACATTACTGCTCCCTGGTGGTCCAGAGGGAGAGAGTCATGCGGACAGGAATATGTGACTTCAGATAAGGGGGTGGGGGATGCTGAAATGCTTACATGACACAAGTTGCTGACTTTTCTCATGGAGGTGTTCTATGTCTAGCCCTGAATTGCAATGTGGTGGTTGGGCTTAGTCACATCCCAGACACATTTCTAACTGGCCAGAAAGGTCTCCCATCTTGAGTCATTCCCCAGTGGGGTAGAGGTGGAACATAGTTGGATGAAAATACAAGTAGAAACAACAGTAGCACTCAGGTGGGTGATACCACCATTCTCTTTACCGCCCCTTTGCGGAGCCTGGACCTCTGGGTTCCCTCTCTCTCTCTCTCTCTCTCTCTCTCTCTCTCTCTCTTCCTCTCTCAGGAAAGTTCTGACCACCTCTACTCCTGACTGACTGGCCACACCCAGAGGAGTAAGTCTGGGACTGTATATAGGAAACAGTTGAGATCCAGGGCTTATGGATGGGCTGAAAGAGTGTCTGGCTCATGTGGAATCCAGGGCTATTAGACAGGCTGAAGTAGAGTCTGGATCATGTGGGATCCAGGGCTTGTGGATGGGCTGAAGGAGAACTTGGCTCACGTGGGATTAAAGCTTGAAGATTGGCTGAAGGAAGCGTCTCGCTCATGTGGGATCTAAGGCACATGGACAGAATGAATGAGATCCAGACTCATGTGGCATTTATGGCTTGTGGATGGGCTGAAGGAGAGCCTGACTTATGTGAGGTTCAGGGTGTGTGGATGGGTTATAGGAGAGTCTGGCTTATGTGGGATCCAGGGCTTGTAGACGGGCCGAAGGAGAGTCTGACTCACGTAAGATTCAGGTCTAGTAGATGGACTGAAGGAGAGCCTGGGTCATGTGGGATTCAGGGCTTGTAGACAGGCTGAAGGAGAGCCTGACTCACATGGGATTTAGAGCTTGTGGATGGGCTAAGAGACAGCCTGGCTCACATTTGGTCCAGGACTTGTGGATAGGCTGGAAAACCTGTCTCATGTAGGATTTGGGTCTTGTAGATAGGCAGATGGAGAGCCTGGTTCACATGAGATTCAAGGCTTGTGGATGGGCTAAAGCAGAGCCTGGCTCATGTTGGATCCAGGGCTTGCAGGTTGATTGAAGCAGAATGCCCGTAGCTTAGGAAATAAGGTTCAAGACCTGGAGGCCTTGTTGGCAGATGCAGATCTTGACATAGCGGCAATAACAGAGATGTGGTACTCTGCTAATCATAGCTGGGATGTCAGAGTACCAGGCTATACACTGTTCAGGAGGGACAGGGAGGGTGAAAAAGGTGGGGGAGTTGCCCTGTACATCAAAGATGGTATAAAGGCTACAGAAGTTCAGGGAAGACAGGGGGAGGCCGAGGTAATGTGGGTCACCCTGGAGCCAGGGAATGGAACAGCCATACACAGAGGGGTGATCTACAGTCATCTGGCACAGAGGGAAGAAGTAGACAGACAACTAGTGGAATACATACACGACATGGCAGCCAAATCCTGCTGCTGGAGTATTTCGATATGCCGGAAATGGAATGGGCCACCCAAGTGGCTGCTTCAGCCAGAAGCACAGCCTTCCTAGAATCCCTGCAGGGGGTTGGACTCAGGCAGCTGGTGCATGAGCCAACCAGGGACAAGTCAGTTCTGGATCTGGTATGGACCAATGGGAACAGAGTCAAAGAAATACAGGTGGAAGGGCAGCTGGGGTCCAGTGACCACCACATGGTGTGGTTCAGCATGGAGACATGGACTCAATTAAGCCACACAAGGGCAAGAGTATTAGATTTCAGGAGGGTGGATTTCACTGAAATGGGTAGATGTATACAAGCAGTCCTGGGGAAGGGAGGGGTAATAGAGGGGGTAGAAGAACAATGGGAGAAACTGAAAGAAGCCATAGTGGAGATAACAAACCAATGCATTAGGATAGTGGCCAAAGGGAAAAGAAGGAAATCACTATGGTTCTCCAAAGAGGTGGAGGACAAAGTCAGGGCTAAAAGGCTGAGTTTCAGGAAATATAAAGGGAGCCAAAGGGAGGAGGACAGGGAGGTGTATCTTGAATGTCTAGGGGAAGCAGCGAAGACTGTTAGGAGGACAAAGGTGCAGACAGAAGAGAGTTTAGCATGGTCTGTAAAAAAAGGGGATAAGATATTTTATAGGTACAGCAGTACCTCAAGGGGAGAAGGGAGAGTATAAGAAGGGGGATCTGGACAAGGCAAAAATACTGAACAAATATTTCTGCTCAGTATTCACTAAGGAGGGGGAGGGTCAAGGACCACAGTTAGGTTGCAGAGGCAATGGGGGGGGGGGAGAAGTGGACACCAGTCCATTCACAGTGGAGAGAGTTCTGGAAGAACTCACAAAGCTGAAGATGGATAAGGCCATGGGGCCAGACCACATCCACCTGAGAATGTTGAAGGAGCTGTGAAGGGAATTAGCAGCGTCTCTGGCAGCCCTGTTCACAGAGTCACTCAACACGGGTGTCATTCCAGAGGACTGGAGGAGGGCACATATAGTCCCACTGCACAAAGGTGGCAGTAGGGAGGAGGCAGGGAACTACAGGTCAGTCAGCCTCACCTCAGTGGTAGGAAAGATCATGGAGACACTGCTGAAAGAAAGGATAGTGGCACATATGGAATCCAGATGTGCTCAGGATCTGAGGCAACATGGATTCACAGCAGGAAGGTCATGTCAAATGACTCTAATAGACTTTTTTGATTGGGTGACTAGGGAAATAAATCAAGGAGGGGCGGTAGACATCGCCTACCTAGATTTCAACAAAGTCTTCAACACCATCCCACATAGGAGGCTGATTAACAAGATGGGTAGTCTGGGCATGGGAGACAAGGTGGTGAACTGGGTTGGGAACAGGTTAACAGACAGGAGACAGAGGGTGGTGGTAAATGAGATACAATCTGGGGCGAGGGGGTGACCAGTGGAGTACCACAGGGATCAGTACTAGGACCAGTCCTGTTCAATGTCTTCATTAGTGACGTTGCAGAGGGGCTGGAAGAAAAGGTCTGCCTGTTTGCAGATGACACCAAGATCTGCAACAGGTTGGATACACCAGAAAGGGTGCAGAAAATGAAGAGGGATCTGTAGAAGCTTGAAAGATGGTCAGAGATGTGGCAACTGAGGTTCAATGCAAAGAAGTGCAAAATAATGCACCTGGGTAGAGGGAACCCTGGGGAGAGCTACAGGTTGGGGGGGCTGACTGTCACCAAAGAGGAAAGGGTCCTAGGGGCTTTCATCTCTGATGACCTTAAGGTATCAAAGCAGTGAACAAAGGCAGCAAGGAGGGCCAGTGGCATGCTGGGGTGCATAGGCAGGGGTATCACTAGCAGGAGGTGGGAGGTAGTGATGCCATTGTATAAAACATGGATAAGGCCTCACCCGGAGTACTGCGTGCAGTTCTGGAGGCCACACCTGTGCAAGGACATAGATAAGGTGGAGACTATCCAGAAAAGGGCAACAAAGATGGTGCAGGGTTTGCACCACAAAACATGAGAGACTAAGGGACCTCAATATGTATTCACTGGAGGAGAGGAGACAGAGGGGGAGCATGATTGAAACATTCAAGTACCTCAAGGGCACAAACAAGGTGCAGCTGGGGCACCTTTTCCAATGTAGAAAAAGTACTAGAACAAGGGGGCACAATATGAAATTGGAAAGGGGTAGATTAAGAGGTAATGTGAGGAAGCTTTTCTGCACAGAAAGGCTAGTCGATGCTTGGAATAGTCTGCCACAGGAGGTAGTGGGGGAAAGCACAGTGGAGGGATTTAAGCATGCCTGGGACAGGCACAAGGGAAGCTTGACAGAGGAGGGAGTGATGAAAAGCCATTGATCACATAGGGTCAGTGGCCACAAACAATGTATAGGGTCTACGGGCAGACTGGATGGGTCTAACAGTCCTTATCTGCCAACAATTTCTATATTTCTGTTTCAGAGTCTGGCTCACGAGGGATTCAGGGCTTGTGAATGGGCTGAAAGAAAGCCTGGCTCACGTGGGATCCAGGGGCTTGTGGATAGACTGAAAGAGAGGCTGGTTCATGTGGAATCAAGGGCTTGTAGATGGGCCGAAGAGGAGTCTGACTCAGGTGAGATCCAGGGCTTGTAGACGGGTTGAAAGACTGCTTGACTCACATGGGATCCGGATCTTGTGAATCGGCTGAAGAAGAGTCTGGCTCACATGGGATCCAGGTATTGGGGACAGGCTGAAGGACAGCCTGGCTCATGTGGGATCTAGGGCTTGTGGGCAGACTGAAGAAGACCCTCACTCACCAAGTAAGAAGGGAAAAATAGAAATAATAAAATTGTTATATCAAACTCAGACAGTATGTCTGTTGGGGGAGGGGAACATAGTAGCATAAGAATTTAAGGTTGGAAGGGGCTCTAGGTCCACCAGGTCCCACCACCACTCCCATTTCATAATCGAGGATGACTCAGTATGCTGTGCAATATGTACAGGTTGCGTGCCACAAAGGTCTGGGCTAGTGCTGTTTAAGAAGACTTACACTGGAGCTGGACAAACGGTTCAAGGGTCAAAAATATTTGCAATTTCATACTATTTTCAAGCATTTCATTAACTTATTCACACCACAAGAGCTCTTTGAGACTTCCACCACTTGTGCCCTGTATACTCTTAGCACTGCATCCTGGGCCTTTCTAAGCAAAATCAAGCCATAATCAGCATGCCTCAAACAAATGTGACTACCTCTTGAACCATAAATGCTACTCACAAAGTACAAGCGGCAAAGTTGTTCAGCACAGCATTACCTTTTCAGTGGTGCTATGCAATCGATTGTAATCAATTTGGTTTTTATTTTATACTAGCTGAAATACCAAACAACTGAGTTTTTTTCAGATTTTTCAAGGTGCTTAGGTGAGGCTTGAGAGACAAATGTCAGCCATGCACACCATACCTTAAACAAATGTGAATAACTCCTAAAGTATACGTGGTAGACACAAAGTATCTTTGGCAAAATTGTTCAACACAAAATTATCTTTCTAACAGTGCTATGCAATCAATTGTAATCAATTTAGTTTTTATTTTATATTAGCTGAAATACCAATACCAATACTAAACAACTGTGTTTTTTTTTTAGATTTTTTCAAGGTGCTTAGCTGAGGCTTGAGAGACAGATGTCAGCCATGCACACCATACCGAAAACAAATGTGAATAACTCCTGAAGTATTCATGATAGACACAAAGTATCAGCAGCAAAATTGTTCAGCATGAAATTACCTTTCTAACGGTGCTATGCAATCAATTCTAAACAATTTGGTGTGTTTAATATTTAGGTAAAAACTGCCAACTTCCTCAGACATTTCCAGGCCTGAGTATAAGTCAGCTGAGTACGTCTACAGGCGTTATTGGCCTGAGTGGCTATGCTTTCAGATGCCACCTACAGGCGTATCTAGGCCTGAATTGGTTATTAACATATAATTTGCATATAACTGAAATATATTTCACCCAAAATTTATAGTTTTATAATATTGAGCTAAGGATTATGGCATCTCATGAATACTTCATCCTGTACATAGCCTCCCAAAATTTTGCCTTCTATTTTACAACCCACCCTCTTCCTTGCAGAGACTGCCCCACCCATGCTAGAGTATGCAGTTCTCACATGCCATCAAAGCTCATCCACTAATATGTGGGTCCTTTCCAATAGGGAAATACAGTCAACGCACTCTCCATGGATATTTTATATTGTTGCAGCTTATTTTCCCAGCTTAGGTACAATATCTCATAATCAGTGGGGTCCTGCCTCTACCCATTTTCACAGCTTAAAGCACTGAGAGGTTAAATGACTTACTCAAAGTCACACATTGAGTATCTAGACAGGGTGGATTTGAACCTGTGATCTCCAGATTCCCAAGCCAGTGATCTAACTATTAGCTGCCTCACACTACCTCCTACACAGATGTGGGCAATCTCCTGCTCATGTTTACCTAGCCACTCGACTTCCTCCCAGTGCTTTTGAATTTCAGAACAATTTGGAAGTTATACCAGATATAAAATGTATTGACCCCCTCCCTCACTTGTAATATACATAGAGAATTTTGATTATACAGATTTAGCTGCAAACTTGTTATTCCTGTGGACTACTAAAGGCTTTACCTCTCTATGGATAGCAATTAGCCTCAGATTAAAAGTATTATTCAAAACCAACTACCCACGACATACTCTTGAGTGGGATTGAGAGAGAGATCAACAAGTGGCTGCCCCAGCCTCTCTTCCTCCATGGCTGAGCCAATGTAGTGAAAAATTACAGCAGTTGAAGCCGCTTAAAGGGGACACCTCCATGGATGGCTAATCGTCCCCTTTAAGCGACTGTCTCCAATAACAGAAAAGACAAAAATGGTGATAGACAAGATGTTCAGATGTTCAGTAACAGAGACAGACTGAGACATACAGCACACATAGTGATTACAGCTTTTTTGTGGAGTTGTGCTGTTTGTCTTAGTTCAGATTCTGTTAACTTTATTAAAAAATAATACAGAAAAAAAGTTAAAAACAGTACTGTACAGTACGCTGTGGCACACGTATCTGTCTGATGTAGTCTTGGGACCTCCTCAACTGAAGAAATCTGTAATTTTCTTCTGCCATGATTCAGTTGCCATTTGCTGTATTATCGCACCCTCCAGGTTGAAGAGATGTTCCCAATCTTCCAGTCTCCCACGCTGCATGCACCAATTCCTCAGCTGGCTGCATAGATCTGGGCATTCTTATTGCTGACAGGGTCCTGTTCTGGAATGGTTTCAGATTCTGCTTGTTCATCTTCATCTGATCCTGGATTCAAGGTGTTTAGAGCCTTGCATATTGTCGAGTCAGTGAGATCGCCCTCTGTCACTTCATCCGCCTCAATGTCAATGAAGCACAGGAATTCCTCAGTGGTCAGATTCTCAGGCAGGGCAATATCCACAAGGGGATTTTCAGTGGTAGGGAATGTAGTGGTGCCCTCTTCTGCTCCCACCATGTGTACACCTTCCACGGATTCCTCGTCAGTAAAGTAAAATCCACCTTTTCTAAAACAATTGGAAATCGTTGTGTGCTTCACAACAGCCCACGCCTTGTGAAGCACGTAGATGGCATCCATTAAATTTATCCGTCTGGCGATCTTTGATGCCTGGGCTGTGGTGCCACTGTCGATGATCCCCACTACATGCTCTGAGAAAAGTGAGCAATAATGACCATTCAAATTTTTTATCACCCCCATATCTAGGGGCTGAACAAGACTGGTCGTATTAGGGTGGGAGGAACTGGACTGCAATGTTGCTGAAACTGACAGCTATGTTTGCAGGGTGGGAAGAGCAGTTGTCCACAAAAAGAATAATTTTGTGGTGCCTCAAATGAAGCTTGCTGTTCCAAGCTTCAAGCCAGTCATAGAAAATTGCTGTGGTCATCCAGGCATTTGCCAAGCTTACATACTGGACTGGCAGTGTGGACAGATCTTTGGGCAGGCACTGGGGCCTCTTGCTCTTGCCGATGACTAAAAGTGGCGTTTTTTCTGTGCCCGACATGTTAGCACAGCACAGCAGGGAAATGCGGTCCTTAGCCTTTTTTCCTCCCACCAACTCCATATCCTTCTGTATATGCCCTTTATCCGGATAGCGACAGAAAAAAATGCCGGTTTCATCAGCATTGAATATGTCAGTGGGAGCATAATCAGAAATTAAGGAAGGAAAAACTGATTTAATCCATTCGGACGATGATTGCTCATCAGCATCCAATCCTTCACCCTGCTCTTTCTTACAAACAATATTCTGGCGGCCTTTCCAGCGAGACAGCCACCCATCTGTAGCCTCAAAATCAGCATGACTTAGATGGGTGACTATCTCAGAGGCTTTCTTTTTCAGGACTGGCCCCGAAATACATGCACCCTTGCTGACGGCATTGGAAAACTACAGGTGAAGTGCTTCATCGACCTGTGTGTCCTTGCCGTCATGTGTCCTTTTACGCATCGGGTTGCTGTTTGCATGCCATTCAGACAACAGCTCTGTCTTTGTAAGGCTAATGCAGCCGACTTGACTTTTTGAAATGTTAAAAAGGTTCGCTACCTTAGCCATTAAAGCACCAGATTCTTGCAGTGCTTCCAAAACCTTCACTTTGTCTGTCAAAGGTAGATCGACTCTTTTGAACGCCATCAGTCAGATAACTGTGCACAGGTACTGTAGCAACAAAGACACAGCCAATGTATGCTACACGTCTGGAAAGGCATTTATACTCAGCAGGTGTTAATTATTTAATTGTTGTTCATTTTGGATCATTTAAAAGCTAATTGATCATCAGTTTACTGATGAGATTTTCTCAGCAAACCAGCCAAGAATCATCCCCTATAACAGGCTTACTATGTTCCCTTTAAAGGTGTAAGGATTCATAGAATTACATAGCCACTTAATTGGTGCCTGGGGAATCGTCCTCTTTAAGTGAATGTCCCCATTAAGCGCTTCCCAATTAAGTGGCTTCAACTGTACTCAAATTCATACACCTCTTTCAGGTGTTATTATATTCCAAAAAACATTTTCAAGGACTTGAACTCGCCTATATCATCATGGCTTTGGAAGCAAAAGACCCCAACAAGTAAACTTTCTAAACCCACCCCAGGATGTGCAGAATTTATATCATGGAGTATCTAAGGGGCCTGCATCATAATTCAGAGACTGTAATTCAGGGAGATTTTAATATAAACTGGCTGTCGCCTAATGCCCATTCATTTAAGGATGCTGTCATGGTGCAGCACCTCACTCGGCTGGTCAATACCCCCACCAGATGTAACTACAAGACAGGTTCAAGTACCTTATTCGACTGGATACTGTCCAGTTACCCAGAACGTATCTCTAAGGTTGCGGTGCTCCCCGATACCATAAGTGACCACTTGCCCGTCACTAGTGTCTGGTCGAATAAGGTCAGCAAGCCCCCCCAAAGTTAATGTATACCAGGGTATTAAAACGTGGACACTCTGAACCACTCAAATCTCATGTTCGCAGACTTGACTTGTCAACACTTGATTCTACCAGTCATATAAATACTGTGCTAGATCTCTTCATCAAACAATTTACAGTGGCCTGCGATACCTATGCACCTGTTAGAAAGAAAAAGGTCAAAGGGTACTCCAACCCATGGATAACACCTGAACTTATTACTCGTCTGAAACTTAGGGATCACCTCTGGCACTGTGCAAGAGCCACATCTAAGCAAGTGGATGTCAAAAAATATAAAGCCGTTAGAAATGAGTGTACCCGAGCTATATGCAATGCAAAAAAACAAATATTTCAGGAAAACACTGTCTAGCTCAAGGGGCGATGGTAAAAAGGTTTTGGAGTAATCTGAAAGTCCTCAATGGGAAAGACCCAAAGCTACCACCCACCATGCTCAGTATCAACAGAATGCTGACACTCAACCTGGAAACTGTAACCAACACCTTCAGTAATGCATTTTAGGATCTTGGCAGTGTCCTTCCACTGGATTTCTTCGACACTCCCCCTACTAGAATGTTCCAGGACTCAGCATCTTTGGGCCATCCAATCCCGCAGTTCTACTTTAAAGTGGTCCCACTGTATCTTGCCAAGACCTACATTCTTAAGGCCATCAGTAAAACTAGACTCAGCAGTGATTCCCTCGACCTTAGGTTAATCGCTCTTGTGTTAGATGAAATCCTTGTACCTATAACTAAGTTCCTCAGTCTTTCACTAAAGTTGGCTCAGTTCCCCTTACTTTGGAAACAAGTGCTCATAACTCCTGTTCACAAAAGTGGAGATAGGTCACTCTACACTAACTAAAGACCTATCTCCATCCCCCCTCCCTGATCCAAAGCATTGGAATGCATTGTGTCGCACCAGTTAGTTGAATTTCTGGAAAAATATGAAATTCAATGCTCACAACAGCATGTATTTTTTTTTTTATAGCATCTCTATTTTCTCCTCCTTGCAAAGTGGATCCCTTGCGATCTCTGGCCACTGACATTTCGCCCCCACAGATCGGTCTAGCACCCACAGGGCCGGCCTTTAATTGCTCATGCACCCTGTATGCAGGATCCTCTCGGGTACTGGGGCGCTGGCGTGGCCATCAGCCATTGCACTCTGCCATTTTTCCACCTGGTTTTTCCCCAGAGCCGGACGCGGCAATGGCGTCTGGGCACAATGTGCCGACACCCACCGTACTCTCCCCCATTCTGCTGCTCGCTGCTGCACCACCGGCCTCCACCAGCTGTCGTTAAAGTGTGCTGCAGTGCCCCAACCCTCCCCAGAGGAAGGAGAGCAGTCGTGGAATGCTCGATACTTCCTCTCCCCTGCCAACCCCCAGCAGCCCGAGTTCATTCCCAAACTCGGGTCACCGGTGTGGTGCGAGGTGTGGCGTCCAGCGCCTCAACCCTCAGCGTCACCAGGCCAGCCCAACACCATGGTTTTAGAAAAAGGTACAGCACCTCAACTGCCCTCCTGGAATTTATGGGCTTCATCCTCAGTTCACTGGACCAGGGTAACTATATGGGTGCGGCTTTCATTGATCATATGAAAACATTCGACACTGTCAACCATCCGCTCCTGCTCAGACAGCTGTCATCTATTGGACTCTCCAATGATACACTACCCTGGTTTGAAAGCTATCTTGAGGGCCGAGTACAGTAAGTGAGGATTGCCAATGTCACCACAGAAGGAAAGTCAGTCCTCTCCGGTGTACCTCAGGGCTCCATCCTGGGACCTCTACTTTTTAGTCTTTTATTGCACACCCTTCCTAATACCTACAAACAGAAAATACTGCAATATGCAGATGATGCTGTCATATTCACCAGTCACCATGACACTAAACTCTTTGAGCACCATCTCCAGCTTGATTTTGAATGAGTTGAAGAGTGGTTTAGCACCCACAAACTAATACTAAACTACAGCAAAACCAAGGTGATGTTATTCAGCAGTTCACACAGCAAACATAAATCCCAGTCCCTCACCATCAGGAACTGCTCTAGTGTCCCGCTCTAACAAGTCCAGCAGTTCAGATATCTTGGCATCACCTTAGACAGCATCCTCTCCTATGCACAGCACATTGATAATGTTGCAAATGCTGTGAACATTCAAATTGGTTTATTTATTTATTTATTTATTGAAATGTTTCACCAGGAGGGCACATTGAACAACAAGTTGCTTGTCTCACGGTGCAACCTGGGGGGGAGGGGTTACATAGGATTGTGAAGGGTGATCAGTTACAATAGTATGTGGGTAGTACAAACAATACAAGATTGTAAGATTGTGCAACAGTTGGAACACAAGGTATTGTACAATAAACAGTAGTGGAACATTGGGTAAATTACAATACATATCCAAAATCATACAAAAGAACATGTAAATGTACGAAACAGTAACAATGCGATACAACCATTTATAGTGCATGAGCGTACCAGGAGCAGGCTCGAGGTAGTACGCAAGTGCTGTTCGAGTAAAAAGGATGTGGTTAGGTAGTGCACACTGTGACTCAGACGGGCAGGTGGAAAAAGAGAGAGAGGCAAGAACTGAATATGAGGAGAAGAAGTAGCCATTTCCCCCTTCAGGATGTTGAGAACCCTGCCCGGGGGGGGGGTCATGGTAGGAAGTCAGAAACTGGGGATAAGTATTAAACTGGGTTAAAGCAGGAACAGCTGAGGGAAAGGTAATCGTGTAGGGCAGAGGTAAGGGAGTAGTTGGAGGAGGAGTGTCATATTTCGTGAGGAGGGAATTACAGATTTTAGGGAAACGATGGGTGAAACCAGTCTGACCGATGAGGGTGGAGCAGCGAGTGACCGTCAAGGTGCGGGCATCTTTTGATCTGAGAGAGTGGGTGAGGGTGAGAGTGGAGGGGATGAGAGATGAAGGGATCCCAGACACAGAATTTGGAAGTTAGTTTGGCACAGTGAGAGATCGTCTGTGAGATAGTGGAATGAAGGTTAGAGAGCGATAGAGTTCACAGTGGTGGGAGCGGGAAGGAGAGTCGATAGCAAAGCGGCAGAAGGAGTTAAAGAGACTGTCCAATTTGGTCAGAGAAGATTTGAGAACAGCACCATAGACTACGTTACAGTAGTCAAAGATGGGGAGTATCATCTTTTGGACAATGTCGCGCCTCGCAGTCAGCGGGATGCAACTATAATTCCTGTACAGAGCACCAAGCTTAGGGTGCAGTTTCTTTAGGATAGCATCAATATGCACAGTGAAGTTGAGGTGCTGGTCCAGCCAAACCTCCAGATATCTAAATGAGGAAGTGTCCTCCAAGATGGTCCCATCAAGGATGTGGAAGGTGGGTAGGGCTGGGAGCCTAGAGAGTCTCTGCCTGGTGCCAAAGGTCATTGAGACTGTCTTCTTGGCGTTTAGAAAAAGGTGGTGAGAAGTAAACCAGAGCTGAGCTTGGTTGAAGTCATGCTGTAAGCTGATTTGTACAGTAGCAGGGTTTTTGCCATATCTGTACAAAACAGTATCATCAGCGTACATGTGAATAGAAGAGGATGAGCAGGCTGTGGAAAGATCGTTGAGGAAAATGGAGAGGAGTAAGGGACCAAGTACTGAGCCCTGAGGGACGCCAGTGTTGATAGGGAGTGGAGGGGAGATGGAATCAAGGATTCTCACCGATTGGGTCCTACCAATGACAATTTACTACACAGACATAAGCACAGTATGACTGCTGATGCCCTTAGACTTGCCATACATAGCTTTGTTACATCCATCATCAACTACGGTCTGGCTATATATGGCTCTGCTTCCACGTCTGCCCTCCGTAGGATAAATGTGGCTCAACAAAGCCTGTAGACTTCTTACAGGTGCAGACCATCTAACTCACACCCGTGACCTGTACGGAAAGGCTGGGTGACTTCCGCTCCTTAGCAGGATCCAATATCAGACCTGCCTCCTAACTAAAAAGGTGCTCCTTGGCCTCACACCACCTGGAGTCACCAAGCTCTTAAATGCCCACTGTGGCTCCCAGCATACTCGAAGCACTAGCTATCAAACCTTCCAGGTCCCCAAATGTTGGACCTCCATGGGGCAGAGGTAGTTTACCTACAGGGCACCACACTGGTATAATGCGCTCAACAAGGAAATCCTGACATCTCCCAAACTTGCCCCCTTCAGACAGTTGCTTCATCAGCACCTCACCTCTTCCAGTAACTGTGACTGTTTCTTTTAGGGGTCTTCCTCCCTCTTCTCCCTACTTGGATTGCTGTGCTCATCTGGGACTTTCTTATCTCTACTTGAGTTCTCCTGCTTTGCTAGTCCCTTCCCCCTTTCCGTTTTCCCCCACCTCTCTCCCCTACCCCTACCAGTCTAACCCTCTCCAACTTTGGGACTTCTCTGTTCATTGTCCACAACTGCTACCTCTCATAACACTTCTTTGTCTGTCCTCCTGCAATGACAATGGCCCTCCAGCCTGCCTACTCCCTTGGGTCTACCCTGTACTGTCTTCATATTTCTAGTGCTCTGCCAAGTAGCTCACCTAGATCTCTGTATTACTCTCAGTCATTGTAGCTCCCCATTTATGAACTTAGTTTTTGTTGTGTAAGTTCCGCAATTACTATGATATTTTATACTGTAGTACTGTATTTACCTTTGTATGTTTGTTTACTCTTCATTTTGACATGGAACCTTTGTAAGTGAGCTGTTCTTGTTCAAAGGTAATGTAATCCAAGAGGTTAATAAATAAATAAATAAATAAAATTTCCTCAGCTTGGCCATCAAAACTAGGCGTACTAGAGGAACAAACAGCCAGTCACTTCATGTCCCTTTCCAGTGGACATCCCAAGGGCAATGGTCCTTTGAGTACCGTGTGCCCTACTGGCTAAGTACGCTCAGTGACAACCTTCTGTCATAAACTAAACTAGGTCTGTTTAAATTAAAGCTTCATGCCCATCTCACACCCCACAGTAGTTGTGACTGTAACTCCTAACTGTACCAGCTTGGCCTGAAAACCATGTTCTACCTTTGCACTTACTGTTTGACATTTTACTCCTCCCCCCACCTACCAACTGGAAATTCACCCCCTCAACTCAACACCTACCCCCCCAACTCACTACTACTTGAAGACTTCCCTTCCTCACTTCACTCCACCTCCCAAGGACCATACCAGCACATGGTCCCATTCCCCCCATCTACTTCAGTACATAGCCACTGAAACTGCAACCGGCCTCTCATCGCTATCCATCCGAATGTCCTCTGTCCTATTCCTTGTAATCCTCCTAGCTAGAGGTGGGAAAGCCAATGTTTTTTTACCTAGAGCCAAGACAGTAAGTAAGTAAAATTTTTATTTAAAGACGCCCATTTCCGGAGGCTCTGGGCGCCGTACAATAAATTAACATACAATCAGAAGCATCAACAAAAATAACATAATATAGTTATACATATAATTTAAAAATATTAAATTACAGCAAATAATCAGCTATACTCTAATTAAAACCTGAGTTCAACCAATCATCAACTTAATCTAAAAATGCCTTGGTGAATAGGAGGGCCTTAAGGCGGGCCTTGAAAACCTCCAAAGTCGGGGCCTCCTTAACCCCACAAGGGAACGAGTTCCACAGGACCGGGGCAGTGACACTGAATGCCCTGTCACCAGCTGATTTCAACCTCGACCTGGGAACTGCTAGGAGGCCCCCATAGGAGGAACGGAGGGGATGAGCCGAGACAGCGGGAACCAGAAAGTCTAACAGGTAACCAGGGCCCTGACCGTGTAGGACCTTATAGGTGAGTAACCCCACCTTAAAGAGGATCCTCCACCTGACTGGCAGCCAATGCAGCTCACGCAACACTGGTGTAATATGGCAAAATTTAGGCTGCCCAGCAAGTAACCAGGCAGCTACATTCTGCACTAGCTGCAGTCTGCGGAGAGATCCTCCCGTGACCCCGAGATAGAGCGCATTACAGTAGTCAAGCCTTGATGTAACCAAGGCATGTACCAAAGTAGGGAGGTCCAAAGGTGGATCAAGGGGCTTTATCTTGGCAACAAGACAGAGTCGAGCCAGGGGTCTGGTGTGATGCTACAAGCCAAAACACGAGCCAAGTCCTGGCTACTGGAGGCTGTTTCTCGCATAGGAGTCAAATGTTCAAGACACTACACTGACTGCTCAGGATGAAAAATATGTTACTTTGACCATAAGTGCCTCGGCTTGACCTTGGCTCTGAATTGCTTATAGAGGTCGAGCCGAACCAGGCCAGGCACTGAGCTCGAGCCAGGCTTGAGCCTGCCCTGACTTGCCCAGCTCTACTCCTAGCCCCAGTGGGCTAATCCATCTCTTCATCTGTAATGTCCACTCTGCTCCGCCAACAGCCATAACTACACCTGAATCGCATGTACTGCA
Organism: Neoceratodus forsteri; assembly: GCA_016271365.2. NCBI lineage: Eukaryota > Metazoa > Chordata > Ceratodontiformes > Ceratodontidae > Neoceratodus > Neoceratodus forsteri. Next base: position 1,255,351,899 of record CM057459.1, on the reverse strand, counting down.
CTTAGACAAAAACTGTTTTCAAACATGTTTGCTAAACCTCTTCAAAACAATGTAACTAAGACTTCCTAGATACTGTATGTATGGTTATGTCTTGTTTTGTATTTTTGTTTTTCCTCATTAGAAGTGGAACCTTTGTAAATGAGCTTCTAGCTCAAAGGTATGTAAATCCAAGATCAAGTAAATAAATAAATAAATAAATAAAACATTACCAGTCTCCAAGGGGGAACTGCGCATCCCATTTTTAAGCTATGGTACTGGGCTGCACAGTTAGCTGCTTTACGCTCCTGGTTCAATGCCAGTGCTGACCATATTAACAGATATAGGAAAAAGCTGGCTCAGAAAGAACCCCTCTAATGGATGTTCTCTATAGTTCCTCTGATAAGTCTTATAAGTTAATTAAATGCTCAAGCAAGGATGCACGGTCTGATTCAAGGTGCAAACACCTGGCATGGAATCAGGGCTTCACAGTCCTCAACCCCATGTGAGATAACCTTTTACTTCCAACAGCATTTAGAGATTAGAGTTTTGAGGTCTGGGAATCCAATGGTATTATGTAGTTAGGACACCTGCACTATATCAGGAAGGAATATATTTCAAACATTTAAGACATTATCTAGAATATTTGACGTGCCATAAACCCAATTATTTAAATGGAAAACACAAGGATGAAGGCACACTGCAAAACGACAGGTGCTCAATCAAAAAAAAAAACAAAGCTAGGAGCACAGACTGGAAGAGCAACTGGTGTTGTGAAACAAGAAAACAGAATTGGTAAATTTAGTGTATAAATACAGTGGAGCCCGTGGCTACTCAACCCCAATGCTTCGGGTCTTACTCGTGAGGATCACCCCTCTTTGTGTGTCCATCCGTCTGTCCGTCTGCAGTAGGCTGCGGTTCCTCACCTGCTGTGTACTGCCAGTCCCATTTGGCCCCATTCACCACTGTGTCCACCAATACTGTTGGGCTGCCACCCTGTGTGTCACCCTGCTGCCCAGCAGTATCACCTTCGCCGAGAGGGAGTGCACTCCTTTCTTCGGGTCGCTACTAGTGGTGTCCATCTCTGGTGCAGCGTTCAGTGTCCGGTTGCCATGGTGTCAGGTGTGGGCACTGTGCTGTGGCACTGTTATGCCTGTCAGTCTGCATTTCGTCGGGGTGCTCTGCGGCAATGTCCCAGTGTCGCTGTGGGGGAGGTCACTGTTGTTGCTGCCTCTCAGATGTGGTGCTTCCATTACTGTTGATTTCCTTCATATGTGCTACTGTTTAGAACTTTGTTTCTCAAGGAATGGCAGAGATGTTGCACAACCCATATCATTTGCATACCCATGATGCAGTACGTGTAACTCATACTCTCATACATGGTAAAAAAGCAAGTAAAACACATGTTCTAACAGATTCCTACACTCCATGGTCACTTTAAGTAAGGAGCTGTGTTACTCTCCTTACCTGTCTTTTAAACACTAAACTCAAAGCATTTTGGTCATTAACAGGGTCTGGCAAAGCTGGAGTGGATCTGGTTTTGGATTTGCCAAATTCAGGACAAATTTGGATTTGGTTTTGCAACAGATTTGGATTTGTCTGGTTCGGGGGCTATGCTGATAAGTGGTGGAAAAAAGACATTCTTCAGGGTACAGTTATAAAAAAATGTAAAGGGACAGTGGCATAAGAGTACAGTATACTGTATGAGGCACTCTGCATCCTGCTGGTGCTTAAAAATTCTTTGTTTTTAACCAGATCCTGACCAACCTGCAAAGCCAAAAGCCAAAAGTTAGGGTGTGAAATGAGACATGGATTATAGCACACCCCATCCACCCACCCTGAAGTGTTCAAGATTAAAATTAGGGTGAATAGAAAATGTAGCAAAACAAGAAAATTAAGTATTTCTATAGAACTTAGTGAGCACGAAGCAGTGGGTACTGGGCACTTCTCTGCTTTGCTTTCTTTTCTATTAGGCCAGATTTTTAGCTGACACAGCGTTAAAGCTGGCTCTGATATTTCTTTTTGCCAGCATTGACATCTCCCATAATGTTTCATTCCACACGCTACATTACAGCTAGAGGGTGATTAACCCCTTCCCCACACACATTTTATTTATTTATTTTTTTACACAGACATAACTGTCTCTTTGTTTTTCTTAGTCACCATTTAATAGACAACATTGTTTCTTTTTTCATTTTGCATTTTTCTTATAATAATTATTTTGTACCTTCTGGCCATAGAAACATAGAAGTTGACGGCAGATAAGGACTGCAAGGCCCATCCAGTCTGCCCATTTCTTTTTCTACCTTATGAATGTGCCATCGGCCTTTGCTCTGTCAATGGCTTATCTATTCATACTCATCTGTATTGCTCTCTTATGCCTATCCCATGCCTGTTTGAAGCCCTGCACTGTATTCATATCCACCACTTCCTGAGGTAGGCCATTCCATGCATCCACCACCCTTTCTGTGAAAAATAACTTTCTCACATTACCCCTTAATCGGCTTCCCTCTAATCTCATGCTGTGTCCTCTTGTCCTGCTATTTTTCTTATATTGAAACATGTTAGACTTTCACCTTGTTAATGCCCTTAAGGTGTCTGAATGTTTCAATCATATCACCTCTCTCACTCCTTTGCTCTAGGGTATACATATTGAGCTCCGTTAATCTGTCCTCATATGTTTTCTGATGCAGTCCCTGCACCATTTTGGTTGCCTTTCTCTGGACTGCCTGAGTTTGGTTAATGTCCTTGTGAAGGGTGTGGCCTCCAGTACTGCACGCAGTACTCCAGATGGGGCCTAATCACTGTCTTGTAAAGAGGAATTATTACCTCCCTCTTACGACTTGTGATACCCCTACTAATACCCCCCAACATCCCTCTAGCCTTACCTACTGCTTTAGTGGTCTGTTTGGATGATTTCAGGTCATCTCTGATAATGATGCCCAAGCCTCTTTCTTCCCTTGTGACTGCCAGCAACTCCCCTCCGTTCCTATAGGTGGCTTCAGGGTTTTTCTTCCCTATGTGCATGATCTTCAGTTCTTTGCGTTAAACCCCAATTGCCAGTCTTCCGACCATTTTGCCAATTTATCCAGATCTCTTCTCATTCTGCCCAACTCATCTGGATCACCTGCTCTGTTGCAGATCTTGGTGTTATCTGTAAACAGACAAGCCTTACCCTCCAGTCCATCTGCAATGTCACTGATGAAGATATTGAAGAGGACTGATCCCTGAGGTACCCCACTTGTGACTTGCATCTCTTCTGACTGTATACCGTTTATCACCACTGTCTGTTTTCTGCCTGTCAACCAGTTTGCCACCCAGTTGGCCAACTTCTGACCCACCCTGAGCCTACTCAGCTTATTAATCAATCTTCTATGTGGAACAGTATTGAAAGCTTTGCTGAAGTCAAGGTAGGCAACATCAACTGCTCCCCCTTGGTCCACCACTCTGGTTACCCAGTCAAAGAAATCTATGAGATTAGTTTGACAGGACCTTCCTTTTGTAAACCCATGCTGTCTTGGATCCTGTGCTCCTATGGATTCCAGGTGTTGCACTGTCCTTTTCTTAAGGAGTGCCTCCATAATCTTGCCCACTACTGAGGTAAGCCTGACTGGTCTGTAGTTCTCTCCCTCCTCCCTGCTACTACTTTTGTGGAGCGGGATCACATGAGCCCTTCTCCAGTCTTCTGGGACCTCTCCTGTGCTCAGAGTCTCACTAAACAGTTCTGCTAATGGCTCTGCTAGTTCCACCCTTAGCTCCTTTAGTACCCTGGGATGTATGCCATCAGGTCTCATTGCCTTGTCTACTCTGAGCTTATCGAGCTCTTGTAGGACCTTTTCTTTTGTGAAGGGACTAGTGCACACCCCCCCCCATGGTCCTCCTCCTCACATGCCCCCTTATCCCCTCTGATCTTAGCAATAACCCTCTGGACTTTCTCGTTTCACTAATGTATCTATAGAAAGTCTTGTCACCTTCTTTTACTGTTCATGCTAGTGTTTCCTCGGTTTGGGCCTTTGCCTGCCTTACTGCCTTCCCTGCTTCCCTTAAGGAAGTTTGATATGTCCCCATATCTTCATCCCGCTGCATTCCCTGACATCTATCAGCAGGATAACCCCTCACACAGACACAATTGCCAGTTCATCAGTGCATATTGGATCATCATCATCATCATCATCATTATTGGTATCAAAATGATTTTGTAGAGAACCACTGGAGCCAGCAAACAGACCAAGATTGACTTTAATAAATATCAAACATCATGAGTGTAGAGTTTAGGTTTTCCCAGGGGGCTATCAGGCTCAAACTATTGGCCCAAACAGATAGACCTATTGTTAGACTACCCTATCGGGGGGGGCTCAGCTTTCCTGGGGGGGGGGCTCAAGCCTGGAAGCCCCCAAACTCTACACCTATATCAAACATTCCACATTTTCATGGAACAAATGGTTGCACAGATCCTAAGCAACACCACCAGTGGTGCTGAAGAGTCTCTCAGGGTACACCCTTGTTAAGAGGGAAACTTCAATATAAGATGGTAATGCTTCACAATGCAGTCAGATTTTTCTCTTACTTTGCCAATATTTCAAAGGGTTATCACGTATGCTGCATTTTATAGGGTATTTTAGATAGTTTCCAGTCACGCTGGAAGCAGTATGACCATGGGCAACAAAGAAAGAAGTAGTGTCTTTATCAATATCATGTAGCCCTGACCAGATGTCACAGCCAATCTTCATGTTGGAAGTGGAGGGTCCATCTTCATGGAGGGCAGTGTAGCACTGTGGTTTAGGGCACTGAGCTGCAAACCTGGAGATCTGGATTTGAATCCCACAGCCACTGTCATACAATGTGACCCTGAGCAAGTCACTTAACTTCCTTGTGCTCTCAGGTCGCTCCTGGAAACAAGCTTCAGCTTAGTATGCCTTTCCTGATTAAACAATCTTCCTCCCTTCCCGCCTCCCCTCCCTCCCTCTCCCTCCCTTCCCTTTCCCTTTCCCTTCCTTTCCCTTCCCTTTCCTTTCATTTCCTTTCCTTTCCTTCGGATGTTTCTCCCAAGGCAGTGAGATCTGGGAGAGTGCATGCTCAACCGGTTATGAAATCGAAATAGTATCCATCATTTCATCTGACACTTTTTCAACTCATAGCTCCTTAGACCTGCTTACATCTGTGAGGCCAGAGGGGAGGAGGGATGCAGTGTAAGGAAAACCTCCATGCTCAGTTCGATACGGGAGGGTGCAGCACCAGGGATGGCTATATAATCCCCACAAAATACAAAGAAAGAAATGGTGCTGCCCTCCTATGTTACTTACAGAGTTTGGGAGAGAAAAATTGCTGGAAACTCTGACTATTTTACTGACAATTTATTATCTAAGCAATTATAAAGAAACACTCCCAAACACAGGGCAATCAACTAGGTGGAAATGCCCCTGTGCTTCGTCAGTCAAGGCTTCGTCAGGAGGCAGAAGGGATGCCAGGCTAGCCTTAAATCGAGGGTCTAACATTGTGGCCAGAATATAATGTTCTAATTCTAACATCATTGATATCCTGGGGTCCACTTCCAAGAATATAGCTAGCTTTTCAACAAGAGACACAGCACTACCTTCTCAAGAAATGTTGCCTTCTGCTTTTCAAGTTTGTACCTAAGAAGGAATATCAGGGGCCATTACTTGACTCAGACTGGCATTGTCTGCATTCATTTACAAACACAGAAACATAGAATGTGGTGGCAGATAAGGACCGCTGGGCCCACCCAGCCTGCCCTCTTTTTTCAGCCTTCATTTTTTGCTTTAGATCCTACTTGTTCTACAGCGCAGTATCGCCCCCCTTTCTTACCCCTACAATTCCCTTGTGCCCATCCTAGGCAATTTTGAACCATACCACTGTTTTTGCCTCCATTACCGCTGCTGGGAGGTTATTCCAGCTGTCCACCACCCTTTCTGTGAAGAAGTACTTCCTTACATCTCTACTGAATTTACCTCCCTCCAGCTTCATAGCATGCACCCTTGTTCCTGAGCACCTTTTTCTCTGAAAGATACCCTTACTGTACCTTATTAAATCCTGGGAGGTATTTAAAGGTTTCTATCATATCCCCCCTCTCCTGCCTCTCCTCCAGGGTCTACATACATAGCTCCTTTAGCCTTTCCTCATAGGGCTTTTGATGCTGATTCTGCTCCATTTTGGTAGCCTTGCTCTGGACCGCCTCCATTCTGTCTATGTCCTTCCTGAGATGTGGGGTTCAATTTTCAACACGTTTAGAGTGACGCAAGGAACTTGTGTCACAAGACTTTGATGCATGAGGTGACTTGCATCACAACTTGCTTCAAACAAGATTGTATTAGGCTGCCTTCGTCAAATCAAACACAGCTGTGCCAAAGCCCCCTTGCACCAAGGTTGCAGCAAGCAACCAGGTGTGCCATATCACAAGGTGGCTTGTGCCATGGCAGGGCTGCAACATCAGAATACAGGATGTAGTGGCAGCAATGACAGTCCGACAGTTCAAACAGGCATGGGATAGTCAGCTTGCAGACCTCAGCAAGTTCAGTACATAATGTGGGGGGGGGGGATAGTTACCACGGGCAGACTAGATGGACCATGCAGTCTTTTTCTGCCAGCTAATTCTTATGTTCTTATCCCTTTTTTCCAGATTTTAAAAGCCCCACCATGGATGCAGTCTGATTTTAAAATCACTTATGGAGGGCACAAGTCCCTGGTGCACCGAACATATATCGTAGGGGGCTTGCAGCATTCTGCCAGTGTAGCTCACAATTTTCTATTGGGTGCACCAAATGCCACAAGTTAGACTAGCTCCATCCTGGTCTAACTTTGAACCATTTAGGGACCATTTTTACAGGACTTGTGCCAAAGCTTTGGGGCAAGTTGCCATAAATCATGGAAAATGACACAATTGCACTACTAAAATTGGGCACAGATTGCGGCAAACTGTTTAGCACAGCTACACCAAACACTGCAGCTGATGCAGGGTGTGATGCAAGCCCTGCATCAACCTTTGAAAATCAGGTCTTTGGTCTCCAGAACTGGACACAGTACTCAAGGTGGGGTCTTACCAGTGATCTGTATAGGGGTGGCACCACCTTCCTCTTCCTGCTGGCGATACCCCTTTCTGTGCACCCCAGCATCCCAATAGAATCTGACTGCCTTGTCACACTGCCTGGCCACCTTTAGGTCATCTGATATGTTTACCCCTAAGTCTCTTTCCTACTTCGTCTTTGCCAGTATCACTCTGCTCATTTTGTACTCTGCTCCCAGGTTTCTATGGCCCAGGTGCATTTTTTACATTATAACCCAGCTGCCATACCCTTGGCCCACCACCACCGCCGCCCCCACAGTGTCTCCTCTGTTGCAGATCTTGGTGTCATTCGCAAAGAGGCAGACCTTCCCTTCCAGTTACTCCAGTATGCCTCTTATAAAGACATTGAAGAGTACTGGTCCCAACACTGATCCCTGAGTTACCCCACTGGTCACCCCACCCCCCCCCCTTCCTTGGAGCGCACTCCATTTAGCACTACCCTCTGTGTCTTATCCACTAACCAGTTTCTTAGCCAGGTAACTACCTTATTACCCACCCCCAAGTTGCCCAACTTGTTTACCAGTCTCCATGTGGAATGATGTTGAAATTCTTGCTGAATTCCAGGTAGAATACTACAAATTAGTGACAAGACCCACTCACCCAAACTAGAATATCAAGGTTCAAATCTTTACTTATGTTCAATTGATACAGTAAATGTACAGTACAAAGCAAACATTTCAGAACTTATCCTTCTTCAGTGCTGTTATTGTGCTGTAACTGTATCCCCTTATTCATTTTCTTGGCGTATGCCACTTCTTAATCGTCTTATGTTTGGTTAACAAACATTTTATCTTCAGTATCTCATTTCCAGTGAAGACTTACTCTGTCTGAAATAATGATTTTGTCACCACGTTATCTTTCTCATTTCCTTTGCTGTTGCGCTTTTCCATTTTGTAAAGTATTGTAAAATATTTGTTAACTAAGTTTCCATTAACTTACCCACCACCGATGACAGGCCGACAGGCCTATAATTGCCTACTTCTTCCTTACTACCATTTTTATGGAGTGGGACTACATTTGCCTTCCTCAGTCCTCTGGGACCACATCGGTCTCCAGTGATCTGTTAGAGGTAGCACCTCCTGAGCTCCCTCAGCACCCTTGGATCTACCCCATCTGGCCCCATAGCTTTGTCTGCCTTCAGGTTAGCGAGTGCTTTCCAGATTCGGTCCACAGAAAACAGACTGTCCATTTCCCTCCCATGAAGGCTCCTGGTGCCTTCTTGGTGGTTCTTCCCCTTCTACTGTGAACACTGAGCAGAACTATTTGTTCAAGATGTTTGCTTTTTTCTTGATCCCCTTCATTCAGTCACCCCCTCACTCTTTAACTGTATAATCCCTCCTTTTGTCTTTCTTTTTTTCGCTAACATAGCTAAAAAATACCTTGTCCCCTTTTGATACTCCCTGAGCTATTCTTTCCTACAATAAGGTCATACAGTACCCTCCTCCTCCCGTGCTCCTGAGTCTCTGTGCCCTAGCTGCATGATTTTGCACTTCTTGGCATTGAACCCCCCATCTGCCATTTCTTTGACCACTCCAATTATTTTAAAGTCCCTACTTATTTTCTCCACCCCCACCTGAGTAAGTATCCACCCTATTACAGATCTTGGTGTCATCTTCAAAAAGGCATACTTTCCCTTCAATTTCTTCTGCAATGTCACTTATGAAGATATTAAATAGGACCGGTCCTAAGGTCCCAGTACTGAACCCAGTGGCACCCAACTGCTCACTGTCTGCTCGTTAGAGGGCCATTTACCACATACATCTGCTGCCTACTCATTAACCATCTGTTTTTTACCCAGTTTACAGCTTTGACTCCCACCTCTAGACTATCCAATTTCTTTATCACTTTCCGATGTGGCACACTGTCGAAGGTCTTTCTGAAGTCCAAGAGGGCCACATCCACTGCCTTTCCCTGATCTATTTCCCTGATCACCTAGTCAAAGAAATCAATCAGATTTGTCTGGCATGACCTCCCTTCATGAATCCATGCTACTTTTGGTCTTGCAACCCACTGCATTTAAGAAATTCTACTAGCCTTACTTTTAACAGGGTTTCCATTAATTTCCCTAGCACTGATGTGACACTGTCTGGTCTATGGCTGCTACAGTAGCTGCCTCCCTTTTGCCATTCTTATGGAGAGGAACTATGTCAGCTCTCCTCCACTCCCCTGAAACCACTCCTGTTTCCAGTGATATGTTGAATAAGTGGGGCAGCAAGCTTCTGTGTCCTAAGTCCCCTTAGCACTCTTGGATGTATCCCATCCAGTCCCATGGCCTTGTTCGCTTCCAGGTTTGCAAGTCCCTTCAAGACTCTTTTCTCTGTAAATAGACTTGAGTGTACCACCACCCCTCCTCATTCTTGCTGCTCCTTGATAGTCTGTCCCCCTCTCTTTCCACTGTAAAAACTAAGCAGAAGTACCTGTTCAGGATGTTGTCTTTCTCCTGTCCTCCTCTGCACAGTCAACATCTACTGACCTCCTTATCCTCACTATCCCTCCTCTTGTCATCCTCTTCTCGCTCATGTACCTGAAGGAAGACTTGTCCTCTTCTGCCATACCTTTGGCTATCCTTTCCTCTGTCTGCACTTTTGCTTGCCTCACTGCCTTCCCTGCTTCCCCCTGTGTTACCTGGTACTTCTCCCTATCCTCCTCTTTCTGTATTTCTTTGTACCTCCTGAATGCCATCCTTTTTGAGTTTTTCCTTCACTTTCGTGGCCACCTCTCTAGAGTACCATAGTGACCCTTTTTTTTCCACCTGCTTTTACTCACTTCTCTCACACACAGGCTGATTACCTTCACTATGCCTTCCCTTATTTTTCCACATTGTTCCTCTACCCTATACTGGCAATCTACAGCTGCTAGGCTGTTTCTAAGGCAGCTCCCATTACTTTAAAATCTGCCTCAGTAAATCACAGGACCCTAGTCTTTGTGGGATTTGCTTCTGCACCCATTTTAATACTGAACCACTCAGTGAGTATCAGGTCCAGTACTGCCTCCTAGTGGGTTCACTAAATAGATGCCTGAAAAATGCACCCCGTAAAGAATCTAGGACTGCCCAGCTTCTAGTCAAAGCTGCAGCTGGAAGGTTCCAGTCCACATCAAGCAGACTGAGATCCCAACCCATCAGCACCCCCCTTACATGCCATCCTGCCAGTGATTTCCTCTGATGCCTTGTCCAAATCCTCCCCCTGTTCTGGAGGCCTGTATACCAGCCCAGTGCAAATAATAGCCCTTCCTCCTGTCTCCAGTGTGGTCCACAGCACTACCAGCCCTTCTTTTAGCTCTAGGTTCCCTTGCACTTCCATAGCCCTGATATCCTCCCTCACATGCATGATAATCCCTCCTCCCTTCTCTACCTCTTCTGAACTGAGAGTAGCTTAGTATGGCCATATCCCAGTTGTGATTTTCAGTGCACCATGACTCAGTTATGGCCTCCATGTTCAGGTCCTCCTCCACTATGATGGCCTCCAGGTCTAAAATTGTATTTCCTAGACTCATTGCATTGGTGTAATGTAGTCAACAGTTTGGCTGCTCCTATACACATCAGCTGTAAAATGTATTTGTGGCACTGCTGTGAGCTTCAAGGCCTGTGTCAGTTTTTCACGCAGTTCACAGTAGACATTTGGTACTGCCCTTGTGGCAAAATATTTTCTGGGTGGCAGTTGATGTTATGGATTTGCAGTCTGCATTACTTGTTTAAAGCCAACAGATTCAACAAAAGAGAAGAAACGCGGGTCATTAACTATAATTTCTGCTATTGCCTTATTTAATTTCTGGGCAACTGGATGGATGTGATCATATATACATGCCCTTTGAAATGACTCTTGCATGGTTAACTGTTTTGGTTTGGGACCTGCTCTATTGCGAGAGGAATGTAGAGTAGGTAATTGAGGAGAACTGCCAGATACAAAGGTTCAAGATGGTGACGATGATAGGGATGAAGGAACATGTTGTTTGCCTTTTTGTTAAGTGGAGTTGAAAATACAATGGTTGGCAATACCACCACTTTTTAACAATGAAGAAACACCTTCTAGGTTACCATCACCTGCCTCACCCTCTGTCTCACCTGACACTGACATCTGATCTCTTCTGTTGCATGCAATTAAGTGCATTCTTTTTGCATGTCTTATTAAAGTGCATGTTCCAAGGTGATTTTCCTGTCTGTCCCAGCTAAAACTGGTTTTGCAGTGTGTTTATACTGCACACCAGGCATTTTGAGACTCAATATAATAGTTGTTCCATAACCAGGAAGTGGCCTTCTTAGTTTTACCTCCTGGCATAGGTACCTGCTGACTAGCAGAAACAACAGTGCTTTCATTCATTATGTCATTATCATCAGGCGCGTTGTCCTCCCCGTGTATAATAATGGTGTCAGCAGGGGAAACAGTGGTATTGTTCTTATTGATCGCCCCTTCCATTTGTGCTGGCTTCCCCCTGATGACCCATCTCCAGGGTTTCTTATGGGACTTTTGTACCACACCACATCAGTATCATAAGAAGAGTCAGATGACTCAGACTTAAGTACCCTGGGCACAAAGTTGCTACCACTGCTGTTATTGTCTGCGCTAGAGTCTGAGTCCTGAGATGAGGACTGGGATAGTGAAACATTAAAAGCATATGTAGTCATCCTTTTAGTGCCTCTGCAGGTTATACCCCCCACGATCTTCATTTTTTAATAATAGTGCCTATATTACCTTATCCCTTACTCCTCTTAGAAGGCACAGCAGCACCTGAGCCTCTGTTTTTTTGCTTGGTGTGCCAGGGAGTAGCTCACTTGAAGGGAAAGGGGATGTGCTTCTGGTGTCACTCACAGACTGATAATTGAAAGGTTATGCCTGTAGTTCAATGGACAAGCAGCCAGCCACTTCCCTTCCAGAGCTATATAAGCAGTTGCTCCCAGCCTCTTTCTGAAGCACTATTTTCTTTGCAGACAGAGGCTCTGTCAGTCTGTCATCTCCCTTGCAGTCGGCCAGGGCTTGCTGTCTCTCCCCCTCCCCTGCCTTGTTGTGTTTTCGCCTCTGCTTGGTTTATGCTGGACTTCCATTTTATGTTCTCCTGCATTTGGTTTGTAGCTTGCCGCCAACTGTGTGCTTCTTTGTGTTGCTTGTTTCCTGCTCTTCTAAAGTTTGTGTGTTTTTTTTGTTGCGCATTCTTTTTTGGTGTGCTTCGGTTTCTAGAATCCTTTGTCTTTGCTCCTATTTTGCTAATCCTGAGCTTGTGCTCTTTTGCTCCCATTTACTCACAAGTGCAATTGCAATTGTTATCCATATGTTTCAGCTCACAGCCTGCTTCCCTGCTTGCTATACAAGAAATCTGCTTGTCTCAGTGCTTATCCACCATAATTGCTTTCACCTGGTACAGGCTCACTCTGCAACCTGGTCCATTGAACTCAGTCTTGCTTCCTGAACTAATACCAAGAAAATCATTGCTGCTGTTTCAGCACGTTGCCTCTCCCTATAGTTTCTATGTCCATTCAGATTGTTTCCCCTTCAAGCTATAGTTAATTGCTGCTGGATGCTGCTCATTTACTTTGCATATGCTATTATACTCTGGAGGTCAGCTCGGCTACTGCTCTTGCTGTAAACTAGTTTTAAATGCTGCATGTGGGTCACTGCTCTTTCCCATTGCTTCCTTGTTTTTCCTATGGCAGGGGACTGGAGGTGTTGTTGAAGAGCCATGGCCCCATGTGACCTATTGCGTTGTGTTTGAATCCTGCCTCTGCTGCAAAAATCCTCAGAGTATTATGTCACCTTTAATTGGCTCCTTCACGGGACTGGTTGGATTGCTCCTGCTAATCCTGTATGTGCTGCAATAAGCTTCAGCAAACTAAACAACTTCAGCAAAATAAATAACTTCAGTGTAATCAATAAATGACTAAATGAATGAATACTTATGTAATAAATGCATAAATAGATAAATAGGCATGCCAGCCTCATCTATTAGTTCCTTTGATGCAGGGCTTGTCCTGCAGCTGATGGTCTCACTCTGCATCCTAAAGACCGCATCTTGAGCATGTGAAGCTTGGGGCAAGGTTCTTCTCACCTGGCCATTGCTGGGAATGTCCTTGCTCTGGATGGACCTTCAGTCATCAACCGTACCGATGGCACCTCAAGTTTTAGAATTTAAGACTCCAGCAGCGAAGGGGTGGGGCTCTTAGTGAAGGCCCCTTTAGCTGCCCAAGTGGGTTTGGAGGCACCCTTTTAAGCTATTCCCCTACAACCACCTCTGGTTCACCTGGTTTGTTCTTAGATTGGTAGGCCCGGGTGAGCACCTTGGCAGTTGTTACTGTCCTCCTCCGACCTTGAAGGTGGCATGTTGCAGAGCAAACCATCTCGCAACCCTCCATGCATTCCTGTTAGAAGGATAGAATAAAAGCTTCTCTCCAGATTGGAACATTTTCCACACCCCTTTCATTGGGCCTTCCAAATTGCAATAGCAGAGCCATCACTAACTAAATTATCCCACTCTTGGAAGGAAGGCATCCTAGGCTTTGGATTCCTAGAGATTTCCTCCTCATGTTTTTTTTTTCTCTCCTCAGTGCTGAAGGTGATAATACCTAGTTAGTCTTAATTAGTCTTCCCTAGTTCCCTTAGGTAGATTCCACTGTTGGATGGAGGTGGAAGGTGTTCTTACTTGCCATTCCCTCTCTTCTTAGGAGGCCCTCTCAATCACCAATATATTCCATTGCACCCATGCTATCTTGCTAATCTATGCATCTCATTATGTTTTATTAAGCTACTGTTACTGTCATTCCCCTTCTATGCCTCATGGCCTCTGATTGCTCATGATCTTCTTCTAATCAATCTCTTGCAGCAGGCTATAACACATGGGATATCCAGTCATAGTCATCACTTCCTCCAGATGATTTCCCAGCAGTCTCTTCCAGGGCCCTCCCCTTCCTGTCACCTGATGTGCTCTTGCACATATACAAAGGGGAGGCCCCTGATACTCCTCAGTTCTTTTCCAACCAGGACCGAGTCAACATCAAGTTCCAAGAGTACCAGCTTTCTTCAGGTTGTCACTGAAGAAGTCACCTAGAATTCTTCTACTACCTCCTCAGGGTCTTGAAGGGGTGAGTCCCTGTCATTGACAGAACCTGGGCTGGGAGGAAGGGTGCATAGCAGCAGGCATGTTTCCCCCACACCACCCTCTCCCTCTTCACAGTCCTCATGATCTCAGGTAAGTAGTGGAAGTGACCCACTGAACACACCATCTTCTCCACCATCAGTGGTCGTGGGTCCCTCCCTCCCATTGTCAATGGTGCCTCCATTGGGGACCTCTGTTGTAGAGACTTTTTATACCACTGCCTGCCAACAGTTTTTCAAGCCATTGTCTGGTGCTGATGGGAACCCGACTTAAGTAACTGGAGGACGCACTGACGCCCCATCTTCTCCACAGTCGATTGTGATGGGTCCCTCCTGTCATCAATGGCTCCTCTATTGATGACCACTACTGTGCTGCAGCTTCCACCACTGCCTTCTCCAACATGTCATTTGGGCCATCATCTGTTAACACTGGCCTCTGTTGCTCTGACAGTTCTTCCATCGATGGAGCATGTTTGGGAAGTTCGGCTCTCCCGTTGACAGTTCTCCCATCAATGGAGCATGTTTTTGGCCATTCAGCTCTCCCATTGACAGTTCTCTTATTGATAGACCATGTCTTGGGCTGTTAGGCTCTCCCATTGATTGTTCCCTTCCATCAACAGAGCATGTGTTGGGCTCATCGATGGTTCTCCTGTTGATGGGGTGCTTCTGCTGTTTGTCAGTACTCCCGTCGATAGCTATCCCATTGCCATAGTCAATGGTGGATGCTTTTTAATCCATCATCTCACCAATGGCCTTTTCATTGATGGCTGTCACATCAGTGGAGGCTCCTAGCCTTACTGCCTCGTTGACGGTGTTCCCATCGACATTCATAGTCTCTGCCTCTGACTTCCTGGGATGGGAGCCCTATTATGGCTCCTCCATCTGCCACAGTGTTGGGGTCTTATGTCCACCCCTTCATGCCGCCAGCCAACTGGGTCCCTTGCACCATTCCATTGGTGGTACCCCTCCAGTCTCAGACTCATTCTTTTTCCAGGGGTCATTTGCTTGTGGTGGATGTCCAGGTTATTTTGTCCACACCTCTGAGGCGGCTGTGGTTCAAGCCTCTGCCCCCTCCTAACCAGGGTTCCATCCCTGGGAGGCTGATTTGGCATCTCATTCTGACCAGATTGGGATATGGCAAACCTAACAGGGAGATGAATCTCTATTACAGATCCCAAGTGTACCTCCTCAGAAACATTTTCCCCTCATGGGGCCCCCTATACAGCTGCTTCCCTATTCTCCTCGGCCAGATGACCAAACTTCCTTTTTGGATGTTCTACTACACCTGCAGTACCTTTTGGATTCCAAAATATGGAACAGGATGCCTCCAGAAAATGGTTGGCCTAATAACTTGTTTTTTGTCACAGCCCCAACTTAACATCCCTCCCTGTGTGGATGCTTTTGGGGAGGCCATATTGGCAGCCTGGCAACAACTACTCCAGATTCCCTCCAATCCCCACAAGGCAGACAGACTTTCTGGGGGTTCTGTGGACCGCCCTTATATTTCTCCACCTCCACAGGTGGAGTATATGGTTACTAACTGCAGCCAGTGATACATCCACTAGGCTGCTACATATGTGTGCTCCACACTGTATCCAAGACATTGAATTTCATGGGTAACACCCCATGTCCATTTGTAGTCTGCATTATATGGACCACCTCTTTGAATATGGGGAGGAGCTCCTTAAGGTTACTCCACATTTGGTCCTGTCCCTTTCTCCTGGCCAAGTCTCAGGGGGTTCTCCATGACAGCCCCCTGCCACCACCTGCTCAGGGCTACCTCTGATGCCATTGATTCCTTGGCTAGAGCCTCCTCTGCAGGCTGGTGTTTGCCTCAGACACCGTGCTTGGCTGAAGGTTTCAGGATTCTTGCCGGATGTACATCCACCCATCCTTTATGCTCCCTTTTACAGGGACAAACTCTTTGGACCATGGGCCCAAACCATTCTGAAAGCCCTGCAAGGCTTGAGTCATAGCCTTCAGTCTGTTTGAAACCCTATATTGCAACCTCAGGTGAAGCCTGCATATAGGGGTCCTTTCGAGGCTGCTCCTTCTGATATAGACCTTCTACTCAGAGGCGACATGCTAATGAATGTAAGGTTCAGCTAGCTCTGCCGAGCCCATAATATACCCCAGAACCATCCCAGTATTTTCCTGCTGCTCCTCAGCAGGGACACCCTTCAGCCTGTGAGCTTGCCTGTGTGCCGGCAATGGAGGCACAGACCCCCTCCTCAGCCATCGAGGGCAGGTTCTCCCTGCACCTTGGAGGTTAACAAAGGATAGCTTCAGACCTATGGCTCTTTCACTTGATCCATTATGGTCCTACGCTGGTCTTTACCAGTACCTCCACCCTTTCCCCTCAGGTATCACGCTGTTCTCCAGATTTTGCTCTGGTACTGCAGGCAGTTATAGATGCTCTGTTACAAGACCATGCTATAGCACCAGTTTCCACCCATAACAGAGGCTCAGGATATTACGCCTGATTATTTCTGGTTCCCAAATGGACAGGAGACTTCTGTCCCAGTCCAGCTCTTAGAGGTCTTCACCTCTACATATAGTGCTAGGTGCTCAGCCGTTCCCCCTACTAGATGTGAGGAATGGCTCTGTTCCCTGGACATGCAGGACACATGCCTTCATATCCTGCTGTACCCCTCCCACAGGTGGTTCTTACGATTCCAGTTTCAGGACCATCATTTTCACTTTTGATCCTTCCCTTTTGGCTTTTCTTCAGCCCCCTGGGTATTTACAAAGTGCCTGGCAGCAATATCAGGGGCCCTTCAGCTGATGGGTCTGTCCATCTTTCCATACCTGACCGACTGGCTCCTACAGGTGTCTACACACCCCATGGTGGAATGCACTCTAACCCATGCCCTAGAGATGTTCTCCTTGGTGGGCATCACAGTCATCTCCCCAAAGTCTATGATGTGCCCATCACAAACTCTCCGGCATATAAGGAAGGTTCTAGATGCCTCTTGGGGCATGGCATTTCTCACTGACCCTTGAGTGCACGCCTTTCTGATCCTCATTCTGAGGTTACCGACTTGTCAGTAAGTCTCCACCAGGAACTAACTTTGGCTCCTGGGACATTTAGGAGCTACCCTCCCCATTGTCCCTCATACCTGCCTTCAGATGAGGATCCTTCAGTGGAATATTAGGGTCCAGTGGGATCAGAAGTGGGACGACTTCGATGCGCCAGTCCTTTTGTCTTCCCCACCACTTTGCACACTGCAGTGGTGAAAGTGCAAGGACAATCTCCTACGGGGCATGTCATTCCATCCTCAGGTCCTGGACTTCATCCTAAATGATGGCTGGCTCCTTGATGGGCTGCGGTGCCCATCTTCCAGGGGTTCCATCCCAGGGCTCTTAGATGGTGTTGGCAGCCAGTCTTCACATCGCCATCCTGGACATGAGGAGTGTTCTATACACCTTACAAATGTTCGAGACCTTGCTCCCTCAGGGGTGCCTTCAAGTGCAATTGGACAATTCCATGGTAGTTCACTACCTGAATGAACCAGGTGGTACTCATTCATACCCTCTCTGCCATGAGTCCATGAGGGTGTAGCATTGGATGATCCAGAGTGGCATTTCTCTTCTGGAGGCTCACATTCCAAAGATTTCAAATACCCTGGAGGATGCCCTAAGCAGAACTCATGATCAGGCTCATGAATGGGAGGTCCTCCCAGATGTCTTGTAGATGTGTTCCTTAGGTAGGGTCGCCTAGAGTTAAGACCGTTTTGCTACTCCGCAAAACACATACACTGCCTCTCTATTGTCTTCTAGAGTGAGATCCTGGAATTTTATGGCTGGATGCCTTCTCTTGTTCCTGGACAGGACACTTTCTCTACACTTTCCCATCCTTTCCTGTCATACAGAGAGTACTTTTAAAACTGGTTAGCCCCCTACTGGCCGAGGCTGATTTGGTTCCCCTTGCTATTGCAAATCTTGGATGGGAATCCTCTTTCTCTGCCTCTTTGTCTGTCCCTCTTCTCACAGGAGGATGGCTCCCTGCTACACCCAGACCTGTGCTCCCTGTGCCTGCACACATGGCTCCTGAGGACGTAGTCCTCTCTCATTATCAGGTGTCCCCAGGGGTAGCAGAGATTCTACAGGCAGCACAGAATCACTCTACTGGGTTATCCTACTCTATGACATGGAAGCATTTCTCCATTTGGGCCTCTTCCTGGGAACTGGACCCCTATGAGTGTTCCTCACAGAGAATACTGGACTACCTTCTCTCTCTGTCAGAGAGTGGTCTAAAATATTCTTCAATAAAAGTACACCTTTCAGCTATTACTGCTTTTCATTTACCTGTGGACAATGAACCATTGTCCCAGTTGCCTGTTATTAAAACTTTCCTGAAAGATATCCTACATTTCCATCCCTCTGTTAGGGACCCTGTTCCAGTGTGGGATTTGAATTTTGTACTTGAAAAATTGACTGAAGGTCCTTTTCAGCCCACTGAAACATGCGAGCTCCAGTTTTTGTCTTGAAAACACAATCTTTTAGGTGGCAATTACGTCAGGTAGACATATCTCTGACTTACAGCTGCTTATGTGCAAGCCACCTTATTTACTGTTTCATAAGTATCAGATGTCCTTATATATTAACCCCTCCTTTCTACCTAAAGTTGTTTCTGAATTTACTCTAAATCAGTCCAGTCAGTTGCCACTATATTTGCAGAGCCTGAGAATCTAGCGAAAACTCTGCTTCATACCTCGATGTGAAAAGAACATTGAAACTTTATCTTCTCCATACTGAACAGTTGCATAAAACTCAGCAACTCTTTGTTTCTTTCGACCCAGGATGACTGGGTGATTGGGTTTCTAAACAGCGCGTGTCCACCTAGATTGGCCAACAGCATTACTTTCATATATAACAAATATGATAAATCTCTCACAGGATCTGTGAAACCCCACTCCACTAGAGGCATGGCTACCTTCAGAGTGTGTTTTTGAGACGTCTCTGCTTCAGAAATTAGCGAGGCCACCACCTGGTCTACTGTACATACATTCACAAAACATTACAGTCCAGACATTGCTCCTAAGAAGCATGTCACATTTGGGCAGGCCGTTGTCAACAGCCTCATGTCCTAATCTGTTGCAGTTCATTTTATGCTCCACTCCTATGTATGATGACCTGTATATATCTGTCAGTTGAACTAGCTAGTCTAGAGTGTATAATCTGAAATGTGCTTACTACTGTATGTTTCCACTAGCGTCAAATGATGTATTTCCCACATGTTTTTTTACTGTGACAAAAAACTGTACTCTCTTTGACTGTTGTTCCTCATGTTGTACTCTCCCGGGTCATTCCTGAAAATAGGCATAATACTTGTCTAGTGTACTTACCCGGTAAACAAAAGCTAAATAAATAAATAAAATAAATAAATTTCCTCCTCCATGGGCATCATAACTGATGGGATTCTTCCCATGTGTTATGGCCTACTGTGAAAGATTGACTCAAAGAAGATAGCACAGTTGTGTAAGAACTTACCGTAACAGTAGATC
The DNA here is from genome assembly GCA_016271365.2 of Neoceratodus forsteri. Taxonomy (NCBI): domain Eukaryota; kingdom Metazoa; phylum Chordata; order Ceratodontiformes; family Ceratodontidae; genus Neoceratodus; species Neoceratodus forsteri. The sequence continues at coordinate 1,255,332,253 of CM057459.1, read as the reverse complement.
TTTGAGATTATCTCTTGCAGCAGGCTATGCTGCCCTGCCCACCATCCCCCTTGCTTCAGAAGGGTACCTTACTCCATCCTCATGTGGCAGCCTTGAGCTGCTGCTGTTTTATTCCTCTCCTTGGTTCCCATTGGAGACCTATGATTCCCTTTTAATATCGGTCGCTAAGATGGAAAATAGAACTGAGAAGTATCAGGGGTATCCCCTTTATATATGTGCGAGAGCACATCAGGTGACAGGAAGGAGAGGCCCCTGGAAGAGGCTGCTGGGAAATCATCCAGAGGAAGTGATATCTATGGCTGGATATTCCATGTGTTATGGCTTGCTGCAAGAGATACTCTCGAAGATCTACTTTCTTTGGTGCTACTACAGTTTCTTTTTGGAGATTCTTCCTAAGGTACTTTTAGCCAAGGGAACCTTTCCACGGCACCTCTAGAGGTGGAACCCTTCTGGAGGGTTCCTTGCCTTTGGTTCCCCTACAGGGTGGTAATTCCTCATGGAATAGACAGTGCGACCAACCAAAGCAAAGTAACACAGTTGCACAAGCATAACACTATACTGGTTGTATAGACCATTGAATTGGAAGACTATTCTTGTAGTTCAATGGACAAGCAACCATCCACTCCCTCTTCCAGAGTTATATAATCAGTTCCTCCTAGCCTCTTTCTGAAGCACTTTTTTCTTTGCCCCACCATCCTTCCCTCCTCCTCCTCCAGTGGCGTACCTCTCTCTCCTCCTGGGATTCTTCCTTAGGTACCTTTAGCCAAGGGGACCTTCCTGCAGCACCCCTGTGGTGGAACCCTCTTTGAGGGTTCCTTGTCTTTGGTACCCCTACAGGGTGGTAATTTCTCATGGAATGGAGAGTGTGAACTGCCTAAGCAAATTAACACAGTTGCACAAACAGAACACTACACTGGTTGCATAGGCCATTGAATTGAAAAGCTATGCCTGTAGTTCAATGGATAAGCAGCCAGCCACTCCCCCTTCCAGAGCTATATAAGCAGTTCCTCCCAGCCTCTTTCTGAAGCACTTTTTTCTTTGCCCCACCATCCTCCCCTCCTCCTCCAGTGGCATGCCTCTCTCCTGCTGGAATTCTTCCTAAGGTACCTTTAGCCAAGGGAACCTTCTCGTGGCACCTCTAGGGGTGGAACCCTCTTTGAGGGTTCCTTGCCTTTGGTACCCCTACAGGGTGGTAATTCCTCATGGAATACAAAGTGCAAATGGCCAAAGCAAAGTAACACAGTTGCACAAGCATAACACTATACTGGTTGTGTAGGCCATCAAATTGTTATTTTTTTTTTATGTCAAACACAATTCAGCAGCGCCAGTAGCAGGAGGGTGTCTGACAGTGCTGCTTATAGCGGAATCACCAACTTGTTTTTTTCTGCCTTTTCTGGGCAAACTGTCTTGCAACCCATCATTATTATTCTTAGTCCCACCTGTATCTATTTTTTTCTAGAACAAAATGTTTTTATTTTCAAATGCGATATTTGATTGAAACTGGGCAGCTAGCAGCAGGCTTCTGGCATGCTAGTTAAGGGGCTTCAATTTTGCAAAATGGTAAGGGTCAGGTCAATAACAAGTTTTTTTTTTTTTTTAACAGCAGGATGATTTGGAAAACATACAATCATTTTTCAAATGCAATTTTTGCACAAAATTGGGCAGCTAGCCCAGAAGGCTTATGGGACACTAGCCAAAGGGCTTCAGTTTTGCAGGATGGTGTGTAGATTCACATAAACAATCATTTTTCTCTTTTTTTATTTGCCCAGACTCCAGCGAACAGGCTGTGAAACTCCAGACTGTCTGTCTCTCTCTCTCTCTCTCTCTCTCTCTGTCTCTTCCCCACACAAGTCTCCTTTAGTCTCTGTTATTTTTATATTTTCAGTTGTGAAAATAAAATTCTATTGTTTAAACTTGTTGTCTTGTAGTTATTTTTATTTCTTGCTTTGTCCTCCTTTCTTCTTTCAGCCCACACTGCCACACCCACAATCCTTTTCATCCTCCCTCCTTTCAGCCCACCTCTCTAACCCATAACTTGAGTTTTTCTTTCCTTTCTCTTTTGCTATATATATTTTCATTTTTCTGTACTTAAATGTAACTTTTCTTTTTCTTACTTTCTTATTTTCATACTCCTCTGGACCCCCACCTGCCATGATCTTTTGTCAACCTCCCTCCTTACAGCCCACCTCCCCGAACCCCAATTTCATAGTAACATACTAAGATGCCAGCAGAGTAGGCTTAAAGGTTTATTGAGTCTGCTCGAAAATTAGTTTCTTAACCTTTCTTAAACTGGCTGCCACATTTTGCATCGAAATAGCACTGTAGACCTGGAAAGGTTTAGGATCAGTTTCAGTTTCAGTTCTTTAACTTGATTTAGTGCTTTCCCTTGTCTTTCTTTAGCTTTTCTTGTTTTTCTGTCTTCGTTTCTTGTATTTCCTTGTCTTTTTCTAGTTTGTCTTCCTTTTTTTAAATCAGCATGCAGCCTACCCCCACAATTTTTTGTAAATCTCCTTCCTTTCAGCTCACCTCCCCAAACCCCAATTTCAGTTTTGTAAAGCAGCTTTAAATTGCCCAAACAATTTGACCCTACCTTTTTTCAGTATAAAAGATTCCAGGCATCTTCCAGTTTTATTTGGTGGTACAGTTTTCTACTTCATCCAAAATGTGAGCATTTTGTAAATCTTTTAATTAAATTGTTTCTCGAGAAATAAAGATGGCTGCCACATTTTGCATAGAAATAGCATTGTAGACCTGGAAAGGCTTAGGATTGAAAAAATAAAAAAGACCCATGGTGCACAGCATAGGAGGTATCTAGACAAGTGTTGACAGGTATGCCAATATGTTCTTTAATTGTAGCTGAAACTAAATTTTTTGGGGGAAAACATTTTTCATTGCACTGCTGCTTAAAATTACTTTAATTGTTTCCCTTCTATCTGTTTAGCTTTTTTATATTTCTGTCTTCTTTTCTTGTATTTTCTTCTTTTATCTTAGTTTCTTGTCCTCCATATGTAATAAATCACCACATTTCCCTCCTCCCAACATGATGCTCGACACCCTCTTCTGAGTCACACCACCCTAGCCCCCACTGTCACTTTTCTATTTCAGTTCCATCTTTGGTATCTGCTGTTCTCTTTATAGTTTTTCTTAATTTTTTTCTCAGTTAGTTCCAATCCCTCCCAAATGTGTTTTTACTCAACTACCCTAACCCCACATCGTCTGTCACCCTCAAGTTCCCCCCAACCTCCACTTTCACTTTCCTTTGGTCTCCTCTGGCATCAGCTTTAATTAACTTTTTTTTTAATGTAAAGTTTGTTTTTTTCTTTTGTTAAAATAACTTTTTTTGTACAATTTCATGGTCTGCTTTCCCTCTGCCGTCCACCCATCCACCCACACCACTGCTAGGTCCCAGCATCACTCAGACCTTTCCCCATGTCCTCTGTCTCAACATGAATGCTTTCCTCCTCTGCACACATGGAATGGTGTCAAACTATACCATGGTCTGCCTTTTATACCCAAGTTTGTGCACGACCCCTGTTTGCGCTTGTCAAACTGGGATATGGAACCAGCTGTAAGGGCACCTTTTCATCTCTCCCCTCAGCCTCAAAAGCCAGTTACATGACTGGCAATGACTGGGAAGTTCTGAGAACAGGCTTGGAGGATGGGGAAAGGACCTAAAATGAAGAGAAAATAAAGCAATAAAGCAAGCAGTGTTCAGGCTCAGGATTTACTGAAACTGAGCTGCTTGTGCTGTTTCAGTACGGTGATTTTGGCACATCCCTAGTCATTACAACATAAATAAATAAGGCTTAACAGATGAATATACTCCAGGAATCAAGGGACTATGTTTGCTTGAAAAGCATCTGAATGAATTGTTATCAGTCTAAACTCTGAGATAGCTTTGGTGGATGTGCCCCTTCTTAATGTACAATAACATCAGAATTTTGAATTGCCTCCCTAATTCTGCCCACTCTCTGCCTTTCTCTTACATTTTGCTTTGTATTCCTTGCCCATTCATAAGGCACAAAGGGCACACAAGTCACAATCTAAGAAAACAATTGTATGTGTGAAATTCTTCATTTCCCAATCATGACAATTTCACTATTATAAATTGTGTTATTAATTTGTTAATTTAAGCTGCCGTGCTACCTAAACTTGTCTTGCCAAAAAAGTATAGGTCACTGTTTTACCCATAACACAATCTGCTTCTTTAATTCTTATATATTTGGTTTAATCAAATTTTACTGAAAATCCATATCTGAAATGTATGCTCTGCTTTGTACCCTTTACATGTTACTGCTTAGTGGCCCCAGTTGCTCCTGAAAATGGGTCCTCAGGTCCAGTGACTTACCCAGAAATCAAATAAAAGAAATGAAATGTCAGTTATTCTTGGGCCTTTAACCAAAGAACAGCTGCTGAGAAAGCTTGGCAGAGCCTGGTAATTCTTAAGGGGAAGTAGTAACTCCTCGGCCCATGATGAAGGCAGTTGCTGGGGAAGCTTGGCAGGAACTAAGAAGCTATACAGCCACTTTGGTTGCAACTCTAAGGGCCAGAGAAACATAGCTGCTGTGGATGCTTGACAGCACATGGGGAGCCATGAAAGGAGTGAATGACTCCCCAGGCAGCAAAGGAGTGATTGTGGGGAAGCCTGACAGATTCTCAAGAAAGCCACTGAGGAGCCTGAAATAGAAATCTCCCAGTTTGTTAGTAAGAAGTAAGCTTGTCTGCTGTCAGAAGAGGACACTGACATACAGCATTCAAGGCAGACTGCTAAGAGGTTGACCTTATTTTATTTATTTATTTATTCAAGTTTTGGATTACAACCTTTGAGCTAGTAGCTCATTTACAAACGTTCCACGTCAGGTAGAAAAGGTAAAACAGTGGGCTACAAACAATCTTTGCCTGATTTAGGGCAAGGCCAAGAACTTGCTCAAAACAGTTATCCACAATCAAAGCTAGGTTCAAGGTAAGATCCTTTCTGTTAGGCAACGAAGGTTTCAGATGGTCAAGAATGTAGACAATTAGGAATGAGGCAAATTGTGTAATAATCCACAGCTAGTTGGTTAACAAGCTTCCATCTCGGCTAAACAGTTCTGGGGGTGTTGTGGGTATAATTCAGGGTGAACTATTAGAAACATAGAGCTAGGTATCAGGAGGAGTGTAGGCAGATAGATGAAGCAAGTTACAGAGAGATGAGGCTGATAGATTTGTGTAACTTGTTATACAGAGGGAGAGGAATGGGGGTGAAACTCAGCAGGAAAAAATGGAGAGTCCATGGTTCCCATTGTCAAAATTGGTAGAAAGGGCGGGTGAAGGGAGGAAGTCTTTGCAGGGAAGAGGAGGGAGATGGTAGGCATGAGGGTGAGCCGACAGGGGATGGTGGGGGGGAGGGTGAGGAGAAGGAATGGTAGTAATGGGAGGTGAGAGGCCAGTGCAGGCTGTAGAAGGGATGTGAGTATGTATAGAAACCTGAGCCATCAGGGGAAGGTCGTAGTGGAGGGAGTGGAGGGTAAGGGGAGGGAGATAAGAAGCAGGGTAGAGAGTAAAGGGGAGTGAGGGGCTAGTGCCAGGCTGTAGGAATATAGTGCATAGGAATAAGTGCTAGTGAGGAAGGTTCAGCTGCCTAGGCCGTGAGCCTACTTATTGTGAGCATAAGCATGCCATTTGGCTGGTAAGGCGGGTTTGGAGGTTTAGTTTGACAGGACCTAATTTGGTTTCCATGTGGCGGTCACTAGGGAGTGAGTTTAGTGGCTTTGGGGCACGATATTCAAAGAATCTTTGTCCTAGGGTTGTGCAGCAGAAAGGGACTTGGAATTAAATATTGTGAGATCTTCTGGTCATCCGGGTTGGGTCTGTTTGGCATAGCAGAGACTGAACTCCAGGAGGGGTTACACCAATGGTGGCTTTCTTGACCAGTATGCAGAGTTGATACTGGATTCGGTTGTCCAATTTCAGCCAGCCTGTGATCGTGTATAGGTCACATGTATGGGTTGTAAGCGGAGCATCTAGGATTAGCCAACAGGACTTGCTTATTGCAAGGGTAGCTCTTTTTAGGGTAGACTCAGGTCTGAGCTATAGACAAAGAGGCCATAATCTATGATGGAGAGTACTGAGCTGGTTATGGCAAGTTTTTGAGCGTCATTAGTTAGACCATCTATGCCTGTATAGCTGACTGATTTCCTACTGACTGTCTTAGAGACATTGTCGACATGCAGTGAGTAAGATAGTGTGCTATCCAGGGTAACACCAAGTACTTGAAATTGTGCACCATCTCTAGGATTTCATTTTGTTTGTTACGGATATACAGGAAGTTGAGTTTATTTTTATTGTGCGGGGAGATGAAAAGCACTGTTTTTGTTTCCCTGTAGTTGAGTAGCAGTGTTGGTAAACCAGTCTTCTTCAAGTTTGAAATCTCGAGGGAGTGAGGTTAGGATGGCTGGTGTAGAGGACAGCATCATCCGCATATAATAGGATTTTGTGTTGGCAAACTTTAGGGAGATTATTTAGAAAACAACTGCACAGCAAAGGTCCTAATATGGACCCTTGAGGGACTCCTGTGCTGACATTTTGTCTATCTGAGAGGGTGTTACCACTTTTGACCTGTTAGGTTCGGTCACTAAGACAGCTGCGGAACCAGTTCAGGGAGGTAGAGGACACGGTGGATTCACATAGTTGGGCTAGCAGGAGTTCATGGTTAACTGTATCGAAGGCCTTAGTGAGGTCAATGAAGGTAGCCTCCACTAAGTGCTCCCAATCCAGAGAGTCACATATGAACCCAGTGAATTTGACAAGTGCAGTCGTTGTACTGTGTAACTTCCGAAGTCATGCTGTTCTTTAAATTGAAGTTGATACTTATCAAGATGTTCTATTAGTTGGTCATAGACTATCCATTCCAAGACTTTGGAGATGGGGGAAGGATAGATATTTGCCTGTAGTTGGTATGAATGGTCCTGTCTCCGCTTTTGAAAACCGGCGTTACAACTGCAGCTTTCCAGAGTTTGGGGAATTGAACAGAAATAAGGGAGAGGTTAAGAATTCTTGTTAGGGGGGCCAGGATCTCATCTAAGGTCAGAGTTAGTAGTTTCAGATCTAAACCGTTGTTGCTGTGCCTGGATTTTCAAAGGACTTGCAGCAGATATTTTTTGGCTTCTGTGGCTTTGATTACTAAGAAGTAAGCTTGCCTGCTGTCAGAAGAGGACATTGGCGTACAGCATTCAAGACAGACTGTTAAGAGGTTGATGGAACTTGAGGAGATGGGTTTATCTATCTAAGAATCCACATACAGGTATTTTGTGAGGTAGCTGTCCAGCACCTGAGACCTAGTATCAGGTGATCCAGCTGCTCCCAGGGCTCAAGCATGATGTGATATAGCACCCAAAGTTTCAGCATCAGGTGATCCAGCATTCAAGGACCAATTCAAGCAAGTTGATCCAGCACCTATGATTCTAGCTTGAGTTGATCCAGAACCCAAGGTTTCAGCATGAGTTGATCCAGCACCCATTTTCCACCATTAGTTGATCTAGCACCTGAGATTCCAGCGAGAGGTGATCCAACATTCAAGGACCCAGCATAAGTTGATTCAGCACCAGAAATTCTAGTGTGAGTTGACCCAGAATGAGATCATCCAGCACCAGAGGTTTCATGAGATAATCCAGCACACACGATTCCAGCATCCAGCTACAGAGATCCAAGCATGAGTTGATTCAGCACCCAAGGTTCCAGTGAGAGGGGATCCAGTACCTGAGGATCCAGCATGAGGTGATCGAGAACCCAAGGTTCCACCAGTACTGAGTTAATCCAGCACCTGAAGTTCCAGCATTAATTGACCCAGCATCCAAGGTATCAGCATAAGGTGATCCAGTGCCCAATGTTCCAGTAAGACATGATCCAGCACCCAGGGTTCCAGCAAGTGAAGATCCATCATCCAAGGTTCCATCCTGAGTGACACAGCATGCAAGGTTTCACCACCCAGGATCCTGCATGAGATGAACCACATACAAGGTTCCAGCATGAGATGATCCAGCACCCAGGATCCAACATGAGTTGATCCAACATTAGGTGCTCTAGCACCCAAGGTTCCAGAATGAGTCACTCCAACATGAGGTGAGCCAGCACCCAACGTTCTGGCATGAGGTGATCCAGCATCTATGGGTCCAGTATGAGGTGATCCAGCACCCAAGGTTCCAGCTAACATATGAACATACAAAATTGCCTGCAGAAACAGGCCTCATGGTCTATTGAGTCTGCTCGAGTGTGCAGCTAGCCCCTCATCTCGCAGCTGCCTCTCCCCCTTCCCAGTATCCCTTACCCTTGCCCTGTACCAACTCCTCTTGAAACTGCCCACCGTCTTACAGGACACTATCTCATCTGGTAAGGTTCCATTTGTCCACCACTCTTTCTGTGAAAAAATGTCTCCTCATCTCCCTCTTGAATCTTCCCCACCTCCAATCTCGGTCCATGCCCTCTCATGTCCCTCCCCCTTCTCATCTGAAAAATCCCTTATGTGTAGGTCTTATTTATTCCCTTCAGACACTTAAAGGTCTCGATCATATCCCCCATCCCTCCTCTCCTCCAGCGAATACATATTCAGCTGTCCCAGCCTGTCCTTGTATGGCTTGCTCTCCAATCCCTGGATCATCTTTGTGGCTCTTCGCTGCATCCCCACCAACAATCTGATGTCCTTCTTCAGGAATGGGTGCCAGTACTGCATGCAGTACTCCAGATGAGGCTTGACCAATGACCTATACAGGAGCAGGATAACCTCCCTCCTTCTGGAGGAGATCCCTCTCGCAATACACACCAGCATTTTGTTGGCTTTTGTTACCACCTTTCTGCATTGAGCAGAGTTGTTCATGCTCCCTGTAATGATCACTCCTAGGTCCTTCTCCTTTGTGGAGCTCCCCAACTGTACCCCATTCAAGTGATAATCCCTCTCCTGGTTCCTGGCTCTGAAGTGCAGAACCTTGCATTTCTTGGTGTTGAACCCCAACTGCCATTTTTCTGCCCTCTCCTGCAGCTTAGTCAGGTCCTCCTGCAACCCCTTCCACCACTCCACGTCATCAACCACAGCTCCCATCTTGGTATAGTCTGTGAACAGACTGATATTCTCTGGATCCCGTGTGAGATATCTGCAATAAAAATCCCAAACAGCACTGGTCCCAGTACCAATCCCTGTTGTACTCCACTTGTTACCGCTCTCAGTGACGAGAGGTCCCCCATCACCACCACCCTTTGCTGCCTTCCCTTTAGCCAGTTTGTGATCAATTTCAAAATTTTTGGTCCCGCCTCCACATATTTCAGTTTCCCCCCCAACCTCCCATGCAACACTGAATCAAAGGCCTTGCTGAAGTCCAAATACAGGACATCCACTGCATGGCCCTTATCCATTCCCGCGTCACCCAGTCATAGTACTCTACAAGATTTGTCTGTCAGGATCTGCCTGCTATAAATCCATGCTGTTGACAATCCTGGAGACCATTTTCCTCCAAGAAGCTCACTAGCCTCTCTTTTAGTATGGTCTCCATGAGCTTTCCCACGATCGATGTGAGGCTCACTGGTCTATAGTTTCCTGGATCATCTTTTGGGTCACTTTTGTGGATGGGCACCACATGGGCCATTCTCCGGTCCTGTGGTACACATCGCATGTCCAGGGAGGTGTTGAACAGGTCAGCCAGTGGCCCCACCAGGACCTCTGCCAACTCCCTTAGTACCTTAGGGTGAATGCTATCAGGTCCAGGTGCTTTGTCCACCCTTAATGCCCTCAACCCATCCAGTACCCTGCTCTCTGTAATTCCTACATCTGTCATACCCCCTCATCTACCCCACCCTCGCCTGGGGTATCTGCCCCCCCTTCTCCTGCGCAAATACAGAGCAGGAGTATTCATTCAGTGCCTCTGTCTGCTCCACCCCTTTCTCCACCCACCCACCCCATCCTTCTTAATCCTCACCAGCTGATCCTTGCTCTTTATTCTCTCTCTGATGTAGTGGAAGAAGTCTTTTTCTCCACTTTTGATTCCCTGCACCAGTCTCAGCTCCCTGGATGTCTTGGCCGCCCTTATGAGTCTGGTAACCTCCCTGGACTTCCCCATGTATGTATCCTTATCTTCACCCCTCCCCAATTTCCTGTACTTTCAAAAAGCTGCCCTCTTGGCCCCCACCCCTTCCATAACCTCCTGTGTCAGCCAACTGGGTTTCTTTGCCCTTCCCTTCTTGCTTTTCTTCCTAGTGCAAGACTCTGTTGCCTCTGCCAGCTCTTCCTTTATGATGTCCCATTTCTGGTCTGCATCCATGTGTGGTTGCATTCCTGCCAGGTGCCTGCCCAAAATTTCTCCCATCTTCTTAAAGTCCACCCCCCTAACCTCAATCACCCTTGTGCCCCCTGTTTCCCTCCCCATATTGAGCATGAACCACACCAAATAATGGTCACTCCTAGCCAGTGGTTCCTTCACCTCCAGATTCCTTACAGCTTCCCCGTTATCCAGTACAAGGTCCAGAGTCCTTTCTAACCAAGTCAGCCCCAGACCAGCTGTGTCAGAAAGCTGTCTTGAAATGCTTCTAGCAGGACCCACTCCCTTGCACTCATGGTGGATGGTGTGCCCCACTCCACCCCCAGTAGGTTGAAGTCCCCCACCACTACTGTTCTCACCTTCCTGCAGACCCTCCTAATTTGTTCAGCTAAGTTTCTGTCCAGGTCAATCCCCTGAGCTGGTGGCCTGTACACACCACACCCATCCTCAGTGTCCTATTCTTTGTATCTTGGAACTGCATTCATAGTGCTTCTGTCCTCCTCTTCTTCCCTTCCTCCCTTATGCACTTTATCCCCTCCCTTACATAGATCGCCACTCCCCCCATTCCCGTTAGCCCTATCTTTTCTGAATAACCTGAACCCTGGGATCATCATATCCCAGTCTTGGTACAGGGTGGCCCACGTTTCTGTGATGGCCGCAATGTCCACCCCCTCCACCACCAAGAGGGCCTGTAACTCTGCTATTCTATTCCTTAGGCTTCTTGCATTCAATGAAACCACCCTCCATCCTGTCTTCTCCTCTTCCCTACCCCTGCTCTTCCCCCCTTATCCCTCCCTGTGTGGCTTCCCCACTGCCTTTACCCATAACTAGGGGGTGAACTCACTAGGCTCCCCTTTCTGAACCCTTTTCCTATCAGCAGTCCCCTCACCACCCCCTCCTAGTTTAAATCCACCTTTGTTGATATATATATATATACCCCTCAATTCCCCATTTTCGTACTCCCTTCCCCTCCCTGTTCAAATGTAACCTGTCCCCTGCATATAGGTCACTATTGCCCTAGGTCCTACCCCAGTCTGACACTAATCCACATTCCCTGGTATGGCACCAATCCCCCAGCCACTCATTAAACTCCTCTATCCTTTTTTTCCTCACTGTACTCGCACATGGTACTGGTAGTACCTCAGAGAATGCCACTGACCCCCAACCTCCTCACACTGCCTTCCCAGCTCATCGAACCTCCCCTTTACCACCTCTACCATCTCCCCCACCAAGTTGTTTGTACCCATGTGCATCATTATGTGAGGTTTCTCCTTCCCCCTCCATGCGCACTTGAGAAGTGCCTACCCCGCCCTGCCTGCAGTCAACCCTGGAATAGCCTTGACCCAGATATGACTGTGCCTTTCTCTCCTTCTGCCCCATCTGACCCCTTTTAGTATAGAATCCCCCAGCATTAGTACCCCATCTTCTTGTCCCATGCCCCCTCCTCCTGTTTTTGCTGTCCAAATTTCCAGAGTCCACACTGCCCTGCACCTTATTACCTCTATCCGCACCATTTTTGACTCCTACATCTTCCCCAATTTCCACCTCTCCCTCCGCCTCTACCGTGCTCTTCTACTCCCCCCTTTCTTCCTTTCCCAGCCTGACTCCTGACTCCTGGGCCTTTACTACCCTTCTCCTCCCCTCTTCCCATGACCTCCGACACCTCAACTACCACCTCCGATGCCAACACTGCAAACCTATTACTTGCTACCCCCGCAGTGGTGCCCATCTCCTCCTTTGCCCTGCACTGAGCCTTCCCTCCACTTACTGCCCCTCTGCACTGCTCTCCTCACCCCACCCCCACTACATTCTCATGGGATTTAGCCCTGCTGGTCCTCCTCTGTTTCTCCCAGCTACTCCTCTCCAGGGTCCCTCCTGCCCCAGCCCCCCTTCCTCACTAGCTCCTTCCAGAGCCCCTGTACCTCCTCTTGCAGTCTCCTCAGCCTGTAAAAAATTGGACAACCTCCGAGTTTCCATAGTATATTCATCCAAACAGCCACCTCTCAAGCATTGCACCCCACTATCCTCCCTGTGCCTGCCCCTCTCACTCCATGGTGTCCATCATTCCATCCACTATTCTGATGTCACCCACCACTCTTATTCATGCCCCTCCCCCAGTGCGATCCCCCCATAATGCCCCATTTTCCTTCCTGCCACTATTCACACTTAACTTAAACGTAACCTCAATTCCTTATCACACAGTCTGTACAGCAATAGCTGGATACCATATGTGACCCTACTAGCTTGCTTCTGAGTCCTTCTTTACCCAATTCTCCCTAGCTTGCTAGCTCAGAAACTCTAGTTAACACATTTATACATAACCTTGCCAGTTTGAACTTTAGACTTTCAACTTTAAAATATGCTTTTACCCTTCCTTAACCCAAGCTTGTCAGTTTGACTTTCAAATTTGCAACTTTAAAACATTTAAACTTTAAAATCCAGCTAGTAAAAGCTTGAATGCCTGAACTTTTCACTGCCTGCCTATTAGCTTTAAGAGTTAGTTCATATGGGCAGTTTGCAGCTACCCAAGCTCCTCCCTCACAGCATCCAAGCCCAACTCCAAGTGGCTTTCCAGTATTTAAGAAAGGCTGGTGGAGGAGTGGGTGGGAGGACTTTTCCAGCCAACAACAGTCCTACAGTTAAAGAAAAATTTGAGCTACTCCCAAACCAACAGCAAACTCACAAAAAATCAGTTACAGAGTTAAACTCGCCCTTCTACCTCTCCCCACATCCAGCAGAATGGGCAGACAAACTGTTTCTGTGAACACTTAAATAGAGATTCAAACTGAATTCCAACAAACTTGATTGGCTGATCTGTCTCTGGGCAAAGAAACCCCTCCCCAAGCCAGCCAGCAACAGTCCTCCAGGAAATCAGTTACAGAGTTGAAGAGAGATTTATGCTACTCCCAAACCAACAACAACTCCCAAAAGTCAGTTACAGAGTTAAAGCTTTAAGCAACAGTCCTCCAGTTAAATAAAGCTACTCCCAAACTATCATCAACTTACAAAAAATCAGTTACAGAGTTAAAGAAAGATTTAAGCAACAGTCCTCCAGTTAAAGAAAGCTAAAGATGACTCAACAACCAAGGTTCCTGTGTGAAATGATCCAACACCCAAGGTCCAATGTAATTCATGCATGAGGTGATCCAGCATCCAAAATCTGATCCAAGTATAAGGGTGATCCAGCAGCCAAGGTCCAGCATGAGGTGATCCAGCACCCGAGGTTTGAACATAAGGTGATCTAGCAGCCAAGGTTTCAGCATGAAGTAATCTAGCACCCAAAGTCTAGGTCCAGTACAAGTATTAGGTGATCCAGGACCAAAGATACAATCCAAGCATAAGGTGATCAAGCATTCAGGGTCCCAGCATTAATTGATCCAGCTCCCAAGGTTCCAGTATGAGTTAATCCAGCACATAAGGTCCAGCATGAGGTGATCTAGATTCCAAGGTTCCAGCATGAGTTAATCCAGCACCCAAGGTTCCATCATGAGATGATTTAGCACCCAAGGTTTCAGCATGAGATGATCCAACAGCTAAGGTTCCAGCATAAGGTGATCCAGCACCCAATGTTCCAGTATAAGGTGGTCCAGCACCTCAGCTTCCAGCATCAAGTGACCCGCTCCAAAAGTTCAGTGTTAGGTGATTCCCACTCCCCGGGCCCAGCTAACATGCAGAAATCTCTTAATATACTGTATATCCCCTCTAGATGAGCAGACAATAAGCAGTATTGTTTAGTCCTCCTTTCCCAGTCAACAAAAACTAAATAAATATACAGATGAAACTGCTATTAATAATACTGCTCACTTTGCCTTACAGGACTCAGCTAGAGCCCATCACTGTACTCTTTATATGGATTTTAATATTCTTCCTCCTAAAGACAGCATCCTTTTTTAATTATATATGTTGTTTTAGAATATGATTGTTCACCAATCCCATGTAATTTGACAAGTAAATTTCAGGAGATTCAGGACATATATCACACATAGGCTATTAAAACATGGCACTAAGAAAAATCCACTCAAAAGGTGAGTGAATGCTTTTCAAACTAACAAGGCCCAAGACTGTAAAATAAATTGGCCCTTTGAATTTAGCATTAGCAGATCACCTGCATTTTAAAACTAAATGTGCATGGCTATTTGATTACGTCCTCAAAATGTAAATGTCTGTTGTAAGTGTGTATTTATGTGTTTGTTGGTGTTTTAGCTTTTTAAGTCAATCAGTTTTGTATGGATCCCAGGCATGACTGAAAATGGGCCAGTGATCCAGTCCACCCCCTTGTAAATAAACAAATGAATAAATAAATACATAACTTTATCCTGTTCTTCAAAAGTAACAGGTGGGAAAGTTGCACTGCACCCCCAATTATTTGTAAAGATGGAGTGGCGCTACTGTACAACTTGGGTACAAATAATTGTTTGCTCACCTGGCAACTAACTAGATAAGTTATGATTGCAAGTTGATATTGGCATATGACACTTTTCTGCACCATATTTTAAAAAAAATTCTGCAAATATTCTAAAGTTTAGCCCATTATATTCTAAAATTACGCAAAATCATTTTTCAGTATTTACAGCATAATTTTACTTTTTTTTTCACACCAGCTATTTTGTTTTTAGGTCAGATAGTTACACAACAACAAAATGGATGATGTGAAACAGTACTGCAGTATCTTTAAATTTATTTATTCATTTATCAAGTCTAGGATTACAAATACCTTTGAGCCTTGGCTCTTTTACAAAGGTTCCACGTCAGAGAAATACAAATTATGGGGAACATCAAGACAGACATTACAACAATGTGGACATTGCAAACAGAGTACAGATTAATACAGTTCAAGGGTAGCATTGTAACAAGGCAGCCAGCGGCATTTGTCGAGAAAATAGACAACAGATAAAGTGCCAGAGTCATAGGGAGAGGGAAGGGGGAGAAGGAATGTAGGAAGGGTGGGAGGAGGGTGAAAAGTGCAGCATTGGGTATACCAAGATGTGAGGGTAGAATCCAGTGAGGAGGGAAGGGGGACAACTAAAGCAGAAAGGGAAGTGGAGAAACAAGGTTAAGTTGGGCAGTCACAGGAGCTGTTGGTAGTGAGATAGTCCCGGAGCCTAGTTTTAAACATACCAATTGTATTGTAAATAATACAAGAGATCTCCAGTCTTATTGCATATCTATGCTTTTTTCTTGCTGTATCTGATTTCCATGCTATTTTTTCACAATAGTTTTAGCACCTGAAGACTTTTTTTTTAAATAATTGTGCAGTATTCTGCACACTTGAAAAAATATGCAACTTTGGCACTTTATAGTGTATGGTGGAATGCTATTCTAGCTCGTTTTTCCACCATACTGAAATGTTGTTCAGACACACACACACTCGCACACACACATATACACACAAATGAATGGAATGCTGTGCTGATCATATATGCAGAACAGAGTTCCATTCATTTAGAGTAAAAAGGTTGAGCCATGCTTTCAGAGCAGCAACAGAAAACCGCCACATGGCAATATTATTTCAGACATCACTGAAAATGGCCGTGGCAGTTTTCAGACAAGGGAGCAGATCATTAACTTCAAGGGAAAATGAAGGATCAACCAGATATGTTCCGTATAGATTTATTTACTTACAAGGTTCTGCCTCAGTCCGTTCATTTACTCGAAAAGTGAATCATCCTGCCGCCATGTTTTGTTTTTTTTTTGTAAATCCCTCCCACAGTAGAGCCGCAACCAATGGGAGTTTGCATTGTTAACATAGGGACGCCCAGCCCCTAGCAACTACACAACTCATCATACGAACAAGTCATAACTCTGGGAGACAACAATTTATTTTCTCAATGGTAAAAATACATTTAGAAAGCTGAAAATTATTAGTAAAATAATTTGAGAGGCACCATACATTATAAAAAATACAGAATGGGAAACCCCATGCAGAACGAGTGTGCTCTACCATCTCGGAGTCTGATTCCCATGAACCTCTCAAGCTTCACTCTCGAGGTCACAGGGAATCAGACCCCTCTGTGGCAGAACACACTGGTTCTGCATGGTTACCCATCCAGTATTCTCTATGTCTGCACTACACAGAGAAATAGATACAAGGCATGAGTTGGTAATACACGAATATGATTTGCAAAGCAATTATTATATGTCCGGTATTTCAGGGTACTTATATTAATGAGTTTGAATTACTGAAGCAGTGTTTAATTAAGCAATAATACACAACAGAAGTGCAGTATATCATGAGATATTGTCATGCATTGGGTGCACTGTGAGGCATGAGGCAATACCGAGTGCTTTCAACCACCCAAGAAGTGATGACATCCCATGATATATCACACCTTGGAGTGCATTACTGTATTTATAAAATGTCCCCAAAGTTTTAGTAAATGGCTGATCTTAGTAATCAGTTTTGAATCGTGATGATATGCTGAGATATTGTCCCAGGGCAAAGTTTGCTTCAGCCAATCATCTTCCAGAATTTCTCCTAGCCATTTTATAATAAGAAATAGTTGAAGCAGTTTGATTAAAATGTGTTAAAGTCATTATGTTTCAGCAAAATGTGCTACTTATTTAAAAGTGTTCTCTGTTGCTTTAATAAATTAACCTTTGTATGCAGTCTGCCCTCTGTGTCTCCTTGCATCATATGCTGTCCAAACGATTGGACTTATATGGTTGGAATGCTAAAAGTGAAAGGTAAAATGAACAAAGGGATCCTGTGCTCTGTACCTCTTTTGACAAATACAATACTGTAGGTGTCTTTTGGTTAGGAATCTTTGATTTAGACTAGTTTGGGTGGGTCAACTCAACGCTCCCATCCCTATCTTATTACAGGATTGGAGTTCAGCCCAGGAAAAGGAGGAAATATCTTGAAGACAGCATTGTTTGTCACTCAACTGCTACGATAAACAGGTTGAAGAAGAGTTGTGTTTTGAACTCTGCTTTGATTGGTAACCTGATTCCCTAAAATCTTCCTCTGACCGCAACCACAGGCTGGGTGCAGGCAATTCAATACTACAACAACACAACAGCAGGCCCCAGCCTGTCGAACCTCAACATTACTGCCGCACCAAACCATAATTACAAAACATAAACAAGCAAGGCTCTTCTGTTGCCAGCAGACACACAGGCACTAAGTTGCACAGAAAGCCTATGGGGGAACATTGAAGTCCTGGCATCTGAAGTGTAAGCAAGCAAGAGCAGGGTTTACTGTAACATGAGCAGGATACATTTTACAAACTAGGATAAACCGCATCTCTAAAGACAATAGCTTATATTCGCAAACCTTTGGTGTGCATGAAGCACTTGGTATTTTAGCTTTATGTTCCCCTGCTATTCATGAAGCTGACATAGCCCCCAAGAGAACATGGCCCACAGGAGATGAGTGAAGGTAGCACATCTCAAATGGCTGCTGTGAGCCATATTCAGTCCTGACATGCCAATGAACCTTTAGGGCATGCAAGGTGCTAAGGGCCATTTTCATGCCCATTATGGGCTCATTAGCACTCATCACAATGGGAGGGGGTTCTGTTATTGCCACAGGATCACTGCAGTGAGCAGCATTATAATGGAGATGAGGGCAGGGAGGGGGGATTCTGCTCTTACCACAGGATCACTGCAGAAAGTGGCATTATTATGGAGATGCGGCTGGGAGGGGGTGCACACTGGACTGCCAGGATGGGCAGGCTGCCGTGCTGCTGTCTGCAGTATGGCAGCCTGCCTGTGGGTGGCATGCAACTTAAGTCTACTTGTTGTAGACTTATCTTTTGGGAGCGCATCTCCGGACTTGTCCCGGAGATGCGCCACCTGGTCAGCCTGTGAATGGGGCTGCACACCATATGCATGGGCACACCCCCTTCACAGCCCCTCCAGATGCCCAGCATATCATTATGGGCAATCTGGCATGCATCTGCGATGTGCTGATGCATCAGGGATGAGCTGGTGCATTGGTCCCCTGCCAGAATCGTGCCAGTGCACAAATTGGGGATATGCTGGCGCATCTCAGATGCACTGGGAACATCCCTTCTGAGAATCCTGCCCCAAGTATTTAAGATTTATGCTCCCTTGCTATTCATGAAGCACTTAGTATTTAAACTTTATCCTCCCTTGCTATTTATGAAGTACTTAGTATTTTAGCTTTATGTTCCCCTGCTATTCATAAAGCACTTAATATTTTAGCTTTATGCCCCCTGCCATACATGAAACACTTAGTATTTTAGCTTTATGCTCCTCTCCTATTCATGAAGAACTTAGTATTCTAGTCTTATGCTCCTCTCCTATTCATGAAGCACTTAGTATTTTAACTTTATGCTCCCTTGCTATTCATGAATAAGTTGGCATTCTAGCTTTATGCTTCCCTGCTATTTATGAAGCACTTAGTATTTTAACTTTATGTTTCCTACTGTTCGTGAAGCACTTAGTATTTCAGTTTTATGTTCTCCCTCTATTCATGAATAACTTAATATTTTAGCTTTATGTTCCCCTGCTGTTCATGAAGCATAGTATTTTAGTTTATTTTCTCCCGTTATTCATGAAACATTTACAGTAGTATTTTAGATTTATGTTCCTATGCCGTTCATAAAGCACTTAGTATTTTAGCTTCATGTTCACCTGCTATTGATGAATAACTTAATATTTTAGCTTTATACTCCCCTGCTATTTATGAATAACTTTGCATTTTAGCTTTATATTCCCCTGCTGTTCATGAAGCACATAGTATTTTAGCTTTATGATCCCCTGCCGTTCATGAAGCACTTTGTATTTTAGCTTTATATTCCACTGCTATTCATGAATCATTTAGTATTTTAGTTTTATATTCCCCTTCTGTTCATGAACCACTTAGTATTTAAGCTTTATTATGTTACCCTGCTATTCGTGAAACACTACGTATTTTAGCTTTATATTCCCCTTCTGTTCATGAAGCACTTGATATTTTAACTTTATATTCCCCTGCTATTCATGAAGCACTTAGGTTTTTCGCTTTATGCTCCCCTACTGTTCATGAAGCAGTTAGTATTTTAGCTTTATGGTTCCCCTCTATTCATGAAGCACTTAGTATTTTAGCTTTATCACCCGTTCCTATTCATGAAGCAGTTACAGTAGTATTTTGACTTTTGGATCCCCTCCTATTCATGAAGTGCTTAGTATTCTAGCTTTATGATCCCCTCCTATTCATGAAGCACTTGGTATTTGAGCTTTATGTTCCCCTGCTATTCATGAAGTATTTAGTATTTTTAGATTGTGTTTCACTGCTATTCATGAAGTACTTAGTAGTTTAACTTTATAATCCCTGCTATTCATGAAGCACTTTGTATTTTAGTTTCATGTTCTACCGCTACTCATGAAGCACTTAGTATTTTAGCGTTATGTTCCCCTGCTATTCATGAATAACTTAGTATTTTAGCTTTATGTTCCCCTGCTGTTCATGAAGCACTAAGTGTTTTAGCTTTATGGTCCCCTGCTATTTATGAATCACCTAGTATTTTAGCTCTGTTCTCCTTTGCTATTTGTGAAGCACTTAGTATTTTAACTTTATGTTCCCCTGCTATTCATGAAGCACTTATTATTTTAGTTTTAGTTCTCTCGCTATTCATGAAACACTATTTTTTTTTAGTTTTATGTTCACCTACTGTTCATGAAGCACGTAGTATTTTAGCTCTATGTTCCCCTGCTGCTGATGAAGCACTTCGTATTTTAGCTTTATGCTCCTCCGCTATTCATGAAGCACTTAGTATTTTAGATTTTCCACCCCCTCCTATTCGTGAAGCAGTTACAGTAGTATTTTAGCTTTAGGATCCCCTCCTTTTCCTGAAGCGCTTAGTATTCTAGCTCTATGAACCCCTCCTATTCATGAAGCACTTGGTATTTGTGCTTTATGTTCCCTGCTGTTCATGAGGTATTTAGTATTTTTACATTGTGTTCCACTGCTATTCATGAAGCACTTAGTATTTCAGTTTTCTGATCCTCTTCTATTCATGGAGCACTTAGTAATTTAGCTTTATGTTCCCCTGCTATTCATGAAGCACTATGTATTTTAGTTTCATGTTCTCTTCCTATTCATGAAGCACTTAGTATTTTAGCTTTATATTCCCCTGCTGTTCATGAAGCACTAAGTGTTTTAGCTTCATGTTGCCCTGCTATTAATAAATAACTTAATAATTTAGCATTATGCTCCCCTGCTATTTATGAATCCCTTAGTATTTTAGCTCTATTCTCCCTTGCTATTTGTGAAGCACTTAGTATTTTAATCTTCTGTTTCCTTTCTATTCATGAAGCACTTAATATTTTAGCTTTATGTTCACCTGCTGTTCATGAAGCACTTAGTATTTTAGTTTTATTATCTTCCCCTGCTATTCATGAAGTACTTAGTATTTTAGCTTTATCATCCCCTGCTAATCATGAAGCACTAGGTATTTTAGGTTTATGCTCCACTGCTATTCCTGAAGCACTTAGTGCAGTGTATTTTAGCTTTCTGGTCCCCTTCTATTTATGGTGCGCTTAGTATTCTAGCTTTATGATCCCCTCCTATTTATGAAGCACTTGATATTTGAGCTTTATGTTCCCCTGCTATTTGTGAAGTGTTTAGGATTTTTACATTGTGTTCCACTGCTAATCACGAAGCGCTTATTATTTTAGCTTTCCGATCCTCTCCTATTCATGAAGCACTTAGTATTTTAACTTTATATTCCACTGCTATTCATGAAACACTTAGTATTTTAGCTTTATTATGCCTCCCTGCTGTTAATGAAGCACTTAGTATTTTAGTTTTAAGTTTCCGTACTATTCATTAATAACATAATATTATTACTTTAGGGTCCTGTGCTATTTACAAATCACTTAGTGTTTTAGCTCTATGCTCCCTTGTTATTTGTCAAGCACTTAGTATTTTAACTTCATCTTCCCCGCTATCCATGAAGCACTTAGTATTTTAGTTTTATGTTCTCCCACTATTCATGAAGCACTTAGTATTTTCACTTTATTATGTTCCCCTACTCTTCATGAAGCACTTAGTACTTTAGCTTTCTGATCCTCCCCTAATCCTGAAGCACTTAGTGTTTTAGCTTTATGTTCCCCTGCTGTTCATAAAGCACTTAATATTTTAGTTTTATGTTCCCCTGCTATTCATGAAACACTTAGTATTTTAGGTTTATTATGTTCCCCTGCTCTTCATGAATCACTTAATATTTTAGCTTTATGTTCCCAAACTGTTCATTAATAACATAATATTTTAGCATAATGCTCCCCTGCTATTTGCAAATCATAGTGTTTTAGCTCTACACTCACTTGCTATTTGTGAAGCACTTAGTATTTTAACTTTATGTTCCCCTCCTATTCATTAAGCACTTAGTATTTTAGCTTTATCCTCCCCTGCTGTTCATGAAGCACTTAGTATTTTAGCTTTATTCTCCCCTGCTATTCATTAAGCACTTAGTATTTTAACTTTATTATGTTCCCCTGCCATTCATGAGGCACTTAGTATTTTAGCTTTATCCTCCCCTGCTATTCATGAAGCACTAGGTATTTTAGGTTTATGCTCCACTGAAACATAGAAACATAGAAACATAGAAGTTGACGGCAGATAAGGACCGCAAGGCCCATCCAGTCTGCCCATTTCTTTTTCTACCTTATAAATGTGCCATCGGCCTTTGCTCTGTCAGTGACCTATCTATTCATAGTCATTTGTATTGCTCCCTTATGCCTATCCCATGCCTGTTTGAAGCCCTGCACTGTATTCATAACCACCACTTCTTGTGGTAAGCCATTCCATGCATCTACCACCCTTTCTGTGAAAAAGAATTTCCTCACATTCCCCTTAATCGGCCTCCCTCTAATCTCATGCTGTGTCCTCTTGTCCTGCTATTTTTCTTATATTTAAACATGTTAGACTCTTTTCACCTTGTTTATGCCCTTAAGGTGTTTAAATGTCTCGATCATATCACCTCTCTCCCTCCTTTGCTCAAGGGTATACATATTGAGCTCCATTAATCTGTCCTCATATGTCTTCTGATGCAGTCCCTGCACCATTTTGGTTGCCCTTCTCTGGACTGCCTCAATTTGGTTAATGTCCTTGTGAAGGTGTGGCCTCCAATACTGCACGCAGTACTCCAGATGGGGCCTAACCAATGTCTTGTACAGAGGGATTATTACCTCCCTCTCACTTGACTTGTGATACCCTACTAATACACACCCTAACACCCCCTAGCCTTACCTACTGCTTTAGAGGTCTGCTTGGATGATTTTAGGTCATCAGTGATGATGATGCCCAAGTCTCTTTCTTCCTTTGTGACTGCTAGCAACTCCCCTCCCAGTCTATAAGTGGCTTCAGGGTTTCTCTTCCCTATGTGCATGATTTTGCACTTCTTTGCATTAAATCCCAGTTGCCACTCTTCTGACCATTCTGCTAGTTTATCCAGATCTCTTCTCATTCTGCCCACCCCATCTGGATCATCTACTCTGTTGCAGATCTTGGTGTCATCTGCAAACAGACAAGCCTTACCCTCTAGTCCATCTGCGAGGTCACTAATGAAGATGTTGAATAGGACTGGCCCCAGGACTGATCCCTGAGGTACCCCACTTGTGACTTGCATCTCTTCTGACTGTATACCATTTACCACCACTCTCTGTTTTCTGCCAGTCAACCAGTTTGCCACCCAGTTGACCAACTGACCCACCCCGAGCCTACCTAGCTTATTTATCAATCTTCTATGTGGAACAGTGTCAAAAGCTTTGCTGAAGTCAAGGTAGGCGACATCAACTGCTCCCCCTTGGTCCACCACTCTGGTTACCCAGTCAAAGAAATCTATGAGATTAGTTTGACAGGACCTTCCTTTTGTAAACCCATGCTGTCTTGGATCCTGTGCCCCTATGGATTCCAGGTGTTGCACTATCCTTTCCTTAAGGAGTGCCTCCATAATCTTGCTCACTACTGAGGTAAGACTGACCGGTCTGTAGTTCCCCGCCTCCTCCCTGCTATTCATGAAGCCATTAGTGCAGTGTATTTTAGCTTTCTGGTCCCCTTCTATTCATGAAGCATGTAGTATTTGAGCTTTATCACCCCCTCCTATTCGTGAAGCACTTAGTATTCTAGCTTAAAGATCCCCTCATTTTTATGAAGCACTTAATATTTGAGTTTTATGTTCCACTGCTATTCATGAAGTATTTAAGATTTTTACATTGTGTTCCACTGCTATTCATGAAGCACTTAGTATTTTAGCTTTCAGATCCTCTCCTATTCATGAAGCACTTAGCATTTTAGCTTTATGTTTCCCTGCTGTTCATGAAACACTTAGTATTTTAGCTTTATGTTCCCTGCTATTCATGAAGCACTTAGTATTTTAGCTTTATGTTCCCGTACTATTCACTAATAACGTAATATTTTAGCTTTAGGCTCCCTTGCTATTTACAAATCACTTAATGTTTTAGCTCTACGCTCCCTTGCTATTTGTGAAGCACTTAGTATTTTAGCTTTATCCTCCCCTGCTATTCATGAAGCACTTAGTATTTTAGATTTATGCTCCCTGCTAGTCATTAAGCCCTTGTTTTTTTAGGTTTATGTTCCACTGCTATTCATGAAGCACTTAGTACAGTGTAGTGTAGCTTTCTGGTCCCCTTCTATTCATGAAGCACTTAGCATTTTAGCTTTATCACCTCCTCCTATTCATGATGCACTTAGTATTCTAGCTTTACGATCCCCTCCTATTCATGAAGCACTTGATATTTGAGCTTTATGTTCCCCTGCTATTCATGAAGTATTTAGTATTTTTACATTGTGTTTCACTGCTATTCATGAAGCACTTAGTATTTTAGCTTTCTGATCCTCTCTTATTGATGAAGCACTTAGTATTTTAGCTTTATGTTTCCATGCAATTCATGAAGCACTTTCTATTTTATTTTCATGCTTTCCCGGTATTTATGAAGCACTTAGTATTTTAGCTTTATGTTCCCCTGTTGTTCATGAAGCACTAAGTGTTTAGCTTTATGTTCCCCTGCTATTCATGAATAACTTAATATTTTTGTTTCATGCTCCCCTGCTATTTATGAATCACTTAGTGTTCTAGCTCTATGCTCCCTTGCTATTTGTGAAGCACTTACTATTTTAACTTTATGTTCTCCCGCTATTCATGAAGCACTTAGTAGTTTATATTTTATATTCTTCCACTATTCATGAAACACTTAGGGCCCGATTCTAGAAGGGAGGTGCAAGTTGCGGCCGAATGCAACTTGCGCCACCAGCAACTGCGGCATTGACCCTGCGCCCTATTCTAAAAGGGGCAGGGTCTCCGCAGCAAAGTCCTGTGACTTGCGCCATGCGGCAAGGTATGCTGCACAGGGGAGGGTACCTGGCCAGCATGCCCTAACCTGCTGCCACAGGGTGCAAGTGCACCCCCCCTGCCCAGCAAGCCAGAGGTACCCCACAGGGCTGCCCACACCACCATCCCCTGACTGCCCCATTGCAAAATGTCCTGTGGGGCAGTGCAGTCAACCCCCCCACCCATGCCCTGATCCGAGTCACCAGCCACAAATGCGGCATATACCCAGTGAAGCCCTGGTAGTCTAGTGCCCCCCCATCAATGTCACATATAAACATATCACCATTACCCTGGTAGTCTAGTGCCCCCAATCATCATAGAATACATAAAGGTCTCCAAATCCCTGGCAGGCTAGTGGCCCCCGATCATTATAAAATAAATAACTATCCCCAAATCCCTGGTAGTCTAGCGCCCCCCTCCCCGATCACCATAATATAAATATAGAACTCCAAATCCCTGGCAGTCTAGTGGCCCCCTCGATCATCATACAATACATAAATATCTCCACATCCCTGGTAGTCTAGTGCCCCCCCGATCATCATAAAATAATTAAAGCTCTCCAAATCCCTGGTAGTCTAGTGGTCCCCCACCACCCCATGCAGCTGTGCCAGTCCACCCAGAACCCCCCTACCCATCCCCAGCCGGCAACTGGCACAGCCCACTTCTCACCTCCATGGCCAGCCACTGACTGAGTTCCATATGAGCGCTTACTATAAAGATGCACTCAGAAATTAATTTCTGAGTGCATCTTACAAGAAATGCTCATACAAAGGCTCAGTCGTGGCTTTGCCGTGAAGAATGAGCTGTGCCAGTCACCGACTGGGGATGGGTGGGGGTGCTGGGTGGACTGGCATGGCTGGGTGGGGGCCACTAGACTACCAGGATGTGGAGATCTTTATTTATTGTATGATGTCTGAGGGGCCACTAGACTACCAGGGATTTTGAGAATGTTATTTATTTTATGATGATTGGGGTTGCTAGTCTACCAGGGATATGAGGGTAGTTATTTAATTTATCATGATCGGGGCCACTAGACTACCAGGGAAGGGTAATCGCCAGACTGGCGGCTGGTGACCGGGATCAAGCACGGGTGGGGGGATGGCAGTGCTGCCCTGCAGGGCTTGTGCCAATGGGTGTTATGGGCAGATAGGACACCCTGCAGGGCATGGTTACCACAGGGAGTCAGGGGCAGGGGGTGGCCTGCCCTGGGGGCAGTTACTGTGTGGGGGTATGGGGGGCATGTACCCGACGTGGGTTAGGGCCGGGTGTGCGATGCCCATTGAGGCACCTACAGAGGAGGTCAGGGCATGGGGAGGAGGGCACGTGGCCCAGGTCTATGGGACCCTCGGAGGAGGCTGTAAGTTACACCAGCTAAATGCAGGTGTAACTTACATTGCCGTATCTCCTCTGGGGGTTCTTGTAGAATCCCGATGGTGGGAACTTTGTGGCTGCCCTTCTAGAATGGGGCACAATTGCTGCCGTAAACCCTAAGCAGCCATGGCACAGGGATCTATGGCGCAACTGCCAGTGTAACTGCTGTTTGCCGCAAGTGGCCTGCGCCATGTCGAAGGCCACATTATAGAATCGCGTGTGTCGCAACTGCTGGCATAAGTTGCTACATATGCTGTTCTACTTGGCGCAACTGCTGTTATGTCAGGTGTAACTCTTCTAGAATCTGGCCCTTAGTATTTTAGCTTTATGTTCACCTGCTGTTCATGAAGCACGTAGTATTTTAGCTGTATGTCCCCCTGCTGCTCATGAAGCACTTAGTATTTTAGCTTTCTTATGTTCCACTGCTTTTCATGAAGGACTTAGTATTTTAGCTTTATGTTCTCCCGCTATTCATGAAACACTTACTATTTTAGCTTCATGTTCCCCTGCTGTTAATGAAGCACTTAATATTTTAGCTCTATGTTCTCCTTCTGTTCATGAAGTACTTAATATTTTAGCTTTATTCTGTTCCCCTCCTATTCATGACGTACTTAGTATTTTAACTTTATTAGGTTCCCCTGCTATTCATGAAGGACTTAGTATTTTAGCTTTATGATGCCCTCCTATTTATGAATCACTTGACAGTTTAACTTTATGCTCCCCTGCTATTAAAGAAGCACGTAGTATTTTAGCTTTATGATCCCCTCCTATTCTTGAAGCACTTAGTATTTTAGCTTTATGTTTTCCTGCTATTCATGAAGCACTTAGTATTTTAGCTGTGTGATCCCCTACCATTCATGAAGCACTTAGTATTTCAGCTTTATGCTCCCCCATTCATGAAGCACTTAGTATTTTAGCTTTATATTCTATTGCTATTCATGAAGCATTTAGTGTTTTAGCTTTATATTCCCCTTCTATTCATGAACCACTTAATAGTTTAGCTTCATTATGTTTCCCTGCTATTCATGAAGCACTTGATATTTAGCTTTATGTCCCCCTGCTATTCATGAAGCACTTAGTATTTTAGCTTCAGGTTCCCCTGATGTTGATGAAACAATTGGTATTTTAGCTTTAGTATGTTTCCCTGCTGTTCATGAAGCACTTAGTGTTTTAGTTTTATATTTCCCTGGTATTCAAGAAGCATTTAGTATTTTAGCTTCATGTTCCCCTGCTGTTCATGAAACAATTGGTATTTTAGCTTTATGTTCACCTGCTATTCATTAAGCACTTACTATTTTAGCAGGATTTGCCCCTGCTATTCATGAAGTACTTAGTATTTGAGCTTTATGTTCCCCTGCTATTGATGAAGATCTTAATATTTTAGCTTGATGTTCCCCTGCCATTCATGAAGCACTTAGTATTTTAGTTTTACATAAACTGAACTTACAAGCTCAAATGGGCAGACTGGGTGGGCCATAGGCCCTTATCTGCCGACACTGCCTATGTATCTATGTTCTCCCACTATTCATGAAGCACTTAGTATTTTAACTTTAATTTGTTCCCCTGCTGTTCAATGAGGACTTAGTATTTTAGCTTTATGTTCCCCTTTTATTAGTGATGCATTTAGTATTTTAGCTTTATGTTCCTCCACTGTTCATGAAGCTCTTAATATTTTAGCTTTATGTTCCCCTCAATTCATGAAGCACTTTGTATTTTAGACTTCTGATCATCTCTTATTCAAGAAGCACCTAGTACTTTAGCTTTATGTTCCACTCCTATTCATGAAGCATTTAATGTTTTTACATTCTGTTCTAGTGCTATTCATGAAGCACTTAGTATTTTAACTTTATGTTCCGCTGCTGTTCATGAAGCACTTAGTATTTTAGTTTTATGTTCTCCCGCTATTCATGAAACACTTACAAGAGTATTTTAGCTTCATGTTTCCGGTTCTATGTGATAACGGCGATCACCGATGGTTGATCAACATTAGGGTGAAGTCACATCGGCGAAAGTTTTTTCAGCGATGGACTCCCCAGCGCACAGCAACACGGCACTGGGGACTTGGATTTTTATTGTTTGTGCTGGGGGCTGTGCCCCCCATGCCCCCACCCCCCTACTTAAAGATTTTAAACTCTAGGGAGTGCATGTTGGGGGGTGTAACTCGGGGTAAAAAAAAAAAAACTCGGGCCGGGTGCAACAAAAGGCACATGAGCCCGGACCTGAACCTGGCACCATACCCGCCGCAGCTGTGGACCAACCCCCATGCTATGACGCTGTTCGGCAGCTCACCACAGCACCAGCTCCTATAGCTCCTCTGTCCCCTCTCTGCCAATGCTTGGCGTGCTCGTTCCCCACGCATTTAGACATATAGCGACATCCAGTCACTATTTCACCCACCCCCACCATTCGGTTGCCCAGCTTCCCCAATTGCCTGATCCACAGGCACCACAACTGAGTCACCCTTTCGGCAGGCGCCCAGTCACTGTCGCCATTATCACAAGGTACCATGTTACCCTGCTGTTCAAGAAGCACTTAGTATTTTAACTTTATTATGTTTCCCAGCTATTCATAAAGCACTTAGTATTTTAGTTTTATGTTCCCCTGCTATTTGTTAATAACATAATATTTTAGCTTTGTGCTCCCCTGCTTTTCATGAAGCACTTAGTATTTTAGCTTTCTGATCCTCTCCTATTCATGAAGCACTTAGTATTTTTGATTTATGTTCCCCTGCTCTTCATGAAGCACTTAGTATTTTAGCTTTATAGTCCACTGCTATTCATAAAGCATTTAGTATTTTAGCTTTATATTCCTCTTCTATTCATGAACCAATTAGTATTTTAGCTTTATCTCCCCTTCTATTCATGATGCATTTAGTATTTTAGCTTTATGTTCCTCCACTGTTCATGAAGCACTTGATATTCTAGATTTATGTTCCCCTACAATTCATGAAGCTTCTTTGTATTTTAGACTTCTGAACCTTTCCTGTTCAAGAAGACACTTAGTACTTTAACTTTATGGTCCACTCCTATTCATGAAGCATTTAGTGTTTTTACATTTTGTTCCAGAGCCAATCATGAAGCACTTAGAATTTTAGCTTTCTGATCCTCTTCTAGTCATGAAGCACTTAGTATTTTTAGCTTTATGCTCCCCTGCTATTCATGAAGCACTTAATATTTTACCTTTATATTCCCCTGCTGTTCATGAAGCACTTTGTGTTTTAGCTTAATGTTCCCCTGCTATTCAGGAAGAACTTAATATTTTAGCTTTATGTTCGCCTGCTATTCATGAAGCACTTAGTATTTTAACTTTATGTTCCCCTGCCGTTCATGAAGCACTTTGTATTTTAGCTTTATATTTCCCTGCTATTCATGAAGCACTTAGTATTTTAACTTTATGTTCCCCTTCTATTCATTAAGCACCTTGCATTTTAGTCTTTATCATGTTCCCGGACCATTAATGAAGGACTTAGTATTTTAGCGTTATGTTCCCCTGCTGTTCATGACGCACATAATATTTTAGCTTTATGTTGCCTTGCTGTTCATAAAGCACTTAGTATTTTAGCTATATGTCCCCCTCCTATTCATTAGGCACACAGTATTTTAGCTTTATTATGTTCCCCTGCCATTCATGAAGCACTTAGTATTTTAGCTTTATGTTCCCCTGCTGTTTATTAAGCACTTATTGTTTTAGCTGCATGCTCAACTGCTATTTTTGAAGCACTTAGTATTTTAACTTTATATTCCTCTGCTATTCATGAAGCACTTAGTATTTTAGTTTTATGTTCTTCCGCTATTCATGAAACACTTACAAGAGTATTTTAGCTTCATGTTTCTGGTTCTATGTGATAATGGTGATCGCCGATGGGTGATTGGCATTAGGGCGAAGTCACATCGCTGAAAGTTTTTTCAGCGTTGGACTCCAGCGCACAACAACATGGTGCTGGGGACTTGGATTTTATTTGTTTATGTGGGGGCTGTGCCCCGTACCCCACCATAAGATTCTCAACTCCAGGGGGGTGCATGTCAGAGGGTATAACTAGGGTTAAAAAAAAACTTGGGCTGGGTACAACAAAAGACACATTCACCCGAACCCGGCATCATATCCGCCATAGCTGCGGACTGACCCCTAATGCCACAGTGCTGCTTGGCAGCTCACCGCAGTGCCAGCTCCAACAGCTCATCTGTCCCCTCCCAGCCAATACTCGGCGTGCTCGCTCTCCCCACGCGCGTAGACATATAGCGACATCCGGTCACTATTTCGCCCACCCCCACCATACGGTCGCCCAGCTTCCTCGATCGCCCAATCCACAGGCATCGCAATTGAGTCACCCTTCCGGCAGGTGCCCAGTCACTGTCGCCATCATCACAGGATACCATGTTACCCTGCTGTTCATGAATCACTTTGTATTTTAGCTTTATGTTCCCTTACTGTTCATGAAGCACTTAGTATTTTAGCTATATTATATTCCCCTGCTCTTCATGAAGCACTTAATATTTTAGCTTTGTGTTCCCCTGCTATTCATTAATAACAATATTTTAACTTTATGCTCTCCTTCTTTTCATGAAGCACTTACAATTTTAGCTTTATGTTCCCCTACTGCTCATGAATCACTTAATATTTTAGTTTTATTATGTTTGCTAGCTATTCATGAAGCACTTAGTATTTTAGCTTTATTATGTTCCCCTGCTCTTCATGAAGCACTTAGTATTTTAGTTTTCTGATCCTCTTCTATTCATGAAGCACTTTGTATTTTAGCTTTATGCTCCCCTGCTATTCATGAACTATTTAGTATTTCAGCTTTATATTCCACTGCTATTCAAGAAGCATTTAGTATTTTAGCTTTATATTCCCCTTCTATTCATGAACCCCTTAGTATTTTAGTTTTATTATGTTCCCCTTCTATTTGAGAACCATTTAGTATTTTAGCTTTATGTTCCCCTTCTGTTGATGAAGCACTTGATATTTTAGCTTTATGTTCCCCTGCTATTCATGAAGCACTTAGTATTTTAGCTTTATTTTGTTCCCCTGCCTTTCATGAAGCACTTAATATTTTAGCTTTCTGATCCTGTCCTATTAATGAAGCACTTAGAATTTTAGCTTTATGTTCCCCTACTGTTCACGAAGCACTTAGTATTTTAGTTTTATTATGTTCCCCTGCTATTCATTAAGCAGTTAGTATATTAGCATTCTGATCCTCTCCTATTCATGAAGTACTTAGTAATTTAGCTTTATGCTCCCCTGCTATTCATGAACTATTTAGTATTTCAGCTTTGTGTTCCACTGCTCTTCAGGAAACATTTAGTATTTTAGCTTTATATTCCCCTTCTATTCATGAACCCCTTAGTATTTTAGTTTTATTATATTCCCCTTCTGTTCATGAATCACTTAGTATTTTAGCTTTATGTTCCTCTACTGTTCATGAGCCACTTAGTTTTTTAGCTTTATGCTCCCCTGCAATTCATGAAGGACGTAGTATTTTAGCTTTCTGATCCTCTCCGATTCATTAGGCACTTAATATTTTAGCTTTATGTTCTCCTGCTATTCATCAAGCATTTAGTATTTTTACATTGTTTTCCACTGCTATTCATGAAGCACTTAGTATTTTAGCTTTATGCTCCTCGATATTCATGAAGAACATAGTTGTTTTAGCTTCATGTTCCACTGCTGTTCATGAAGCACTTGGTATTTTAGCTTAATGTTCCCTTGCTATTCATAAAGCACTAACCAATTTAGGTTTATGTTCCCCTCCTATTCATGAAGTAAGCAATAAGACAAGACAGGGTGGTGGTTGTTATGTGATAACCGCACACCTAAGTGCATGGTGAGGCATGAGGCCAAAGGCCGAGTGACCTTCCGCACCTAGGTGTGCGGTTATCACATAACAACCACCACCCTGGAGTGTCTTATTGCGCTTATAAAATGGGAAATAACTATGAAAAAAAGGACACTGACATGGTGTTTATATTTTGAAAACTTTGTAACATTTATTTAAATACAGAATAGAGAATTAATTGAAACATTGAGATAAAATAGTCCCTATGTAAACTTTTTTGAATGGTAAAAAATAGCAATTACCAACAACATTAGCAAACAACAGTCTACTTGTTGTAGTTTATGAATTTCACTTTACTTTACTGTGATTTTCTTAATCTGTCCCAAACATTGATTTCACACACCGACCGCGCCATTGTGTGCTACATGTGCGAAAACACATTTCAGGTGAGATGTGAAAAATGACAGTTGTACTGTTCATAAGGAGGTGTGGTAAAATGGCAATAGTGAAAATCTGGAGTGAAAATATTAAAAATGCTCAAAGTTATGAGCATGCGTCAGAACTGCGCAATGCACACTCATAAAACAGTCGTTTTGGGGAATATTTCCCCAAATTTTCAACATAGCCAGTTTAAGACCACTGCTCATGAACAGTATCACTGTGATTTTATAATCTGTCTGGAACATTGATTTCACACACCGACCGCTCCATTGTGCGCTACATGGGCGAAAACACATTTTGGATGAGATGTGAAAAATGACAGTTGTACTGTTCATAAGGAGGTGTGGTAAAATGGCAATACTGAAAATCTGGAGTGAAAATATTAAAAATGCTTGAAGTTACGAGCGTGCATAGGAACTGCACAACGCACGCTAGTGAAACAGTCATTTTGGGGAATATTTTCACCAAATTTTCAACATAGGGTTTTTGGGAGCCTACCTCATGAACTGTGACACTGTCATTTCATTAATCATTCCAGAAAGGTGGTTCCACGCAGTGACTGCGGAACCACCTTTCGGGACTGATTAACGAAATAACAATGGCATAAAGTTCATGAGGTGGGCCTCAAAACCCCATGTTGAAAATTTGGTGAAAAAATTCCCAGAAATGGCTAAGATATGCACTAAAGTTGAAAAAAATCCATTTATGCCATTATACAGCTTACCGGCATTTCTTCAGTTCATGAGTCGGCTTTGAAGAGTGCAGACGTGTTCCCGGTCCACGAAGATTGTCGGCTGGGCTCCGGAGGTAAGTATGGGTTGAGGTGGCGGTGAGGTGGGGGTGTGGGGAGGTGGAGTACGCAGAGGGTGGGTGCGGGTTGGGGGAGGGGCAAAGAATCAACGAGGGAAGGTTTTTTTTGTTTCAGGTTTTTTTATTTATTTACACACAAGGGACTTTTGCTTGCACGCTGGGGTGGGCTCCCAATGAGGCTTGGGAGGCAGTGAAGCCGATGGGGATTGGGCACCCTCAAGCTAAGGAAGTTTGCCATGTTGGGGTGGGCTCCCAGCTGGCATACAAACATTTTGGGTAGTGAACTGACGGGGATTGGGCACCCCTGTCAGCAAATGAAGCTTTTGCCATGCTGGGGTGGGCTCCCAGCATGGCACCAGGCAGCTTGGGGGACAGTGAAGCTGATGGGGGATTGGGCACCCCCATCGGCTAAGGAAGTTTTTGCCACGCTGGGGTGGATTTCTTTAACTTTTTGGTGCCTACCATCATGCACCGTGCACTTCCATCTCGGGAAGCGATCAGCTTTTTTTTTTTCAATGCCTCTCTGCACTCGCATTGCGTTGTACGTTTGAGTTAACTGATAGCCCATGTCACCAGCCGATTACCTCTATGGATTGTGAGTTACATCAGTGCCATGTTAAGTATCAGTTTCTTTTTTTTACTGCTGCTGCGGCGATTCACCTATACACCCAGACTACGAATGTGAGCTGTGTGTCGCAGTGGGGACTGGCGTGTGGTATGACAGGGATGGAGCTAAGGCTGGATTGCACTACGATTCCTACATTTTATCACGTGTATGCTGAGGGGGAAAGTACTCAGCGAATGTGGGAGAAAAGCATTTTCAATTATTTGTCAGTGCTTTGGGAGAGAAGGGTGAACGAGTGTGCAATCAGCAGTTAGGACAGTTTCCCAAAGCTGAGATTGGATGCACAGGCTGTTCATCTACTGTGAACAGCGGGATGTGTGGCCTACACAGAAAAACGCTGCAGTTCAGTTTAGGAGAGGGACAGTGATGCAGCTAGCAATGGCCACTAAGGTTTACTTGATTTATTGTGTGAGATTTTGTTCTCATTTGTGTTATGGGATCATGGTATTTTTTAAATTTTGATGATTTCACTTGCCAGTCAGATTCTTTACTAACATGGAGGTCGGACATTCCATTACAGAATGTGGGGAAAGCATTTATTTTGTGGTGGCCTTTGCATAGCTGTCTGGAAAATGTTCCCAACCCGGTGGTTGTTATTCCTTATACCACTGGATTCCAAGCCCTGTCAACCAATCAGGAGACATGATTTTTCTTTTTTTTTATAGGGGGGTATTATTTTCTCTCCTCCAGAGCTCCGGCTACGACCCCCACCCTCCGTTGTTCCCCCCAGCGCCATTCCCGGACATCAGACCCCCTCCCTTGTGCACCCCACGACTTACCCTTCACGGCAGGGTGGTGGGGAGTGACTCAACCTACCCCAACGGATCCATGCCAGGGAGGCGCCCTTCCAGGAATGGCGCCGCGGGGGAACAGCTTCATGCTGCCGGGCTCACTTTTTCGCTGTTTTCCTCCCGGCGGGTCATGGCGTGCAATGACGCCAGCGACTGGGTGCACGCACACTCCCGTGCGTGCCCCAATCAAGCGTCTGCCATGACCCCCCCAAGCTTGCAGCTACGTGCTGTCAACCCCCAGCCTCCGCTTAGGTAGGCAAACCCCAGCCACCCAAATCCCCATCCCGGAGATGGAGAGCAGTCCCTTGACGCTCAATCCATCTCCTCCCCCGACCCACGGCAACCCATGCCCGCTCCCGAACACGGGTCGCCGGTGTGGCGCGAGGTGTGGGACATGATTTTTCTTGACCATTTTATAATACATTACACCTCTAAAACATCTAAAAACTGAAAAAAGGAGTACCTATTAATGCATAAAATAGGACATGTCAGCAATAGGTTAACTAGTACAGTACTTTGCAGTAAAAGTATTTATTAGTAGAGTTGGTTGAAAATAAATAATTTCTCTGTCGCATGTAAATTTTATCATATAAATACACTGTAACATTTGTAAATTTGTAAGACATAAGCTGTGTTTAAAACTTAATTTTCATTACACTGTACTGTAGTTACATAGTCCCATTGAAGACAACCTCTTTATTTTTGTTTTTTACTTATGTGCTGTGGTCTAGTACATAAAAGGAAAACTGCAAAAGGATTGAGGTGAAAGGCTGTTAAGGAAAAAAAAAACTTTAAACCTGCCAGGTTGCCTTTTTATGGTGGGCAAGGAGGGTAGATCTCACCTGAAAACTCTGCTATATAAGATTCAAATGTACGTGCTTTTATTAAGCAATAAGGCATGACCAGAGGTTATGTTAATGGTCTGTTAATCACCTTCTAGGGGTGTAATGTGGCACAAGGCATAGCCAAGTGCTACATGCCCCTAGAGGGTGATTAACTGACCATTAACATAACCCTTGGGAGTGCCTTATTGCTATTATAATAAAAATGTTTTTAAATAGTGTTAAACCTTGTTCAGCATATGATTAGGCTGTACATGTATGTTAATCAAAGATTAACATAGGGCTGATAGAATGTTTATAACCAATCAGAAAGCTGTATTTCTCAGACCATTTTTATAATTAACATTAGCAATGTATTTGGGCACTTTGGGTCTGCCTCTGCCTATTTAACTGTGTTTTCACACCTTTTCTTTTTGTTTATAAAGTATTACTGTGTTGCCTACTTTCTTCATCCTGTTTTTTGTTTTCTGTTTTTCCCCACACTCAAGACATAGAGGCCCAGATATTCAAAAGGGTTGCGCGTGCGCAACTCCAAAAATGCGCCATTCTGCGATATTCAGAAGGGTCCAGTTGCACCACAGCTGCGGCTGAGCCACAGCGCAATGGAAATGAAGGCATGCGCAACCCGAAGGGGCAGGTCCATGCATAAAGCGCGAATGCGACATTCAAACACTTGCAAGCACACGCAGAGTGGCTCAGCCGGAGGATGCGCTTAACCGGATGTGAGCCAAAATAAAAAGCTCAAGGGAGCGGCGCAAGAACTCTAGCAGGCCGCAAACCAGGGAGAGAGACAGAGAGACAGAGAGAGAGACAGAGACAGGAGCAGGAAGGGCAGAGAGGGACAGTGGGTCCTGGAGGACAGAGAGGCCAGTGGGGGTGCCCGGTGCAGTGGAAGCAGCAGTGGGGGCAGTGGGGTAACACAGAAACAGCAGCTGGGGGCAGGAGCCAGGAGATGGACAGTGTCAGCTTCCACATGGAAGATGTAATGA
Organism: Neoceratodus forsteri; assembly: GCA_016271365.2. Lineage (NCBI taxonomy): Eukaryota > Metazoa > Chordata > Ceratodontiformes > Ceratodontidae > Neoceratodus > Neoceratodus forsteri. The sequence goes on along the minus strand of CM057459.1, from coordinate 1,255,296,031 downwards.
GGGTGAGACAGCATGCTGCAGGGGCGTGGCGGCGGAGGGCCCGTCGGTCGCCCCGACCCGACAGGCGTATCGTGCCCGCATCAGCTACGAGCTGTACACAGATGCGAGATTGTGGCCCGGTACCGCCTGAACAGGGCAATACTGAGACGGCTCAGTGAGCTGTGCAGTGATGTGATGCAGGCACCCTCACGACGGAGTCATTCTCTGTCCGTGGAGACCAAGGTGACAGCCTGCATGTGCCTGCTCACCACGGGCACCTTCCAGAGGCCGACAGGTGACACCACAGGCATTACACAGTCAGCCACGTCACGCATCCTCACCCAATTCCTCAGCGCACTGCTGCCTCATGCTGCGGAGTACATCCATTTCCCCAGCACCGTGGCAGAGCGTACAGCAAACATGCAGGAGTTCCACAGGGTAGCACATATGCCTGGCGTGCTAGGGGCCATAGACTGCACCCATGTGGCCATTCGCACGCCACCTGGCCCCGACGGCCAAGCGTATCGCAACCGAAAGGGCTTCTCGAGTGTCAACTGCCAGGTGGTGTGTGATGCCACTGGGCGCATCATCAATGTCTGTGCCACACACCCGGCGGAGCACATGATGCCTTCATATGGCACCAATCTGCACTGTGCCATCGATTCAAGAGTGGGAACATCCCCACGGGTCATCTAGTGGGTGAGTACACATGTATGGAATGCAAACTCTGTGCAAGGGTGGGAATGACACAGGTGCCATGGTAGTGGCACACAAGGATATGGGCAATATGGACCTGACCTGACACTGATCTCCACTATCTCCACACAGGTGACTGTGGATACCCACTCCGTCCCTGGCTGCTCACACCATACCGGCACCCGATGACCCCAGCGCAGCACGGTTTCAATGAGGCACACGCCGCAACACGGAACATCATAGAGCGGGTGTTTGGGATACTCAAGGCACGCTTCCGATGCCTGGACACCTCCGGCGGAGCCCTACAGTACAGCCCCCAGAAGGCCTGTGGGATATTCCTGGCCTGTTGCATCCTGCACAACATGGCCAAAGACCATGGGATAGCCGTACAGGTCCAAGAGGAGACAGCGATGGGACGCCAGTGGCGCCGTGATGTGGGTGATGAGCCGCCCTAGGACGGAGGGACCCCAACCTACGACACGGGAGGCCCAGCTGCACTGGGACACCATTGCAGAACAGCACCACGCGACAACACAGGTAAGTCAAGGGGACATGTCAGGCAACACTGTCCATGCGCAAACCACAGGCACACAGGGGAACACACCTGCATGAAGGTCAGGGAGTTGAAGGGTCCAGGCATACCAACACACCATCAGAGAGGGTGAGCACTCACATGGACACACACACACACACACACCAGGCAGCATACAGGGCAGCAGCACAGCACTGCAGAAATGACAGCCAACACACAGCACCACCAACCACCCTCACCACCTGGACTGTCCACGTACGTGTGTCAGGACCTGGGCAACCTTGCACCTTGGTGTACAGTGCAATGCAGGCATCATCATCCACACGCACCTGTGGACAGCAGTTGGGAGAGTGTGCAGGTGGTCCGTGTGTCAGCTTGGTGAGCAGAGCACCCAGCAGTGCACTGCCCACCATGACACACATTGCACACAGGGCAGCACCAGACAGGGCCTGCATTGGGAGACAGCTCAGTCAGGGATCACTATCCCACGGCCACCACGGATGCGTGGGCGGCCCCGCCATGGCCTAGCAGCACTGGCAGGCTGCGCAGGGCTACATCGGGTGGCGCTTAGTGCACCACCAGGGGTCCCAGCTGCGCGACCGCGACCTGCCCGCCACAGGGGTCTGCATCCCGCTAAACAAACTTGCACCAGGGGTGCTCGGATGCTCACAGCAGAAACCGGCGTCGACAGGCCTGGTGTCGCATGATGCCGGGAACGGGAAGTGGAGTGCGCACTGTGTGGGGTGCGTGGTACAGGGTCACCAGACAGTGTGGTCAGTGCGGTCACCACAGAGACCACTGCCTGGGTCAGCCTGTTGATGGCAGCGGTCACATCCGTCCGCATATGGACCATCTCAGCCCGGTCCCGAGCACACTCCCTGCTATGCCGCTCCACGGACACAGTCAGTGCCTCCACGGACCTTGCAACCCGCCCCTGCAGCTGTACCGACTCCTGCAGCAGGCGGGTGTGCACGTCCAAAGGGTACTGTGCCCCAATGGCATCGTGACCCCCAGGGTGTGGATGGTCCTGGTGCACAGCACCCTTGAGGGTGGCGCTGTTCACCAGGACCAGGTATGGGCGGATCTAGGGCGGTGGACAAGTGCCACTGCTTGGCGCTGTCCCCAGGCCTGGTGTGCAACTGCTGCTGCCGCCCTCCAACTGCTGAGCCCCAGGTCCACCTGTTCCACCCCTGTGCTCAACAGTGCCAGACACCTGCTCAGCCACCCATGCTGCCCCACCGGTGCTGACAGGCCCAGCCTGTGACTGTGCCAGCATGCTGGTACACAGGTGTGGAGCAGGACGGCCAGGGGCACGATGGCCTCGCCATGCGTCCCTCGTGGGACACACACCTATCACTGGCCATTGCAGGCCTGCTATCATCAATAGTGCCGGTGCGTGCCACTGCCATAGGCACAGCATGCTGGCACACCTGCATGCCAGACTGCTGTGACACAGGCTGTGCACCCCTGCACCGTATCACTGCCGGGCGGAGTTGTTGGCCAGCCGGCCTGCTGCTGCAGTGCCTGCAGGCTGCTGGCGGAGGTGGATGGTCCCTCCTCCTGGTCCAGCAGGTCTGCCTCACTGTCAGCACCCACCACCACTGTCTCCTGCAGATGAACAGGATCTGAAACAGAAAGAGAGTACATGTGAGTGCATGTGAACAACAGCCCCCCCCCACAACATCACCATGTCATACCGTGCAGTGATGGGCTTCCACCCGTCTGGAATCCTCCGCCTGGAACACCCGCAATGGCACTCGGCTGCATGGCCCACACCAGTGTCTCCTCGGTCGGGTCAGCTGCAACACCACAGTGGTCCCCACCAGTGGCAGCACGTGCCACCCTGAAGGCTGCCACCTTCTCCTTCAGCCTCCTGCGGTCAGTCCCCATGTTTTTGCGGCATTCCTGCATGGAGCGCTGGTGGCTTCCGTGCAGGTTGACGGCCAGAGCTACCCCCTCCCATGCAGCTGCACGCTGCTGAGGGGTGCCCCTCGGCCCACTCAATAGCGGCTCATCCTCCAGGTAGGCCTGGAGAAGGGCCTCAGTCTCTGCTGTGGTGAAGTTCGGCCTCCTCCTACACCCACCGTCCACAGCCTCAGCCTGGTTCTCATCAGTCATGGTGATCTGTATGGGTGGAAGTGGACACCTGTCACTGTGCAGTCCACAGCATTTCCCCATGAGCATGGCTGCAGGCTGGGGCGGGGGCAGAAGCCCCCCCTTTCCTCTCCGCATGGCAGATACTGATGGAAAGGGTGCCCTCTGCCCCTTCCTAAGTGCCCTCATCATGCTCAGCCCCCTCAACCTATGACATCCTCCAGCACCCCTGCCCATGAGCATTGTCCTGAGCATCACACAGCATGTAACTCACCTCTCACCTGCAATAACCAAATCTGGCCGCCACAACCCAGTGTCGCATTTTTATAGCGCAACACATGCAAATGGGGTGTGGTGCAACTTTAATGACATGCTAATCGCGCCACTGCGCCTTTGCATGGCTGATCGACTGATTTGCATATGTCGGCTGAATATCGCGTATTTGCGCTTAGCGCAATAGGGAAGGTCCGGCTGAGCCGATGGCGCATGTTTGTGGCTGTGTGCTACACTGCATTGTGCATGCCCCAACAGGTTACGCAGCGTCGATCGTGCTGCAGACCTGCTGGTCGAGAGGCGATTCTACATGGCCACCATTGTGCCAGTGGCGCTACAGCACTGGGCACTATATGGCGCTGTGGCACTTCGCGCATAGTCCACTGTGGCACTGGTGCTATGCTTAGCAGTCGCCAGGATGCCATACTCCATGGCGCTGTGCATAGCCTTGCGTCATTGCTGTGACCTTGTGTATGCCCTCTGACCCCTGGCGCTGTGGGCATGCCATGTGTACGTCCCTATTGCGCTGTCTGGTTACAGCGCCATGTAAAGTGACGGCGCTGTGCGAACAGTGCGATTGGAGCCTGTGCTGGTCTATTGCGCAACAACTCCACGTGGGGTCACAGCGCAGCGGGGCGCCATATTGCCTGCTGTAAAGTTGGGGCCATGGCTAGGAGGAGGGCAGTGTCCTGGAGCCCAGTTGAAGTGGCCAACCTGGTGGCCCTAGTGGAGCCCCACTATGAGGGACTATATGGTGAGGCCCCCCTCACCGGACCTAGGACCCATTTGTGGCAGCAAGTGGCCACTGACCTGGTGGGGGTCACTGGCCGGGGCCGGTCTGCTGAGCAGTGCCGGCACCGGTACAGTGATCTCCACCGGAGGGACCCAGAACTATTGACGTGGCTGCGTTCCCGTGCCAGGCGGGGCCTGGTGCCTAGGCCACGTGAGTGTACCATCTATTCACCCATATTCTCTATAGGGGTGTGTGTGTGCCTGGGTGGCTGTGCATCGGTGTGTCAGTGTGCAGCTGTGCGATGGATGGTTATGGCTGTGTGGGCAGGCAGTCTCACTGGGGCAGGGGGCACTCTGCTTTTGAGTCACACTGATGTTTGTCTCACCGTATGTCTCCCACAGGCAGGATGGTGAGGACGCCGGACAATGGTGATGTGGGCCATGCCAGGGCCCCAGTGCCACAGGCTGTCGGGCCACAGCAGCAGCATCAGCAGCAGCAGCGGCAGCAGCAGCAGCAGCAGCAGCAGCGGCAGACCGAGCTGCTGGAGGAGTGTGAGTATCATTACGTCATGGATGCTATTGCATGCTGGGGGGGCAGGACCACCAACCATGCTGGACACAACCAAAGGGAGGTCATAGTTCCACTATCTAGAAACAGTAGTGAGTCCCCACACTGGAGTACAGTGTACAGTTCGGAGAACATACCTGCGTATGGACAGGACTGGGTGGAGAGCGTTCTAGGAGGGCGACATGGATGGTGCATGGATTGCATCACAAGTCCTATGCAGACAGGTTGACAGAACTGAACATGTACTCCTGGAGGGGAGCAGGGTGTGGGGATATGATGGGGACATAAAAGTATTGTACAGGGGAACAGAGTGCAGGAAACAATATTTGTAAGCGTGAAGGGATGTTCCAGGACTAGAGGGCATGGATGAGTGGGGGGCTTATTTAAGAGGAACATGAGAAAGTGTTTCTTCACATGATGGTTGGTGGATCGAGTGGAACATCCTGCCAGAGGATGTGGTGGGGGCTGACTTGGTCACGGGATATATGTAGCGTGGGTTCGCCATGAGGGACTTCTGGAGGTCAGGGGTGAGGGGCAACGGACTTATAGGACAAGAGAGTGATCGTACAAGGCCAAATGGCCAGACTGGGTGTCCCATAGGCCCTTATCTGCCGACACTGTCTATGTCTCCATGTATGTAGGCGTGACACAGGTGACCTGCATCACAGTGCAGCATCACGACACGTCTGTGTATGCATCACAGGTGGTCCAGGCATGCACTGGGCACATAGCTGTGTAACTGGCATTGCACCACGTTGCCACATCACATGACAGCATAGTTTGTACGGTGCTTGACGTGGGCAGTGTGTGTGGGCGGTGGTGCGCATGGCTGGTGCCGCCTGTTTGTGATGGCCATGTGCATGTTCACTGTGGGTGGGTGCATGCCATCATGTGCAGGACATTGGGTTAGATGGGTTGCAGGTTGGGTGGTGTTCAGGGTTGTGGTCAGTCTCAGCCATTGACTGTGTTCCCATTTTCCTGAGCCTCGGTGTGCTGTGGCGCATGGCGCATGATCTGTGGCGCCTGACCCAGGTGGTGTTGGACAACCAGGAGGTCCTGCAAGCCCTACAGTGCCAAGGGGAACGGCGGCGCAGGGACAGGAGGGGATGCCAGCAGGAGGAGGAGCAGGAGCCAGCTGGGCCATAGCCCACCTTTCATTTCACCTTCACCCATCCCTTTCACCCTGCCTTCCCTCTCCAAGTTTTATTCCCTCCTTGAACACCCTGCCTTTTACCCGTCCCCCCAACTTGTACATAGTTCGACCTTTGTTGTTCACTGTTTTATTTAAATATACATTTCTATTTTGGTACAACTGCTGTGTTGGTGTCTGCTTTGCAACTGGCTCTGGGTGCTCCGTTGCAGGGGTGTACATGCCATCTGGGCTACTATGGTCCTGGGTGTGTGTGTGTGTGTGTGTGTGTGTCCATGGGGAGGTATCACCAGCATAGCATTGCCTTTCTGTTGCTCTTGCCATCTGCTGCCACCCACTGCTGGGTGCACAGGGTGGGTCTGGCTGGTCTACTTCTCTGCAGCATGGGGTTGACGTGTGGCACAGGGGTGCATGGTGTTTCCTGCAGTGCCTGTCACTGCACATGAGCGTGTCTTGGGGCACGGTGCACGCTGTGCTGTGCATAAGGGGGGACTGATGTGCACTGTGGTTGTCAACCCCCTGGGTGTGGCACACTCTGCCTGCCAGTGGTTGTGCTGGGGTGTCATGGCTCTGCTATGCTTTAGTTGGCTTGTCCCCATGGGCACGTGGATCATCCGTCCCACCCCAGTGATGCTGTGCTTGGGGTGTGCCAGTGTGGTGGGTTCTGCAGTGAGTTCCTGTGCCCATGTGTGGCATGGCTGGCGGTGGGCCCCAGCCTGCCTCCCTGGATGTGCAGTTCCATTGCTCGGGGGGCTGTGCTTGCTATGGCAGCTCTGCACTGCTCAGCTGAGCTTCCATGGTGCGCCATAGCGCAGCATTTTGGCTCAGCCTCTCCTACCTGGTTGCGCGATGGCGCAGTATGTGCGATATTGAGACGTTGGTTGCTTGCGCAATTTGCTCTGCTCCATGTTTGAATATCGCACCTGTCGCGCATTTGCGCAACTGGTTTGTGCTTGCTCCTGCTGTTGCGCTACTTTTGAGCTCAGTTTGAATATCTGGGCCAGAATGTTTATCATGGAATGTTTACCATGGATTACAGGGATTCAAAATTCTGCTCTATTCCACTTGTAGAATGTTACTCTCCTGGCATTCTGTACACACAGACAACAACGGCCTGTTTTAGAGCCAGAGGCTCAATTATATCACTGTCAAGGCAAGCATAAGAGATTTCCCTGATGAGCAGATAAAGACAGAAGGGGGATTTTTCACTGTTAGTAAACAAACAGTTGTAATGAAAACTGTAAACAATACTTAATGTTTCTAATTTGTTTATGTGTGTAAGGAGAGTGTGATGATCAGGGAAACAACATTTAATTAATTTATTTTATTTTTAATTTAAGGTGGTTTTATTTTTAGGGCCCAGTTGAAGGTTTTCTTACAGTGTAAAGGCAGCAACCATATTTATAATGGAAGATCAGTTCTGGTTGAAGGGGGACTGAAGAAAGATAGTTCTGGTTATATGAGGACTGATTTGTTCATTGTGTGATGTGGTTTAAGACCAGGATGACTGTGCGTATATAGAGATTTAACATACAGTCAGCTGATGTCTCTTGGCCAATGAGATTTCTAGATTTTTTCTTGCCATTTTATAAGCACTGAGTATTTTAGCTTTACTATGTTCCCCTGCCTTCATGAAGCAGTTAGTATTTTAGCTTTCTGATCCTCTCCTATTCATGAAGCACTTAGTATTTTAACTTTATGTTCCCCTGTTGTTCATGAAGCACTTAATATTTTAGGTTTATGTTCCCCTGCTGTTCATGAAGCACTTAATATTTTAGCTTTATGTTCCTCTGCTATTCATAAAGCACTGATTATTTTAGCTTTATTATGTTCCCGTGCCATTCATGAAACACTTAGTATTTTAGCTTTCTGTTACACTTCTATTCATGAAGCGCTTAGTATTTTAGCTTTTTGCTCCCCTGATATTCTTGAAGCACTTAATATTTTAGCTTTATGTTCCCCTCCTATTCATAAAGCACTTAGTATTTTAGCTTTATGCTCCCCGTTATTCATGAAGCATTTAGTATTTTGGCTTTATATTCCCCTTCTACTCATGAACCACTTAGCATTTTAGCGTTATGTTCCCCTGCTGTTCATGAAGCACTTAATATTTTAGCTTTCTGATCCTCTCCTATTCATGAAGCACTTCATATTTTAGCTTTATGTTCCTCTGCTATTCATAAAGCACTTAGTATTTTAGCGTTATGTTCCCCTGCTGTTCATGAAGCACTTAATATTTTAGCTTTATGTTCCCCTTCTGTTGATGAAGCCTTTGATATTTTAGCTTTATGTTCCCCTGCTATTCATGAAGCACTTAGCATTTTTACATTTTGTTCCACTGCTATTCATAAAACACTTCATATTTTAGCTTTATGTTCCCCTCCTATTCATGAAGCACTTAGTATTTTAGCTTTATTTTGTTCCCCTGCCTTTCATGAAACTCTTAATATTTTAGTTTTCTGATCCTGTCCTATTAATGAAGCACTTAGTATTTTAGCTTTATGTTCCCCTACTGCTCATAAAGCACTGAGTATTTTAGTTTCATTATGTTCCCCTGCTCTTCATGAAGCACTTAGTATTTTAGCTTTATGTTCCCCTACTGCTCATGAAACACTTAGTATTTTAGCTATATTATGTTCCCCTGCTCTTCATGAAGCACTTAGTATTTTAGCTTTCTGATCCTCTCCTTTTCATGAAGCACTTAGCATGTTAGCTTTATGTTCCCCTACTGCTCATGAAACACTTAGTATTTTAACTATATTATGTTCCCCTGCTCTTCATGAAGCACTTAGTATTTTAGCTTTCTGATCGTCTCCTATTCATGAAGCACTTAGTAGTTTAACTTTATGATCCCCCGCTATTCTTGAACTATTTAGTATTTCAGCTTTATAGTCCACTGCTATTCAAGAAGCATTTAATATTTTAGCTTTATATTCCCCTTCTATTCATGAACCCCTTAGTATTTTAGTTTTATAAAGTTCCCCTTCTATTCGTGAAGCACTTAGTATTTTAACTTTATGTTCCCCTAATGTTCATGAAGCTCTTGATATTTTAGCTTTATATTCCCTTGGTATTCATGAACCCTTCATTTTTTAGCTTTAGGCTCCCATTCAGTACATGAAGGACGTAGTATTTTAGCTTTCTGATCCTCTCCTATTCATGAAGCACTTAATATTTTAGCTTTATGTTCTCCTGCTATTCATGAAGCATTTAGTATTATTACATTGCTTTTCATTGCTATTCATGAAGCAGTTAGAATTTTAGCTTTCTGATCCTCTCCTATTCATGAAGCACTTACTAGTTTAGCTTTACGCTCCCCTGATATCCATGAAGCACTTTGTATTTTAGCTAATTTCCCCGCTATTCATGAACCGCTTAGTATTTTAGCTTTATGCTCCCCTGATATTTATTAAACACTTAGTATTTTAGCTTTATTTCATGAAGCTCTTAGTATTTTAGCTTTATGATCCCCTCACATTCATGAAGCACTTAGTATTGTAGCTTTATGCTCCCCTGATATTCATGAAGCACTTTGTATTTTTGCATTGTTGTCCACTGCTACTCATGAAGCAGTTAGTATTGTAGCTTTATGATCTGCTCCTGTTTATGAAGCACTTAGTATTTTAGCTTTATGCTCCCCGATATTCATGAAGCACTTAATATTTCACCTTATGTTCCCCTCCTGTTAATGAAGCACTTAGTATTTTAGTTTTATGGTCGCCTGCTATTCATGAAGCACTTAGTATTTTAGTTGTATGTTCCCCTGCTATTCATGAAGCACTTAATATTTTATCTTTCTGGTTCCCCGCTAGTAATGAAGCACTTTTGCCATTTTATTTTATTTATTTATTGAAAAGTTTTACCAGAAAGACACACTGAATAATTAAAATTGCTCATCTCCTGGTGTGTCCTGGGGAAGGGGGTTACAGTAGAAAATGCATGTACATTTGCCAAAACTGGCCACACAGTTTAAAGTAAAACAATACAATACATTTTTGTGCAGTATGTAATGCACGGGCAGAGGATGCACTATAGTGGATAATGCATGTACATTTGCCAGTACTGGCCTTACAACAAAATATAATACATTTGTATACATAATGAATTGGATAGCGAATAATAGATGAGATGGCAGAACAATTTACATGAACAGGACAGTAGCGCTAAGTGCAGATAAGTGCTAGTGTTGGGCAAAAGGTAAGGGTGAGGGGGCGTGAACATAGAAGAGTGTAAGACTGATAAGGAATAAGATTTGGAGCAGTTGCAGTTAAGGGAGTAGAAGTTGAGTAGGGCCGATGATAAGGATGAGGAGGACAAAAAATGATGAATTTGAGCAGATAAGGAGTTCCAGAGCTTGGAAAGGCACTGTGAGAAAGCAGCTTATCCAATGGAGGTGGAGCAGTGAGGGACAGCCATGGTGCAAGAGTCGAGTGACCTCAGGGAGTGATGGGAGGGACAGGGAGTAGGAAGAGCAGAAGAGAGGTAGGTGGGCAGTGTGCCAAACCAGAATTTGGAGATAAACTTGGAACAGTGGGAGACACATCTGTTGTCCAATGATTGGAAAGCCAGGAAATGCTACAGATCACAGTGGTGGGAGAGAGGGGGGTGAGTTAGAGCAAAGCGACAGAAAGGGTTGAAAAGGGTGTCCATTCTGGCTAAGGTGGGCTTGGGAGTGGCTCTGTAGACCACATCACAGTAGTCAAAAATAGGCAAAATCTCTTTCTGGACAAGTTAATGCCGAGCCACAAAAGGTATACTGCCACAGTTCCTGTATAGGGAACCAAGCTTGGGGCACAGCTTTGTTGGGATAGTGTCAACATGTCCATAGAAATTACAATGTTGGTCAAGCCAAACCCCAAGGTATCTGCATGAGGATTTATCCTTGATGATAGTCCCATCTAGAGTGTGTAAGGAGAGTATAGGGTGTATCCTGGAGAGTCTCATCCTAGTGCCAAAGGTCATGGAGACAGTCTTTTTTAGCATTTAGAAAGAGTTGATGAGTGTGAAGCCAGTGTTAAACTTTGTTAAAGTCAAGTTGTAGTCTGGTTGCTACATCAGAGTAGGATTGGCCAGAGGTGAACAGGGCAGTGTCATCTGTATACATGTCGTCGAGGCACAGGTCAGAAGGCATAGGAAAACCAGAAGCAGTTGTAAAATTTGCAACAAGAGTTTTATTATTAATAACAGTAAAATAAAAAAATAAAAATTGTTCAGAATAACTATTTACAATGGCAGTAGAAACATAGAAAAACAGAGTCCTTCTGAGTTTTCCTTCTCAATTTCTAATCTCAGTCTTTCAGTCTCTGTCTCTCTTTTGCAAAACATTGCAGCCCCTTTTTATAAGTCTGTGCAGGCACTCATTAAGAAAATAGCATGCTTCTCACAAAGTGCTGTTGAAAGTTTCCAATGTTCTTGTCAGTTTCAGTAGGTGTAGCAAAAATAACATTATGACCCAGAACTGATCTATTGTTTATATCTTCTGTAAAAGGCTTAAAAATTGTATCTCAGGTTAACCCCTTGTGTTCCAAATAGCTTTGCAATCATTTCAACAGTATGACTACATACAGTTTTAAACGCAGGAATCCCAGTATCAATTACACTTCCACAAAAAGATTCACATATATTTTTATACCAGCAGATATGCAAGGAAGAAGGAAAGACCAAACAGCAAGTGAGGGTAGAGAGATAGTGAGAGGCAAAGAATTGCGAGACCATCAGGGTGATCAAGTCCTAGATCTGGCGAGAAAATTTGGTTGCGCAACCAGACAGAGAAGAGACAGAAAAGGAGAGACTAGACCAGATCCTTGCATTTAAACTCTTTCTCCATAACAACTGGGATAGGGCCTTATTCAACCCTGTCACATAACCCCCTCCTTAAGAGGGAATCTGTTTTACAAAAACAGGTTTCCAAAACTTTCTTGTAATTCTCATCAAACATAAGCCTATAACCTTTACAGTTCTGTGCACATGTAGTATCTTTTCCCCCATAACAGTACAGCAAATAGTGAAGTTTTAACTCACACATATGTTTTTTTCAGCCTCCAGAATTCTCAATTCCAGATCCATATCTAGACAGAAAATCAGCATTGACATTCTCTTTCCCAGATTTGTGCATCACTTTAAATTTAAACAGCTGTAGTGCCAGGTACCACCGTGTGATTATAGAATTGTTATCCTTTATTTAGTTAAGCCAACAGAGAGGATTGTGATCTTTTACAAGTACAAAGTCAGCTCCTAAGTAAGTAAAACCTAAGGGACTCCATGGCCCACTTTGCTGCAAGGCATTCCTTTTCAATGGTGGAGTACCTTTTCTCTCTGTCATGCAACTTCCTACTTATGTGCAGAATAGGATGTTCTTTCCCATCTATATGCTGACTCAAGACTGCACCTAGGTCTACTGCTGATGCATCTTTTTGTAACAAAAATGGTTTCTCAAAGTCTGGGCTTCTTAAAACAGGGGCTGAACATAATGCAGCCTTAATGGCCCAAAAAGCTTCATCATGCTCTGGGGTCCATTTCACATTATTTGGGTACCTTTTTTTGTGAGTTCAGTGAGGGGAGTAGCTAACTGGGCAAAGTTGGGAACAAATCTCTGCTAATAACCAGCCAGCCCTAAAGCAACCTGACATGTTTCTTGGTTTTGGGGACAGGGCTGTTAGCTGCAGCTTCTATCTTGGAAACCTCTGGCTTGACTTCTCCATTTCCCAAAACATAGAGCAAATATCTGGTTTCCTGCATGCCCAATGCACACTTGGTAGGATTAATTGTCAGACCTGCCTATTTGGTCAATTGGAGAACTGCTTGTAGGTGTTCCAGGTGGCCTTTCTAGTCTTGAGTATACACCACAACATCATCCAGGTATGTGGCACAATAACCAGTGTGAGGGGATAAAATTACATCCATCTACTACTGGTATGTAGTGGGTGCACTATGTAAACCAAACAGTGTGGTGGTAAACTGATAGAATCCTATAGGGTGGCAAGTGCAGTTTTGTCTCTGGATTCTTTAATTAGGGGAATTTGCCAGTAACCCTTGGTGAGATCAAGGGTACTGATATACTTGACACTCCCCAATCTGTTCACCAAATCATCTATTCTGGGCATAGGATAACTTTCAGATTCTGACACTTGATTTAGTTTCCTAAAATCAAGGCAAATTCTTACACCCCCTTCTTTTTTGTTTACAATCACCATTGGTGATGACCAAGCACTTCTCAACTCTTCTATGATACCCAATTCTTTCATTTTTTGTGTTTCCTTAACCATGTCTGCTCTTAGCCGCTCTGGTAATCTGTATTTTTTTTGTCTAATAGGGTGAGCATTCCTTGTCACTATTACATGCTCGATCCCTTTTGTTCAGCCTGGTACTGCGGTAAAAGTATTGTTAAATGTCTTTAGGAAGTTACAAATTTCTGTGGTTTGTTCAGAGGTTAAGGAAACATTCACCTTTACAGCATCAGCAGTAACAGTTTGTTCCAGTCTATCATAAGCTACATCAATATCTTCATTATCAGTTTCAGGTATAACTAGCAAAGCAGCCTTTGATGTTTTTCTAATCCATTCTTGAGGAGGTTATCATGGTATATCTTTGTAGGATTTTTCCTATCAGGGGTCTCAGTCTCATAGTTAACTGTGCCAGTACATCTAAGCACAGTTTATTTTCTGTAGTGGGTAACAGTAGCAAGACCTTTTCGCCTGGCTCAAAAACTTTTTCTTTTACCCCATGATCATAATACACCTTCTGCTGGTTTTGAGCCTCTTCCTGATTACTATGGGTGATTTCATCATATTTTGCCAGCTTCTTTCTCAGGGCACACATATAAGATGTAATAGATTGCTTTTGATGGGGGTTATCTTCCCATATGTCTATTATTACATCTAGTGTTCCTCTAGGTTGTCTACCATACAGCATTTCAAATGGTGAAAAACCTGTTGATGCCCGTGGCACTTCTGCGTAAGCAAAAAGCAGGTAAGACAAGTATTGGTCCCAGTCTTTTCCTTCCCCTTTTACAAACCTTTTTAACATGCATTTTAGGGTTTGATTAAAATGCTCAACAAGACCATCTGTTTGAGGGTGATATGGGGAGGTTCTTATGGCAGTGATACCTAGTAGTCGGTACAGCGCCTTCAGTAATGCTGCACCAAAATTACTATCCTGATCAGTAGTAGTCTCTTTTGGTATGCCCAAATTGCTGAAAATTTTGGCAAGCTCTGCTGCAATTTTTGGGGCTGTGACAGTACACATAGGAACAGCCTCTGGGTAATGAGTAGCATAGTTACATACTACCAAAATGAATTGATTACCCTTTTTACTTTTGTCTAAGGGGCTAACCACATCCATTGCAATTATCTCAAAAGGCACATCTATCAAGGGTAGGGGCACCAGGAGCATCTTGTTTTTTTTAGCCACTGGGGTTACTTTCTGACACTCAGCACTGGAACTGCTATAGGTAGCAACATCTTCATGAATACCAAACCAGTAAAATCTATACAGCAATCTGGCAAGGGTGCAATCCCTCCCCAAGTGATCAGCCATAGGACTATCATGTGCTATCTGTAACAACTCAGATCTATACTTTTGTGGTATAACCAATTGTGCTATCTGGTCCTGTGTCTGAGGTTTAACCCAAACTCTGTACAGTAGCCCATTACATTTTTTAAACACAGGTTCACCATGTCTTGATTTCACCCCCTAGCTGCTTAAAATAACCCTGGAGAGAAACATAATTAGCTTGTTCTGAAAGAAAATCACAATCAGAGATCAGTTTAGTTTCAGCATTTTCATATGTTAGCCCCTTATGTCCATCAGTCTTTTGTTGCCACTGTTTCTTCAGCAGTCGCCTTTCTTTCCTGGATATCCAGATCTTGGAGTTGTGCTCAAACAAGTCTGAATCAAAATGAGTGAAAGGAAAAGAGTCCCCAGCATCTGAGCTTTTCTTTACCTGAGCTCTTGTCACCACAGCTGCTGAAACATCAGGATTTACTCCTTCTTTGATTAACTCAGTAAATCCTGGAAAGTCATTTCCAATAATCACAGGTACAGGTAACTTAGGTACTACCCCCACTTTCATTCGGTGTGACACCCCATTGATATAGTCACTTGGCTGGTGGGATAGTATTGAGTATCTCTGTGGATGCAGATGATACCAGTACCTGGTCCTTTTTGACATTGTTTTCGTAGCACTTCAGTATGTACTAGGGTCTGTCTGCTTCCTGAATCTATAAGTCTCTTCACAGTCTTATCTCCCACCTTCACATCTGTTAAGTACTTACCCCAATTTGCTAAGGACAAATCTGCGCCAGTGTCACTTTTCTTACTACGGCAGTTTCTTGCAATATGACCTGGCTTATTATGGTTATAGCAAATAAAGTATTTGAGTGTGGATTTGTTACTCCCACCAGAGTTCTTATCAGACCTGGAGTTTAAATGGGAAAAAGAATGTCTTACCGGTGCTTGGCTGTTACCTCATTGCTGTGGCATCTGTCTTGTCGCTTGGTAGTCTTCTACCTAAGAAACAGCATTTTCCCCACTCTTTGGTTGGTGTTCTATCACCCAAAGCTGTACATCTGAAGGCAAGATGTTGATGAATTGTCTCATTGCAAATGTGTCAATGATCTATGGGACTGTTTTGCCCTCTGGTTGGAGTCATTTTATCAGGAGTTCTCTGAGTCAGGTGAGGGCTTCTTGAGGATTGTCGACTGAGTTATACTTCAGAGACCAAAATCTCTGCCTGTAGGTCTCTCCTGAGAAGTCATACCTTTTCAGGATTTCACTTTTCACCTGGTCATAGTTTTCTGACTTTGTGGTGTCCATATTGCTGTAAGCAAGTTGGGCTTTCCCTATCAGAAAATAGTACCAGTTTTATTGCCCATTGCTGCTTTGGCCACTGGCAGGCTGCGGCAACCAGTATCCAGTAATAAGGGTGCTCACTATTGAGCACACACAAAAAGGGTGACTCAGTAGCGGTGCCTTATCAGGCGTCTACTGGATGGGATGGGCGACTGCAGGTATTGCGACATCCTGTCGCTATATATACATGCGCACAGGTGGGGAGCAAGCATGGCGGAATGGGAGGGAGGGTTTGTGTGGCGTGTTGCAGCAATGGGCTGCTGAGCTGCCCCATGGCATGGTGGGTGAGTCACAGGCTTCAGCTGCAATGGTGCTGGGTTTGGGTCCAGGTATGCATATATTTTGTTGCGCCCGGCCTGAATTTTTTTGGGAGGGGAATTTGCACCCCCCCAACATGCACCCTCCTGGAGTTGAGAATCCTTTAGTAGGGGATGTGGGGGCAGCGGGGGGTGCAGCCCCCTGCATAAACATTAAAAATGTAAGTCCCTGGTGGCTTTTTGCCATACACCAGGGTGTACATCAGCTAAATTGATTTTTGCTGATGTACATTCACTGTAACAGCAATCTCAATAGAACCACGGCAACCCTTTCAAAAATTGTCAGGTATGCTTTGATATCATTGGAGGGACACAACCTTGTAAGTTTAATGTATTTCCAGTTGCCTGTGTCCTTTTGCTCATCTAGATCTGTGCCAGATCCTCTGCCTTTGATAGCCTACAAGGCATCCAGCCACCACTGCTCCCGTTGTTGCATCTCTACTCACTTCTGCTGCTCCTGTTACTGCATCTCTTCTCTCCTCTGCTGCTCCAGTTGTTGCATTTCTTTTTCTCTGTTTCTCCATCTCTTTTTGTTTGAAAAAGGCAGTCAGACTTTCAGGTTCTGTCACTGCCTGTTCTGTTTCCATAACTGGTGCAAGCTGTACAGTCTCAGCATGGACTTCTGTCTCTGCTAGTCTGGCTGCCATTCTCAGGTAACCACTTCTGAGATTGCTGCTGCAGAATCCATACCTTCCTTCTATGCTTCTCTGGTACCAGGTCTAGTATTCACATACAAAACCTCTGGCTTAGAGTATGCACAGCGAAAATCCCACTTAGGCTGACACCATCTGTCATCGAGGCACAGGTCAGGAAGCTTAGGAAAACCAGGAGCAGTTGTAAAATTCACAAGAGTTTTATTATTAATAACAGTAAAATAAAAAAATAAAATTGTTCAGAATAACCATTTACAATGGCAGTAGAAGCATAGAAAAACAGAGTCCTTCCGAGTTTTTCTTCTCAATTTCCAATCTCAGTCTCTCAGTCCCTGTCTCTCTTTTGCAAAACATTGCAGCTCCTTTGTATAAGTCTGTGCAGGTGCTCATTACAAAAATAGCATCCTTCTCACACAGTGTTCTTGTAAGTTTCTCATGTTCTTGTTAATCTCAGCAGGTGCAGCAAAAAGAACATTACCCAGAACTGATCTATTGTTTATATCTTCTGCAAAAGACTTAAAAAATTGCATCTTAGGATAACCCCTTGAGTTTCAAATAGCTTTGCAATCATTTCAGCAGTATAACTATATACAGTTTTAAACAAAGGAATCCCAGTTTCAATTACATTTCCACAAAATGACTCACATATATTTTCATACTGCAGATATGCAAGGGGGAAGAAAAAACAGAACAGCAAGTGAGGGTAGAGAGATAGCGAGAACCAGAGAATTGCAAGACCATCGGGGTGATCAAGTCCTAGGTCTCACGAGAAAATCTGGTTGCGCAACCAGACAGAGAAGAGACAGAAAAGGAGAGACTAGAACAGATCCTTGCATTTAAACTCTTTCTCCATAACAACTGGGACAGGGATGTATTCAACCCTCTCACAATATGTATGGATGGAGGTAGATGAACAGACTGTCGGGAGGTCATTTAGGAAGATGGAGAATAATATAGGGCCAAGCACTGATCCTTGTGGGACACCAGTGTAAATTTGGAGATGGGGAAGACTACATCTGCTATCCTGACTGATTGTGTCCTACCTACCAGGGAGCTCTGAACCAGCTAGTGGCAGAGTCAGACAGGCCAGCAGAGGTAAGGGTGTCAAGAAGGAGGGAGTGAAAGACTGTGTTGAAAGCCTTTGCGAGGGTGACAGAAATGGCAGAAGTGATTAGACCACTGTCCATCCTGGTGAGGACAGAGTCAGTGAGTCTAAGGAGGGAGGGAGGTTGTGGTGGAATTATGTTTTCTAAAGCCAGCTTGGTAAGGAGTGAAAAGGAAGAGTCTGATAGGTAGCAGAAAACCTTGGAGGGGACCAAATGTTCCTGAAGCTTAGCCAGTACAGGAAGGAGTGAAATTGGACAGTAATTGCTAGGAGAGGAGGAGTCCCCACCCTTAGTTAGAGGGAGGATAGTTGCATGTTTCCAGCCACTAGGGACAGATGCAAGGTAAAAGGAGAGGTTGAAAAGGTCAGGTGGGTAGGAAATAACAGGAGTGGAGAGATAAAGCAATTTAGGGTAGACCCCATCCGGACACCTGCCTTTAGAAGGGTTGAGTGCAATTAGTGCTTCAAAGATGTCTAACTGTGAGATGTGGAGAAGGAAAAACAGCCAGTCAGGGGACGAAGGGAGTGTGAGGGTAGATCAGTAACAGTGCTTGGGAGGGGGAGATGATAAGAGGGCAGAAGCACAAGTAGTAAAGTAGGTGTTGAATTCTGATGCAACAATGGTGTGGTCGGAAACGAGGGAGTTATTTACCATTAGAATCAGTGTGGGCGGCTTGAGGGTGGGGAGAAGAGAAAGTGAACAACCTTCCAGAGCTTGCAATGATTTGCTATATTGGATTGGAATGAGAATGAGCCTGATGGCTTTTGAGCATGAGTTACAGAGGGACCAATATGTTTCCCAGTCGCTAGGTAATTTGGAAAGTTAGTGCTTTTTCCAGGCCCAATCTCGAGCTTGCTGGCAGGCCAACAATTCAGGTGTGACTCATGGCAGATGGTTTCCATAGACCCTGGAGCATTTTAGCAGGGTTACTTGCTCCATATATTGAGGAAGGTATCTTTAAAATAAGCTAAAGCAAGACCAATAGACTTGGCCACAGCAATTGGAGTCCAGTCTGTGTTAGGTCATGGTGAAGGGGGCAAGGTTAAGTGATTTGTAAGAATGGGACCACAGTATTTTGTGGGGGACTTTAGGTTTGTAGATCTTGTGAACCAGGAAGATCATATCATGGTCATTTAGAGCATCAGGGAGAAAGCCAGCCTGAATGATGCGGTGAGGGTGAGAGGTGAGGACCCAGTCAATCAGGGAGTGGTTTAGAGTTTTAAGGTTTAGACACGTTGGTTCATGAATTAACTGTGTGAGATTTAGGGCAGTTATCTCATTTCTTATTTTACTTCTGGACGGTGTCAGCCAGTTGAGATTGATATCACCCATCATGTATAGTTCACCTTTGGTTGTGTGAGACATAATGGAGGTAACAAGGTCAACAGCGACTGATGAAGTGAGGCCTGGGCAACAGTAAATTCTCGCTATGAAGATGGGGATGGAAAAGTTCAGGGCTAGTCTTATAACTAGTGCCTCATAAGCAGAAGGAACAGATGAGGATACAATGGTAGTGACCTGAAGTGCGGAGGAGGTGTAGATTGCCATGCCACCACCACGGTTTGCCTGGTCTTGACGGGAAAGAGTATAGTCAGGGATAGAAATGGCAGAATCAGGGATTTTGCTGTTTAACCAGGTCTCAGATAGGATGAGGATGTCAGGTTTTAGTGAGACAACTAGTGGTTGGAGCAGGTCGAGCTTTGGCTTTATTTTTCTCTTGTGGTTAATTTATTCTACCGCTAACTGGTAGTGTGGAAATAAGGAGTGGAGTAAAACTACAACACCAGTGCAAAAAGCAAAACCAATTAAGACATTCTTCATGAATTAGAAAACTTGTAATGAGCTGGACAACCTCTTCATGAATAAAGACAAATGTACTGAATGCAGGCATTTTTGAACCACATTTACAACTTGGTAACTTTAAAAAAGTATAAGTTATGGGGCTGATTAGAACTCTGTGGAATGTGAGGTTCCTGTGGCACAAGTCATGAGGAATGGTCTACTGTACAGTGTGGTTTAACATAAAAACAGGAGTAGAGGCAAACCACATGAGGACAAGGGTCCTGGACATAGGAGGTGGATTTTAAAGAAATGGTAGATTACCTCAGAAACTGTCTTATGGGGGGTAGGGACACAGTGGAGAAGCATAAGAGAGGGCATAATTAAGACAACCAACCTCTGCATAAAGGAAATGAGTAAAAGCAAAAGGAAAAGGAGACCATTTTGATTCTCTGGGGACATAGCCAAAGTGGTGAAGGAAACAAGGGTGAGATTCAGGAGATATAAGGAAATGCAGAGGGAGGAAGACAGGGAGATGTACCAAGTAAAACAAAGGGACGCAGGAAAGGCAGTGAGGGAAATTAAGGTGCAGACAGAGGAAAGGATAGCCAGAGGGGTAGCTAAAGAGGATACAACTTTCTTCAGGTACACAAGTGAGAAGAGGAAAGCAAGGAGAGGGATAATGAGGATAAGAAGGGTGGCAGGGGAAGACTGCACAGAAGAGGATCAAGAAAAGCAGACATCCTGAACAGGCATTTCTTCTTGGTCTTCACAGTGGAAGGAGAGGGCAGACCACAAAGGTAGCAGGAACAGAGATGGGGGGAAGGTAGACACAAGTCCATTTTCAGAGGAGAGAGTCCTGAAGGGACTTACAACTCTGAAGGTGGACAAGGATATGGGACTGGATGGGATACACCCAAGGGTACTAAAGGAACTCAGGGAGGGATGTCTGCCCCACTCACAGCCTTATTCTACTGTTCACTAAAACAGGTGTGGTTCCAGAGGACTGATGTAAAGCTGACATGGTCCCACTACAAAAGAGCAGCAGCGGGGAGGTGGTTAGCAATTATAGGCCAGTCCATCTCACTTCCATAGTGAAATATTTATGTAAACTCTGCTAAAGGAAAGACTGGTAAAGTATCTTGAATTCAATGGGCTGCAAGACCACATGCAGCATGGATTCACTGAAGGGGGTGGGGTCATGACAGATGAATCTGATTGAGTCATTTGACTAGGTAACCAGGGAAATAGATCAGGGGAAAGCAGTGGACTTGGCCTATCTGGACTTCAACAAGACCTTAGACAATGTGCTACAGAGAAGACTGATGAAGAAATTGAGCAACCATGGGGTGGGATCCAAAGTGGTGAACTGTATTAGAAACTGGGTAACGGACAGGCAACAGAGAGTGGGGATTAATGGCAGGCATTTTAATGATGGGAAAGTGACCAGCAGGGTGTCACAGAGCTCAGTACTGGGTCCAGTCCTCTTCAATGCCTTCATAAGTGACATTACAGAAGAAATGGAAGGGAAAGTATGCCTTTTTGCAGAAGATACCAAAATCTGCAATAGGCTGGACATTCTGGAGAGATTGAAGAGAATGTGCAGGGAGTTGGGAAATTCGAGGAGTGGTCAAGAGCATGGCAGTTGGGATTCAATGCTTTTTCTTCTATTACAGAACTGGCTTCTGAATGAAAGATTGATTCTAAATGTACAAAAGACCCAGGCAGTGCTGTTTGGATATACCCAGAGGGTCAGGAACTTGGGCTCAAATTTTTGTATTCCAACCATTGATGGTAATCAAGTTGATTCTGTTGAAGCCTTCAGATACTGTATTTGGGTGTATACCTTGACCCTTGTCTTACATTTAACACCCATACAAAACACATTATGGCTGTAATACATCAAAAAATTGGGTCCTCGTATCATATACAAAAATTACCTACCACTGATTCGAAACTTAAGATAGCACAGGCTCATTTGCTTCCTTTGTTGGAATACGGTTCAGTTATAACATATGCAGAACCTAAATTTGTACTCGAGAAGAAAAAGATTTTGGGCTTGATTCTCAAAGCCCTGAGAGAGAGAAACGTAAGGTGCCTGCACCAAACATATATGGTAAAAGTGGCACCTTGCATAAAACATTGCCCCCTGAGCTATTCACAAAGGCAGCCTGTGTCAACTGCAGGCTACCTGCTCAAGACGGGGCTCGCGCCACCAGTGCGCCCAAAAATGGGCTACGATCTGGCACTAGGGGGCATGTGGTAGATGCAAGCTGCCACATCCCTGTAAATAAGACTCTCAAAACTCCTCCAGAAGACTATTTTCTAAGTACCCTTAGACCAACCAGGGCTGGTCTAAGGGTACTTAGAACAATTTCCTCTGGAGGCGTTCAGCCAGTTAAGAAATGTGCCATGTTCCTCCAACAAACACACACACACACACACACACACACACACACACACACACACACACACACAGACACACTCAGCTACGAATTTCACCTTATTGTGATAATTTGTATTTTACCTTGCTGGTCTAGCAGCCCCTCCCCCACCCTGATATGCCCAGTATTGTAATAATCTGTATTCTACCCTGGTGATCTAGTGGTCTCTCCATGCTCCAATATGCCAGGTATTGTAATAATCATTTTAATATACCCTGGTGGTCTAGCGGTCCCTCCCCCACCTCGATATGCCCATTATGAAAACATAAATGTAATTTATCCTGGTGGTCTAGCAGTCCCTCCCCCTGCCCCGATATGCCAGTTATTAAATCATTAATGCAACTTATCCTGGTGCTCCAGCAGTCTTACTCCCCCCACCCTAGCAAGATGTGCCCACCATCCCGCACCCCCAACCCTTACCATGAGCGGGGACTGGCACAGCCCTCCTCACAGTTCGTTTCGACGAACTGTCACTGCAGCAAGAGTTACAATACAGTAGCTGCTCACTGATTATCAGTGAGCGCCTACTGTATTGTATTATGCACTCAGTGACAGTTCAGTCATGACCAGCCGAGGAGGTGTGAGGAGGGCTGTTCCGGTCCTGGCTCGGGGTATGGGTTGGAGGGGTATGGAGTGGTGGGCACCTCTTTCCAGGGTGGGGAGGCGGGACCACTAGACCACCAGGGTAATTTGCATTAATGTTTTAATAATGGGCATATCGGGGTGGGGGAGGGACCACTAGACTACCAGGAGAAATTGCATTTATGTTTTAATAAGGGGCACATTGGGCGTGGGGAAGGACCACTAGACCATCAGGATGACATACATTATAGGGATGGGCATATCAGGGCAGGGGTGGGGGCACTAGCCACTGAGAGCCCTGCTGGACCGGCGCACAGCTGCCTCACATCTTGCAGCAAGCCCTCCTGCTGTGCTGAGTTTGGTTCCTGGTCTGGCTTGCTGCAAAGCCTAGGGACTTAGCCACTAGGACCCTGCCTGTTAGAGAAATGGGTGCATGGTCCCTGGTACACCGGGCTTTGGCACAAGCCAATGTTTGCTGCAGCTTGTACCGTGCCGTTTGCCGCAGCTTGCACCGTTCCGAGTCCGCTTTGAGAAACGGGCCCTTTTTATTTTAAAATAGCAAAATTTGCAGCTTCATTTAAACCTAAAACTTATCACTGTTCTGTATCGGATACTTTAAAATGGCTACAGCTCAAGATTACAGCCCAGTGGAATTTGGTGATTCTAGCCTTGAGGATTATGCACAATAAAACCAGTAAATGTCTCCTCAAGCAAATTAACTTTGTCAACTTAGCTCAGTCTCATTCAAATTATCATCTAAAGGTTCCTTTTATGTGATTGAAGATGGGTCAGAATTCTTTTGGTTGCCACATTGCAAAGTTTTAGAATACTGTCCTCTTTTCGGTTAGAGCTGCATTAACCACTACATTTTTTTTTCTAGGAGTCCTGGAGATTATTTACAGCTAACACAAAGGGATGGAGCTGCAAGCCAAACAAGGGTGGTGAGGAGTACCTCTCTACTAGTGGGCCCCCGGCATCTAAAACACTGACAGACCCGTGATCGAGGTTGAGGTACTGGCTCATGGACCAGAGCTAGGCAGACCTCCCTCGCAAACCAAAAAAGAACTTGTCCCCTGCCTGGAGCAGATGTGCACTCCACATAAACATATTTTTTTTCTTCATCTGCCTGAAGTAACATTGGACTGAATTTGTCCCTAAGCACTCCTGTGCTGTGTATGAGCTGTGCACCGGAGGAGCCTCTTTCTTCAGCAGCTTGCATTTGGGCACGAAGGTTCAAATTCAAGAGTCCGCACCCAATTGGATCCCAGCCGGTTAGTGACGTGAAACCTCAGGCTTCTGAAAAGGACAGAAACAGAGCCCTGTGGCTCACAAAGCGACAGAGCTGCAAGCTGAACAGGGGTGGTGAGGGGTACCTCTCTACTAGTGGGCCCCCCTGCATCTAAAACACTGACAGACCCGTGATCGAGGTTGAGGTGCCGGCTCATGGACCAGAGCTAGGCAGACCTCCCTTGCAAATGAAAAAGGAACTTGTCCCCTGCCTGGAGCAGGCGTGCGCTTCGCATAAACTTATTTTTTTTCTTCATCTGCCTGAAGTAACATCTGACTGAATTTGTCCCTAAGCACTCCTGTGCTTCGTATGAGCTGTGTACAAGAGGAGCCTCTTTCTTCAGTGGCTTGCATTTGGGCTGAATTTTTCAGGGGACAGAGTGTTACATCCTAGAGACTGTGGCTGTCAATTAGTGAACTACACAGGGCTCCTCTGCTCTCCAAACATGCCTCCCGAGAGGCAGACCACTGACTACTGTCCACCCTGCCCTGGACTGCATGGTGTATGAAAGCCTTGTGCAGTACTCCCCAACAGGGGAATATTCCTGGCAACAGTCTACATACTGTCCCTTCTTTGGGTGGATGGGATCATAGGCCGAGGTGACCCAGACATCAGGGGACCTCAGGACTATGACACCCCTCCCATGGACCTTTACAACACCAAGTCCCACACTAGCATCTAAACTCTCCTGATAGCCCACGAGCTAGTAAGATGGGGCATATGCTATGAGTAACTCCACTTTACTAGCAAGAGACTCCGAAGTAATCTAATCCCATCTGCCAGCCCAAAGTTACTTGGCCTGCTGGCAGCGCTGCTTCTCCTAGCAGGTGACATCCATCCTAACCCTGTCCACACTATAGCCAATACCTTAATATCATCCCCTCAGGACCCTCACTGGGAACCGTCCAAGGGTTTGAAGATTGCACACATGAATGTCTGCAGCCTCAGACCAAAGATGCATGAGGTACAAGCCTGGCTTGACCTCCATAAGCCAGATATTCTTGCTATATCTGAGACCTTGCTTAAGGCCCACATCCTCACTCATGAGATCAAGGCCCAAGGATACAACACCTTCTGCAAGAACAGAGAGAGCAAGAGAGGGGGTGGTGTGTTAATCTACACAAAGGACTGCCTAACGGTGTCGCACATAACCCTGAAGCAGGACATCTGCCCAGACAGTGAATCCATATTTATACGGGTTACCCTTGGCCAATCCAAACACCTTGTAACTGGTTGTGTCTACAACCCCCAAAGACTGCTCTCCAATCTCTTGAGGCCATCACCAGAACCACGGCCAAAGATGTCTCTACGGCGCTCCTTATTTTGGATGACTTCAACCTAAACTGGGCCCATGATCCCAATAAAGACCTCATGTCCCTGACACAAGAGGCAAATCTGGTACAGGTTATCTCAGAACCTACTAGAATAAACTATAAGACGGGGGACTACCACCATTCTGGACTGGGTGCTGGTGTCAAACCCCATCAACATCCAGAAAGCTGGACTCATGTCCGATGCCCTGAGTGACCACTCCCTAATTTTCTGCATCTGGAAGAACAGAGCGCCTATGGTTCAGCCCAGAATACTGACCACTCGTGATTACTCAAATTTCATGGTGGTTCGAAACAATGCCTACCTCAACAACCTGGACTGGAGCCCTATCTGGCTCCTCCCAACCTTAGATGAGGCACTGGAATACTTCCACAACTCATTAACTAAGGCAGCCAACCTCTTTGCCCACTGAAGAAGCTCAGAACAAAAGGCAGCTGCTACAAGTGGATCTCCCCAACCCTAAAAGCCCTGATTATCAGCCGAGACAAGGCCTGGAAGAGGTTCAAGAACTCCTCTCTCCCTGCTAACCTTGTGGCATACAAAGCTCTGTGAAACAAATGCAAAGGTGCCACTAAACTGACGAAAAGGGAGTATCTCACCCGCCTCCAAAAAAACAACTTAGACAGCCCTAAACTATTTTGGTCTCACATCAACGAGCTGATCAGAGGAAACACCAAGGCTGAACCTGGACCTATGGAGGTCAATGGTAAGCTAGTGAGCAACTGCCCACAAATTGCCTCAGCCCTCAACCTTCACTTCACCAACCTCAATGCACACAAAGCCGGACTACCCCCTCCCACCCCGGCACCAAACATGGCCGAGCCCCCAAACCTGAATTGACCATTATTTCACCTAAAAATGGTCAAGACTAAAGAGGTACGAACACTCCTGAGAGCCCTGAAAACCAAAGGCCCAGGAGGGACAGACAGGATCAATCCTAGTCTACTCAAGGATGGAGCCCAGTCCCTCTTCAGACCCTTGACCTGGCTCATTAACAGATCCCTGCTCAAAGGAACCATTCCACACCAGTGGAAACAGGCAAATGTGGTGCCCATCCACAAGGGCAGCTCCAGGGAACACACAGGCAATTACTGGCCTATCTTCTTGCTCTGTTTGCTTGCTAACTCCAGGAAAGGCTCATATATAGACAACTCTGTGACTACCTGGAGACACACCAACTACTAGCTCCCTCCCAGCATGGTTTTAGAACCAACCATGGCACAGACACTGCCCTCATGAACCTCACGACAGACATACTCAGAGCTATTGACATGGGGACCCCCACTGGTGCAGTATTCATAGATCTGTCCAAGGCTTTTGACCTTGTCGACCACAACCTCTTGCTAGTTAAGCTGAACAAAATAGACCTGACCCTCAAGCTCTCAAGTGGTTCCAGAACTACCTATCTGGCTGCCCACAGAGAGTCATCTGGAAAGGAGTGCTATCAGGCCCACTACCCTTAAAAGAGGGAGTACCGCAAGGCTCAATCCTTGGTCCCCTACTAGTCTCGCTGTTCACGAATGACCTAAACTTCCACTGCGGGGGCAGCTCAGTAGTACAATATGCAGATGACACAGTCATCTACCGCGCCTCGGACAACCTGGTGGATTTTGGTCCCCTACTCCAAGCTGATCTTACGTCACTGGAAGCCTGGCTAAAAACAAATCAAATGGTCTTGAACGCAGGCAAAACTAAAGCCATGCTGTTCGGGCCCAGATCCCTGGGACAAGACAGGATCAACTCTTTACAGCTTAAATCATATATAGGAACCGGCATTGAAGTAGCTACCTCCTTAAAATACTTAGGGCTCATGCTTGATCAAGGCCTTACCTACAAGAACCATGTGGAACAAGTGACAAAGACCATCCACTGTAAACTAGGCACCCTGTACCAGATAAAGGACCAGCTTATCCCAGAAGCTAGGCTCTCCATTGTCTCCAGTGTCCTGCTCCCCACACTGACCTATGCTGCCCCTGTAATGCAGGGTATGGCCAAGCAGGAAGCAAACTGGCTGCAGATCCTATACAACAAGGTAGCATGGTTCGCTACCCAGGATCACTCCAGAAGCCACCACTGTGATACACTAGCCAAATTACAGTGGCCTTCTTTTGAAGCACACCTCCAATACCCCCTCCTGTGTCTAGTTTTCAAGTTACTCAGCCCGTCTGCTCCACCCAGCCTAGCTGCTACTATTGCCACCAAGCACAACACTTGGACCCTGAGGACCTCAGGGAAGACTGTGCTGGAAACCCCCCCGAGTCAGGACCAACATGGGCCACAAGTCATTCTCCTTCACGGCCCCCTACCTGTGGAACAAACTTCCACCCATTGTGCAAGAAGCCCCCTCTCTCATGAACTTTTGTACCAGGCTCAAGGCCCACATGCTTGAAGCCAACACTTGCCGCTGTCGGGACACCTGATAGTCCCCCCTTACTTATGCTAACCCCTAAACTGTTCAACCTTGGTACAGCACTGTCTCTAATCTCGCTAACTACCTAATGTACTAGGGTCTTGCCATACCATTTACAGATGGTATACCATTATGCTCTGCACCAATGACAAAGACTGTAACCTAAAACTACTCTGTATGTACTCTATAACTTTTTCACTGCCTGTAATTCTACATGCAATGTCTCTTCCTGGTCACCCCTGAAAAAGGGACCTTCGGGGCTCATCGGGCCTACCCGGTCATCAAAATTTAATAAATAAATAAATAACAAATGTTTGCATGTTATTACTTATTTTTGTATTACGAAGGTTGAGTATGTATTTGTAACTGTCTTGTATGTATATGAATTTTGCAATTGTCTCTCTTTTGTTTGCAATACTTTTGTACTGTACTTTTTAGCGCCCGTGCCATGCCTGAACAAAGCGTTTTACACCAGTGCACTTTACCCTGCCTACAAAGTGAAATAAATATATAACGCCAGAATGTGCAAAATCATGCACCTAGGAAATAAGAACCCAGAGGCTGAGTATAGTATGTAGGAGGAGGTACTGACAGTCGGGTCAGAAAGGTTCCTTGGGATTATCATAAATGATGACCTCAAAGTGACAGGAAAGTGAAACAAAGCAGTGGGTAGAGATAGTGGGATCCTGGGGTGCATAAGGAGGGGTGTCTCCTGCAGGAGGAGAGAGAAGGTATTGCCCCTACATCTCTCACTGGTGAGACCTCACCTGGAGTACTGTGTCCAGTTTTAGAGGCCATACCTCAGAAAGGAGATGGACAGAGTGGAAGCAGTATGGGGAGGGGCAACTAAAATGGTGCAGGGGTTGCACAAGAAGTCCTACAAAAAGAGACTGAGGAATCTCAACATCTACACCAGTGAGAGGGGACATGACAAAAACCTATAAGAACCTCACAGGGGAAAACAGGGTGCAGGAGGAGAGTTTCCCTTAGAGCACCAGGACCAGGGTGTATGCAATGAAGCTGGGGGATTAAGAGGGATGTGCAGAAATTCTACTCCATTAAAATGGTGACAGATGACTGGAACAGACTTCCAGCAAAAGTGGTGAAGGTGAAAACAGTGGAGATGCTTCAAGCATGCATGGGATAGACAATGGAGTATATTAGTAAATTGGCAGGAAGGAGGGAGGGTTGCCAGAGACCATTTAGGGTCTGTGGACAGAGATTAGGTGGGGAACATTTGGGCAGACCAGGTGGGCCAAACAGTTCTTTTCTACAGACAAATTATATGTTTCTAATAGCAATTCCACATCTCACTGGAGCGGTCTCCATGGACCTGACCAAGGCATTTGATCTCATGGACCACAAAGTTTTGTTAGATAAATTGTTATGTATAGGTTTGGGATTTTTCTGCTGTAAACTGGTTTAAGCACTACCTTGAAAATAGAACCCTGGTGGTCAAATTTGGGAGAGTGTATACAACAAAACAATGATTGATTGTAGGGTCCCACAGGGATTAATTTTGATCCCTTTTTATTTTATGTGTTTATCGATCCCATCTCAAAATTTTTTGTTAATTCAAATTATACCGTGGACATAAGTGAATAGCCAATGAAATGGTCAGGCTGGCAGTTTACCACCAGTGTAAATCCTATGATAATCACTGGCTGATGAGCAAATATAAAAGCTCATCCACATCCTAATCATCTGCAGCCCAGGAATAAATAGAATAAAAATAAAAACACAAAGCAACCTCTTTAATATTTGTATTTTATTATAGTAAAAAAATTAACCTTGGTATAATCGCAATAAGCCACATGGAGGATGTGGGTTATCGGAGGATTTACCACAGCTGGCGAGGATTTACCCACTCCGCTGCGTCTTATGGGCAAACCACTCCAGCCGTGGTAAATCCCCTGATAACCCACACCCCCTCGTGGCTTATTGCTTAAGTAATTGCTTTTTACAAATGATGCAACCCTTAATTTTACTTCAAATTTGGTTCACAAGATTACTTTTGAGTTTGGGTCTGACTTTTACTACAGCTTGGATGTTGGACAACAAATCAGTTTTGGACAAGACAAAGATGAGGCCATTATGTTTGGCACCCCAGGTAGGCTGTCCCATAAGGATATTGAATTAGGGATAACAATTTTGGATGGAACACAAATTGAAAATGGCAATTAATTTAAGTAGTTGGGGATTTACCAAAATCCTACTCCTTCTTTCTCTACATACAATAAAAACATTACTTCTAAAATTCATAGCCAGTTGGGATTACTGTATCGAATTAAGCATTAAGAGTTAAGTGAGAAAGGTATACTCTGAGACAGGGGGTGATCAGTGGGGTGCCCTTGGGGTCAGTGCTGGGACCTCTTCTTTTTAATATCTACATCAGCGATGTGGTAGAGGGGCTGAGGGGAAGGGAGTGCCTGTTTGCTGATGATATGAAAATCTGCAATAGTGTGGACACCCCAAAGAGGGTGGAGGACATGAGGCAGGATCTGAAGACTCTGGAGGAATGGGCAGAGGCTTGGAAGCTGAAATTCAATGCCAAAAAGTGTGCTGTGATGCACTTGGGGTGCAGGAACCTGAAAGCAAGATACACCCTTCGTGGGGAGGTCATCAAGGATACACAGCAGAAAGGGATCTGGGGATTATAGTATCGTGTAACCTTAAGGTGGGAAACTGATGTAGCAGGACAGTGGGGAAGGCCAGAGGGATGCTGGCATGCATTGGCAGGGGCATCACAAGCAGAAGGGGGATGGTACTAGGGGCATCACTAGCAGAAGGGGGGAGGTACTGATGCCCCTCTACAAAGCCATGGTAAGATTGCACCTGGTGTACAGAGTCCAATTCTGGAGGCCACATCTATGAAAAGACATAGACAGGATTGAAAGAGTTCAGAGAAGGGCAACCAGGATGGTGCAGGGTATGCTAAGGAAGACATACAAGCAGAGCTCTAAGGAATTGGAACTGTACATGTTGGAGACTAGAAGGGAGAGTGGGAACATGATTGAAACTTTAAAATATGTCAAGGGGATCAACAAAGTAAAGGAAGGGGGGTTACTTAAAAGGAAGGAAGGGGCTGTAACTAGAGGGCATAACCTAAAACTTCAGGAAGGAAGATACAGAGGCAATGTGAGGGTATGATTCTTCATGAAGAGGGTGGTGGAGGCATGGGACAGGCTTTCAGAGGAGGTAGTGGGGGCTGAAACAATGGAGGGATTCAAGAGAGCATAGGACAGTCATATGGGGCTGTATAGCAGGGGGAGGAGGGTTCCGGGGGGAGGATGAATAATGGGGGGTAAGGGACAGACTAGATGGGCCAGTGTGTCCTTTTCTGCTGCCAAGTTTCTGTGATTCTGTGAAAACAAGGGGAGGGATAATGAGGATTCGAAGGGTGCAAGGGACAGACTTCACAGAATAAGACCAAGAAAAAAGCAATCATCCTGAGCAGGTACTTCTGTTCAGTCTTCACAGTGGAGTTGGGGTGGGGGTATGGATAACCAGGGAGTAGCCAAAAGAATGGGGGATGAAAACTGGTCCATTTTCAAAGGAAGAGTCCTGTAGTGACTTACAGCCCTATAGGTGGGCAAGGCTATGGGAATGGATGGGATACACCCAAGGAGCAAGTCACTTAACCACTTAGTGCTCCCAGGTCACCCCTGAAAACAGGCACTTGTGCCTAGTGGGCCTTACCTGGTTACCAAAGACTGAAAAAAAAAAAAAAAGTATTAACCAACTCAGAGAGTTGCTAGCTGCCCAACTGACAGTCTTATTCAAAAGTTCACTGGAAATAGGAGTGGTTCTATAGGACTGGAGAAGAGCTGACATGGTCCCCCTACATAACAGCAGCAGCAGCAGCAGGGAGGCTAGCACTCTTACTTCAGTGGTGAGAAAATTAATTGAGATCTTGCTAGAGGAATGACTGGTAGAGTATCTTTTTTTTATATTTTCTTTATTAAAATTTCAATATTGATACAACAAACAAAACAAGATGAATTTCTATAAAAATACAACAAGTCAATAAAAACTCTAATCTAAGACACTACCCACAAAATAATCCCCATCCCCCCACCCACCCACCCACCAGGAGCAATATGACAATTAATTTAACTACTCATGTCAAACCAAACCATCTGATATACTGTAATTATGCTTTACAGTCAGAGAAAGAAAATGAAAGACTACCTTTTTGTCTATATAATAGATGAGAAATAAAAACAAATCTATGGTTTGTATAGGGGCGGGATCGTCAGTGCGCTGGTGTGCTGCAGAAGAGGTCAGGCTGGAAGACAGCCACATCAGCAGTCACAGGAGTCAGCAGGAGCACACAATTCCTGGTGAGGAGCTGTAATTCACTAGGGCCAGTGGCAAGGTGACTCAAGGGAGCAGCAAGGAGTGAGCCAGTCTCAGGGGTTTTAAAAGCCAGCCAATTGCCAGCTAGTGTGGCACCTCCATGAATCGGGAAGTGAGGTGCCAATGCAGCCTGGCTTTAAAAAGCAGTGCCAGGCTGCGTCATCTAGAGAGATCATCGGTGAACTGGTGTGCTGCAGAGGAGGTCAGGCTGGAAGACAGCCACATTGGTGGTTGCAGGAGTCAGCAGGAGCATGCAGTTCCCAGTGAGGAGCTGTAATTTACTGGGGCCAGCAGCGAGGCGACATGAGAGAGCAGCAAGAAGTGAGCCAGTTTCAGGGGTTTTAGTCCCACCGACCCCAGCCTCTATTAAATGCTGGAGTTGGGAGGAGCTATGTAAAACAGAAGGTGGCAGACATATGAAGACGGAGGAAGGAGTGGCCAAGGGACACCAAGGTCCACGGATGCCATGGGGAGCTGAGAACAGAAGGTCTGTTGATGAGACAAATGTGAGGAGCTTTATTTGTCACAGGGAGCTGAGAGCAGAAAGGACTGTTGGTGGGCACAATAACTGTAAGGAGCTGAATTTTTGTGAGGCTGCCCAGATCTAAACTGGCAAAGGAAAAGTATACTAGTGAAGAGATGTGATTTGTGAGACTGCCCTGCTTGCTTCAGGGGAAGCTACATCAAGACACTGGACCCATGGGATGCTAATGGTGACTACGACCTGGTGCTACTTAAAGGAATTTTTTTTTATGGTGAACATAATCTGATGTTTGATTAGGGGTGGAACTATTTTGAGGGACTTGGATACTGATTAGAGTGGGGGGTGACTGTCTGGAGAAGTGTGGTTGCATGGGCAGCTGGGGAAAGAATTGCTTGCTAACACTGTATGAAGGTGTTTGTAATCACAGGGAACTGTGTGGGCAGCTGGGGAATGAATTTGTTTGTTAACACTGCATGGACGTGTTTGTAAGCAGAGGAAGGTAACAGATCTTTACCCAGGATCTTTTGGCATTGATGTGGGGGTTTTGAACTGCCTGACCGGGTGAAGGTTATGTGGTGTGTCCTATATTTTTATGGTCGATAACTTATTTGAGTTTGCAGGCATGGTTATGGATAGGCAGTGCCACTGGAGGGGTGGCCATGGGGATGGCCTCTTTGGCAGACTGGTTGGGTGTAGCGGATGTGGGGTGGCCATGGTCCTGAATTGGGCCTGGAGGATGGGAGGGTGCTTGGTGTGTAAACACCTCACACAGCTGAAGGAGGAAATAGGGTGGCTGAGGAAGGAACTGAGCAGGGGGGAGGGTAGGGGAGGAGGGGGGCCAAGGGGCAAGGCCACTATCAGCCAAGGAGGGACGGGGAAGGCACAAAGGATTTGGATCTATGTTCTGAGAATGTAGGGCCTTGGAGGAAGGAGGGTGGGAAGGGGACAGGGGGATGCAACAGGATAGATGGAAATGGCACAATCAGAGGGGAGATGAGAAATCTGGAGGCCGGAGGCATGGGGGCTGTGAGGGATGAGAAGGAGTGGAAGACAGTAAGACCAGGTAAAGGAAGGCGGATGCCTGATACTCTAGGTCAGATCTCAGACAAAACCTCTACCAGCAGCAAAAGGGGCAGCACTAGAGCTGAAAAAGCAAACAGGTTTGTGCCCCTCGTCCCACTGGCTGAGAAGGTGCTAGGGGAGAACGACTGTGAGGAGCCTCTAAAGGGTGAAACAGGGGTAAGAACATTGGGAGGCATTGGGACTGATCGCATGACTGTAGGCACACTAAAGAGTAAGGGAAATTAACCCATGGGGGTAGATCAGTGGGAGGTCCTAGTACTACCTGGGCCCCATGGAGGATGCAGTGGGGTGACCATGGTCAGAGAGGCTAGGGACAGGCCGGCAAAAGTGCAGGGGATGGAGCCCTCGAGTTCCAAAAATGTATTAGAGAGTACCGCACAGGGAGAAGGGGTAGGAGTAGAGACTAGGGAAGCATGGGGGGCATGCTTTGAGGGACATAGGGGAATAGAGCAGGTGCTGAGGAGGGAGGCTCCACCTAGGGGACTGCAGGGCAGGGTGGGCGCAGGCAGGGAAACAGTTTATGGGAATGTAGGAGGAGAAGCTACCCAAATGAGCCATGATGATATGGCTGTGGTGACAGATGCTGATAGGGCTGGGGGGTTGGGAGAGACTGGAAAAGAAGGGTTAGCTAGGGTTAGGAGCAGGGGTATGGCAGCATCTGGAGCAGAGGGAACAGTTGGGAAATGGAGTTGGGGTAAGAGGGGCAGGGATGCAGGAGATCTGCACAAGGGGGGCCACCCGTTACCCCTTCTATGGGCAGTGCTAGGGTTGAGGAAGTGGCAGGAGTTGGTGAGGAGGCTGGCAAAGAGGGTGGGCCTAAGGGCAACGGAGGTGTTAGGGTAGTCCTGTTCGGGGACTCTATGATTAGAGGTATACAGTGGGAGGGGCAGGGGGAGGGTGAACCCAGTCCTGTTGGGGTCAAGAGTATCTCCGGTTTGACTGTGCACAAGGCAAAGCATATGGTTTATTCACTTGCACAGGGTTATAGAGGCTCTCCTGATATCTTGGTACACCTGGGCACAAACGATATAGCAGGAAATAGTGTGTTGGAGATTCAGGCTAGGTTCCGTGAACTGGCCAGGGTCTGTCAGGCCAACAGCTACTTAATCTCCTTCTCGGAGATCATGCCAGTACCAAGGGCCAGTATGGAAAACAAACAGAACATTTGGGAGGTTAATGAATGGCTCAGGACATGGGGATAAGCTAGGGGATATGGGGTAGTGGAAGACTGGGAGGTAACCTGGGAGGACAAGGGACTGTATGCATGAGATAGGTTTCACCTCAGCATGGTGGGAAGGGAAGTACTAAAGCAGAAACTAACCAAGTTTATTCAGGCTAGGTGGGGTTTCAACTTGTGAAGGGAGAGGGGGGATGCAGGGCTGATCCTTTCAGGTCCCATAATGGAGCGACAAAATGCATGCCAGGGACACCAGGTGGGCAGATGCATGTAATCTCTGAGGGTGCTACCAGAAGATGGGGTAAGGGCAGGGGTTGGAGGGTGGTCCTGATAAATGCCAGGAGCTTGGGCAACAAGATGCCAGAGCTCCAGGCAATGCTGGTGGATGCAGAAGTGGATGTGGCGGCTGTCACTGAAACTTGGGCCACCCTCAGACATGATTGGGACCTTAATCTAAGCGGGTATACTGTGCTGAGAAAGGATAGGGTAATGGTTGGTGGGGTAGTACTGTTTGTTCAGGAAGGCATCCGGATATGCAGAGTGGAGGAAGCAATGGGCAGCATGGAGGCCTTATGGGTCACCTTGCAAACCACAGGGGGTAAGACTATCAAGTTGGAGGTGGTCTACCAACCCCCCCATGCTAACGGACAACATGAAGGTTTGCCTGCTGGCTAATATTAAGGACCATTGTGGTCAGGAAGGAGATGGGGTGGTGATATTAGGGCACCTAAACATGCCAGCCACTGATTGGGGAACTATGACATCCCCACTTGCCAAGGAACCGAGGCTGTTGGATGCGTTCCGTGATGCATTCCTAGTTCAACAGGTTGTTGACCCAACGAGGACCGGCCGCATCCTGGACGTAGCCCTGGCTGTGACCTGGTTCAGGAACTTGAGGTGGGAGACTCCCTAGCTGGAAGTGACCATGACATGGTTTGGTTTGTCCTGGACCTGGGAAGAGGGAGAGATCACTCTAGGACCATGATTGTTGATTTTAGAGGTGCAGACTTCAAGAGCATGGGGCATATCCTTGAGGGCCACTTAAACAGAATAACTCCAGGCATGGACATGGAGAGTAGGTGGGAAATCATCAAAAGAGGGTTACAGGAGGCTACCAGGTCTTGTGCAAGGGTGGGAAGTTAGGGTGATAGATCAAGGAAGTCATGCTGGTGGACCAGGGAGGTCCAGGAGGTGGTAAGGGAGAAGAGAGCAGCCTATCATTGGTACAAGCAATTGCCTGGGGACGTGGAAAGTGATGTGTATCTTCATACATCTAGGCACGTTATGAGGGTGGTGAGGGGGGCCAAGGCCAGGATGGAACAGAGGCTGGTGCATGGGATCAGGAAGGGAGAAAAAGGGTTCTTTAGGTATATTGGGGAGAGAAAGAGAGTAAAGGGGCAGCTCAGTAGGTTGAAAATGGGGAGGGGTGGGCAGAGGAGGCAGGGAACCAAGCGGAGGTACTCAACAAATACTTTGCATTGGTCTTCACTAGGGAAGAGGAGGGGGAGCCACTGGTGAGGAGGACATGGGGGGAGGATGGGGTGAAGACCCTGAAAAATGGGGTACCTTGTACTGCAGAGGGTGCTGAGGGAGCAGATCTGTGTGGGAGGGGACACAATAGATCGGGAGAGGGGGTTGGAAGCACGGACATGGAAATCCCTGTTAGCAGAGTGTGGGAGGCCCTCCGGTCCTTAAAAAAGGACAAACCTCTGGGCCCTGATGGGATCCATTCAAGGGTGCTGTGAGAATTAGCTGATGTCCTGGCTGCACCTCTGGTGGCCCTTTTTGATGCATCTCTTCAGACAGAGAGGGTGCCGAAGGACTGGAGGGAGGCACATATTGTGCCCATCCACAAAGGAGGATCGAGGGATGAGCTGGGAAACTACAGGCCAGTCAGCCTGAAATTAGTGGTGGGCAAATTGATGGAGGCCATATTGAAGGAAAGGCTAGGGGTGTTCTTGGTAGAACAGGAATTCCTGGATGATCGCCAGCATGGCTTCATCCCAGGCAGATCGTGTCATACTAACCTTGTGGAGTTCTATGAATGGGTGATGTCTGCACTTGACCAGCGTAGACTGGTTGACGTCATCTTTCTGGACTTCAGCAAGGCATTTGATTCGTTCCCCCACATTGATCTGCTGGATAAGTTGGGAAAGATGGGAGTGGGGGCTCTGATGGTCAGGTGGATTGGAAACTGGCTATCTGGTCATACCCAGTGGGTGGTGGTAGCAGGTGTTGCCTCATCCTCCAGAGGGGTCATTAGTGGGGTCCCTCAGGGATCAGTTCTGGGGCCTCTCCTGTTTAATCCCTACATGCGGGACCAAGACAGACACAGGAAACTACAGACCTGTCAGTCTGACCTCTGTGGTAGGGAAAGTGATGGAGTCACTTCTGAAGGAAAGAATAGTTGAGTACCTAGAGGCCAGTGGAGCACAGGACCCAAGGCAGCATGGGTTCACAGCGGGAAGGTCATGTCAGATGAATCTAATAGATTTCTTTGACTGGGTGACCAGAGTAGTAGACCAGGGAGGGGCTGTGGACATGGCCTACCTAGACTTTAGCAAGGCATTTGACACAGTCCCACACAAAAGATTAATAGTCAAATTAACCAGCCTGGGAGTGGGTCCCAGGGTGGTAGCCTGGGTAAAACATTGGCTGCACAACAGGACACAGAAGGTAATTGTAAATGGAGTCCACTCTGAAGAAAGAGAGGTTACTAGTGGGGTACCACAGGGTTCAGTATTGGGTCCAGTCCTTTTTAATGTCTTCATCAGTGACATTGCAGAGGGACTGGAAGGAAAAGTATGCCTTTTGCAGATGACACAAAGATCTGCAACAGGGTTGATACACAAGGAGGCATGGAAAGGATGAAAAGGGACTTGGCAAGGTTGGAGGAATGGTCAGAAGTATGGCAGCTAGGATTCAATGCAAAGAAGTGCTAAATAATGCACCTGGGAAACAAGAACCCAGGGGAAGAATACACAATGGGTGGGGAGGTAGTAACAACAACAAAAAGGAAAGGGACCTGTGGGTAATCATATCAGATGACCTTAAGGTTAGCAAGCAATGTGAGAAGGCAGTAGGGAGGGCTGAGGGTATACTGGGATGTATAGGGAGAGGCAACAGCAGCAGAAAACAGGAAGTTGTTATCCCTCTGTACAGACAGTTGGTGAGACCGCATCTGGAGTACTGTGTCCAGTTCTGGAGACCCCATCTCCACAAGGACATAGACAGGATAGAGGTAGTCCAGAGGAGGGCAACTAAAATGGTGCAGAGTCTGCAAGAGAAGCCATATGAGGAGAGACTAAAGGAGCTTAATATGTATACCCTTGAGGAAAGAAGGAGAGGGGGGACATGATAGAAACTTTAAGTACCTCAGTGGAATCAACAAGTCCAAGAGGGTAGCATCTTTCAGAAAAGAGACTTGCAAGAACAAGGGGACACAATTTAAAAGATAGAAGGAGGGCGGTTCAGGGCAATGTGAGAAAGTATTATTTCACAGAGAGGGTAGTGGATGCATGGAACAGCCTTCCTGAGGAGGATTATGGGGTCTAAAACTGTGGGAGAATTCAAGAATGCATGGGACAGACATAAGGCAATTCTTGTGGGGGGTAGGAAGAAATAGGCTGTTGGTTAACTAGGATCTACGGCCTATCCTGTAGGTAGGGAAATGGGCAGACTAGATGGGCCAAGTGGTCCTTATCTGCCATCAAAGTCTATGTTTCTATGTTTCTATGTTACATCTCTGATACAAGGAAGGGCATCAGGAGTGAAATGAGTCTCTTTGCAGATAACTCTAAGCTGGGGGTGGTGGTGGATGTGGAAGAGGGTAGGGTCACCCTGCAGGGTGATCTGAACACTCTGGTGAGATGGTCACACACCTGGAAGCTGAGGTTCAACACCAGCAAGTGCAAGGTGCTTCACCTGGGGCAAAGAAACCCGGGTCAGGTGTACATCCTGGGGGGGGCGGACAGATTGCAGGTTTCAAGTGGAGAGAAGGACTTGTGGGTGTAGATGCTAGAATGAATAACTCAGAACAATGCAGGAGGGCCACAGCCAGGACAAATAGAATGCTGGGCTGCATAGCCAGGGGGATTACCTCAAGAAGTAGGGAGGTGATCATGCCACTGTACAATTGCCTTGTCAGACCGCACCTCAAGTACTGTGTGCAGTTTTGGTGTCCACACCTCAGGAAGGATATTAACCTCCTGGATAGGGTTCAGAAGAGAGCAACCAGGATGATCCTGGGTCTGGGAGATATGACTTATGAGGCAAGGCTTGAAGAGCTGAACCTGTTCTCACTGGAGGAGCGGAGAGATGGGGGGATATGATTGAGGTCTTCAAGTATTTTAAAGGGGTGAAGAAGGTACACCTTCAGGGGGTCCTTCAGAGGAGGGTGGAGGGGCCTCTGGGGTCATGGTTTGAGGCTGGAGGGCGGGAGACTTAGAAGAGAAAGGAGGTGGTGATACTTCACTGAAAGTGTGGTGGAACCATGGAATGCGCTGTCTGTGGATCTGGTGGAGGTGTCTATGGTGGAAGGTTTCAAGAAGGGCTGGGACAGGTACAAGAGTGGGATGCAGAGGAGGACTACTTTTTTGGGGGGAAACCCTGGTCTGGCGAAGGGGGTCAAGAGAGGAGTCAGGAGGAAGGTTACGGGGCCCATTCAGGGTACTGACTCACGAGCAGACTTGATAGACCATAGGGCCTACTCTGTTGGCATTTTAGTATGTTAGTATTAATTATTTGAATTTTGCTAACCAAATAAAAATTAAAGAAATGATTTATATAGGCTATGAGACCAAGAAAAAAGGGAACAATCAAGGAGTATATATTACTTCATAGGGTATAAAGCAAATCTAATAATTTCAACCAACATTTCTGGAAGAAGGATCGTTTATCATGAAAGTAAGAAGTTATGCAAATCAGGGTTACATTCTGTCTGATTCTGCCATATATATAGAGAGAGAGAGAAAGAGAGAGAGAGAGCGAGAGATGCAAAGATGCCCATCTCTTTAAATCCTGAGAGATTTTTGGAGGGTTTCCTCTAAATTAGGATGTATCAATTGGGATTCTTCTTTTGATATAAAAAATTCCTAGATATTTAATCCCCAATGGGTTCCATGACAATCCTAAATTGTTAATGTCTTCTTTAATAAAACAATTAGCTAAGAGCATCACTTCTGTTTTATCTTTATTAAGTTTGTAGTTAGAGACTTGACTGTAATTATCTATGCCTTTAAGAGCAGCTTTAATTGAGTTAAGGGGTCTGAGACATGTAATAATATGTCATCTGCGAAAGCCGACAGTTTTAACTGCAATTTTGTGATAAATATCCTTTTAATAGTTCTCTCAGAATTCAAAAAGTAAAGTAGTGGTTCTAAGTAAAAGTTAAACAAAATGGAAGAAATGGGACAGCCCTGTCTGGTACCTTGAAATAATTGAAAGGGTGGAGAAAGTAAATTATTACAGCTAATCCTAGCTGTTGCATTGGACTGTAAGATTTTAAGCCAATCAATGAATATTGGGGGAGAAATCATATTTAGATAAGTTAGCATATAAGAAATTATGATAAACTCTGTCAAATGCCTTTTCCGCATCCAGGGAGACCAAAGCTAAAGACTGAGTAATCTCTCTAGATGCGGAAATAATATGAGATATTTTTGTAAAGTGATCTGATGCCTGTCTGGAAGCTATAAAACCTTCCTGGACAAAGCAGATCATCAGTTGCCATATCTTTTTAATTCTTTGTGCTACAATATGAAACAATATTTTTATATCATAGTTAATTAATGATATGGGGCAATAGTTTGAAACTTTTTGTTTTGATTTTTTATGTTTAGGGAGTAAAATTACTCATGCCTCTAATAGGGTTATTTCTGATGCACCTTTGAATAATATAAAATCTAAAAATAATTTTAAAATAGGAATTAGTGAGTTTTTGAAGGTTTTATAAAAATTGACTGTACAACTATCTGCCCCAGGGACATTGTTTATAGTAAAATTGTCAATAGCTTCCTCAGTTTCTTTAAAGGTACTGTAATTGGAAGAACTAACTTAGATGCCTCTGACTCTGTAAGATGGGAACATGAAAAGTTAGCTAGGTAATTTTCAATCAATTCTGTAGAGGGGGAATGAGATTGGG
This sequence comes from Neoceratodus forsteri, assembly GCA_016271365.2. NCBI lineage: Eukaryota > Metazoa > Chordata > Ceratodontiformes > Ceratodontidae > Neoceratodus > Neoceratodus forsteri. The sequence continues at coordinate 1,255,255,002 of CM057459.1, read as the reverse complement.
ACCATATAAACTAGAATAAAAGATAAAGAATTTGTTTAAGATATCTTTATAATCTGTTAATACCCTATTGTCATTATCAGAGATTATAGACTCAATATGCCTAGATTGGTTCATCTTTTTGATTCTGTGAGCTTAAAATTTATTGGGTTTCTCACCTAGGTCAACATAGGAAGCTTTTGATCTGATAATAATAAATTCAGCTTGTTCTTTGGCAATGAAATGTAATTCTTTAAAAATTTGAATGTCCTGAATTTCCATTGAAGAAAGTGTATTTTGATCCTTTGCTTCCAAAGCTTTTAGTTTCTTAGTGATTTTTTTAGTTTTTCAGTTTTTGGTTTTTTATTCTTTGCTCCAAATCTAATGAATTCCACCTTATAAAACATTCACGTGATGCTCAAATTATATCAGTTTTATGTATTGAATGGGGATTCTGTTCCCAAAAATTCACAATAGATTTATTAATATATTTGATAATATAATCTTGTCTCAAAAAATTGGGATTAAGCCTCCATGAATAGCATCTTGCATGAGGAATATCTGGCTTCAGGGTAATATGAACTAAGGAGTGATCAGATATAATACGGGAAAAATCTGTGGATCATGAGCAGAGGGGAGAAGAGAGTTAGAGATCAGAAAATAATCAATTCTTGATAAAGAGTTATAAGCTTGGGAGAAAAAAGTAAACAATTCCCGAGTAGAAAAATGAATTCTCCAGGGGTCGGAGAGATCATATATTTTAATTAGAGCTATGAGAGCTTTATTATCTATTGAAATAGAAAGGATTGATGGGTTTGAGTTATCCATAAAGAGGTTGAGGGATAAATTCCATTCACCCCTAGAATAAAATGATAATTATAAAAAGGTGCCAGAAGTGGAGATTAGATTCATATAAAAAGATGTAGAACCAGAGTTTGGTCAGTAAATGGAGCTTAGGACATATTTAGTTTTGTCAGTGTCCCCTATTGCTAATACATAGCACCCCTCCTGATCAGTAATCAGCTTTGAGAGGTGGAAGTCCACAAAATAGTCAATTAAAATAGCTACACCTGATTTAGCCATGTATTTAACTGCTCCATATACTATTTTGAATTTAAATATTTTAAGACACTTCACCTCAGAATGTAATACCTGAGTTTCTTGCAGAAATATTAAGTTAATGCCTCAGGACCATATATAATTTAAAACTGACATCCTTTTTTTTATCTCATATCCTTTACATTCCACGTAGCCGCTTTAAGAGTTATTGACATCATAAGTGAAACTGTTCATATTTACAATTTTGAATACAAAGGTAGCACAACTCAAACAAGCTATTCATAGTAAAATATGTGACCCTTCATACCCCATCCCTTCCCATCCCCAAATAACTTCTAACCCATCCATCAACACTAATACACAGAAAACTAGAAAGCCTATTAAAATAGGTAGAACGTTATATCTGACACTAAAATGAATTTAATTACTACAATACAAACTAGTCCCCAGTCCCAAGGACTGACCTCCTTCTACCTAATGACTTAGTGAAAAACTCTGCTTAAACTCCTTTATTTCCACTGTATTCAATTATCACAGTTACTACTAAAGCAGATTAATCATAAGGAAAACTCTAATGTATATAACTCCTAAGGTGGAGTAAATATTGATAAAATATAAAAAAGGACATAGCATATTATGTCCTTGCTATAGTTATATAGCCATGAATAATTTAGACCAGGAAATAATCCTTTTATTGGAGGTCTCCCCCAAAACCTTGAAACAACCCTAAAATAAACGTATTAGTTAATCAAAGAGAAATAGTTTTTTCTTTTCTCTGTGGTGAGAGTTGAGCCAATACATTTATAGAAAGAGAAATAAACTTGTTTTAACAATAGTAAAATCTCCGCGTGTCTGTCAGAAGGTCAGGTATGCGTCTGTATTAAATTAACCATGTTAAAATACCTTGGGTTGCATCCTGGTGTTGCTAGAAGGATTGATTGCCAAAACATCTATTAACATGTAGGAAGGATGCCTGCTACTATATTCTCTTCCTAATTATGCTTACATGGTAAAAGGTAAGAAAGATAAAAGAAAGAAAGATGAGCCAGTGCTAGTGTCCTATTTAATGGGACCAAGACACATGATGTATTTATTGGGGCTAAAGGTTTTCCTATTTAATGGAACATTCTGTACACCTTAAGCACCACAATATAAAATTAGCTCCACTATCAATCAGCTGATTCACCCAGAATCCCTGATGTGGAGACCACCAGCATCCAAAGTTTAACCCCTATTTAACGGGGGGAAAGGATGATGTAAATCACATACTTGGAGTCTTATAAATAAACACTAGTAGGACTCATCCTTGTTTATGGATGCTAAGTCAAGTTCTGTTTAAACGAGAAGAAAAATTAAGCGCCCATAATTAGCAGGTCTTCTCAACTATACTGTATAAGAGGTCTTAATCTATTCTACAGTATGAATGTATTTGTCCCTCTTAATTAACCCCTTATTTAGCAGGGTGGCTTACATAGAATTAGTGTGGCATAACCAACTAAAGTAATGGTATAATGACCTGGTGACCAACACCTCCACCAGACAGGAGAAAATGAAGTTGGTGTACCAAAGGCATATTGTAACTTAGTAATAGACCCTATTTAATGTAATAGACAGGGACCGAGTTATCTGCAAGAGCTTCTGCGCCCCTACTGCCCCTCCCGACAACTCCGCTCCACCGATGAGGGATTGCTGGAGATTCTATCTTCTTATCTGCCTCTTCGGGTTAGAGGGTGACTTACTGTGGAGGGCTTTAAAGCTGCTCTCAAAATTTATCTATTTTCCCTTACTTATCCTGAATTTTAGCTTGTGAATCTGATCCTGCCTGATCTAACTTCATCGTTTTTATAAGTTTAAGGTTTGACTGTGTAAAGGCACTTTGATATTATTGTGAATTGCGCCTGATATAAATAAAGTTATTATTAATATACATATACTGACATAATCGGAAAAATGTAAAGTTCAGCAAAACCCTTTTCTGGACAGACCAGTTGGGGAACCCTTAAACTCAAACAGATTTCTCTTCTACCATATTGAATAAGGAATGTATATATCAACTGCTTTTACACTTGATTGATAACTCTCACCACAGAAAAAGAGTATTTACCATGTAGAATCTTAAATACCTTATTTCAGTAGTAACTTATTGGGTGATGTCTCTGCAGGGGATCATAAAACATAAATATCAATAATCAATGACTATTATAAAGCCCAACTTAATTCCTAGTAACTAATAATGAGTCTCTGTAAATGTATTCTAAAATAAAAATGTCATTTTCTCGGAAAAGATTAGGGAACATATTTGAAAAAAAAAACAACTCTGTGCACGGTGCAGTCTCTATTTTTAAAGAAATATGAATAACATTGAATGTGTGAATGATAATGTCTCCTAATGTGGAGAATGTTCAAAAAATAATGAATGCTCGCATACTACATTTTTGGCATTTTTAAAACTATCGCACTAAAAAGAACTTGCACACAAACCAATCCTTGCAAATAGAGTTTGCCAAACCTCACAGTTGCCTGTAAAAATAATCAAATCACATTAACTATGAAGAATGGAAATAGAAGCAAGACCTTTAGTATTAAAAAAAATACAAAAGTCTTAGATTGGAAAGAGGATGATCCTTTTACCGGAAATTCTGATTCAATTGCTGTATGGTGTCCATTAACTGAGCCTTCTGGAAACATTTTGATGACTTTAAAGCTACAGTCCACTTGATAAAACCATTGCCAACAACAACAACACAAGCATTAATACCCTAAAGAATATCACCAAAAAATATGCCCATGGTCAATGGCACACCAGACAACCCAGTCCATATGGCAAAGAATACCAAACCCATGAGGGGAGAGTTGCGTAGATTACACTAAGTGAGCGATCAAGCACAAGAGTTTCCCAGGTCCAAAATCAGAATAATTAGAAACAAGGGTAGTTCTTTAGCCCAGTAAATAATCAGCTATAACTTGTGACTTGTTAAAGTGAAGCTTCCTAAAGGTAGATGGAACAGAAGAAAGACATGCATTTCACCTTTTTTGAATAAATCAGGTAGTAAGATCTCTAGTTGAGCTTGCACTTGCTCTGCCGATTTGAAAGAGAGCGATTTATTGTCTTTGGAGATATATAGCTTTGCAGAATACTCATCCAGAACTTAACTCATTGACTCCACAGGCTCACTCTGAGATTACACCACTTGCCTCCTGAATCTCCTGTATACTTTTAACAGTGAATCCTGGGCCTTTCTAAGCAAAATCAAGCCATAGTCAGCATGTCGCAAACAAATGCTAATAGCTCAATAACTGTACATGCTGGACACAAAGTATGAGTGGCAGAGTTATTCAGCACAAAATTGCCTTTCCAATAGTGGCGTGCATGTAATAATAAGTAATTTTGTTTTTTTTCTATGCTGGTCGAAAGAGCAAACTAAATATTTTTTTCACTAAAAAAGGGCAACATAAGCCATTTTTGTTGGAAAATATGTAAAATATCAACACCAAATTAAGCATACAGACATTAGATGGTGTTTTAATGTTATGTTTGTTAAAAAATATATATATTTTTACTATAAAATGTAATTTTTCCCCATTTTAGTCAAGGTGCTTTGGTGAGATTTGAGGGATGAATCTCAACCACATACACCATATCATAAACAAATGCGTATAACTCCAAAAGTATACATGATACACACAAAGTTTCAGCATTAAAGTTGATGAGCGCAAAAATGCCTTTCCAATGGTGCTATGCAACCAGTTGTAATCAATACGGTTTTTATTTTGTACCTGCTGAAGTGACAAAAAAGTTAATTTTATTCAAGCTGCTTAGGTGAATCTTGATGGAAAACATGTCAGTCATACACTCCATACCTTAAACAAATGTGAATAACTCCTAAAGTATACATGATATACACAAAATATCAGTGGCAAAGTTGTTCAGCACAAAATTATCTTCCCAATGGTGGTATGCAAATAATAATATGTAATTTTGTTGTTGTTTTTAAGCTGGTTGAAACAGCAAAAAAAATATTTTTTTCACTAAAACAGGCAACATAAGCCATACACACCATACCATAAACAAATACAAATAACTCCTAAAGTATACATGATATGCACAAAATATCAGTGACAAAGTTGTTCAGCATAAAATTACCTTTCCAATGGTGCTATGCAGTCAAATATATATTATATTCTGTTACACTATATATTAAAATATATAAGTGACTTCTCCAGATGTTGCAAGGGCACACTGGGAGTCAGTAGCTGACTTCTGCAGATGTCCTCAGGACACACCAGTGTATTTTACTGATGACTACAGGTGTCTGCTAGGAGACAATGAGTTAATTCCCGCAGAGATCAGTTTGCTGATAATTGGAGTAAAAGATCATCTCTTTTGTCAGTTTTACCTTACCGCAGTGACAGCAGTAACAGAGACATCCCCGACAGCAACAGTCACATTGCTGAGTGTCGACAATGCAGTGTCGGGATGCCTCCGTGTTTCCTTCATGGGGCTGCAAACCCTGAATCCCCCCCAGTCTCTAGGATTCTAACTCCAAGTTGGAGTTGGACCAGGGGGACGAAACACCCTGCGAGGCAATCCCCGGCCATGCAGAGACTATCACAGTGACAGGCAGATTTTGGCCAAATCCTGTCGCTGTAATGGTCTTCACTGTTGGGGAGTCACTGCAGTGACGGTATACCTCTTTTGTCTCACCTTCTGAGGGAGGTTTTGGGAGATCCTGATTTTATTACCATCCCAGGACAAATTATTGGAATCTCTGGCATTTTTTAACATGTGGGCCCTGTCCAAATAATTTGATAATCTCACAATAAAGGGCCTGGGTACTTCACCTTTGGCTGGCGGTGGTTTGAGGGCTCTGTGCGTCCTTTCAACTATATATGAAACCCCATTCAGAGATATGCCAGCAAAGTTTTCACATAAAACTTGCACAAAGTGTAGTGGATCCAAACCATCAGATGACTCTGGCAGGTTGTAGATCACAATATTGTTCCAATGTGCTCTACCCTCCAAGTCCTCTAGCTTCGTTACCAGTTTTTTTATCTTTTGTCTGGCAGCTGGCAAATCTACTTTTGCCTTGGCCCTCCAGTCCTCCACTGATGATATTCTTGCCTCTGCGTCACTATGTCTGGATGACATTTTTTTCAATTGTTCCAGCATAGCTTTTGATTTGGTAACCAATAAAGTTATTGTTTCTTTTAATTCTTGCATTTCTCCAAGAAACATCTCTTCAGTTAGAACATTCCCCGAGTTTGCCTTACCTGAGGGTTTGCTCAAGGCCTGTTTTGATTTCTTGGAACCTCCTGCTCTAGTTGGAGTCAGTGGCAGGGTATGCTTTATTGGATTCTGCATTTTAATATCCATTTTTGCTGAGAATCAGTATCAAACCCCATTTTTTAAAACACAGATTCATTGGCAAATAGCTTTAGCAGTATAGCTTATAAGAATACTCTGCTTTAGAGAGTTGAAAATATAAAGTTTAGATGGTGAGATTCAGAGCTTCTTGAACTGCACCCTATCTCAACAGAACCATCACCAGAAGTCCTTGAGTATCTTGAATCCAATGGGCTGGAAGACCACAGTCAGTATGGATTCACAGTGGGAGGGAGGTCATGCCAAATGAATCTGATAGAATTCTCTGACTGTGTGACCAGGAAAATAGATCAGTGGAGGCGGGGGACATGGCCTATCTAGACTTTAGCAAGAGCTTGAACACTTTGCAACACAGGAGGCTGAAATTAACCAACCTAGGAGTAGGATCCAAAATGATGAATTTGGTTAGATACTAGTTAATAGATAGAAGACAGAGGGTGGTGGTTAATAACACCCATTCTAATGATGGGAGATTGACCAGCAGGGTACCGCAGGGCTCAGTACTGAGAGGGAGCCTCTTCAATGTCTTCATAAGTGACTTTGGAGAAGAAATGGAAGGGAAAGTATGCCTTTTTGCAGGTGTTACCAAAATCTGTAATAGGGTGGGCACTCAGGAGGGGATGGAGAGAATGTGCAGGGACCTTAGGAAACTCGAGGAGTTGTCAAGACCATGGCAGTTGGGGTTAGAAACATAGAAACATAGAATTTGACGGCAGATAAGGACCGCTTGGCCCACCCAGTCTGCCCATTTCCCTACCTACTGGATAAGCTGCAGATCCTAGTTAACCAGCAGCCTACTTCTTCCTACCCCCACCCCGCAGAATTGCCTTATGACTATCCCATGCATGCTTGAATTCCACCACTGATTTTGACTCCACAACCTCCTCCGGAAGGCCATTCCATGCATCCACAACCCTCTCTGTGAAAAAATACTTCCTTAAATTACCTCAGAGCTGCCCCCCCTCTATCTTCAAATGGTGCCCTCTTGTTCTTGCACACCTCTTTTTTTGAAAGATGCTACCCTCTTGGACTTTGTTGATTCCCTTGAGGTACTTGAAAGTTTCTATCATGTCCCCCCTCTCCCTCCTTTCCTCGAGGCTATACATATTAAGCTCCTTAAGTCTCTTCATATGTCCTCCGCTGCAGACCCTGCACCATTTTAGTGCCCTCCTCTGGACAGCTTCCATCCTGTCTATGTCTTTCTGGAGATTGGGTCTCCAGAACTGCACACAGTACTCCAGATGGGGTCTCATCAGCTGTCTGTACAGAGGGATAATAACTTCCTGTTTTCTACTGGTGATGCCTCTCCCTATGCATCCCAGTATCCCCCCAGCCCTCCTTGCTGCCTTCTCACATTGCTTGCCCACCTTTAGGTCATCTGATATGACTACCCCCAGGTTCCTTTCCATTTTTGTAGTTGTTAGTATCTCACCCCCCATTGTGTACGCTTCCCCTGAGTTTTTGTTTCCCAGGTGCATTACCTTGCACTTCTTAGCATTGAATCTAAGCTGCCATACATTTGACCATTCCTCTAACCTTGCCAAGTCCCTTCTCATCCTTTCCACCCCACCCTGTGAATCAACTCTGTTGCAGATCTTAGTGTCATCTGCAAAGAGACATACTTTTCCTTCCAGTCCTTCTGCAATGTCGCTTATAAAAACATTGAAGAGGACTGGTCCTAATACTGAACCCTGCGGTACCCCACTAGTAACCCTCCTTTCTTCTGAGTGGACTCCATTTACTATTACTCTCTGTGTCCTATTCTCCAGCCAATTCTTTACCCAGGCTGTCATCTTGGGACCCACTCCCAGGCTGGCTAACTTGTATATTAATCTTTTGTGTGGGACTGTGTCAAATGCCTTGCTAAAGTCTAGGTAGGCCATGTCCACAGCCCCTCCCTGATATACTACTTTGGTCACCCAGTCAAAGAAATCTATCAGATTCATCTGGCATGACCTTCCACTGTGAATCCATGCTGCCTAGGGTCCTGTGCCCCTCTGGCCTCTAGATACTCGACAATTCTTTCCTTTAGAAGTGATTCCATCATTTTCCCTATCACTGAGGTTAAACTAACAGGTCTATAGTTTCCTGCTTCTGCCTTGCTCCCACTTTTGTGAAGGGGAATCACATCTGCCCTCCTCCAGTCCTCGGGTACCACCCCATCCTCCCATGATTTGTTAAAGAGGGTAGTCAGTGGTGTCACTAGTTCTACCCTTAGTTCTTTTAGAATTCTGGGATGAATCCCATCAGGCCCCATTGCTTTGTCCACCTTCAGTTTTAAGAGTTCTTTCAGAACCCTTTCTTCTGTAAATGGGTTCAATACAAAAAAGTACAAAATCATGCACCTAAAGCATAGAAACACAGGAGTTTGGTACAGGAAGGGAGGAGGAGGTAATGACAGTAACTAAACAGAAAAGTGACCTTGGAGTTATCATATCTGATGACTTCAAAGTAGCAGGGCAGTGTGACAAGCAGTGGGTAGGGCTAGTGATATACTGGGGTTCATAGGGAGGGCTATCTCCAGCAGAAGGAGCAAGGTGGTGTTGCCATATGACTATGATATGCCATACTGGGACTCTGTGGGATTCTCAAACCAGCATGTTAGTGGGTGTAACCATGTTTGTACCCACTAACATCTGGCTAACTGATTTACATTGTGACATAGTCACAGGGGAGAAGCTCCTCCCCCTTCAGACCATGCACTTCTTCTGTTTCTAGTGCTGAGCGGTGGTGCAACAGGGCATCAATTTGCCCCTTGTTTTATGCTGCTATCAATGTGTAGTGGAGCCCTTGGTATGCACAAAGCCAGAAAATGAATCCTGAAAGGCCCAAGAATTGGGGCCATCTGGAATACAAATTTAATTGTATACATTTTCGTGGCATTAGATTTGGTGGGCTGGATTTTCAAAGGGTGACACAGGGCTTGCATCAAGACCTGCACCACAACACTTTGAAGTCACTTCTACGCCAATGCCATTTGCCGCAGCTGCACACATTTTTCAAAGGTTGGATGCAGTTGCGACTGTTTTTCCGCTTTACAGCAGCTTACGCAAAATCTCGGGTGCGAGCTCTATAAAAATGGTCCCCGGGATTAACACAAGCTAGACCACAAAAAGATGGTCTAACTTTCGTCAATTGCCACATGGGATAGAAAATCCCGTTAGATTGTCGCAAGCCCCGTGTACCATATCTTTGGCACAACTTGGGCTTGCAGCAATCTCACCCCTCTATAAATCCATCCCAGTGATTTTTAGTTTAGATTAGTTTAGTTTAATTTAGTTTAATTTACTTTAGTGTGGTTTCATTTAGCTTAGGTTGAGATCCATATAAATGCACTGGACCTGAAGTTCATTTTTCAGCATGACTCAATGAATCAAATGCTCTACAAGCGTTTAAACAAATAAAAAAAACATAATTACCATTATGCAATAAAAACAGTACTCTAAAAGGGTCATAAGGAAACAAAAAAGCACAGGCATTTAGTGCTTTTTCAAGGCTGAATGGACAGCATTAACTGTAGGTATCAACCTTAAGGATAATGGAATTTCATTCCATGTCACTGCTACTTGGTAACCAAAAGATTATTCACCAGCATACCAGAACAGTCCCTCATGACTCAGCACCATTGAGGCAGCACGACAAGTCAAGGTTTATTTTACCACAACAAATTTGCCACTGGGTGTAGTGTACTGTATACAGAAACAGTGACCAGATAGAGAGTGTCACCTAGTACAGAAAGTGAAGATTGCAGCATACTAGAACAAGAGCCAGTCTAACACCTTGGCTCAAAGGTGGGGTTCTTTTTAGCTGAATAGTTAGAGCTGCAGCCTCTGAGATCAGGGATGCATGGATAGATCCCTGGGTTTGGTCATCCCTGCTGCAAGTCCCGGTTCAGAGTGCCTTCTGCAGAGGAAAACAAAATAAATTATGTAGTGTATACAGAATCAGTAACAAGATGCAGAGTGCCATCTTGTGAATGAAAGTTAAGACTACAGCATACAAGAACAAGAGCCGGTCTAACAACTTGGCTGAAAGAAAGGTTTTCTTGTAGCTAAATGGTTAGAGCTGTTGCCTCAGGGACAAGGGATGCAAGAATTAATCCCTGGGTCCGGCACCGAAATGTGCAAACCTGTAATTTAATTTACAGTAGATGTCCCCCCACAAGCTAATACCTGATTTGAATATGGCATAATTAGTCTACTCTAGGTTGAGGGAACACTTCCTGTAAAGAGCGTCTTATGCACAGGTGTCTAGAATATGGGCAGTTTCAGTGGAGGGTTTTTTGCATTTTTAAAATATTATTGACTAATCTTGTATTCTTAGAGTACCAGGACCATTCACCTTCAGTTTGCAGTTCATGTCATGACACTGTCTATGTATCTATGTACCCTAAGAATGTTTGAGAGACTGCTCTTACAACCGTATGAGTGCCCTCAGCATCCATGTTAACATATAAAGGAAGCTTGTATATGCTTGTGAATACTGATTGTACTTTGTCAGTAATATGATAATGAAATGATTGCATAGACTTGTGTGGCTGTAATTTGATAGTGTAATGTAACCGCACTCCATCCCCAACCCACCCAACCCAGGCTTCGTCTACCTTCTAGGGACATACCCAGAAAGCATTGGGCTACTTCCTGTTCAGACACAGGAAACAGCAGAAATAATCTGACAACACAGCAAAGTACACCTAATAATCTTTTGATCGGGGCCCTTAAAGTGTGTCACTCTCATTCAAGAGGGGGAAATAAGTAAGAGAGAAGGAAACAACCAATAACAAAAAAATATATATTGTTGGAGTCTAGACTATGATTAGGAGTAAGAGCTAGGAGGTAAATACTACATCATGTGGCACTAAGGATATTGGTCACAGTAGGTGGCAGAAGGAGGGTATCCTTAGAGCAGTTAGTGTAGTAACAGGCAATGAAGAAAAGGGATGATGTTAGGAGTGGTGCAGTGCAGTGGCTGTGGGGTGGCAGTCTTCAGAAGAACCTTCTGGATGCTGTGGTGCTACCCCATCTGGAGGCACCTCTCTGGGCAGAGGGCGGTGGTTGCCATTCTCAGGGCCAAGTTGGCCAGGACTTGGGGGGCCTCCTTCCCCACCCAGAGGACATCATATCCACACTAACTATCTCAAAGGTTGCCCAGCAGGAATAGTGGTTGGACTATGGTGGTCTTAGGCAGGGTAAGGAAGGTGGGTCAGAAGCACATTGTCCAGTTGGTACAACTGAAGAACTCCTACACTGTGTCAGAGAAATGGAAAGGCCCCAAAAGGTCACCTGAAGTTGCACCCAGGGAGGATCAGTGGGACCTTCACAATACAGCCCCAGGGGTGGGTGGTAGAGGACCTCAAAGGAAGAGGAAGCTACTCCTGGTGGGGAACTTCATCATCTGGGGAGTGGAGTTTGGAGCAGGTAGAAAGGAGAAGAGGGAGGTAACGTGCCTACCCGAAGGCACAGCTCAGAGGGATGAAAAGTGAATCCAAAGGATCACTAGGGCAGTAGCAAAGAGGGGGAAGATGGATGTTATTGTCCATCTGGGGACCAGTGACCTAGCTGGGGACAAGGCAGAGATGGGAAGAGTCACAAAAATAAGGAAAGGGACGCACTCTGGGGACTAGTTCGGTGCTGTAGATGCTGTGCAAATGGGACTTCCACCCCTCTCTCAGAATTGGACAGTTCTAAATCTTCCATTGATCTTCCCATACTTATAATCATCTCTGCAGATTTTTCCCTTTTACCAAAAAAAATTTTAATTTGAGTTTTCTCATAAACTTAAATATGCCCACTCTAAGTTTAAACAGATCTGGCTTCTGTGTAGGAACAAAGCTTAGTCATTTATATAAGACTTCTTTTGTTCAATTGTCAAAATTATTTTTGAGTAATTTATGATGTCTGTTCTTTGTTCCTCAAAATTCTTGCGGTGCCTGGAGTTTTTTCTTTTCCCCCTTTGGTCTCTCCTTGACTTTTCTGGCCTAAATTTTTGCTTTGTCTCGCTTTTGGTATAGCCCCCTGCTGGTGCTCAGGTGCTGCTTTGGGTAAAAAAGCCTGATGATTAGGGGCTGGTGTATTTATTTCATTTATATCAGGCACCGAGTTTTGCATAATAATATTAGGATCTCTCGGTGTTGCTTCAAATGTTACAGTCCTGTTGCTGTTTCTTGTATTCCAATTATTTCTACGACTGCGTGATCTGCGTCTTCCCCTACTCTGAGATCTGTTTTTTCTATCCCAAACATTTTCTTTTCTTTCAAAGTCACCTATGTCCTGATTCAGCTTAGTTTTCTTCTTAGCTATCAGATCTATTTCGTGTTTGCTGACTCTCTGAGTAGGCTTTGTTTAGATTTTCAAAATCGTGCTTACCTTTATGGTCTACAAGTAGATTCTGTACAAGTTTGATCTCTTCTACTAGTTTTTTCCTTATCTGTATGTTCCTTTTGATGAGCGCTTGCAGGAACACCTCTGTGCAAGCTATGGCAGCTGCTTCCCACTCCTTCTTGAATTCCTTCTCCTCAACGTCATCAAAACCTGATGATGGTGTTTTGTCTATGCGCAAACCCCGAGGTGAAATATGTAGCTCGATATACTTCTTGCTTCAACACTTACTTTCCAAGGGTACTGTGTCCTTAAAAGATGCTTAACCCTGCAGAAGAGACATCCGCCCTCTTTTAAGTCTTCCATTGCTGCTCTCTTACTATCTTGTCCTCCCCCTAACCCTTCCTACCCTTTCCCGGTGTACCACCCTAGCTTGTCATATTAGTTCTGGGGTGGTGAGTGTTGCCCCCTCGTAGACAAACTCGCCATTAAATGACCTTCACTACCCCCATATGTAGACCTTGTGTTATTAAACAACCTTTCTACCTTCACCGTCGAGTAAGCATGTTTTCTATTATGTTGCACTTTTTTGCCCTCCCCCGTAGTCCCATTTGGGGTTGCCTCACTACAGTGACGACTTCACTCCTATCCTCTCCCCCTCCCCACCTCCCCTACATCTGTATAATTATCCCTTCTCCCTCTCCCACTCCCCTTGCCACTCCACATTCACATTATCCCAAATACTTATATATATATATATATAAATCTCCACCCATGCTTACCCGTGCTCAGTGCCAAGTCTAATGTGTAACTATTGTCTAATCCTACTGCAATGTGTATACCTTTGATTGCTGTTTGATGTTTATGTTGCCATATACCAACAACTATCATGTATCCAGCTCTGATTACCCCTGTTCAGTGTTAGGGTTTACATGTAAATATTGTCTATGCTACTGATATGCTATAATTGTTCTTTTCTTGGCTGTTCTGCTGTTATGTTGCCATATACTATCTTCCTTGACTGTTACTATATTGCTAATTGTCCTGTTTCCAGCTCAACTCACATTGACTGGTACTGCTGTAACCTCTATGTCCTATAATGTCTTATTGTTTAATGTCCAGGTCCATCTCAAAAATGAGCTTGCTCAATGATGCTCGTCTGGTTAAATAAAGACTTTGATTGATTGATTGATTGGCTTCATTTGGTTATAGTAGTGGTTAAGTTCACTTATCTTCAAGCTTTCCAATTTCACAAATAGTTCCTTTGGTGTCACATCTTCCCCTTCGGCACCTTCTTTTGTCCTTGTTCTGAAAAGATAGTGGATCTCTGTTGCTGCCATCATCTATCTACGTCCTCCTGGTCCTCTGGGCAGCTTAAAGTATCGTTCTCATCTTCTGAACTACTTAACAAACTCTGTTCATGAGGTAAACTTGGCGTCGCACTCAGGTTGGTCATTTTCAAATGATGTGCACAATTCGTAAATTGTAATCTGCTTTACTAATTATAGTGAGCAATAAAAAAGTCTGGTTCAGGTTTGAGGTGTAGAAAAATGTAAATCTTACCACACAACAAATTTATAGTTTTCCTTGTGTTCATTTGAGATTTATTGTCCAAACACCAGCGCATTCTCCAGCTGCATATTCCACAAGTAAGGCAAACAGTCACAAAATAAAAAAAGAAAGGGACGCACCCTGGAGACTAGTTTGGTGCTGTAAATAGGGCTGCCAGCCCAGTCACAAAACAAAGCAAGAAAATCTCAACACTCACTCCGGACACAGTTAAATAAATACATTAAAGATTTAATGGTGGTAAGAGAGCCATGGACAAACGTCCACCAACCCCAGCACTTCAGCCTGACACAGGGCCTTCCTCAGGGGTGGGTCTGAGGATGCACTTACCAGACATTTAATTTATAAGGCATTCAATTACTAAGACACACCCAAAGTGATAAATGCAAATTCATCCAAACAGAGCATTCACATTTCAGAAAAAGAAGATTAATAAGTGCTGGTTTAAATGCTTCATTGGCAAGCATTTAAACTCCACAAGGTGGGGGGGGGGTGGAGAAAGGAAGCAGGGACAGGATAACTGCCCACCCCCACAGGATAATGTAGCCAACACGGAGAACAAAAAGGACACAACAGCATCAGTAAACACTGAACTCTGCAGAAGAGGGGAGGTCAGGAGGAGAGTGTGCTGTAAATGGAGGGCCATGTGCACAAATGCCTGCAGCCTGGGGAACAAAATCCCTGATCTGTCCACCATGATAGCAGAGGCTAACCTGGATATTGCAGCTATAACAGAGACATGGTACAATGGAAACCATGACTGGGACATAGCTATACCAAGTTTTACTTTATTCAGGCGAGACAGGGAGGGTAAAAAGGGAGGAGGGGTGGCTCTTTATGCCAAGAGGGGTATAAAGGTGACAGAGGTGCAAGGAATGCAGGGGGAGGCAGAGGCACTGTGGGTCACCTTGGAGGTGAGCAATGGCACAGCCATTGGCACAGGCATAATCTACAGACCCCCAGCTCAAAGGGAGGAAAAGGATAGGGAGCTAGGAGGCCATCCATATGATGGCAGCTGAAGGGGAAGTGCTACTGATAGCACCACTGGCAGCCCTGTTCAACAGGTCACTGAGACAGGGTGGTTCCAGAGGACTGGAGAAGGGCTGATATAGTCCCTCTCCACAACAGTGGGAGCAGGGAGGACGATGGAAACTATCGACCTGTCAGCCTGACCTCAGTTGTGGAGAATATCATGGAATCACTGCTAAAAGAAAGGATAGTGAAGCACCTTGCATCCAGTGGAGCATAAGATCCGAGGCAGCTTGGATTCATGGCAAGAAAGTCATGTCAAACAAATCTGATAGATTTGTTTGACTGGGTAACCAGAGAAATGGATCGGGGGGAGCGGTGGATGTGGCCTACCTTGACTCAGCAAGGCATTAAACACCGTTCCACATAGGAGGCTTGTGAACAAGGTGGGCAGCCTGGGATTGGACCACAAGGTGGTGAACTGGGTTGGAAATTGGTTGAGGGATAGAACATAGAAGGTGATGGTAAACAGAGCTAAATCCAAGGTAGGGAGGGTGGCAATCAGGGATCTGTTCTTGGGCCAGTATTGTTTAATATCTTCATCAGTGACACTGTGGAGGGGCTGGAGGGGAAGGTATGCCTCTTTGCAGATGACACTAAGATGTGCAATAGGGTAGACAGCCCAGGAGGTGTGGAGAAAATGAGGAGGGACCTAGCTAAACTGGAGGAATGGTCCAGAGTGTGGCAACTAGGATTAAACGCAAAGAAGTGCAAAAGCATGCACCTGGGATGCAGGAACCCAGGGGTGGATTATATGATGGGTGGGGAGGTATTAACAACCACAAAACAGGAGAGAGATCTGGAGGTGATCATATCCAATGACCTAAATGTGGCCAAACAATGTGCCAAGGCAGTGGTGAGAGCCAGTGGAATGCTGGGGTGCACAGAAAGAGATATCACTAGCAGAAGAAAGGAGGTTGTGATGCCACTGTACCAGTCATGGGTGAGGCCTCATTTGGACTGTGTCCAGGTCTGGATGCCGCATCTCTGAAAGGACATAGACAGGGCAGAGGCAGTTCAAAGAAGGGCAACAAAAATGGTGTAGGGCCTACATCAAAGGTCATACGAGGAGAAATTGGAGCAACTCAGTATGTATACCCTGGAGGAGAGGAGAGAGAAGGGAGACATGATGAATGGTGTAGGGCCTACATCAAAGGTCATACGAGGAGAAATTGGAGCAACTCAGTATGTATACCCTGGAGGAGAGGAGAGAGAAGGGAGACATGATGAAGACCTACAAGTACTTAAAGGGAATAAATAAGGTACAGGAGGGCAGCAACTTTCAGAAAAGAAGATGCTCTAAAACAACAAGAGGGCATGACATGATAATGGAAGGGGGTAGATTAAGGTAGGTAGGTAAAATGTTTATTTTTATACAGGATATCACATGTCATTAGGGTTGAAATCTCTGTTTACAAGACAAGTCCTGTTTGGTTACATAAAAGTAATAAATCATGTATTACAAGTACTAAGATTTTTACAGGGTTTGTTAAATACAACGACATTCACTATACACTATGCAAAATGCATAATACCAGTCTATCAAATACAACAAACAACAAGTACAAAATGTACAAAAATACCAACAGGCCTAATTACATTAAACTACAAAATTTTCAATGAGGACAAAAAAACTAAGACAACTTGCATCATGGTATATGGTCAACATGTGAAAGGGGCAACATGTGAAAGTACAGTACTTCTTCACGGAAAGAGTAGTGGAGACATCGAACAGCCTCCCAGCATAGGTGGTGGGGGCAAGGTCGATGGGAAATTCAAAACTGCATAGCATAGACATAGGGGTACCATAGCGGTTCAAAAGAGGAGGCAGCATAGCACAGTGGTTTAAGGCTCTGAGCTGAAAATCTGGAGACCTGGGTTTGAATCCCACAGCCCCCACTTGCATATACCAGGTTGCACCTGTAAAAAAGCTTTCAGCTTAGTGTGTCTCACCTGGTTAAACAATTGAAAAAAAAAGAGGTGAAGTCGGAGATAAAGTGTCATCTGCGGCATTCTTAGTAGGTAAGGATAATGGGCAAACTGGATGGGCCTATCAGTCCTTATCTGCAGTCAGATTCTGTTTCTATGTTTCAATGCTGCCTTTCTTGGCCAGGTTTACTCTGCAAAAAGTCTTGCAACAGTAGAGATCAACTGCAAATACATTTAAAAAATGACACTTTTTCCCACCAGCATAAGAGCAACAAGGATCTGTTGAGGCCCGTGATGTATAAGCAATAAGACCCAAGATATGTGGGTCATTGGGGAATATCTTTCTGCCCAGGGAAAAGTGAGGCCTAACCCCATAGGCAGAGGGATTTACAGCCCTGGAAGGACAGGTATTCTCCAGCAACCTACACTCTGAATGTTCTTATCATGTTTAGAAAATGGGCTGTGTTGGCCCAACACAATCCATTTTGTAACCACAATTGGATGGGGTTGTAATGCTGCTGCAAGCAGCACTAAGCAGAGGCAGAGCTGAGTGAAACATAGAACATAGAAACATAGACTTTGATGGCAGATAAGGACCGCGTGGCCCAGTTAGTCTTCCCATTTCCCTACCTAGAGGATAAGCTGCAGATCCTATTTAACCAACAGCTTATTTCTTCCTACCCCCCACAAAAATTGCCTTATGTCTGTCCCATGCATTCTTGAATTCTCCCACAGTTTTAGACCCCACAACCTCCTCAGGAAGGCTGTTCCATGCATCCACCACCCTCTCTGTGAAAACATACTTCCTCACATTGCCCCTGAGCCATCCCCCTCTATCTTCAAATTGTGTCCCTTGTTCTTGCACATCTCTTTTCTGAAAGATGCTACCTCTTGGACTTTGTTGATTCCACTGAGGTACTTAAACGTTTCTATCATGTCCCCCTTTCCTCCTCCTCAAGGGTATACCTATTAAGCTCCTTTAGTCTCTCCTCGTATGGCTTCTCTTGCAGACCCTGCACCATTTTAGTTGCCCTCCTCTGAACTGCCTCCATCCTGTCTATGTCCTTGTGGAGATGGGGTCTCCAAAACTGGATGCAGTACTCCAGATGGGGTCTCACCAACTGTCTGTACAGGGGGATAACAACTTCCTGTTTTCTGCTGGTGATGTCTCTCCCTGTACATCCCAATATCCCCCCAGTTCTCCCTACCGACTTCTCACATTGCTTGCCAACCTTAAGGTCATCTGATATGATTACCCCCAGGTCCCTTTCCATTTTTGTTGTTGTTACTACCTCCCCCCCCCCACCATTCTGTAATCTTCCCTTGGGTTTTTGTTTCCCATGTGAATTATTTTGCACTTCTTTGCATTGAATCCAAGCTGCCATACTTCTGACCATTCCTCCAACCTTGCCAAGTCCCTTCTCATCCTTTCCATGCCTCCTTGTGTATCAACCCTGTTACAGATCTTTGTACCATCTGCAAAGAGACATACTTTTCCTTCCAGTCCCTTTGCAATGTCACTTATAAAGACATTAAAAAGGAATGGACCCAGTACTGAACCCTGCTGTACTCCACTAGTAACCCCTCTTTCTTCAGAGTGGACTCCATTTACAATTACTTTCTGTGTCCTGTTGTCCAGCCAATGTTTTACCCAGGCTACCACCCTGGGACCCACTCCCAGGCTGGTTAATCTGACTATTAATCTTTTGTGTGGGACTGTGTCATATGCCTTGCTAAAGTCTAGGTAGGCCATGTCCACAGCCCCTCCCTGGTCTACTACTTTGGTCACTCAGTCAAAGAAATCAATTAGATTTGTCTGACATGACCTTCCCACTGTGAACCCATGCTGCCTTGGGTCCTGTGCCCCACTGGCCTCTAGGTACTCAACAATTCTTTCCTTCAGAAGTGATTCCATCACTTTTCCTACCACAGAGGTCAAACTGACAGGTCTGTATTTTTCTGCCTCTGTCTTGGTCCCACTTTCATGAAGGGGAATCACATCTGCTTTCCTCCAGTCCTCAGGTACCACACCATCTTCCCATGATTTGTTAAAAAGGGTAGTCAGTGGTGTCACTAGTTCTCTGTTTAATTCTTTTAGAATTCTGGAGTGAATTCCATCTGGCCCCATTGCTTTGTCCACCTTCAGTTTTAGGAGTTCTTTCAGAACCCTTTCTTCTATGAAAGGACTGGAATTGACCACCCTATCCAGAGTGCTTCTGTTAATTGGATTAGGCACCTCCCCCACCTCCTCTTTTGTGAATACTGAACAGAAGTATTCATTCACTATCCCTGCTTTTTCACTGTCCCTCTCTGCCCACCCACCGTCCATTCTATTCAGCCTCACTATCCCTCCCTTTGTCTTTCTACACTCCCTGATATACCTATAAAAGGTTTTATCCCCCTTCTTAACCAAGTTGGCTATCTTTTCCTCAGTTTGGGCCTTTGTTGTTCTGACTACCCTCCCTGCTTCCTTCTACCTTAACTGGTACAGTTCTCTGTCCTACTCCTTCTGTGTTTCCTTATGCTTCCTAAATGCTATCTTTTTCTCTCTAACCTTCACCGCCACCTCTTTTGAGAATCATAGTGGCTTTTTCTTTCATTTTGATTTGTTTATTTGCTTCACACAAAGGCTTGTTGCCTCTGTAATGGCAGTTTTGATATTTCCCCATTGTTGCTCCACCCCTCCTTCTCGCCTGTTTGCTAGTGCTTTTCTAAGGCACTCTCCCATCTTGCCAAAGTTAGCCCTCCTGAAGTCCAGAACCCTCACTTTTGTATGGCTTGACTCTGTAGCTGAGTTTATCATGAACTACACTGTTTGGTGGAGGCCTTTCTGGGTCAACATAAGCTGCAGCATAGAAGTGTGAGCCCCATACTGGCTTTTATCTTCCATGTATATATATATATATATATATATATATATATATATATATATATATATATATATATATATATATATTTATTGTTTCCCACAGTCAGCCAGCCCTCATCAGCCACTGTCTCCCCAGCCCTACCACCCACTATCCTTGACAGTTACCTCTGTCCTGACAGTGTTACATGGTTTTCTTCCTGTGGCGAAGCCTCCCTGGTTCCCCAGGCCTGGGACGAGATTTAGCTTGGATGTTAGATGGCAGCCCAGTGAGCGCTGTGGGGCCTGTGAGGAAAGAGATGGAGTCATCCTGTGATCGAGGGTTCCTTTTTCCTGTCCCCCCCCAGGCACCTCATGGCAAGGACTGATGTGGACATCACATGCCAGAATGCCAGCATTCTCTGCTCCACCTACCCATTGCAGTTCTGCTTGCACTGCCACCATAGTTACCCAGGTGGCAGTTTTGCAGCAGAGCACACAGACCCCTTCCCCAGAGGAGGAGAAGGAGGGCATCCTTTGGGATGCTCGATCCTCCACTCCCTTCCCCAGCCAGCCCCCAGAGACTCGAGCTCACTTTCAAACCTGGGTCGCCACCGTTGTGAGTGGTAGTGCTACCGCTGCAATGACAGGCCAGCACCGGCTCTTGTTTTACTGGTTGTGGTTGCCTGATACTCTCATGCCATGTGACTGCTGTCTGCCAATCAGGTTTCAGGATTTTTTCAACCCATTTTCTAAATACAGAATAACTGACCAGATGCAGCGTGCCATCTGATGGATAAAGTTAAGATTCTAGCATACAAGAAGAGGTGCCAGTTTTAACACCTTGGGTAAAAGGAGTGTTTTATTTTAGCTGAATAATTTTATAGCTGTTGCCTCAGATCGATCCTTGGGTTTGGTACTGAAACATGCAAGACCATTATTCAGTTTACAGAAGATGTGCCCCCATGAAGCTGGGGATAGACATTACAGGCCTAGATGATATCAAAGCAGGCAAACAACCTCACACCCACCACTCCAGAGTGACATTGACAAAATGGTACTTAAGAAAGAATCATTTTGGTTCTTTATGTTACGCCTCTGGACACAAGTTTTATTCCACAGTCTCACCACCTTCTTTTGGGAACATGATTAATTTAGCTGTATATAGTTTAGGGATGACTCTGAGCTTCCTTCCCCACAGGATTTTGCTCCCTATTCTATTGCTTTGAAATCAACAACCAGTTTTGATACTGTGACACCTAGTTGATATTGGCTTATAGGCCTCCTATGGGAAATCTGCATATTAACTCTCCTTTCCTCTGCATATTATGATATTAGACTATTCTCATCAAGGATTGACTCTATATTCTGTATGATTTGCATTGCCTGTTTTTTTTAATAAAAAAATCAACGAACTTTAAATGAAAAAAAAGAAAGAATCCTTTTAGATTCATAAATTAAGGACTACCAGTTGTAAAGGTTTAAATGACCTTCTTAATTTGTTCCCTTTTCTGTAAATTCTGGGGTCACATGTAAATACTAATATGATTCTGTGCTGATATCATGAACATTTGTTATGTTTCTCTTGCATTTAGAAATGTGGATATTATTGGAATTTTGCTGTACTATGCTGAATTTCCTGACGACTCCTGACGTTACAAAAGTTAAAAAGATGTTTATAGCAATACCAGTAATAGTTGAACTGTTTGGACTTTAAAAAGAAACAGGCTGAGAAAACCAGCAGTGGATATTAAGTTGTCATGGCAACCTAACTAATGGCCTCATACTGAAGTAGTGTTTTAATTATATGTGTTTAAGATTTATTACTAGAATTACTTAAATTAGTTAAATACATGCATGTAATTGATTGAACTTTCACACTCTTCACATATTCCGCTTACTATTTAAGCACATTGCCCCTTGTAATCACTAACTCTTGATAGAGCACCAGGTACAGGTGCAAACCATTGAGTATCTTCATGTCTGCTGTACCAGTTTTTAAATTTTGCTATGTAGCATAAAATAAACTTCTTGATCTCACCTTTGGAGTGTGTTGGTGATATTTTACAGGAGGTACAGGGTATGAGGTTGTTTGCCCTCTCTGTATAAATTTTTATTTATTTATTTAAAAGTTGATAACCAGGAAAAGCACCATGAACTGAAGCTCGTTTCCAGAAGTGACCCGGGGGAGGGGGAACAAGAGTAAGGCAAATACAACAAAGTACAACAACGTATAGAGAGTATACATCACAACTGCTATGTACAATAGGTAGTCAAATAAATACAAACTATATTTACATTGGTATGTACAGTTAGTCTTGGTAAAAGAAGGGGGGAAATAGCCATAATGAGGTAAGTGAAGTCTAGGAAGGCGGGCAGATGCAGGTAGTGTTAGGGATTGGTCTGAGTAAGTGCTTAAGAACGGGTAGGAGGGAGAGAGGCAGATTTGGGAGGGAAGGCTGTTCCAGAGGGAAGGAAATCTATAGGGGAAAGGCAGTTTGCCAGCTGAGGTGTGGACACAGGGGAGGGAAATGGTGTGGGCACAGCTCAACCACGAGTTGTAGGACCAGAGAGTACCAGGAGCAAGGAGAGAGGCAAGGTAAGACAGAAGTGACCCAAACCAGAATTTACCAAAGAAGGTGGAGCAGTGAGAGGGACACCTCTGAGCAAGTGACTGGAGGGAAAGGGAAGAGTAGAGATCACAGTGGTGGGTTAAGGGAAGGGAGTTAGAATGTGGGCAGAGGGTGGCAGTGAAAATGCAGGGATACTGAACAAATACTTCTGCTCAGTATTCACAAAAGAAGAGAAAGGGGAGGTACCTAAATCAAACAATAGAAACACTCTGGATGATGATACCAGTCCATTCACAAAAGAATGGGTTCTGAAAGAACTCTAAAAACTGAAGGTGGACAAAGCAATGCGGCCTGACGGGATTCACCCCAGAATTCTGAGAATTAGCGACACCACTGACTACCTTCTTTAACAAATCATGGGAGGATGGGGTGGTACCTGAGAAGTGGAGGAGGGCGGATGTGATTCAACTTCACAAAAGTGGAAGCAAGGCAGAGGCAGGAAACTACAGACTTGTTAGTTTGACCTCAGTGGTAGGTAAAATGATGGAATCACTTCTGAAAGAAAGAATTGTTGAGTACAGAAAGGCCAGTGGGGCACAGGACCCAAGGCAGCATGGATTCACAGCAGGAAGGTCATGTCAGATGAATCTAATAGATTTCTTTGACTGGGTGACCAAAGTAGTAGACCAGGGAGGGGCTATGAACATGGCCTACCTAGACTTTAGCAAGGCATCTGACACATTCCCACACAAAAGATTAATAAACAAGTTAGCCAGCCTGGGAGTGGGTCCCAGGGTGGCAGCCTGCGTAAAGAATTGGCTGGACAACAGGACTCGGAGGGTAATAGTAAATGGAGTCCACTCTGAAGAAAGGAGGGTTACTAGTGGGGTACCACAGGGTTCAGTATGGGACCAGTCCTCTTTAAAGTCTTTATAAGTGACATTGCAGAGGGACTGGAAGGAAAATTATGTCTCTTTGCAGATGGCACAAAGATCTGCAACAGGGTTGATACACAAGGTGGGGTGGAAAAGATGAGAAGGGACTTGGCAAGGTTGGAAAATGGTCAAATGTATGGCAGCTTAGATTCAACGCAAAGCAGTGCAAAGTAATGCACCTGGGAAACAAAAACCCAGGGGAAGAGTACACAATGGGGGTGAGATACTAACAACAGGAAAAATGGAAAGGGACCTGGGGTTAGTCATATCAGATGACCTAAAGGTGGGCAAGCAATGTGAGTAGGCAGTAAGGAGGGCTGGGGGAAACTGGGATTCATAGGGAGAGGCATCACAAGTAGAAAACAGGAAGTTGTTAGCCCTCTGTACAGACAATTGGTGAGACCCCATCTGGAGTACTGCATGCAGTTCTGGAGACCCCATCTCCACAAGGATATAGACAGGATGGAGGCTTTCCAGAGGAGGGCAACTAAAATGGTGCAGGGTCTGCACTAGAAGCCATATAAAGAGAGACTAAAGGAGCTTAATAGGTATACCCTCAAGGAAAGGAGGGAGAGGGGGGACATGATAGAAATTTTCAAGTACCTCAAGGGAATCAACAAAGTCCAAGAGGGTAGTATCTTTCAGAAAAAGAGATGTGCAAGAACAAGGGGGCACAATTTGAAGATAGAGGGGAGACAGCTCAGAGGTAATGTGAGGAAGCATTTTTTCACAGAGAGGGTTGTGGATGCATGGAACGGCCTTCCTGTGGAGGTCATGGAGTCAAAAGCAGTGGGGGAATTTAGGAATGCATGGGACAGACATAAAGCAATTCTAGTGGGGGATAGGACGAAGTAGGCTGCTGGTTAACTAAGATCTGCAGCTTATCCATTAGGTAGGGAAATGGGCAGATTAGGTGGGCCAAGTGGTCCTTATCTGCCATCAAATTCTATGTTTCTATGTTAGAAGTGAACCTACAAAAGGCATGGAACAGAACATCAAGTTTGGTGAGGGAGGTGGCTGGGTCAGCTCTGTAAACTATGTCTGCATAATCTAAGACTGGGAGAATCCATTTAACTAAGAAAGCACACCTTACAGGGAGGGAGAGACCGGCTTTGTGATGGTACAGTACCCCAAAAGGACGGTGTCATCCGCATACATATGAATATTAGCATTGGTGCACACTGAGGGGAGATCATGAATAAAGAGGAAAAAGAGAACAGGCCCAAGGATAGATCCCTGGGGCACACCAGAGAGGCTGGGGAGTGAGGAGTATAGGACGTTGTTGATTGAAACTGACTATGAATGGCCAGTTAAATAGGAGCTGAACCAGGACACTGATGAAGGGGATAGGCCAATGGAGCTTTATTTATAAAGTAGGAGAGGGTGTGAAACAGAGTCGAAGGCCTTTGCAAGATCGATGAATATAGCTGAGGTGATCTGGCCAAGATCCATAGCAGAGTGAATGGCATTAGTAAAGTGAAGGAGGGAGGAGGTGGCTGAATGGGATTTCCTGAAACCTGATTGGAATGGGGAGACAGTGTTAAACGTAAGTAGGAAATTGTTGAGCCTAGAGAGGATTAGGGATTCTTGGACTTTGGTGAGGGCAGGGAGAAGTGAGATGGGGTGGTAATTTCCACAGAAAGTGGGATTGCCACCTTTGAAGAGGGGGAGGACATGCAGCAGAGTTCCAAACTGTGGAAACAGTAGCCGAGGAGAGTGACAGATTTAGGATGAAGGTTAAAGGGGTAACAATTGCAGGGGCCAAGATTTTAAGGAGCCTAGGGTGCAGGCCATCAGGGCTTGACTTGGGAGGGTTAAGAGATGTGAGAGCTCTCAGAACTTCAGATGGAAAAATAGGTGGTAGTAGAAAGCCTAAGGGCTGTGAGGGGGATTGTGAGGGGCTTGGGGGAACAAGGTGGAGAGGTGGGGAGCTCTGGTGGAACTGCACAGGATGTGAAATACTTATTTAGGGCTTCAGCAACTAGGGGGGAGAACAGAGATAAGTGAACCTGCCTCGCAGGTTGAGATGGGGAGATTCAGAGTGGGGGTGCAGGAGCAAGCGGAGATCCTGCCAGAAGGAAGACAGAGTACTATCTGAGGGGTGCAAATGAGATTTAAAGTTGTCAGATTTGTCACGATGGATACTTATGGTACAATTGCTGCAGAGGACACCAAAGGGTTGAAGGTGGGCCTACTCACCTGAAGTTTTAAAATGGCACTAAGTATGATAATGGGCTCTGCACTGGGCCAAGATTTCGAGGTTGATCCAGGGATGGCATGCACATTTTACTCTTGTTGTTTTTAGAGGGACATGGGCATCCCAGATCTTTAGGAAGATGGATGTTAAGTGGGTGAGGGCAGAGTCAACCAAGAGAGAGGAAAGGACTGGAGACCAGTTGGCGAAACTGCCTCGGACAACTCAACCCAGCCCTGTTCATATTGCTGTGGGGAGCCCGTCCTATGACTGAGTATAGCCTCCCTCAGGACATAGGCCTCAATCAGGGCCTTAAGCACATCCTTTGTGAAATCTGGTGTTCTATGCTTGGCAGTCGACATCTCTGGTGCTAAGGGAACACATTGACAGAATTATGACTAGTCAGCACTGCATGGAGCAGTGTTCAGCAAGCACCGCAGCACACAGAGTGGTCCACAAAAACAATAGAAGCAAGTCATACCTGAAAGGATGCAGTTCCTTCTGTACACTACCATGACCAAGTGGAGCATCCCTGCCCTTATGCTAATCGGCATGCAAATTAGCTGAATACATTCCGGTAATGAGATGCAAATGTCCTGGATGGGCACAAATGGTGCAGTTAGGTCATTTGCATATCCTGGCTGAATATTGCTGTGTGCTGCACCACACACAACACATCACATCGCGCATATCCTGTTGTGTGGTGGACGGACCAGCATGACACACATGCACCAGCATCTGCGCAACATCCATCACACGTCATTACACCGAGCAACACACGGCAAACACAATACAGTGGCATAAGCATTCCATATTGCATAGATGTGACGTGAGTTAGCCATGCATGGTGCATGCATGCTGTGCATGCACAGTGCATAGCGCACCCCGGATGTCGCAGGTCATGTCACTACATGGCCTCCACAATATGGCGCCGTGCATCTACTGCGCATGTGGGTTAGCGCTGGTCATGACTCTGGTTTGCCACCCGGCCATACATCATCGCACGTGGCCAGTTTGCTGATGACAATATCCTGTTATGCAACCTAATCATGCAATCATAATGCAGTGCATGCAGAACACATGACAATAGCACAGAAGTCTGCTGTGTTGCACATTTTGGACACACTGCAAAGGATGGGTCAGATAGAATGGCAAGGGTGGCAAGTCATGTGGCAGCCAGCAGGTGGGACCACAGGTGGTCAGATACTGAACTGACAAACCTGGTGGACCTTGCAGTCCCCTTGGAGGGCCAGCTGTTTGGCATGGAGGACATGGACAGGCCTGGATCACTTGAGTGGTCTGAGATTGCCAGCAGGTTGCAGAGGAGGAGAGGAGTTTGTGGTCCAGGGAGCAGTGCCACCACTGGTATGGAGACATGCACCAGAGGGACAGGGACAGGCTCAACAAGTACTGGGCCATGGTGCAGGACAGCTCGGTGCCATGCCCAGGTAGGTAGATCATACACATATGTGTCCACACCATAGTCAGCCTTCTGCAGTGTATCTGCTGTGTCCAAGGGTGCATACTGGGGACAATGGCATTGCAGAACCACCAAGACACTGCAGATCTTGGACATGCTACACATTGTGATGGTGGCCCGGCACACCCATGCCACATGCAGATCATGGTGCATGTGTCATTGGGCTGTCCTGTGTGTCTGCACATTTGTGCACAGCCACTGCCTACCACAGCAAGCAGGATGATGATCATGTGGACAGTGCGATGCACTGCCCATTGCAGCCTGTGGGCACTGTGCTGGTGCCCAAGGTGTGCATGCCCCCTACCTGACTGTACGTGGACACGCTCCTATGTCTCAAGTGTCTCAGGGACACTGTGATATGGGGCACAGCTGTGCAGCACAAGGGAAGGTGTGGCTGTGAGTTTGTCACATACAGTGCAGGATACACATGACGGAGCACTGTACAAGATGCTGGCAGTATACTGGCAGTACCCTATGGGCAATACATGTGTGTGGGCTGTAAATGCCCACTCTCCAGACTGTTAGGCCTGTCATGGTGGTCCATCCTCCACTGTGGGACATGCTTCCTGGCATGTGCGTTCAGGAGGTCATATCAGTTCTTGGACCAGTGCTGTTTAATATCTACATCAGCGACATTGGAGAGGGACTGGAGTGGAAGGTGTGCCTCTTTGCACACAAAGATCTTCTATAGGGTGGACAGTCCAGGAGGGGTGGAGAGAATGGGGGGGTCCAGCTAAAATGGAAGAATGGTCCAGACTGTGGCGACTAGGATACAATGTGAAGAAGAGCAAATTCATGCACTTGGGGAGCAGGAACCCAGGGGAAGATTACATGATGAGGGGGAGATATTAGCAGCCTAAAACAGGATTGTAAACTCGGGGTCATCATATCTGATGACCTAAAGGTGGCCACACAATGTGCCAAGACAGGGGGAGAGCCAGTGAGATGCTGGGGTGCATAGGGAGAGGTATTACCAGCAGATATAATTAGGTCAGAATGCCAATGTACAGGTCATTGGTGAGACTTCATGTGGAATACTGCGTCCAGTTCCAGAGGCCCCATCTCCGAAAGGACATAGACAAAGTAGAGGCAGTTCAAAGAAGGCAACACAAATGGTGCAGGGCCTGCATCACAGGTCATATGAAGAGAGGGGTGGAGGAACCCAATATGTACATCCTAAAGGAGAGAAGGGAGAGGGGAGACATAATAGAGACCTTCAAGTACCTCAAGGGGATTAATGAGGTACAGGAGGGCAGCATCATTCAGAAGAGAAGTTACTCTACAACAACAATGGGGCATGACATGAGGATGATGAGGCAGCAGCCAATGACCAAGCAGGGTCAGCAGCAGCTAAGTACAGTAGGGTATAAGGGCAGACTGGATGAGCCTGGGGGTTCTTATCTGCCATCAATATGATATATATGTTTCTATTACTGTGACATGTGTAGCTGAGCTGGGGGGGGGGGGGGCATGTGTGGAATGTCCTGGTTCTCACTGTGTCCTTTATCTGTTCCTCTTACAGACCTGTCAGTCAGTGCCAGGGCCAGGTGGGCATCCAGGTGGCAGGCCCATGACAGGGACAGAGGTGCAGGACAGCCTTCAATGAATGGCGCAGCACACAGCAGCCAGCCACGTAAGTATACACGAGTGTGTCACCTTGCCATCTCACACATGTCCCTCACTATACATGTGTTGTGTCCATGATGCACGTGCATCTGGCTCCTGTAGATATGGTTCCTGCAGGTGCACGTATGTGGCATGCACCCTGTACTGCTTGCCATGCCCATGCATGTCACACACTGTGGATGTCACATGTCATCCATCATTGCATGGGCACTGTGCTCGTGGGTGAGCACTGCTGACCACTGCTGCATACACATAGTCACCATGAAGCCACTTCTGCACTGTGCAGGGGCCCACAGCAGGTCTACACTGCACAACATGCACTATGGTACAGTATGTGGGCCATGCTGAACATCATGTGTACCTGGCAGTGGTGGCACCTGTGGCATATGCACACCTGCCAGCCTCTGTGTGTGTTACACATACCTGTGATGACCACAGTGCCCATGTTGCACATTCATGTGCAGCATGTGTACTGCAGGGTGTCACACACCCACCCACTGGGCCGGTATCACACAGCTGTGTATGCACAGCTACCTGCACCATGTGTATGCATGTTACAGTGTTGCACATGCCATGTGCTGTTGGCCTGTTGTGTTGTGCCACCCACAGACACATACACTGTACACAGTCTCTGGCATACTGTATGGCCCACTGGACATGCACAGCCCTTCATCGTTAGCCAGCTGGACAGGTCCTCCACACGGTGACTGTCATGCACATATATGTACATTGCGTATTGTAGCTTAGCTATGCAATTGTTTTCAGGCACTGTGATGTATGCCTTGCTGCATATGATCTGTTGTTGTTGACTGTACATCATCCACTGTCATCTGTGCTGCACATGGCCATCGCTGGTGATTACCACACTGTGCATCCATGCATAGTGCTGCGGCAACTGTGCCATGGCTATGCCATGTGTGTATGTCAATTGTGCCTCTGCGTTCTGGTGCTGGCATGATGTGGCATTCACACATCCCATTGAGTCCCATGCAACTGTGGGCATATCCATCACTGTGTGCCAAATGTGTATGCCCATGGCCTGTGTCCAGACATCCACCTGTTGTGGCCCACCAATGACAGTCAATGGTTCCATGCCATGGTTTGCACATTACAGGCACATCCCATCCCTGCTGTCAGTGCATCCATGCCACACATACCTCACACAAACATATCAACCAATGAGCTTGTAGTATATACTGTAAGCTGTAACTGACATTCAGTAGGTAGGCAGCCCTGGAGGTGCGAGGAAGGTTGTGCTGCTTGCATAACCAATGGCCATGCTAGGGCGGGGGAGTGGGGTGGTAGGTCATTACTGGAGTGGTTGGGGGGTTAGGGGGACCACTACACTATGGAACAAAATTATTTTGCTAACAGGTGGGTGATCAGGTGATCGGGAACTGGGGTGGAACTCTACACAATGGAAAAAAGTTATTTTATTAACAGGTGGGTGATTGGGTGATCAGGGATAGGAAGGGACCACTACACTATGGAAGAGGGGTTACCATACAGTGATCAGTGATCGGGGTGGAGGGAGTGCCACTACACTATGGAAGAGGGGTTACCATACAGTGATCAGTGATGTGGGGGAGTGACACTACACTATGGAAGAGGGGTTACCATACAGTGATCAGTGATCGGGTGGGGGAGTGACACTACACTATGGAAGAGGGTTACCATACAGTGATCAGTGATCGGGGTGGGGGGAGTGACACTACACTATGGAAGAGGGGTTACTATACAGTGATCAGTGATCGGGTTGGGGGGAGTGCCACTACACTATGGAAGAGGGGTTACCATACAGTGATCAGTGATCGGGTTGGGGGGAGTGACACTATACTATGGAAAAGGGGCTTTTATTATACAGTGGGGTGATTGGTGATCAGGGCAGGGGAGGGACACTATACTATGGAAAATTGGTTTTATTGTACAGTGGGGCAATCGGTGATTGGGGTGAGGGGAGGAACCACTACACTATGGAAATAACATTTTTATTTTATTACCGGGTGGTAATCAGGTGATCAGGGACAGGGAGGGACCACTACAGTATGAATACTCATTATTTTACTTAATGGGTGGGAGCTCAGGAGATCATGGAGGGAGGTGGGGGCCACAGTACCTCCATCACCCACTAGGGTTGCACAGATTATGGCCAGGTTTTTTCTGTCAGTAATTTGCTCCATGCAAGGACCTTCGCAAAGGCCCTTGCATGGAGCAAATCTTTTGTGAATGGAATTGCAGATATATGCAAGTCCCCACCCTCTCATTTGAATTATGGCCCTCACTACTTTGCTCATACAAACCCCAGTTTACGGGGCAAACTGGGCTTTGTGAATACCAGTTAACCATAAAGCCCAGTTTGCCCTGGGCAACTGGGCTTGCATCTGGCAAAGCTTTGTGAATCCTGCCCCTGAACTATAGCGACTTAGACTAGTTAAAAAAGACAGCTACTAACAGTCAAAGTGCACAGTTTCTAATAGCTTGCTATGAAATGAACTTAGTACAACATGTTAAGCTTCCCTTGGTGGAAGCCTTTAAAAAGGGCCTTAAAACATATTTGTGATAGCAAGCATTTTATTGGTTTATTGATTATGTTTTAAAATTATTTGTTTTATATGGGATAGATAGATAATTGTATGATGCTCCCAGTTGTATTATTGTATTCTTTTATATGTATATTTGTGCATGATTTTAAATACTATGGTTTTATATTGTATAGTGTCCAGAGTGTCTGGAAATGAGCGCTTTAGAAATAAAATAACCGTCTATCTATCTATCTATCTACCTATCTACCTGGGGCAGAAACATACTATGTTTAGTCCTAAGCATAGAATCCATTTGTATAATAGACTGCGAAGACACTCAACCACTAGGTAACAGTGACCACTCCTGCATAGGCTTTAATATTCAAGGCAAATACAGTAGGGTAAAAGGCTGTACAGAAATATATTTATATGAAACAGCAAACAAGGAAGCCATCAATAATACAATCTCCAAGATAAACTGGGGCATATTACTTAAGGACAACACAGCAGAGGAGAGTTGGAACTGTATAAAATAAATTATAATAGACACTAGTAATAAACACATGAAACAAACCAAAAAATACAATAAGAAAGGAATAAAAGTAAAATGACTAAATAAAAAATATTAACGTTAATAAAAAAGAAAAATTAACTATATGCAAAACATAAAAAAGAAAACACAGCACACAGCAGCTACATGGGAAAAGTTTAAACAAATACAAAAAGAATGTAAAAATGCCACCAATAAAGCAAAAAGAAATATGACAGTTAAATTAGCAACAAAGTGCAATTAGCAGAATAGCAAGATATTGTATAGCTATATTAATTCCGTGAAAAAAATCAGACACTAAACTTCCCATGATCACATAAAACATTATGTCTGAAACTCTTGATATAGCCAACTCATTCAATAAGTAGTTTTACTCAGTTTATTAAAAAAAAAAAAAAAAAAAAAAAATCATTACCGAAACAAACTCAACAAAAATGACAGTATTAGAATAAAGGAAGAAGAAATAAACTAAATAAATAAATGGCTCAAACAATATAGTGCGCCTGGTCCAGGCAGTATTACACTAAAAATGATTACATTAATGAAAGACTATATCACAGTCCCACTGAAGTTATTTGAGAAATTATTAACTGAAAGACTGGAGAATGGCAAACTTCACACCTATCCATAAAAAGGAGACAGAAAAAATGTCTGTAATTACCACCATATAAGTTTTAACATCAGTATAGGGAAAAATCCTACAATCAATCATAAAGGATAAATTTACAAAACACATTAAAATAAATGACAATCTAGACTAGAAACAACACGATCTTACTGCTGGACCCTCTTGCACTACACATCCCATATGTTTTTATGAGAAAATCAGTAACATACTGGATGGAGTGTTCAGCAGGTGTGGTTTTATATGACCTCTCTAAAGCCTTTGACACAGTCTCACATTGGACAGTGGTAGAAAAACTGACAACAGGATATTGAGATGGAATACAAACTGGCTGTCAGACCGAGCCAAAATGGTATCTGTAAATGGTTACTCATGAGAAGAAGGTCAGGTAACAAGCAAAGTGCCCAAGGGATCTGAACTATGTCCTATCATATTTCAGTTATTGAGTGCAGATTTAAATGAAAATATGCAGAACTGGGTAACAAGATATGCAGATGATAAGAAACTTGGGAGATCTGGTGATAACAGTGAACAAATAAATAAAATTCAAGCAGATATGGACACAACAACTAAATGGGCTTACAAATGGGACATGACATTCAATCTTGATAAGTGCTGTGTACTTCATCTAGGAAAAAACACTATGCCACATCAGTATATATTAAGTAGCATGGTTTTGAAAGTTAGTGACAAAGAAAAAGACATAGAAATATTTATAAAAAACACATTGGACTTTTAAGAGCAGCTATCACGCTCTTTAGCAAATGCCCCCCCCCGAGAAGCACAAAGAACCCTTACCTGCCCCCAAATCCAATCCTTGTAATCTTTTCTTGTTTAAGTGCCCCAATTTAGGAAGGGAAGGGATCATATTTTTGCTCCAAGGAGCCCTGCCCATCCCTTCCACTTCCTTGTACCTCTGCAGAGTCGCTCTGCCCCAACCTGCCCCCTTTTCATGTTTTGTGACATCAGTATATGAAGAGCTGGGGTGCACTGCTATACACATGATTACGATCGGAGTTGTTTAGGCACTTCGTACTTAGAAGGTTATTAGGGATCAAATCATGGCCACCTCTTAGATAACAAGATCCTTGTTAGTTAAGTGGTGACCATGATTTATTCTGCATGGTGATCTAAAGTACCAAAATTTAACTTTTAAAAACAGCCCCCATTCATGTATATAGGAGCATGCCCCCGCAGTCTTTGTGTACTGATGTAACAAGATGAGGTAGCGCAGGGCGGATCGGGGAGGAATGCACTTTACAGAGGTACAAGGAAGTGGCAGGAATCAACTGACTCCTGTCTGTTAACAGTTCTGGGATTTTCTTTGGTTTCCTCAGTTCTGGTTGGCTGGGGGAGCTGTCAGTCACAGTTTAGATGCTCCCATCAGTTTGGTTTAGGTGTCAACCTAAAAACTACAAAAACTACAGTTTTTCTTCCTACTTGAGCTAAGGACCTTTCAAGGCCCCCTGTGTCCCACTGGTCCAAATGCTGGAAGTCCCAGACCTAACACTCCAGATAAACATTGCTGCAAGAAGGCAGGTTAGAACAAATACTCTGTTTCAAATATAAAAGCAAGTTTCCAATAGATAATTACAGTACTAGTTTAAGCTCCCTCTGCTCTATTGTCAACAGCAGAGTGGAGCAAATTAAAGCAGTATCTAGCCGGTCGTGAGTTTTGATGCACTTGAACCCAGCCCAGCCCATTTACTATACACATTCAGGCTAAAGTCTTAAAGGGACAGGCGCGGAGGCACAGCATGACATTCTCATTTAAATCAACAGGACCAAACAAATAACCTTGGATTTATCAGTTATACGGGACAACTGCCTGGCAGTGAGCATGGATGGAGCCTAGGAAGACATTTAACGTAAGCCCCCAAATTGGGGGGGCTACACTCGCCCCACCTAGGAAAATTTGGCATCCGTGTCAAGTCTATACTTTATAAACATTTCTACATTCAAAATGCTATCTGTGAATATGTACAGATTGCAACCAGAGACCATTATATACATACTACATAGTTTCATTATGGGTACCCAAAATAATTGTAAGCATACTTCACTCATAACTAGCATTTGTGCATACACAATAGTATTAATTAAACATTCTACATTTTTATTCTAAACATTCTTTCACCTGCATACTATCTATAAGCTTGCTTTACTCATAACTGATATTTTCCTACACAATGGCATTGCTTGAACATTTTGCATTTTCATGTCAAATATTCACCTTGGTTTACTTCTTATCCTGTCTGAGGTAGTTATACACATTGCTCTTGTCTGTACCACTCTTTGCACACTAACCGACATGAATGAGGGTCTGACCTGGTCTGCTAACTTTGGGCCTTCCGCAGAGTGATCCTTAGAGTACTGACTGGAGGGCTTTATTATCAGCTTAGAGGTTGCAGAATAACCTATTTTAGGAAGGATATTAGAAATATAGAATCTGATGGCACATAAGGACCGCTTGGCCCATTGGCTGTAATGTAAAACCCTTTATGGACTACATTCATTGGGAGGTCCACATGCCTTCTTGGGGAATCATAACTAAGGTATACTACAGATTTAACAGCTCTTCCAGATTTTCTGGGAGTGGTAGGCACAGGCTCAGTCCTTTCAACATTGGCATTCAGGTTTGCAACTCCTGGCTCGTCATCCAGCAGCTCAGCAGCTTCTGGAGGAAGAAGTGTCTGCACTTACTACTTGTTCAGAATTGGAAGTAGCATCTTCCTCTACCATAGTATTTGAATTTGTTTGTTCGTAGACCCTGGTTCATCAACGATAGGAATCTCAGGAGAATTTAAATCTTGTAGCACATTGCTGATACTTTCAGAATTAGTATGGGAATTAGCATTATTGTCCAGCCTGAGATCAGATTCACCAATTTCAGATATTTCAGCTTCTCCTGGCATTTCACCATTTTGGCGCTCACTTTCTTGGCCAGGGCTCATTACTTCAAGTTCAGACAGCTCCACGAGACATACAGTAAATGCTTCTTTGGAGGGTATACTTTGCATTTCACTATCATGGGGTATTGGAGTGGTCGTGTGAGCTGTGTGACCAGACAGTTCTGAAGGTTCAGCATCATCTCCTATGTTGCATAAAGAGTTGCCTTGGAACAATTGAGCTAGTTTGAAAGAAGGATAATAGGTAGCCCCATATTCACTTGTCATTAGACTCAGAATGATTGTCATTGATGATAGTATTACTTGTTGAAGGTTTTGGCTGTGGAACAGCAGAAGGTGGGTTTGATTTTCCTTTTTAGCAGCAGACCTGGTCACAGGCCCAGTAGGAGCATTGTTTTGGGGGTACAGAGTGTATGATAATCTGTCCAAAAGGCAAAGGGTGATTTCTGTGCATGGTCTTTACAGCTCGTGGGTAATCTCTGGACACAGTTTGTAGATAGGCAGATCATCCAGCTTGTTGATAACAATGTACGGGGTATGACTCCACCTGTCAGGTATCTCGTGTTTGTCTTAAAAAGCCAAATTTCTTAATAATACATGAACTCACAGCTGCAACTCCTGAGCTTTAACACATTTGTCATGTCTCTCTTTGTTGGCTAAGTTTTTCTTGGCAGCCATTGTGTGAGCAAGCTCATAGGCGTGATTAAGCTGGGCTTTGAGTTTATGTACATATTGCAGGAGCAGGAGGGGGGGAGGGATATTGTAGGGAAGGTAAGGGAGGAGGGCAGTAGGAAGGGCAGGTGAGACAGCAGAGAGGCAGGAGGCAAGATCAGTAGTCCTGACAGCAACAGAGGCAGGGGGGAGTGAAGGTAGGAAGTGGAGCAGAAGTTACTGGAAGGGGGATTGGGGGCAAGTGAGAATGGATGGGGGCATGACAGACAGCCCAGGTATGGAAAGTACAAGGAGAGGGGTGCAAGGAAGGGGAAAAAGGAAGGGGAAAGGTACGGATCAGTAAGGTCACAAGGAGCCAGTGTCAAGGGGGGGTGTTATGGTAGAGGAAAGGGTAACAGATACAGGAAGGGGGAGCAAAAGCAGAAGGGGAATGATAAGAGGGAGAAATCAGACAGTCCAGGCAGGTATGTTAGAGAGAAGAGGAGGGGGAAAAGGATAGGGAATATGCAAGGTTCAAGGGAGGCACAGGGGTCCATAGGCATGGAAGTAGGAGAGGGGGATGATGTTGGGGGGGCAGAGGAATAGCATGCAGTAGGAGGCAAAAAGGTTAAAGGCAGGAACGTAATCATTCTGGAGGACTCAATACTTCAGGGTGTAAGATGGGGAGGAAGGTTGGGTGGAGTGTATGCCGGGCATGATGGCAGGTAGAATGGGTCAGTATATTAACAGGTGTGTGGAGATGGTAGGGGAGAAACCAAATATTGTGGTGCACCTGGGCATGAATAACCTGGAGGGGAGAAGGATAAAAGAGCTGCAGGAAAGTTTCAGGGAAGTGGGAAGACTATGCAGTAAAGAGGGAAGGTTGGTAGCGTTCTCTGAATTCCTCCCAGTACCAAGAGCTAGTACAGACAGGAAGCAGAGAATCACAGATTTCAGCAAACGGCTGGGGGAATGGTGTGGGTCCATGGGGTATGGAATGGTGGGGGAGCTGGGCAAGAAATGGGAGAATAAGGACCTGTACAAGCCGGAGAGGTTGCACCCAAGCAAGGAAGGCTTGCAGGTCCTAAAGCAGAAGTTGGGGGAGTTCATTCAAGCTAAGTACAATTTAAACTAGGAAAGGGTAGGTGTGACAGGGTGGGCAGCCACCAGGACAGGGGGTCCTTTGTGCCTCCCCCCATAGCTAGGCAGGAGCAGAGTTCGAATAGGAGTGGGGATGGAGGGGGCGAGGGGAAGGTACTGAGAGTATAGGATCACATTGGAGGGTGGTATCATTGAATGCTAGGAGCCTGGGTAACAACAGCAGAATTGCAGGCAATGATGGCAGAAGGGGAGGTGGACATAGCCACCATCACAGAGACATGGGCAACCCAATAATACCATGAATGGGACCTAGCAATCCCAGAATTCAAACTATACCACAGGGATAGGGAAAAAGGGAAAGGGGTGGTGGCCATCTTTGTTAGGGAACGGATAATGTTTAATAGGGAGGAGGGGGAGGAAGGCAGGGCAGAAACCTTATGGGTGCAACTCCACAGCTCAAAGGGTAGAAAGGTTAGATTGGGGGTTGTAAATAGGCCACCAACTCAAAAGGAGGATATTGATAGGGAGCTAGGAGAACAGTTAAGGAGGCTTAGTGGCAATGGTAGCACTGTGGTGGTTGGAGAATTTAACTTGCTAAGAGTAGATTAGAATGTCCCAGCTACCTCATGTGCTTGGGAGCAGATCCTCCTGGAAGCCTTCCAGGATGGCTTTCTGACACAGAAGGTAACAGCTAACTAGGGAAGGGAACATTCTGGACCTGGTGCTGACAGACAGTGAATAAGTCCAAGATGTTGGGGTGGAGGGCCCCCTGGCGGGAAGCAACCACCGCACAGTGTGGTTCTTCCCCAGTCTTGGAAAAGAGGTGGCCACAACAAAGACTAAGGTCCTGGACTTCAAAAGAGCAGACTTTAGCAGGATGGGAAGTATACTGGAAGGGTACATTGCCAACATCTGCTCACACATGGATGCTGAGCAAAACTGGGCAATCATCAAGCTGGCCTTGGCTAAGACCACTAGCGCATGTGTAAGGAGCCAGAGCAAGAAAGCCAGGATCAAGAAGCTGAGCTGGATGAACAAGGAGGTTGTGGACAGGGTGAGGGAAAAGAGAGCATCCTTTAGGAACTATAAAAGATCAAACCATGAGGAGGACAGGGAGAAATACGTGAGGAAATCCAGGGAGGTGAATAGAATAGTAAGGGCAGACAAGGCATCAAGAGAACTTGAGGCTAGCTCAGGGGATCAGAGAAGGGGAAAAGGATTTCTTCAGGAATATACATGTAAGCCCCCCTCCTCGTGTCTAGGAGAATCTGTATGGTAAAACTGGGTTCAAACTGCCACACTTCCCATACACGGGTCTTTGAGGGAGGAGGGCTGGGATGTTAAGCGATCCATACCAGCCCAGCCACAGGCCTCCATCTGAACTTGCAGGCTGACCCCCGACTCTTCTCTCCCCCAGATCTCTCTCTCTCTGTCTCTCTGCCTCTCTGTCTCTCTGTCTCTGTCTCTCTCTCTCTCAATGCCAAAACCCTCTGTCTCTATATACCCCGATCTAAGTCACCAAGCTCTCTTTCTCTTCCTAGCTACATCTAGAAAATTTAACTAGTAAGCATCCAGAGGGTGCTTACACTTCTCCCCCCTACAAAATGTCCACCCCCTGGTGAATGCCTAACCAGGCTGTGCTTCAAACCCCCAAAAGGAGAGATATGCGTAGTCTCCCTCCACCAAGAGTCAGGGCACTAAGATGGTTGCACCGCCGGAATGGTGGAAATTCATGATCTTTAAAATCCCATCACTTTTAACACTCTACAGCTTCACCAAATCTACTAGAGCTAAATGGCGACCCACCACTGGTTCCCACAGACACCGGGCAGGTACTGCAGCAGAGGCACCCCCCCCCCATTACTATAACTCCTTAACACTACCCTTGCTGCACATTATTTCTAAAATTAATTTGAAAATGCTGCTGCCAGGAATGGGTACAAAAATGTTAGAATTTCCCACAAAATATCACTTAAACCTTTTATCATAACCCTTAATCAAAACATTAGCAAATTACAATATAACAACTTTTTCCAATAACATTAAACACCATTTAAATATTTCCTAACTCCAGAACATGTGCAACCATTCATGCTCATGCTCACCTCCAGTTGCTCTCGAGCCCACACTACAGGCACGCTCTATACACACTCGGCCTATCACTAACATTGTAAGATAATAAGCATTTTACCATAATCAACATTACTAAATGTGTTTTGTTTTCTTCTCGTCTGTGTTTTTTCCTAAAACCACTAAACATTAAAATAAAAAAGAAAATGCCACTATTAAATCAAGGGAAGAGTCAAACCCCTCAAGCATTTTTAAACAAATAACTAAAAAGGGTTGATCTCACCCAGAATGTGGGCGTTCCAACTTGATCGATCCAGCAAGAAAATGTTCTTTTCAGATGCATGACCAGCACCATAGGGCATAAGCAATCTTTAGATTCTTTGGCTAGAATCAGACGTTGCTGTAGGGCAACACTTTAAGGAAAATAGAGCTTTGGGTCCGACTTGGTGCACTCATCATCGAAGGCATCTTCACATATGACATAATATTTAGTTCTCTGGTCTTTCACATCCTGGACCATTACGAAGATCTTAAACAAAGTCACTCCAGTCCATACAGTAAACAGAAGCATTTGCCTATCTTCCTTGATGGCTTCCTGCTCATGTCTGCCCAGCTCTAGTGCACTTCCATGACTCTTTGCCTTAACTTTGTCCAGAGCAGCCTGGAACACCCAGTCCTCCCTTTTCTCCTCAATCAAATCCCAGATAGGCACAGTTACATAGGGGTAATTTGCTCCGGGGTATTCTTTTCAGATGCACCAACGAACCCAATGCTCAGCTTGAGACCAGTCTGGGATGCTTCACATGCTGGTTCTGTGGGCAGTACCTTTTACCAGTAACAATCACACAGAAGTGTGGTGTGCATATTTATGGAACACATACAAACAGCGGTAATACATTTGACCTATACATTTGACGATCAAATGTGGGATTCTCAAACCTTATCATTTTCCCAGCAAGAGGTTTCCCTGTGTCACTTCACTTGCGGCTGCTCCCAAATGCTCCCAGTTCTTCAAATTAGATGAGGCTGCACTCCGTAAAGCAGAGGTGGCAGCGAAACTCCACGCAGGTTGTTACTTGATAGCAGGACGAGCTGGGAAAATAGCACCACTACCAGCACAGTTCAGACACACCGGGAGGACCTTCACCACACCAGCCAACTGATGAAAAAATAACACACTTTTCTTGTGTTCCTCCCTTCTGAGCCACATCCCCCAGCTACCATAGCATCGATGCTGGCACAAGAACCATATGGCTTCCATCTCCTGCATCCTCAGCCATGTTAAAGTCTGATGAAATTTCATTTAAAAGTACTTCAATGGTTGCTAAAAGTCCCAAGCACTCATCCGCTCTCCCTCACTGATACCATTATGGCGCAGTTCAAATGGGACTTAACAAAGATGGTGCTCCCTGCTTCATGCAGCATGACCCCCAGTCCCAGCACAGTCACCTCCAACCAATCAGCAGGGGATCCCAATGTTCTGCATACATTAAGTGGATGCTAGATAGTTCATGTTGCAAAATGGCACTGCTATGAGGGGTGCTAGAGCACAAGTTTAAGACAGCATCCACACAGTTCAGAAACTCCCTTCCCTGCAGCCACAAAAAATCAATCCAGGCCAAACTTGCTCCCCAAACACTCCTTCAAATCCCATACAAGCGCCCACATTGTAAGCCCCCCTCCTGGTGTCTAGGGGTATCCGGATGGTAAAAGTGGGAGGGGGACAGTACAACCCAAGCAACACAGTCCAAAGATAGTAGAAATGTGCTCCTTACCTGTTTTTCTGATGGCAGCAGGTGGACCCCACTTCGGAGGGAGCAGGAGCACTTCTTAGATGTAACACAGTGCACTGCAGCATGCAAAGGTGGTTGGCAGGCACAAAAGGCACCGTTGAAATTGATTAAATCCACTGTCCACTCCAGAATCAAAGATGCAGCAAACAGGCATAATAAACAAGAAAGTTAATTAACCACTCCATGGAGCATTGGGGTAACACATACGGTGGGGACATCCACAGGCGGACACCAGAGTTTCCTGCAACAGTCTCTTGTGCTAACAGACTGAAGTATTTCATGCAGTAGTCCCTTGACCCGACATTGCTACATTCCCGGCAGCAACAATACAGGAGTCCGAAACAGCCAACACCCAAAGGTAGCTCGTACTTAGCAGCACTTCCATTCCAATTCCCTTCTCTTAATACAAACCTTTATTCCGGCCTCCCTGGCTCACTTTTCATTCCTTAATTCTCAAACGCTAGATGTTCTCTAGGAACTATGACAGCATGAGACGTTTCTGCTGTCCCAGTCCCTCTTTCAGACTTGGCCTTACCGTACACTCTCTCCACTGGGGGTGGGGGTATCTTACAATACTTGGAGAACTTTCTTCACTTTCAGGTC
Organism: Neoceratodus forsteri; assembly: GCA_016271365.2. Taxonomy (NCBI): domain Eukaryota; kingdom Metazoa; phylum Chordata; order Ceratodontiformes; family Ceratodontidae; genus Neoceratodus; species Neoceratodus forsteri. The sequence goes on along the minus strand of CM057459.1, from coordinate 1,255,213,263 downwards.
TTAACTCAGTCAACACTGGTATTCTTTAGTAAGAACAGAACCACAGAAGTCCTTTCGGACACCCAGTCACTGAGGCCAGCGCATGGCAGCTGGGCTCTATCCAGGTGATCTTACACACCCCTGACCTTTCCCAGTAACTCCTGACATTTTCTGCTCCTGCAGTGATTCCGATGTCAGGACTGTCTTCACCCAGGGGACTAATTGCCATGCGAAATGGAACACCCAGACAGTCTGACACCCCACCGGGGTCCCAACCAACCATTCCCCATATGGACCTTTCCCCGCCTCCATAGGCTGTCCAGCTCTGGAGTCCCACTGGCCAGGGGAAAAATGGGGTTCCATGTTAAAATCGTGAAAATATAATCACGATTGATTCAATAGTGAGCGCATTTCAGTGAATTCACATACAGCGCCTGCATAAAATCGCCAATTTAAAAATATCGAAAAACTAGTTCCCTTGTCAAAATTGGACAGCAGGCAACAAAACGAGTGATCCTGTTTGCATTAGGCTGCAATTTGCATTGCAGTTTGCATTAGCCTGCAAAAATAAAAGTACAGCTTACCAGTCATCCAAAAGGTCTAACGCGCCTCTCAACTCCCTTCTTGGATCATTCACCCTCCCAACCCCCACCTCCCCCAAAACAGGTCTGTAATCCATTAAGCTGATTCAGTTAAACATTATCTTCTGTTTTGTAGATATTCTGTTCCAGCTAAATTGGATTTAAAACATCACCTCATCATTGTTCCACAGTAACTCTCTCTCTCTCCTCCTGCTAGCTTAGCTACTCCTGATTGGTAACCTGCTCCCTGACAGTCACCAGTCAGACATACTATCTGCTATCTGCTCAAAGATCCCTGCGCAATTAGCGCTGGAGTTACAACTCTTTAAAATTCACATAACTAACAGCAGACATCACTGGCAGATCAAAATCATGCTAGCAATATATCCTTGCAACACCGAAACTAAGCTAGCAGCAGGAGGAGAGAGAGTTACAGCAGAGAGAGAGAGAGAGAGTTACTGCAGAGCAATGATGAGGTGATGTTTTAAATCTAAACCCAATCTAGCAAACAGTGCTGATGCTGCCTCTCTGACTGACAGTACCACTGATATAATAGTAATCAAAGATCTTCAATTGTGATTTAAACATTCACTGTTTTTGTACAGCACTAATTGCTGTTATGTCTAGGCGCTATTATTATGTGGTTGACAATAAGTGTTTTGCTATATTTGAAGCGCGATTTTTTTACTCACGATGCTTTACCTGCGATTATCATGGGATACTGAAAAGGGGTAGTGCTGCCACAACTGTGCTCTTAACAGTCCAAGCTGCCACCACTGGACCATGCCCCAGGCCCAATTTGCCATAGCAGGCCCACCCACAGGACACACACTGACTCCATGCTCTGCACTTGCCCACAGGCAAGAGTCTCTTAAAGTACCAGGGCCTCAATAGTGCTTACACTACCAAGATGCCGAAGTTTACTTGGCGGGTCTCAATACTTCACTTCTCTCCCCCTGGGCTTTGGCTCCCAGTTACACTGACAGGCCTCCTCCTTCGGCTCCGACTCTTCCCCCTTCACTTTCATGGGCCGAACCACTGCACTTCCCATACATGGGTCTTTAAGGGTGGAGGGTCGGGGTGGCAAGCGACCCACCCCAGCCCCACTGTGACCCTCTGGCCGAACATTCAGGCTGACCCCCGACTCTTCTCTCCCCCGGGTCTCACTCTCTCTCTCCCTTGACACCAAAACCCTCTCTGTATATACCCCCTTTAGGATGGGGCCCCCTGCTGCCAGCAAACAGGCCCTACATCCCAGATCTAATGGCATCAAGCTCTATTCCTCTTCCTAGCTACACCCAGCAACTAAACTTAACTAGTAAGCACTCAGAGGGTGCTTCCATACGGGAGAAGAGACAGAGTAAGGATCATATTGTTAGTATCAAGAATGGCAGTGGATGGGCGGAAAAGGGGACAGAGCAGCCAGAAGTACTCAACGAGTACTTCTGTTCAGTATTTACTAGGGAGAGAGAAGGGTCCATGCCTAAGAGGAAGGGTGGGGTGGGAGTAAGGGGGAGGAGGTTTCAGATGGGGAGATCCTAGTGGGTAGGATGTTGGAGGGCCTTAAGTTCCTGAGAGTGAATAAGGCACATGTGCTAGATGGAGTTCACCCCAGAATCTTGAGAGAGTTGGCAGAAGTCCTTCTGGGGCCACTGACAGATTTATTCAACACCTCCCTGGATACTGGGTGAATCCCATAACATATCTTTTACAATACCATCTCACTCTCTTCCAGGACTGCCCTGAGCGAGCATCACTGCTACGGCTCTGGCTCTGGCATTCCTACTGGCTGGCCACCATCACCATCTCTGTCCGCCTGCCCTGAAGTCTTCGTAGGACTGCCCTGAGCAGACATCACAGCTACGGCTGTGACTCCGGCATTCCTGCTGTCTGGCCACAGTCACCATCTCTCCCCACCTCTACCGCAGTCTTTCCAGGACTGCCATGAGCAGGCATCACTGCTATGGCTGTGGCTCAGGCATTTCTACTGGCTGGCCACAGTCACCATCTCTGCCCACCTGCCCCAAAGTCTTTCCAGGATTGCCCTGAGTGGGCATCGCTGCTACAGCTGTGGCTATGGCATCCTTACTGGTCAGCCACTGTCACAATCTCTGCCCGCCTGCCCCGAAGTCTTTCCAGGACTGTCCTAAGCGGGCAGCGCTGCTACGGCTGTGGCTCCGGCTGAAGCTCCAGCATTCCTACCAGCCGGCCACAGTCACCACCTCTGCCCGCCTGCCCTGAAGTCTTTCCAAGACTGCCCTGAGCAGGCATCGCTGCTATGGCTGTGGGTCTAGTATTCCTACTGGCTGGCCACAGTTACCATCTCTGCTCGCCTGCCCCAAAGTCTTTTTTCAGAACTGCCCTGAGTGGACATCTCTGCTACGGCTGTGGTTCGGGCATTCCTACCGGCCAGCCACAGTCACCATCTCTGCCCACCTGCCCTGAAGTCCTTCCAGAACTGCCCTGAGTGGGCATCGCTGCTATGGCTGTGGCTCTGGTATTCCTACCAGCTGGCCACAGTCACCATCTCTGCCCGCCTGCCGCAAAGTCTTTTTTCAGAACTGCCCTGAGCGGTCATCTCTGCTACGGCTGTGGTTTGGGCATTCCTACCGGCCAGCCACAGTCACCATTTCTGCCCGCCTGCCCTGAAATCTTTTCAGGACTACCCTGAGTGGGCATCGCTGCTAAGGCTCTGACTCTGGCATTCCTACTAGCCAGCCACAGCCATCAATTCTGACCACCTGCCCAGACGTCTTTCCAGGACTGCCCTGAGTGGGCATCGCTGCTACAGCTGTGGCGCTGGCATTTCTAAGGCCAGCCACAGTCACCATCTCTGGCTGCCTGCCTCAGTCTTTCCTGGACTGCCCTGAGCAGGCATTGCTGCTATGGCTGTGGCTCAGGCACTCCTACCGGCCAGCCATAGTCACCATCTCTGCCTGCCCGCCCCAAAGTCTTTCCAGGACTGTCCTGAGTGGGCATTGCTGCTAACGGCTGTGGCTTTGATGTTCCTACTTGCTGGCCACAGTCACCATCTCTGTCGGCCTGCCCTGAAGTCTTCCCAGGACTGCCCTGAGCAGGCATTGCAGCTATGGCAGTGGCTCAGGCATTCCTACTGGCTAGCCACAGTCACCATCTCTGCCCGCCTGCCCCAAAGTCTTTCCAGGACTGTCCTGAGTGGGTATCGCTGCTATGGCTGTGGATCCGGTGTTCCTACCAGCTGGCCACAGTCACCATCTCTGTCCGCCTGCCCTGAAGTCTTCCAGGGCTGCCCTGAGCAGGCATCACAGCTACGGCTGTGGCTCAGGCATTCCTACTGGCTGGCCACAGTCACCATCTCTGCCCGCCTGCACCACAGTCTTTCCCAGACTGCCCTGAGTGGGCATTGCTGCTACAGCAGCAGCTCAGGCATTTCTACTGGCCAGCCACAGTCACCATCTCTGCCTGCCTGCCCCAAAGTCATTCCAGGACTGCCCTGAGCAGGCATCGCTGCTACGGCTGTGGCTACGGCATTCCTACCTGCCGGCCACAGTCACCATCTCTGCCCACCTGCCCTGAAGTCTTTCCAGGACTTCTCTGTGCAGGCATCACTGCTATGGCTGTGGTTCAGGCATTTCTACTGGCTGGCCACAGTCACCATCTCTGCCCGCCTGCCCCCGAAGTCTTTCCAGGACTGCCCTGAGTGGGCATCACTGCTACGACTGTGGCTCCAGCATTCCTACTGGCCAGCCACAGTCACCATCTCTGCCTTCCTGCCCCAAAGTCATTCCAGGACTGCCCTGAGCAGGCATCACTGCTACGGCTGTGGCTACGGCATTCCTACCTGCCAGCCACAGTCACCATCTCTGCATACCTGCCCTGAGGTTTTTCTCGGACTGCCCCGAGCGGGCATCACTGCTACGGCTGTGACTCAGGCATTCCTACCAGCTGGCCACAGTCACCATCTCTGTCTGCCTGCCACGAAGTCTTTCCAGGACTACCCTGAGCGGGTATTACTGCTATGGCTGTGGCTGTGGCATTCCTATCTGCCGGCCACAGTCACCATCTCTGCCTGCCTGCCCTGAACTCTTTCCAGGACTTCCCTGAGCAGACAGCGTTGCTACGGCTGTGGCTCCAGTGTTCCTACCAGCCAGCTGGCCACAGTCACCATCTCTGCCCACCTGCCCTGAACTCTTTCCAGGACTGCCCTGAGTGTGCAGCGCTGCTATGGCAGTGGCTCAGGTGTTCCTACCGGCTGGTCACAGTCACCATCTCTGTCCACCTGCCCTGAAGTCTTCCCAGGACTGCTCTGAGCAGGCATCGCTGCTACGGCTGTGGCTCAGGCATTCCTACTGGCTGGCCACAGTCACCATCTCTGCCCACCTGCCCCAAGTCTTTCCAGGACTACCCTCAACAGGCATTGCTGCTGTGGCTGTGGCTCTGGTATTCCTACCTGCCGGCCACAGTCACCATCTCTGCCCACCTGCACTGCAGTCTTTCCAGGACTTCTCTGAGCAGGCATTGCTGCTATGGCTGTGGCTCAGGCATTTCTACTGGCCGGCCATAGTTACCATCTCTGCCCACCTGCCCCAAAGTCTTTCCAGGACAGCCCTGAGTGGGCATCACTGCTGGCTACGGCATTTCTACCTGCCAGCCACAGTCACCATCTCTGCCCACCCGCCCCAAAGTCTTTCTGGGACTGCCCTGAGTGGGCATTGCTGATATGGCTGTGGCTCTGGCATTCCTACCAGCTGGCCACAGTCACCATCTCTGCCCGCCTGCTTTGAAGTCTTTCCATTACTGCCCTGAGTGGGCATTGCTGCTATGGCTGTGACTCCGGCATTTCTACTGGCTGCTACAGTCACCATCTCTGCCCGCCTGCCCCTAAGTCTTTCCCGGACTGTCCTGAATGGGCATCACTGCTATGGCTGTGGCTCTGGTGTTCCTACCGGCCAGCAACAGTCACCATCTCTGCCCGCCTGCTTTGAAGTCTTTCCATTACTGCCCTGAGTGGGCATCGCTGCTATGGCTGTGGCTCCAGCATTCCTACCGACCAGCCACAGTCACCATCTCTGCCCGCCTGTCCCGAAGTCTTTCCAGGACTGCCCTAAGCAGGGATCGCTGCTACAGCTGTGGCTACGGCATTCCTACTGGCCAGCCACAGTCACCATCTCTGCCGGCCTGCCCCGAAGTCTTTCCAGGACTTTCTAAGTGGGCATCACTGCTACAGTTGTGACTCTGGCGTTCCTACCCACTGACCACCATCACCATCTCTGCCCGCCTGTCCCGAAGTTTTTCCAGGTAACTGCTTCAGCTGGGTGCTCGGATCCTAAGCTGCACAATTGATTGGTGCACTCTGGCAGAAGACTGCCCTTCTTTGGACACTAAAACCTTGCCTCTGCTGACTGATTGGATAGACTTCTTTCCTTCTATCTAGCTCTGCTTTCAGCTGTAACTATTGCCTCTATTTTTTTTGAATTTGCATTCTCAGCCCAGTAGTTCAGTTAGCAACTGTTGTAGTATGAAATATTTAATATCCTGAATTATTTGCTCAATCAGTAATTTTAGCAAATGTTATAGATCGAATTTACAGTTTGTTTTAGGGTGATTATAGCCCATTTAAAGTTATGGTCTGCCTAGTAATTTAGAGCTAAATTACTAATTATTGATAGAGTGTTTACAGCCCGTTAATACTAAAGTCTGGCAGGAAAATCTCAGTTCCTCCTGGCCTCACCTTATCTATCTACATTGCTGCCATTTTCTGTCTGTGGTGCCTTACGCCATATCTAACTACCTAGCTGCTACTCCTGTCATTGGCTCCTCTCAGCCCCAGCCCCCCATTATACCCATTAGCAAGTTATACTGTACTGCCACTAGAGGGACGCAATCTTTATCTAAAGCGATCCCTGCCTGTTGTTCATATAGTTACCTCTCCTTTGCTCTATTTAAGCATCTGTTAAATAAAGACAATTAGACCTAGCACCCTTCACCTTGCTCCTCCCATCTTTTTTTTTCTCACTCCTACTTGCAGAATTGCTGTTCTTACATAGAGATCATGTTGTTACACATGTCATGCCCTGAGATATGAAACTCCTTCTCTCCTCTCTCCCCCTTTCTCTACTCCTAGTACTTTTCCTAACCCTTCCGATTGGTCTCTACTCAAAAATAACGAATAACTAACCTTCTACACCCTCCTATCTCCAATCCCCTACTTATCACTCCCTCCCCACCCTTTGAACTATGGTCAAATTCTCCTTCTATCCCTCATGATTCATCACTAACTGTCCCACCCTTCTTTGCTGCTCTTCATCTCCTGCTCTCCTACTCTCATGCATACTATCCTACCAGTTTTACTGGTTCCTCGACATCTAACTCTAAATGCCCCAAGCTTCACTTCCTCATCTTAGCTCTACTCTTGCTCTCCTGCGGAGATATCCATCCTAACCCTGGTCCGTCTGCATCTCATGCCCTGAATGTTCCATTATCTACCGTGGCTCCTTCTATGCTCCCGTTGTCCTCCCGAAGGGTTTCAAGATCCTTCATCTAAATATACGTAGTTTGTTGCAAACAATTGACCTTCTACAAACCATGGTGGCCACTCTAAAACCTGACATACTGATCATCATGGAAACCTAGCTAAAGACCAAGATCTTGGATCTCTCGGTCTCCATTTCTGGCTGCTCCCTCCTGAGGCAAGACCGAGCAGGTAGAGGTGGTGGCAGCACCATATAAGTTCTTACCTCCCTCCAATATTCTATTATTTATTCATCCACTAGCCCAGCATTCCATGACGCACTGGTTATTCATTTAACTCTGCCCTTCACCCTCCCCATGTTTATAGCCAGTATTTACAGTTGCCCAAATGTCCAGCATTCTATTGCTCTCAACCTCATAACCTCCATTGCAGCCCTTTCTCACTCTGGTGAACTATACATCTTAGGGGACCTTAACTTAAACTGGCTGTTTCCGAAGACATCCAAAATATGTAATGATCTTGGAGCCCTGAACCTCATGCAATTGATCTCAGAACCCACCGGCCCTAACCATAAGACACAAAATCACTCCCTGATCAATTGGGCTCTTACCACCCACCCCCACAGAGTAATTAGCTCTGGCATCCTCCCAGATGCTCTCAGCGACCACAACCCAATATTCGTTGTCAGGAAAATCCATAGACCAAAATCTCTGCATAAAACCTTGTAACTTCACTCCTTCAAATCCCTAGACCTTGAACCTTTCCTGCACAATCTCTCTCTCTCTCTCTTCTCTCTGACTAGTCTCCCTTAGTCTCCTCCCTCTCAGTTGATAAGGCTTTAGCCTACTTCAAAGAAATATTCCTTGCAAATTGGAACACCTTGGCCCCTCTCAAACAAACCAGGGTTAGAGGTAACCACCTACCATGAATTACTCCAGAACTCTTAGCCTGTCTTAGGGCCACGGATCATGCTTAGAGGTGCCACAAATCCACCCAGCTTCCTAGCAACCTCACAGACTACCATAGGCTCTGAAATGCCTGTACCAGGGCAACAAGACTAGCCAAGTCCAATTACTTCAAAATGATTTCATCACTAACATAAATTCCCCTTCCAAGTTCTGGAAGGTGGTTCAAGCCCTCTTTACCACTCAGTCCTGCCCCCCCCTTCCCCAGTGCTAAAGGTAAAGGGTAATCGTGTAGCCGACTCCCATGCTGTAGCTGTGGAATTTAACTCCTATTATACCTCCTGTGCAACTGAACTGCAGAAGTCCTTCCCTAATTACCCCCAACTCAAATGTCACAACTGCTCCTCTGTCCTCCCTGCCAAAAAAATGCTCCACTTCCTATTTCCTCACACCCTTCCTTGTCATTCTCTTCAGTCTCCCCCATCGATACTCTAAATGCCCTCCTTGCCATCAGCCCCTCAAAAGGATCTTCCCCAGATGACCTTGACCCTAAACTCCACTCTCTCACCCCCAGCCATTGCCTACGCCCTCTCCTTAATCTTAAATCTCTCCTTCTCAACCTCCAATGTCCCTACCACATGAAAGCATGCAGTGGTCCTCCCCCTACCTAAAGGTGGAGACCCCTCATTCCCTGGCAACTATCGCCCCATCTCGCTACTCCCTACTCCAGCCAAACTACAAGAACATCTAGTCCTCTCTCAACTCATCTCCTTTATATCTGATACCTCCTTCTTCACCCTGTTCCAATCTGGTTTCAGGAAAAAAAAACACTCTACCACCACCTCCCTACTTCGGCTCACTGACTTCATCCTCTCTGGGATGGACAATGGCCAAATTGCCTCAGCCATATTTTCTGACCTTGCCAAGGCTTTTGACATTGTTTTCCACTCCTTTCTTCTGGGTTCCCTCTCATCTGCTGGTCTAACCCTTTCTGCCACTAACTGGTTTAAGGCCTACCTTACTGATAGAACCCAATCAGTTAAGATTGCAGATGCCATCTCGCTACCCCTCCCAATCTGCACTGGCATCCCTCAGGACTCTGCTCTTCGTCCCCTTCTGTTCTCCATCTTCCTTAATGACCTGCCATCTGTCTGCTCCCTCTTCCTCCGACATACACATGTATGCTGTTGATACTGTCCTGTATGCATCTGGCTCATGCCAAGCTGAGGTTACATCCAGCTAGCAGCACGACTTCAACAAGGTCCAGCTCTGGTTTGCAAACCATCAACTATTCCTCAATGCCAAGAAGATAGTCTCCATGACCTTTGGTACAAGGCAGAGACTCTCTAGACTTCCCTCCCTGACCACTTTCTACACTCTTGATGGGACTTTACTTGAGAACACCTCGTCCTTCAGATACCTTGGGGTTTAGTTAAACCAACACCTCAACTTCTCTGGACACATTGACGCCATCCAGAAAAAATTGCGCTCCAAGCTCGGTGCCTTGTTCAGGAACCGCAGTTGCATCCCTCCTGCGGCTAGACGTGAACTTGTCCAGAAGGTGATCCTCTCCATTTTTGACTACTGTGACATAGTCTATGGTTCTGCTCATAGGTCCTCCCTGACCAGATTGGACACTCTCTTCAACTCCTTCTACCGCTTTCCCCTTGATGTTCCCTCTCGCACCCACCACTGTGACCTCAATTGAGCCCTTTCCTTCCTCTCCCTTACAACTAGACACCTCTCACACTGCACTAAGTTGGCCGCTAAACTCTGGCTGGGTGAACTCCTTCCCTTCCTACCTTTCCCCTTTATTTATAACACCCCCTCTTCCTTCCCATTCCCTCAGATCTACTGACACTCACACACTAACTGTCCCCTGCCACTCCACCCTCTCTGGCCAGTCTGGGTACTTTCATCGTTTTCTTAAAATATGGAACGCTCTACCTCCCCAAATCCAACACTCTTCCTCTCTCTATTCCATCAACACTGCCCTCTCCAACTATCTTGCACCTAACTGTTCCTATTATAACCACCTTAATTTCCTTCTTCTTGCTTCTTACAGTTCGTCCCCCTTCGGAATTTACCCAATGCCTCTGTTGACTGTACTGCTTCTACTGACCCTAGCCCCTCGTAGGTGCTAGTTCTCATACATTTCTCCCCCCCACCCACTCTCTCCCCTTTTCCCTAGTCTTTGCACTCCCCTTGCAGGCTTCTCAGCATCCTGAAGGGGTCCTATAGTGCCTAGGTTTGCCACCTTTCCTTCCCCCATCTACCTATCCTTGGCCTTCCAGGCCCCCTTGCAGGGTCCTCAGAATCCTGGAGGGTTCCTTGGATCAGGCCTCATCCCCTCATAGGTGTTATTTCTCATTCCTTCCCTCTCACTATCCCTCTATAATTGCAATGCCTAACCACAGGAGAGTCTACAATTGCCTGAACTTCCCTGCCCCCTTGCAGGGTTAATCGCATCCTGAAAGGTTCTCTTTTTGGGTCAGGCCTTATTTCCCCTCCTAGGTGTTAATCACACTTACTCCCTCTGTCTCTCCCTCTCCCTCTCTAATCCCTACTCCAGTCCCTTGCCCTTTGCAGGGTTCCCCACATCCTGAAGGGGTCTTTCCAGGACATGACTCTGCACTATCTGTCATCTCATCCTCTCGCTCCTTCACCCCTTATTTCATGATAGCACTTGTTCACTTATTACCATTGCACTTATTAATTGTTTTCACAAATTACATATGTATGCAACGCTGTTTGTTGTTACCTAACAACTGCCTTAATTAATTGCATGCTATGTTGATCTTTGTAACTTGAATGTAAAATGTCTCTTCCCTATTGTACCCCTTCCCCCCAGGTTACACCAGGAGATGAGCAACCTGTTGCTCAGTGTGCCTTCCTGTGAAGCATTTCAGCAGTGTCAGTGGCTCAGTAGGTAGCACACTCGCCTCTGAGGCCGGGAGATCAGAGGGCTGTGGGTTCAGTTCCCACATCTGGCACTTGGGTTAATATCCCAGTACTGACACTGTAATGCAGCATGAGAGGGGTGCTGCATTTCTGAGGTTCCGTCTTTCGGATGAGACGTTAAACCGAGGTCCCATCTGCCTGGATTGGTGGTAGTTCAGGTGGATGTTAAAGATCCCAAGGCACTTATCGAAAAGAGTAGGGGAATATTTTATTAAAGTAACATCAAACAATATCAAAGCCACAGTTACATAATATGAGAAATTTACAACACAAATCATATATATACATACAGACAAAGAAAAACACCACAATATCCATAGTATTACCTCATATTATTATAAATTAAATCTGCAATTAATATTAATCTATATCCCTAATAATATTAATAACAGTCCTTCCCAGTTCTCTCTTTTTTTAATAGAGGCGTAATATACTTTAACAAAAGGCTAAATCCGAAATTATAAACTCAATATAAAGCATCTGTAAAAATACTAAACTCTCAAATGAACATTTCTATATCCCATAATGTTTCCAAAATTCTCATTTGTATTTAATGAATTTTGAAAAACCTTTCCACCATTCTCTCACTTTTTTGGAAGAAAAAAATGCAATATCATAACTATAAATCCTGTACATAGCCCCTTGTATTAGTCTCTGAACCGTGTCATAAGGCATTAATCTTTGATAGAGTACCCATTGGCATCTAGCTTGCCACAAATAGTATACCAATGTGCTGCAAAAAATTTGTAAAGTATCTTTATGGTATAATAACCGAAATTGAGGAACATGACCCAATACTAATATCTCATAATCCATACATACTAGCTATTTCATATGCCATCGGGCTGCTAAAATTTCCATAGGTTAGTAGCTATGGAACATTCAAAAGAAAATGTTGAACTGTTTCTTCTTGTGCTATACACTCTAAAATGGACAGTTTCATTCCTGTAAAGGTTTATGCTTGGCATTCCTCTAACTCCAATTCGACCATATACCGTGAAGCCATAAGGTGTCCCACATATAAGTAGGTAATCTTGTGTTATTTAATTTACTTAAAACCTCCTTCCTATAGTCCTTATGACAGGTTCTTAAACTCTGGTTCACTTGGATATAATTGAAGTAAGACAGATTTATACAGCTGCGAACCTGAACTAACTTTGACCACCTGTGCTTCTAACCCCATTTAAACAATTTTTGCAATTGAATGTAATATACTGGAAGTAACAGTGTCGGTATCGGTTTTGGTGGTCTATTGTTCCAAAGAGTATAATATCTCCCAATGACTTGTCTATGTAACAATCCAATGTTTCCCAAGGTCGCCCCCATCCTAATTTGCATATTGGTTGAAATAAATAGAGTGGCAAAAAACAACCGGATCTATCATTCCTAGTCCGTTTTCTGTTTTTCCAAGTATGTAAATTGTCTCTTAATCAAGTTAAGCCTACTACCCCACAACATCTGAAAAATAAACTATATAATCTGGTTTCTAAGAATGAGGGCAAAGGAAAATTAATGCTGTGTATAGTAACTTTGAACAATAAATTTTTAATAATCGCACCCTTTTAATTTTATCCAGTTTCCAATGTTTCCAAATACTAATTTTAAGATCAATAGACTTTAATACTGTCATCCAATTAAATTCTGGTATATTATTTGGTCCATAAAATAAACCCAATATTTTAATTGGATCACAGAAATACGAAGACCTTGTACTATTATTCCTCAGCTATGTCATTGGTTCCAATAAATACTCTTTACTTTTTGTTTTGTTAATAGCTGAATTTGCCAATACTGCTTATTCTTCCATGTAATCTAAAAATAACTTTACTTGTGAACTATCAGAAAAAGACACACAAATCATCAGCATAAGCTTGTATATACCACTTATCCACATCAACAGTCCAACTAATTCTGTCCACCGCGGGTGTTTGAATTAATGATCTAATCAGTGAATCAATCGTAAATGCATATAACAAGGGCTTAATGGACAACCTTGTCGCTCCAGTGGAATATGAAATCCTTCCAGATCTCAAGTTGTATTACTGGATGTGTTATTGCTGAATCATAAAGTTCTTTATAATGTGTATAAACCTTCGAACTCCATATCCGTAGGATTCAAATAAAAAGGTTGGTATACTCTATCAAAGGCCTTCATTTGGTCAACAGAGAAAATACATCCTGATATCTTTTGCCTTTTGCCAACTCCACTATATCTCTTAAGACCATATGGGCTTGTGTATGTTTTTCCAGGCACTCCACAAAACTGATATGGGGAAAGTACTCTTACTGCTAATTGTTTTAATCTCTCATTCAAGATTCTCATAAATAATTTATAATCTACATTCAGAAGCGTAATTGGTCTCCAATTTTTTAAGTCAAATTTATCACCTGACTTATACAAAAAAATCAGCAACCCCTCTGCAAACCAGCTTGGAAAGTCAGGGTTATCCAGAAATGCATTAAATACAATAACCAAACATTTAGCAAATTCCATTGGAAAAGCTTTATATAGTTCTGCTGTTAATCCATCAATCCCCGGGGAAGTTCCTGTATTTTGTATTTTAATGGCTTCAATTATTTCCTGTGTCGTAACTGGCCTAGCACTTCTGAGGACTCTATCCCATGGTCTGGTACCTGAATCTGGTCTAGAAAGTCCTTAATGTTCTGAACAGTTGGGGCCTAGCTGGCTTATATTCCAAAATAATTGTTTAATAATTGAAGAAAGCGACTTCGATCTTGTACTAACAGACCCACCTTATTCCAAGTGTAGTCAAATGTGTGGTTTGTGTATAAATTTTAAAAGCAGCATATGGATCCCTCCTGCTGCTTCTTGATCCCATAACGAAATGCGAAGTTAGAGTTCTGGCCCTATTATACTGAACTTTCAAAAGCTGAGCTTTTACCAACCTAATCTGTGAATCATATTCCATTGAGGAAATATTGGATATTGAAAATAAATTATATAATTGCTGTCTTAATTTTAAATAGTGTAAAAATCATTATTTGCCTTTGCTTTTCCTTGTTGTTGTAATAGATGACAAATGTCATCCTTAGAATCCTTCCACCATTTACTCTTTGAGCTGTATAAAATTCTACTGATAATCGTGCTGTTAACAACAACTGAATTTTTCCAATATTTCTTTGAAGTCAATAATAAAGGATTCAATTTCCATCTTGCTTTCTGCCTTCTCAGATTACCGGAAGGAGAAACATTACAAAGTAACAGCAAATGATCAGAAAAGGACACTGGGCATGTTTGATATGTAAAGAAATTTGTCTGGATAGAAAATATAATCTATAGTAGAAGTAAATTGATTCCTTTTGAATGTAAACTGGGCCCTGAACTCTGTTTACTACTACCATTAATTAAACCTGCAGAATGGATCATTTTATAAAGTGCCCTAGTATCACAATAAATCTTTTATTTTTATTTTTAATTGGATTCTCAACATCTAATAAAGTACAATTAAAATCCCCACACAAAAACACCTCCAGTGAAGTCAATAAATAAGGTTGTAACATATTACAAAGTGCAACCCTTTCTGCTTTAAGCTGTGAACCATATACATTAATAAATCTACAAGACCTGCCTTTCCACATCCCATCTAAGATCATCAACCAGCCTGGTATCAAATCTATCAACCTAATTAAAGAAAACTCATAGGAATGAAACAAAAACCTATGCCATCTGCTGACTGCCGCCAAAGGACCAATAGGATGGGCCCAGCACCATTCTTTTGTTGAAAACACCTAACTTGTGACATATTATATATCCAGGTTTCTTGTATTAAACAGACATCTAACTGGTAGCATGAACTGAATCATAAATTATCTGCCGTCTCTTATAATTCAATATACTGTGTACATTCACTGAACCTAACCTAAATTGCAGCATTCCTATTCAAAGTCTACCTTCACCTATCTTTTTCCTCCTTTTCTTTTCTTCCTTTATAATCCTCTTGTAAGCCTATTGAGGAAGGTGGACTGTCCGTTATCAACTGGGAATCATCCTCAGGTCCATCCATATCTGATTCTCCCATTGACTGGTCAGTAAGGCAAAAGAATTACTGGTTTCCACTTCCAAAATCGGCTGTTGAGAAAGGTTTTTAACATTTCGTGAGGAACGTCTAACAGCAGCAACCACTGGAGTCCCAAAGGTCTCCTGTTGTTGTTGCCTTTCTCTACCGAGTTTCTGTATCTAGGTTTGAAGTGCCATTTTGACTGGCTACTGCACATCTGTCCCTTGTCCATTTGATGTATCCCTGTGGTTATGTCTACCGTAGGCTGTGTGGAACCAACCAAGGTTTTTCCTATTATCGATCCTGTGCTTTCTGAATTAATAGATCTGGACTGCATCAACAACCTTTATTTTTTGCCGCCATGTACAATCAGCAAATACATGTCCTGCCTCTTCACACAAATCACACTTTGTGGAGCTAACACACTGTAATGTACTATGCACTTCTCCACAGTTTTCACATCTAGGTTTGTCACATGAACTTGATAAATGCGCCCTAGCCCCACATTTATAGCATGCACGTGGTTGTCTCAAGATAGAAACACACCCTCTATCCCTCCCTAATAGAAAGGAATTCGAATGTGTTCAATACCTGCCTCTGTCTGCCTTAATTTTACTTTAAAACGCCAACCCCTGTCCAGAATTGCTCTGAATCTAGTATTGCTTCAGGGTCACTTTGAATTTCACATTTTTGGCCTAGCCAGTAAATAATATCATCAATATGCACCCCCTCATTTCTACACATAACAGTGACATATTTAATTAAAGGCTTTGTTAAAGGTATTACCATAAATGGAGTCCACAAGGGGGAAAATTTAACTTATGTATATCTTTCCCAAAACATATCAAGAGCATAGGTAGAACGAAAACTCACATCGAAATTATCCTCTCCAGAAATATTAATAAGTGCAAACACCTCTCTGGGTGAAAATGCAAGACTCCTTTAATAAACTTTTCCCACATACTGCCTGTCAGGTCGAACCCTAAACCTCCTTTATACCTAATGCGTGCGCATTTCTACGAGGTGCAGCGTCCTGTTTAATTTTAGAAAATAACTCTGACATCAATGGTTTATCCCCACTGAGTTCGCTACGGTCCTGTGCCTCCCTTGTGCTTTGTACCCTAGGCATTGAAGGTTCCTTTTCCCCGAGATTGAACTTCCATAGGGTACCTCCTCATTCCCATTTATCCTCTTTTCACACTCTTGTGAGTTACCAGCTTCTTGTATCTTTGTTTCCAAGTAGGTTCATTTTGGGAGAAATTTAATTTTGGTTCCAGTCAGGGTGGGTTTCCACGATCCATTATCCAATGTCCAACCGCTTCACTTAACGCTTTCTGTGGGGACCAGTTATCAGTAGAAATAGGTGCAGTACAGATATTGCCTACCACTGTTTCTTTTTCCCTTGCTGATCAGTAATTAACTGTCCATCTGTTCCCACTATAGGCAGTATCAAGTTACGCTTTGCAAAAGTCAATGCCATTCTTTTTTCCTTTCCTTCTTCTCCTACCTTATCCACCAGTCGCTTGTTGAATGAAAAGTCCGTTACCCCAGTCTGTATTCCTGGCACCTGTTTGATAGATGCAGTTTTTCTCCTGTTCTGTAGTCCGTTTCTCCATATTGTTTCCAGGCTGAAATACAAAACCCTTGAATTCAATACAGGACTTCCTTGTCCGTCCAAAGCTGTCCCTGTCTCTCTTCCTTTCTCATTACAACGTCCTTGTGCACCTGCAATATTTGTTGTACGTTGTTCCTGTTTCTCTCGGTCTCCAGTTCAACTCTCTGTGAAGGCACATCATTCAAATTATCGCTCATTTCGGTCACCTTATCTGTCTGAACTTCAGCCTTCTTCTTCTCACTGCAAACACACTCAAGGATTGTTTGGGACTGTGTTACCCAGGACTTAGAAAATTTTATTTACTTGCTGTTTGGTTTTGTGTTGCTCCGCTTTGTTGCATGCCAGTGCTTTTAATTTTCTGCTACTTTTCTCTGCTCATGTTGTAATGTTTCCAGTTTATTTTTAGTTGTCTCACCTTAGGTGTAAGCTCCGTTGACTCTAATATTGGCATATTTGTTATAAATGTTGTTAAATCCTCCGTTGAAACAAATTGGTCTTTTCTTCTCCTTCCTCGTATTCCTCTGTAGTCTCTGTTGTTCCTAGTAGAAGCATTGGTTCATTTGCAGCCCTCGCTGCTCGCTTGCTCCTCCACTTCCATCCTCTGCATGCAGGTCACCAACTGACCTGCTATCCAGCAACAACCTGTCCCCTACTGGCCGAGCAGTAGGGGAATTTCCCCAGTGTCCTGGCCAAATTTCTCTCATTCACTAAAAAAAATACCACCAACAGCTTAATCTGGTTCAAGGTTAGTTGGCATTCATCTGTATCCCCCTCCCCCGGGTCGTGCCTGAAAATAGGCAGGATTTGTCTAGTGCACTTACCTGGTCAACAAAAGCTAAATAAATAAAAATAAATAAATAAATTCAAATAAATAAATAATACCCAGGGACTGGAGGATGATGCATGTGGTGCCCCTCCATAAGAGTGGGCCCAAGGACGAACCAGGGAATTACAGACCAGTGAGCCTTACTGCCATTGTAGGAAAGATAATGTAGACTATCCTCAAGGAGAGGCTGGTGACATTTCTAGAGGATAATGGTCTCCAGGATGGCAAGCAGCATGGGTTTGTCTTAGGCAGATCCTGCAAGACAAATCTAGTTGACTTTTTTGATTGGGTGGCGCAAGCACTAGACAAGCAACATGCGGTGGACATCCTTTACCTGGACTTCAGCAAGGCCTTTGACTCGGTGCCTTATAGAAGGCTGACCAGCAAGTTGGTTAACCTGGGAATGGGGAGGAAACTGTTTAGAAGCATCAAGAGCTGGTTACAGGATAGGCAGAAGAAGGTAGTCATGGGGGTGAACTACTGGAGCCCAGAGCTGTGACAGTTGGGGTCCCACAGGACTTAGTGCTGGGACCATTGCTGTTTAGAAACATAGAAGTTGATGGCAGATAAGGACCACAAGGCCCATCCAGTCTGCCCATTTCTTTTTCTACCTTATAAATGTGCCATCGGCCTGTGCTCTGTCAATGGTCTATCTATTCATACTCATCTGTATTGCTCCCTTATGCCTGTCCCATGCCTTTTTGAAGCCCTGCACTGTATTCATATCCACCACTTCCTGAGGTATGCCATTCCATGCATCTACCACCCTTTCTGTGAAAAAGAACTTCCTCACATTACCCCTTAATTGGCCTCCCTCTAATCTCATGCTGTATCCTCTTGTCCTGCTATTTTTCTTATATTGAAACATGTTAGACTCTTTCACCTTGTTAATGCCCTTGAGGTGTTTGAATGTTTCGATCATATCACCTCTCTCCCTCCTTTGCGCTAGGGTATACATATTGAGCTCTGTTAATCTGTCTTCATATGTTTTATTTTATTTTATTTATTTAGTTTTTGTTAACCGGGTAGGTGCACTAGCCATAAAATGACTATTTTCAGGCACGACCCGGGAGAGTACAACAAAAGGAGAACAGTTGAACAACAGCAACATGGGTACAATAGTACAAATAGAGGAACAGTACAGCAGTGCTACAAAAATACAATGGATAGAAACAACAAAAAATAATGGCAAACATTATACAGATAATGGCAGTAAGATATATAATAAGTACAGAAACCATGGACCTGACCTGTGGAGTGAAAGGGTTAATAAGATAGTGAGGTTATATAGAGAGAAATGTGAGGAATGTTCAAATATAACAAGAAAGACTGACAGAAGGAAGGACTGGGGTGGTAATTGGCAAAACAACAGTGGATGGTCAGCAACAAGGTTCAAGAAGGAAGAGAGCTAGTAGTCAAGAAGTTATTTACAAAGAGAAGGAAAAATATGGGGAGCAGAAGAGGAGACAGTCTTGGAGCTGGATTAGAGCAGGGGTGACATTACTGGTAAGTCTCAGGATGGTTTTCTGGAGGGTTTTCTGATGCAGTCCCTGCACCATTTTGGTTGCCCTTCTCTGGACTGCCTCAATTTGGTTAATGTCCTTGTGAAGGTGTGGCCTCCAGTACTGCACGCAGTACTCCAGATGGGGTCTAACCAGTGTCTTGTAAAGAGGGATTATTACCTCCCTCTTCCGACTTGTGATACCCCTATTAATATACCTTAACATTTTCATTGCCAACATATTGGATGGGATAAAAAGTAAGATCAGCCTCTTTGCAGGCAACACTAAGATCTGTGTGGAAGTGGATTGGGGGGGGGAGTAGAGTACTCCAGGAGGATTTAATAAGACTGGAGGGCTGATTGAATACATGGCAACTAGGTTTCAATGCCAAGAAGTGTAAGGTCATGCACATGGGGGCCAGAAATCCCAAGAATAGCTACTGGTTGGGGGGGGAGTGCAGTTATCCTCATCAATGAAGGAGAAGGCTCTGGAAGTACTAGTAACAGGAGAAATGAACCACTCAGCCCAGTGCAGGGGGGTAGCGGCAAAGGCCAATAGAATGCCAGGCTGCATTGCAAGGGGAATCACCTGTAGTAGAGGGGAAGTCATTCTGCCCCTATACAGGTCCCCGATGAGGCCACACTTTGGAGTACTGCATGCAGTACTGGTGCCCCTACTTGAAAAATGACATCAAGCTACTGGAAGGGGTGCAGCATAGGGCAATGAAAATGATCCTGGGATTGGGAGATAAACCATATGAAGAGAGACTGAGGGAGCTCAATATGTATTCCCTGGAGGATAGAAGGGCGAGAGGGGATATGATTGAGACCTTCAAGTACCTGAAGGGTATAAACAGAGTAAGCACAAAGAATATGTTCAAATTAAAAGGTGGGAGGGAAACCAGGGGACACAGTCTGAAACTGGAAGGAGGAAGATTCAGGAAGGAAATGAGGAGGCACTATTTCATGGAAAGGGTGAATACATGGTGGAATGCACTGCTGGAGGAGGGTGTATCATTGAGGTTGGTGTGCAGCTTCAAGTGGGGCTAGGACAGGATCAAAGGGAAGATCCAAACTGAGGGTGGGTGGGGTGTGTGAAGGAAGCAGGAGGAAATACGAAGGGGGGGACAAGGGAAGGGGGGCAACTGCAGTCTAAATGTCTGAAGTGCTGTACATTCGAGCAGACTAGATAGACCATAAGACCAGTATCTTCTGGCAATTTCCTATGTTTATATGTAGGAGAGGCTAAAAGGAGGTGTTTGGCAGGGAAATGGTGGATTCTGAGCTAGTCAGTGGTAGACTCAGCAGTTCAGAGGTCTATGGTTCTGGGCTAGCCTTGGCTAGGCTCTGTGGTCTGGGGGCTTGCCAGTCCCAACCTAGGGAAGGCATCACAGACCTGGATCTTCATGTGATGGCTATGAACCAACTTGACATCTTTCTGTACAGACAGAGCTGAAGGGAGGCTAAGCAATATCCACGCTTGCCAACTAGGATATGCAAGGGTCATCTACGCTTCCCAGGAGGGTGGGCAAGAAGGCACCCCACTCAACTGGCTGGGTCATGCTTTATGCAGACCCATGTATGATCGTTTCCCAGATGAGCTTTCTCCTAGGACTGCAGGGTTGACCAGGCACTCATGCGGTTGGCTTTTGGTCCATGCTCCAAAGTCACTGAAGGATAAACTTATGTTTATTGCCCCATTAAAACCACAGAAAAAAAACAACTGAAATGTTTTGAAACATCTTGTACTTCTACTGGGTATTTAAACTCAATTGCAGTGGGTTTTGCTTCTTGCTTCTCTCCCTCTTACAAAGAGAAGGGAACTGCATCCCCCCCTCCCCAAGTCTCCTCTCACCCAGCTTCCTCAGTTCAAGCATTGTTTGCTGGAGGTTGAACTTAATCATTGCTTTATGTTTGAGCCTCTGAACCTAAAGGCTCCTGAAAGGATTTCTGGGTTTGACCCCCCCCCCAAATGAATGTAGTTATGTCACTTGCAGCCTCTCCCCACCAGTTGGGGTGTTTCAGTTATTTAGCATGCTTGTTTCCCATGCTTCCCAGGATAACCTCATAAGATGTGACATATCATTTTCAAGTGGGTCCTAGGGGGAAGACAACAGCTGAAACACTATCAATACATCTTGCATCCATAAAAGACACAAGTACTGTATACAACAATAAATTAAAAGTGATGAAGATTCTGTAATCATAAGCACAGTCAAATCAAATGACTTTTCTCAGTGAGTAAACATTGGCAAGGTGTGTTTAGGTGTGAGAAAAGCTATGTTCTTGTAAATCCTGGGAAGGTGTTTTAGGTGATTGGGCTGATAGTTTTACAGATCCTCATACAGGGTTTCAAGAGGGTTTCACTGGGACAACACATAGGGAGTCAAGTCTCCCATTGCCAAACATTGACCTAACTCTGGAAATGCAGCTTTTGAATAAATTACAGACTTGAATCTTTCATCTGAGATTGTGGCTTTGCAGGGTTTTTTTTTTTTGCATATTATCATAATTTGAGGCTGAACTGCAGAAGTTTTCAGTTTTTGACCTCATTCACAAAGGGTCCACCCCCTGCAGTTATCTGTAATCCACAGTTCTGTGTGGGTTGTGCTAGTCATCAACATGCTTGTGGATAGTAGAGGAATGTTGCCTGGCGAAAGGGTTCCTCCACTATCAGCAAATGTTTTTCAGAAGGTCCTCGTAATATGACAAAAAAAACATCAAAGTAAAACCTCTCTCTATAGTAATGTACACTATGCTCACTGTGACAGGGTCAGGACCGAGTTCTATTTTTATAGAGAAAGCTGATAAGAGAAATAAAGGAGGTTAGGAAGCCTATTAGTGAAGGAAGAGAGAAAACAGGTTAGGGATGTGTGAGCGATAGATTCAGGACTCTGTCTCATTTTTATAGGGGAAAAATAAAATTACGAGGCCACCCCAATGACCCAGTGGTCACTACGGCAGCCACTTGGCAGTCTTTTATGGTCATCGAGGGAGCATGAGGCTTGCTGGTTGCAAGCTGCAAGGCCTTGGTGTGATATGTATGGTGAAAGTCTGCAAATCAAGACTGTAGCTATTAGTGTGTAAACCAGAGCCCTGGGGAGGTTGAGGGGAGAAAGCGCTAGGAAACTGCTACTGTATTTGCCTAAATTTCTGGAGGAAAATCTTAAGAACCCTTGAAGGCTGGATCTCATGGGAAATGAAGACTGCTGTACTCTAATGCTGATTCTCCATTCCTTCTGGTCATGGTACACCTCTCCGTGGCAGCCCCACTCTTTTGGAACTCATTTCCTTGGTATAGAAACATAGACTTTGATGGCAGATAAGGACTGCTTGGCCCACCCAGTCTGCCCGTTTCCCTACCTATTGGATAAGCTGAAGATTCAAGTTTACCAACAGCCTACTTCCTCCTACCCCCCCCAAGCCCACTATAATTGCCCTATGTCCGTCCCATGCATTCTTGAATTCCCCCACTGTTTTAGACCCCACAACCTCCTCAGGAAGGCGGTTCCATGTGTCCATCACTCTCTCCATGAAAAACTATTTCCTCACGTTGCCCCTGAGCCGTCCCCCCCTCTATCTTTGAATTGTGCCCCCTTGTTCTTGCACATCTCTTTTTCTGAAAGATGCTACCCTCCTGGACTTTGTTGAGGTACTTGAAAGTTTCCATCATGTCCCCCCTGTTCCTTTTTTCCTCAAGGGTATACATACTAAGCTCTCTCAGTCTCTCTTCATATGGTTTCTGATGCAGACCCTGCACCATTTTAGTTGCCCTCCTCTGGACCACCTCCATTTATTTATTTTTTTATTTATGACTTTGATAACCGGGTGAGTGCACTGATCTCAGGGACTGTTTTCAGGGACGACCCGGGCCATAATACATGGCGCAGGGTGACAGTGGAATACAAGGTAACAGTAATACACATGAAACAGATTTGATACAAGCAACAATAGTAAGCACAATATACAGGTTTGATGCATAGGTCCATTTGAGAACAGCGAATACAAGGTTTCAATATCGGACATGAGGAGATTTGGTACAAAACAAACAAATCGTAGGCACAGTGTACAATGTGTGACTGCATCGTCCAGTGAGCAAGTAATACACAGAATACTCAGCAAAAAATATATATATATATATATATAATATGTACAGGCAAGGAAGTCAAATATTACTGTGAAAAATACGATATAACAGTTGTAGGTAGGGGAGTTGACTAGTGTGGGTAGGTGGGTAACCCCTGGGCTGGGGAGTTGACTAGTGTGGGTAGGTGGGTAAACCCTGGGCTGGGGAGTTGACTAGTGTGGGTTGGTGTCAGACCCCAGGGAGGAGTGGCAGGATATGTTTGCCAGGAACCAGACTTTAAGGTGGGACTTGAAACTGGAGTGCGTGTCAATGGAACAGAGTTCAGCCGGTAGTTTGTTCCACTGCAAAGGGGCAGCTGTAGACCAAGCTCTACTACCCATGTTGGTGGATACCCTAGGAACAGCTAGAGGAGGAGTACCATTAGAGCAGAGGTTGCGGAGGAGCATTCTGGTTTTCAGAAGGACAGTTAGGGGGGATTCTGGAGCCATGCAGATGACATTGTCTACCATGCAGCATCCCATTTCCTTGTGGAAATGGGGTCTCCATAACTGCACACAGTACTCCAGATGGGGTCTCACCAACTGTCTGTACAGAGGAATAACCACTTCCCATTTTCTACTTGTGATACCTCTCCCTATGCATCCCAGTATCCCCCCAGCTCTCCTTACTGCCTTTCACATTGCTTGCCTACCTTAAGGTCATCTGATATGATCACCCCCAGGTCTTTTTCCATTTTTGTTGTTGTTAGTACTTCCCCCACCATTGTGTACTCTTCACCTGGGTTTTTGTTTCCCAGGTGCATTACTTTGCACTTCTTTGCATTGAATCTAAGTTGCCATACGTCTGACCATTCCTCAAACCTTGCCAAGTCCCCACACTCCACACACCAGACTCCACACACCCTTGTGTATCAACTCTGTTACAGATCTTTGTGTAATCTGTAAAGAGGCATACCTTTCCTTCCAACAGAGAAAGACGACAGAGGTGGTGAAGCTGTCATACAGCTTTTTTTATAGAGGTGGTGGAACAGAGTTTCTGTGGGCTCTTGCCCAATTCAAACCCTGGTAACTCCTCAGATACCAAGGATGTCACAGGACAGAGACAGCACTCATCAGGGTGCACAATGACCTATGCCTAGCTAGAGATAAAGGGTAATGATTTATTCCTGTTCCCCTTAACCTCTCATCAGCTTTTCACACTGTGGACCATGGAGTTTTATTGTCTTGTGACCTTCTGCCCTTGGTTGTATGTTGCTTCAGGGTTTTATGTTTCACCTGTGCTGTTTACTGTGTGTGTATGCTGCCTCTGAAAGAGGTTATTCAGCAGTATAATGTGAGCTTTCATTGCTACGCTGATAATACCCATCTATGTCTGTCCACTTGCTCCTGAGGAAAGAAATGTTGTCTACCTGCTGAACAGATCCTTACCTGACATCAATGCTTGGATGGCATGCAGGTGGTTGAGGTTAAATCCAGACAAGAGGAAGATGTTAAGGGTGGATGTGGGTTCTCGGATGTTAGTAGATATAGAAGGGGATATGACTGGTTACAACTGAATGCCATCCCTGTCATACCCAAGGTTGTGGTTAAGAATCTGGGCATTATCTTGGATCGCAAACTTTCTCAGGAAAATCAAGTGTCAGCACAGATCTGGGGTGGGTTTTTTCATCTAAGAAACATTGTCAGGATAAAACCCTATCTAGATCATGAGGACCTTAAAACACTAACAGATGTCTTTGTTACGTCAGGGTTGGACTACTGCAATGCTCTGGACCTCAGGTTATCCAGAGGACTACCACAATGCCTGCAGCTAGTACAGAACACTCCAGCCAGGTTGATTGCCAGGACTTCTAGCCAGAGGCGGAGCCAGGTTTGGAAGCTGGGGGAAGGGGACATGTCGTCATTTTGGGGGTTCCAAGATGGTAGCACGCGAAAGTACCCAATATGTTTTACAACCCTTGTGATGAGGGAAAACACACAACAAAGTTACTACAAGTTGCTGCTTTTTGTTGCCATTATAATGGATTATAGTTTTTATGATGTATAGAGTTATCAATAAAAGCCACACAGCATATTATGACTGAAACATTTATTTATTTATTTATTTATGACTTTGGTAACCAGGTAAGTGCACTGATCCCAGGAACCGTTTTCAGGTACAACCCGGGCCACATACAATGGCACAGAAGTAGACTATAAGTACAGTACAATGAGCAGTAGGCAAGAAACAATAGGACAAAGCAAAAATATAATGTTATGTAAGATACAAGGTTGCAAAATACAATAAATTCAGATTTACAAATACAATAAATTCAGATTTACAGTAAATGGCAGAGGTAAAAAGCAATATTCCTAAAATGAAACGTGGACCAATAGATAGGCGAGCAGTCACTCCTGGACGAGGAAGGGGGATCTCCAGAGATGGGGAGTAGGGGGAGGAAGAGGAAGGGTTGGGGATGTAGGGATAGGAGGGTTAACATAAAAGGGAGTAGAACCAGTTGGCAGCACTGGAGAGGGTGAGAATGGGAAAGCACCAGGCGGTTAGGGCAGCTATCTAGGTGGGCATTTGCAGCTGTGGTTTGTTAGCCAGGATTTGAGGTGGTGCTTAAAGAGAGTTGGGTGTTAGAAGATCTGAGTGAAGTGGTGGCCATTCAAAATTAGTGATTGCACTACAGATAGAAGCGTTCCCACCATTTGGTTGTGGTTCGTGGCACCTCAAGGGGGGGGAGTAGAGGACTGAAGGCACCTAGACAAAGTACGTGGCTTGCAGAGGTTGGAGAGAGGTGAGACAGCACTATTTCTGATGATGGTGTCTACAAAGCAGCCCAGGGTGAATTCAAACAGCCTTGTAGGGGGAGCCAGCCGAGGGAGCTGTAGAGGTCACAGTGATACATGGAGAAAGGGGCAGACAGCGTGAAGCGACTAGCGCTGTTGTAGGCAACTGATAGTCTAGCTTGCAGGGTGGCGGAGACACGTGAGTATATAGGGGAGCAGTAGTCCAGCATGGGGAGAATTTTGCCCCTGACTATGGCAAGGCAAGCAACATTGAAAAGATAGGGTTTTATACAATAGGAAGCACCTAGTTTCTGGTTAATCCTGTGGATAACAAGGTCAACATGGTCAGTGAAGGAGAGAGAGGAGTCGAGCGTAATCCCAAGGTATTTAAAGGTACAGACATTTTCAAGAGCAGGGCCATCTGGTGAGAGAATTTGAAGAGAGGAGTTGTCCGCAAGGTATTTAGCAAGCATTGTTTTGATGCAAATAGCATTGCCTTGGTCTTTTTGGCATTTACCAGCAGTAAGTTGGAAGTGAACCAGCTGTGGGCATTGCTGTAGATCTGGGTGAGGGCAGAGGATATATGAGGGAGAGACTTGTCACTATGAAAGATAACGAGGTCGTCAGCGTAGAGGAGCATGTTGCAGTTGAGGTAGTCAGAGGGGAGGGTGTTTGCAAAGATAGAAAACAGTAGAGGCCCAGGATGGACCCTTGGGGTTTATTTGACTGTGTATGTGCTGTTTGTTTCATTAGTTTTGGTTTTTTCATTATAAATTTATCTAAACTGGATTGATCAGAACAGCCATTTTAAGATGCAGTATCTCAGTTACTTGGGATCACCACAGGTCAGTATGACTTTTGCTTACAGGTACATGGCACCAAGAGGTAAACTACTACTGATATAGTATATGGGGTACGTGGAGGTAGTGTTGTCTAGTGGCTACAACGCTTGCTTGGGAATCAGACACCACCAGAACCCAACAATGCTCATTATATATAACTTTGAGCAAGTCAGTCACACTACCACAGTTCCAACCCACACAACTTTAGAAATGGGTAAGAGCAGGACCCTACTGGAGACAAAATTTACATATTAGCTGCCTTAATCTGGGTAAAGTAATTGTAAAAAAACAGCAAACACATATTGTGAATTGATTTGGTATAGAATTTGTATAATCCATATGAAGTGGTATTCTTATACTCCAGAATCTTACTGATTAAGTAACTATCAGCAGGTACTGTGGTGAACTCATCAGCATTTATTTCAGGATGTTTATATTGATTGCTTTTTATAATGGAGGGCGTGCTGGTCTGCTATGCAGGCATGAGATATGAGATGGAATGATGACTATCATCACACACTTTGCTTTATGGATTATAAGTCTGTTGAGGATGGCTAATACTGTAAATTTGCACTGATGTGCAAGGAGGTAGTCAAGAAATTCAGAAACAGCACCACCAAATAAAACTGGAAGATGCCTGCGCAGCCTAATCTCTTTTATATTGAAAAAGGAAAGGTTAGGTCTGGAGTAGGGTCAAAATCTCTGGCTAATTTCACTGCACTGCTGCTGCTCAAAGTTAAACTATCTGAACGACCTGAGTGCTATGCCACAGCACAGACAGACCCAAGCCAAGGCATAAGAATTTCTCTACTCAGCAGAGAGCCAAACTAGCAAAAATGACAGTTTTGTTGCATGTGTCTTTGGGTGCCAAAACATTTTCATCAGGCCAGCAGGGAAGAGGAAACACTAGAAAAGAAAACCACCAATTACCCAAAACCATATATTCAAATAAAAACCAAAACTAATTCCAAGTTGGGACTCAAACTAGTAGTAGTCTCTGCTCTGCTGCTGCAATCTGCTTCATAAAATGAGAGTAAATATAAATGAAACACAAAGAGGTGTAGTTTTATTATGGCAGGCTGCTGCTGTATGTATTAGTAGTAGTACTCACATCTAGATCTAGGTAGGGTGATGAAGGGAAAGTTGAGCTTCAGTTTTTTTTTTTAGCATGCTCGCCCCTTCTTCTACCTGCCCTAGGGCATCTGATTCAATCTTCCAGGCCACGACTACTAGGGCAGCTGGGAGTGTGGGACTTCACTTCAGTCAGCTCTGACTGGAATGAACGAAGCCAAGAAGATGGCAGCTGCAGCGCAGCAGCAAAGTGGCAAGTGACAAGTTGGGCAGTCGGCACTCAGCAAAGGGGGGAAAACATGGGTCAGTCTGTTGGTAGAGTAGTGGAAGTAACACCACCCCACTACAAAGACAGTCACTTGCAGATGACTTGAATTACAATTGGATGATTAGTCACATTGCAGCGGTTGGTTGTGGTTCCTTTTCGGCCTGCCGCCTCTTTGCTTTTCCACTCTAAGCACTCTCTCCTGACTGGCTGCTGTCTTCACAAGCTAAGCATGTGCACACTGCACCATTCATTGCTGCTGCTAGAAACATAGAAGTTTATGGCAGATAAGGACCACAAGGCCCATACAGTCTGCTCATTTATTTTTCTACCTTATAAATGTGCCATCGGCCTTTCTCTGTCAGTGCCCTATCTATTCATACTTATCTGTATTGCTCCCTTATATCTATCCCATGCCTGTTTGAAGCCCTGCACCGTTTCATAGCCACCACTTCCTGAGGTAGGCCGTTCCATGCATCCACCACCCTTTCTGTGAAAAAGAACTTCCTCACATTACACCTTAATCGGCCTCCCTCTAATCTCATGCTGTGTCCTCTTGTCCTGCTATTTTTCTTATATTGAAACATGTTGGACTCTTTCACCTTGTTAATGCCCTTAAGGTGTCTGAATGTTTTGATCATATCACCCCTCTCCCTCCTTTGCTCTAGGGTATACATATTGAGCTCCGTTAATCTGTCCTCATATGTCTTCTGATGCAGTCCCTGCGCCATTTTGGTTGTCCTTCTCTGGACTGCCTCAATTTGGTTAATGTCCTTGTGAAGGTGTGTAAGTAGCATGAATCAGAGCCGTTGGGGCAGTGGATGGAGTCTGACTGGAGGCAAATGCAAAAGTGGTTGACACTGATCCTCATGATTGGCTGACAGAGAGTGACCACATACGAATCATTAGCCAGCAGCTCCCACCAGCAGCCCTCTCACCTAATAGCTACAGTACTATTACTCTGCAAGTATGCAGATTGGAAGACAGACCTGTACCGTACCGGCCACGGTGCCACCTGTGCCGCTCGCTCCTGTCTCCTCATCCAGTCTGGAGTGTCTGAATCAGTCCCTTTTTTAAAAACTTACAAACATCAAGTTTTTTCCAATTGGGACAGCCTGGACACACTCACTGACACTACAGTCTTCCACAGGGGCACCAAGCATGCCAAGGATGCGGCAGTTTACCACAGAAAAAGACAAGTGATGGCAGTGGGGGAAACTCACAGGCAAAATGGTCTGGGGGTGCCCACCCCCCTTAGCTCCACCACTGCTTCTAGCGCTGAACATATCTTCCCTGTACTGCAGACACTGCACTGGCTGACAGTGTGGTGGCATGTCACCTTTGGCAGGTTTGTTACTATTCAGAGCCCAACACAATCTGGGTCAGGGCTCACTGAAAGATCGCCTGCATCCCTATAATCCTTGTTGCCCTCTCTGGGCATTCAGACTGTTCCCAGCTCTAAACTATAGCAGTCTGGGGACATGGCTTTTGCAGTGGCTGCACCATTATTATGGAATACACTGCCCCACTGTACTGGGGAAGCTGCCCAGTGGAATATTTTAAAAGGAAACTACCATCTATTTACACTGCCTTACCTAAATGAGATCTAAGTGCCCTGATATTTTACCTAAGGGTTTATGTTTTTGGTTAATTATTCATTGTGTTTAGTAGAGTTTAAAGAAATTGGACTGAACTTGATGTGGGCATTATGTAGTAATGTCGCACTGCTGTTGTGATCTGAACTACTGTAATGTGTCTAGAGCCTGTGGGTTTGGGCATGGATAAATAAACATTACTTACTTACTTATGTTGCCGCTGTCCTGGTCCCTGAGGTCTACACCTCTGAACTCTCTGAGGAAGTGGGCCCAGGTTTCAGTAACACTGCTACACTAAGCACAATTACCTTGCAGTGATGTGGCACCTCCACTTTGGGTAGCAATAGGGTACCTTGCTGTTTGCACACTTTCCTATCACCTTCCCCCCCAGAACAATGAAAATACAGTTTCAAATGCCACACAATTCCTCCCCAACACTGTGACTCTAAATATAATAATAGCCCCACACACAGTAAACTACAGTTTGCTTAATGACTTTATTAAGGAGGGGGAGACAAGAGGACAAAAGGGAAAAATGAAAGAAAGTGGGTAGCTGTAATCTACTTATAGTGTATGGTAGAACACTGTTGAGCATGGAAATCCATGCTCCCAACAGCGTTGTTGTGCTTGCCTCAGTGCGTCATGATCTTGTTGTGCTGCACTGGGTATGTCACCAGTGCAGCACAACAAGATCGAATGCATTCGCGCATGCGCGATTTAAAAGCCGCGTCGGCGAGGGAGCTAGTAGCGCTGGAGCGAGTCTCAACACGGAAGCCAAGTAAGGCATGATTTTAAAAAATTCTGCTTCCATTCGCTGTTTTGAAATGAATAGACTCCCCATACACTATAAAAGATTGTCTATGGAGTCATTCTAAACTAAGGATCTTCTCGGATCTCGAGGTATCGCCCAGCAGCAGACGACCTCTGAAACCGCCTCGAGGTCGAACGTCGCCAAGATACCTCTTGATCGAGAATATCCTTGTTGTGAATGACTCCCCATAGACAATCGTCTATATCACTTTGCATACTTATTGTGCTGTACAATTTCAGTAAAACTCACCACGCACAGTTCTCCCACTGACAGTTCCTAGTCCCCGAGTGGGTATTCCTGACTTAATCCTCCCAACAGGTGATGTGTGAGAGCTTTGTCAATTTGCAGTTGGTACCATAATGAGAACGCAGTTGCTGTTGACTGGGCTAAGGCCCTGGTGTCGTGCATAATAACATTTATAACTTTTGCAAACACAACTGAAGGTAAACACCAACTTTGCTTTTACTGATAAAAGAGGGGAAGGGCCCCTATTTGTAATCCAAAGGATAGAAGTCCACTGGGCTTCTGCAGGCCTTTACCTGGGCATAGAACCTTTACACAGTCCACCCAAGGCTTGTTCCCTTAGGGCAGATACACAATATCCATTTCCCCCACACACACCTGTGGGGTCGAATTCTAAAGGTTACTCATGGTTCTGCTGTTTTACAGAATATCACTGAAGGTTACTTAACTGATTGGTGAGATGCTGACAATAACAGGCTCCCAACTGTAGGCAAGCTTCTAGAATCATTTACTGTTCTCCCTGGTTGCTGCACTGTACTCAAAGATGGTCTCTGGTCTGCAGTTGCAGGGGGTTCTGGAACCCTGACCAGGCACTTGCCTCTGTGGTCTGCAGTCTCAGCTGCAAAGTGTTCCCCAGGAGTGATAAATTACAGTTTGCTCAGTTCAGTTCTCTGCTCTACTCCAACCTTTTGCCTTTCAACTTTCAGTCTCTGGAAGTGCTTTTCTCTTACTTCCACCTGGTGTGCACACACAGAAAGGGCCTGCCAGGCCTGTAGGTCCTGGCAGCCACTGAGCACAGATTCACTGGCTTCAGGCACTTTTCTGTTATGGGCAAACGGCACTGATTTCCCTTTGCAGTCTATTTTTATAAGCAGTTCCACTCAATAGCTGATTGGTCCAGCATCTTATCTGCTGGCAGACTTAAGGCTGCAAAACCAAGACATGCAAAACATGCAGTCATTTTGTTTTCCTTTGCAAGCTGCTGATAGGCTAAGTTTTCCAGTTAGATTCCCTGCTTACCTTGAATCCTTTCTCATAAGTCCTTGTGAGATCATATGGCTTGATTCTGTATGGGCACCACCATGTTTGTTTGCATTTTGCTGTTTCTTCAGTGTATTCTCCTGCTGGCAACTACAGTACCAGCCCACCCAAAGGCTAAATTGTCCTGATCCTGGCCACACTTCCTGCCCTGAGGCTAGAACACCATTTGTATTATTGGGGCCAGGGGCCTATTGCTGAGTCTGGTGCTTTACTTATTTTAGGTACTCCGCCCCGCTATGTTGCCAATGAGCCATGGCCCCTTTAAATCTCAACCAATCTCTGCTTTTAGTCCTCACTGCTACCTGGCCCCTCTGCTGCTTCTTGGATCCCAGAGTTGCTTGCTGATGCTCTCAGTGTTTCTGGAGCACTACGTCCCATTCCTGGGGTTGACCTGTGGCACTGGCCATGAAATTGCAGCAGTCCAGCTGTGACTCCCTCCAGAGCTCCTAGTGAAGTGCTGCTACTGACAATGCTGCCCTTCCGGCCCCATATACGGTCCTACACAGTGGGGTGGAAGGGGGAAGTGACATGCTGATTCTTGCTGGGGAAAACATCATTGGAGCCTGGGAGCCCCAAATACAGGTAAGGCCCAGTTTGGGGGGAGTGGCTTACACTTACTTTCTTATTTAAAGCATACCCGATGAATTTCCAGTGATGTCACCATAGTGAATGGTGGTGTGAACTGAAGGCTCCCTGCTCAAGAACTCTAAAGCCTCACAAACATTCCCAATCAACTGCAGAATCTGCATTACTGTGTAAGGTTTAGATTCAGTAGTTAGCTTGAAGACAACTGGGAAGCAGAAATTAGGAGCACTGTTAGAAGGTGGAGCTGGATATGGCTCCGCGGGCTTGGCCAGCGAGAACTCCGTGGCATCTAGTCAGCCATGCTCTAAACAATGGTCCTCTGCATAGGTGCTGAAAAGTCTTAAAAAAGGAAAGAAACCAGATACTAGTCTTCAGGTGCTGAAGGCTTTCTGGGCTGAAATGTCTACTAAACTGGACTCTTTGGTGTAACAAGTTACGGCACTTGAACACTGAGTCAACAAGGTAGACCAACAGATAACTGCTAAGGACTTCAGACTCATATTTCTGAAAGACACAGTTGTGCAACTTGCTGGCACTAATCAGCAACCCCATGAAAAACCTGAAGATCTTGAGAGAGAAGTTCTTGAGAGGCGATCTTGGTGAAACAATCTACATCTATATGGAATCTCTGAAGGAGTGGAGGGGCAGAATATTATACTTTTTGCAAATGTTCCTTAAACAGAGTCTCTGTCTTCCAGAGCATTTTCAAATGGATATTCAGAGGGCTAACAGGGCACTGGGCCCCAAACCAACCAACCAGGCTGCTTGGCCATAATCCATAATCCTGTATTTCTTATGCTACATGATGAAGCAAGAAATACTACACAAATCATAGCAGCAAAAATCCCTGAAGTTGGGAAACCGCAATATTTATGTGGGTAATGATTATCTGCCTGGAATGAGTAGAAGACAAACCTACATACCCTCTCTGAAGATCCTGCGGCTCAGTCAATTAAAATTCCATATGTCACACCCATCACAATTAGTGTTTCAGTTCCCAGAGGGACAGCAGGTACTTGAGACAGTGAAGGAGGCAGTGGCTGAATTGCTGCATTGGGGGCTCCAACCTTCTTCACACCTCCAACATCAGCGGCCCCTCTTCTTTAACTGCCTTCTCGCTCCTCACATTGGAAATTGGCACCCTCCAAGCAGCTCCAAAGGCAACACACTGAAGTCACCTTGCAGTAGCTGATAGCTCACTTGAACGCAGTTATAGCACCTTCCACAGTAGGCAAGACACAGAGGGATACCTAGCAAGGAATGTGGCCATTATCTAGCCACTGTATGGGTCTTAGAAGGAATGCTTTCAAAGTATTGTTCAGGGCGGCAATTAAATGCTTGGACTGGATGTAGGCTTGTTTTCTTTCTTATTTTCCTCTTGGGACTACTACTGTTGGAAAGCCTTCCTGCATTGAACATTGGAGTGGGACTGGTGACTGCCTCTCAGCTTTGGAGTGGGGTCTTTCCCATCTAAGGGCAGCATGCCAGATTAAGTAAAAGTCAGTGGCTATATAGCTTGATTGAGGCACTGTATTTTACTTCATGCTGGTAATCCTCCCACAGGCTGGCTGGCACAATTTACAGCTCCTTTCACTACTTCCTGTGGAGGGTTCAATGGACTACAGAGGTTGAGGGGTTAGGAGGAGCTGGAATGGAGGGTGACTCTCAATCACCTCCATCCCAAGGGAAACTTTTCACCCAGAGCAGTGCTTCAAATCCCTTACCAATGGTTTGCAACTCTTTTTTTAGTTCCTAGTCTCAAGCAGTCTGAGCCTGCTGATCAGCCCTTCTGCACGGGAGGGTAATAATTTTCCTTGGGCAACACCTGGTTGGGGATCAGCTTGATATGGAACAGTCAGCAAAGCCTACTGTCAGTATTTAGTTGAAGGTGCTGGCCAGGGTGGGGGGGGGGCCTAAACTCTCTCCTTGGGATTGGTAGGGTCTTGGTGAACCTATCTCCCACACAATAATTAAACTGTCAATGGGATCAATAAACTCCCTTTTTATTTATATCTCACCTGACTCATTGGACATTTATACAGAGGACTGTGATTGGTGTGATAAAAGATATCTCTGAACTGCTACTTCATCTTGACAGTAACTCACCAATACTACCATTAAGGACATGGGTGTCATTTCACACAGAGTCAGTGTCCCATCTCATGCTGTTGGAGAACTAAAGGAGGTTTCAGTGACTGTTAGAGGGGGACTGTTCTTCATTGGAAGTTAATTACTCTACCATTTAGTTGTTTTTCTATACAAATTTTGGTTTCCTTTCATTTATTATATATAGGACTGGATGGATTTTAAGGGCCGAAATTATGACTCCCTCCCATATTGATGGAGGGTTTGGGGTGGAGCCTTCAGAAGTAAGAAAAGTAGTATATCACCAGCTTGAGCTGTACAGAACCTCTCTAAGTCGTGCAATAACAGTGCCCCATGAGCATGCTAGGTCCCATGCAGAAGCTATGATTTTTCTTACTTACCCAAGGAGCAGGCCAGGACAAATGGGGGTTCATTGTAGCGGACTGCCATCTTTCTGACTCCCTCCATGACCACCACCAATACACAAGGCATCATTAGGAGACTCACTGCTCCATGGGTAGCCTGCAGGACGTGTTCCTGTCGAATTAGCTTCCCCATGGGGAACTACTGTTAATAACCATATATATTCCATAAGCAGCAAGCATCTGATTTGTTATAGACCCACAATTGAAAGTTCAGCAGTTTTGTAATGTAGTTATCGGTGTTCTTGGGTTTGTTCGACAACATATTTCTAGTTTTATGGGTTTACAGTTGATTGCATAGTTCAGAATTGTTTATTTGTGGAGCCTTGGCAAGATGAACTGCATACTAAACACAGACTGACTCAGTTTGTTATGGAACAGAGGCATCCGAGGTTTCAACTGGGGATCCTCATAGGGGAGAGAATAGGAGGAGGGAGTTCAGTTTCACATCTTTTTTATTCATTTTAGATAAAAATGGATAAGAAGCATTTTCCCATAATTTCAAAAAGTGTTAATGATCTTCCCCAGTTAAAAGGGAAAAAATCCTTTCTTCTCTTAAAAAAATGAAACCGTCGTGAATTTTACTAAAAGAAACACATTTATCCATTAGTGAACATAAAAAGCTTAAAAAGTCTGGCTTGAAGGATATTGTTCATTCTGCCTATCAGCATGGGAAGTGGAAAGGAGTGATAACCCTGATCCCCAGGCTATCTTAATTTGAAATGGAGGACTCCTATGTAAACCCTGCAAGTAGAATGGTTCTTATAGTGGGTAATTTGCTTGGAGAAGTATACACTATTGTAAAACTTTACCTCCACCTGGGTTCTGATTTATCCACAATTAGGTAACTATTCAGTTAGATTATAGTTATGCAAAAAGGTATATTATTAGTTGGCGGGGACATTAACGTAGCACTTGATCCCCAACAAAACTCTACTGCCCATAGAGGAACTAAAGTGATCTTGGCACATCGTCATTTTTGAAAATTGCTACTGGAATATGGGATAATAGATGTTTGAAGAACCTAAAAAGCTCACCATCAACAATATACCTTTTTCTCACATGACCAGCACAGCTACTCAAGGCTGGACTATGTTTTTGTAGCTGGGGAACATATAGAGAAGGTTCAAACCTGTTCCATTGGGCCAGCCCCCAGCGCAGCAGTAACACTACTGCTTGTGATGCCAGTGACTTGTGTTCAGTAGTGAGCTTGGTTCACTGGAGCACTGGCTGGGGGGAGGGAGAAGGATTGAGCACCCTATGGGCTGCTCTCATTCTCCAGGAAGGGTGGGTTGCAGATCCCGTTTCTATACCACCACCTGGGTGATCACAGGTGGTGGTGCACATCAGGGGGGCAGAGAACATAGGGAGGGCTGGACATTGGCTGAGATCTGGAATGATGGCATGACTGCATGCCACCAGCTCCTTGGACCTCCTAGTGTGCTGCCGTCTAGGAGGAGGAACCAGAACAAAGGAAACACCCCGTGTCTGCACCAAGAGATGGACCCCAGCACCTAAGGCAGGCACGAATGGACCACCTGACAAGTTGGACATTGGCTGGGGGGGATAAGTCAGGGGTTCCTCCACTACCCTACTCGAGGGGGGTTATCCGAGGCTTGGGTGTGTCCATTGTGACACTGCCAGACTGCCTTGGGAGTCCCTGAGGAGGGTGCAGGCATGGTGACATGGGGGCATAAATAGCAAGTAAAAAAAAACTGTTCCATTGGGCAAATTCTGCAATATGATCATGCCCCTTTGACTCTGGCCCTAAACCTCCATTGGGAGCTGAAGTGGACCAGCTGGAGATTTAATTTAAGCCTTCTAAATAACTTTTTAGTTTAGGGAATGGATAAAAAAAAATTCTACTTATATTAGAGCAAAATGATTCCCCAGATGTCTCCCCAGCAATTACCTGGGACACTGTTAAAGCTGTGTTACAAGGGGAAAACATTGCCTTTGCTTCTCAAGCTAACAGGCTACGAGAGGCAAATTTGTAGTGATTAACCAAGAAATTGCAACTTCTCCAAGCTGCACATCGACAAGGGGATAAGTCCCTCCTCCCATTCACAAAGCAAACTCAAACTAAGATCCAAGACATTCTAAATGCAAAAACAGAACTAGCACTACAATTTCTCAAACAAAAATATTATGATGGAGGTCCAAAGGTGGCTAGATTACTGGCCTTTTGCCTCTACAAATGGAAATCAGAGGCTACTATATTGAAATTGAAGGATTCAGCAACAAAAAAGGAAGTCTATAGGATTTCACAAAATCATAACATTTTAATTGACTATAATGCTACATCATACCATCGGGGTCTGGAGCCAGAACTCCCAAAGTACGGAAATTATTTTGATTCACTGCAGCTTCCCATAGTAACAGAGGAGCAAAATCAGGAGTTGATTGCACCCTTATTGGAATTGGAGGCTGCAATTATTGTTTGTTTTCTTTGTTTATTTGTTTGATTGTTTGGTTGGTTGGTTGGTTTAGTTATTAAAATCCTATAAGACCATGGGCCAATAACCCATTTACAGGGGCAACCAGAGTATATAACAAATGAGCAAAACATATATATGACATATGCCCCCCTTTTTATGTCCCACTCCCCTATCTACCTTCCCTTCTCAAACACCACACCCACCTATCCCTGAACTTACCTAATGCCCCATTACACCTCTACCACCGTTGACTGTACTGTTTCGAGAGCTGTTTTCTCTAGACAAGGATGTGAGCTGCTACTTTAAAATTGTTTACTGCATAATCTCTTCTGTATTAGCAATCACTGTTTTTGTATGTACTGTACTTGTGTAATAATCACCTTTATTATGTATATCTTGTACTCGACGTAGACCTTTTGCAAAAGAGCTATTAGCTCAAAGGTATTTCAATCTGAAGCTTCAAATAAAAGCGAGATGAAAGAGTCATGTAACTATACAGCTACACTGACAAACCAGTCTATTCAGAGTAGCAGTTACATTGACAACTAGCAATGAGATCATTCTTTACACAATGTCTGAAACACAATACAGTATTACTGGTGCAGGATTAAAATGAAGGTAGTGAGTTACAAAAAGATGGCAATTTGTAAAACATTAATTTTTGACCTAGAGAAATCCTTATCTTAGGAAAAGTAAACTGGAAATGAAAAGATGACTGATTAGAAACAGTACTGAGGTGCTTTTTAAAGATAGAATGAAAAGAAGTACGAACACAATCAGGGGTCATCTTTTTTGCAAGAATACCTAAATGAAGTAGGTACCCCTGTTCTAACAGAACCAGCCTACTTATTTGCCCAGGTTACAATGATGAGAATGATGTGGCAGTTGAGCTGCAGGTCTTAACACTTGACTGAGAAGGGTCCTCACCCTGGCCAGCAGCCCCTCCCCAGCTGAATACTGGAACAGAATGCCATAATCAGTTACTGGAAGAAGAAAACTCTGAGCCAAAAGCACCCTTGTTGAAGAGATAAGTAGTGAATTTAG
Organism: Neoceratodus forsteri; assembly: GCA_016271365.2. NCBI lineage: Eukaryota > Metazoa > Chordata > Ceratodontiformes > Ceratodontidae > Neoceratodus > Neoceratodus forsteri. Next base: position 1,255,175,122 of record CM057459.1, on the reverse strand, counting down.
GCTATGTGATGAACCTAGTCTTTGATGGACTACTTTTAACATGGAATTTATGTGCTGCTCAACAAAGAGGGAACTGCCCAAGGTGAGGCCCAAATATTTACATCCCTTTATCTGTTCAAGTTCAAATGTTCCATGTGATAATGGTGAGTGCAAAAGGCCGAGGGTGAAAACAGTGAAGGGAAAACAGCACGGCCACATAGGGCAGTGGCAAAACAGCTATCACTGAAACAGCAATAACAGTGACTTGTGGGGGTTATCCCTGCAACCCCTTACTAAATATAACCAACTCTGGGGGATGCAACTAGGAGAGAGAGAAAAGGCGAGGTCAGTGATCGCTGTTTTTTGCCACTCGCCCTATATGACCACATTGTTTTCCATTGCTGTTTTTGTACTCACCCTTTTTGTGCACACTGACTTTACAGGATACCAATTTCAATACCAGTTAGTTAGTTATTTATTTATTTCACTTTATTGACTGCATAAGTACACTGGCACAAATGCCTTATTCAGGCATGACCTGGGTGTGTAAGCACAGGTAGCACAGCAGAATACAACATTATTTACACTATACATTTACATTGCATCATGAGTACAGAGGGAAACAGAAAGTATAATAGTTTACAGTGGTGAATGAATACATTAGCTTGCAGTGAGGTTAGAAAAGGGAAAAACAGGGAAGAGAAGGAGCTAACAAGGATGAGGGAAGGAAGGATTAGCAAAAGCATTGGCATAAGATAGATGAGTAGTATTGGGATTTCAGCAGTTTTGTAAAGGCAGAAGGGGGTTCCGGGGATACTGAGTTCTAGATAGAGACAGCTTGGTAACAGAAGGAATGTTGACCCATATTGGTGCAAAATAGTGGAATGGCAATGTTGTTGTTGGAGGCTGAACGGGAAGTGAGGAAATTTATGAGGGAAAGTTGCCCAGCAAGGTGGGGGGTGCCTAGGTGCAAGGTTTTGTTCTAAGGGAGGTAAGGGCTAAATTGGCTTTGAGGTCCAGGGGAAGCCAACTTAAATTACTTAGGACAGTGCAGTGGTGGGCATTATGGTTGCTGCCGGAGGCAAATTTGGTGATATTATGGTATAAGATGTGCTTTTTTGTATTACAGTTTTGTTGGCTGCATCAATGATGAGTGAGCTGTAGTTAAGTGAGGGGAGAAGGTTAGCCTGAGCAATTTTAACTCTTGTGTCAGGTGTGAGAAACTGGCGGACTCTATAAAATGAGCCCAACTTCTGGTGGAGAAGGGTGGTAGTGTGCTGGAGATCGGTTTCAAAAGAGAGAGAGAAGTGTTGAGGTGAACCCCAAGGTACTTGAATGAGAGGGTCATTTCCAGGCAGGAGCTGTTTCCAGCATTGATGCAGAATATAGGGGATAACTTGTTAAGGTTTTGCCTTGTCCTGAATTGCATAGACTGAGTTTTCGGGAGGTTAAGTACCATTTTCTCTTGTATGAACCAGGCTTGGAGCCTTGTGAAGTAGTTGCTGAGTGAAAGGTTAATTGAGTCGATGTCACTGTGGGTATAGAGCATGGCGTTGTCAGCTTATAGGAGTGTGTGCACTGGCTTACAGATAGGTGGGAAGTCATTTATGAAAATTGAAAATAGTAGTGGCCCAAGAATAGAGCCTTGGGGGATTCCACTTGAGATGGTGTTTAATCCAGATAGGGAGTTACCGATTTTGACAGCCTGTTTTCTGTGGCACATGTGCAAACAGAAAAAACTAGTTCAGCAAGTAACTTTTCTCTTGGATTATAGAATATTATTAATTTTTTTTCCTATTCAAAATAAAATTATATTTATTAGAAAGAAACCATTTTTGCAAGTCAACAAAATCTAATCCCAAATAGTAGGATGATTGGGGCCACTCGTGAGAATTACTGCATGATCAACATAAAGAAACATATTTCTGGTTTTACATATATAGATGGTAATGTATTCAAAAATAAACTATATAAAAGGGGGCCCAAAACAGAATCCTGAGGAACACCCAGTGAAATAGGGGACAGGAGGATAAGTGACCTTTAATTTTTGCAGTTCGCGTTCATCCAGAAAGGTAGTTCTGACACCAGCCAACAGCGTCCATGGATGTGCCCAGTTTATGAAGGGTAGCCAGTAGCAGGTGGTGATTCATGAGATCAAAGGACTTGGTGAAGTCCACACAAGTGGCTGCTGTAAAGTAACCTTATCAAGAACCTCATGTACTGCATGTGTGAAGCCCACCAAGGCCATCACTGTACAGTATCCTGGTCAAAACCCATGTTGAGAAGGCATCAGAATCCCATACTTTAACAGGTGCTCAACTATCTGATCAAAGACCATGCATTCTAGTACCTTGGATAAGGGGGCCAACAGGGAGATGGGATGATAATTTCGAACATTAAATGCATCACCAGATTTATAAATGGGGACAACAACAGCACCTTTCCAGATTTCTGGGAATTGGCCTGTGCAAAGTGAAATTTAATAAGAAAGATTAGGACCTCCCCCAGGGCAAGTACCCTGAAATAGAACTTTGGGTAGGAAGACATTATAAGGTGAGATGTATCAGTATCTTTGGTCTTTAAAAAATCAGCTTTGGCCGGCCCAGTGGCGCTGAGGGTTGAGGCGCTGGACGCCACACCTCACTCCACGCCGGCCACCTGGGTTCAGGAATGAGCCCAGGCCATCGGGGGTCAGCAGGAGAGGGAAAGGATTGAGCATCCGAGAGACAGCTCTCCTTTCCTGGGAGGGAGGGGGACACACACTCGGCACCTGTCTGGTCTCTGGTGGAAGCCGGAGGCATAGCAAGCGCACGAGCGTATACAGGGGACTGGGAGTGGGTGACGTCGGTGGCGATGCCTTGATGTTGGGACATGCACCACACCCACAGAAAAATGGAAAATACCCCACAGTGCTCCCGGTAGATGGAGCACCAGGCCTTGATCTCCAATGCCCCTGCTTGACCCGGTACCAGCATCCCGACGAAAACAAGAAGGACTTTGGGGGTGGCCCAGCCCCATGCCCACTTGGGGGATATAGCCATGGCTACATGGCAGATGGACTGCACCAGGGCTCCAGGTAAGAGGGCGGAGACTAGAAGGCCATAGGTGTCTCCCGAAGAGTGGGAGCACTGCAGGTAGGAGAGAATAAAGAACAAGTAAAAAAAATTAATAAATAATCAGCTTCATCTCTGGGAATGTAATCAGTTAAGTTGCAAAAAAAGGTGTTAAATTCGGAAGCTATAGCTAGAGGCTCATTAGGTATCCCAGCTGGAGTGTTTAACACATGAGGAGCAGAATTACACTTTTTGCCTAACAAGTCATTTATTAGGTTTCATGTGACTGCTGTGTTTCTCCCAGCAAAACAGTTTTTGTTTATTGATAAAAAATGACATGGGCAAAAACAGTTAAATGCCTGGGTCCCAATGGTTATCCAGTGGAATTTGTTTAAAGCGAATAACGAAACACTTCTGCCCCCCCCTTAAAGGCATATCAGGCCATCAAAAAGGGAGATAACCCTTCACTGCCATGGCAGTTTGCTACAGTTTCAGGAATTTCTGAAACCAAACAAAAAAACCTACTATGTCAGAATCATATAGCCCTATATCTATACTTAACATAGATTTTAAGTAATATGCTTCCATTTTAGCACAACAACTTGAACGTATTCTCCCCCATTTGATACATGTCGATCAGATGGGGTTCATTACTCATCAGCAAACACAGGATAACATTAAAAGAACGTTGTCATTTCTCCAACACGCATCCAGGACTTAACAGTCAGTACTGCTGCTGAGCCTGGATGCAGAAAAAAGCTTCTGATAGGGTCTCATGGAAGTTTTTGTATTACACTCTCCATCGATTTGGTTTTCATTCTCAATATTTTCTTTGGTCATGGCCCTATATCAGAACCCACAGGTGATGGTCAGAGTGAATGGCTTGCTATCATCTTGATTTGTGCTCCACCATGGCACATGGCACGGATGCCTACTGTGTGCATGATTTTTTGTATTATCAGTGGAACCTTAGCACACACAATTTGGCAACATCCTGATATTAGAACTATCTCACATCATGATGATGAGCACAAGTTAGTGTTCTATGCTGACAATTTATTAATTTATTTATCTAACCCAACTCATTCTCTTCCATGCCAATGGACAGCCAATACAGTAAGCTATTGGGATATAGACTCAATGTAAATAAGACAGCAGCCTTGTATTTGCATTGCCAACCCCCCCCCAAAAAAAAAAATTTGGGAACATTATCATTTTAAATGGGATCAGGTCCAACTAAAATATCTTGCAATCAGTATACCCAAAGACCTAACTACTTTACATCAACAAAATTACCTACCATTGCTAACTCAGCTTTATGCAGATTTAGATAGGTTGTCAATACTACCTTTAACGTTCCATCAGAGGATAGAGACCATGAGGATGAATGTCCTTGCTAGACTGCTGTATTTATTACTTACTATCCCAGTAGCTCCTCCAGAGACAACATTTAACAAATGGAATAAACACCTCTCGAGATTCATCTGGTCAGGTACTCAGCCACAGCTAACATTTAAAAAATGTTAACTGTCAAAAATGTATGGGGGAATGGATCTTCCACACTGTCTCAATTATTTCAGGGCTGCTCAGATTAGAGATATCGCAGTGTGGTTAGATCTGAACTATAGCGCACATTGGAGCTTGCTCGAGCTTGCTGACTTACAATATTCTATCAATAGCACTCTTTGGTGACTTTATGTACAGTTCAGCATAGGTAGGAAGCAGAATAGGAATTCAGATGCCACAGAACAGATGATCTGTGGTTTATTGCAGACAGCATAAAGTTTTCTTCTTGCCTTTCTTGAAAAAAATCAGCCTGGAAGACAACAGTTTGTTATTTCAGAATACCGCAAATCATGGCTAGGTTTTGCACAAGTAGTGGGTCTGCATATTGGAGGAGCTGTGGCACTCAACCTGCCCATCATTCTCACATGTTGTGGTTTTGTCCCCACTTGCATCAATTTGGGGAGTACATTAATTCAGACATACAGGAGCTTATTCCTAGTGTTCTAGTATTAATGACCAGAATAGCGTTACTTTTGGATTATTCAAATAAGAGACTGAATGAACACCAAAAATTATCTTCTTCACATAGTTTTAACATCAGCTAAAAAGGCAATCATGAAAAAGTGGTTACAGATTGACCCTCCAACAGTTAGATGGAAAGAAATAATGCTATCGATATATCAGTTGGAAAAACTCATGCATAAGGTTGATAATCAAATTGAATTATTTAATAATATATGTAATGGCTGGTCACTTAATGTGGATGGGCAAAATAAATGATTTTGTGCTATTTTTTCAAGGAGAAGGTTGTGGATACATAGAACAGCCTTCCTGAGGAGGTAGTGGATTCAAAAACAGTGGGGGAATTCAAGAATGCATGGGACAGACATAAGGAAATTCTAGTGGGGGGTAGGAGGAACTAGGCTGTTGGTTAACTAGGATCTGCAGCCTATGCATTAGGTAGGGAAATGGGCAGACTAGGTGGGCCAAGCGGTCCTTATCTGCCATCAAATTCTATGTTTCTATGAAATATAACATTAAAGTATGGGCATACTGATGACCATTATTTTCTTTAAATGTTTTAGTAGGAGTTCTTAGAACCGGGAGTGCATAGACAGGGATGTACACAATGGCTCTTGTATAGATTAGGCTGATTCTATTATGTTTTTATCATCAGGAGATAAGAAGTAACCCCACCATGAACAAAAATCTGGTCACTCTGTAACTCTTGTTATGTATTATTGCTGAACGATGTATGTTTATTTTCAATGGAATTTCATTGTACAGAATGTATTCTCTTGCCAAATAAATATTAAATTAAAAAAATGAAAGACGCATACCTTAATACGCATAATCAGCCTAATCTATGCAAGAGCAATTGTGTACATCACTGTCTATGCACTCCCGGTTCTAAGGACTTAAAATAATTTATTATTTAAACACCAAAAACTCCTACTAAAACCTGATGACTTTTGAATGGGTCACAAGAGCCTGCCAGTGTCTGAAAAACGATGCTCAACCTGGCTAGTACCATATGTAACTGGATAGGCTCAGCTAGCATACAGAAATATGGACAGTACACAGTCTGAGAACTAGGCATTGTTAAAAGAGAAATCCTGAAATAATATGACATCTAAGGAGAGACCTATAGACAGAGATGTCAGACCCTGAAGTACCACAGTGTTGACAATCCATGAGAGGTATACATCAGACTGAGAGCTTCTCTTTAAATGGTTCCAACTAGAGGGCAACACAGTCACACAGATCATCGACATGCTGGCCACAGAACAATTTATCAACATCTTTCCCACAGATGTGCAACTTTGAGTGAAAGAACACTGATTAGAAAGTTGGGAGAAGGTACAGCACTATCAGATGGCAAGAAAGATGGAGGTGGCAATCCAGGAATGCTAAGATCACCTTTTTCTCAACCTACTCACAGATCCGATAACAAATCTGAGGGGGTAATAAATCTGCACCCAATGATTTCCTTTGCTATATCTGCAAAAATCCAAGACACGTCATACCCAGAAGTTGCCGTTAAAATAAAGGGAAAGACTGAAGCAAATTTAGTCTTAGCAAAATGGGGCACATATCTGATTGATGTCCAGGTGGAAGCAAAGACTGTGAAGGGTTTGATAGATTTGGGAAGCAGACAGACCCTGGTGCATACAGGCAGTTTGGGAGTAGACTATACATGAGGACCAGGTACTGGGATGACTTATACTGACAGAAACATTCAGTACTACCTGACCATGCCTTTGTACAGATCCCTGGCTAGAACATATCTAGATCATTGCTCTTAATTCTAGTAACCCTTACTAAAAGGTCAAATAAAATCAATAGAAAAGGTTCAAAGGAGCTTTACTAAGTGTATACATGACCTAGAAGAGCAGGACTATAAAACTAGACTGGATTCATTAGTGTCATGTAGTCTGGAAACATGCAGAAAAAGGGGGGATCTACCATTATACAATATAATTAGGGGCAAGTACCTCTGTGATGAACTGGTGCTGGTATTGAAGGATTGTACTTATAACATTAGGGGCCACTGCCTACAAATACAGGGGAGAAAATATAGATACATAGATACATACATAGATAGTGTCGGCAGATAAGGGCCTATGGCCCACCCAGTCTGCCCATTTGAGCTTTTAAGTTCAGTTTATGTTTTCCAAGAAGTCTGTTGCCCCTTACCCCTGACCTCCAGAATTCCTTTATGTCTATCCCATGCATTCTTAAATCCCGTGATTATTTCAGCCCCCACCACTTCCTCTGGCAGGGTGTTCCACTTGTCCACCACCATTCTGTGAAGAAATTCTTCCTCACGTTTCCTCTGAATCGTCCTCCCTCCAACTTCATCCCATGCCCTCTAGTCCTGGAACATCTTTTCGCTTAAAAATAGTGTATTCCTGCACCCTGTTCCTCCCTGTAAGATACTTGTATGTCTCTATCATATCCCCTCTCTCCCTCCTCTCCTCCAGGGAGTACATGTTCAGTTCCTTCAACCTGTCCTCATAGGACTTGTGATGCAATCCATGCACCATCTTTGTTGCCCTCCTCTGAACCTTCTCTACCCTGTCTATGTCCTTACGAAGGTAAGGTCTCCAGAACTGTACAGTGTACTCCAGTTGGGGCCTCACTAGTGTCTTGTATAGTGGAATTATGACCTCCTTTTCCTGCTGGTGATGCCCCTGCCTATGCATCCCTGCATCCTATTTGCTTTACCTGCTGCCTTGTCACACTGTTTCCTGCCTTGAGGTCATCAGAGATGATAACCCCAAGATCCCTTTCCTGCTTGGTGCATGCTATATCCTCACCCCCCAACCGATAAATTGTGCCAGGGTTTTGTGCCCCATATGCATTATCTTGCACTTCCTTGCATTGAATTTCAACTGCCAAACCCCTGACCATTTTTCAAGTTTCTGCAGGTCCCTTCTCATTCTGTCTACACCCTCTGGTGTGTTTACTCTGTTACAGAGCTTTGTTTCATCAGCGAACAGTGAAATTCTGCCTTCTAGGTCCTGCACAATGTCACTGATGAAGATACTGAATAGGACCGGTCCCAGCACTGATCCCTGTGGTACCCCACTGGTCACTCTTCTCTCTGTGGAGTGACAGCCATTTACCACCACCCTCTGTGTCCTGCCGCCCAGCCAGTTATCTACCCACCACACTACTGTCCTGCCCACACCCATATTCCCCAGTTTGTGCAATAGTCTTCTATGTGGCACAGTGTCAAAGGCCTTGTGAAGTCCAGATAGGACATGTCCACTGCCTCCCTGATCCACCTCCCTAGTCACCCAGTCAAAAATTCAATGAGGTTGGTCTGACATGACCTCCCCTGGTGAAACCATGCTGCCTTGGGTCCTGTAGTCCATTGACAACCAGATGTTCCACCAATCTCTCCTTCAGTAGTGCTTCCATGATCTTCCCACTACCGAGGTGAGGCTCACTGGTCTGTAGTTCCCGCCTCTTTGTTCCCACTTTTGTATAAGGGGACTACATCTACTATCCTCCAGTCTTTGGGTACCTCCCCTGTTTCCAGTGATTGGCTAAACAGGATAGCCAGAGGTTCAGCCACCACCTCTCTTAGTTCTTTAAGGACCCTGGGTTGCACCCCATCTGGCCCCATTGCTTTATCAACTCTTATTACTTCCAGTTCCTTCAGGACCCTTTCTCGTGTAAAGGGACTTTACATCATCAGAGGATCATATTTCACACAGAGAGTGGTGAGGCAGTGGAATGAATTGCCAAGTGAAACTGTCTTAGCAGATGGCATAGACATCTTAAAAAGACTGTTAGATAACCACATGAAGAGGGGATCAGATCAGTCCACTGAGTAGCAGGGGAATGGGCATGAAGGACCATTATAGGTCTATTCCTGATTAACCTTAGTAACCACCCAAGTGACTTTGAAAATACACAGAGTGACTCATTTAATGAAAGAGGGATAGTTCAAACCTTACCTGTACCTGTGGGTTATCGGAAGTGACATTCCATGGTTGACTAATTTTATCACAGACCTAACAAACCCTGCTATGTCTACAGCTGCGGTTACTCTCGCACAGGCAAAGAAAGACCCTTCTAATGAGGACACTTTTTCTTTTAGGGACTTTGTCTTTCACTTGTTTGAGACCAACACCAGGATCAGAAAATCCAGGAAGGCAAGAAGGTGCCAGAAAAATCAATGGCAACAAAAGAGGGACAGAAAGGGTGAAATTTGAAAATGATGAACCCAAATGGTTTACTGATTGTGACATTGTTGTTGAACAAAATAACAGTGTTTTTCTCGAAAGGCATTTTAAACAGCTAGGGATGAAGCAAGAACAGGGTACTCTGATGTTCAAAAAAGTATAATGGGTTATTGCATAGAGTATGCATTCCATTTGCAAGTGCAAGTGCAAATAGAACAGATAGTAGTACCAGAAAAATATTTGGCTGTGTTGCTACAGCTAGCATATGATAGTCTCATGACTGATCACTCAGGAAGGGACTGTACCTTAATCAGATTGTTATACAGATTATTCTGGATTGGGATCCATGAAGGTGTTGTGGCCTATTCCAGTTCAAGCCCAGAATATCAGAAGTTAAGAAAGATAAGGTGCTCCTGGTACCCCTACCCCTGAAAGATGTGCCCTTTGAGAGGATTGGGATCAAAGTGGTAGGCCTTTGAATAAAAACAAAAAGGGGAATCAATTTAAATTTGTAGTATGTGTCTAAGTGACTTGATACTCAGAGGCCATCAATTGCATATCATCACATCCCCGAAGGTGGCAGCAGAACTTGCCAAAATTTTCAGCAGGGTAGACATACCCAATGAAATTGTTAGCGATAAATGTACTAATTTGATGCAGCATTGTTCAAGGAGCTCTACCAACTTTTGGGTATTTCTGCCATGAGAATCTCCCTTTATCATCCTCAGACAGACAGTCTTGTCTAGCATTTTAATCAAATCCTAAAATGCAAGTTAAAGTGGTTTGTGAAAGGAAAGGAAAAAAGATGGGACCAATACTTGCCTTACCTCCTCTTTGTTTACCGAGAAGTATTTCAAGCTTCTACAGGCTTTTCTCCCTTTGATATGCCATACTGGTGACAGCCTAAAAGATCACTAGATGTAATAAAGGAAATGTGCAAAGACAACTGTACTCGGAAAGAATGGATAATATTTTATATGTGTTGTTCCCCCGAGACAGAAATTGGCAAACTGCATTTGAAGTATCCGCTGTAATCTGGAAGAAGACCCCAAACATCAAAAGCTGTTTTATGACCATGGTGTAGGAGAAAAGGGTTTTGAGCCAGGTGATAAGGTTCTGTTATTATTACCTACATCTGAAAACAAACAGTAATGAATTGGCAAGGGCCTTATAAAGAAGTGAGACATATGAGTATACTCAACTATGAGGTTACGACCCCAAATACTAAAAATCCCTGCAAGATACACAGTACCATGCCAATCTTCTGAAAAGATGGATTGAAAGACACCAAAGGTTGCTTTGTTGGAATTACCAGGAACTGTGAATGAAGGTATTGATACTGCTTATGACTGACTGGAGTACACTGTAACATCTGAGGCTGCGAAGGTGAATATTTCCTTATCCAAAGAACAAACCACAGAAATTCAAGACTAGGTAAACACATTTGACAATGCCTTTACCACAGTGCCAGATCAAGTGAAAGGGGTAGAGCTCATGATAGTGCTAGAGAATGCCTGTCCTGTCAGACAAGAGACATACCAATTACCAGAGTGGTTAAGAACAGACACAGTTAAGGAATTATGGATGATTAAAGAGCTGGAAATCACTGAAGAATTGATAAGAGGTTGGTCATCACCAGTGGTGACTGCAAATAAAAAACAATGTATTTATTTATTGAATTTTGTTGACCCGGTAGGCCCACTGGGACTAGAAGTCCCTTTTTCAGGGGCGACCGGGGGGAGGGGGGGGATACAGATGGTAAGCGACTGAAATTGAACCAGATTAAACTGTTGGCAGTATTTTTAGTGAATGGGGGAAATTTTGCCAGGACACCAGGGAAATCCCCTACTGCATTGCCGACAGTAGGGGGACTTGCTGTCTGTGAGCCATGGCCACTTCGAGTGGAACGCTGAATGAGCAGGAAGTCCTGACTACAGGAGGGAAAGTTTCTTCAGAGCAACTGGTTTTGGATGATTCAGAAGTATTTATGGACATTTTGTCAGATTTACAGCAAGCTGGGGACCTAGAGAAATTGCCTGAGGGTAATGTTTTGGATTTAAATCGACCTGAAATACTGAATACTCACAGACTTTGCATGTTATAGATATGGACGAGAAATCACTACAAGAGTTGCTAAATGCAGAGAATGAGAGGCATATTTGCGTGACTGAGCACTTGGTTGTGAAATTGACCCATTTTCAGGGTTCTGGACCTAGTATCAAGCCACCGGACTCGCCTGTTGTTGGACCTGTGTTCCACAGTGATGTGGCAGCTGAGCTGCACTGTGAAGGGCAAGGTAAGCCTGTCAAGCCTTTTTCTTCTGAACCTGCTGAGAAATGCTCTGATGTTTCTGTTTCTCCAGCTGGCAATGACAGAGTTCTGGATAACTCGTGCCTAAAGCTGGAGAAACCTACCGTTTTGTCTCCTGAAACTGCGGTGCAAGTGAAGGATTCTACCTCAGAGGGTGCTCTAATTATGGCTCATTCGCTGCAGACAGTGTTGCCTGACTGTCAGGTGGCTCCTGGAGAGTCATCACGCCTAACTATTTCAAAGACTGCTGGATTTGTTTTTCTTGCAGAGCTCTCTACAAAACCCTCACTTGTATCAGGTCCTGCTATAGTTTACCAGACCTCTCCCACTTCTCAGGAAGGTTTGACTGTTTTCTTTTTTGCCTGGGATTCGGACCCACAAATGAGTTTTGCGGGATTCTTGCATGCTTTCACAAGCTGCTTCTGCTAAACCTACAGAACCACTTTCTGCAGCCCCTCCTGTATTAGGAACATCTCGTATTCACCCTATTTTACCTGAAACCTCTCATGGTTCTGTTATGCAAGTACCTGACACTAAACTAATTGCTGGGTCTTCTGCAGAGCCGTGGTCTGCCCAGAAAGCCTTAAGTGAGGCTGCTTGAACAAAAACTGAGAAAGGAATCTGGATTCCCACGCCAGACTGGGACCCCACGTTAAACTTCACCCAAAACTCCCCGGAATGGCACCCTAAACTGCCTGTTTCTACTTTACCTATGTTAACACAGGACAAGGATGTTGGAACTGGCTCAGAATTTGACTGTCAGAAGTTACCTTTACAAGATGTGCCTTTTGAAGATATCAACCTGTCTGATCCTTCAAAAACTAAGATTCTCCCAAATGTGACTGAAAATCCTATTGCTCCCACGGATACTGCCAGGCTGTTTCTTTCAGATCTTTTTTCCAAAATTAAAAAAGAAGCTGCCCCAAGGCGTAATGCAGTACGCATACGCTATAAAGGTGGTTTAGATGTACATCCTGACATACACTATGTGGGCAAGTTGTTGTTAAAGGACTCACTTAAATTTTCTCCAAACGATGTATTTGCATTCATAAACATTTCTGGAGAAGATAATTTTGATATAAGTTTTAGAACTGCTTATTGCTTAGACATGTTCTGGGAAAGGTATAATCAAGTCATGTTCTCTCCCACATGGACCCCCTTTTTGGTCATTCCCTTGACTAAATCTCTAATAAAATATGTCACAGTGATGTTCCAAAATGAGGGGGTCCATGTGGAAGACATAACTTACTGGCTTAGTCAGAAGTGCGATGTAATGATCCCACCTGAAGCTATTTTAGATACGGAACTTTTTTGGGCCAGGGGTTGGAAGTATAGAATCAAACTCCAACAATCTGAGGCTGGTGTTGAGCACATCCCAAATTCCTTTCTTCTTGGCAGAGACAGAGGTGTTTGCTTCTATGTAGGGCAGCCTCGAGCTTGCTACAAATGTGGCTCTAAAACGCACCTCTCTAGCTCTTGTGATAAGCCCAGATGTGACAATTGCGGGGAGATTGGGCATATTGCATTTCAGTATGCAAATCTAACAAGATGTGACCTCTGTGAGGAAACTGGACATGTCTTTTCCGAATGTTCCTGGGCTGCTAAGAACAAACCCTCTTGAATTAGCCCAGATCTCCTCATTCAGACTGCCCAAAATATGGCTCCTTCTAAACTAGTTAAACCTTCAACATCTGTTGCCTTGCATAATCCACCACCTGAGGATCTCTCTCCTCATTCATCCCCTTCTTTTTTAGAACCTCACAATAAAGTAGAAGTTAAACCCCCTTCCCTCTTTGGTAGTTTTGCCCACAGATGCATACCTCCCTGTTTGTTTTACTGACTCAACTGAGGTGGTTACAAACACCTCCCAACCCTCTCCCTTTACCACTGTCCCTGTATGAACGTCAGCCAGACATTTGAAAGGAAGTCAAGTCCCACCTATGGCAGACCTCGAGCTGAAGAACGCTTTTTCTATTCTGCCCACCCAATGGGGGGACACTGAGATGGATTTGGGAGACTCAGACTCCCAATCCAATAAAACGGAAAATAGTTCTCTTTCCCAGAATAGATCTGATAATAAAGGAAAAAAAAGAAAAAGAGGGAAAATAATCTTGAGTCTAACTAGGACTTCACTGTATGGCTTCTAACAGTATTAGTTCCTTGAACGTTCATAGTTTATTGAACTATAAGAAAAGGACTGTAGTCTTTCACTACATCCATGATAGTAAATTTGATGTCTGTTTTCTTCAAGAGACTTGGATGTACACTAGAAACATAGAAACATAGAATTTGATGGCAGATAAGGACCGCTTGGCCCACCTAGTCTGCCCATTTTCCTACCTAACAGATAAGCTGCAGATCCTAATTAACCAACAGCTTACTTCCTCCTACCCCCCACTAGGACTGCCTTATGTCTGTCCCATGCATTCTTGAATTCCCCCACTGTTCTTGACTCCACGACCTCCTCAGGGAGGCTGTTCCATGCATCCACAACCCTCTCTGTGAAAAAATACTTCCTCACATTACCTCTGAGCCATCCTCTATCTTCAAATTGTGCCCCCTTGTTCTTGCACATCTCTTTTTCTGAAAGATGCCACCCTCTTGGACTTTGTTAATTCCCTTGAGGTACTTGAAAGTTTCTATCATGTCTCCTCTCCTCCTCCTTTCCTCAAGGGTATACATATTAAGCTCCTTTAGTCTTTCTTCGTATGTCTTCTGGTGCAGACCCTGCACCATTTTGGTTGCCCTCCTCTGGACAGCCTCCACTCTGTCTATGTCTTTGTGGAGATGGGGTCTCCAGAACTGCACACAGTACTCCAGATGGGGTCTCACCAACTGTCTGTACAGAGGGATAACAACTTCCTGTTTTCTACTATTGATGTCTCTCCCTATGCATCCCAATATCCCCCCAGCCTTCCTTACTGCCTTCTCACATTGCTTGCCCACCTTTAGGTCATCTGATATAATTACCCCCAGGTCCCTTTCCGTTTTTACTGTTGTCAGTATCTCACCTCCCATTGTGTACTCTTGCCCTGGGTTTTTGTTTCCCAGGTGCATTACCTTGCACTAGTGACCAGGCAAGGTTTTTTTTCAAAGGGAATGGGTGTGGGGACCTTCTTACTGGTCTTTTGGAACTGCGACTGCAGATGGTGTGGGATTTTTATTTAATTCATTTGATTTCAAATTGCTGAAACTTATTGATTTAGTCCCTGGTAGGGCTTTAATATTAGATGGAATGTGGAAACATATGCACTGTCGGTTTATCAATGTCTATAGGTCACAGGTTAAATCAAAGCAGGTAGCTCTTTTCAATAGTTTAAAACCATATTTACTCACTTCCTGTATAATTTTCTGTTGTGACTTTAACTGTAGTTTAAAACCCATTTCTACTACACCACTCTTGAAAGAAAAAAATATACTGTGATTCCAATGCTTTGCAAATATTGCTTGAGACTGCGGATCTTTTGAACTGTAATACTATGCATACCTCAGGGCCTAAATTCACCTTCAAAAAAAATGGCTACACTTCCACTATTGATTACATATTTTCATCCAAATCCTTCTCTAATGTACAGTTTCAGACTATAGTAACTACTTTTTCAGATCATATGTTATTATTGGGTTCTTTTACACCTAGTTTTAGCATACCTACTGCTAGGCCATGATGGAAACTAAATTCTTCCATTCTGGGTACTCCAGATATTAAAATCCATCTGAATAATATTCTGGTGGCTAGGTTATCTGTTTCTTTTTTATATGACAATTTGGATGATTGGTGGCTGGATTCAAAAATGGATTTTAAAAATTTCCTATCAAAACTAGGAAAAACTAAGGGCAATATTCAATTCTTAAAATATTTACAACTCAGACAACAATTACAAAACTTATATACACTAGCCAGTACCTCTAGATTCAATTATTCTGACCAGATTAACAAGCTTAAAGAAGACTTATTTAAGTACCAATATAATAGGGCTCAAACTATGAAAGGTCTGTTACAACATGGGGCATTGAAAACTCCCCATGTGGATCCTTTTGAAGCCTTTCGAACCTGTAAAAATTCCATTGTTATGGACTCTTTAAGGACTGAAACAGGTGATATTGTGTCATCAATACCACAGATACACGCTATAATTCAGAATTTCATGTTCACTCATGTCCCTTCATATCCCCCTTCAGAAACCAATATTAAACATTTTTTTAAATGGTAGCAGTCCCTATAGCTTCACATCTTAGTAATAGACTGATATAACCTATTACGATATCTGAAATTGAACAAGCCATAAAATCATTAAAAACATGGTATATCACCTGGGTCGGATGGTCTGACTAACGAATTTTATAAATCCTTCTCTGGTCTTTTGGCCCAGTGCTTGGAAAAGGTGTTTAATTTCTTTCTCACTTATGCAATACCTTCATGGTTTACAGAAGGCCTATTGATTTCTTTGTTCAAATCTGGAGATAAACTTTCTATTGATAATTGGAGGCCCATTACACTCTTGAATACTGATTACAAAATCTTTGCTATCATTCTTAACAACAGAATAAAAACCCATGCGATAACAGTGTTATCCTCCTGGCGATACTGTGGTCTGCCTGGCGAAAAAATTCAGCAAGCCTTATTTATTATTAGAGCTCTAATTGACTATGTGGGCTCACAAAATGGTCATGGTTGCATACTCTCAGTTGATCAGTATAAGGCCTTCGATAGGGTTTATCATCCCTTTTGGTTTTTCTCTCTGGAAGCATACGGCATCCCTAAACGATTTCTACATTGGCTTCAATCTCTATACTATGGGGCAGTTGTACACCCTATTATTAGACACCACATCACACCTGGTATCCCTCTACAAACAGGTGTGCAGCAAGCCTTCCCCCTTAGTCCTCTCCTGTAAATTTTTACTTTGGACCCCTTAATACGTATGCTGACTACCTCCCCTAGGTGGCGAGGAGTCATGAGCCCACACAAAGATACAGTTTTTCATCTGCTTGTGTATGTTGATGATATTTGTGTATTTTTCACAGACTATTCTCAAATTCCTATTTTTTTAGATTCTATGACTACTTATGCTAAATTTTCTAACTCAAAATTGAATACATTAGAATGTAAAGGGCTTTTTATAGGCACTAACTGTCCAACTTCGCTGTGTCTCAAAGAGATATCTATCTCCATTGAGCACCTCAAATTATTGGGTATCTATTTTGGAGCTCAAAATATTCCTTCTTTCAATTGGGACTTGGCACTTGATGAAGTAGATTCTAAAGTACAGAGATGGAGGCATTGGAGACTAGATAAGCTTAAACGGATCCAGATTATGAAGCAATTCCTCATCCCTCTGCTTTTATATGTTGCCAAGATCTTCCCACTGCCACAGCAGTTGGAAACCCATCTCTATAGTATGTTTTTTCAAATGCTGTGGGGGAATAGACTAAATCTTATTAAACGTCAATATACGTATCTTAAAAAAGAAAAAGGAGGTCTAGATATGATAGATCCAGGAGTATTTTTTTATACCCCATTTTTTGCCCATTCGGTCAAATATTGTTTAACATCAGAAATAGAATTGTATTCTTATTGGAGTAAAATAAATTTAGCAAACTATATTTCTAAAAGGCAAACTATCCCGCCAAAACTAATTAGCAGCATTACTGTTCCACAGTGGTTTATTCCTGCTGCAAAAAAACTGTATAAGTGGGGTGTAACGAAGCAGATGGTCAGTAGTAATACAGGGCCTCAACTATATACATTGGTGATGTCTTTAATACATCCTACTGAACCCTGTTTTAAAAACTGTCCATCTTCTCATAATAAAGATATATTAGTGCAATTTAATAATCCCAGAATCCCATCTCATATGTGGGAATTTTTATGGTTAACAGTTTATGGCAGGATTAGTGTGCGAGGTAATGCAAAGTATAAAGCCAAATCTGAAAGGAATTGTCCATATGAGGCTAGTATAAATGAGGAAGAAACTATTGAACACTTTTGGTTTTTTTGCTCTTATACCAAAGCCCTTTGGAATCACCTTGCCTCACAATGGAATATGAAATGGTTAACTACAATGACTTATAGAAATTTAGTTTTAGGACAGTTTCATAATCTTGGAACTGTTTATTCTACGAATACATGGGTGGTCTTTTGTTGTGTTTTAAAATATTACCTTTGGCAAGCTAGGTGCCAATGGGTCCTTTATCAAAGAAGTATGCCCTATGAGACGGTGGGGAAACTAATACTGACTGTTATGAAAAATCTGCATACCTCAGATCTAGCTCATTATACCTCTAAAAAAGTTACAAATTGGTGGAAAGGCTTTTCTTGGTTCATTAAATATCACTAATTCCTTAATGATTTACACAAATGTCATTGATTTTCCTCTAACATTTATACTCATCATGTTTATTTTTTTTTCCATAGCTCTATGATTAATTTTCTTTTTGGTTGATTGTTATTTTTGTAAACGTTCTTTTAGTGTGCTGTTAACACTGATTTCTCTTATTTTCTTTATTGAGATTGTTTTTTTTCTTGACACTATGTTACTTGATGTTCTTTCAATAAAATATCCCCTACTCTTTTTCAATAAGTGCCATGGGATCTTTAACATCCACCTGAACGACCACCAATCCAGGCTGATGGGACCTCAGTTTAATGTCTCATCCGAAAGACAGCACCTCAGAAGTACAGCACCCCCCTCATGCTGCACTACAGTGTCAGTACTGGGATATTAACCCAAGTGCCAGATGTGGGAACTGAACCCACAACTCTTTGATCTCCCAGCCTCAGAGGCAAGTGTGCTACCTACTGAGCCACTGACACCATGACAAGGAGGGGACATGCAAATCCATCTTGATTTTAGGAAACTTAATCAAGTGCCAGTATACAACAGCTGTCCTGTGCCCTGGATAGATGATTTGGTGGACATGTTGAGAAGCGCAAAGTACAACAGCACCCTTGATCTCACAAAGGGTTACTGGCACATACCCCAAGCCAAAGAAGCCAGAGTTAAAGAGCTAGTGTACTGCCTAAAACTAATATTAGATTTTAAAAGCAGCCAACTATTACCTTTTATATCTAAGGTACTTTTTATTTTCCCTTTGTTTAATTAAAAGATTGTTTACATGATGTTAATAGGTGTGATGTGTGGAACGGCTCTTAGCCTGGCAACTGACATATCTTGCTCTATTGCCCCACACTACATCATCAGCATTATAATTTCACTGACTGTGACATCACTGCTACTTAGGAACAACAAGTGAGTGACTGCCAGGTCACTCACCTGTGATGTTACTGTCAGTGAGATCACAGTGCTGATGATGTAGTGTGGGGCAGAAGAGTTAAACATGTCAGATGGCAGGCTGAGAGCTGTTCCACACATCCAGCACAATATTATCACATATAACACTTTCTGATTAGCACAAGGAAAAAGGAAAATACTTCAAAAATAAAAAGTTACCACTGACTACTACTTAAAATTTGTATTATTTTCCTGTCTGCCTGTTTTGGCTCCACTAGCTCTCCAAGGTTGCGTTGTCAAAGCTGATTGGATTCTATCAGTTCACTACCATGCCACTTAGGTTAGCTGGCACAGCAGCCTCATTCCAATTGTACATGGATTTTATTCTACTCTCCACATGAGTTAATGTGCTACTTATTTGGATGATAACATGGTGTACGGTTCTGACTGAGAAAGTGACCTGTCAAACCTAAGAGCAGTCATCTAGTCCATTAAAGAAGTTGATCTGACAATTAGTTTTACCAAATGGGCATTGGGTATGCAATAAAAACATATATTTGGGCTATATTCTGTGAAACAGAGGAGTGACGTGCCAGGTATCCAAAACTGAGGACGTGGCCAACAATCCAGTCCCCAAGACAAAGAAGTATATATCTTTCCTATGGTTTGCTGCAGATTGTTTGATTGATTGATTGATTGATGTATTGATTGATTGATTTAGTTTTTGTTTACCAGGTAAGTACACTAAACGATCAAATGCCTATTTCCAGCCATGACCTAGGAGATTACAGACTAAATAACAATACAGTAAGTCACTTGGGAAGCAGTATAGCGCAGTGGAGTAAGGCCCTGAGCTGGAGACCTGGGTTTGAACCCCACAGCCCTCACTTGCATACTGTGTGACCCTGAGCAACATAGAAACATAGAAACATAGACTTTGACAGCAGATAAGGACCACTTGGCCCACCCAGTCTGCCCATTTCCCTACCTACTGGATAAGCTGCAGATTCTAGTTAACCAACAGCCTACTTCCTGCCACTCCCCACTACAATTGCCTTGTGTCTTGTCCCATGCATGTTTGAATTCCCCCACTGTTTTAGCCCCAACAACCTCCCCAGGAAGGCAGTTCCACACATTCACCACTCTGTCCGTGAAAAAGATTTCACATTACCCTGAGCCGTCCCCTCTGTCTTTAAATTGTGTCCCTTGTTCTTACACACTTTTTCTGAAAGATGCTACCTCCTGGACTTTGTTGATTCCTTGAGGTACTTGAACGTTTCTATCATGTTCCCCCGTCCCTCCTTTCATCAAGGGTATACATATTAAGCTCTCAGTCTCTCTTCATATGATTTCTGATGCAGACCCTGCACCATTTTAGTTGCCTCCTCTGGACTGCTTCCATCCTGTCTATGTCCTTGCGTAGATGAGGTCTCCAAAACTGCACACAGTACTCCAGATGAGGTCTCACCAACTGTCTGTATAGAGGATAACCACTTTTTCTACTTGTGATGCCCTTCCTATGCATCCCAGTATCCCCTGGCTCGCCTCACTGACTTCTCACATTGCTTACCCACCTTAGATCATCCGATTGACTACCCCCAAGTCCTGCCCATTTTTGTTGTTAGTACCTCCCTGCTATTGTGTACTCTTCTTCTGGGTTTTTGTTTCCCAGGTGCATTACTTTGCACTTCTTTGCATTGAATC
The DNA here is from genome assembly GCA_016271365.2 of Neoceratodus forsteri. Classification (NCBI taxonomy): domain Eukaryota; kingdom Metazoa; phylum Chordata; order Ceratodontiformes; family Ceratodontidae; genus Neoceratodus; species Neoceratodus forsteri. The sequence goes on along the minus strand of CM057459.1, from coordinate 1,255,154,641 downwards.
TAAGTTGCCATATGTCTGACCATTCCTCCAACCTTGCCAAGTCCCTTCTCATCCTTTCTACCTCCCTTGTGTATCAACTCTGTTACAGATCTTTGTATCATCTGCAAAGAGGCATACCTTTCCCTCCAGACCCTCTGCAATGTCACCTATAAAGATGTTAAAGAGGACTGGACCCAGTACTGAGCCTTGAGGTACTCCACTAGTGACCCTCCTTTCTTCAGAATGTGTGCCACTCACTATTACCTTCTGTGTCCTAATAATAAACTACAAAAAGACAAAAGTGATGCTGTTTGCCAGCCCTCACAACAAATTTAAAAATGCCCAGCTACTTATCACTAACAACCACAGCTCACCCCTCAAGCAAATCCACAACTTTACCTATCCTACAATGAGCATGTAAATTTAATATCCAGAACTGTAAGCAGTAGGGTTGGACTTCTGTATAGACACAGGCACAGCAAGTCCCAAGAAGCGCTCCACCTAGCCATCTCTAGTTCCATCCTTTCAATTATAGACTTTGGGCTAATAATATATGGCTCTGCCACCAATACCACACTTAGAAGGTTAACTGTTGCTCTTAACAAAGTCTACCGCCTAATCACAGATGCCCACTGTTACACCAACACCTGTGACCTCTACACAGCTGTGAACTGGCTGAATCTTCATGGCAGAATCGCCTACCAAACCTGCCTCTTCGTAAAGAAAATTAGCCTTGGTCTAGCCCCTCCCTTGCTGTCATAGTTCCTCAGCAGGACGAATAACCATCATCACACTAGAAGCTCATCAAACCCCACCTTTCAGGTCCATTTCTGCTGCACCACGCATGCTCAGCGCTCCTTCACGTTTAGAGCACCATCCTGGCTAAATAACCTTCCATCTGACCTCCTAGCGGACACTAAAATTGGACCCTTCAAAACCAAACGTAGGCAGCTTCTAATGAATTGCAGTAGCTGTGAACGTCTGATCTAATTTACACAGACTACATCATGCCTACCCCAATCTGCTCTTGCTACATTCTTACTCCTCTCTACTTCCTACTACCCTACCTCTCCCCTACCATACCTGACTATCCTTACTTTGTCTACACCTCAGAAATTTGATTCCATCTCCCTTCTCCCACCTACCTAGGAAATGTTACCTTTTCTTACTCCTCTTGACGTTGCCTCCCCAGCACCTCCGTGGACTTACCCCCCTCCAGCAAATAACCACACAACACACTCTCCCTCAGTCTCCCCCACACCTCCACTGTTGATTTTCCCCCTTTTTTCTTTTAGAAACATAGAATGTGATGGCAGATAAGGACCGCTTGGCCCACCTAGTCAGCCCATTTTCCTACCTAACAGATAAGGTGCAGATCCTAATTAACCAACAGCTTACTTTCTCCTACCCCCCACTAGGACTGCCTTATGTCTGTCCCATGCATTCTTGAATTTCCCCTACTGTTCTTGACTCCACGACCTCCTCAGGGAGTCTTTCCATGCATCCACAACCCTCTCTGTGAAAAAATACTTCCTCACATTACCTCTGAGCCATCCCCCTTTATCTTCAAATTGTGACCCCTTGTTCTTGCACATCTCTTTTTCTGAAAGATGCCACCCTCTTGGACTTTGTTGATTCCCTTGAGGTACTTAAAAGTTTCTATCATGTCCCCTCTCTCCCTCATTTCCTCAAGGGTATACATATTAAGTTCCTTTAGTCTTTCTTCGTATGTCTTCTGGTGCAGACCCTGCACCATTTTGGTTGCCCTCCTCTGGACAACCTCCACTCTGTCTATGACTTTGTGGAGATGGGGTCTCCAGAACTGCACACAGTACTCCAGATGGGGTCTCACCAACTGTCTGTACAGAGGGATAACAACTTCCTGTTTTCTACTATTGATGCCTCTCCCTACGCATCCCAATATCCCCCCAGCCTTCCTTACTGCCCTTTCACATTGCTTGCCCACCTTTAGGTAATCTGATATAATTACCCCGGTCCCTTTCCATTTTACTGTTGTCAATATCTCACCCCCATTGTGTACTCTTGCCTGGGTTTTGTTTCCCAGGTGCATTACTTGAACTTCTTTGCATTGAATCTGAGCTGCCATACATTTGACCATTCTTCCAACCTTGCCAAGTCCCTTCTCATCCTTTCCACTCCATCTGGTGTATCAACCCTGTTGCAGATCTTTGTGTCATCTGCAAAGAGACATACTTTTCCTTCCAGTTCCTCTGCAATGTCACTTATAAAGACATTAAAAAGGACCGGTCCCAGTACTGAAGCCTGCGGTACCCCGCTAGTAACCCTACTTTCTTCACTGTGGACTCCATTTACTACTACCCTTTGCGTCCTGTTGTCTAGCCAATTTTTTATCCAGGCTACCACCTTGGGACCCACTCCAAGGCTGGCTAACTTGTGCATTAATCTTTTATGTGGGACTGTATCAAATGCCTTGCTAAAATCTAGGTAAGCCATGTCCTCAGCCCCTCCCTGGTCTACTACTTTGGTCACCCAGTCAAAGAAATCTATTAGATTCGTCTGACATGACCTTCCAATCGTGAATCCATGCTGCCTTGGGTCCTGTGCCCCACTGGCCTCTAGGTACTAACAATTCTTTCCTTTAGAAGTGATTCCATCATTTTACCTACCACTGAGGTCAAACTAACTGGTCTGTAGTTTCCTGCCTCTGTCCTGCTCCCACTTTGTGAAGAGGAATCACATCCGCCCTCCTCCAGTCCTCAGGTACCACCTCATCCTCTCATGATTTGTTAAAGAGAGTAGTCAGCAGTGTCATTAGTTCTACCCTTAGTTCTTTTAGAATTCTTGGGTGAATCCCATCAGGCCCCATTGCTTTGTCCACCTTCAATTTTATTAGTTCTTTCAGAACCCTTTCTTCTGTAAATGGACTGGTATTGACCCTCGTCTTCAGAGTGTTTCTCTTGTTTGGTTTAGGTACCTCCCCCTCCTCTTCCTTTGTGAATACTGAGCAGAAATATTCATTCAGTATCCCTGTTTTTTCATTGTCACCCTCTACCCACATTCCCTCCCCTTTATTAAGCCTCAGTATCCCTCCTTGGGTCCTTCTTCACTCCGTAATGTACCTATAAAAGGTCTTATCCCCCTTCTTAACAGAGCTGGCTATCCTTTCCTCGGTTTGGGCCTTTGCTATTCTGACTGCCTTCCCAGCCTCTTTCTGCTTTAACTGATAAAGTTCTCTATCCTTCTCCTTCTGTGTTTACTTCTATTTCCTGAATGCTATCCTTTTCTCCTTAACCTTTCCTGCCACCTCTTTTGAGAACCATAGCGGCTTTTTCCTTCGTTGTGTTTTGTTGATTTGCTTTACACAAAGGCTTGTTGCCTCTGTGATGGCTGTTTTGGTTACTCTCCATTGTTCCTCCACCCCTCCTTCTTGCCTGTTTGCTGGTGCTTTTCTGAGCCACTCTCTCATTTTCCCAAAGTCAGCCCTCCTAAAGTCCAATACTCTTGCTTTTGTATGGCTTGATTGTATGGCTGTGTTTATTGTGAACCACAGTTTGGTGGTCTCTTGTTCCCAGATGGCTACCCACTTCTAAATCTGAGATTCTTTCTCCATCCCCATTTGAGAGTACCAGGTCTAAGATTGCTCCCTCCCGAGTGGGTTCCAGTACTAGCTGTCTGAGGCATGCCCCCTGTAGGGCATCAAGAATGACCCTGCTCTTGGATGTGCCTGCAGCAAAGGTGCTCCAGTTAACATCTGGCATATTTAGGTCCCCCAAAAACAATAGCTCCCCTTTTTCTGCCATTTTAAGGAAGCCTTCTATCATCTCCTTGTCCATTCCTTCCCCCTGAGATGAGGGTCTGTATACAACCCCCATGCAGATTGTGGTGCCATTTCCTGTATCCTGGGTGACTCAAAGTGTCTCATCTGCTCCCTGTTTACTCTTTAGTTCTGTTGCTTTGATCCCTTACTTTACATAAAGAGCTACTTCTCCTCGTCTTTTACCCTCCCTGTCCCTCCTGTAGATTGTGTATCCTGGTATGTTGACATCCCAGTCATGGTTCTCTGCGTACCATGTTTCTGTGACTGCCACAATATCCAGGCAACCCTCTTCCATCAAGGCCACTAATTCAGGGTGCTTGTTACACAGACTACGGGCATTGGTACTCATCACCCTCCACTTTTTGATGGCCTTACCCCTTTTAGCCCCATTCCTGTCCTTACTGCCTTTGCCTTTTTTTACATTTACTTCTGGCCTGTTCCCTAATGACTTCTCTACCTTGGTGTTTACCTCACTAATTACTGTTGTTTGTGGGGGCTGCGATTTCCCTGCTCCTTTTCAGTGCCTCCCTTGGCTAGTTTAAATGCTTGCCAATGAAGCATTTAAACCTCTCACCTAGGATCCTGGTTCCCCCCTGGACAGATGCAGACCATCATGCCAGTATAGGTCTGCATCCCTCCAGGTGGCTCCCCAGTCCCCAATGAAGCCAAAACCCTGAGCTCCACACCAGTTTTTCAACCATTCATTGAATTCCCTGGTGAGGAGTACCCTAGCATCACCCTTGCCATAGGCAGGCAGCACCTCCGAGAAGGTTACTGTATGCGCTACTTGTCTAAGGCCCCTCCCCAACTCTACAAACTCCTTCAAGTCCTGCAAGTCACTTAACTTCCTTGTGCTCCCAGGTCGCAGCTGTAAACAAGCTTTCAGATTAGTGTGTCTCTCCTGGTTAAACAAACAAAAAAAATATAACGACAATAAATACAATCAATCAAGTTTATTTTATACTGGAATGAGTGTGTGTAAACATGCCAGTTTTCATATTCATTCAGGTTACAGTGTATCACAATACATAAAGCAAAAGAAAAATACAAGAGCAGAAATAACCATATTTACAACAATTTAAATAAAAATTAAGACAGTCACAAATATTGCTGAGGATGAGGGAGGTAGACAGCTAGAGGGGGAGGTAAGGGTGAGACACTAAACATACAGCGGGAGGGGAGAGACAAGGGGGGTGGAGAAAAAGGAGGCATCATGAGGGATGCCCTTAAGGGAGACAAGTGGAACCACACAACTGCTATATGAAACTTACTGCAGGGGGCACTTACAAGAGTAACTCTGCAGAAGCAAATTTTTTTCGGAGGCAATAAATAAGAGGATGAAGCCACAGGACTGAGTGCCAGGAGGTAGGATGTTGTAAAGTTTCACACCTTGATAGCAGATGTAGTTTTGTGCATGTGTGGTATGAAGGAAAGGAACCTCAAAAATTTGGCTGGTGCTCCCTCTGGTGCCACACTTAGGGGCAGATTTGGGGAAAAGATCCAGAACACTTAGTGGCAATAAGTTAAGATTAAGCTTGTGTAGAAAAAGAAGTGTGTTAAGTTGAAACCTTCCTTCCAGGGGTAGCCATGAGAGAGGAAGGTAGAGGGAACAGTGATGGGTGGACCAGGGGAGGCCAGTGACGAAATGTGCAATGTTGTTGTAAGAGGTTCTCAGTTTAGAGAAAAGAACAGACAAGGGGGGTGGAGTAGACTGTGGAGCCATATTCAACAAGGGGAAGGAGCAGGTAAGCCGAGATCTCGAGGCTGGAAGAAGGAATTTTCTGATCCGGAATAGCAGTCCTAACCTCATGTTTATTTTCTTGTTAAGATTTGTGATGTGTACTTGGAAAGTGAGGTGTGAGTCAAGAACCAAGCCCAGATATTTAATATCTTTGTCTTTATCAATACTATTCCCATAAAGGTCAGGTAGGGTAAGGTTTAATTCTACAATTTTTCTGGGGCCTGCAAAGAGCATGTGCTTAGTTTTTTTAGAGTCAAGAACTAGGTTTCTGTGATGGAACCAAGAGTGGAGCCTTAGGAAGTCAGTTTGCATGTTAGAGAACACGGTGTTGGGATTTTTATCATTGCAGTATAGAGCTGCGTCATCTGCATAGAGAACTATCTTGGTGTTTTGACAGATTTTTGAGAGATTATTAATGAAGAGAGAGAGAGAGAGAAAAGCGGGGGCCTGAAACAGAACCCTGCAGGATGCCACAATTAATTTGGCAGATGTTTGAGAGTATCCTTTTTATGGCTGTCCTGTGAGATCCAGTTGAGAGGTAGCTCTCTACCCAGCAAACTACATCCAGGGATATACGAAGGCAGGAGAGAGAGAGAGAGAGAGAGAGCGCTAAGAGGAGGCTGTGGTCTACCAAATCGAAAGCTTTGGTCAGATCAACGAATACCGACCCTGAGTACTGACCATTTTCACTTGCTTTAATAATATCACTGGTGAATCTGACTAAAGCTGTTTCCATGCTGTGGCCCACTCTGAAGCTGTGCTGTGCTTCAGTGAGCAGATTATGTTCTTGAAGAAAAGAGGTTAGCTGTGAGTGAACAACCTTCTCGATGATCTTGGAAAGAGGTGCCAGAAGTGAGATAGGGCAATAGTTCCCTACATCATTCCTGGACCCAGATTTGTATACGGGTTTGATCGTAGCTGTTTTCCAGATGCTAGGGAAGGTGCTAGAACAGAGGGAGTGGTTGAGGATGTTTGCAAGGGGTTTGGCCAGTGGCAAAATACAGAGCTTCAGAATTTTATAATCAATGCCATCATCACTGATGCAGGGCTTAGGGTTGTTGCTTCTGATGAGGTGGATGGTATCTGATGGCCTAGGAGTGTGGAAGTAGAATTTAGGGTAGTTTTTGGGCTCATTGCAGGGATGGTTATCAACAGGTGGGGGAGTTGAAAGACAGGAGTCTTGGGTGGAGGGTTTGAACTTATCAAGGTCACCAAAGAAAGAATTAAACATGTTGGCCACTTCGCTGGGGTCATTTGTAAGCCTATCCCCTTGAAGCAGGGTAATGGGTTCCGAAGTCTTTGTTTTTAATAGAAGAGAGTTTAATGTCCCTCAGTGCTTTCTGGGGTCGTTAGATTTGCTAAGGTGTTTGTTATGCAAATGGTAAATTTTAGCCTTTCTGATGACAGATTTGTACTTGTTTCTTAGTTCTTTATAAGTAGCAAGGAGGGAAAAATCTCAGTTTTTGTTGTAGCGTGACCAAGCTTTGTCCTGAGCCCTCATGAGTTTAATGATGACAGAAGAGACCCAATCATTTCTGTGTTCTCTGACCCTGATTTTCTTTAAGGGGGCAATTTTGTCACAGATACCAAGGAAGATGTTTGTGAAAGTGGTGAAAATGGTGTCAGGGTCATATGGACCATTTGTAAAAGCCCAGACAACCTGATAGAAGGCACTTGTTAGCCTGTCAATGAAGTCAGACACCTGGAAGAGATGAAATTAGGGGGAAGTTTGGGGCATTTGGAAGACCAGAGGCAGGAGATGGCACAGTGGTCACTGAGGCAGTCAGGTAGAGTGCCAACCTGAGAAACATGGGCTGGGTTTGTGATAACAATCCAGTCGATCAGAGATTATGTACCAGTCTTGTAGTTTGTCCTTGTGGGGGTGGTGATTACTTGATGGAGGCCGAGGCCCGAGATGCATGCCTTAGTTGCGTCAGATTTACTTGAGGCCCAGTTAAGGTTAAAATCCTTGAGAGGTATCCATTCCCTGTTTGGGGGAGGGAGTTTTTTGAGGTTAAGAGAGACTCAAGGTCCATGAAAAGGGTGCCAGGGGGAAGGTAAGTAGTGTTGAAGGAAAGTATTTTGCTCTTACCTAGGAGAAGGTTGATGGAGAGAATTTCCAATCTTTCAAAGGTCACTACTGAGGAGTATTCAGTAAAGAAGAACCAGTTTGAGACAAAAATCAGGCACCCACCTCTCCTTTTGTTTTCCAGTCTGTCTTTAAGGACAGCGGTGTAGCCTGGGAGGTCAATATTTCCGGTAGAAATTGAGTCGGTGAGCCATGTTTCCGAGAGTGCAATGATGTCAAAATTAATATCGGTGGCCCAAACCTGAAATGAATCAAACTTGGTGGTGAGGCTTTGTATATTAAGGTGTACGATAGAAATACCATTTTTGTGGCAGGCTGGATTGAGGGAGGGAAGGGGGGCCAGGGTTGGGGTGGATGCCAGCAATCATCAGTAGGAGGAGGAGGAGGATTAGGATTCTGCCTAATACAGCAATAGGTGGTCGAGATTTGTGCAGCTGGCAGCCCATCCATTTAGTCCAAGAGACTGTGGAAAGTTTGAGTGGTATAAAGGGCTAGGCAAAATAGAAAGGTGAGACACGAAGATGCATAGGAACAACAAGCAAGGAAAGGAGTGAGTGAGGGAGGTGGGGGGACATGTGGGTGAGACCGGAGGAGGTATACTGACCAGGAGAGAGAGGATCCCCAAGAATGGGGAAGATGGGTGTAGAAAGGGTCTGGGGACCATATATGAAGAAATTTGAGAGTAGGGTGGCGTGCAGAAGAAGGAGCAAGACAAGAATGGGAAACATGCTTGTAAGTAAAGGTTTAGGGAACGATGCTCAAGAGTGGCCACTAGTGGAATGGGAGGACAAGGACAGGAAAGGGATAAGGGATAAAAAAAGAACAGAAACCAGAGACCCTATCATTGGTACAGGGGTAGTGTGGTAGCCTTAGGTATTAAGGGTCAAAAGTTAGAAACCCAGAGCCTGCTAGATGGTGTAGGAGAGGTATTCTCAGCAGGAGCAGGGGTGAGAGAGACTGGGCATTGGGTGTGTGACAGCATATACAGAAAAAGGTTAGGGGAGAAGGAGGAGGAGGGGTTGGTTGGTAGGGGAAAAGGGAGGGCAGTGACTGACCCCTAGTGGTCAGAAAAAAAAATAACCTGCATTTGGTAAACAGAAGTAACTAAATCAAGACTAAGTCAAGAGGGGGGACTGAAAATGGAGATGGACATGGGTGGGGAACAGGATAAGGGAACAGAAATACAGGAAGCAGATGACTTTAGTAAGTGATGCAGGGGGAAGACTGTCTGCTGCTGGAGCAGAGGTCAGGACCCAGCTAAGGCAAAGTTAATAAGGTGTGTTACAAGGCAGCCAGGAGTGGTAGTACTGAGGGTATGGGTAACCAGAGCTAACAGAGCAGGAGAGTAAGAGGAGTGGTTTGTTAGAGGAGAAAGTATCAGAAGAGTACTGACCCCCCTAGTTTCCAGTGAGTATAAGCTGCAGATGAGAGAATGGGGAACTTAGAAAAAGTTTGACAGGGTGACCAGGGTGGGTCTATAAAGCAAGGGCTGGGTGTGGGTGTGGGTGGGGAGTCAACACAGAGTGTTGATGGGTAATCACCCTTAACAGAGTCCAGCAGAGGAAGAGGAAGACTGAGAAAGGATTATCTAGACTGCTGTCTCTGGTCCTGTGTCTTCTGTCACATGAAGGACAAAGTAATAAATACAGGCAATACATGACTTTGTAATAAGTACAAGCAAAAATGAGAAATATGAAATGAGACATTAAATTCGATTTACAGAGAACACTATGCAGTCAAAAACATGTTGTACAGAGAAGTCATACAAGATAGACATTTCAAGCTAGGAGCAAGTGCAGTTGACACACTGTATAGGTAATCAAGGTATCTGCTATGGAATGTTTGTGGGTTTAGGAAAAGCTCAGTAGGAACCGAGTTCCATAACCTTGGTGCAAAGTTGGAGAATTCTATTTCACCAATTTATGTGCACATCTTTGGGACAGCCAAGGGAGCACTCTCACTAGATCTCAGGGGGAAGGCTGTATGCACAGGCTGAAGGAGTGATGCAAGAGGCTGAGGCAACTGATTACACATAATGTTATAGATCATATCACCAAGTATGAAGTCATGTAAGGATGGTGCAGGGAGCTAGCCAAGTTTGGTGTACAAGGTGCAATGATGGGCAAGCCAGTTGGATGCCAAGGTAAACTGACAGATATTATACGTAATATCCCACTTGTAAAGGGTAGATTTGGTAAAGGCTGAGAAGACTGGGGCTTTATAAATCAATCAATCAGTTTTTATTTATAGATAGTGCTATTCTAAAACCATAACGCTAGTACATAATCATAAAACACATGAAAACAGCAACACTTATCAAACAAATAAAAACATCTGCAGTTGATTAAGTAGCATCAAGAAAAGCAAGATTAAATAAGTAAGCCTTTAATGCAGACTTAAAACTCTCCACCGTCAGGCATTTTCGAATCCGATGAGGTAGAGTGTTCCACAGGGACGGGACCACAAATTCAAATGCATGGGCCCCAGATGATTTTAAGCAGACCCTGGGAATCTCTAGCAATCCCTCGTCAGTGGAGCAAAGCTGCCGGGAGGGGCAGTAGGGATGTAGGAGATCTTGCAGGTAACTCGGTCCCTGTCCGTGTAGGGCCTTGTAGGTCAGCAAACCGACCTTAAAGGTGATCCGCCACTGAATAGGCAGCCAGTGCAGACCACGCAGCACAGGCGTGACATGACAGCTATGAGGCTGCCCAGTCAACAGCCTCACTGCAGTGTTCTGCACTAGCTGCAAGCGGTGGCTATCAACCCCTGGTAGCCCTAGGTAATCAAGGCGCGAGGTTACAAAAGCGTGAACCAACACTGGTAGTTCATCGTGTGGAACTAGATGCTTGATCCAGGCTACATTCCTTAGGTAGAAAAAGGCAGTCTTGACAACGGATGACACCTGATGTTTAAGCGTCAATCCGTCATCCAGAATCACACCCAGATCCTGCACCCGTTCAGAGGTCGTCAGCTGGCGACCATTGAGCCAAGACCCAAGGTTCGCCTTTCCGATGGCCCCTCTACACGATGGCCTGGGTCCACTACCAACATCTCAGTCTTATCCTGGTTCAACCTTAGCCAACTGGTGCTCATCCAGTCCTCAATTTCCGAAAGGCAGTCGTTAAAACGCAAGACAACCCCCCTGCTCAGGCACAAAGGACAGGTAGAGCTGAGTGTCATCTGCATAACAGTGAAAACTCAGCCCATACTGCCTTACAATGTCTCCCAATGGCAGCATATACACTGCGAACAACATGGGGGATAGTACAGTGCCCTGCGGAACCCCACATGGTAGGGAGACCTTGTCAGAGGAGTAAATCCCAGAGACAATTCTCTGAAACCTGCCAGTGAGGAAGGAATAAAACCATTTGAGGACTGTACGAGACAGTCCGCAGATTAACCTCAGGCACTTGACCAACACCCCATGGTCCACAGTGTCAAATGCTGCCGAGAGATCTAGAAGAACCAAGATGGAACGGCTCTTCCGATCTCTTGCTCTTAGAAAATCATTGAGAACCCGAACAAGGGCTGTATCGGTACTATGCCGTTTTTGAAAACCAGACTGGAGATGATTGTAGATACTGTGGATGGTCAAATGATCCTCCAGCTGCAGCGCAACCACCTTCTCAATAACCTTACCCACAAAGGGAAGGTTAGAGATAGGTCTGTAGTTTGCAAGACAGTCTGGGTCAAGAGAAGGTTTCTTAAGAAGGGGTATCACTACCGCCACATTCAGAGTGTCAGGAAACATCCCGGACTCTAAAGAACACCAGACTATCTCTGCAAGGACCTGGACAATGGTCTCAACACACCCCACAAGGAGGAGTGTTGGGCCCGGATCCAAACCATGACAGGTTGGCCGCAAAGACTGGATAATCTTCACAACATCAACGATCGCCAGATGGCCAAAGTCACACCAGGCAGACTGAGGGGCTGTCACTCCCCACTGATCTCCATCCACCCCATTGGGGTGTCCTGTGCAAATCCCAGACCTGATGTCGACAAGCTTATCAGTAGAAAAGCTAGCAAATTCGTCACATTTCTCTTGTGACAAAACTCTCCAAGACTGCAGACACACTGGATTGCACAGTCTGTCTACAGTACGAAAGAGTTGAGACGGTAGATTTTGTGCCACAGCTATCTCCCTGGACAGGAACTCTGCCTTCTCATGGGAGATAGCTGAGTGGTAATCCTCATAATGGGTTAACAATCTAAGTCTATCAACATCCAGGCCCGATTTTTGCCAGCAACGCTCCAGCCTTTGTCCCACTTTCCTCAGCTCCCTCAAAGTTCCATCAAACCAAGGGGACTGAGGGCGCTGGGGGTGATGGGACGAACACGGACAGGAGCAAGACAATCCAGTGCTGCAGTCACAGCATCATTATAACCCCAGTCCAAGGCATCTGGATCACCGCTACTCCTCGACAGTCCCGATAGGTCCAGCACTACCAGTAGGCCATCAGGGGTTAAACCCATTAAACGGCGGTACCAGACCATCTCCGTAGGGGTAGACCTATATGGGGGGAGGGGGCCTGGAAATTGAACCTCATGGTGTGTGATGGTCCAACCAACTCACTGGCTCCACCACCAAATCAGAGGCCTCCATATCCAGAAGGAAGACTAGGTCCAAGGAATGACTGTGCCTATGAGTCGCAGAGGTAATCACCTGTGAGAAGCTCAGCGAATTCATCAGCTGGAGGAAGTCTTGGTCAAATTGTGAGAGTTCATCATCGACCCAGGCATTGATGTCCCCAGCACCATCCACCTGGGGAACTCCAATACCATGGCGACGATGAAGCCACAACTTCCTGCAGGAATTGCTTCCCACCACCGGGTGGATGGTAGACAAGAAGAATCCTGTACCCCCTACCTGCACCCACAATACATACAAAGGACTGAGTCTCCCCTATTGACACCTTCGCAAGGTTCAATTCTGATCTAAAACCAATGGCCGCACCCCCCGCCCCTATGATCCAGCCTCAGGTGGTGTATCACTGAAAATCCAGCCGGAATTTCTGACTCCAATATTGGGCCAGAATTTGCATCCAACCAGGTCTCAGTGATGCAAGCCAGGTCCGATGATCCAACAAGATCAGCCATCACTGCCATCTTGTTTTTAATAGACCTGGCATTGCATAACACCACCCAGGTTGGATGAGACCCCAAGGTTGACTGAGTCATCCGCCCACATACAGTGGAGCCCTTGGGTATGGAAACCAAACAGGGTGGCCCACTATCAGGAATCCATTTCACCCTGGGGCATCTCCTAGTCCCCACTACTCCAATCCAACTGCTTGGCTCCACTCTCCCAAGCAATCCACATTACAAAGGAGCTTGCAGAGACGTAGCCCAAGGGCAATCGCTAATTGGGCATGGGGGTAGGATTATGAGTGACTGTATAAGAGATATTTACAAATGCCTACCACATGTAGTGAAAAATCATGGACAGGGTCAAGAGTGATACCTAGCTAATTAAATAAAGAGACAACAATAATGAAGGCTCCATACTATAAGATACTGAAATAGGAATCAGACAGTGCTTTAGTTTAGAAGGTGTCTTAAAGATCATGGCCTGAGTTTTGGATGTATTCAAAAGTAGCACCACCAATTTGTTTCCTATTTTGCTCAGTTAGTTGCTCTTCTTACTTAGCTCACAAAAAAGTGCTACCCAAATAATTTAAACCTGTCCCTAGAATGTAAACAGGCATTTTAAGCCAGTAACGCTGCCTTCTGTTCAGCTGCAGTTCTAAAAAATTCCAGATATTGAAAAGCAGTTTCTGCTACAGGTGACAGCATCTGATGTAGGCATAGGTGAAGCCTTGAAACTAGAATATAGATGAGGAAGAACATCCCATAATGTATAATCAGTAGGAAACTGCACAACAGAGAGCAGACATATTCCAACACGGAAAAGGAATACTAAGCACTCAAATGGGCAATGGAGACGCTGAAGTGTTATCTGTTATGTACTGAATTTAAAATGATGACAGACCACAACCCTCTTCTTTGGCTCAAACAAATGTGGGATAAAAACTCGAGAATCACTAGTTGTTACCTGGCATTGCTGCCATTTAAATTTAAAATTTGCAGATCAGGACCTCAACATGTAAATGCAGATTTTCTATCTAGATGCGGTTCAGAGGCTGAGAATTCTAAAGGCTAGTTAATAATTGTGTATGCCTAATAGAATTTGTTCTGAAAAAGGTATCACAGAAAAGAGATACTCCTTATGCCAACAATAGCATATTTTATAAGAGGGTGATAGGAGAGACAAACGAGGGTATAGACACCTGTTTATAGATGAAGCAAGAGAAAACAGGAGGTGTGTGTGTGTGTGTGTGTGTATGCGTGGGTGCATGCATGCGTTTGTGCATGTGTGCATGCGTGTGTGTCATAGTCAGGGCCCTGTCACATTTTTATAGGGGAAAATAGAATTATTTAAAAAAAAAACTATTCTTTTCTATAATGTCCCATCCTTTGCCTGTCCTGTCCTATCCTCATTGTCTTTTTAAACATTGGTTGCACAACCATATTCCCATGGGACCAAGGAGCTAGACCCTCCACTGGTCTGATGACTCTCCTCCATCCCTTGCTCCTTCTTCTGTACTTCCCTATGTTGCGTCTCATGCTGTCTTTTTTTTATTTTCTCTTTTTTTCTTACTCTTCTCTGTTGCAGTAGATGGTGAATCCCCATGAGATTAGACTTATAGGGATGGATGACGTCACGTGATCTATGGTGGCTTAAAACGGAGTTCCTGCACCTCAGGCATTAATTATGTTACAATCGAGTACCATCACATGGTTCTGTGGGTCAATTTTGTACCAGACAAGGCTCGTATGTGTATGGTCACCATGGGGCACACAAAAAAGAACCCTTCTATGGATGCAGGCAGCCATACTCATGAACAAAGTGCCCCGTGGCCTCCCAGCCCTGCCCCATCCTACTCCTCCATTTTTTACAGCATCGGGCAAAGAATCAGAGGGCTTGGATCGGAGGATGCCTCAATGTTCACAAAGGCTGATGGGTGCAGAATACTCAAAATTCTGCACCACATAGACACCCAGATTTCAGGCATCCAAAAGGACTTCAAAAAGTTGGAAGCGCATACAGCCTCCATGGAAACTCATATGGAGAGCCTTCAGTCAGAACACATGGCCTTCGGGAGATCTTTGGCATATCTCCATAGAAGCGAAAAAGAGTTGACCATGCGGGCAGAGGATGCCGAAGTGAGAGCCCACTGCAACAACGTCAGCATTTTCGGCATTGCGGAGGGGGTGGAACCCCCTTCTATGGAAGATTTCCTGGATACTTGGCTAAAATCAGAGTTGGAGCTGGGGGAGGACTTTAAAACCAAGATCGAGTGGGCACACAGAACTATTGCCCCTAAGCCTAAGCAAGGTGCTTCCTCCAGGTCTGTAATCATAAAATTCCTGCGCTACCCCACAAAAGAGAAAATCCTCAGACTAGCATGGGCCAAGTGATATCTCAATCTCGATGGCCAGAGGATACATATTGATCAGGACTTTCCTCCCTTCATGCTAGCCAACAACAAGAAGGTTCTGGTGGTGGTGAATGCATTGCGAGATAGGGGGTGACGTAGACAGCCAGTTCTGAGTGCTGTATCATTTTTTTTTAATATAAAATGTATTACTGACTGTCTCTGCTGGAAATCTGGTGCTTTAGGAGTGACCTCGCCCCCCCCCCAGGTTTCAGCTGAAAGATGAAAGCCATGAGAAAATGCTAAAACAGCATGTGAGATCACACACACATAGGTTTTTAGATACAAGATGTTACATGGCAGGCCTGAAGCTAATGACAGAGTAGAAAAGACCTTAATCAGAGATATCCTGTTGATCTAGCTTAATTAGCTAGCCAGCTGGCAAGAAAGGAAATATCCCTTTTTATGACGTTTCCACAGGAAGAAAAACAGGTTGTGATGTATTAGTGTGAAAATCATAAAGATGCTTTCATGTCCTGGAAGGGGGAAGCTTATCATTAAGTTCAAAGAATTGTCATTTTCAGAACATGAATCATGCTGAGATTGCAGAATTTAATACTGGGAAAAGACATCCTGTTTTTATAGACATGTTTTTTATATATTCTGACATGGAGGAGCTAGGTGACCTTATGCAAAATAGGTGGAGAAAACCAGCTTTTTAATTATTATTCTGTTTTCCTTCCCAGACACTTTTATCTAGACTCTGACTAGGACACATCTGTGAGCACTTTTAAGCAGGTATTTAGAGAGAGAGTCAAATCTAAGTACTGTAAGTATGAATTTGCACTGTTTAAACCTTGTTCTTTTAAAAGATTTGTATGTCTTGTGATATAACAGTTCTGTATTTTGTGTTTGACATATTTTTATCTATTTTTAGTAAAAACTCTTTTTAGAGCTTACTTAGTCTGCCTTTGTTTTTCCTTCACTTGTAAGAAGAGTATATATGGTTATAGCAGACACGAAGCATAAGCTTGAATGGTGGTGCCAAACTGGACAGAGAAGCATTTTAAATCTGATGTCTTTATTAAAGTTTTTAAGGGTTCATCTTTGTATACCTGGTTAGGTGCCCTTAGGCAAGGATATCTGGCCCCCCGAAGACAGATATATCTGAGCCTGTGCACTGGGTACACTAGCAAGAGGTTCACAGTTTGAATCCCTCCAGAACTGAGACCAAAGGTTGATCCGAACTCACAAAACAGACAAGAGGGTTACCTTGTTCCAGTAAACCATTCACAAGACTGCGCTTGGAGGTTGGCACTTTGGGAGTAGAGGGCCTGACCTGCTCAGTGGGTTTGTGATGGGGTACAAGACTTACCTCAAATATCCGGCTAAGCTGTGGGTACAGGACAAGGATGAAACAAAAATCTTTGACTCCCTCCTAATGGCTACTCCCTATTTAGAAGCTCAGAGGATTCCCACACCGGATACAAAAGAAGAGTAAGCCGAGAAGGAAATCGAGGATCTCCTGTGGTCAATTGCTCCTGGCTCCAAAAGGCAAGCAGGAAGAAGAAAAAATGATGCCCTCCTCCTGTTGTATGCTGACGTGTCTAGATGGACCCAAGTAAAGAAAACTTGAGATTTTGAATGGGTTGGAGATCTTGTTTGCATCCCCTACCTGTGCTGAGCTGTGGGTCCCGGCCCTGAGTAGCACTGAGGGCACAGGCCTTCCTTCTTTCAGCAGGAATCTCCTGGAAAATTGTTTAGTTTACTTCTTCCAGAAACAATCAGTAATGGAGATTATACTGCTGGTCGAACTGATTAATCCAGATTGACTCTGTAAGCAGTCCGGGGGGCCGGCCTTTCTTGTTGCTGTTTCAGTTTTCAGTGGGAAGGTTTTAAGGGAAACTTTCCTGGTGGTGCGATGATGTTGATCTTCCCCTAGAGGACAGGCTGCCTCTCCTAAATGGCGCATGCAGCTAGACTAAAGATAAACATTATTTCTCTCATTTACGGGAGCATTTAGATGACTTTAAATAACGGATGTACCACTTTTCATGCCTTGTCAAATTTTTGGTATAGTTGTTAGAATAGTTATTTTTATCTACAGTTAACTCGGATCCTTTAGAATCCAAGGCAATGTCAATATATGTTGAGACGGGAGAGTTCTCCTCTTTTACACTGTTTGCTCAGCTTGGTAGCATACAAATGAATCAGGGTGAGGGAGGAAGAAAAGGGTTTAATGGGGCACCTGAACCTCTCATAGCTTCGAGGACTTGGAATCTCAACGCCCCATGGTCATCTCCCTGGAAGATCAACCCAGATCATTACGAATTCTAGAGGGTCCAGGGCCCAGTGAATGGGTGCATTGCTTCTCTTTTTCCTGATGGCTATGGCTATTGCGAGGTATTAAGGTGCCCCTGAATCATGGGGGCATAAATAAATAGCTGGTGATTGAGTCAGGCCCTTACTGCACAGGGTGTGCAGTATATATTTTCCTTCTTGCCCAGGGTGCATCACTCCATCCGCTCTCTGCGCCGGATCCAATCAGTTAGGAGAGGGTCTGGTCTCCTGGGCCCAGGGGCTCATCCCTTAGCACACACAGGTGCTTTTCTCCTGCCAGCCTAGGGCATAGGCTCCTAGCCTTCTGAGGCTCTCCATCCTTTGCCTCTGTGTCAAAGCTCTGATTGAGCTTACAGGTACTTAGTGAAGTAACTGGTACCTTGTTTCCTTTTGTTTTCATGTTCTTTACCATTGAGACCCTTGTTCAGGTCAGACTGGGTGCGGTTAACCCAGCATATAGTGTAATGTTTTGTTATAATTTGTGTATGTTTGTTGTGAACTTTTAACTTTTTATTTTTTTTATCTAATATGCACAAGCATTTGCCTGTAGAGAAAGAGAGTATCTATAGCAATGGGTGAGGACTGTAAAAGTGGGGATTATGGAAAATGTGGGTGTCGGGTCTTAGGTTACACTTTGTCATGGCTTCACTTAAGATAATTTCCATCAATGTCAAGGGGATTAATGGGATGGTTAAGTAAGGCAGGGTACTCCAGGAGCTAAGCCGACTAAAGTGTGATGTGACTTTGTCTCCAGGAGACTAAATTGTCTCAGGTTGAGCATTTAAAGCTGCAGAGATCGTGGGTGGGAGGGGTCCATTCAGATTCACACCTGGATGCTTCCAGAGCAGGTGTGGCTGTATTAATATGCAAAGGATTAGCGTTTAAGGTCCATAAAGTACAAGTGGCAGGGACCTGTCATTTTGTGATAATTTCAGGGGAATATTTGGGACACACCCTCCACCTAGCTGCTGTCTATGCCCCTACCCCCTCCTCGGGGACATTTTTTATACACTTTTTCTATAATAGATTCTCTTCCTTCGGGCAGGATAGTCATGGTTGGTGACTGGAATTGTGTTGAAAATGCTTTTCTAGATAAGAGCTCATTGGTAAAGGGGGGGGGGGTGCATGCTCCAGACTTCTTAGAACCCTAATATACAAGGGTGGCTGGGTAGACCCTTGGAGACAAAGGTACCTAGATAGAATAGACTTCACCTTCTTCTTCAACTCTGCGGGATCTTACTCCAGGTTGGATAGATTCTACACTCAGTTGGTTGACGCCTCAAATTTGACAGACATAACCATACACCTGGTCAGTTTTTCTGATCATGCCATGATCAGTGCCAGAGCGAGTTGGGAGGGGGAGAAAGCTAAGGGGTCATGGAGATTTGATTCAGGGTTGTTTAATGACAGGGTATTTGTTGATCAAATAAAGGACTCCATTCAGCAGTATTTATTAGAAAATAGGGAAGAAGACACTCACATTAGATTTATTTGGGATGGATTGAAGGCAGTCCTCCAGGGCCAGATCATTAGTTACGCCTCCTACAAACACAAATGTAAACATGCTAAGTTGGAAAGATTGTTGGCAGATATTGCAGCCCTGGAGGCTGAGCATAAGCAAACTAGGGATCCATCGACTTTGGTTAAACTCAGAGAAGATATGGATTTATACAATATGGATATGATGAAGAAAACTGAAAACTCCCTGAGGTATACCAAACAAAGATATTATGAAGTGGGGAGAGGGCAAGTCATCTCTTGGCACTCAGACTGAGAAAACAAGAGGCGGATAGGTATATCCCTTTAATTATGAAGCCAGGGTCCTGAGTAGTCTCCTCAGACCCTTTGCAAATAGTGGACTGTTTCTGTAAGTATTATACCGAGTTATACACCTAGGAGAGGGGCATGGACCATATTGGGGATGTGCAGAGTTTCTTACAGTCAATGATCTTGCCAGGGCTGGATGTCATGCAGAGTCAGAGACTGGAGGCCCCTTTTACCGAATTGGAGGTTACATGGGTCATCAAAAATCTTAGCAGAGGGAAGGCCCCGGGTCCGGATGGATTTGTGGCCGAATTTTACCAGCATTTTGTCTCAGAGTTGACCCCATTATTAACCAAAGTGTGTAATGTGGCCCATGAGGAGGGGGAGTCCCCGGCTACTTGAGGGGAGGCGGTGATTACCCTCATACTGAAACCAGGCAAGGACCCTATGGAGTGTGGGAACTACCGCCCCATATCCTTAATTAATCAGGATGCAAAGATCTTTGCAAAGATTTTAAGTCTGTGACTCCAGGAGTATATTCCTGAGTTGGTTCATAGAGACCAGATGGGTTTTATACCCAGCCGACACATCCAGGACAATATTAGACTCTTACTGAATGTCTTGTCTGCTTTGTGGCATTACTGCCTGGTATACCTAGGGTGGTGATGGCCTTGGATGCCGAGAAGGCATTCAATTGCCTGGACTGGGTCTTCCTGGATCATACTCTGAGAACATCTGGATTCGGGGACAAATTTAAGAATTGGATAGCAAACCTAAATAGGGATCCTAAGGCAACTGTTCGGGTAAATGGGGTCACATTGCAGAGGATAAGGATAGAAAGAGAAACCAGGCAGGGATGTCCATTGTCACCCCTGCTGTTTGCCTTATGTATTTTTTTTTTTCACCAATTATTTTGCCAGGTGAGACACACTAAGCTGAAAGCTTGTTTGCAGGTGCAACCTGGGAGCACAAGGAAGTTAAGTGACTTGCTCAGGGTCACACAGTATGCACCTAGGGGGCTGTGGGATTCAAACCCAGGTCTCCAGATTTGCAGCTCAGAGCCTTAACCCACTGTGCCATACTGCCTCCATATATGGAACCTCTTGCAGCCCTGATAAGGCAATCAGTCAGCTAGAAGGGCATACAAGTACTGGGGGTTGAAGTTAGGGATTCTTTGTATGCAGATGATACTCTGCTGTACACTACAGACCCAATAGGCCAAATGCCATTTATCAACACCTTGTTAGATGATTTTGGCAGAGCATCTGGTTTTAAAATTAATGATACCAAAACCAAGCTTTTAGT
The DNA here is from genome assembly GCA_016271365.2 of Neoceratodus forsteri. NCBI lineage: Eukaryota > Metazoa > Chordata > Ceratodontiformes > Ceratodontidae > Neoceratodus > Neoceratodus forsteri. Next base: position 1,255,134,185 of record CM057459.1, on the reverse strand, counting down.
CATTGGGAGGACCCCGACTGGAGAGCTTATGCAGATAGATAATTATAAATGGGCAAAAGAATGTATCAAGTATCTTGGGATCTGGATCCCCAGGGACTTACAAAAATGATATGCTATTAATCATGGGAGACTTCTGCAGATTGTACAAGAGGATTTGAAGAGGTGGGGGGAACTGCCTCTCTCCCTGTTTGGGAGAACAGATTGTATAAAGATGAATGTGCTCCCACATTTTTAATTTTTATTCCAGTCTCTGCCTGTCAAGCCTCCTATAGGCTTTTGGAAATCACTTAAGTCAGCCTTGCAGAGATTTATTTGGACTGGTAGACCCCCTAGAATGAAGTGGAACTCTTTACTTTGGGACAAGGGAAAGGGGGGACTGGGCGTGCCCGCTCTTAAAAAATATTATTGGGCAGCGCAAGTCCATCCCCCGATGCCAGTCATGACTGGGGTAGAGCCCCCTTCATGGGTGGAATTAGAGAGGCCAGAATCTTCCAGAGGGGACATCCAGGACTTGGTGTTCTTGGATAGAGGGGGAATTCAGAAATTGCTACTGAATAATCAGTTGTCCAAGGTGATTATTTCTTCTTGGCTAGAAATCAATAAGCGACTCTCCCTTTGGTTGAAATTGGGCTCCAAGTCACTTTGTAAAGCATATTTAGAATTTATGCCCCTTATTTTGGATCAGGGCTTCAGGAGACGGGAGAGGGGAGGTTTGATTAGGGTGGGTCAGATGTACAAATGTACAAAGACACCAACATTAAGTCTTTCCAAAAATTGTCTCAGGAGAACAAACTCCTCGATAGTGATTTGTTCAGATATTTGCAGTTTAGACACTTTCTACAGGATAAGGAACATCAGGGACAAGGAACTATTATGGACAACAATAATCCCCTAGTGCATTTTATGGCGGCTGAAGCGGGGAACCTACAGTTTTGTGGTTGAGTTTCCATGCTGGTCAGACAGTTTTCAGCCCTTGAATCAGACCCTTTGGAAAATGTTAAGCAGGCCTGGAGCTTGGAATTCAGGCGGGCACTTGATGAGTCCACCTGGGCCACGATTTGGGAAGCTACTCATTCCACAACAGCGTTTTATGGCTGGTGTGAGTTTTGGTGGAAAGTGGTTGCCCGATACTTTTGCACTCCAGTAATTACAAAACATTATGGCTAACATTTCTCAGATCTATGCTGGAGGGAGTGTGGGGAGCGGCGTACCCACACGCATGTGTTTTGGACATGCCTCAAGATTCAGGCTTACTGGGCTCAGGTCTTGGCCCTGGTGAGATCGATCTTTGAGGTGTATCTCCCTAAAGACCCTGTACACAGGGTGCTGGGGGAATTCCATCGGGCGATCAAGCATCAGTCCCAACGCTACTTGTTTAATATTTTAGTAGCCACAGCTCTTAAAGCAATTACACAGAGTTGGATATCCTCGACTGCCCCCTCAGCAGATGCTTGGTACTCAAACTGTCTGGCCATCCTGGAGATGGAGGAACTGACAGCCAGTATAAGGCTAAGTAAGGAAAAATTTAAGGCCTGCTGGTTTCCATTTTTTCATTTTCAGGCTCAAAGGGAGCAAATAGACATCTTAGAGGTCCTGGCGAGGGTGTCATGAAGTCCCTTGAGGGGCCTTATTCAATATCCCCCTGGAACGAAGATGAATACACCTGCCTGAGTACAGTATAATGCAGATCTTTTTCACCACCTTTCTGGTGAGGTGGACCCCATGAATTTGAAATTTGAAACTACTCCCCAAACTTGGTATAATTGGAATGTTGGCACTGAACCTGTGTCTCTCTTGTTCTGTCTTTCTTTCTCTCTCCTTATCCTTTTCTTTTTCTTCCTTTTTCTTGGTTAGTTTTACATCTTGAGCTCTGTTTCTTCTATTTTCTTTATCTGTGGCTCAATAATAATACATTTAAAGGTATCTGACTGTTCTTAGAGTTATATCTAGGATGATGTTGCACTAGCAGTGGAAATGGTTATATGTAAATATTTATTTTATGTAATTGTTAGCGGACCTAGCTGTTTATGAGTTGTCAGCATAATGTCTCCTTTGTTCTCTCTTTTTACTGTATTTTATAAAAATCAAGAAAATTATTATTTAAAAAAAAAGACTTGTAGGGCCTGTAATGTAACACTTAGGAGTTTGTTAAAAGAATAAATTAACTCTGAAGGCAGGAAGGGGTTAAAGTTTTCAAGCTTGAGTTAGAGTTGTTTTTCTTACTTGCTTGTTAGGACAGGAAGTTCAGGAAGAACTGCTATTGAATGTGTTGTGCTGAGAACAAAAGGTCACTGGGAGGTCAGATCAAAAAAATAATATATAGCCATAGGTATGTTTAAGCGTTCTACACTCTCTGAGAAAAAGGTGCAGACTGCCTAAAAAGCTGAGAGCAAGAAATACCTAACCTTGTCAAACAGATTAACCTGAGGCTGTAAGGTATTACTTCCTACTGCTTAGAAAAGTGGTCTACAGTTTTGATACAAGCAAGAACTTTTAGAGTAGATATGGGATGCAAGAGACTTTGCTCAACTTACTATTTATAACTGATGTAAAGAAGCTGCTAATTCAGTTTTCCACATCTATTTGCCATTCAGATGCCATCTGACAGTTTGTTTTGTTATTTACATTGCCATGTTGCTAATAAAATTATGCCATTTGCACTTTGTACCTTTTCCATGGTTAGTCTGTACTTTCTGACTCACTCCTCTACCACACTCACCAGCATGGTATCCCTATATAAAGGTACTGCCTTTTACATTCTTATGATGAGATTACATACATCTTAGGAAGGCAGTAAGTGACAGTGATTCTCTGTCTATTATTGCCTCTGATGGTGTGTGCCTATCTTTGGATCCAGCATTTAAATAGTTGGGTTCCTTTACAGACACAGGGATGCCCTTTCTTTGGATGTACTGTAAGGAAGTACTTTCTGGAAACAATGTTCATCCCCTTTACAGACTATGCTGACACAGTTTACCATGGTGTGGGATCCTGTCAGTTGGGTAAGCTGGATCACTTGTTAAAAAAGTAGGGATGGGTGAACTGGTTCATCAAAAATACAAACCAACCAAAACGTGCCAAAGTGTTTGTAAACCAATGATTCAGGGTTTTAAATAATTGATTAGCATTTTTTTCCTTGGGACAATACTACCTGTTCAGAAAGTATTTATATAGATTTTTCTAGAAGTGTTATGTTTGTTAAACACAGTGAGGCAGGTGCTATGCATTTTCACAATGTTTTAGCACTTTTATGAGCAAAACGCTAATCAATTTTTAGAGTTAAATAAAACCCTGCAATGACTTCCGAACATTTTCAGCTGTTCAGATCAGTTTGGATGGCCATGGTATCACAGGAAATGTAGCGTGAGCAGTGCCAGAGCAGGAGGAATCCACAGGAGGGACCAGAGACAAGACTCTGGTTCCTCACTGGATGGCCAAACTGTCCATCCTCCTAAGGTGGCACCTGATTTGGTTTGCTCTAGCAACCCACGTGGTCCACCTTAGGAGCTACACAGAGGAATACAGGATGGAGAAGGAGCAGCAGCTTCTATAGGCTGCTCCGTGATTTTGTGCTTATGTGTGCTGCTTGTGTCTGCCTGTTGGGCAAGAAAGAAGTTGACTTGCAGACTCAGAAAAAACAAACGAAAGAATTTAATATATTCATGTAAAAAAAAGAACTAAAAGAAAACTTGAGGGTGGGGAGTCAGGGACTCGGAATTGGGAAGGGATTAGTCAGAGCTGAGGACTGGGTCGGGTGTGGGTGTGGGAATCAGGGATTGGGGAGTTGGGAGAGAAGACTCAGGGAGGAGAGTAGGAACTTGGAGACTGAGGGCAAGTGAGTGAGTCAAGAAAGACAAGAAGGGAAAAGACTAGAAGGGAAAAGTGCCAGACTGCCAGGTTTTTTTGGAGCAGCAGAGGGGGTGAACTGTGCCACCCATACCACACCACTCCCAGTTAGTCTTCTTGCTGTTTGCCCAATTGCCCCCCAACAACAAGTCAGCTCTCAGTTCTCCTGCCTGTACTCACTGCTCTGTCACTTCAGTGGGGATTTATTGTTATTATTTTATTTTTTATTATACAATCTTTGGCTCAGTGTGCATTCCGTCACATCATGCGAAATAAATAAAAATAAAAATCCTTGAAGGGAAAGTACTGTGTCAGAGAGGGTTAGGCCAGGCAGGTTCCCTGATTGCATACTGTCTGTGTGACACCCCCCACACCCAAAAAGCCAGTGATCTGTCATCTTCCTCCCTCTGCTTGCTCAGTGGGGTATAAGCTTTGGCTCAGTGGGCAGGGCATTCCATCACATCACATGGAATAAATAAAAAAATAAAATCCTTGAAGGGAAAGTACTGTGTCAGAGAGGGTTAGGCCAGGCAGGGTCCCTGATTCTCTACTGGTAGCAGCAGTGCCTTCAGCATCACCCTTAGCGTAGATGGTGTGTGAAATAATTGTAAGTGTGTGTGTGTGTGTGTGTGTGTGTGTGTGCGTGTAATAAAATCTGTCTGACAGTCATCAGTGCACCAGTGCCACTTCTTGCATACTGTCTGTGTGACCCCCCCTCCCAAGAAGTCAGTCATCTGTCATCTTCCTCCCTGTGCTCGCTCAGTGGGGTATAAGGTTTGGCTCAGTGGGCAGGGCATTCTGTCACATTACGTGGAATAATAAATAAATAAATAATTCATTGAATGGAAAAAGTACTGTCTCAGAGAGAGTTAGGCCAGGCAGGGTCCCCCAGAATCTCTGTGGGTATACCAGCAGCAGTACCTGCAGCATTACCCTTAGGGTAGGCGGTGTGTGAAATAAATTCTGTGTGTGAAATAAAATTTGCCAGCCATTTATCAGTGCACCAGTGCCACTTCTTGCATACTTTCTGTGTGACCCGCCCCCCCAAAAAAGTTAGTCATCTGTCATCTTCCTCCTTGTGCTCTCTCAGTGGGGTATAAGCTTTGGCTCAGTGGACAGGGCATTCCATCACATCACATGGAATAAATAAATAAATAAAGTCACATTCACGGTCATCACGGTCACAAATTTCACATCTGGCAACTATTTCAGGAAGCTCTGTTCCATCCAGTAGCTGAAGCTCCGGGATGCGCTGCCATTGTTACATGATTCCTCATTCTCATGATTCATCACGTTCACGTTCTCAGTCATCACAGTCATGAAGAAACTCAGTTCCATGCAGTATCTGAAGCTCAGGGAAGTGCTGTCATTGTTACACAATTCCTCATCCTCACAACGAATCACATTCACGGTCATCACGGTCATGATCACGTTCGCATTCATGGTCATCACAGTTATGATTTTCAAATTTGCCAACTATTTCTGGGAGCTTGTTTTAGTACAATACCATAGAAGTAGCAAACCCTTCCTGTAGAGAAAGTATCCTCGACTCTGAGATACAAAACACTTATATTTGTCTTCTTCAGAAAGACAAAACATGCATCATTACAACTCTTGAGTTTTTGTTGTCCCATTTGAGACATTACAATGAAACTATCCATTTTTTAAACACATGCTATGTTTTGTTCTGTTCTCATGAAAGAGATATTACTAAGAAAGTGTCTAAAGGCTGCATAACAAAGTTTGCCTATGGTTGTTCTGACAAAGAAATCCTACACCTACAGTACCTGTTCCACACTTCGTGATTATAGAAGAAACAACTTTTTTTTTTGGTGCAATCCTGTTTTGGTTTTTTTTTTACTCTTCAATTTCATCGTGAATCACAACGCACAGTTATTATGTCACGTCACTCACAAACCTTGGTCCAGTATGATGCTTCTGTTAGTGTTCACATTCTGCATGTTGCCCTGCTTGCAGATAGACTCAAATCTTCATCCTCACAAGCCAGCTGTACTTAATCCAGTAACTGTAATCTAGGAGTGAACATTGTTTGTAGCATGTGTGTTTCTCAGTCAGACAGTTCAGAGAAGTACAGCCGTAGGTATTTCAAATGACAACTATTTGTGGAAGCTCAGTTCCATCAAGTTTCTGGTGTTCTGAGAAGCACTGCCAGTGCCAACATGACTCACATCATGTCATAATGAATCACGTTCACGATCATCACGAATCACATCACTTCAACTTTTTTTGGTGCAACTCTGTTTTTTTTTTTTTTAAATCTTCAGTTTCATCATGAATCAGGACACTCAGTTATTACGTCACGTCACTCACGAGCCTTGGTTCAGTACGATGCTTCTGTTAGTGTTCACATTCCACAGGATACCCTACCTGTTGTGTTCCTGCTGCTGAACATAATTAGTGACATGCATTACAAACACATTGTCCCCTTCTACAAAAAGTCAGACTCAGGAGATGGGATTAAAAAAATAGCGATCTGGGACTTGCCTGCCTTTGGACCATATCATTGTCATCCTCCAGTAGGCACATCCACAGCCACACTATTCACTCCTCATCTCATTTCACTACTCATGCATTTTAGTACTACTTAACAGTGGTTTAATTGCTTTTTTCTATCGATACACTGATTAAAAGCTGTTTAAAATGAATTTTTTTCACATACAGCTACCATAAAATAATAAAGGTTATAAAAGGTTTGGATAAGGTTCGGATAAGCATCCAAACCTGTTTTTGCTTATCAGAACCTTTTAGAACCTCAGAACCTTTTGAGGGTTTTCCCATCCCTATGAAGAACCTACCCAATTTTATACTTGGAGTTCCAAACTATGCGCACCACTGCGGCTTGTATTCTACATGGAACTGGCTCCCACTAGCACAAAGGCATGAGCTGCATTTGATACAGCTAATAAAAAAGTATACCATAGAAAGCTGCTGATTACATTTGTGATTCGGTGTTTTTAAGGAAAACGAGGCTGGGCATTCACTCTTCAGATAGCTTGACTTTTGAGGTACCAAGGGTATCCTCGGTCAGAGAACATTTATCTTTTTTTTGTTCATAGACTACTAACATGGAACAAGATTCCTCCTGCACTATGACCTGCAAATGGTCTTTTACCATTCTGTGCTCAATTGAAAAACTGTCTATTCTAATCAATCCCCTATTATCCTAATTGCTAATGTACATGTATTTTAAATGACGTGTGCTTGTAGCAAGTTCTGCATAATTGTATGATGAATAATGCTCTATGTTTATTTAAATTGCATTAACTCTTTGATATTGCATTAATGAACAGTTCTATGTGCTTGATGCTGTATTTTCTGATACTTGTATTATTGATGCTTTGTATTGCAACATTTAAACATGAAGATGTCCATAAGCTGCCACTGGAAATGAACTTGGATTCAATGGCTATTTTCCCCAATACATTAAATTAAATTAACTAAACAAAAAAACTCTAAAACGATATCATTTTGCAGGCCCTTCTACTCCACATAAACAATGATTCTAGTGGAGTGCTGACAGATTGTCAGTCTGCTGCAGCTTCATGGACATTTGGTCAGGAGGGACTGTGGCTATTAACTTTGCGATTCCATGGTTATTGTCCACATGAACAGCGTATAGAATCTTCTTATGTACCCAGTCTTCTGGGCACTGTGTACTCTGGGCAGCACCCCACAGAGTGTGGAACCAGCCAGGGTTTTTTATTGAATCTGGTTACTGGGATAAAGGAGGGGTCATGTAAAGTTACTACTAAAGGGAGTAACTATTTTCATGAACAGAAATGCCACTGTCCACTAAGAGGCAAGGATCCAAGCAGAAATTAATTTATTAAAATCCACAGATATTAACACTAGGGGTCCCCCAAGGGGGCACAACCAAACCATAGATATCTACACAAAGGGACATAAACTTTAGGGTCTCTAAAATTTGGGATCCCTCTACACAATGGGTGGGATATTCAGAAATGCGCCAGAGGCAGGTGCAGTAGCCGTGCAGTGCAAGTACACTGCACCAGTGCACACCGAATGCAATATTCAAATGTTGCACATGACAGCAGGCACCAGTGCAACACGGCTGAATATCGCAGGGATGCACCATAGCGCAACCAGGGCTGCACCAGGGAGCAAGCCAGCAAGCGTCATTGCACAACCAGGGCTGTGCAAGGGTCAGAGGTGCATGGACCAGGACACAGGACAACAGACACAGCAGGCAGCATGCCACCAGAGCAGGACAGACCACCACCAGGGTGCAGAGGATGGCAAGAGGGAGGCATGGCAGGCGCAAGGCTGCAGACCCCCGACCATGCACACCACAGTGGTGCATGGAGGCAGTGTGGCACCAATGTCCACTGGCAAATAGCCACGGGCAACACCCACAGTAAGGCACAGGACACGCCACCTGGACCATAGCTGACAACATGCATGCCAACAGCACACAACACACAAGCCACCCAACACGAACAGAGTGCACACATATGCCCCAGGGCATGCCTACTGGCCACTGGGAATGGACCACCAGGCACATACCCCAGTCAACCCCAGATGTACCACTCGGCCACCATGCACACCACTGCAGCATGGCTCCACACACCAGGTGCAAAGCAGACACAGACACAGATGGCTAACAATAGAAATGTGTATTAAAACATAGCAACAAAAACTATTTACAGATATACAGGAACAGGGAGCAGGGAATGGGGAGGCCACAAACAAGATGGTAGGCCGGGGAAGGGAGGCAGGGGAACAGGGAACATGGCTGGGTAAGGGTACAAGGGAGGGAGAGGGAGGAAGGATCAGGGAAGGGAAGGGAAGGGGGTGCAGGCCAATGGGCCTCACAGGCATCCATGCCCTACCAGCACCTGGTGTGCCATCTCCTCTGCAGCCTGCACAGGGCCTGATGAATAAGCTGCACCACCTGTAGCATGGCCATGGTGACCCGCAGTATCCGTTGAAGGAGCCTGGTGTTCACATCCTCCCATCGGACACCTAGGACAAAGGAGGGGACATGGTATGAGTGCATGTCCATACGATCATAGCCCACCCACCGTGCACAGTGGACAGTAGTGACATGTGTCCTGGAAATGATACACAACCACCCGCAGTGTGTGTGTGTGTGTGTGTGTGTGCCCACATGAGCCACCATCCCGACCATCCACAGCCATGCACAGCACTGTACACCAACACCACCCACGTGTGGCACACCACAACCATGGCTGCCAGGCAACAGGGCTAGGCAACAGGATGGCAATGGCACAGCTGGAACCCGGGTACACCCACAGCCCACCTGCAGCAGCCACACACAGGTGCACTAGCCATAACGTGGTGCAATGGTCCCCGACAGTGTTGCACAGCTGTAATGGCCATGTGCAAAGGAGGCTGTGGCCCACCCCCACCCTGCACATCAACAAACCCTGATAAAGTGCCTACCTGCTTGCTGCAGCACAACTGGAACCTGTCTTGCGGCACCACCTATACGTCCTGCATTCCATGCCTGTGCCCCAGCGTTGGCCTGCCAACGTCCGCCAGCAGCACCTGCCATCTTGGCTCATCACCTATCCTCAGGACCTAGTAGAGAGATAGTGAGAAGGACACATCAGTACCTGGCAACACCCCACGTGCTCCACCCCCTCCAGCACAGTATACCCCCTGGCCCTGTGCAGTGGCAGTGCGGTGGCACAGCACGCCCATGGTGCACTGCCATGGCCAGCAAAGTGCATGGCCCCCCCAGCATGGTGTGACACCCTGCTGGCTCCCACAGAACACTGGCATGGCACAGACATGGACATAGTGCACTCACCTGGATGTGACAAGGCGCCCATCCGGATGCATGCCAGCAGTGACCTCAGCCTGTCAGGGTCCCTCCTCTGCAGGTCACCATATCGGTGGTGGCACTGCTCCCCACTTCATTGAGCCCCAGTGGTCTCCTCCAACCCCTCAGCCACCTCCTGCCACACTTCTGTGCAAGGCCGGTCCAGGGGAACCTGGCCATACAGGGAACCCACATGTGGCTCCACCAGTGCCACCAGGTTCACGAGTTCAACCTGGCTCCAATTTGGTGCCCTCACAGTGCTCCAGTGTGGCATGCTTGATTCTGCAATGGGAATCCAAAATACCGCTCGGTGGTGCAAGAGCCGTATGTGCTGTGGGTGCGCGACTCGCTTGATGATACGCTGCCATCCCCAACCGCGCATGCCCCAGTGATGCATGATACAGCTGGGGCAGCACTGGCATGTGCTGCAGGCACCCGGAGGGTCAAAGGACACTCATGGGGTCATATGTCAGCATGCACACCATGCATGGTGCGCAATAGGGGCATGTGTGTCCCATGGTCCATGTGCCAATGGTGCATGGGCACCATATGGCATACAGTGCATGAGCGCCACATGCCCAATAGTGGCAGAGTGCTGTACCACATATGGCGCACTGTGCGTAGGATGTGCCATCGATGTATGCGATGTCAGTGCGTGCATGCGCACTGCCAGGCCTAGTGCACATGTCATACAATTGCACCATGGCTTGTGCATGTGCATTACCAATGCGCCATGTGCAACTTTGCAATATTCAGCTGGAATATGCAGATGGGCTGATCAGCATATCCGCTGTGCATCAGAGGCATTTGCATCTCATTACAGTTGCGCATCCCCTCATTTGCATGTGATGCACTATAAAGGCGCCATGGGACTGCACAGGCAACAGACCAGTATTGCATCCTTCAGAGGTAGGGCACCAGGCTGTGGGCCTGTCGGGACAGTCGATTGGGAGGGTGTTGTGTGTTGTAGCCATCACTGACCACATGTTCATACCCACAGGAATAAGCATGTCGGAACACGAGGAGGTTGAGGAGCAAGGGCCAGCACGGAAGCGCAGGCCCAACTTCACGAAGGCAGAGAGCGATGCCCTGTTCGATGCCTACCTGGACCAGGAACCCCTCCTGAGTGGCTCAACAGGCACCCCACAGGCCAGGGCGACTGCATGGTAGGGAGTGGCCAGTGCTGTGAACCAGCAGGGCAGCCATCAGAGGACAGCACAGGAGTGCAAAAAGAAGGTAGGCATGGACCAGAGGAGGATTAAGGATAAGGTGGTCACCATTCGGGCTCCATGTGCTGCCACGGGTGGTGGACAGCCTGATGTACCACAGCTGATGCCTCAGGAGGAGCTGGTGGTGGCGTCCATGTGGCACAGCGCTGTCGAGGGTGCACCCGGTGGAAGATTCCAGATGGGAGGCAGCCCATCACTGCATGGTAGGTACAGCAGCACCTGTGGAAGGGAGGCAGGGGTGTGTGCCAGTGGCACTAACATGTCTGTGTTCCTTTACAGCTCCAGAGCACCTGCATGCAGCAGCAGGGGTGGGGGTGACCACCATGGGGGCGGTTCCGGACCTGGAGAACCATCCATCCACCTCCACCAGAGTCTGGGGTCCAGACTACAGTCAGCCCATACCCACTGTCTGACCGGATGCCTGTGGCATGGTTGCGGACGAGGCCCTGGCAGTGTTTCAGCAGGATGCCAGCCATTGCGTCCAGTATGCTGAGACACAGATCAGGGCAGGGTCCAGGACCGATGATGACGTGACTGTTATCCTGGACAGTGGTGTTGCCAATTGGGGGAGGCACCCCTACCACACACCCAACATGGCAATGCAGATGGTACACTGGTGGCGTTAGTCCACCCACCGGCTGCAATGCCCGGTCACGCTGTGGGCACCAACGGTGTGGCGCAGTCTGAAGGGGGTGGTGGTGGTGGTAGTGCAGCCACCCCAGCGCCGTTACATGAACAGTGGCCGGAGGGGCAGCAGCGGCAGCAGGATGGGGCCGAAAAGGGGCCGGGTGCAGTGGCCACTGACGTTGCATCGCAGACTGAACAGCCCCGAGGAGGCCCCGCTGTGCAGCCCCCACCAGAGCGGGAGGCTGTGCTGCAGGATCACACAACATCCATGGGTCGGCGCAATGCCCATGCCCCCCAGGGCGCCGACCCCTTGACAGAGCACACTCATCTGCTACGGACCTCCATGGAGCAACAGATGCTGATTGTGGCAGGGCTGTGTGCACTCCGCACAGAGCTGCACTAGTCTGCAGGGTGGTGTGACCGGGACTATGAGCAGCTCCTGGCCGAGTCCACACGCATGCGGGAGGACAAGCCCTCAGCCCTGGATCGGCTTACCGCTGCGGTCACGGCCAGCCTGGCACTACTGGCCACCCTGATGCATGGCCGTCCACCGCAGACCCCGTAGAGTGCAATCTCCACCCCTCGGTCCTGGCATCATGTGACCCCATCATTGTTGACACCGGGATCCGCTGTGGGCATTCCGGGCATGCCTGGAGCGGGCCTGTTCGGGAGCCTGCAGACACCTGCTAGGGACCAGTCGCATTCCAGCAGTGACACACCTAGGGGACCATCAGTGACACCCCCTGTGGCCATTGCACAGCCTGCGACTGCTGGGCAGTCTCAGCGGGGCCTTCCACATGTCCATAGTGGCCGTGCAACCGCACAGTGGTCCTGATCTGCCACCCTGTCCGCTGTCTGCTGCAGCTCTGTGTGCACATTGGTGTGCATGTGCATTCCAGGTACATGTCATCCATGGTCCATGCCACACACCCACCTTGTGCACAGCCACCCAGCTGCTGGTCACTGTGGCATGTGCATGATGATGTCAACACAACACCGGCCACTACTGTGCACTGGTGTTCAGCATCTGACACATGCCTGTTGGCGGCCTCTGGGTGTGCATGTTGGCATCTGTGTGCATGTGCATGTGTGTGTGGATGTGTGTAGGGGTGTGTGGGTGGGGTCTACAGTGCTGTACAAGGTGCTTCCATGGAGTCCCGTCCCATGCCCATCCACACTATCCTCCAGCCGTGTATGTCATGGGGCCCAGCCTTGCATGCCTGTGTACTGTGCCATGGACCCTGGGACATGTGTGTGGTCATGTTCACCTACCTGCGTGCACCGTAGTGCTCCTCTGCAATTGTGCCCCCATGCTGCTGGGCCATTCTGTTCAGCCGGGGTTCCCATTGCCCAGGGGAGACTGCCCACTGCTGCCTGGCCTGGTGTCCGCATCATCCCCACTGCTGTTCCCCTCTTCGACCTCGATGGCTATAGGCATAAGGGAGCAATACAGATGAGTATGACTAGATAGGCCACTGACAGCAAAGGACAATGGCACATTTATAAGGTAGAAAAAGAAATGGGCAGACTGGATGGGTCTTGCAGTCCTTATCTTCCATCAACTTCTATGTTTCTATGCTATCCCACGGTCAGTGGCTATGTTGTGTAGCATACAACAGGCCAGGAAAAGGCCACAGGCCTTCAAGGGGCTGTACTGTAGGGCACTGCCAGGCCTGTCCAGGCAATGGAACCATGCGTTCAGCAGCCCAAACACACACTCGATGATGTTCCATGTGCTGGCATGTGCCTCATTGTATCGCTCCTGCACTGGGGTCGACGGGCATGGGGTGAGCAGCCAGGGCCTGAGTGGGTATCCACCATCACCTGTGTGGAGATATTTGTGGTTAGCATGGTAGTCTGTGTGGCTGCCCCCCCTGCCTACCCAGCCACACCCTCTGACACCCCCGGTCTAGCATCCCCCACACCCTGCCCTGTTATGCCAGGCTGCCCATTCCAGCTGCATGCTCACCTACTAGATGGCCAGTAGGGATGTCCCCACTCTTGAACCTGTGGCACAGTGCTGACTGGTGCCAGATGAAGGCATTGTGTGCTCCAAGAGGGTGTGTGGCACAGACATTGATTATGCGCTCCCTGGCATCACACACCACCTGGCAGTTGACACTGGGGTAGCCCTTCCTGTTGATGTAGGCCACCCCCTCCAGCCCAGGTGGTATACAGATGCCTACAGGGGTGCAGTTGATGGCCCCTAACACACCAGGCATACGTGCCACCCCATGGAACTCTTGCATGTTCACTGTATGCTCTGCCTGTGTGCTGGGGAAATGGATGTATTCCACAGCATGTGGCAGCAGTGCATTGAGGAATTGTTTGAGGAGCCATGATGCAACCAACTGGGTTATGCCTGTGGTGTCCCCTGTTGGTCTCTGGAAGGTGCCCATAGCAAGCAGGCACATGACAGCCATGACCTTGGTCTCCATCAACAGGGCATGGCTCCGTCTTGTGGGTGCCTGCATCTCATCACTGCACAGCTCAGAGAACTGCCTCAGAATTGCCTGGTTCAGGTGGTACTGGCCCACAATCTCAGTGTCACTGTACTGTTCAAAGGTGGTGTGGGCACGGTACCACCTATTCCGGGCATACCACTGCTGGGCCCTTCCATGGTGACGCTGCTCTGCCTCCTGCCTCCTCACACCCCTCATTACTGTCTCCATCTGGAAGATTGCACTGGCCATGGCCTGACCTGTCCTGCCCCCCCAGGCGGCTGTCCCCCCGGGCACCCCCGGCTGTGTGCTGCTGCATGTGCCCCTGCACTGGGCACACACCTGTGTTGGGGGTTCCCTGCTGGTGGCCTGTTGGCTGTGGCCTCTGCCTCCCACCCATCTGGGTACTCCCACTGCCACTCCGATGTCCGGGCCCACAGGCTCACGCTGCCATTGCTGCCCCCACAGATGTCTCACACACACACATACACACACACACACATACACACACACTGGGATGCTCACACAGACACAGGTACTTTCAGGATCATACGCCCTGTCCCACAGCCTGTTGCACTTCCTGCCTCTGTGCTTGTCTTGCACCCCTGATGCTGCCCTGCCTGGCCACTGGCTCTCTCTCTGTTTCTCTCTGTCTCTCTCTCTGTCTGTCTCTCTCTCTTTCCCCTGCTCCCTGTGGTACAGGCCTCCATCCCCTGCTTGCTCCATCTTTTTATGGGCTCAAGTTTGCTCCACGCATGTCCCTGTTACTCCACGCTTGCGCCATCGGCTTGCTGTTAAATATCGCACTGCACCGCTTATTCATGGCTATGCCCCCTACACTTGCACATGCTTTCATTAGGGTTGCACATTGGCACACTGTGATTTGGACCACGTACCTGCTCCCACTGAATATTGCTTATTGACGCACTTCCACACTTGCGCAAGTGCATCTCAGTTGCGCACTGCACAACTGCTTTGAATATCCCACCCAATGCATTTTTGCTCTAGATTTTACTTACAATATGGGACACTTCAATCCAGGGGGTACCTACAATGCACTGGGGCTCCTGCCCTGGGACAATCATTCTATAAGGTACTAATCCTCTTTATTCATAACAATTTTTACACAGGGCTGTATTGAGAAGGGGCCTAGAGCTGTAGTCTTACAGCTGCCCACCCTCCTGATGCTACATGGGATTGCTGTTACCATCAAATAACTAGATTGGGGTGAACTCCATTCAAAGTAAAATATTTTCAGCTGAAAAACTGCTTTTCATTTCTTTTATTCCACACCAAAAAGGTCCGGGCAAGTTTCATGGCCACCACCACTTCCTCAAGCTTGACTTTCTGCGTATATATCTCATGTGTGTTCCCACCTCTGCTGGTCACAGGTAGAGGGCAGATAGCTACCTACCTTCACTGGGACACAAGAAAGCATGCCCTTCCTCTCTTTACAAGGGTATAAAGTAATAAAGTAATATGTGAAGGACCACAAGGGTCTACTGGGGTGAGTGTGCAAGCAGGCTCTTCCCCCTTGCTAGTTGAGTCTAGTTACTAGAGGGTTAAAAGTATGTAGTAGAAGCCCTGATTCCTGGAACTTTATGGGCTCCCTTTCCAGTTTTATAAGATGTTGTCCACTGTGCATGTCTGCACATGTAAGGGCTATACAAATTCTGGGAAGATGTTTGCCACTCCCATCCACATAAATATGGAGAGGCCTATGCACCAGTCAGTTTTGACTGGGCTGAGTTCTGAGCCTCATTTCAGAGGAGTGCAACATCCTGACCTGAGAGGGACTAGAAGCAGAGAGAGAGAGAGAGAGAGACAGTCCAGCAGCTTTGGCCCCCTCCTGGGGGGGGAGGGGGTTGGCTTGAAGCACCAATAAAGGAGAAAGAAGAAGAAAGAGCAGGAAGATCTAGAGTACAGAACAACAGAGAGAGAGAAAGAGAGAGAGAGATAGAGAGAAGACTAATCCAGAGATCCTCACAAATAAGGCAGAGTTTTTAGTGGAGAAGTAGTAGATATTTATCATGGGAATCACCCAGAATCTGTGAGGGACCCCTGTTTTGCGTTGGAGGAAAATATCTTGGGCCAGAAGACTGAACAATGGTAGTTGGGAGAAATCCTCAACTTACAGTTGTTGAGTTGCTCCAGCTGTGGAGGTCACATTTGTGTACTGAGTATGGCCCATCAGGTATGTGTCTGTGTCCCAAAGGAGCTCAAGAAAGTTACCCTTTATGAGCTGGAAGAGCTGAGGGTAGGTTGCATGGACTGTAGGGAAAGGTACTCTATTAAGTAAGGACTTCCAGGGGATGGTAACAGCAACTCTATCTGTCTTTGTTTACTATGTGAGTTCAGGTTGCCATTTAACTTCCATCTTTTATTTTATATCTTGAATCATCCTCAAAAACTTGGCAAAATTGATGCCCTTAAATAACTAGATTAGGATGAACTCCAATCAACATAAAATATTTCCAGCCAAAAAACTGCTTTTCATTTCTTTCATTCCACACCAAAAAGGTCCAGGCAAGAGTTTCATGGCCACCACCACTTCCTCAGGCCCCACTATACAGTGCTGTTCTTGTTATTTAACCCCTCCTTCAGTTTTTCACAGCATCCTTCAATCTCTATTTTTTTTTGTTTTTCTTTTCCAATGTTTAACTTATTCACAGTCCACTTCCACGTGGATCCTCTCTTATGGTGCCTTCAAATTCTCCTCCACTTTCCTTCTTGGCTGCACTTTCTTGTAGCACCCTCACTCTGATATTCACAACTTTTTTTTTTTTCCTGACCTAGCGTCTCTGTGCTTGTTTCATGGTACCCTTGCTCTAGTACTTGTGGTTAAGCTATTCTCTTGGCATTTCAACAATGCTCTGAGGGTCTGGCCAACTTTGTGGTTACAGAAAAAGAAAAAAAGTTGTGAATATCAGAGTTGGCCTCCCAGGGGCTACACAGGTTTGTACAGTTTTGCTGGTTTTGCACAAAATAAATATATTTGGACAAAATGACTATGTTTGAGTCACATCTGTGGTTAGAGTGCCGAGTCCTTGCTGGCTGCTTATCTTTATTAGAACTTTTGAGCATCAGCCCAGAGGGAGCGACCCTTTGTGCAGCCCTTTATTTTGGGCAGTTTTTGTCTTAGTTTTAGAAGTTAAATACTCCAAAAATGGCGTTAACTGAATCCCTGATCCTCACTACTGTCTTCTCCTCTCCAGCTGTTGAAAGTAAACAACCTAAATACATGTATACAAGCTAAATGGCTGGGCAGCAATCAACACTCTTAAAGAGGGAATCCAGCCAATATTTCTGGCACCAATAAAGGTCAGAATTTGGATCAGCATATCCCCAATCAGCTTCATGCCAAAAATTAGATCTCTAAGTTACTTTGTTTAAAAGTTACAAGTCATTTTGTAACCCTAAATTTACTGCCTGTTCAAAAAAGCCAGTTTCAGTGAAGAGCTACTGATGATGTCATAACCAGAACATGCAGCCTACTGTAGTTCTCCATGCAAGCTGCCTTACAGGATTTACAGGATTTCTCTCACATCAGATGCAACTGCAGTAGTAGTAAACATCTGAAAATGAAAAGCTGACACTGGGCAGGTCAGGGCATGCATTTCCATAATGTGCAGATGTAAGGTACAGTACTTCAGAATGTTATGTTGGGAGGGGGTGGATGCAGCAGTAAACATGACTTTAGAAAAACAAAGTTGTGTGCAATTTTTAGAATACCGCAGGAATGAGATTTCAAAATTACATCAGGTTGCAACTGTAGAATGCAGCAATGGCACAATTTCAGAAAGTAGCTAGGGCACACAATTTTGGAATGTGGCAGGGACATTAAAATTCATAATGTGGTAGTGTCACATTTTTTTTAGAATATGGCAGAGATACAGAATTTTGAAATGTGGGAGACACAGGGATATGTAATTTCATAATGTGTCATAGATGCATAAACTTGGCATGCGGTGGTGATGCACAATTTCAGAAAGTGGTCCGGATGCTTGATTTCAGATTGTGCTGGCAACATGCAATTTCATAATGTGGCATGGACACAGAATCTCAGAATGTGGCGATGATGCAATTTCAGAACGTGGTAGTCACATACAATTTCGAAATATGGCAGTGAGGCTCATTTTCAGAATGTGGTAGGGGCATTCAATTTTAGAATCTGGTAGCAATGCACATTTTCAGAATGTTTCAATTACAGACAGTTTTGGAGTGTGGAAGTTTACACACAATTTTGGAATGTGGCAGGAACATACTATTTTAGAGTGTGGTGGAGATATGTAATTTCGGAATTCAAATAAAATGTATTTTTAAAAAGTGCTATTCATGTGTGAACAGAGCACTTGTACAGTATTCAATAAAATCCAAGTTAAAACAGCTATACAATTAAAACATGTCAACAGCAATCATTCATACAAAATCAAAAAAAGCAAGGCTAAAAAGATAGTTTTTCAGTGCAGTTTTAAAACTCTCCATGGTCAGGCACTCCCTAACCCAATGAGTTAGAGAATTCCACAGGATGGGAGCCACAAATGCAAATGCCCGGGCCCCAGGGGTCTTCAAACACACCCTGGGAATCTCTAACAATCCCTTGTCAGTAGAGCAGAGCGGGCGGAGGGGGCGGTAAAGACACAGAAAGTATTGCGAGTAACATGGTCCCTGTCCATGTAGGTCTTTGTAGGTCAGGAAGCCGACATTGAAGGTGATCTGCCACTGAATAGGCACCCAGTGCAGGTGACACAGCACAGGCGTGACA
The DNA here is from genome assembly GCA_016271365.2 of Neoceratodus forsteri. Lineage (NCBI taxonomy): Eukaryota > Metazoa > Chordata > Ceratodontiformes > Ceratodontidae > Neoceratodus > Neoceratodus forsteri. The sequence continues at coordinate 1,255,115,450 of CM057459.1, read as the reverse complement.
TGGCACAAGGAAGGGAGCCCTGTCAATAGCCTGGCTGCAGCATTCTGCACCAGCTGCAAGTGGTGGATATCAACCCACGGTATCCCTAGGTACAGGGAGTTGCAGTAGTCAAAGCGGGAGGTCACAAAGGCATGGACCAGTGTTGGAAGGTCATCAGGCGGAACTAGGTGTTTAGTCCGGGTGATATTCCTCAGATGGTAAAATGAGGTATTGATGACGGACGACACCTAAGATTTAAGTGTCAGTCCCTCGTCAAAAATAACACCCAGATTTTGCACCCATTTAGAGGCAATCAGCTGGCTGTCACCAAGCCAAATCCCAGAAGGCTCACCAGCTGAAAGCCCTTCTACTCAACGACCTGGGTCCACTACCAGAACCTCAGTCTTGCCCAGATTCAACCTCAACCAGTTGGTAGTCATCCAATCCTGGATCTCAGCAAGGCAGTTGTTAAAGACTGAGATGGCTTCATCCTGTTCGGGCACAGGACATGTATAGCTGAGTATCATCTGCATAGCAGTGAAAACTCAGCCCATACTGCCTCACAATGTCTCCCAACAGCAGCATATACACCGCAGCCAAGATGGGTGACAAGGTGGAGCCCTGAAACACCCCACACAGCAGGGAGAATGGGTCAGAGGAATAAATCCCTGACACCACTCTCTGAAACCTGCCAGTGAAGAAGGACTGAAACTATCTGAGGACTGTACCAAGCAGTCCACAGATCAGCCACAAGCACTTCATCAACACACCATGGTCCATGGTGTCGAACACTGCAGAGAGATCAAGGAGGATCAAGATGGAGTGGGTCTTCCAATATCTTGCTATCAGGAGATCACTGAGTACCCGAAATAGGGCCATCTTGGTACTATGCTTCTTCCGAAATTCGGACTGTAGAGGATCATAGATGTCATGGATGGTAAGATGATCCTACAGTTGCAGCATGACCACCTTCTCAATAACCTTGCCTATAAAGGGCAGGTTAGAGACAGGTCTGTAGTTAGTGAGCTAATCTGGGTCAAGGGAGGATTTCTTAAGGAGAGGTGTCACCACCGCCTCCTTCAGGGTGTCTGGGAACACACTTGTCTTCAACGAACACCAGACTATCTCAGCTAGGACTGGGCTAATAATCTCAACACACCCCACGAGGAGGCGAGTTGAGCCCGGATCCAAACCGCAGTAAGTCGGCCGCATACTCTGGACGATCTTCATGACATCCACGATCGCCACCCAGTCAAAACAAGGAACTGTAACCTCCCACCAACTGCTGCAACACTCATTAGAATGAGCTGTGCTAATCTCGGATCTGATGTTGGCAACCGTATCTGCAAAGAATTGAGAAAACAATTTCACACTTCTCCTGTGACAATACTCTTCGAGACTGCAGACCAGCTGGACTGCATGGTCTGTCCACAGTTCGAAGGAGTTGAACTGGTCAACTCTGAGCAGCAGCAATCTCCCTGGAAGGAACTCTGCCTTCTTACGGGAGATGACAGATTGATAGTCTTTATAGTGGGCCATCAATCTAAGTCTGTTGGTATCAAGGTCCGAATTCTGCCAGCACCATTCCATCCTTCATCCTGCTTTCCTCATCTCCCTCAAGGTCCCATCAAACCATGGGGATCGAGGGCGAAGGGTGAGGGGGCAAATGTGAACAGGAGTTATGGAATCCAGAGCCTCAGTTACAGCCCAATTATAAGCCTGTAACTGTGGAATGTAGTGGTGGTGCACAATTTTGGAATGTGGTGGTGATGCACAATTATATAATGTGGTGGTGCTGCACAATTTTGGAATGGAGCCATGATGCACAATTTCAGAATGTGGTAGTGATGCACAATTTTAGAATGTGGCAGTGATGCCCAATTTTAAAATGTGGCAGTGGTAACCAGCCCGGTGGCACTGAGAGTTGAGGCACTGGATGCCACACCTTGCGCCATGCCAGTGACCCAGTTTAGGGAACAGACTTGGGCCACTGGGGACTGGTGGTGGGGAAGGATTGAGCATCACGTGGCTGCTCTCCTTCCTTTGGGGTGGGTGAGGGACATGCGCTATAGTGACATCTGGCGGAGGTTAGGTGCTCCACAGATGTGGGCATACACAGGGGAGGATCATGGCAGATATCTGCATGTATGTGCATTGATGTCATTGCACAACCAGCTCCTTAGTCAGAAAAAATGGTGGAAAATCAATGGGGCAACCTTGGCGGCAGATGTCCAACCCTACACCCCTGGAGTTATGTAGCATCTTCAGTGATGTTCAGTTTTGGAATTTGATGATGACACAGATTCAAAATGTCGCAGTGACGTAGAGTTTCAGAATGTGGCAGTGATGCACAGTTTTGGAATGTGATGATGACACGCAATTTCAAAATGTGGTGGTGACAGTTTCTGAATGTAACAGTAATGCACAATTTTGGAATGTGGCAGTGACACAGTTTCAGAATGTGACAGTGACGCATAATTTTGGAATGTGGCAATAATGCACAGTTATGGAATGTGTTGGTGATGCACAGTTTCAGAATGTGACAGTGATGCATAATTTTGGAATGTGTCATTGACGCACAGTTTCAGAATGTGGCAGTGACAAACAGTTTCAGAATGTGGTGGTGATGCACAGTTTCATAATATGGCGGTGATGCACAATTTTGGAATGTGGCAGTGATGCACAGTTTCAGAATGAGATGGTGATGTACAATTCTGGATTGTGGCGGTGATGCATAATCTTGGAATGTGGCTGGGTTGCATAATTTTAGAATGTGGCTGGGGTGCACAATATCAGAATGTAGTGGGTATGTGATGCACAATTTTGAAATCTGAGGGGTGCATACAATTATGGAATGTGGCCGGGACAGGCAATTTCAGAATAAAATGGTATGTCTTATCACATTCCAACTGTGTCCATCCCCCATATATTCTGAAATTGCCAGTCCCTGCCAAATTCCTTGATGTGTGTTCCTGTCATGTTCTGTGATCGTGTCCCACCACATTATAAGATGATGCATCCCTGCCACATTCCAAACTTGCATGTCCCCCACAGCATTTTAGAATTGTGTAACACCTTGACGTTTTATACCTTGGTTCAGTGCTGCATTCCAAACCACCTACTAACACATTCTAAAGTATATACCATGCAACTGAACATTTTGGAAACACAAGCACTGCAGACAACCCTATGTCAGTTTTTTTAAGTGGTTACTTCATCTACAGTTTCTTAAACGTCAGAGAAATAGGTCCAATAAGGTTGCAGACAGGGAGGACTAGACTGTTATCTCTGGTTATGACATCATTAGTGGCTCTTCACTGAAACCGGCTTTTTGAACAGGGTGTGAAATTAGGATTACAAAATAGCTCATACCTTTTCAATTAAGTAATGTAGAAACCTAACTTTTGGTATGAGATTTATTGGGGGTATGCTGATTCTTAATTCTGCAATGTAGCACATTTGGCTGGACTCCCTCTTTAATAGAATTATCAAGGTAGATATCTAGCTATCCCCAATAGCCATATTACTGGATGACTAAGATGAGTTCCCAGATCTAGCAGCCAGCCAGAAGAAACTGATATTTACGGCATTAAGTTGTATGAAACTTTCTATATCAAAGATGTGGAAAAGCCAGCAGACCCTGACAGATGTGATTTGGCTGAACACAATGTCTGAATGCATAGCCACGCAAAAGCTGGTGTACCAAACCAGAGGTCAGACAGAGGGTATGAAAAAGTTTGCAAAGGGAAAGGGGCAGTCCTCCTGCAGTGAAGCCCCAAGGAAGTAGCAGTAAATCACAAACACCTATCAAAACTCAACTGAGCAGTGCTAAAAACAGTTAACTGCTGGCAAGGCTATGTAAAGCACAAGTGGTGCTTTATATGGGAACCAAAAAAGAAACCACTGCACAACTACCCCAATGCTTTGAACCTTATGGTTCTTCCTCAGGAGGTGGGGGTGCACCGAACACACCTCACTTAAACATTGAATAATTAAGGGTGCAGTCACCCCATAACATTGATCAAAGTGCAGAATCATGAATTTTAAATATGTAAATAACAATAATACACCCCCAAAAATGAAAGATTTATAAAAACAAGATAATCAAAAAGAGATGACTAATCTAAACACTAGATAAACAGCTACTAATACATGTTGAATATTAAATATCGTATACTAATAAAGTATAACAACAATTGCAGGTGGAATGATACATATTAACAAGAACCAAATAGATGTGATCCCATAATCTTCTCTGAAAGAAGGCTAATTCAACCTAAATAGTGAAAGAGAAAGGAAAAAGTTAATTTTTCAAAAAAACACCTATTAAAGACCACCAGTATTAACCAGTATGAAAGAGAATTCATCAACCAATTCATCAACGCCTATGTCTCTGACAAAAGCAAGGGTATCAGGAGTAAGATGGGTCTCTTTGCGGATGACTCAAAACTGGAGGCAGTGGTGGATGGGGAGGAGGGAAGGGTGGCCCTACAGGGGGACCTGGAGGCTCTGGAAAGGTGGTCTAGAAAGTGGAAGCTGAGGTTCATTGCAGGGAAATGCAAGGTACTGCACCTGGGAGTCAGAAACCCGGGCCAAGTGTACACCCTGGGAGGGGGATGCTACAAGTCTCAATGGCTGAGAGGGACCTGGAGGTGGTGGTGGATGTCAAGATGAACAACTCGGAGACTTGTAGGAGGGCAGTGGCCAAGGCCAACAGGATGCTGGGATGCATCGCTAGGGGGATCACCTCCAGAAGGAGGGAAGTGACACTCCCTCTGTATAACTGCTTGGTGAGGCCACAACTCAAGTACTGCATGCAGTTTTGGAGGCCATACTTAAAGAGGGACATCGAACTCCTGGAGAGGGTCCAGAGGAGGGTAACCAAAATGATCTGGGGCTTGGGGGACAGGACTTATGGGGAGAGGAACGAACAGCTAAATATGTACACATTGGAAGAGAGAAGAGACCGGGGGACATGATAGAGGCCCTCGCACATGACGGGGTATTAGGGAGGAGCAGTCAGGGTGTTCAAGGAAGGAGAGAAGGGCAACTAGAGGGAATGGGTGGAAGAAGGACGGGGGGGGGGAGATTCAGGGGAGAAAGGAGGAGGTGCTACTTCACTGAGAGGGTGGTGGAGCCATGGAATGCGCTGCCCAGGGGGCTGGTGGAGGCGTTCAAGAGAGGGTGGCACAGGTACAGGGGAAGGATTCTGGAAGCAAAGTCCTGTGCAGCAAGAATATCTGGGACTGGGAAGGGAGATACCAGAGAGGGCGAGGGGGGCAGCAAGGTCAGCTCCCAGGGCGGGGGCTGACCAAACGAGCAGACACGAAAGACCGTTAGGCCTATTCTGCTGGCATTTTAGTATGTTAGTATGTAACCATACATACAATCAGCTTGTTTCAAAAATTATTTTAAGAAAGGGGTAATGTCCCACACATCATTTACACCTGTTGGTGCAAGGGCTCCCAAATCATAAATTAGTTTATTCTCCCTTTTGAGCAATTCATTGAGCCTATTACCATGTCTCAGTCTCAGCTTCAGGGGAATGTGGTCTATTCCTATACAGCATATGGACCTAACATTCCCTTAATGATGCATCAACAAGTGGAAACCCACCGCTGTATCCCACCTCTTGTTTGTAATGGAACGAGCATACTCCTAGATCCTGTCTTTCATAGGTCTAGTGGCTCAACCTACATACAAGACAGGGCAAGAAAACCATAGTGTGTAAGCAACGTACTCAGAACGACAAGTAATAAGATGCCTTATCTCATAAGTAGAACTATTAACGGGGTTAACAAAATTGTAACCCTGTTTGGCATAAGCACAAGCAGTGCAATTTGCACAATAATGAAATACTATCGGACAGGGTGGAAATCCAGGAGGAGGACTGGTATGAAGAGTTCTCCTATATACAAAATGGCTCCTCATCAAACTGTCCCTAGGACAAGAATGTTTTCTGTTCACTGCTCTTGGACATAAACCCACAGAATCCTTTAGATCTTGATCAGCAGAGAGAACTCCCCAATGTTTTTTTCATTATACCAGCAAAAGAGGGGGCTGTGTCATTGAAATCAAGCACCGAATTGATCTATGCTTGGTCCGGTGTAGTTTTTGGCTTAGGTACAATAAGATCTGCCCTACTGCTATCATCAGCTCTGGTTTGGGCTTGATCTAATAAGTCATTATCACAGCCAGGTTTCAAACACCTTTTTATGTCACTGTCATGTTTTTGGTATGTAAAGTAATCAGACTGATTTCTGTGAGCTAGCAGAAAATACCCATACAGAATACCTCTAATGAGGTGTTTGGGATGGGAACTCTCTGCTTTCAATAACGTATTACCCAAAGTGGGTTTCCTGTAGTTTTCAGTGTATACCAATCTATCAGGTACTCCCTGTAAAGTAAGATCTAAAAACTGGAGATATATACCATCAAATGGGCGACTGCAAATTAGCGACTCATATTTGTGCAAGACTATTTGAGCACCCAGCAGTAACGCAACTGGGGGTATATGGCGATTGCATGGATAGCGAGTGCTAGAGGGATGTAATGGTGACAGCGAATGCTAGGGGAGCTGTGCTTCTCCTGGTGAAGTATGGCAATGAGGCCTGCAACTGCTGAGCTGTCCACTTTGCATGGTGGGTAGGTCATGGACTGCTGCAGTGGTGGTCCCGGGTTCAGGACTTCCAGTAGGTAATTTTTTTTTCTCAAAGGTGTTGGCTGTTAGAATTTTTATGTATCCTCACTGTGTTCCCTGTACTGATGGTGCCCCAGCTGCAGTACTTCCTCCTGTGTATTTCCCTTTCCCCCAGTGTCCACACCTCCCTGGAGTTGATTACATTATTTGGGGGTGCGAGGGGGCTTGTCCCCCACAAAGGGGGCTGTGGTTAGCATAGCCCCCACATTAAATGTTAAGATAAATGTCCATGTGGTCGCCTTATTGGCATTCAATTATGTGGGTATGGGGCCGATTTTTCTTTCAGCAAAATGTACTCGCTGTTGTGCGAGTGGCCATAGAAAAAAATCGCCCTTATGACATGGAATCAAAACTAGATATCTGTGGGATGCCATGTATGTGTGAAGGTTAAATTCAATTCATTGTTATTGATGTACTCAATAAAATCTGCATCTTCTTGTCTGCACCTCGCCAAACAATAATAATTTGATCAACAAATTGACCCTAATACTTAATGTACTGACAACAGGGGGTTGGCAATGGAGTCATAGATGGACACCTCCTCCCACCAACCCATAAAAAACTTGTCATAGGGCCCGGTGGCGCTGAGGGCTGAGGCATTCTGCCTTACCTCATGCTATGCTGGCGACCCGAGTTCGGGAACGACCTTGGGTCACCGGGGTGCCGGCACAGGGGGGAGGGTAGGAGCAGGATTGAGCATTGGCTCTCCTCTCCTGGGAGGGAGGGTGGTCCATCCGCAGTCCTGCCATCATCAGATGGAGGTCCCATGGCATGCATAGGTGGCAATGGAGTGATTGGTAAGGTGGGGCATCCCGCAGTACATGATGTGCGCATGCCTCCACGCACGTGCATCACATCAGGGATGCAAGGGGACTGGGATCGTGGAGAAAATGAAAAAAGGCAACTAAAATACCTACGGGAAAAAAAAATTGTCATAGAACAGCACCATCAATGACCCCATTCCTGTGTCACATATTTGTTGGTAATACTGTTTGTCAAAAATGAAATGGTTCATACTAAGAATGAAGTCAGTAGCCTTTAACATAAAGTCTGAATTCAGGACATTTGCGGTATCCAACTTATCCATGAAATACTTAACGGCGCTGAATCCCAAAAGATGCTGGATACTGGTATAGTGTGAACTCACATCAATAGTGAGCCACGAATAATCAGCATCCTATTTGAAATTACTAAGGACCTCCAGCACCACCATTGTATCCCTAAGGTATGATAGAAGAATAGTCACTATATCTTGAAGAAAACTATCTATACAAATAGAGAGATTTTCACGCAGTGATTCACCTGCTGAAACAATGGGTCTACCAGGCAAGTACTAGAGGTTCTTATGCACCTTAGGTAAGGTGTAAAAGGTAGATATTCTAGGGGTTTCACACCTAAGGTACTGCAACTCTGGTTTGGTGATATGGCCAAGTGAAATGATCTCTCCAAAAACTGATGTAATTTTGTCTGGAAATTGAATGTTGATCCTCATTTAATTTTTGTAATGTTTAGTGGTGTTTAATTGTGAGACCACTTCATTTTTACAGTATTCTGTGTCCATAACTATGACCAAGCCCTCTTTATCAGAAGACTTGATAATAATATTGGAATTCTGTTGTAATTCCCAATTGGCTTCATATTCCTCTTGAGAAAATTTTTTTTCCGATGAACCAATGGACTGGATAGCAGCTCATCTACATCTCGGTTCACAAGATTTTCAAATGTCACTGTCGCTGGTGAACTTCATTTTGACAGATAAAAAGTAGACTTCAGTTGGAAAGATTTCCTTTTGTTTGTAAATTTCACATCAGCTGTATTCTGGTGCTGTTTTTCTAGGCTAAACCAAGCTACGGCATCTTCTAGGTCAGTGTCAATATGTGGAGATATATCAGTGGCCCAGATAACCTCCATAGATATAACCGTGATATCCAAAATATCAGATGTTGCAACAGCCAAATCTTGACAACTCATTCTGAATCTCTTACTGCAGTTTTTTTTAGGTGTAATTCCCTGTATGCTTTTTCAAGAGCAACATTAACAGAAAATGTGTCAACTGATTTATCTGGAACAAATGACAAGCCTTTGCCTAATACATTCATTGAGCTTCGAGGAGATGTATAAGAACAAATTCAGGACTGAGGTTTAATTCTAAGATTGTGCTTGCTGGATTTTTGTGGCTTTTCTTTTGTGTTTTTTTCACCCCTACAGCCTCTGTGTTGGATATTGTTTGGCTTGTTCTGCATTGCTCGAACCTTCTGCCTAGCTCCCCCTACTGGTTTATTCATCGCGAGTTGATCTTCTACTTAAAAAAAAAAACAGAGAAAGATTTTCCAATGTATCGCTTGTATTGCGTTGTCTGGTAGATGGTCTAGCATTGGCTCTATTGCCTTGATGGTGCTGATTTCTACTTTTAGAACATCCATGTGAAAACCGTGATGTGATCTTATCCCAATTATAAACCACAGATGAGGAATAATCACCACTATCCCTATTGTACTTCGTCTACTTGCATGCAATTACATATTTTTCATGACTTGCCACTTGTTTAGGCAGTCTCTCATTTAATTTAATTTAATTTAATAAATTCTGCTGTTTGAGTTTCTTTTAATAACCCATTTTCCACCTCCTCAATTTCTTTTAATACTCCATTGTGCTTCTCAGCATCCTTGTCTATTAGTATCTTAATAAGTGTTTAAGAACAACTGTCCAAAGCCTTCTCCCATCTCATCCTATAGGTATCCTTTAAAAAGCCTCCTGTTGGGCCCTTATTGATCCTTAGGTGATAAGGAATACATTGCTTGTCTGAATATTTACTTAAACTCAGTTGCTTATAATATAAACTATTCTCATTAATCTTTAGTTTCTCAAGTTATAAAAAAGTCTTGCAGTAATTGCTGATGTTCTGGTCTTGGATGATAATTGGGATCAAAGACATCCCCAGCTCCTTGCCTGTGTGTGATCGATGTTGCCGTGGTTTCAAGTCTGCCTGTGTTATTACCCTCTCCTCAGCTGCTTGTGGCTTCAGCTTATACATTAATCTCAGAGTCCATATCAGAACTCATCCCTCAGCTTGATAAACACTTAGAATGCATTGAACACTTGCAACTTAAAATAGTATATCACTGTTATCACTGAGACTGCAATAACAAGAGTGTAAGATGCAGGAAAAAAAACAGTCAGCAGACAGGTGCTATAAAAGTTATGTAGCTACTTACAATTTCCAAAATGGCTAACAAAACTCTATGGGAGCCAAGTCACTGTAGGAAAGTCAACAATACTGAGCTATGCTCAGAAAATACAAAGACCAATGTCCATGCTCTGGATCACAGAGCTACTCCAACATCACAGTAATGGCGTTCTTGCTGCCAGGACATCAAACAACAATGAGGCACCCAAGGGGGGGGGGTGTCAAGGCACAGTGAAGCCACAAGGAAGCAGCAGTAAATCACAGACAACTATCAAAACACAAATGAACCACATTAAAACAAGTTGGTAACACTTTATTTTAAATGTCATTAACTACACTGTAACTACTGTATAGCTACACTGTAACTGCACTGAAACTACAGTGCAGTTACATGTAATTACTATAGAATTGTTAACTAGTTTCACATTTATGTGTTGTGTAGTTACACAATTTGCATGAAGTAACTAGACTGTAACTGTACTGTAACTACTATGTAGATGTTAACTAGTTTCACATATGTATGTTGTGTACTTACACAATTTGCATGAAGTAATAGTTACACATGCAACTACTACTGTCTCCCTTTTGGCACAAATCAATTTATTCTGACAAGTGTAAGTACACATTTAGTAGTTGTTGCAAAGTGTAACAGAAAATCTGCTGTGCAGCTACAACTGTGTCTCTTCTGGCATTATGTAATTTTTTCTTAAAAGGGCAACTATACATATAATTGTTATTGCAAATTGTAACAGCAAATCTATTGTGTAACTACTATGTTACTACTTTTGGCATTATTAAATTTGTTCTTATAAGTGTAACTACATATGAATGCAGATACTGTGCTGTGTTTCAACAGTCTATGTCTATCTGACATTTATTTATAGGGTAGTCACACAGAAAAACTTAAAAGTGTAATCAGAATGGTAACTAAAATATGATTACAATGTAACTTCAGTCTGCTACACATAAATGCACTGACTGTCAACTCTTCAGATGATGTTCCATGTCTGTATTTCAGTTTTTCATGAAGGTACAGGTTAATAAACATACAGTCTAATACTGTGAATTGATATATAACTATACACAAAAATATTTCATTTGCATAATTACTCATTGGCTTTGTAACAATATTGCAATTAAAAAATAATGGTACTGTTTTCACAGTTAATGCCTAGATAACATATTTGAACGTGTGCAAACTTAAGTTTACCACAAGTCAGTACTGTAGCTGTAATGTAAGTTCTCATTCGGAAATCAGTCCCACATGAACTTACTGCAGACTAAACATGCAATCTAATAATGGACCCTATTCACATAGGTGGCAGGGAATGTGTCAAATGTGCATACCCATGCCTGGCAATCAGCTCCAGCCATCCAATCAGATGGACTGCCCACCAGCAGACTGGATCCTGCACTCTGTGTAGAGTTGTAAATTGTGGAATATGGCTGGTCCTCCCAATATTACTGTTTTCCATTAAGGGGATGCTACTGATCTGCTTGTGTTCACCACTGTGCCCCAGCCCTCATGGCTTTGTCAGAGGGATGGGGTAGCTTAGTGTGAAGGATAGTGCCGTGGCTGCCACCCCATTCTGCTAGTGGAAAGGGGATGTAACGGCTAAGTAAGGGCCCCTGCCTGTGTATCTGGAACCACCCACCACCACTCCACACCGCAGATTGAGGATAAAGCATGGCAAGTAGCCATGCCCCACCCCCAGCCACCCACCTGAACACCATCAGGACAGGGGTGTGGGTACAGAAGAGATGTGGGCAATGGCACAGAAGCAGCACATTTCTTAGTGACTACAACACTGTTACAAGCCAATAAGTATTTATGTAAATGATTGATTTTTATTGTATAAGTAAACAATGTAGTTGTATAGCAATTAACGCTATTAGAGTGCATGTTTATTAAGCAGCAAGTTCATGAGGGAATGATTTCTGAAGGAGAACATACATCAGAACTATAGCATTGACATTTGATCAATGTAAGTGTATAGTAGTTACACCGGTTTTCTTACACTTTATTTTAAGTGTCAGCTTCTGTGTATTTATATTGCAAATACATGTTAGTTAATCATTAATTGTGGAAACAGTGCCACAGAAGCATCACATTGCTTAGTAACTATAGCACTGTAACAACCTTCTTCTTACACTTTATTTTGTTGTTGTTTTACTCTTTAGTAACCAGGTAAGGCCCACTAGGCACAAGTACCTGTTTTCAGGGGCGACCTGGGAGCACTGGGTGGTTAAGTGACTTGTTCAGGGTCACACAGTATGCAAGTGGAGGCTGTGGGAATCAAACCCACATCTGCCGGATGCAGTAAGCTCATTCACAGCTCATTAATCTAACCTCTATCTCTGCCAGCGTCAATTTCTGTGTACTTACTTTGCAAATACATGTTAGTTAGGCATCAATTGTGGAAACAATGCCACAGAAGCAGCACATTCCTTAGTAACTACAACATTGTTACAAGCCAATAAGTAATTATGTAGATTAACAAATTGTATTGTATACCTATTAACAATATTGAACTGCATGTTGTTTTTTGTTGGTCATACAGTATACTGTGGTGGCTCTGGGATTCCAACCCACTTCTCCAGGTTTGCAGGTCAGTGCTCTTAACCACTATGCTAAATTGCAGCAAGTTCATGAGGGAATGATTTCTGAAGGATAACATACATCAGTAACAAGTGTCACTAACTACACTGTAAGTACTGTATAACTACACTGTAATTGCACTACTATGTAGTTGTTAACTGGTTTCACAATACATGCTGTGTACTTACACAATTCTAACAGTGCTGCTTCTGTGGCATTGACCCGCATCTCTACTGTACCCACACCCCTGTCCTGCTGCTGCCCAGGTGGGTGGCTGGGAGTGGGGCAAGGCTACATACCATGCTTTATGCCCGATCTGCTGTGTGGAGTGGTGGTGGGTGGTGCTGGTTACACAGGCAGGGACCCTTCCTTAGCCATTACATGCACTTCCCACTGGCTGAATTGGGTGGGTGCCACGGCACCATCCTTCATACCAACTTACCCTGGCCCTCTGGCTATACCATGAGGGCTGGGGGCATGGGGGTGAACACGAGCATACAAGTAGGTTCCCTCACTGGAAAGCAGCAGTACTGGGAGGACTAGTCATATTCCACAATTCCCCTTTCCACACAGGCTGCAGGATCCAGTCTGCTGGTCGGCAGTCCATCTGACTGGATGGCTGCTGTGGATCACCAGGCCTGGGTATGCACATTTGACACATTCCTTGCTGCCTATGTAAATAGGGTCCAATATTAGATTGCATGTTTAGCAGACAGTAAGAGCATGAGGGACTGATTTCTGAATGAGAACTTACATCACTGCTGCAGTACTGACATTTGATGAATGTAAGTGTGAGCACTTGCAAATACATGTTATCTAGGCATTAACTGTGAAAACAATACCATTATTTCTTAGCCACAATATTGTTACATCTCCAATGAGTAATTATGCAAATGAAATATTTTTATGTACAGTTATATATCAATTCATAATATCAGACTGCATGTTTATTAACCTGTAAGTTCATGAAACACTGGAATACAGACATGAAACATCATCTAAAGAGTTGTTAGTCAGTGCATTTAAGTGTAGCAGACTGAAATGACATTGTAATCATATTTTAGTTACCATTCTGATTACAATTTTAAGTTTTTTCTGTGTGATTAACTTTTAATTAAACGTCAGATAGACACAGAGGCCCGGATATTCAGACTGCGCCGGGCAGTGGTGCAAGCCTGGGCGCAGTGCAACAGGTTTGCGCCAGGGCATGGACCAGGTGATATTCAATGGTGCTGCACCATGGCCCAGCACCATTGAACATGCCACGGAGGGTGCACACACTGCACATGGCACAGTGGCACTGTGCCAGCGCAAGACACAGAAACAGAGCAGGGGGATGTGCCAGCGCAAGTGCAGTTGCGGTAGGCACATCACCTGCGAGATTCAGCCTGGGGCATGCAAATGAGGCCATAATGCATGCAAGGCACAAATGGAGCCATTTGCATGTCATTATGGCCCCATTTGTATGCAGGTCCAATCCCCGGTGAACTGCACCTGGCGCCCTGCCAAGCTGCAGCCATCGGGGATGGACACCCTGTTGTGCTAATGCAGCCCCCCCACTCCCGTACACCCGATCTTGGGCATCTGTAACTGACATACCACTCCCTGGTGGTCTATAGGTAACCTCCATGCCCAATCACAGGCCGACGTAAAGGGAACTGACATCCCTGGTGGTCTAGCAGTAATCCCCCCTTCGCATGATCATGGGCTGTTGTAATATAAGAGAAACCCTGGTGGTCTAGTGGTAACCCCCCTTCACCCGATCATGGGCTGCTGTGAAAAGAAAGAGATACCTGATGGTCCAGTGGTACCCCCCTCCCCACCACCCACAGAGGTCCCCCGCCACCCTGCACCCCCCTCTGTCATCGGCAGGTGGCAGCACCCCAGCTGCATGCTGCCCAGCTGCCTGCCAATTGACAGTGTACAGTACGATCTGTATGCCTATTGGTCCACTGTGTGGACCAATGAGTATGCGAACCATACTGTACTACATAGGCCCGATATGTAAATGAATGCATTCATTTGCATATCGGGCCTGTAGCTAAGTATGGTCTGCGCTTCTATCGTCCATACAGTGTACCAATAGGCATACAGGTTGTACTGTACACTGTCATTCGGCAGGTGGCCAGGCAGCATGTGACTGGGGTGCTGCCACCCGCCAATGGACGGGGGGGGTGCTGGGTGGTGGGGACCTCTGTGGCAGGTGGGGAGGGGTTACCACTGGACCACTAAGGTAACTCTTTCTTTCACAGCAGCCTGCGATCAAGTGACGGGGAAGGGGGTTACTGCTAGACCACCAGGGATATCTCTGTTTTTACAACAGCCTGCAATTGGGTGAATGGGGAGGGTTAATGCTAGACCACCAGGGATATCTCTGTTTTTGCAACAGCCCATGATCTGGTGAACAGGGGGGTGGGGGTCCACTGAACCACCAAGGGGGTAAGTATGCCCGGCAATGGTGTTCTGGGAGGGCGGGTGGCCACCCACAGCTGGCGGCTGCTGTGTTGCACCATGCAATTCTTAATCTACCTGTGGGTGGCTGGGACTTGCTCCTGCTTTTCTGGGGCTCAACTTTGAGCCCCCCTGTACTGCGCAGTGCAGGGTTGCACCGGCATATGCTCCACACATCCTAGGCTGAATATCAGGATGTCGGCATATGAATGGGCACACCTGCATCTGTGCGCTTAGGATTACATTGCACCCTGGTGCATCGGGACTTGCGCTGTGACTGGCAGCAGTTTGAATATCCCACCAGGGTGCAATGTGGGGTTGTGCCAGAGCAACTGAGTTGCGCCAGACAAAACCCCTTTGAATATCTGGGCCAGACTATTGAAACAGTGCACAACAGATGCATTTATAAGTAGTTACACTTGTAAGAACCAATTTAAAAATGCCAAAATTAGTAACATACTAGTTACACAATAGATTTGCTATTACAATTTGCAATAACTACTACATGAGTAGTTGCCCTTGTAAGAACAAATTACATAATGCTAGAAGAGATACAGAGATAGTTGCACAATTGATTTTCTGTGACACTTTGCAATAGGTATTAAATGTGCAGTTACACTTGTCAGAATTAATTGATTGTGTTGAAAGGGAGAAAGCAGTAGTTGCATGTGTAACTATTTCTTCACATAAGGGTGTCTGTGGCAGTTTATCTGGAAATGCTATAGCTGCCAGAACTGTCCCTCTCCTCTTTAATTACATGTTTAGTCCTGCTGCGTTTTGTAACTTTTGTGCTTTTACTGATTCTCTACTGTACAAGGATTAAGGAACAAAAACTGTGACTATTTCCAAAACTTTGATTATGCGTGGTTTATAAATTAAAATTGCACATAGAGCACACAGTTATTGCTTTTAGGTGGGTGAGCCATCATCTGCCATCTTTATTGTTTCAAGATTTTTTGGTGCAGCACCTATATATCAAACCCATAGTGGAGTGCCGTGTTTGCTTTGTTTTTGTCAGTTATTTATAGAGGCCTCACTATGTAATATTAGTATTTTTCCATCCAAGGTTTAGGAGGAAAAATACAATTTACACCAGGACATTTATTCTATTTGAAGGTGTTGCTTGTTGGTGCCTGTGAGTTTATAATATATAAGGTAACACACACGGATACACTATGGCTACTGATAATGTAAATTTAAACAAATCCAGCTATCACGGGGGAAAATCAGGGACAGTTCAGTTATGCACAGCAAGTATTTTTACATAATGGCCTTAATAATCCCTTTTTAGACAGCTGCCAAATACCAAATGTAATACAGAAGGGGATGGAGATGTACAGACAGTGTATTTTTCATTACAAAAAGTTATCAAAAAGGCTAGACGAATGTATTGGCACAAAACATAGTTGGAAGCATATTTTTCCCTAAAACAAGTCCCACAAGGACTAAGAATTACCAGACTACTTGCTTTTGGTACAGAGCAAGTAGATTTTCTAGCTAAATGGAGAGTAATTGCTCATGAAGCCTCACTGTAATCGATAAGAGTTCATTTTGAAAAACGCAGCCCCAATTAGGGAGCAAGTGTCTAAAGAAATAAAACAATTAGAAAAAGCCTTGGAGGAACAAACAACTGAGATACAGCTAAATGAGTTCAGAAAAGAACTGGATCAGAAAATTGTAAAATATGATGCAAGGTTAAAAGCTGCCAAAGAGAAAAAATTAAAAGAGATGCCGAGTATAAAAATGGGACAGTATTTGATTGGAGCTCAAAAAAGGTTATTAACAGCCGTAAACCAATCTTTAAAAGAACAGGGCAAAAAATTAAAACACAATGCTTGATTACACCTCTGGATCTGATTCTGATACTTCACGTACAGGGTCATATTTTTTATCCAGGAGAACAATGGGACAAGATTTAAACTATCAGCACCCCCCCCCCCCAAAAAAAAAACAATCAGACCAACATGAATTACCAAGGACCCATGAGGAGCAATCGGAAGACTCGATTCAGGTTCCCACAGAGGCAAAATCAAGGATGAGGAAGGTGGACAGTGGAAGAGGTCATTAAGAAGCATTGAAAGAAATAGACACCAAGGCTTAGCACAAAATAATGTTATTAACGTTTCATCAAGAGAACTAACTAAAAGTGAGCTCTCAGTATTAAATAAAGGATAAACATTTGTCCCTACTCAGAAAATGGACATCAGTCAGGCCATGATTGACCTTGGTTTGTTTGCATGAAAATTAACTCTTCAGATTATCTTCCAGAAAGATAGATCTACTCTAACAGGTGAAACAGCATTTGTGCAGAGGGAATGGACCCACGGAACAACTTTAGAGCTAAATCTATATTTTGTCCACAACATGGACCAGCAGTCTCCATGTTTTTGAAACTTTGAGTTGGATTTGATAAATGTGGATATGCACCAAGAAGCAGAAAAGAAAGTACCACACAATTTGTCTTTAATAGAAAAAAAATGCTTTGAAAGAATTAAGCAATGACAAATCAGTAGTGATTAAGAGGGCTGACAATGGGGGGGGGCTATCGTAGTAATGAACAGCATAGACTACAAGAATGAAATTTTGAAACAACTAAGAGATACCTAATTTTACTGTAAACTTACTGGTAATCTAATAAGAGTATTTAATGATCATATTGACAACTATCTGGCATGGGCAAATAGTATTGGACGGATAAGTAGAGAAGGGAAGGGATTTTTTTCTATACATAATTTATGTATGTTTGCCCCATTTTTCACCCATCCTGTACCTCAGCAGTGCATGTGCATGTGGAGGCATGCGCACGCTGCACCTTGAGGTGCCCTCCCATGACTTGCCGCCCCCTCCCACCTATACTAGTCATTGGATCTCCACCCATGGCAGTGGTTCTACAGGGGAATGACAGCCACCCAAGAGAGGAGAGCTGCCTTTTGGCTGCTCAATCCTGTTCTCACCCACACACCCCCATGCCAGTTGTCCAACAACCCAAGTACATTCCCAAACCTGGGTCACCAGCATGACACGAGGTAAGGCATCCAGCACCCCAGCCCTCTACACCACCAGGACGGCAAGAGAAAGGATTTTTAACAGTAAATAAATCAGTAATCCCAATAATATATACATCACCCAACATACATGAAGATTTAAAGATCCTCCCCTGGACGCCATATTATATCTGCAGTTAGTTGGTTAACTAAACCCCTTTCCAGGTACATAGATACATTTCTAAAGCCTCTGGTGCAATCAATACCTTCTTATATAACAGACACAGCTGATATACTCACCACTGTTTATGACATAGCAATGGAACAGGACTGGTAATTTGTAATATTAGATGTACAATCTTTGTACACTTTGATTCCACATAGAGAAGGCTTAGAAGCATTTTGCTATTTTTTTAGATGAGAAGCCAGACCCAGATAACCCACCCACAGATGTGCTAATAGATCTTGCAGAGATGGTACTTAAGTTCAACATGTTTTTATTTGGTGGCAAATACTATTTGCAAGTACAAGGTACCACTATGGGGCAACATTTACCCCTAGTTTTTTTAATTTATATCTCGCAAAGTGGGAGATTGATGTCATCAGAAGCACCTCTGCAAATCCATTTCATCAGGATTTGGATTTGTGGATGCACTCTATCGAATACATGTTAGTTATCTGGAAAGGAGATATGGTGACAGTGGAACAATTTGGAGAGTATTTTAATAATAGTAATCCAGCACTTAAATTTCAAATGAATGTGGGTAAATATAGAATACACTTTCTAGATGTTACTCTGTACACAGATAATAACGGTAGTATTTTGTCAGATCTGTACAAGAAGTAGACAGACTGTAATACATTGCTGTCAGCAGATACCTGCCACCCCCAACATATTATTAGAGCAATACCACAGGGGCGACTTATAAGGGTGAAACAAAATTGCACTGTTTCTGATGTATATGCAGTGAGGGAATAGCAACAGGTGGAAAGATTCCTGGATAGAGGATACAGGGAAAGTGTGGTGTACACTGTAGTAACTGAAGTTGGGGTGCTTGATAGAATGTCTCTCTTGGAAAATACATTTTCAGCTCAGTTCAGAATTAGGAATCAGAGGAATGTAGATTGCCCAATATTTAGCACTACTTATATGCTTGGTATTGAAAAACTTAGGCAGATTGTTAATAGCACATGGTCAGTTCTGGCAAGTGATGCTAGACTGCAAAATATCACCATGGAATATACTAATTTTGTATATAGAAGAGCTAAAAATGTAGGAGATGTGGTATATCGACTTTGCATTGACAACAAATAAATACAAATGTATTTTGGAAAATACTGAGTATAAATAAAAAATGTGGATAATGTAGTTATTGTAACGTTTTAATCCAGGAAGCATCAGTTAACCACCCACGAAACAAGAAAGATATTTATTGTAACAATTTGATTACTTGTAACTCTGAAGGTGTAGTCTATATGTTAAAGTGTGAATGTAATGCTTTTCACATAGGCAGAACTGTGAAGTTTTAAAACGTGGATCAGGGAACACTTCAGAGCCTGGAGAGAAGGCAATGAGAAATATTCGATTGGGCGATATACTGGGAAAAACAAAAATGAACAGAAGATTAAATTTTTGGGTATTCAAAAAGTCAGTAGGAATGTTAGAGGTGAAGATTGGGAGAAGAGGGTAAGATCCCTGAGACAAGATGGATTTTTCAGACCTGGGCTTGTTTTCCCCCAGGTCTCAATGAGTCAATTGAAATTATACATTTGCTGTAGTATCCATCTTTAAGAGATGATAGGTCCATCGATATCAGTGTATTTTTAGATAGAGGTAAATTTATTCTTTCCCCCTGCTGGCACTCAGCACCCCGTCCCCTCCTCCCAATCCCTTTTCCTACCTTTTTATACAAGGCATTTTAAAATAGTGATTCTTTCCCAACTTTAATGGTGTGAAAATCCAGTGTGAAATTTACACAGTTATTCATACAATATCTGTGAAGCCATAATATTAAGCCGATTTGAAAACAAGAATATATTAAGAATATATGAGTTATAGTGCAGTTAGTGAAAGCACCTGTTCTGTTTCTTTACAGTGTGTATGCATGTCCAGTAACCGCTGTATTTGTATGGCTGAGAACCACTGAACAAGGAAATAAGAATACAAGACAGCAGCTTGAAGTATTTGAAGAGGATCAGCACAGAAGGAATTTGATAAAGAAGTACATTAGAATAAGAAGTAAAAAGGATGATGAAAGTTTAATAAGAATCATTTAAAGTCCGAGTGATTCGACAAAAATGGATGTCAATATTGAAAACTGATCTACACTTGGTCCAAAATACATAACAATCTAGAACTATGTACTATTTAAGTATTTGTAAAAGAATGACTTATAAATTAAATAGTTTGCACTTTAAAGATAAATAGTAAAAATAATATCAACTTTAGGGATTAATTCATGCTGTTTGTTTTTAAATTTCACAGACTTGTTTAGGTGTTAACACGAGCACTTATTTCTTAATTGATCACACTGCTTAAATATGGATTTTGGTCTCGTGGAGTAACCTCTAAAGAAGCCCCACCTAGTCGGGGCAAAATGTAAGGGTGTCTGTGCCACTTTATCTGGTAATGCTGTAGCTGCTGGGACTGTCCCTCTCCTCTTTTATTACATTTTTAGTCCTGCTGTATTTTACAACTTGTATGCTTTTCACTGATTTTCTACAGCGCAAGGATTAAGGCATAAAAACAGTGAGTATTTCCAAAATGTTGATTATTTATGTGT
Source organism: Neoceratodus forsteri (assembly GCA_016271365.2). Classification (NCBI taxonomy): domain Eukaryota; kingdom Metazoa; phylum Chordata; order Ceratodontiformes; family Ceratodontidae; genus Neoceratodus; species Neoceratodus forsteri. The sequence continues at coordinate 1,255,094,767 of CM057459.1, read as the reverse complement.
GGTTTATAAGTTAAAAATCCTCTAGAAGCAAGCGCCTGAGTGGCACTACAAGATCTTCTGGCGGGGCGCTAGACCAGCTCCACGGCCGCCGCCTACCAAAAGCCGCAAGCTCCAGCTGCCCTCCTGGCTCTCCTCCTCAGATAAAGCAGCAAGGAGCAAGCACCTGAGCAGTGCTACGAGATCTTCCAGCAGTGCCCTCAGCCAGCTCCACAGCCGCCGCCCGCCAAAAGCCACAAGCTAAGCTGCCCTCCTGGCTCTCCTCCTCGGATAAAGCAGCAAGGTACAGTCACTCCTGCCTTCGCAGCATCTGATTGGTGCAGCATTTCTTAGGTGAACCCTGATTGGTCTGCCTGCTTTCTGAACTCTATAGTGATTGGTGCGCCTTTCCCCATTGCCATAACATAGCTGTTTCGACTGATATCTATCTCTTCTACTCAAGGTTTTTCTCTGCCTAAACTTTCCTGTAAAAGCTGCTGTAATACTGCAGTTACTCTCTGCAAATTGTTTACTGTGTCAGTCAGATTGTAGATTTAGCCTGCATTTAAATTTGAACTGTATCTCCTGCTTTGTAGCAATAGACTGCCTGTTTTAAATGAATGTGCTCCTCACTAATGTGCTAGCTGCTACGCCTTTGCCTAATTTTCTGCTGATTTCTGTGTGTGCAAATCCTCTGCTCTTTGTTTCTCTCCCAACCCCCTCTCTAGTCAGCTCTCTCCATTTTTCTTCTTTGATTCTAAATCTCAGACTGCTCTGTGATCTGTAACCCTACCCCACATAGCCTCCTCTCACCTTGACTGGTATCCACCCTCCTTTCAGCCCATTGTCTCTGTCTAACCCCTTCCTGGCCATCCTGATCTGTAGCTTTTGTATAATTTTTCCTTCACCCCACCCCATTGATTGTCTGCTGGCTTTCATCCCTACCCCGCTGACTGTCTGCTCCTGACATCTGCCCCTTTGTCCTGGAACTGCTATATTTATCTTGTATCCCTCTTTCCCTCTCCCTCTCTCTCTAGGAGCAAGCACCTGAGTGGCGCTACAGGATCTTCCGGTGGTGCGCTCTACTAGCTCCACTGCTGCCACCTGCCAAAAGCCACAAGCTCCGGCCGCCCTCCTGGATCTCCTCCATGGATAAAGTAGCAAGGTACAGTCACTCCTGCCTTCACAGCATTTGATTGGTGCGGTGTTTCTTAGGTGAACTCTGATTGGTCTGCCTGCTTTCTGGACTCTGTAGTGATTGGTGCGCCTTTCCCTATTGCTGTAACATAGCTGTTTTGCCTGATATCTATCTCTTCTATTCAAGGTTTTTCTCCTTCCCCCACCCCCTCCCAGGCCTTCTTTAAATACACTGTCACTCCACCTGTCTTGCTTTATCTCACATTGGATTGGCTGTCCTGTGTCTTTGTCTCACTCTATCCCTGACCAATATTGCTGTATGACCTAGATATATTACCTAGATGTACTTCAGCTCAATCCTGCTAATTATAAGATCTCTCTAAATCTCAGACTACCTATTCTTGACCTGACCTCTAGACCCATTTCACATTATTTCTGATCGTGGCCTTTCCCAAGCTTCATTAGAGGTATCTGAACCTCACCACTTCTGTCACTCCTGCAGTTCTGACCACTGCCCTTGCTAAATATTATATTTACCTAACCCTGGGTATCTTTAAGCCACATTAGGCATAAAGTCTGTCATAGCTGTGGTCTGATTATCTCATTTCTTTCTCTACTTGTGCCTGCTTGGTTTCACCTATATGGCATCTAAATCCCAAATCCTATCCAATATGAAATCATATTTGCTGCTATCCCTCCTTGTGACCTCACTGACATCGATACACCTATGTATGCTTACTCTACCTCAAGCCCTCTCAGCTATCCCAGAATTCCAGCCCCATGACTTCTTATTCTTGAACCTCCTACTGATACTTCCTCAAAATTGTGACCTTACTCCAATGCTATCAAATAAGACCTGGATCAAACTGGTTGCCTAAGCCCTAAAAAACTACCACCTCCCTACTTGTACTCTATGGCCTTTCCAGCAGCGCAAACTTTGGTATCTACTGCTGCTGGCCCTATTGCTCTCAGGTGACATTCACTCTAGTCTGGGGCCTGTAAACAACTCATCTACCCCCTTTACCAATGTGAAAGGTCTCACTGTCGTGCACCATAATATTAGAAGTCTTATGCACAATTTAGCTGAATTGGAGGCTTGGGCAGCTCTCCACAATCCAGACATCATCTGTCTCACTGAAACCTGGCCCAAATTGTCAACCCCTGACTCACTATGCTCCCTTCCATCTTACAGCCTGTTGAAACTAGATAGACCTGCCCCCAAAAGAGGTGGTGGCATGGCTATCTATTTCAAAGACCACCTCCATCTCTCAGCCATCTGCTCATCTCCTCTAACCCACTGTGATGCGCTTCATGTTCTCCTTTCTCTCGGCTCCAAATAATTACATATTATTTGTGCCTATGACCCCACCTCAGCAGGCCAAACAGGTCTTGATGAATTATTGGAACAAACCTCTCTTCTTTCTGGGAAAAATAAGGTCCTGATACTCAGGGACATCAACATAAATTGGCTAGGTAACTCTCAACCCGCATTCCTGACCATGCTCCAAAGTTTCAACTTGCACCAGCTGATCAGTGATCCTACCAGAACTGCCCTGCGAACTAACTCCAGTACTCTTCTGGACTTGATAATGTCAAACTATCCTGAGAATATAATCTCCTCTGGAGTACTAGCTGATGCCATTACAGACCACTCCCCCACTCCCCCACTTATTGCATATGGGGTAAGAGTAGGCCACCTTCCTCCAATCTACGTTTTATTACCTTCCGAAACTATTCTCATCTAAACCCACTGGCTTTCCTAACTGACATTAGTACTATTGACTGGGCCCCTCTTTTCAAATCTAGTGATGTCCAGATAGCTCCAAACCTATTCCTCACTCACTTTCTTGTGCTCCAGGATAAACACTGTCCCCTTACAACCCGTAGGGTTAAAAATCGTCATACCCGCTGGCTAAAATCTGACCTACTCTCCAAACTCCGGCAGCAGGACAAAAGCTGGCTACATTATAGAAACTCTGGATTACCTGTTGACCTAAATACCTATACAGCATTGCGAAATTCATGTAAGAAGGATATTAAAAGGGCTAAAAGTGCTTACTGTAAGGAGCTATTAACAAACTCCTACGGGGACTCTAAAAAGTTCTGGTCCCACATGAAGTCCTTTCTGGGTACTAACCAGGCCTCTACTGCTGATGACATGCTACTAAATGGCGTACACTGTAACAACCCCTATACCATTGCAAATTTCTTCAATACTCAATTCACTGATCTTACTAAATACACTTCTTCCTTCCCTGTCCTATCTAACTCTACCTCCCCTCCTGTTGACACTGCACCTAATTTCTTTTCAAGGCAGTATCTTACAACGACATCTTAAGATTGCTCAATTATATTTTGGAGTACGCTGCGACTGAGTCTGATAACCTCGAACCTAAGCTCCTAAAACTTGCTGCCCCCCACATAGCTGCTCCTCTAGCCAAGATTTCTACTATCTCCCACTGCCAAAGCCACGTCCTGGATATTTGGAAGACAGCTAGAATCACCCTGGTTTTCAAAAAAGGTGACTGTAAAGATCCTTCCAACTATAGGCTAATTGCCATCCTGCCAGTTCTTAGTAAACTGCTTGAGAAACTTGCTGCCACTCAAACCACACACTTTCTGCAGCAATTTGACCTTCTTACAACTGCCCAACATGGATTCCGTAAAGGTCATAGTACCACTACTGCACTTCTCAAGTTTATATCTGATGCTCTACTGGCCATGGACTCTGGATTCCTCACTGGGGCCATTTTCATTGACATGACTAAAGCATTTGACTTAGTCGACCACCCCATCCTTCTAACAACTCTTAAATCTTTAGGCTTTTCACCTAATGTTGTCAAGTGGTTTGGCAGCTACTTAGCTGACAAGACTCAGACAGTTAAATTTAACTCTACTTCCTCAGACAAAGCTTCCATTAATATTGGAGTGCCGCAAGGGTCCATCTTAGGTCCCCTGCTCTTTTCTATATTTATAAACAATATCACCTCCAACCTTGCTCTCACACACACCCATGTGCAGATGATATTGTCCTGTACACCAGTGCGAAGAATATAGCTGACATCAACACTCAACTCTCCCAGGACCTCCAAGTCATTCAACAATGGCTGCTGACAATTAAGCTTATCCTGAATGAAGGAAAGACTCAAGCCATGCTATCTGGTTCCAGTACTAAACTCAAAATCTCCCAATCTAAATTCAATGTCTCCTCTGCAAATGGCTCACCTGTTGGGGTAGTAGACTCATTTAAATATCTTGGTATCACCCTTGACCCGACTCTTAACTTCGATCTCCATATTCTGCAGACTTGTAAAATTGGTAAACATGAAACTTGGCATTGCCTACCGGACTAGCTATGGTATGTGCTCACACCATCTGTTAGGCTTGCTATAGCTCGTGGCATACTACTACCGTGTCTCAACTATGGTGCTGCAACCTATGCACTGCCAGTAAATCGAGACTTCTAAAATGGGTTGTTACCTATAATAACATCTGTCGCTATACATCCTTTTCACCATGGTTGAAACACCATTGCTTCCTCTACTCTGATCTTGGTTGGCTCTCCCCTTCTGCATCCATATCTTATGAGTATGGGTCACTCATAGATAATGTTATCAGATCCCAAACCCCAAAGCCACTAGCAGGACTATTTCTAAATCACTCATCCAGCTATGGTCTTCGCTCTGCTTATAATGCTCCTGTCCTCATCTCCAGATACCGAACGTCCAAAGGTGCTAGTGCTTTTGCCTGTCACACACCCCCACTTCTAGAACTCCCTCCCTCTAAGTATTCGCTCAGCATCATCCCATGCCTCCTTTAAAAATGTACTTCGACTCTATCTTGTTGACTCCAGCTGTTGCTCCTGTTTCAATCCACCCTAGCCTTCATCTCCTCTCCTGAACCTACACCACCTCATAGTTTACTGACCTTTACCAATGCATAGCTCTTTCTTCATAACACCTGCTTCCTGCCTTCTTATTACTTAGGGACTTTTATCTCTCACTGGGTCCCCATCTTCCTATCTTATCTTACCCTCCCCTATCTATTATATTTCCCTATTTCAACCTTAATCTCTACCGATTTGTCCTATTTTGTCTACTATGATGCCTCCATCACCTAGTTATAATCCTCTTAGAATTCCATGGTATTGTTAGCACTTATGACCTAATCAAATGTTATTTGCTTTATTGTAATTTTTACTCTCTTTACTCTTGTTTTTATTTTGTCTTTGTTTAAGTATATTTACTAAGCCTGTTTTAAACTCCAGCCTGTTCTAACTCCTATGTTTGTATACTGTGAATTCATATATTGTAACCTGTTATCTGATTGTTTCTGTCGTGTACCCTCCCGGGTCGTGCCTGAAAATAGTTATTGCTATTGCTAGTGCACCTACCCGGTCATCAAAAACTAAATAAATAAACAAAATTGCACATAGAGCACACGTTTATAAGTTTTAGGCGGGTGCACTGTCATCTGTCATCTTTATTTTTTAAAGTTTTTTTGGTGCACCACCTATATATCAAACCCATAGTGAAGCATCGTGTTTGCTTTGAAATTGTGTAAGTACACAACACGCAATTGTGAAATTAGTTAACAGCTACATAGTAGTTACATGTAACTGCACAGTAGTTACAGTGTAGTTAATGACACTTAAAGTGATACCAAAAAGTTAAATGTTGGCAAGGTTGTGTAAAGTGCAAGCAGTGCTTTATTTGGGAACCAAAAAAGAAACCACTGCACAAGTACCCCAATGCTTTGAACCTTACCGTTCTTCCTTAGGGTGTGGGGCTGCACCACACAAACCTCATTTGAATATTGAATAATTAAAGGTACAGTCACCCCATGACATTAGTCAAAGTGCAGAATCATAAATTTTAAATATGTGAATAATAATAATAATAATAATACACCTTCAGGAAGTAAAAGTTTGAAAAATTTGTGTCTTAGGGACAGTTTGGTGAGGAGCCATTTTGTAGATAGGAGTACTTTCCATACCAATCCTACTCCTGTATTTCCACCCTGTCCAACAGGATTTCATCACTGTGGAAATTGCACTGCTTCTGTTTATGCCAAACAAGGTTGTAAGTTTGTTAGCACCACTAATGGTTTTACTTATGAGATAAAGCATCTTATTACTTGTCATTCTGAGTACATTGTGTACACACTGTGGTGTTCTTGCCCTGTCTTGTATGTAGGTAGAACCACTAGACATATGAAAGACAGAATCTTGGAACATGCTCACTCTATTGCAAACAAGAGGGGAGACACACCAGTGGGCTTTCACTGGTTGATGCATCATCAATGGGATGTTAGATCCATGTGCTATATGGGAATAGACCACATTCCCCTGAAGCTGAGATGTGGTGATACGCTTAATGAATTGCTCAAAAGGGAAAGTAAATTAATGTATGAGTTGAGAGTTTTTGCACCAACAGGTCATAGAAACATAGAATTTGACAGAAGATAAGGATGGCTTGTCCCACCTAGTCTGCTCGTTTTTCCCTATGTACTGTATCACTGCAGATCCTACTTGATCTCTGGCTTATCTCCCCACCTTGTCTTATCACTAAGGTTCCCTTATGCCTATCCCATGCTTTCTTGAACCATGTTACAGTTTTTGCCCCTCACCACCTCCACTGGGAGGCTATTCCAGGCATCCACCACCCTCTCAGTGAATAAGTACTTCCTCACATCTCCCCTGAGTTACTCCCCTCCAGCTTTATACCATGACCCCTTGTCCCTGAGCATCTTTTTTTTCTGAAAGATGCTTTCCTCTTGAACCTTATTTATACCTGTGAGGTATTTTAAAGTTTCTATCATACCTCCCATATTAAGGTATTTCATTCTTTCCTCATAGGGCTTTTGATGCAGACCCTGCAACATTTTGGTTGCCCTCCTCTGGACCACCTCCACCCTTTCTATGTCCTTCTGGAGATGAGGTCTCTAGAACTGGACACAGTACTCCAAGTGAGATCTCACCAGTGATCTATACAGGGGTAACATCACCTCCCTCTTTCTGCTGGTGATCCCCCTCCCTATGCACCCCAGAATCCAGCTAGCTATCCTGATTGCCTTGTCACATTGCCTAACCACCTTTAGGTCATCAGATATGAAAACTCCAGGGTCTATTTCCTGTTTGGTGGTCATCAGTACCTCTCCTTTTATCTTGTACTCCTCCCTGGATTTCTGTGCCCCAAGCGCATGATTTTGCACTTTTTTGCATTGAAGCCCAGTTGCCATACCATTGACCACCTCTTTAACCTTTTCAGATCCCCTCTCATTTTTTCCATCCTCCAGAGTGTCTACCCTGTTGCATATTTTAGTGTCATCCACAAACAGGTATACCTTTCCCTCCATCCCTTCTGCAATGGTGCTAATAAAGACATTAAAGAGGACCGGTCCCAGTACAGATCCTTAAGGTACCCCACTGGTCTCCCTCCTTTCCTCAAAGTGAACTCCATTTACCACCACCCTCTGTCCTCTATCCCTTAGCTAATTTCTTACCCAGTTTACCACTTTTCGTCCCACTCTTAGGCTACCCAGCTTGCTTACTAATCTCCTACATGGAACGGTGTTGAAGGCCTTACTGAAATCCAGGTAGGCCACACCCACCACTCCTCCCTGATTCAATTTCCTAATCACCCAGTCAAAGAAATCCATTAGATTTGTTTGACAAGACCCCCCCCCCCATGAATTCATGCTGTCTCGTGTCCTGTAAGCCACTGGGTTCAAGATATTCCACTATCTTTTCCTTCAGTAGTGATTCCAATAATTTCCTCACCACTGAAGTCAGGCTGACTGGCCTGTAGTTGCCAGCTTCCTTCTTACTACCACTTTTGTGAAGTGGGACAATATCTGCCATCCACCAGTCCCCCAGAACCTCTACCGTCTCCAGTCAAAGTTTGAACAGGACCATCAAAGGTGCAACCTGCACCTTCCTGAGTTCCCTCAGTATCCTTGGATGGACCCCATCTTTCCCCATTGCCTTATCCACTTTCAAATTTGTGAGTTCCTTGAGGACTCTCTCCTCTGTAGAGACTAGTGTCCACCTCCCTTCCTTCGATGCTTCTGTCACATTTCTGTGGTCCTTCTCCTTCCCCTTCTTCTGTGAACACTGAACAAAAGTATTCATTCAAGATGTTTGCTTTTTCTTTGTTCCCCTCCATACAATCCCCCCCCCCCATCTCTTCTTAATCTAACAATTCCTCCCCTGGTCTTTCTCTTTTTGCTTACATTCCTAAACTATGTTGTCCCCTTTCTTTACTTCCTGGGATATTTTCTCCTCTGTTTGCACCTTTGTGCTCCTAACTGATTTCCCTGCCACCCTCTGTTTCTCCAAATACAGTTCCCTATCCCCTCTTTCTGTGTCTTCTTATACCTTCTAAATGCTAACTTTTTTGTGCCCTTACCTTTCCAGCCACCTCCTTAGAGAACCATAGCAGTCTTTTTTTCCTCTTGGCTTTGCTTATTAGCCTGACACAGAGGTTTACTGCCTTCTCTATGCCCCCTTTTAGTTTTGCCCAAAGTTCCTCCACTCTGCCCACATCCTCCCCCCACCAGTGCATCCCTGAGACATTCCCCTATCTTTTTAAAATCAGCCTTCCTGAAGTCCAGGACCCTCATCCTTGCGTGGTTCAATTCTGCCCCAGTCCTTATATTGTACCACACAGTACAGTGTTCACTGGTCCCCAGGTGGCCACCCACCGTGACATCTGCAATGCTGTCCCTGTTAGTTGGTAGAAGGTCCAGTATTGCCCCCTCACAAGTGGGCTCCCTAACTAGTTGCCTCAGGAATGCCCCCTGCAGGGAGTCCAGGATGTCCCTGCTCCTAGCTGCAGCTGCAGCTGGGATACTCCAATCTACATCCAGCAGATTGAAGTCTCCCACCAGTAACACCTCCCACTTATTTGTCATCTTTTGGATGGCTTCCCCAGAACTGTATCCAACCCCCCCCCAAATGCCAGAGTTCTGTGGATCATGCCAGTGCGAATAATGGCTCCATTCCTCATCTCAGAGTGACCCACAGTACCTATGCCCCTCCCTGTATTCCCTGTACCTCTGTCACTTTTATGCTATCTCTCACTTAAAAAGCAACCCCTCCCCATTTTTATCCCCACCCTGTCCTTTCTGAACAGGGTATAGCCTGGTATGGCTATATCCCAGTCATGGTTCTCAGTGCACCATGTTTCTGTAATGGTGACAATGTCCAGGTCAGCCTCTGCCATAATGGCCTCTAAGTCCAGAATTCTATTTCCCAGAATTCAAGTGATGGCACACATGACCTTCCAACTTCTAGTGCCACCCTGCTCTACAACAACCCCATTTTCCCATTTGCCCTCTCTCCTTACCACCTCTGTTCACAATACCATCTCTCTTCATTACTACTAACTTGTTTTTCTTTCTTTTAGGTACCCTTGGGGATTTGTCTCCCTTAGTGTTCCCCCTGCTGACTACTCCAGTTTATGGGGGAGGACAGTTTATGTTTCCCTGCTTCCTTCTGCCACCCCCCTCAGGTAGTTTCAATGTTTGCCAATGTAACATTTAAACCATTCACTGAGGACCATGGTCCCCCTCCTGGACAGATGCAGGCCATTTCCCCAGTACAGGTCTTTATCCCTCATGGTATGACCCCAGTCCCCAATGTAGCTGCACCACTCATCTCTGCATCATTCCTTCAACCACTGGTTGAAGCTTCTGGAATGGAGTACCCAATCCTCCCCTGTCATAGACAGACAGCACCTCAGAAAAAGCCACTGATCTTGCTACCTGCCTAAGACCACTCCCCCACTATCTGAAGTCCGCCTGAACTATCCTCTCCCCATCCCTACCCAGGTCATTTGTCCCCAGGAGGACAATGACATCTAGCTCCCCCTCCCATCCTGCTGCTGTAGCTATCCCGAGGATCCAGTTTAAATCCCTCTGAACCATGGTGCCTGGTGGGTACCTAATTTCCCTCTTCCCCTCCCTTACTGTCTAAATGATGTGAAGGACATTACCCCTTTCTTCAAATAATTTTTGCAACAAGTTGATTGTATGTATGGCTGATGAATTTTCTTTTATCCTTGTTAATACTGCTGGTCTTTAATTAGTGCTTTTTGAAAACTTAATTTTCTCTTCCACTATTTAGGTTGAATTAGCCTTCTTTCTGAGAAGATTATGGGATCACATCTATTTTGATTCTTGTAAATATGTATCATTCCACTTGCAACTGTTGTTATACTTATTAGTATATAATATTTAATATTTAACGTGTATTAGTAGATGTTTTATCAAGTGTGTTTAGATTAGTCAGCTCCTTTATATTAACTTTTTTCTATAAATCTTTCACTTTTTGGGATGTATTATTATTCACATATTCAAAATTTATGATTCTGTGTTTTGATCAATGTTACGTGGTAACTGGAACCTTTAATTATTCAATATTTAAATAAAGTACCCGCACCCAAGTTCTCACTATCAAACTACTACTTGGTCAACTTGGCAAAGCCCTCACAATTCTTGCCATTTACATACCCCTGCAAGACTGCTCACTAGGTTTCAACTTTATCCTTGATTACATCCATAACCTTCCCCACTCCCCGGAGGTGGTGGTGCTGCTGGGCAACTTTAATATTAACTGGCTCACTCCCAGTGCTGCCAGCTTTAAAGATGCTGCAGCCACCTCTGATCTAACCCAAGTTGTCAACACCCCTACCAGACTTCACCATAAAACCAGCACCAGCACCCTGATCAATCTCATCTTTATGAACCACCCTGACTGGATCTCTGACACTGAGGTACTCTCTGACTCCATCAGTGATGACTCCCCCATCACATGCCACTGGTCAAACAACAAGTCCCCCAAGCTCAAAAGCACAATGTTATTCCAGCGTGTCTTAAAAAAGGGGCACCACAGTCATCTTAAAGCTGACCTCCAAAACACGGACTGGTCACCTCTTGACTGTACCACCAATGTTGACCAGGCCCTCAACCTTTTTATTGCTCAGTTTAACTCAGGCTGTGACTCCTTTGCCCCCTATAAAAAGTGAAGGTTGAAGAATGTCAATAACTCATGGATTTCATTCTCACTCCTCAAATCATTGGTCAACAGGGACCACCTCTGGCCAAAGCCCAGCCACAGAGCCACAGGCAACAGAACTGACTGGCAGCAATACTGCCAGGCTAGCAATTCCTGTACCCATGCTGTCCAGAAAGCCAAGGCTTACCATTATAAGAAAGCCCTCATCATCTCCTGGGGAGATAGTAGGAAGTTCTGGGAGAATCTAAAAGAACTCTCTGGTAAAATGAATAAATCCCCCCCCAACATGCTAAATGTGGATGGGGACAAAATTCTGGATCTGAAACTAATTGCGGATACTTTTAATGCAGCTTTCACCAACCTCAGCAGTGTGCTTTCCCCCAGATTTTTTTGAGAACCCCCCATGCCCCCCACCACTCTGACCCCCTTCCTAGCACCCTGCCCCCCTTCTACTTTAAGAAGGTCACACTGCATGAAACTAAGTGCTACCTCCCAAAGGTACTTGGGAACTCACGTTTCAACAGCGACTCCATCAGCCTCAAATTTCTCCACCAAACCCTTGACGTTGTGCTCCTCCCACTCTCACAAATCATTAACCTATCACTCAGACTTGAACAATTTCCCTCCATCTGAAAGTCCGCAGTTGTAACCCCCATTCATAAAAATGGTGATCAGTCCCTGTACACCAATTACCGCCCTATTTCTATTCCCCCCAAAGCTTTAGAGCGCATAGTCTCTGACCAACTCACTGAATATTTGTCTAAGTACAACATCTAGTGCCCAAAGCAGCATATCTTTAGAAAAGGTCACAGTACAACAACTGCTCTTGTTGTCTTCACAGACTACATTCATAAAGTGCTCAATCGTGGCCACCTGATGGGATCAGTGTACATTGATCTCACCAAGGCCTTTGATACAGTCAATCACAACCTGTTACTGGCATCCCTCCGTGACATGGGTACCTCCCTGCTGGTGGCCAACTAGTTCAAGGATTACCTGACTGACAGATCTCAAAGGGTCAAAATTGGGGATGCAATATCCACCTCCCAACCTGTCCACTCGAGTGTCCCTCAGGGCTCAATTCTTGGCACACTTCTATTCGGCATCTTCCTCAATTCCCTCCAACAAGTCTGTAACACCAACCTCCTCCTCTATGCCGATGAAGCCGTGCTTTTCACTAGTGATGCTGACCACATCATCCTCGGGCAAAGGCTTCAGTCTGACTTTACGGCAGTAGAAAGCTGGTTCTTGCACAAAAGACTTATTATGAATTACAAAAAAAACAAGTCCATGATCTTCACCAGTCCCCAAAACAAGCAAAAATCAACCATCCTTTTCATCACAAATGCTGACAATGCCCCCATTGACCAGGTCCACACCTTCAATTGCCTGGGCATTATTCTTGACAGTGCCCTTTCCTACAGAGAGAATGTCAGCATCATATCCAAGCTTGTCAACACAAGAATTGGTCTGCTATACAGGAATAGACACTATATGATGCAGGATGCCCTTGTCACAGCCATCCTCAGCTCCATACTATCAGTCATTGATTATGGCCTGATAATTTATGGTTCTGCCACAGACACCACCCTTAAGCAAATCCATACTACTCTAAACAAATCATGCTGATTAATCACTGGTACCCCTAAACAGACACACAAATGTGACCTCTACTCCAGTACTAACTGACTAACCCTCAAGGGTAGACTCTCCTACCACACCAGTTTATTTGCTAAAAAAAATCAGTATGGGACTCATCGCACCATCCTGTCAACCTCTTCTCAACCCGGCCACTAAAGCCCATGGTATCAGGAGTGGCACCAGAATCTCCTACCAGACCTCTTTTTGCTGCGCCTCCCAGGCCCAACGGTTCTTCAGGTGCAGGGCTCACAGCCTGCTTAATGCCATACTCACTGACGTCCTTGATACCCCTACCCTGGGCACCTTCAAGCAGAAGCTCAAGGAACACCTCATAGTGCTCAGTAGGTGTGACTGTCCTACCTAGCCCACCTCTTCACCCTGGATTACCTGACAAGTTTTACTTCAGTAAAATGCTCTTTATTTTGGTTACACCTCATACTGCACAACTGTACTTATACGACTGTATTTGCCTCTGTCTAATGTTTCTAACAAGATCAATTATTAAATTGATTGCCCTCAAATTGTTCAGTCTTAGCCTGCACAAATGTAAAATAGTACATATGTAATGGCCTGATTGTAATGGCTCTGCCGTAATGTTGAATTCACTAGTTCTGTCTTATGTCTGCTACTGGGCTTTCTTCCCAAACTCTGTACTGCTGTGTACTGTCATGTCTTTTGTTTCTTGATGTGGAACCTCTGTAAAAGAGTCACTCGACTCAAAGGTTATAATCTGAGACAATTAAATAAATAAATAAATAAAAGGTGTGTTCAATGCAGCCCCACCCCCGAGGAAGCAATGTAAGGTTTGAAGTGCTGGGGTAGTTGTGCTGTGGTTTCTTTTTGGGTTCCCAAATAAAGCACCACTTGTACTTTACACAGCCTTACCAGAATTGAACTGTTTTTAGCATGGTTCATTTGTGTTTTGATAGTTATGAAAAAGTTTGGCTAGAATTTGACAATTATCTTAAACATTATATAGCACAGCACCATACCTATTAAACCTAGACCATAAGTGAAAGTATTGCAAACCAGGGATGATATTATAATGTATGAACTGGCAGACTACCTGAATAATTAATGCACTGTGAAACTAATGAACTACACAGGGACTGCACTGTATTATTTGTTGTTTACTTTTATCATTAAAATCAATAAAATATTTCTGAAAAAAGGGATAATAAATGACCAACAACACCTATAAAGTGAAATCCATTACACTTTCCATTTTTCTGTTCATTCCACTGGAAAGAAAAATAGGCACACTTATAACATATTGTTCATTTTAGTACTTAACAATTCCAACACATACATCTCCCCTTCTATGCCCTCAACTCCTTCTTCTGGCATTTTTTCTTCCTACAACAAAAATCACTTACCACACAGTACACATTTGCATGACTCCCAAAACATTTCTGTTACAAAATATAGGGGAATATAACTTGGGAGATAAATAAAGAGAAAGAGTGGCCTGCTTCCTCATAGATTGGGTCATAAAAACCTAGAAACATAGACTTTGATGGCAAATAAGGACTGCTTGGCCCACCCAGTCTGCCCATTTCCCTACCTATTGGATAAGCTGCAGACCTAGGATCTCCTGACTGAGAGAGAGAGAGCTCCAAGGTCTCAGCTGTAGTAGGTTATCCCCATGGTGTTCCCTGTCGCTTATACGAACATGTGTGTAAAAAGAGTCATACTGTACAATTTGTCATCTTTTCTCTTCTTCCTCAACTGCTAGAACCAGGGCAGCTGCCATCCCCCAATGACAGAATGAGCACAAAAGCAGCTGGGCTGGAGCATCTCTTGGGACCCAGAGATCTGGAAGGTTTCCACCCATATAGGGGAAGCAACAGCATGCTGGCTTCCCTCAATAGTGACTCTTGGAACTTCATGATAAATCAAATGCTGAAGGCCAACACGCTCCCTCCCGAGCTCAGTAATTCAGATGCTGATCCCTCACTGTGGTTCCGCCTGGATAGGACACAATGGTGTAGTATCCATTTTTAACCCCTCCACATTAGAGTGCACCACCTCATGCAGCCGGATTATATGCTCCACCTCTCAAGTCTTCACGGCACATACTGCTCTCTTGTTTATCTCTTCCTTGTAGGTCTGATTAATGGAGTTGTCCCTTCCCCCACTCCACCCCCAGCCAGGGAATGCTTGCCTTCCTGGAACAGGACCCAATTTCTGGCCCCTTCCTCCATGCATGTTTAACTGAAACCAGGTAGACATGCATGGAAAGCAGTACCCATACTATGTTTCTACTTTTCACTTGATAACACAGTCCTCCTTGCATGATTTAGTGTAGGGGGTTTGGCAAACCCCCTGTGTCTAGGGGTATTTAGTGACATCTTATCAGAGGAGCGTTCACCTTACGCCATAAAAACCAGTACCTGTACCACTACCTTTGCCACCTCGGGTTAGGGGGCAATGGAGCCAGGGGCAGCTTTACCATACATGGGGCACTGATAACATGCAATAACACACAAAATGAGATTCAGCTTGGAGCTGGGATCAATCAGGATTCATTGATTGTGCTGTTCTTTGTGTCACATGGCAAATAAAGAGTCTTTCCTTGCCAATCACATTTCTTCAGATTGTCACCATTTTGTTCTCCAAATGAGACTTCTTACAAGTGGTACTGTCACTTCTTATAATCAGATCCAGAAGCTCACGGTTTGATACCTTTTATTGGATTAACATAAATGTTAAAAAAAGAAAACAATGTCTAAGCTTTCGGATCAACCAAGTCCTTTCTCGGAGATTTATGACAGTTGTTCAGAGAGTCACATTCTATTAACACCCAGATCATACCTAAAAAAAACCTTATATAAAACCCATTTTTTATGTATGATCTGGGTGTTAATATAATGTGACTCTGAACAACTGTCATAAGTCTCTGAGGAAGGACTTGGTTGGTCAGAAAGCTTAGACATAGTTTTCTTTTTGTAACGTCTATGTTGGTCCAATAGAAGGTATCAAACCATTTGCTTCTGGATCTGTTCTTACAAGGACCAATACAGCAACTAATTGATTTCTGTATGTTCTGAAAATCAGTACACTCTCACTGCACCCATATTTGGAAATTGGTTTAGACTCCCCATGATTGGTACATCTATACTGTACCCATAGTTAGAAAAGTGGTTTATCTCCCTCTTGTCTAAAGGGACTTTCTGCTGCTATTTTGTCACAAATATTCAGGGTCCCTGGAGCCATAGTGCTCCCAAGACTAGTGTGCAGGTGTATCTTCCCAGACAGGGTGAGCATTACCCTCAGGATAAATAGGTCAGCCCTTTGTACTGTGCCAGTCAGTGACCTTCAGTTCAAAGTACTGTAACTCAAACTATGATCTGCCCTTTAATTCTGAACTATCCAGTCCACCTGTGAGGACCTCCCTCCAGAAACATAATTTGATGGACCTAGTGGTACAAAGAACAGGCTCCCTTGCCAGACCCCATCCCAGGGACTTACCAGCCCCAACTCTTGCTAGGCCCCATCCTCTGGATGAACCATTCATTTAGCTACCATGCCAGGGGGTTACACATTTTTAGCTAAGCTTTTCTTTTATTCATACAGATCATCCTTAATGCAAGGTTTACTTACAAATGTGCTCTCTTATGAGTCTATATCATGGCGGGTAAATCCTTATGGATCCTGGTGATCTCCTATGAGGAGTGGCCTTCCGCAACTCCCTGTGGTGCCATACTGGTCTTGATCTGCTCATTCCTTGAGACAAGGTTGCTTTAGTCTGCTTTCTCCTAGCTGGAGCCATGGGGGTGTCCTTGCCATCAGAACACTGACTGGGGTCTGGGCCTCTGGAGACATTACCAGAGGGGACCACCACCAACCAGACCCAAGGACCCTGCCACCATCCCTGGGCCTGCAGACCTTGTGAATATTCACAAGCAAATAATTTTATTTGTAATACAGAAGTAACCTTCTGTAAGAAGAATGTCATCTCCATCTTGGATACTACAAATACAGTTCTGTTTTTGGTAATTCGATTGCTCTGTATTGCACTCAAATTATTGCACAAACCTTGAATTGCACTTGCTTCTGGCTTTATTGCATATCACCCCAAAGTAAGTTAAATAGCAAGTAAAGCAGTGTAAGTTATAATAATGCCTGAAATTTAGTGAAACATGAAGTGAGCCTTCATCTTAAGGAATTCGGTGCCACCTCTTTTTGTCTCTAGTTGATTGTAATGTAATCAGGGGCACAGTTGGGGTTCACAAAGCATTTACTAAATAGCATTTCTTAGTATTTTGGGAGACCTATATTGACCACAATTTATATATAAAAAAAAAAGTGTAGATACTGGATGTGCAAGCATGAGAGGGGTGCTGCACTTCTGAGGTGCCGTCCTTTGGATGAGACGTTAAACCGAGGTCCCATTTGCCTGGATTGGTGGTAGTTCAGGTGGATGTTAAAGATCACATTGCACTTATCAAAAAGAGTAGGGGAATTTCCCCGGTGTCCTGGCCAAATTTCCCTCATTCACTAAAGAAATACCACCAACAGCTTAATCTGGTTCAAGGTCAGTTGGCATTCATCTGTATCCCCCTCCCCCAGGTCGTGACTGAAAATAGGCAGAATTTGTCTAGTGCACTTACCCGGTCAACAAAAACTAAACGAATAAATAAACAACTGGGGAACCTGGACTTTGCTGCTGTTCTCTTGCTAGTTTCAAGGATTCCTCTTCTCCTCCAGTCCTACAGCTTGCCTTTCCCTCTTATAGTCTCTCAGGGGAACAGCAGAGCCATGAATATGCATGCTGGCTTTTCCTGCTTCTAACTGAGTGAGGCCACTCACAGCACAAACACTCAGACATCCTGGGCTCAATTCAGAAAGCTCAGTGCAAGCTGCAGAAAACAGCAGCTTGCACCAATCATTGGTGCACCAGGGATCCTACGCCCTATTCACTATCGCAGAGGATCCTGGCACAAAAGTCCTGCAGCTTGCAGTAAATGTAGCTATGCAGCACACAGACAGTGCATTTGAGTAGTTTTCCACAAGCTGCAGAGCAGTTGGGGGGCACCTGTGCCCATGAACCGAGACCAACTGGAAGGCTGCCAGGGTCGTGGGGACAGGGCAGTTCATGGGGAGGGCTGGTGGGATATGGATGGGTGATGAGAGAAGTGCCACCAGCACCCCAATGGGGCTGTTTGTGGTCTGCAGCCACACCATTGTGTTCGGGCACCCGCATGCTGGGCACCATGGGAGAGCTGCTGTGGGCACTAAACCACAAAGGGCTCCCTATGTATGTAGCTATGTACATTTTGGTTACAAGGTTGGTGTACTGGACAAATACAATGCCAGAGACTGCAGGCAGGTGACAGCACATGTTCCCTCTTGCCCAGGGAGTGCTCTGTGGGGTTGCACATGGAGCATTAGACAAGCACCTGGCTGATATAATTGTCCTGCACCACATGCTTTCTGGGAAGGTTTCCTGAATCCCCCCATTGGGGATATGGTAGTTTGCATCTGCTTCAAACTCCCTAGCACACTAGTGCAACCATACACTTGGTGCAGACCTGGTGCAGGGCTGGGCTGGTGCACAGGGTTCCCGGTGTGGTGCAGGGGGCCTTCCTGAATTGGGAACTCTGAAAGTTGTGATGCAAGGTGCCCCTTGAATCAATTCTGTTTGACACAGACACCTTGCGTCAACTTTGGAGCTTTCTGAATCGAGACCCCTGTCTCCAAGCAGGCTACTCCCACAGGATAACTCTCAGGGTGAGGCTTAACCCTTTGAGTGCCCTCTAGTAACTGGTCTTGAGCTGAGTGAAGAGAGAGAGACTAGTTACACTAGTAAGTAAGCAAAGGTCAGACTCTTCTGGTGGCAACCATATTTTTTCCCCAACAGTTGACCATTTTCTTGGCCATTGAAACAATATCACTTAAGGAGGAAATGACATTGAGGACCACTACTCTCCCACCAGAGGTATCGGGGGCACTTTAGCTTCAGTTGCTCCAGGAGGTTCACTTTGTGCAGAGACCTTTCAGTTACAGTCATTTCAATCCTAGTGATCCCTGGTGGGACTTCCACCACCTTCTCCACAATGAACAGAGGCTCTGCATCAGCATCTCACTCCTCTGGCTCTGGTGATCTTCAGTGGGTGGTACAATCTCCTGTGGAAAGGGTGCAACATTGGGATCAGGAGTTGACACCTTGGGAGGCCTGGTTCTGGCTGCTGATCCCTCTGGTGAGATTAACTGCATTATTTCTCCTTGTCCCCTTGTCCAGGTGGGCACAACAAAGCTCCCAATGGGATCACATACCCATCACTTTTTCTGTGGTAGTTAGTCCCTCCTCCACATCCATTGGCACTCTGGAAGGGACAGCAACCCAGGTCAGGACTCCAAAAGGGCCAGAAAGGGAGTCCTGCTGTGACCCCTGAGTCACTGTCACACTCCCAACCCCACTTACTGCTGCTAATGCATACTGTTGACTCCACTACTAGTCCAGCTTGATGGCCACTACTTTCTTGGTTGCTCTCTCTCTTCTTACGTGTGGTGCTGCCAGCCTCTGGGGGGCTCCTGGAGTGTGGATAGGAGTCAGTGGCCACAACCAGGGTCATTGGAAGTCTAGTACATATACTGGCAGTAGCCCCTCTAGGATCTAGTGCAGTTGTTACTGCTGCTTTTGCCCCAGCTGATGGGTGGCAGCACTATAAGGGAGTAAAGCCAATCATAGCAGCAAGCTGCATCAGTATTTTAATATTGGGGTACAAGTAGATGCCCAAAACTTCTGGATTCCTTACTCCACACTGGTCACATGAAGAGTGCAACCCCATATTTCACAAGGGAGGGGCATACTGATGGGTTTTAGCCAGGGAGGCTGTGTGGTTTTCTGGGGGTCTCTGGCTTGGACTCAAGTGACTCTGCTGTTGTCCATTTATCTCCTCCTCCACCATTCTCTTTCAGTCTGACTCTAGCTCCTGTCAATTAATGAGAAACACAGGGGAGTTGGCATGGGGACTCAAACAGTGGGACCTCCTGGCAGTGGGGCAGGGTGAACCTCTGAACCGCTGTTGGTAGACAAAGTATTGTTGGGAGTTTACTTTTACAAGTCTCTTTTAACTAGGGATGATAAGTCTCTTCTCCCCCTTATTTTCTAATGACATAAAGGCTTGATAAAAGTTTAGTCTACTACTTTTTTTCCTTATAGGCCGGCTTGGCTGGCTGGCTGGCAGGCTATACTGGCTTAAATTTCTTACAATGTCCCTTAATGTGCACACACAGTTGGTACTTTTGTAAAAGTCTTGACACAGTCTTGTCTTTGCTGACTGGGCACAACTACACAAACCAAATTTATGGTACCTTTTGCCCTGGTGTTTTGATGTGGTGGTGCAAATGGCTCTTGAGCACACTGACATTGAAACAGGCAGGTGGGGTGAAGCACTCCAACTCCTCTGTGACTATGGCAGCCATGTTTTTTAACAGAGTTGATGACTGGTCTCTGGCGAGGTGGGAGGGAAAGCTGGCTGGCTGGGCTGTGCTCCCATGAGACTGGCTGGTTATTCTGTGGTGATCTACAATGCTCACTTAAGGTCAGTGGTCAGATCTTCACTGGGGTCCTCTTCATTTCTCTTCCATGAGCAGGTGTCTCTCTGAGCAAACACATGACATGCAGGCTGTCTTCAAGCCTCTGCAGCTCACATATAGGGGCAAGTTCAGCTGGGCTCCTCAACTAATCACTTGACACCATTCTAATGAGCTGAGGGTTTGGACACCCCCCGCAGCTCCACACAGAGGGGGGAGGAAGCACAGCTGAGGACAGACACATCCATGCAACTGATGGGGGGCCATGATGGCCTACACCAGCACTAGTTTAAGCAGTATTAGATGGCTGGGCAGGGGGAAGGGAAGACACAGCAGAGAAAATAAGGAAGCATAGTCACAAAGAGGGAACAAGACAGGGGTAAGGAGGAAGGAGACAGGGGTGGAATAGCAGGAGTAAGAGTAAGCACAGAAACAGAAGGTCTCAAGGGTACATATTTGAATGAGATCAGACATCGGAGGGAAAGCAGCAGGTATGGATGGGTGATGTGTGCTAATGCCAGGAGCCCAATGAATAAGACTTGTGACCTCCAGACAGTAATGCCCAAGGCACAACTAGACATGTTAGTTGTGACATAGACATGGGAACACAGCACCGTGAGTGGAGAGTTAGGGTACTAGGGTACAGAATGTTCAAGAGGGATAGGGGAAAATGGGAGGGGAGTTGGAATGGCATTATATGTTAAAGAGAGCATCATAGCTTTAGATATTCATGAAGCAGGCCAGGTCAAGAGGACTGAAACTCTGAAACAATATGAGTACAAGTAATTGTGGAGGAGAGGGTGGGTGATTAGGGTCAGAGTCATGTAGAGGCCTCCAGCACAGAGAGAAGAAATAGTCAAAGAGGTAGGAGAAGAGTTCATCAGGGTGGCAGGACTTGGAGAGATGCTGATATTGGGGGATTTTAATTTGCTGGATGAAGACTGGAGCACCCAAATAGCAAAGAGTGCAAAAAGCCAAGCCCTGATAGAGAAGATGGAAGAGGCAGTTCTGAGCCAGATTGTCATTGCAACCACTAGGAAAGGGCATACTGAACCTAGTCCTAACAAACAGAGATAGCATGGGGGAGCTCCAGGAAAGGGAGCCACTGGGTTCTGGCAATCACAGAACCATGTGGGCTGAGGTCAAGCTAAAAGTGGATAGTGTACACTCCTGCACTAAATTCCTGGACATCTGAAGTACAAACTTTGGGAGGATGAGTTAGGTGTTGGGGAAAAATTGCAGTTTACGATGGCAGCAGTAGAAGCAGCCAGCAGACGAGATCTGATTGAAACTTAGTTCTGGAGGTAACAGACGTACAGATGTGTCAAGCCAGGATGAAGTGCAGAAATGCTGCAGAATATCACAGAATACTGCAATTTACTGCATCGGCCATTTAAAGTCAATGGTAATTGAGCCCTTTTGTCTTGCAGGATTTTGTGACATGTCATTACTGCACGTTACTGTGCTTCTTCGTGGCTGACACATCTGTATGCAAAAAGATGATAGGGAAGACAAGGCAAAGCAAGCCAAAGTTAATTTTTAGGGTACCCTGTCCAACAGGCTCAGAGTGCCTCACAATGGAAGACAGCACAGTTTAGTTAGTTAGTTAGTTAGTTAGTTAGCTATGGAATTTTGATAACTGGGTAGGCCCACTGAGACCTTAGTAGGTGAAGTTTTTAAAATCCCGTCTTAAAGGTGATTTCCAGGGCAAGTGCAGAAACCTGTTTCAGGGCGATTTGAAATATTTCACCTCCCTGGTTCATGAAATGGGGTAAGAAAATTGCCATGTTGAAAATTTTGACCAAAAATGTTACAAAATGGTAAAGTTATGATTAAATGTTCAAATGCATTAAGATGTCATTAACCACACTTACCATGTTTTCTGCCAAATCCTGCTCATGAAGGTAGCAGCAGGATGGTCTCCACTCCACTCCAGAGAGGATTACTTCAGTGGACATCATTAGGCAAGTGACGGACATGGGGGTGTGAGGTGGTGGGTGCTGAGCAGGGGTTTGTGTGTGGTGGGTGGGGGTGGTGGAGGAGCACAAAGGACAACAATGGATGGTTTTCCTTTTTCACAGGTTTGAAAAAAAAAGACTATGAGGGACTGAGTTACAAATCCAGGGACTGACACAGAGGCAGTGCAAGTGTTGGAATGGTGTTTGGTGGCACCAGGAGTGGGCACCCCTGGTGTTGCAAAGTATCAGAAGAGGGGGTGGAGAGGAAACTATTGGTTTAGAGGGGGCTGTAACCTAAACTATCACTGTCAGAGGGCCACTGGGGATTTGGCACCCCCCAGTGTCCATTATACCATTTAGCAGCACTGGTGTCAGCAACTTTATACCATCATTTAAAAAAAGGCAAAACAGGGATAAAAAGATTAATTAAATTGGTTCAGAGGAGATGGTAGAAAGGCTGTACTCCGTGTCAGTACACATAGTTACATACTGACCCAGTGATGTGTGGCCCCGCCCTGCCTTGTGGATGCCATACCATGATATGGATGCTGCAAACATTATCTTTCAGGCATGTGCGGTGACATGCAAAGCACATGCCAGTCCACAAAAAGACACAGTCATGCCAAACAGACACACATATTTATGAGTTCTTAAAATAGTTATCTTCAGAATGCAAATTTTTTCACACTACATTTAAAAACCAGTTGAAATACAGAATTAAAAACTACAAAAGCATACACCTTGGGCAAATTCTATCAAACCTGTAAATTTCAGATTTAAAATCCATAAGCAAAAAAAGCCTTAATTTTGGTGAATGTATGTTTATTTGCACCTGTGTAACATTGCCCCTGCTAAACCAATCATCTGAACAATTGTACGATCCACAGACTGTGGCACTAACTCTATGTCTTCCAAATTTCAAATAAATTAGTTGAACATGGGTAAAGTTGTTAAAGTGCAAACATCAGGGTTTAACATTTAAGTGCTTACTCAACCCTAATATATTTCATTTTTCATTTTTCATTTCATTAAGTGTTAGACCATTGAGTGAAACTCATTTAAAATGGTGACCCAAAATCTTAGTACAAAACAGTTACTTTACACATAAGTTTTACACATACACGAGTTACATAAATAAAGTACAATACAATAAATTATATTAGATACCTGTATATGGGCACTACTGTATGTATACATATATATGCATTGCAAAAAACTACATTAATGTGCCAGTAAGGGTTAAACTTAATGCCACAGAAATAGGGAAATGTGGTGTTAAGGTTTCCAACCATAACTCCCCACTCTCTACCCCCAAGCAGCAAAAGGACAAGACCATACAAGCAACCACAGACAGCCATCATCAGGTAAGATAAACAACATACAACTGTTTCCAGATGACACAAATGCAGTAGCACTGATGTGCTACCTTCATGGATTTGTATCTGTGGCACGTATACCACAAGACATACGCACTCACTTCTGGCTGCAAATAGTAATCCATGATACTCAAATCACAACACCACTTCTGTGTGTAGAAGCACAGGCCCCTACAGCCACAGATACAATTCCATGATACCCAAGTTATGAAAGTTCTTTTGTCTGCAGAAGAGTAGGCCCTGATGGGATCAGTGCCTCTGTAGCCACAGGTACTCATGCCCACTGTAAGACATAACACACAATTCTGTGTGCAGAAGCACAAGCCTCTGAGGGCCCTGTGCTTCTGCAGTCACAAATGTAAGACATGAACACTGACCTCTGGCTGCAGAAGCACAGGCCCTACAAAATCCATGATACACAAATCGCAACAGTACTTCCATCTGCAGAAGCACAGGCCCCATCACAGGTGTAAGACTCAAACACAAACTTCTGGCTGCAGAAGTGCAGGCTCCTGTGTGGCCTACACTTCTGCAGCTGCATGTAGAAATCCATGATACCCAAACTGCAACAGTACTTTTGCGAGCAGAAGCACAGTGCCCTCTGAATCCTGTGCTTCCATGAAGCCACAGATACAGATGCACAGAGCAAAGAGTCCATGTGTCAGCTGAAGTGCAGAGCCCTCTGGCATCCACATGAGCACAGGAGATTTATCTTCACTGTATGGCACTTGGGTCTGTGCGTGCAATGCTTCACCTTCCCTTCCCTTCCCAGGCTGGGGGTGGTACTGCATGACAGTTCCAGTCCCCCAGCCTCAGTCCATCCACCTGGCTCACTAAGCTCACTCCAGAACTCAGCTCATCAGCATGAGATTACAAAGCACTACCCACTAGGGTAAAGGATGGCACTACACTCAATTTTTCTTAATTAAATGTTTTTATTTTTAAGCCAGATTTTCAAGATAGTCATTTTATGACTCCTCTTATAACATGATGATTCTATTAGATTTCTTTGATTGGGTGACAAAGAAAATAGATCAGGGATGTGCAGTGGATGTTCCATACCTGGATTTCAGTAAGGCATTTGACACCGTTCAATACAACAGACTATTAAACATGCAGGGGAACTTGGGCGTGGGTCCAAAGATGTTAAATTGGGTAAGAAATTGATTAGGGGATGGAAGACAGAGGGTAATAGTAAATGGAGTTCACTTGGAGGAAGGGTGGGTGACCAGTGGTGTGCCACAGGGATCAGTGCTAGGATCGGTCCTCTTTAATGTATCTATAAGCGACACTGCAGAGGATCTGGAGGGTAAGATCTGCCTATTTGCAGATGATACCAACATTTGTAATGGTGAACATTCGGGTGGGGGGGGTGGAAAGGAAGAAGAGAGACCTGAGAAAGCTAGAGGAGTGGTTTAAAGTATGGCAACTTGAGTTCAATGTGAAAAACTGCAAAATAATGCACTTGGGTTACAGGAACCCAGAAGCTGAATACAAAATGGGAGGAATGATATTGACAACAACCAAGCAACAGCAGGATATTGGTATAATTGTCTCGAATGACCTAAAGGTATCTAGGCAGTGTGACAGAGCAGTTGGGAAGGCTAATGGGATGCTGGGTTGCATAGAGAGGGTGATCACCAGCAGAAGTATAGGGAGTGGTGTTACCTCTGTACAGGTCACTGGTGAGACCTCATATGGAGTACTGTGTACAGTTCTGGAGACTACATCCACAGACACATATAGACAGAGTGGAAGTGGTCCAGAGGAAAGCAACTAAAATGGCGAGGGGTCTGCAACAGAAAAGCCATGAGGAGAGGCTTAGGGAACTCAATTTGTACACCCTGGAGGAAAGGATGAATGGGGGATTGATAGAGAATTTTAAATACATAAATGGGGTAAATAAGGTAGAGGAGGGGGAGTATTTTTCAGAAAATGTGTTCAAGAACAAGGAAGCATGATATGAAGAAGTTTATAAGAGAGTTCTTCTTCACACAGAGAGTGGTGGATCCCTGGAACAGGTTGCCAGCCAAGGTAGTTGGCATGAAAATGGTAGAAGGATTCAAGAAAGCTTGGGCTAGGCATAAGGAAATCTTAGGGGGAAAGAAACAAGGATGGGTGAAAGAACTGGATTTCATGTAGGGTCTGCAGGGATACGGTAGGTAGGGTTAAATGGGCAGACCACGTGGATCAAGAAGTACTTATCTGCCAACAATTTCTATGTTTCTATGACATGTGGCATTTAGAGAATAGTGGCAGAAACGTCATTTGATTTGATTTTTTTTAAATCTAGCAGATCCATAAGCAAAATGTCCTCTTTCATGGGCAAGCAGACAGAACAAGAGAACATTTACTTTGTGTACAGAACGAAGACAAAAAATAAATATACCTAATTAAAAAATAAATAATAAATAAAACACTTAAACACAGATACAAAACTGGTAACTTAAATCATACACAGTTACAGCATTCTGTAGTCAATAAGTATCTTTTGAGTACAGATTTGAAGCTAATAATACTTAAAGTCTCCAGGGTTACTTTCAGAGGCAAAGCACTATAAAAGTACAGATAATTGGTATAACAAGGATCTCTGACCTAAACTAGTTTTAACAGTGGGTATATTAAATTTAAAATGATTATGCTGTATAATAAAGCACATGTGTAGGTCAGGGAAGTATGAGGGTGAATAAATTAATACAAAACAGCTGGTACTTTTCTAGCCATGGTACCTAATTGAATCTTAAACCCCTGATCTAATGAAGGTCTCTGGAGAGTGCTATAAAGCACATAATGATGTGTCTGAGTAGGTAGTTGGGAAGCAAATTTGGCAATTTAATTATACAAGACTCTAACTCTGGACAGCCGCACCTCCCTAGCAGTGAAATAAAATAATAATCCATAGTCAAGAACTGGAAGAAGAAAACTTTAAGAGACCAATAGCCTAGTAGATGGTAATAAGGAGTTCAGTCTGTGTCAGTGGCTCAGTAGGTAGCACACTCGCCTCTGAGGCCAGGAGATCAGAGGGCTGTGGGTTCAGTTCCCACATCTGGCACTTGGGTTAATATCCCAGTACCAACACTGTACTGCAGCATGAGAGGGGTGCTGCACTTCTGAGGTGCCATCTTTCAGATGAAATGTTAAACTGAGGTCCCATCTGCCTGGATTGGTGGTAGTTCAGGTGGATGTTAAAGATCCCATGGCACTTATCGAAGAGTAGGGGAATTTCCCTGCTGTCCTGGCCAAATTTCCCTCAGTTTAATCTGGTTCAAAGTCAGTTGGAATTCATCTGTATCCCCTTCCCCCGGGTCATGCCCAAAAATAGTCAGGATTTGTCTAGTGCACTTACCTGGTCAACAAAAAACTAAATAAATAAATAAAATACAATCTTTGATGAAAAGTGTTTACCATAAAAGAAATATGATAATTATACGTAAGTGTACTGTCCATTATAAAGCCCAGGTAATTAAAATACCTGACTTGTTCTATAACAGAAGCCAGCAAAGGTTTTAGTTTTAAATCATTAGAAGAGGACAGCTCTTTTTTCTGGTACTATGAAAAATCATTGATTTGTTTCAAAACTAATTTCTGTGACAAAAAAAACAAACATTTTTAAATAGAATCACCACAGTTTGAAAACACATACTGTGTCCAAGATTCGAACAAGGTAACCTGTAACGTTCATAAGGTGGTGTGAAAAAATGGTTAAATTTAATGTTTGAAGTGGCAATATTTCATGATGGCCACCATCTTGTTTTTTTCCAACCAAAAAACCTGGAAAATACCAAAAAAGTATGTGTTTTAAAAGCTAAACAGCAGCCATTTAGCCAGATTCTGGTGTTTGCTTTTTACATTATGGCCAGAAATAGCTTTTCTGGGCACCCCAAAATCCAGTGTGCCCACTTAGCAAAAGGAGCCATTCACTTGGGTTCTCTGTATGAGAACAGCAGGACTTTCTTGATTCCTGCAGCCCCAGATGGAGTGCTGCTGCCAGCTACTGTAGGTCGCTGGCTGTCTGTCTGTCTCACTCTTATTTGTTCTTTGTGTCAGTCTATCTTTTTTTATTTTTTTAAATCCCAACCCCTCCCATCTCATACAGCCCTCCCTCATCCTTCCCTGATGCATGTCTTTGTTAATAAATATATAAAGCAGACCAGGTACCACCTCTGGTACCATTTCTTTGTACCCCCTGCCCTCCAGATCACCCACCCCCTTCCCAATGAACTATACTATTTATAATTTATAAAGCAGACTGGTGTGCCCCCCATACGAGTTCATTCTCCACCCTCCCCTCCAGGTCACCCCTCCTAACTAGGTGGTGTCACTGGGGTGCCCACCCCCAGTGCCACAGAGAATTACCCCAACATTAGGGTGCCCAATCCCCAGTGTTGGCTACTATCCATGTACCACTGTAAATAAAGAAAAGTGTCCCTCATTGATCTTTTTCTTTTTATAAAGAAAGCAACCTGCAAAGAAGAAAATGGTCCATCTCTGATCTGACCCCCCACCCCAAACCTCCACTCAGCACCCGCCACCCACAACCTCACTCTCCTAAAAGTGTCCCATGGTGTAGATCTACTCTCCGATCATAAAGACATCTTGCTGATGGAATCAGTGACTGCAATATAAAAAAATAAGGTAAATCTGATGTAATGTATTTCACTGGGTTTGAACTTTTACTCATAACATCATCATTTTTTTAATATTTTTACACCAAATTTTCAATATGGTCTTTTTAGGACCCCCTCTCATAAACAAGGTAGGTGAAATTCAACTTCTTTATTGTTTTTGTAATAATAAGTCCAACATACATAGTAGCAGAGATTGTAAAATGTAGCAGTTAACACAAAATACTATCTAACCCCTACTCCCTCCCTCACCCAACCCACCCCTGGAGTGTGCCCATAGGAGGTAAATATAGCTACAGCATTCTATTCAAAAGAAGACACAAAGGGACAGGACATAAGAGGAGCTGGGGGAAATCTGGTACAATTAGTGCAAGTAAAGAGTATACAACTTGCCCCATCTTTTGTCAAAAAGTTTGAGTCTATCACAGGAGCTGGCAATCATGCACTCAGTCCTGAAGCACACTGAGAGATCATTCAGCCATTCACTGTAAGAAATTACAAGTTGCTCCATCCAGTGCTTGAGTACCAGCTTCTTGACCACCACTGAAATTAAAGACATAGCATATCTTCTCTCTTTAACTTTAATACTGGAATAGCACCCTAGGATACATATTTCTGCTGTAAATAGACCATCCAGACCAAACAGGGGATTTATGTTATCCTGGATTAGCTGCCATAAGAGAGAGACCTTGTCACAATGCCAGAAAATGTATAGGATATTCCCTTCTGCATTACCACACCTTGAGCAAAGAGGAAAAGGGAGATGGCCTGCTTTGGTCAAATTAACTGGGGTATAATACATGTCATTTAGGATATATAACTGGGTGAGTCTGAGCCTATCTTGGGTATTGTAAAGGTATAGGTCTTTCCAAATCTGTGGCCAAACCAGGGTAACATCTGGGAGTAGGGAGCTCCAGACCTTGGAACCCAAGAGGGGCTCAGGATGACCAACCACTAGGAGACAGGAGTATAAGCTAGATATGGCATGTGGCTTGAGAGCTAAAACCTTCAGCTGTTCCACGATAGGGCTCAGCGCAGAGGGTTAAGGAGTAATGCCAAATAGTTGGCTTAACATGTATTTGAGCTGGAAGATCTTGAAGATGTGCACTTGGTTTATGCCATATTTCAGGAGGATGTCTGGAGAACAGAGGAGAGATTCCTGAGAGTACAGGTCAGCTACTGTGGCTTCTCTTAATTGTGGTATCCAATTAAGGACAATACAAGAATCCCCTATCTTAATGTTAGGGTTTATAATGATAGATTGAATAGAATCTTTTCGGGGAAGAATTTTGTGAAAGGAGCAAAACTGGGAAAATACTCTGAGTGAGGTGTCAATCACTGAGAGATGGAGTGTAACTGGTAGGGATTTCCATGGAAGGCAGAAGATGGTTGGGATGGTGAGATTCTGAGACTGCAGAATCTGATCTTCAATTTGTAACCAAGCTGCCATGTAATCCCCTTCGATACTCGAGAGCTATCTGCCACATTTAGAAAAATGACTAGCCTAGTAGTATATTAGGAAGTTGGGGAGACGCAACCCCCCATATCTTTTGGGAGGCTCAGCTTTCTGTAGGAATGTCAGGGGTGCTTATGCAGCCAAATGAAATTGGAGATAAGACAATGTATCTGCTGGAAAAAGGAAAGAGGAAGCCAGAGATTCAACATGTTCAAGAGATAAAAAGCCTGGGGAGGATATTCATCTTTATGATGTTAATTCTGCCCCATAAAGATATTGGGAGGGATTCGCATCTCTGGAGATCTTGTTGGATGTGATTCACCAGATCAGTTAGGTTCAATTTCTTGGTGAGGGAAGAGTCAGTGGATAGAAGTATCCCCAGATTCCTGATTGACTTTGGAGACCATGTCATGCCAAATTGGTGGAAAGCAGCCTTGTGAGTGTAGTGGTTGAGGGGGACAATTACAGTCTTGTTAACATTCCATTTATAATTGGAGAGACTACTGAACTGGGATATCACTTTTAGTGTGTGGTCGAGGGAAACAGCTGGGTGCTCTAGCTGAAGGAGGATGTCATCTATATATGCTGAAAATGTTAAGGGGGAACCATGCACAGGAATGCCCTGTATCTGGGGAGTCATTTTGATGTGTCTCAAGAGAGGCTCCAGGTACAAATTAAAAAGGAAAGAAGACAAGGGGCAGCCCTGCCTGGTAACAGTGAAGAGAGAAAAGTGAGAAGAGAAAACCCCATTGCAAAATATCTTAGCGGATGGGGAAGAATATATGGCTCTGATCCATTGAAGGACAGTCTGTGGAAACCCCATCTTCCACATAGTTGACCAGAGAAACTCCCAGTCCACTCAGTTGAAGGCTTTCTCTGCGTCTAATGAGATCAGAGCCATGGGAGAAGGGGAGGACTGAGCGGCTTGGAATATATGTTTCAACTTCCTTAGATGATCCACAGAGGAACATCCTGGAACAAACCCCACTTGTTCTGGACTCAGACGGTGCATCCATACCTTCCTAATGTGCAAGGAGAGAATTTTGGTAAGGATCTTGATATCATAATTAAGGAGAGAAATACGATGATAACTTGCTGGGCTGAGGTGTGGTTTGTTGGGTTTGAGGAGAAGGACAATAGTGGCTTCTAGTAATGAGGGGTCAATGGTGTTGGCAGTAAACATGTATGAATGCAATCTAAGTAGTAAGGGAGAGAGTTCCTCGGAGAAAGATTTATAGAAATTAGAGGGAAAACCATCTGGTCCTGGAGTCTTATCCAGAGTTAGATTAATTACTTTTTCCACTTCTCTCAAGGAGATGGAAGTGGAAAGGAAAGCCTGCTGGTGAGTGAGAAGACAAGGGAGATCCACCGAATCTAAGTAATCTTCTATTTCATGGGAAGTCAGGGGAGAAGGGTTCTTCCCATATAGATAGTTATAAAAGCCTTCGAATACTAGGGCTATGTCCCGAGGTAAGGTCTTGGTAGAGCCATCCGGAGCTAGAATGGAAGGAATCAACCTGGAACCTTCCAGCTTATGCAAGCACAGAGCGAGGAGCCTACCGGCTTTCTCACCTTGCTCCACATATTTGGCCTGTGTTTTAAAGATGGCATATTCTGCCTTCTCTCTCATTAGGTCTGCATATTTATTTCTTAGAGAAAGCAGCTTCGCCAATGTATCAGGAGAAGTAAACGAGGAAAGAGTGAGTTCAGCTGACCTGATTTGTGTTAGGAGGGATAAGGCCTCTGCTTCTCTCTGTCTTTTCCTTCTAGAGGCAAGTTTAATAAACTCCCCTCTGAGATAGCATGTAAGTGCACAAACAAGATCCTCCCTGCTTACCAAACCTCTGTTCTCGTCGGTGAAGGATTGTATAAGAGATTGGATTTTGGCAATGACAGATTTATCTTTTACGAGCTGGGTATTCAGCTTCCAAGCTTTATCTCTTTGTAATGGGGGGTCTGGAGAGAGGACAACCCAGGCCGCTGAGTGGTCAGATAAAACAATTGGTTCTATCCCTGCCTGGCATAGGCCAGTCAAGAGGGGAAAGCTAACTAGACTATAATCGAGCCTGGATCAGGACTGATGAATATTGGAGTAGTAGGAATAGAGATGATGGGAGGGATTGAGGATGTGCCATGGATTGTACAGGCCAAGTAGGTCTGTAAAATCCCTCAATGCTCTTTGGGATGGAGGGGGGGGTTCAGCGGAAGATAGGACCTATCTAGATCTTGTGTGGGAGGAATATTCCAGTCCCTTCCCAAGATTAGGGGTGTGGGTAGAAGAGATGCTAGCCTATTGGCTAAGTCCATTAGGAATGGGGAGTCGCCCCTGACCGGACCATATAAGCATCCTAGGACAACCTCAGTGTGAAGAAGGGAACCTTTAATCAGAATAAATCTACCCTCAGGATCAGAAATGGTAGATTCCGCCTGAAAAGGAATATTGTCCATGATTGGAATGGCCATTCCTCTGCTCGAGGAAGAGTTTCCAGAGGCAAAAACCTGAGAGATCCCCAGTCTACTCAACCAGATAGACTCTTTCACTATCAAATGCGTCTCTTGTAGAAAAATGATACCAGCATTAAGTAAAGTACAGTGTTTCAAGACTTGGTACCTCTTGGTGGGGTCCCGAACTCCTCTAACGTTCCATGTTAGGAATTTAATGGTCTGACTCATCATAATTAACAAACAGTATATCCAAGAAAACCCTTGAATCCGTTAACCAGGTATAACCCCTCCATCCCCCACCCCCATCCCACCACCCAACCACCAGACTAATACCAATGTAAGCGAATTGGATGAAACAAAGCAACAAACCAGTGATTAAAGATTCTGTTCTGTAGACACATGTAACCCTTGTCTGGATTGACAATTGAAGGGCCCAACATAGTCCCCCTCCCCAAACCCACCCTGCATTTTTAAAACCAGCCAACAACTGTGTAGAGTCACCCACCCATTAACTACTATCCCTATCCCAACAAATAAACTAATTACAAGCCTCCCCCAAGGAACGAAACCAAAGTTAGAAATGACAGTTTACTATGAGGAGAGGGGAAACCCTTTTAACCTGGTTCCACTCATTTTAGCAGAGTGCAGATGTAAGAAAAAGTTCTGATTATCAACCCAAATGAGTAGAAGCAAACCGAACCCCCTCATGTACCAGAATGCAGTGCTGAAAAGAATAGCCAGCAAGCGAACCCCCAGAGACTTATTCCTTCCCCCCCTCCGATTGAAGTGACTCACGGAATGATTTGAGTCAATTCTCAGTTTCTGTAAGGAAAGCTTTAAACCTGCTTGCCTCTCATCTGAAGTTAGCCCAGTTGTTGGATCTCCAGTGAGGATAAGTCGACTGTGCCCCCTGCAAATGTGGGATGCCATTATCCCATCCCTTTGGATCTTTGCTGAAGTGGGACAGACCACTACATGACAGTGCTAAGGGGTCAAAAAAGTCCTGACCCTCATAGAGATAAATGGCCATGGATTACCAGGGGACTAGAGTAGAGCTACAACTCATGGACACAAGGAGCCAGCCTGGTCTCTAAAAAACTTTTAGCTGTTAGGTAGAAATAGGGACCGTGGAGAGGAAGATGAGGAGTAACCCTCCTGTGCTGTTCCGCTCGCCGGAGTGGTAGGGGCCAGAGGAGGAGAACCAAATCTGTCCTGGACCAGTGCATGTAAAAAACCCCACCTGAAGTACCGGGGTATGGCATGCACAAGTGAGGCAGTTGGAGAGTGCCTGTCCCACTCCACGGATCCCACCCAGCGTCAGGGGTGATAGGACTGTAGAGAGCTGGAGGTCCAAATCACGGCCTAACCTAGACTCAAGTCGAGCATCCCCCCCCCAACCCCATAAGCCCAGGAACTAGGCGAATAATCGGGCCATCAGCAAAAGGAAAACAACAGCTGTTACAGGTACATTATTTGATTAAAACAATGACACAGGCATCACGTGACTCCATAAACAAGGTAGGTGAACATTTTCAAATCCCTCCCAAAACATGATTTTGTGGTTACTGCACAAAATCACCTTTTGGGCAGCATTTGAAATTTTTTGCCTTCTGCGTTCATGACATGGGGCCATAAGAAGGCTATGTTGAAAATCTGGTGTAAAAATATGGTAAAATAACCAAGTTATGAGTGAACATTTAAATATTTTAACACTCACTTATAATTTCACTAATTTTCAATATTTTTACACCATATTTTCAACAAGTCCTTTTTGGGACTCTACCTCATGAATAAGTTAGGGTGCAGATTTTCAAATCCATCCCAAAAGGTGATTTCTCAGGCGCTGCACAAAATTACATTTTGGGTGGGATTTGAAAATTTGCACCTATGGGTTCATGAGGAGTGGTCATAAGAAGACTATGTTAAAAATTTGGTGTACAAATATAGTAAAATGACCAAGTTATAAGTGAACATTGAAATCATTCAACATTCGCTCTTAACTTCGCTTATTTTCAATATTTTGACACCAAAATTTCAAAATAGGCATTTTTTTAAACCACCTCATAAATGTAACAGGTGTCATTTTTCAAATTCTGAGTGAGATGTGTTTTGGCCCCATACAATCCCCCTTTTCATTGTAGGAGTATAATGCTACCCTGGCCTACCCTCTGCTTTGGTCACTGAACTCCTCTCTTCTGTCTGCTCCCACTCTTCCTATGGGGGACCATCAGGGATATAGAAATTGATTTCATTTATACTTAGTGATCGGGCTGACAGCAGATCCAATTGACCACCAGGGATATAGGAATTGATTTCATTTATACTTAGCGATCGGGCTGACAGCGGTCCACTGGACCACCAGGGATATAGGAATTGATTTCATTCATACTTAGCGATCGGGCTGACAGCGGTCCACTGGACCACCAGGGATATAGGAATTTATTTTATTTTACAAATGCTCGCGATCGGGCATGGGGGGGTGCAGCCGGAGCTCGGGTGGCCACCCACAGGTGGTAGCTGCCTGTGGGTGGCCAGACATTGATTCCTTTTTTTTTTTGGATCAACTTTGTGCAGCGCAAGTAGGGGTTGCGCATGTATGGTGGACTCAGCACATCCCGGGCTGAATATATGGATGTGCAGAGTATGCATGGGCATGCCCCCCCCACCTGTGCCACATACACTACTGATGCGCTCCGGCGCATCGGGATTTGTGCCAGGCACAATTCCCATTTGAATATCACGCTGGGGTGCTGTTGCGCCATGTGCAACCCTTTTGAATATCAGGGCCACAATGTATTATACACCATGACCTCACAAGAAGGACATTTTTTTGCTTGATCTTTCTGCTATGGTTGCTGACCTTTGTCCTCTGAATTCAAAGAAATAAATCATTGAATTAAATAATATCATCACCATTATCTTCAAACACCACCAAGGAATCACCCTTATTAGGAGACACCTGTTGCAGCTGTTTGTCATCATCGCCGTTATGTTTCTGCCACTCTTCCCTGAACTGGTAAGAGAATTTGTTGAGACTGACTTTTAGGAAGGTAAGGCACTGTACAGTTTGAGAAGTAAGCCTTGTGTGACTGTCAGAAACAACATTTCCAGCTGTGCTTAATGTATGCTCACTGTAAACACTAGTGGGAGGGAGAGCAACTAAGAAGCTTAATGGGAAAGGCAGATAGTGCAGGCCAGATGTTTTTTCTTTTCCAGCCAGTACTCATAAGGGTCATCAGTAATATTAATGAGTGGTTCTCATAAATAGGCATCCACAATATCAGACAAAGACAAAGAGGGCTGCTGCATTGACAGACACATCTGAATTATCAGTTTCCATGAGTTTTGACCAAAAAGTGTGAGAGTCATCTGTGTTCTTTTTTGGAATGACTTGCCTTTTCAAAGGACCATGAAAGAGGGCTTTGTTCAGGACTACCCAATGTTGAAGGAGTACACGGTGGCCCTAAGTGGAAATTATTGCTGTCACCACCAGTAGATGTTGCATCTTCAGATGCAGCATCCACATCATGTGATTTACTTGTATTGTCAAACACACTTCCTTCCTTTTGCTGTGCAATTACTGAAATCAGCATGTTTTTTGTACTTGAGATAAGAGTCACCGAGATATGAAGGAGGCACCTGTGGCAACTTAAACTGAGGGCCAAGAAGAGTGAAAAGAAGAACATTTT
Source organism: Neoceratodus forsteri (assembly GCA_016271365.2). Lineage (NCBI taxonomy): Eukaryota > Metazoa > Chordata > Ceratodontiformes > Ceratodontidae > Neoceratodus > Neoceratodus forsteri. The sequence continues at coordinate 1,255,058,904 of CM057459.1, read as the reverse complement.
GTCTGTCATGATTCTGTGAAGTCTTCTGCAATTTTGGAATTGCTGTATCAGTCGGTCAGTAAGGAATGCACAAGATTTGTCTCTGTTTTGGTCAAAACCTCTATGCAGCCTCCTGAGTTAATAAATTTATGGTGGGAATAACCTGGCTTAGAGTAGCATTCTCTTTGTTAATCTGTCAAGTTGGTTCCTCAAAAGGAGTCAAGAGCAATGTAAGATGCTCCATGAGGCCCCACTGGAATGAATTCAGCACACCATCTGCTACGTTGTGCTCCGTGGTATATTCATGGACTGCCTTCTTTTGTGTAAGAAGTATCTCACACATGTAAAACATTTAGTTCCATCTTATCAGAACATCTTGTTTTAGTTGTCGTATTGGTAAGCCTTTTTTTCTGGAGATCAGCCAAGATACCATGTGATTTTTACAAAGTGGCTAAAATGGCCACAGATTTTTTTTGCAGCTCCCACTAGTGTTACTGTACTGTTGTCACTGGACAGGAAAGCTCATACTAACAGATTTAATGAGTGTGCAGAGCATGGAATGTGAGTAAAACCACCATGTTTCAATGCACTAACAATATTGGCACCATTGTCTGAAACCACAAATTCAATATTGAGTCCCAGGGGCTCTAACCACTCAGAAATGTTGTCACGCAACTCTTCCAAAATATTGTCAGCAGTGTGATGCTTACCAAACATGCTAACACAAACAGCTGCCATTCTTTGTTTTCCTTCCAAGGGAGGTGGTGGGAGAAAGGACTGTGGGGGGGGGGGTTCAAGATGGCAAGGGATAAACACAGGGGGGCTGGTGGGAAGGGGAGACTAAAGTTAAGACCTAAGTGGACACTTAGGCAAACTGGGCAGACTGGGTGGGCCTGACAGTCCTTTTCTGCCATCAAATTCCTATGTTCTTATGTTCCTGTACACTGCTGCTTGTGGTAGTGTTTGAAGACGATTGTGACAACAGTATGCTGTTGTGCACATATAATCAGTGGCACTGGTTTGAGAACTTGTCCACATGTCTGTGGTCAGGTGCACAGAACCACATTCACTCTTTTGAACAGCCATTTTTGTTTTACTCTGCATAATGCATACATTTTAGAAACAACCACAGTCGCAAACTATTTAAGCTTGGTATGTTGTAGTGTGGAGCAAAATGTTTTAAAAGGGCCCTAAAACTGTCATTCTCCACCACAGAAAATGGTTGCAGGTCCTTGGCAATAAATTCATCTATTAACTGATTAATTTTTAATGAGACCTGATGTGACCTACTGTAGGCAGTTTTTTTTTTCCAAGCATTGCAGTAATGGTCTGCTGTTTCATTTGTGCAGGGGGCAAAAACCATGGAATTGCAGTGGCGAAGCTGTAGCTTGTCCCAAAACTTTTGTCAGTGAAGTCGAACATGTTTTTTCTCTGGCCTGTCTCTTGGTCTCTTCACCATCAATATTTTCTGCAGGATTATTTTCATCATAGATATTGTCCATTGCTTAGGACTCAGTGCTGCCCAGCCAAATGGTTGGATGTGATCTTTGCAAATGCCTTTTCAGTGATGTTGTCCCAAACTGGCCTTCACTCTCCCCTTGCTAACTTCCTGATGATAAAAGGTGCAGACAGCAAAATGTTCATTTTGGGGGCTTATATGAAAATAGCTCCACACAACTGAAGTGGAACGTTTTGTCATCATGCCAGGAACTGCAGCAATTTTGGTGGCAGTTGTTTTTGACCCTGATTCATGCACACTGTGGCTCTCCCCAGAAAAGCTACCATGATCATTATTTTTTTTCACTACTGGCTGTGGCTAGTGGTGGTACTTGATGTATGTGTTTTTTTTTTCTCTTTTTGGATGGGGGAACCCAGGTGGCATCCTCTACCTCATCAGTATCAAATTCGGATTCATCACCTTCGGAAGAGCATAACTGTGATACATTGCGATCTTGTTACTGTACATTTACAACCCTTTCTTCATCAGAGGCACTGCTTTCTAATGAAGGAGCCCGATTCGCATGAGTGGCATATTGTGGAGTGCCATGTCTAGTGGTACTAGATAGAGCCTTTTCTTTAATCATTGACTTTCTAGGTCTAACTGTTTTGCGTTTCACTTTTGTCTGATTTGCCTGGCAATGCTGACAGTGCTGCATTACTTTGATCAGGGGATTCACCAACATTCTTTTCTTTTTCTGGTTGTGTTGCTTCATTGTTATCAATTATATTAATTATACCTTCAATGGTGAATTTCCTGGTTTTCTTTTCTGAATTTGTGTTAGGGAAATATTTTCATTGTTACATGTACCAATTTCAGCCATACTGCTTGTGTTAGTCACATGTTCCATTTCCATAACAGAATCTGACTCTAAATCCATTTTGGGGGGTCCAAATTAATTACTTAATTTTTAATATTAGTCAGGATGCAGAGATGGGCAACACAGAGTCTGAGACGTGACACCCTCCTCTCAAAATACGTGCGGCACTATATGACCTAGTAGTAGTTCAGTCACAGAGATGGGTAACACAGAGTCTGAGACGTGACACCCCCCCTTCAAAATCTGTGCAGTACTTGGACCTAGTAGTAATTTAGGCACAGGGATGGGCAACACAGAGTCTATAACAATATAACCTTTCAGGGCAGCATAGAGGTGGGCAATACAGAGTCTGAGACATGGGTGACCCCCCCCGTTCAAAATCTGTACAGCACTGTATAAGCCCCCCTCAAAATTAATGCGGCACTGACATTCAGACAGAGTCCTCCTGTCCTGTCTGACTCTGTTCCCCTTCTTTTTTTTATTTCCTTACAAAAATATGTATTTTGAAAAGAAATAAAAAACAAATTTTTCAAAAAGAAAAATAATTAAGTTGATGAATGCTGTACACTAACTTTGTTTTTACTGCATTGTTGATTTTGCAAGAAAAACACACTGAAACTATCTAAGCTACTATATATGTAATATATATATTTGTTATTGCTGTTGTTGTTGCTGGATGATTTCATGAGAACTGTGCCTGCCTCATGGCAAAACCACATGGCAATGAATGCTGCAAGCAAAAGGGCTTGCACTGCAATAACATCGGGTAAAACACCGACACGACACAAACAGCACATGACCTTCAAAACAATAGGATTCCTTGTTTTTTTGCAGGGAGCTTCACACCCCTCTTTAATTTTTATAACAAACTCCAGGAGGGTGTGGACTTAGGGGATGGGAGGAAACTCAGGAGGGAGGAACTTTATTTTGTTTATAAAAAAACCCACAAAAGTAGTAGCATGAGCAGACCCAAGGGGAACAGAACCATGGTCCCAGGTCTCCCGATTCCCCATGTGCTGATGCCTTAGCCACTCTACAATGGGAGTGGCTTGACCAGGCACCCAGCATATGGCAACTTCACCCTGCCACGTCAATAGCATACAGTGACAGGGGTAGCGATAATTCCCTACTGCTGTCATACCACTGTCGCTGTAAATTCAGTCACACTCTACACAGCACAGTTAATGCCACACTGTCTTACATGCGCAGTATTGACCTGGTACCTTTCCGTAGTACCCTAATCCCTTTCCAGTTTCCTGTACTTTTTCTAAAACTAAGAAAACATCTGCAACTCTGCACTCTGCTGTTGTCTGCTGTTGAATTTGTTAGTTTCTCTCTCTCTCTCTCTCTCTCTACTCTTTAGTCTCTCTCTCTTTCTTTCTAACGACAACTTTCATTTTTTTCGGTAGAGTACTCTGCTGGAACATCTGCACTCTGCTGTTGTCTGCTGTTGAATTCTTTGATCTCAAGTCTTGACTCTTCCTCTCTATCTCTCCCTCTCCCTCTCTTTCTGACTAAGGAAAGAATATGAAAAACGTTATTTCGTTTTTTGTTTTTCTTAATCTCTCTAAACACACACACACAAACACACAACTGTCTCCTTTCAATGTAAAGCCCCAAATGTGCTCAATACACTGTTTCCTAGGGATGTCTGGTGGTGGCTGACACACAGGATTGGCTAGAACATGAGTCAATCACAGAACAATGACCCTCATTAGTTGACTCCCTTCAGTGCCCCTGCATCATGAGTGTTTGCCTTTGTTGGTCATGTGATGATCCAGGGACTCAGGAGTATTCATTAGAGATCAGAAAAAAATGCTCTTTTTTTAATTTTTGCACCCTGCCGTGCCTTGTTTAGTGACTTGTGTGCAGTACTAGTGGTCAGAGTGTTATTTCCAGACTGGCTTGCACTTCTAAACCAGGGCAACTCAGGTCAATCTATGAAAGGTCCTGTATTCCTGGTCAGAGCTGAGTTGACCTAGTCCAGGGAGGTTCAGTACTGTGGCAGAGCCAGTCTGCCTATTCCTACTCAGAACATTGCTAATTTTCAATATGTTGACTCCAATTTTTCAACAAAGCTATCCCCCACCTCATAAATATGACAGGCATAATTTTTCTTTTCAAATCTTGGATGAGATGTGCTTTTAGCGCTTGTGGTGCAAAATGATGTTTCGGACACTTTGTTATAAATGCCACATGTCATGTTTATAAGATGGAGTCATAAAGCACCTACCTTGAATATCTGGGGTCAAATTTTAAAATACATAATAATTCTCAAGAAACAATGTGCGTAGCGTCAGCCTTTACCCCAGTGGCTAGTGCCTTGTGATTCTATGACAGTGAGCTGAGTTCAGGGGCAAGATCATTGAGCCAGCTGGATGGGACAAGGCTAGGAGGGCAGTGCTGTAATGTGACACTACCCTCCAGCCTGCGACGATGCAGGGTTGCCCACATGGGCCCAAGTACCATATAATAAAGAGAACTCTTCTCTTGGCATAGGGCCCTGCACCTCTGCACCTGCGGGCACAAGGAGGCCCTTTGCGTTGACTGAAAAATTGACTCTGTGCCCTGTGCATGTGCATCTGTGGCCACATGAAAGCATGTGGCCCAGACAGTCCTGTGCTTCTGCAGCCCACCAGACATCCCCATAAATTCTTGACATCTGTTGCTGCTATTCCATAGGCAGATGGAGACTTCCCTTAGTGCAGAGCCCAGAGGGTCCTCTGTGTCTGCATCTGTATGAACGATTCCACTATCTCAAAAAGAAAGAAAATTCTTTGAAAAAAATGGTGTTCATGCACAAGTTTGGGTTCAACTTAACACCAAAAAAATAGGGAAATGTGATGTTGGGGTTTCCAACCCTAACTCCCCACCTTCCGAAGCAGCAAAAGGACAAGACCACACAAACAACTACAGCTGGTCATCAGGTAAGACAAACAACATGCTATTGTTTCCAGATGACAAAAATATAGTAGCACTGATGTGCTACCTTCGTGGATTTTTATCTGCAGCTGCGTAAGGACAGGGGCCTATGCTTATGCAACCACACCCATATGTGTATGTTGCATAGCGTGCATGAGCACATGTTGCCACAGAAGTACAGGCACCATGGGGGCCTGTGCACCTGAAAACAGAAGTACTGTTGCACTGTGGGTGTCATGGTTTCAGCAGCAGATCTAGAAAGTTTTCAAGGGCATAGCAGGCAGGTTTTTTTAGGGATTGCAGTTTCCTCAAAAAGGAAAAATGTTATCTATGAAAGCTCAGATTAGGTTGAAAAGCTACCTTTTTCCTGGCCTAAGTGGGTAGCAGGTGTGGAAACAGTTGTATATTGTATATTGTTTGTCTTAACTGATGATGGCTGTCTGTCAGTATTTACTGAAGAGAAGGTAGGGCAGGGCCCACAGCTCAGCATCATGGACACAGGGGGGAGGGAGGTGAGCACTACTCCCTTCACAAAAGAAAGGGTCCTACAAGAGCTTGCTAAGCTCAGGGTGGATAAGGCAATGGGACCTGATGGCATACATCCCAGGGTACTTAAGGAGCTAAAGGAGGAACTAGCAGAGCCATTAGCAGAATTGTTTAGTGAGTCTCTGAGCACAGGAGGTCCCAGAAGACTGGAGAAGGGCTCATGTGATCCCGCTCCACAAGAGTGGTAGCAGGGAGGAGGTGGGAACTACAGACCAGTCAGTCTTACCTCAGTAGTGGCAAGATGGAGGCACTCCTTAAGGAAAGGATAGTCAACACCTGGAATCCATAGGGCACAGGATCCAAGACAGCATGGGTTTACAAAGGAAGGTCCTGTCAAACTAATCTCATAGATTTCTTTGACTGGGTAACCAGAGTGGTGGACCAAGGGGAGCAGTTGATGTCGCCTACCTTGACTTCAGCAAAGCTTTTGACACTGTTCCACATAGAAGATTGATAAATAAGCTAGGTAGGCTCGGGTGGGTCAGAAGTTGGTCAACTGGGTGGCAAACTGGTTGACTGGCAGAAAACAGAGAGTGGTGGTAAATGGTATACAGTCAGAAGAGATGCAAGTCACAAGTGGGGTACCTCAGGGATCAGTCCTGGGGCCAGTCCTATTCAACATCTTCATTAGTGACCACGCAGATGGACTAGAGGGTAAGGCTTGTCTGTTTGCAGATGACACCAAGATCTGCAACAGAGTAGATGATCCAGATGGGGTGGGCAGAATGAGAAGAGATCTGGATAAACTAGCAAAATGGTCAGAAGAGTGGCAACTGGGATTTAATGCAAAGAAGTGCAAAATCATGCACATAGGAAGAGAAACCCTGAAGCCACTTATAGGCTGGGAGGGAGTTGCTAGCAGTCACAAAGGAAGAAAGAGACTTGGGCATCATCATCACTGATGACCTAAAATCATCCAAGCAGACCTCTAAAGCAGTAGGTGAGCTAGGGGTGTTGGTGTATTAGTAAGGAGTATCTGAAGTCGTAAGAGGGGTAATAATCCTCTGTACAAGACATTGGTTAGCCCCATCTGAGTACTGTGCAGTATTGAGGCCACTCCTTCACAAGGACATTAACCAAATTGAGGCAGTCCAGAGAAGGGCAACCAAAATGGTGCAGGGACTGCATCCCAAGACATAGGAGGACAGATTAACGGAGCTCAATATGTATACCCTTGAGCAAGGAGGGAGAGAGGTGATATGATCGAGACATTTAAACACCTTAAGGGCATAAACAAGGTGAAAGAGTCTAACATGTTTAAATATAAGAAAAATAGCAGGACAAGAGGACACAGCATGAGATTAGAGGAGGCCGATTAAAGGGAATGTGAGAAATTCTTTTCACAGAAAGGGTGGTAGATGCATGGAATAGCTTACCACAAAGTGGTGGCTATGAATACAGTGCAGGGGCTTCAAACAGGCATGGGATAGGCATAAGGGAGCAATACAAATGACTATGAATAGATAGGTCACTGACAGAGCAAAGGCCGATGGCACATTTATAAGGTAGAAAAAGAAATGGGCAGACTGGATGGGCCTTGCGGTCCTTATCTGCCGTCAACTTCTATGTTTCTATGTTTCTATGTGGTTGCTTGTATGGTCTTCTCCTTTTGCTGCTTAGCAGGAACTTAGAGTTAGAAGCCCTAATGCCACATTTCCCTATTTTTGGGGCATTATGTTGAACCCTAACTAGTACATTAATGCAGTTTTTTGCAAAGAATGTTTTATATACATATATATATATGTATATATATATATAGAGAGAGAGAGAGAGAGAGAATAAATGCTAAGAAAGTGTGGTATATGAGGATATAATGCCATCAAAGGGGTTAATTAGCCAATACCCCATGAGCCCAAAGAGCCCAAAATGCCCTCAATGGCATTATATCCTCATATACCACACTTTCCTAGAATTTGTTTTGTATAATACATAAGGATGGTTGGTATCTTTGTATAATGCACTTGCAATCATTTCCAGGTTTGCTTTGCGTTATTTTTTCCCTCCTGCTTTTCTGTAGTGCAAGGACCTCCTATATAATGAGGTTTGGTTAACATGGTTGGTCCCTCACTTGTGTGCCTAGATTAGCGGATCTGGGATGGTGCGTGGTTCCAGTTAGCATGACGGAGGGCTTGGGTGAGTACATTCCTTTACAGCAGAAATATCTAGCATGAAAAACCGATCCCTTTCATGACATAGGCCACTTGAATTGAGAGCGCCGGCTATCACAGCATGGTCACAGTCTGAACTGATGCTAAAGCACCAGGAGGCTCATGTACACCTCCCACTATCCCCGTTCAGCTGAAGACATATTTTAGGACTTTGCAGAATGCTGAACTGAGGAAAGTGGTTCTTAATTAAGCTCCAGGGCTAAAGATTACAAAAATCATGGCTGAAAAGCCGAGCCGTGATACTGAGCATGTGCCTATGCAAATCCCAGTGGATATGCATATACATATTGCATACCCAGTTTCATGGATCAGCTTTTCAGACATGATTTCTGTAACTTTTAGCCCTCTTTTTTTAATTAACAAACACTTTCCTTAGTTCAGCATTCTGCAAAGTTTTAAAATATGTGTTTAGCTGAATGAGGAATGTGGGAGGCATGCACCAGTCTCCTGGTACTTCAGCACCAGTTCGTACTGTGACCACACAAGTTTATACACTGTTTTTGTAGTGGTGTTGCAGTGCAGGGACTGGAGTGGATGGTTGGTCCAGGATAAAAGTCAGGGCAGGAAGGGAGCTAAAAATCAGCTAAAAGCTGAATGTGTCCCAGTGCTTTTTGGGGAGCTGGCTGTAGGAGAAAGACTGGTCCTACAGAGGGAAAATCATATGCCACCGATAGCCATGGTATACAGGGAAATAAATGATGGGTTTTTCAATGGGATTCAAGTCCCATCCATGTAATATATATGGTATACAAACCAAAGGACTGCACTCCCACCATGACATATGGACAGTGTTGTACTATCTTGATGGAGGGTTCGGACCCTGCACTCTCACTGTGACATATGGATATTGGTGTGCTATCTTGATGGAGGGATGGGATGGACCCTGTGCTCCCACTGTGACATATGGATACTGCTGTACTATGTTGTACTATCTGGATGGAAGGATGGTGACGCAGGGTCCTTTGGACCCTGCGCTCCAACAGTAAAATAAGGATGCAATTATACCATCTGAAAAAGAAGGGAAATTCTTTGCAAAAAAACTTTGTTAATGCATCAGTTAGGGTGAATACCACAGTGACAAAAGCAAGGAAATTAGGCATTAGGGTTTCCAACCCTAACGCTCCACCTCCAGGTTTCCCACTCCTACAACCCCACCCCATTCCCCCACCCTCCACACACCAACAGGCATTGGGGTGTGCCATTGAGTCATCAGGCAACTCTCACCCCATTGTCCTATACTGTAGTGTATAAGTTTGTTTACATGTGGAATGGAGTGAGAGTTGGGCCTGATGACCCAATGGCACACCCCAACACCTGTTGGTGAGTGGACCTTCTTTCTGTTATATAAACATCATTTGTTATTAAGAAATATCAGCAACAGTCACATCAATAAAAAAAAAAATTGAAGAAATGAGCTAAAAAACAGGAATTTTGCCAGTGTTTAAATTAGGAAAAAAAGTGTTAACTTGTTAGATTCGAGCCCAGGATGTTTCAAACTGCAGTTCTGTGCTCTACCCACCACACCATTACAGCACTGTCATTGATTTCTTATTTTCTATGTATTAGTATCTGTCACTGTGGAAGTGGAGCAGTGTTCAAAATAAACATAATGTTTTCAAAAGCAGATTAGACAATTTTTGTAAGCAACACTGCATCTTTGGAAAACATGTGAATTGGAAAACATGTGAAAATTGAAGAAAATAGTTGAAAAAGCACCTCTTTTGCAAAAACACAAAAATGTTTGAAGACGCTCCCTCGCTTATGAAAATAGAACACTTCCATTTCCGAAGACAGTACTTGATAACATGCGAAAATTGGAGAAAATGGTTGACAAAGCACCTTTTTTTGCAAAAACAGTACAAAAATGTTCGAAGACGCTCCCTGGCTTACGAAAATGGAATGCTTCCATTTCCAAAAACAGTACTTCATAATGTGAAAATTAGAGAAAATGGTTGACAAAGCACTTTTTTTTCTAAAAACGACACGAAAATGTTCGAAAACACTCTCTCACTTACGAAAATGGGATGCTTCCATTTCCTCAAACAGTACCTTTCCAGAAAAGAATGCCCCATTTTCACAAAAAATTACCCATTTTCAAAACAAATGCCCCATTTTCAAACAAAAATGCCCCATTTTCACAAAAATGCCTCATTTTAGAACACAATGCCCTATTTTAGAAAAAATGCCAAATTTTCGAACACAAATGCCCCATTTTCAAAATAAATGCCCTAATTTCGAACAAAAATGCCCAGTTTTTGCAAGAAAATCCCCAATTTTCGAACAAAAATGTCAAATGTTCTAACAAAAATGACCCATTTTCACAAAAAAATTTCAATTTTTGAACAAAAATGATAAATTTTCGAAAAAAATGTTTTCGAAAATATTCCATTTTCGTGCTGAGCACAACTTTTCTCACAGGAAATAATAGTAAACTAAAAGTTTAACAACCTTGAAATGGATTAATATTGTTTTCATCAAATCTTCAAAAGGCACATTTGTGACCCAAATCCTTCCTACCCTGAAAATTTCAGCCCACAACATAAAGCCATTTCTGAAATCCAGGATGACAAAGAAATTTCAAAAACTCACGATTTGTCTGTTTTTTCAACATTTTATATCTCAGAAACCACTCAATGGATTCCCACCAAATTTGGCAGGTTGACCTTCCACTAGATTATGCATGCCACACTGCAGGCAAATCTGTTGAACGGCTCCAAAGTTATTAACCCTCAACGTTTGAACTTTTACATAAAAGTGTACTTTCACCCTAACTATAATGGCGCGACCACGCCAGTACATATGAACATACAAATGTGCCAGCAGAAACAGACCACCCGGTCTAAGTCTGCTCGAGTGTGCAGCCAACACCCCTAATTTGCAGCTGCCCTAACCCCTCCTCCCTTTTGTCATCCCACTGCCACCCCTCACCCTCACTCTCCCCTGTTCCCTGTCCCATGCCCTTTTGAAGCTGTTCACAGATTTACATGATACCACCCATTCTGGTAGGGCATTCCATTTTGCTACCACCCCCTCTGTGAAATAGTGTCTCCTCATTTCCTTCCTAAGTCTTTCCCCCTCCATTCTTAGCTCATGCCCCCTGGTGACCCTCCCTCTCCCTAACTGAAAGACCCCATCTGCTCCATCCTTATTGATTCCCTTCAGATACCTGAATGTCTCTATCATGTCCCCCCATCCCTTCTGTCCTCCAGGGTGTACATATTCAGGTCTCCCAGCCTGCTGTCATAGTCGCTCCCCTCCATTCCACATATCATCTTTGTTGCTCTCCTCTGCGCCCCCTCCAGTAGCCTGATATCAGGCTTTAGGTATGGCCTCCAAAACTGCACACAATACTCTAAGTGTGGCCTTACCAGCGACCTGTAGAGGGGCAAGGTCACCTCACTTTGCATGGATGAAAACCTCCTTGCTATGCACCCTGGCATTTTGCTCGCTTTTGTAGCCACTCTCCTGCACTGGGCAGTGTTGTTTATGGTCCCCATTATCATTACCCCCAAGGTCCTTCTCCTCCTCTGATCACCAGCTTAACCCCCCCCAGCCAGTATTCTCTCTTTGGATTCTTCACCCCAAAGTGCATAACGTTACACTTCTTTGCATTGAACCCCAGCTTCCACCTCTTTGACCATCACTCTAGCTTACTTAGGTCCCCCTGCAGCTGCTTCCACCCCTCCTCTCCATCCACCACTGCTCCGATTTTGGTGTCATCAGCAAACAGACTTACCTTGCTCACCACCCCATGTCCAATGTCTGATATGAAGAGCCCAAACAATACTGGCCCCAACACAGAGCCCTGTGGCACCCCACTTGTCACTGGCCTTGGAGTTGAGAGCTCCCCTCTCTCCACCACCCATTGCAGCCTCCAACTGAGCCAGCTTGTAATCCAGTTTATCATTTTAGCCCCTACTCCTACACCAGTTAGCTTCCCCCCAAGCTGCCCATGAGGCACTGAATTGAAGGCCTTGCTAAAGTCCAAGTAAAGAACATCCACCGCATGGCTCTTATCCAGTTCACCTGTCACCCAGTCATAATATTGCATCAGGTTGGTTTGACAAGACTTCCCTGAAACAAACCTATGCTGCCTCACATCCTGGAGGCCATTGTCCTCCAGTTACGACACCAGTCTTTCCTTTAGTATCATTTCCATGAGTTTGCACACTATGGATGTGAGACTTACCAGATGATAATTACCCGGTTCATCCCTTGGCCCAGTCTTGTGTAATGGCACTACATGTGCCATCCTCCAGTCCATTGGCACACATCCAGACTCCAGGGAGGTGCTGTACAGATCCGCCAGTGGCTCTGCCAACATCTCTGCCATCTCCCTCATCACCCTGGGGTGGATACCATCCAGCCCTGGTGCCTTGTCTACCTTCAGTGCCCTCAGTCCCTCTAGGACTCTACTTGCCTCAATTCTTCCATCTGTCACCTCCTCTCCTCCTGTCTCCACCCTCCCAGCCAATGCTGGCAGTGGTCCCCCCCCTTTTCTTCTGTGAACAGAGAACAAAAGTATTTATTCAGTGCTTCTGCCTGCTCCTCCCCCTTTTCCATCCACTCCCCACCCATTTTTATCCTCACTATTGTCTCCTTGCACTTTCTGTTCTCCCTGATGTATCTGAAGAAGTCTCCCCCCCCCCATTAATTCCCTGTGCTAATCTCAGCTCCCTCTGGGCCTTGGCTTCCCTCACTTTTCTGGTTACCTCCCTGGACCATCTTGCATATTCCTCCCTGTCCACTTCCTTCCCTGTCCTCCTAAACCTCTGGTGAGCCACTCGTTTGGCCCTCACCACCTCCACATATTTGCTGTTCAACCAGCATGGTTTTCTTGCTCTGCTTCTTTTACTCTGTGCCTTGGTGCAGGCTTCTGTTGCCTCTGTAACCCCTCGTTTAATAGTATCCCAATACAATATACCAGTACAATATATAGTACAGTACTATGTCTGTGTGTGAGTGTGTGTATATATATATATAATGTGTATATATAAATATATATATGTATGTATGTATGTGTGTATGTATATATATTCTTTGCAAAAACTATATTAATGCATCAACCCCAAGGTGCACCCCCCACATTGGTTGGTGTGTGCAGGGAGAGGGTGAGATGTAGGGTTGAAACCCTAACATTGTATTTCCCTCCTTTTTATGGTTTGATATCAACCCTAACTGATGCATTAACTTAGTTTTCCTGCAAAGAATTTCCTTACATTTTGATATAGTGTAATCGTAGCCTTATTTGCCTGTGGGAGCTGCCCTTGAGGCCCTGCGCTCTCATCCTCCATAGACACATGTATGTATGTTGCTGTTGAAGGGCCCTGCACTCTGATTAATAGGACAACAGTGATCAAATTGCTGGTATAGCCATCATATTACCCAACCTCATGTACCTGGTACAGAACATTTTTAAACCACCAAAATATAATTCTGCACAACTAGAATGCCAATCAGCGCCACGGGTGCAAAAACACATTTTTACTAGGATTTGAAAAATGACGGCTATGACGTACATAAGGTGGGGTAATAACAAGTCTATGCTGAAAATTTTGGGGGTCAAAATCATTCAAATTTCCAAAGTTACAAACATGCGTAGGGAAATTGCAACAAATGGTCATAACTTTGACAGTTTTACAGATTTTGATCCCACATTTTCAACATAACCCTCTTATGACCCCACCTCATGTACAATATAGCTGTCATTATGCAAATCATGCATGAAAGGTGAATTCCCCAAGCGACCGCAAAATCACCTTTCAGGTGGGAGTTGCATAGCAACAGTCATATTGTTCATAGGTGGGAACCCCAAAAGGCTATGTTGAAAATGTGGTGTCAAAATATGCAAAAATGGCAGAGTTATGCACCAAAGTTGAAAATCCCATTGAAATACATTGATTTCCCATATGAAAGGAGATCTTGTTTTGTGAGTCGGCATACAAAACAAGATTTTATTTGTATGACGCCAATACAAAAAAATTCAATTTCAATGTTAAATAAAACACATTTTAAGGGCATTTTGCACAGCATTTATAAAGTGCAGCGTGCACCTAAGGGGTCTCAATAAGCAAGCTATATGTGTTGGTTCCTCCCCAGAATATAATTTAAGGGGATTTCCAAATACGAAAGAAGATCTTGTTACATGAGCAGTCATACAAAACAAGATCTTATTTTGTATGACGCGGATATAAAAAATAATTTCAATGTTAAATGAAACACATTTTAAGTGCATTTTTTTCGAGCAGTACAGTACAGAATGCACCTAAGGGGCCCCAATAAGCAAGCTAAATGTGTTAGATCCTCCCCAGCATATTATTTTAGGGGTTTCCAAATTTGAATTTTTCAGGCAAAACTGAAAACAAGATGACAGCCATACGAAAAAGAAATTTTCCCATCTGAAACAGAATACCATTTTTCGTTTCATACAGCTATCTTTTAGTGCTTACTGAGCATAGAAACACAGAACATAGAATTTGACAGCAGATAAGGACTGCTTGGCCCACCCAGTCTGCTCATTTCCCTACCTAATGGATAAGCTGCAGATCCTAGTTAACCAACATTCTACTTCCTCCTACCCCGGCCCCCTAGAATTGCCTTATGTCTGTCCCATGCATTGTTGAATTCCTCCACTGTTGTTGACTCCACAACCTCCTCAGAAAGGCCATTCCATGCATCCACAACTCTCTCTTTGAAAAAATACTTCCTCACATTACCTCTGAGCCATCCCCCCTCTATCTTCAAATTGTGGCCCCTCGTTCTTGCACACCTCTTTTTCTGAAAGATGCTACCCTCTTGGACTTTGTTGATTCCTTTGAGGTACTTGAAAGTTTCTATCATGTCCCCCTTCTCCTTCCTTTCCTCGAGGGTATACATATTAAGCTCCTTAAGTCTCTCTTCGATGTCTTCTGGTGCAGACCCTGCACCATTTTAGTTGTCCTCCTCTGACAGCCTCCATCTGCCTATGTCCTTGCAGAGATGAGGTCTCCAGAACTGCATGCAGTACTCAGATGGGGTCTCACCAGCTGTCTGTACAGAGGGATAACAACTTCTTGTTTTCTACTGGTGATGCCTCTCCCTATGCATCCAAGTATTCCCCCAGCCCTCCTTACTGCCTTCTCACATTGCTTGCCCACCTTTAGGTCATCTGATATGACTACCTACAGGTCCCTTTCCATTTTTGTTGTTGTTTGGATCTCACCCCCCATTGTGTACTCTTCCCTTGGGTTTTTGTTTCCCAGGTGCATTACGTTGCACTTCTTTGCATTGAGTCCAAGCTGCCATACATTTGACCATTCCTCCAACCTTGCCAGTTCCCTTCTCATCCTTTCCACCCCGCCTTGTGTATCAGCCCTGTTGCAGATCTTTGTGTCATCTGCAAAGAGACATACTTTTCCTTCCAGTCCCTCTGCAATGTCACTTATAAAGACATTGACAAGGACCAGTCCCAGTACTGAACCATGCGGTACCCCACTAGTAACCCTTCTTTCTTCAGAGTGGACTCCGTTTACTATCACCCTCTGTGTTCTGTTGTTCAACCAATGTTTTATCCAGGCTACAATCTTGGGACCCACTCCAAGGCTGGCTAACTTGTATATTAATCTTTTGTGTGAGACTGCATCAAATGCCTTGCTAAAGTCTAGGTAGGCCATGTCCATGGCCCCTCCCTGATCTACTACTTTGGTCACCCAGTCAAAGAAATCTATTAGATTCATCTGACATGACCTTCCCACTGTAAATCCATTCTGTCTTGGGTCCTGTGCCCCACTGACCTCTAGGTACTCAACAATGCTTTCCTTCAGAAGTGATTCCATCATTTTCCCTATCACTGAGTTCACTGAGCATGCTCAGAAACATTTTTTTCAAATTTTTAAACTGCAATAACTTAAAAATGTCTTGCATTTTTTTTTCAACAGACTAGAAAAAGGCATATCTGTTGAGTACTCCATTTATGCCCTGAAAATCTCAGGTCAAAAAGCCAAACCGTCTGGGCTGTAGGCAAGTTCAAAGAAAAATCCTATCAAAGTCAATAGAAACATAGACTTTGATGGCAGATAATGATCACTTGGCCCACCCAGTCTGCCCATTTCCCTACCTACTGGATAAGCTGCAGATTCTAGTTAACCAACAGCCTACTTCCTTCAACCCCCCCACTATAATCGCCTTATGTCTGTCCCATGCATGTTTGAATTCCTCCACTGTTTTAGACCCAATGACCTCCTCAGGAAGGCGGTTCCATGTATCCACCACTCTCTCTGTGAAAAATTTCCTCACATTACCCCTGAGCTGTCCCCCATCTTTAAATTGTGCCCCTTGTTCTTACACATCTCTTTTCTGAAAATGCTACCCTCCTGGACTTTGTTGATTCCTTGAAGTACTTGAAGTTTCTATCATGTCTCCCGTCCCTCCTTTCATCAAGAGTATACATATTAAGTTCTCTCAGTCTCTCTTCATATGGTTTCTGCTGCAGACCCTGCATCATTTTAGTTGCCCTCCTCTGAACTGCTTCCATCCTGTCTATGTCCTTGCATAGATGAGGTCTCAAAACTGCACACAGTACCCCAGATGGGGTCTGCCAACTGTCTGTATAGAGGGATACCACTTCCTTTTCTACTTGTGATGCCCCTTCCTATGCATCCCAGTATCCCCGGCTCTCCTTACTGACTTTTCACATTGCTACCCACCTTTGGGTCATCTGATATGACTACCTCCAGGTCCCTTTCCATTTTGTTGTTGTTAGTACATCCCTTCTGTTGTGTACTCTTCTCCTGGGTTTTAGTTTCCCAGGTGCATTACTTTGCACTTCTTTGCATTGAATCTAAGTTGCCATATGTCTGACCATTCCTCCAACCTTGCCAAGTCCCTTCTCAACTTTTCTACCCCCTCTGGTGTATCAACTCTGTTACAGATCTTTGTGTCATCTGCAAAGAGGCATACCTTTCCCTCCTTACCCTCTGCAATGTCACCTATAAAGATGTTAAAGAGGACTGGACCCAGTACTTAGCCCTAAGGTACTCCACTAGTAACCCCCCTTTCTTTGGAATGTGTTCCATTCACTATTACCTTCTGTGTCCTGTTGTGCAGCCAGTTTGCTACCCAGGCTACCACCCTGGGACCCACTCCCAGGCTGGCTAACTTGATTATTAATCTTTTGTGCGGGACTGTGTCAAATGCCTTGCTAAAGTCTAGGTAGGCCATGTCCACAGCCCCTTCCTGGTCTATTACTTTGGTCACCCAGTCAAAGAAATCAATTAGATTAATCTGACATGACCTTCCTGCTGTAAATCCATGCTACTTTGGGTCCTGCGCCCCGCTGGCCTCTAGGTACTCAACAATTCTTTCTTTCAGAAGTGATTCCATCATTTTCCCTACCATTGAGGTGAAATTTACAGGTCTGTAGTTTCCTGCTTCTGCCTTGCTCCCACTTTTGTGAAGGGGAATCACATCTGCCCTCCTCCAGTCCTCAGGTACCACCCATCCTGCCATGATTTGTTAAAAAGCATGGTCAGTGGTGTCACTAGGTCCTCCCTTAGTTCTTTTAGGATTCTGGGTGAATCCCATCAGGCCCCATTGCTTTGTCCATCTTTAGTTTTAGGAGTTCTTTCAGGACTCTTTCTTCTGTGAATGGACTGGTGTCAACCCCCCTACCCAGAGTGCTTCTATTGTCTGGTTTTGGTAACTCCTCCTCATCTTTTGTGAATACTGAGCAAAAGTATTCATTCAGTATCTCTGCCTTTTCACTGTCTCCCTCTGTCCACCTCCCCTCTCCTTTATTAATCTTCACTATCCCTTCCTTAACCTTTCTATGCTCCCTAATGTACCTATAAAAGGTTTTATCCTTCTTAACTGAGTTGGCTATTTTTTCCTCAGTTTGGGCCTTTGCTATTCTGACTGCCTTCCTCACTTCTTTCTGCTTTAATTGATACAGTTCCCTGTCGTGCTCCTTCTGTGATTCCTTATATTTTTTGAATGCAGCCTTTCTCTCCTTAACCTTCCCTGCCACCTCTTTTGAGAACCATAGTGGTTTTTTACTCTGCATTGTTTTCTTTATTTGTTTCACACAAAGGCTGGTTGCCTCTATGATGGCAGTTTTGATTTTTCTCCATTGTTGTTCCACCGCTTTTTTGGGGCATTTGCTAGTGCATTCTTCAGGTATTCACCCATTTTGCCAAAATCAGCCCTTCTAAAGTCCAGTATCCTTATTTTTGTATTGCTTATCTCCATGGTTGTGCTCATTGTGAAGCACACTGTCCAGTGGTCATTTGTTCCCATATGTCTACTGACTTCTAAATTTGTGATCCTCTCTCCTTTTGAGAGTACCAGGTCTAGTATTTCTCCCTCCCGAGTGGGTTCCAACACTAGCTGTCTAAGGCCTGCCCCCTGAAGTGCATCGAGAATGACCCTGCTCTTGGATGTGGCTGCAGTACATGTCATCCAGTTAACATCTGGCATATTCAGGTCCCCCATCAACAGTATCTCCCCTTTTTCAGCCATTTTAAGAATGTCCTCTATCATTTTCTTGTCCATTTCCTCCCCTTGAGACTGTGGTCTGTATACAACCCATGTGTGGATTGTGATGCCATTCCCTGTCTCCAAGGTGACCCAGAGTGCCTCTTGTCCTCCTCTTTACTTTTTAGTTCTGTAGCTTTGATCTCTTCCCTTATGTATAGAGCTACTCCACCTCCTCTTTTACCTTCCCTGTCCCTTCTGTAGATTGTGTACCCTGGTATGTTGACATCCCAGTCATGGTTCTCTGTGTACCATGTTTCCGTGACTGCCACAATATCCAATTGTTCATCTTCCATCAGGACTACTAGCTCAGGAAGCTTGTTTCCCAGACTATGGGCATTGGTACTCATTGCCCTCCATTTAATGTTGGCTTTATCCTTTTTTCCCCCATCCCTGCTGTTATTACCTTTGTCTATTTTTCCTTTTACCTCTGTCCTGCCCTGTGTTGAGCTCTGTACCTCAGTGTTTACCTTACTACCTGCCATGTTTTGTGGGGGGAGGCTTGAAATTTCCTGCCTTTTATCAGCACCTCCCCCCTTGGCTAGTTTAAAAGCTTGCCAAGGAAGCATTTAAACCTGTCACCTAGGATCTTGGTTCCTTTTGTGGATAGATGCAGACCATCATGCCAGTACAGACCTTTATCTCTCCAAGTGGACCTCCAGTCCCCAATGAAGCCAAAAACCTGTGCTCTGCACCAGTTTTTCAACCATTCATTAAACTGCACGGTGTGCAGTACCCTAGCTTCACTCCTGCCATGGACTGGCAGCACCTCTGAGAAGGTTACTGTGCTTGCTACCCATCTGAGGCCCCTCCTCAACTCCACAAATTCATTCTGCACTGCACTGATCCCATGCCTAGCTAGGTCATTTGTCCCAAGGTGGACAATGATATCTAGTTCCCCTTCCTGTGATGCTGCTTCTGCAATCCTGAGGATTCGCTTCTTGTCCCTCCAAGCCAGGGCACCAGGCAGGCACCTTACTTCCTTCTCCTCTCCCTTCCCCAGTTTTACCCCCCTAACAATTGAGTCCCCTATCAGAAGCTGTTTTCTTCCCCTGTGGTGTCCCTTGCCACCCTTCTGTGGGTCTCCCTTGTGGATGTCCTCAGCATTCTTCTGGGTCTCCACTGAGGGTGCCATCATAGAGGAACCTTGCTCTGCCAGAATGGCATATGATTTGTGTAGAGGTACAACTAGGGGGCTTCATAGAAACATAGAATTTGATGGCAGATAAGGACCGCTTGGCCCACCCAGTCTGCCCATTTCCCTGCCTACTGGATAAGCTGCAGATCCTAGTTAACCAGCAGCCTTTGCCTCTGTTCCACCACCTGCACCCACCCAGAACCTACTGTGGTCCAACTGCTCTTCATACTTGGCAACCTCTGAGGCAGTGGTTGTGGCAGTGGTGCTCTTTGGGTGGGGGAGGCCTCCTTAGTCCTTGCTAGTTTAATCTGGAGGTGGGCAACCTCCTCCCTCAGAGCTGACAGTTGCCTGCAAATAGGACAGCAGTGCAGTTTCCAGAATGTCTCCCAGAAAACTGCTGCCCCACAGCCAGTGCATTGCACCACTCCCCACATGTCCTCTAACTTATAATACAATATGCAAATATATATATATATATATATATATATAGTGTGTATATATATATATATATATATAGTGTGTGTGTATATATATATATATATATATATATTTATTATTATTATTATTGTGGTGTGTACCTACCCTTTATGCACTGTGCTGGGTTATTAAGAATATGACAGTTCTGCCCCAAGATCTATTGAGGAAGTGATGTCAGAACTTTGTCTATAAAGAAAATGCCACGCCTTTTGGGTTGGGTGGTGAGGAAGGGTGGGTGGGTAGTCCACAGCCACTGGTGACTGTTAGAAACAATCAAATACACAACTGCTCCACCACCCTGGTGAGTACTGCCCTTTATAGTAATTCAAATAACACCACAATTTGCGACAACATGTTTCATTCACCTCTATGTAACTCGGAAACCACACATCTGATTGGAACCTAACTTGTCATATCAAGAGATCTACCCCACAGGACAGCACATACCAAATTTTGTGCAAATCTGTTGAATGGTTGCAAAGTTGCTAAAGTGCACAATTTTGAGTTTAACATTGAAGTGCAGACTCAACTCTAACTATAGGGATGTGACTGCGACTATATATATATATATATATATATATATATATATATATATATATATATAGATGTATATGTGTGTGTGTATATATATATATATATATATGTTTTAAAAAAACTGTAGGGTCCATTGGAGGGACTGCACAGCTGGGAGCGGGGAGGGTATTATGTGTCTTAAAAAAGGAGGATCAATGGGGCAGGTAACATAGCTGGGAGCAGGGAGGGTACTGTATTTAAACAAGCATTTGTCAATGCCAAATGTTGGTTGCTTGTTAAAAAATTTTTTTTTTTGCAATTCTGAGCCCAAATTTTGAAGATTTCAACTCCTGCCTGAAAGGTGATTTCATGCTGCAACTGCAAAATCACCTTTGGGGATGCAAAAAAAAAATATTTTGGCCAGGATCTGAAAATGACAGCTGTGAAATTCATGAGGTGCTGTGAAGAAATAGCTATGTTGAAAATCTGGGGTCAAAATATTCAAAATTGCCAGAATTTACTGGCCTGCATTCTAGCCAATGCAGGCTCATAACTGTTGTTTCAAATATTTTTTGCAAATTTTCAACATACCCTTCTTATGACCCCACCTCATGAACAAGTGCAGAGAAAAATGTCAACACCTGCCTGAAAGGTGATTTCATGCAGCAACTGTGAAATCACCTTTCGGGATGCGAAAAAAAACACATGTTGGCCAGGATCTGAAAAATGACAGCTGTCACAGTTATGAGGTGCTGTGAAGACATGGCTATGTTGAGAATATGGGGTCAAAATATTGAAAATTGCCAAAGTTATGAGCTTGCATTCATAAATTTCAATGCAGGCTCATAACTTTGTGATTTGTTTTGCCAGCCTGCTCTTGCCCTGTTCACACACATAGCCACACTGGGGCCAAGAATAAAATTTATATGTGGTTTATGTGACTATAACCCCTATAATCCATAATCCCCCTAGGCAGAGGATCTTGCCTCTGACCAGGCACTCCATGGCTCCCTGTGGCAGAGGCTGAAAAGCCAGGTAACCGTGCCGCCTCTCCTTGCCCGATGTCAAAGCTCTGCTTCCAGGCAGAGGATCTCACCTCTGACTGGGCGCTCCACAGCTCCCTGTGGTTAAGGGCTGAAAAGCCACCTGACCACACTGCCTCTCCTTGCCCAACAGCAAAGCTTCACTTCCAGGCAGAGGATCTCACCTCTGACTGGGCACTCCATGGCTTCCTGTGGTATAGGCTGAAAAGCCAGCTGACCACACCGCCTCTCCTTGCCTGACGGCCAAGCTCCACTTCCAGGCAGAGGATTTTGCCTCCAACTGGGCGCTCCATGGCTCCTTGCAGTAAGGGCTGAAATGCCAGCCAACCACGCCATCTCTCCTTTCCCGATGGCAAAGCTCGACTTCCAGACAGAGGATCTCACCTCCGACCGGGCACTCCACGGCTCCCTGTGGTAGGGGCTGAAAAGCCAGCCAACAGTGCCACCTCTCCTTGCCCGATGGCAAAGCTCTGCTTCCAGGTACAGTCAGCCAAAAACTCCAGGGTCCCCAGGAAGGTGTTGATTGGACCTGGCTCTCATTCCCAGCTCGCTATTGGATGATGCCCTTGCGGCTTTAAATCTGATTGGGCCATCTCTGCAGCCTGCTGCTTGTAAGCAGAACTGCTGGTTCAGCTCACCCAGACTCCCAGCAGCTGTATACTTGGCTCCTGCTTATTTTTGCTTTTAGTGCTCTAATTTATCTGGGCTGTCAGCTCTGTACTGTATAACTTGTCTTTTCACTTGGTTATATTTTGTCAATTGACTGGGCAGTGGGAGGTATCAGGCCTTGTCAGAGGTTTACTGTGCCTGTTGAAACAAATTATGTGTTTGCCTGACTGTTTTAGAGGGAATGTAATTATCCGAATTCCAGAAACTGTGTATTCCTGGTAAATACTGTCCTCTATTTGCCTTCCTTTACTCTACCTGTTAAACCTCCATCTCCTACCTCTCTCTCTCTTTTATCCTAGTTGCTCTTTGTTTTCTGTAGCTTAATTCCCCTTGTCATTCTCTCTCCCCACACCCCGCTAGATGGTCTCTCTGCTATTCAACTAGTCTGAACCACACTCACTGGTGCCAGGCTAAAAGACCCCTCTACAGTCTTCTCCCTTTCCCCCACCCTCTTTACATCTCCCACTATTTTCTCCACGCCCCCCAATTTTAGATAATTGCTCCCGTTTGTTACTGCCTATTTAACCTTTGTCCCCCTCACACTTATTTTCCTGGGCAGAGAATCTTACCTCCGACTGGGCACTCAATGGCCCCCTGTGGTAGGGGCTGAAAAGCCAGCCAACTGCACCACTTTTCCTTGCCCGACAGCAAAGCTCTGCTTCCAGGTACAGTCAGCCAAAAACTCTGGTGTCCCCAGGCAGGCACTGATTGAACCTGCCTCTCGCTTCCAGCTCGCTATTGGATGCTGCCCTTATGGCTTTAAATCTGATTGGTCCATCTCTGCAGCCTGCTGCTTGTAAGCAGAACTGCTGGTTCAGCTTGCCCCGAACTCCCAGCAGCTATACACTTGGCTCCTGCTTATTTTTGCTGTTAGCACTCTAATATTTTTGGGGCTGTCAGCTCTGTACTGTATAATTTCCTGCACACCCTCCCCAATCCCGACCTCTATTAAATGCACCAAAGCCCCACCTACTTCCAACCCCTCCCTATGGACAACTGCTACTTCTACATTTTACCGATAACTGGTTAATCCACTGTTCCCCCTTGTCTCTCATTCTGCCTTCAATTCTCTAATTACAAGTTCTAGGAAATTAAATTTTTCATCTAACTTAAAATCTAGGCCTACAACCTATATTATCTTGTACATTTAGTTACCTCCCTCTAGCTTAGCTGTTGACACTACCTTGTCCCCATACCTGCACACAGCTACTGTACATTTAACTGCTTAAAGACAGTTCTCCCTAGCCTTACTAGCCCACATTCCTACCTCTAACTCACTGGCCAATTTAAACATAATGCAGTTGCTATGCATCCCTAGCCTATCAGCTCTCCTTTAATAACCCTAATTCTTTGTTATATACACCAAGTGGCCAATATAACCAACCTACACCTCAGCTGACATCCACATTAACTCCTCTGTCATTTAGGCACAGTCATGCTGCTCCTGTTCCTTGCCTGCATCCCCCTTCTCTTCACTCCCACTTCCCTTTCCCCCTCATCTGAGTCCTCACCCCCACTCCCAACTCCAACCTGCCCTCCTTCATCTACACCTACCCTTGCCTCCCTTTCCCTTCCACTGCCCCCCATTCCCCATGGCGACCACCTGCTGGGTTCCTCAATGGATTGGGGCTCAACTTTGCTATCATAGAAGTTATTACCATGCGCTGCAATTGGATAAGTGACACCACTCCATCCAACAGCCGGTCACACACTTGGTTAAAGAATTGGATGACTACAGTATCTCATGTGCTAATATTACTCCTATTTCTCACAGCTGGTGACGTTGAACCCAACCCTGGCCCCCCCTTTAGTGATACAACTAATTTTCCAAAGGGGTTGAGTTTAGCCCACTTAAATATTAGAAGCCTCCTACCCAAAATTGACCTCCTGCAGCCACTCATTTTACATCTGAAACCCTGCCTTCTCATTATCTCTGAGACATGGCTTAGTAATAAAATTGTAGACACAGACATCTCCATCCCTGGGTACTCTATGGTCTGCCAAGACTGTAAGTCCAGAGCTGGGGGTGTCGCTATGTATATCTCTCCCTTTATCAAATATTCTATCTGCCTATCTATTTCCTTACCCTCAGTCTACAAGCTGCTACTGAAAAACGTATCCCTCCCCTCCTTCCTCCCGATCTATGCTGGCGGTGTCTACTGCTGTCCTCACCTCTCTGTTTCCGAGCTTTCCTCTTTCTCCGATCTCCTTTCTACCATCACTTCTGTTGCCACCCTTGGGAAATTGTACCTCCTAGGGGATTTTAACATAAACTGGCTCACCAGCAAACAGTCCAAAGTCTGCTCCCACGCAGCGTCCTTCAACCTAAAGCAAATAATAGATGACCACAGACGCCTAAACCATAAAACTGGCAAACATACCTTACTCAACTGGGTTTTATCTTCACACACCCACCATGTCATCAGGTCTGGCACACTCTCTGATGCCCTTAGTGACCATCACATGGTCTACTGCATGCACAAGATCCATTGTACAAAGTCCCCCCCGCCATTCTTAAAATCCGCTCCTTCCATTCCCTCGACATCTCCGCCGTCCTTAGCAAGCTGTCCAGTATCGACTGGTCACCCATCTCCACTGCCCCCTCTGTTGATACAGCCCTGTCCCTCTTTACCAAGCAGTTCCTCTCTGTTTGGGACTGCCATGCCCCACTTAGAAATGCAAGTGTCCAAGGCAACCACCTGCCCTGGATCACTACTGAACTCATTACCTGCCAATGAGCACATGATCAAGCATGAGCCTCATAGAAGGCCTCATGCATCCAGCATGATCTCCAACATTATCACGCACTCCGGAATGCCTGTACCCATGCCACTCACCTCGCCAAAGTGGACTACTTCAACTCTTCCTTCCACAACAACATAAATAACCCTTCCAAATTCTGGAAGATCATCCACACCTTGTTTTTCCCCCTCCCTCCCAACCTCCCTCCCCAGTCCTAAAAATGGGCCCCCTTTTAATTGATGACCCACCTACCATGGCTGTGGAATTCAATAACTTCTTTACTACCTGTGCCTCCTCCCTCCTTGCAGCTGTCCCACCTATCGCTCTCCCACCCTCTAATGCTCATCACTACCCACAATCCTCCACCTCCTTATGCTTCACATTTGAATCTATCCACCCTAACAACACCCCGCAAGTACTACTTGCTCTGAATCCTAACAAAGGTAGGAGCCCTGATGGCCTTAACCCTAAGCTTCTTCACATTTCTGCCCATGCTATTGCTCTCCCACTGACATACCTCCTGAACCTCTCCTCGCAAGCAACTGTACCCATGATTTGGAAATCTGCTACTGTGATCCCTCTTCCCAAAGGGGGTGACCCATCTAATCCCAACAATTTCTACCCTATATCCCTACTTCCTATCCTGGCTAAGGTCCAAGAACACCTGGCACTGAAGCAGTTCTCCAACTTCCTTAACTCCTCCTCCTTCTTTATCCCCTTCCTGTCTGGCTTCTACAAAGATCACTCCATGATCACCACCCTCCTCTGGCTCACTGACTCCATTCTCACAGGGATGGACCAGGGATGCATCACCTCTGCCATCTTTGTTGCCCTGGCCAATGCCTTTAACTGTGTGGCCGCTCCCTTCTCCTCTTCAAGCTGACAGCAGCCGGTCTCTCAGATACAGCCACCGACTGGTTCCAGTCATACCTCACTGGCTGGTCCCAATCTGTCAGTTGGCAATTCAACTCCCCCCCCCACCACTCACAATAAACTCAGGTGTCCCCAAGGCTCAGTACTTGGTCCTATTCTCTTTTCCATCTTCCTGAATGACTTCCCCAAAGCCTGCTCATCTGCTAGCATACATATGTATGCAGATGACACTGTGATATTCTCCTCTGGGAGTTCCCCTACTGAAGTGACTACCAGTCTTCAACTGGACTTCATCAATGTCCAGCACTGGTTTAATGCTAGCCAACTCTCACTGAATGCCAAAAAAAATGGTCTCTATGACCTTTGGTACCAGACAAAAGCTGTCCAGACTGGACTACACCCCCAGCTTTCAAACCCTGTCTGGATCCAAACTAGACGGCATCCCCTCTTTTAAGTATCTTGGGCTATGGCTAGACAAAAATCTAGACTTCGGTGTACACATTGATGCCATTCACAAAAAAGCTCCTCCCCAAGCTCAGTGCCCTGTACAGACACTGCATCTGTCTGCCCATTGAAGCCAGGCATGAAACTGTTCATAAGATGATTTTCCCAGTCTTTGACTTTGGGGACATTGTCTACAATTCTGCCCCTAAGACCACCCTAGCCAGGCTGGACACTCTCTTCAACTCCTTCTGCCACTTCATCCTTGGCTGCCCCTCTCTCACCCATCACTGCAATCTTTATACCTCCCTCTTGGTCTTTGCTGGCATCCGAGTGCAGTATTGGGGGGTACTGTACTGCTGGGGTGTGCCGTCCTTCAGATGAGACTTTAAACAGAGGTCCCTTCTGCCCATCCTGGTGTTGTCCTGGTGGGTGTCCAGGTGGAAGTAAAAGAACCCAGGGCACTCTCTGCAAAGAGCAGGGAACAATCCCGGTGTCCTGGCCAACATTCCCCTTCCCATAAACCATTTCATGCAATTATCCAGGCTGTGTGTGGGTGATGATGTGTGATATGGCCGCCACCACACATTCAGTCACTTCACTACCAGTCTAGCATTGCTTGTAAAGTGCTTTGGGATACTGTGTATGAATAGTGATATATAAATGCTGATTCTTCTTCTTCTTTCCTGTCCCACACCACTAAACTAGTAGGTAAATACTGGCTCAGCTCTCTACCTTCTTATCTGTCCTCCCTCTTGTCGATCCCCCCCACCCACTGCTACTCACTCTGATCCTGAATACATAGAATGCTCACCCTCCCACTGCAGCGTATGTCTTCTGGTCTCAATGCCTTCTCATACACATTCCCTAGCTCCTGGAACTCCCTCCCCTTCAAAATTCGCTCTGTCCAAACTCACCAATCCCTTGCACACCTTCTTCGGAAACACACAGTTCACTGCTGCAATTGCAACTAATTCCCCCTACCCACCCCCACCATTATCTATACCTATTCGCACTCCCTCAGATACTCTATCTTTACTACAACCCTTCCTCTACTTTGCCTGCCCTCCACTCCTTACTTCCACCACCTTTCCCCTACCCCTCTTCTCTTACTCACCATCTCTATTTTTCTGCAGCCTACTCCCTGTCCCCCTTGCAGGGTTCTCTGCATCCTGAAGGGGTGATGGTCCTGGCTACCTACCTCCCTCTACCCTTCCTCCTCTAAGTCACCTTCCTTCCATCACTTTCAGAATCTTTTTCTTCTGACAGCTCCCCCCCTTGCAGTGTTCTCTGCATCCTGAGGGGTTAAAAGGTCCTGGCTACCTACTTCCCACTACCTCTCCTCCTACTCTTTTCTCCTCTCTACTGCACCCCTCCACCACTTTCTCCTACATCCTCCATCGTTCCTTCTTCCCTCCATCCCCATCTCCATTTCTCCTCTGCCAATGCCCAGCCCCCCTTGCAGGGTTCTCAACATTCTGAAGTGGGAAATGGCCCTGGCTTCCCATCCGCCCCTCCCTATCCTCCTCTTCCCCCTCCTCCTTAAACTCCAACCTCCAAGTATTCTAAAGTAGGGACTCCGACTGATGCCTAGAAACCTTCTTCCCCATATAACATTCACTTACATCCCATGCCTGCCTCAACCCTTTCACTACCACCACTGTCCTTGATTGCCCCCACCCTTGCACTTCCACCTCTGTTGTCAGCTACCTGTTCACCCCTTATTTCTAAAATAAAAGGTTAGTCACTGTTTATATCTAATATATGTCAATTAAAAATTTACTATCCTGACATTATGATTTAGTGACATGCTGTGTTATCAGAATATTTGTATTGGCCCTGCTATTTCTAAATTAGGTGCTTGTTTTTATACCTGGATTGTATGATGTATGTATATGTTTCTGTACACTGCTTACTCATCTATTGGGTTATCCTTCTCCTATTGTAAACCCCTCCTCCCCAAGACGGATCAGAAATTAACTGTTTACAGTTCATGTTGCTTTCCTGGTGAATCTCTTCTAAATAAATAAAAATAAATAACATTTCTCTTTGGCCCCCAATAGTCTCTCTCACTCTCTCTCTCTCTTTCTCTCTCTCCTTTTCTCCTGTGGATGGTGGCACAAGTCAGAGTTTTATTTTGCCTGTCTGCTCTTGCCCTGTGTATACACACAACCACACTGAGGCCAAGAAAACACTTTATTTGTGATTTCTGTGACTATAACATTTTAGTTCAGCCCCCAATAGTCTCTCTCTCTCTCTCTTAGTGTCTCTCTCTCTCTCTCTCTCTCTTAGTGTGCCTCTCTCTCTCTCTCTCTCTCTCTCTCTTTCTCCCCTCTCTGGATGATGGCACAAGTCAATGATTTATTTTGCCAGACTGCTTTTACCCTGTGCACACACACACAGCCATACTGGGGCAAAGAATACATGTTATTTGTGATTTCTGTAACTATAACATTTCTCTTTGGCCCCCAATAGTCTCTCTCTCTCTCTCTTCCTCTTTTTCTCCTCTGGCTGGTGGCACAAGTCAAAGACTAATTTTGCCAGCCTGTTCTTGCCCTGTGTACACACACAGCCACACTGGGGCCATGAATAAACTTTATTTGTGATTTCTGTGGCTATAACATTTCTTTTTGGCTCCCAATAGTGTCTCTCTGTCTTTTATTAGTTGCTGTAGGAGCAGCAGCAGAGGTGTGGGTGTCAGGAATGGGGTCAGAATTTTTGTATGCTAATTTTTGAAGCTCCTTGGGGGTGGGGACATGCAATGACACCAGCATCTGCCTCGCCCCCCCCTTGCATGAGGCGCTGGCAGCGGTGGTACTCACAGCCTCCACCAGAGGTGCACAATGCACAGGACACTCTTCCCCCTCCCACCAGAGAAAGAAAGCAGTTCCTGGGACACTCAATCCTACTGCCCCCAGCCAGCCCTCCAACTCCCAAGTCCGTCTCCGAACCCGGGATGTAGGTGCAGCAAGCAGATGCTTGTATGTTGCCATGATAACTTTGCAATTTTTTCACATTTTATCCCAAATGTTCAACATAGTCTTCTTATCACTTTCTCTCATAAACCCCATAGGTGAAAATTTCTTAATCCGTGGCAAAATGCCATTCCATGCCACAGATGCAGAAAGTCATTTTGGGCAGAATGTGAGAAATGACAGCTATAGTGTTCATGAGGTGGTGTGAAAAAATGGATATGTCAAAAATTGGGACTGAAAATATGAAAAATTGGCAAAGTTATGCGCATGCATAGGAAAATGTCAATGAGTACACATAACTCGGGTGTGTTTTTGGTATTTTTGCTCCAGATTTTTAACATGGCCTTTTTGGGATGCCACCTCATGAACAATGGCACTGCCATTTTGTTACTTGGCCCCAAAAGGTGATTTAGTGCAAGGATCACTCCATTCCATGCCACAGGTGAACAAACATGTTTTGGGCAGGATGTGAGAAACGACAGCTGTACTGTTCATGAGGTGGTATGAAAAAATCTGTATGTTGACAATTTGGAGAGAAAATATTAAAAATTCACAAAGTTATGTGCCTGTGTAGAAACTGCACAATGCACACTCATAACATGGCCATTTTTAGGGAATTTTTTTCTCCAAATTTTCAACATGGGCTTTTTGGGACCCCACCTCAGGAACAGTGGTAGTGTTGTTTTGTTACTCAGTCCTGAACAGTGATTCCACACAGGGACCACAAAATCACCTTTCAGGACAGAGTAACAAAACAACAGTGCCATTGTTCATGAAGTGGGGTCCCAAAAATCCCATGTTGAAAATTTGATGCAAAAAGACCTAAAAATGGCTGAGATATCAACATAAGTTCAAAACACCATTGACTGCCATTATGCGGCACTTACCTTGATTCTTCAGTTCACCATTCAGTTTTGAAGAGTGCAGACATGTCCCAGTCTACAGAAGATGCCAGTCACCAACCTCTGGAGGTAAGTATGGGGTGTGAGGGGGTACAGGGAGGTGGGTGCACAGAGGGAGGGTCGAGATGGGGTAGGGGATGGGGAGATGATGAGGGACCATTTTCTTCTTTACAGGTTTAATTTAAAAAAAATGTCAGGGGACTGTTTTCTTTTTTCAGGGATAAAGAATGTTTGGGGATACTGGGGATGGGCTCCCCAGTGTTCCAGAGGGGGTGAGGGAAGTAACATAACTGGGGACACTGGGGGTGGGCTCCTCAGTGTCCCATAGTACAAGGGGAATTGTGGACATGAGGACTGGGTACCCCAATGTCAGACAGTGCTGGGGGGATTGCTGACATGGGGATTGGGCACCCCGATGTCAGACAGTGCTGAGGGATTACCAATATGGGGATTGGGCACCCCAGTGTTGGACAGTACTGGGGGGATTGCCAATATGGGGATTGGGCACCCCAATGTTGGACATTATGGGGAAGGGGGGATTGTTGACATGGGGACTGGGCACTCTGGATGGGCTGAACAGTCATACAAATCAAAGGGCCAAAGCTCTCTTGGCTTAGAGTGGCTTCAGTCCTTTGAAGTGCATGACTGCTCAGCCCACCCAGTAGAGTTGTGTCAGGACCACACCTAGTGGTCATTGGGGTAGACTGCTGAGCCCCTGGTTCTGTAAACTGCAATTGGCTCAGCAGTGACACCCCCCAAAATCCCGTATTGCCACAATGCATTAGTTTGTGCAAGAGCAACCGACGTAAAAAATGGAGGTGCCATGAGAGGGACAGTACAATTGGGAGCAGGGTGGGTATTATTTATTTAATGAAAACCAGACAGGCCATGGGAGGGACAGCACAGTAGGAAGTGGGAATGGACTTATTTATTTAAAAATACATATTTTAAAAAAAGGAGGGCTATGGGAGGGACAGCACAGCTGGGAGTGGGGAGAGTATTAGTTATTTAAAATAGGAGGGTCCATGGAAGGGGTAACACAGCTGAGAGTAGGGAAGGTACTGTATTTAAGAAAAATGAAGGGGTCATGAGAGAGACAGTACAGCTGGGAACAGGGAGGGTATTATTTATTTAAAAAAAATGGAGGGTTCATGGGAGGTGCAGCACACCTGGGAGTGTGGAGGGTATTATTTTTTTTTTCAATGGAGGGTCCATGGGAGGTGCAGCACATCTGAGAGTGTGGAGGTTATTATTTATATGAAAAAAACAGAGGGGGACAGAGCCTAGCAGCCTAACAAGGAAGACGATTTTGGTGCTGCCCCTCTAGACTTGAACTGTTTAAACTCCATTAAGTGTTAAAATTGAACTTTTGGGGGGTGATTTAGAAGTAGCTAACTCTCTAAAGTATCCAGAGTCTGGAAACATCCTTATTGAACATGGGGAGACTGAAAGGTGCTGCAAAACAGAACTCTGTGGCAGCGAAGCCACTTAAAGAGTGGAGCTATGCAGAAGACTACCTACTAGTGGCAATGTTCTGACCATGCTCGATAGCCTGAATTGAGCCATCAAAATTTTAACACAGTCAAATCAATGCACAGAACAAAGACACTAATTGAACACCTAGTGATTGTAGAAACTAAGATGTATGCCCTGACCAAACTCCGCAGTGGACTCAAATTTGGTGGCCAGAAAAGCTCTGGTGGCTGTCACAACTTCAGTGAAGGAACAAGGCCTCCTTCACATGAGGCTGGAACAGTTGGAAAATACCATAGAGGCCCCTAATGTTCACATTTTGGGAGTCCTGGAGGATGTGGAAGAAGAGGATGTGCTGACCTTTTTGGAATGCTGGCCACCAGAGGCTCTCAGCCTGGGGCACCCTCCACACATTGTCAAGACCTATAGGATTAACCCCAGAAAAGCTTGAGGACAGGCAGAAGGCCCAAGAACAATTTTTTTTACACTAAATATGCTTTATTAACATTTTTAGAACAATACAAACAGCAAAAGAATAGTCATATACAGATCTCATTCAAGGTCCAGCATATTACAAACCACAGGTTTGGTCCAGAAAGCAAAATATGACATATTCAATATTTCAGCCACAAGATAAAAGTATGCATGAAAATAGTATATAACTAGAACAGCAAATGCACACAAACTCCAGGATAAAAAAAAAGTTAAAAGTACTTAACATTTTCCTAAGAAGAAGCTAAAATAGAAACAGCAGTAAAAATATTAATAAGAATACTAGTACTAATAGTAATAGTAACAACAATAAAAACAGTAATAGTACAGTAATAAAGGGGGCAGCAATACCCATGGAAAAGGAAAAAAATTAGTCAAAATGAAAAAAAAAAAGACAGCATCAATCCATATACAATAACCTACAAAAAAAGTAACTGGGGGACTATGGTACCATCTAATGGGACAGAGATAAATGCAGTAGAGTAGACAAGGCCTCCCACCTTGCCTTGCAGGCATTATCATTGTGTCGCAGAATGGCATGCATTCGCTCCATGCATAAAGCTTCCAGGATGGCAGCTAGCCATTCTCTATAAGATGGTGTCTGCTCATTTAACCAATATCTAGCTATCATTTTTTTTGGCCTACAGCTGAAATAAGAGCCATATGATATCTCCGAGCTCCTAAGTGGACAAATGGTGGTGTCTCGACCCCAAACAAAGTGTACTTAAGCTTAAATGTACTATTTCAGATCTAGTTTATTATTTCCAGTTTTGTATTTTCATTGTACTCCAAAGTTTCTCTTTTATTACATTTCAGGACTTTTCTGTCCCTTCTTCAGACAGTAGAGATGCTTTAAATTATGTTTCCTAAATGAAACATAACACAAATATAATACAGTTAGGTTCCCGTCTGACTTTAAATACAATGTTGTAACATAATAAAGACCTCTAGTCTTTTATCTGAAACTTGACCA
Organism: Neoceratodus forsteri; assembly: GCA_016271365.2. NCBI lineage: Eukaryota > Metazoa > Chordata > Ceratodontiformes > Ceratodontidae > Neoceratodus > Neoceratodus forsteri. The sequence goes on along the minus strand of CM057459.1, from coordinate 1,255,025,751 downwards.
GATTAAATTCTCATTCGGTCCATAGCGTGGTCTATGTGTCTGCAAAGTAAATATCCACCATGCTTCCTTTTGGAGCAAAAGTTCATCTCTGTTCCCTCCTCTTTCGGGTTTCATTACTTTTTCCAAACCTAGGAATTTCAGTGTGCAGATTTGGTGTCTGTGTGAATTAAAGTGCCTTGCCACCAGAGATCTTTCATCTTCTCTTCTGATGTTGCTCTTATGTTCTAAGATACGTTGTTTAAGTGGGCATGTGGTTTGACCCACATAATAAAGGGAACAGGGGCAAACAATACAGTATACCACGCAGATGTATTACACGTTATGAAGCTACAGATCTCATATTTCTTGTTGCTATAAGTGCTACTGATCTGTTTTGTCTTCATGCCGTTATTACAGTGTACACAGTTTTCACATGGATAGAAACCTGTGATGGTGTTGTGTAACCAAATTATGTTAGGTGTGGGTGGTGTCCAGTGTTAGGTTTTAATTATAATATTTCTTATGTTTTTGGTTTTCTTTGCTGTGACCCACAGAGTATTTCGAAAGGTTTGATAACCTTGGTCTGTAGATTGTAAAATGTTCCAATTTTGTAATATAGTTTTCTAGATTCTACTGAACACTAGTGAAAATTGTAGGGATAGTGTGATTTTTTCCTTTGTTTTCTTTATTTTTGTGGTATCTTATAGAATTTATGCTCTTCCTTTTTCACTGCACTTCCTTTCTGCTGTTTCTAGCACTGTATCTGGGTATCCACTTTCCCTAAATCATTGTTTAATGTCTGTAGGTTCCTGTTATATCTCTCTTTAGTTCCACTATTTCTTTTAATTCTGATCATTTGACTATATGGTATGCTTTCTTTAAGTTTTCTTGGATGGAAACTTCAGGCATGTAATATGGTATTTCTATCTGATGGTTTCCAATACAGATCTGTTATTATTTTTTAATATATGGATCATGAATTTAATATGCTTCTAAAGCATACAAAAAATTTGCGGTAATACCATCACTCCCGAAGTGATAATACCACACTTCGAGAGTGATAATACTATCGTTCAGGCCCTGTAATAGTATCGTTCGGGACCTGAACGATAGTATTATCACAGAAGATTAACAGTGCAGGTGCCAGTCTCTGTGCCCATGTCTCCAAGTGTGCCCTACCATTGGCCCCTTTTCCTGTGTGGGCAGCCAGAAAAAATTAAAACAACATGGCAGACAGTTTCTCGCTAAGCGAGACCATTTCTCTCACAGATTATTGAAATTTTTTTATTGTCCCGTACATCGCAAAAAGGGACAGATGGTCACAGTCTTCCATTCTGGAACACAGAAAAGGTAGGATGTTTTGTAAAACAAACAAAAAGAGCCGTGTCCAGCCAGTGCCTGTCTATGTGTGACGGAGAGAGCGGGAGAGGGTGCACTGAAAGTCTGTGGCACTCAGACAACACATAGAAAGTCCTCACTGTAGAAACAAAGTTTGCATCCATATATTTAAAAAAATAATAGATAGCTCGCTGGGTATTACCGGTGAGGCAAATCATCTCGAGGTTCTGGACACTGTAACCTCTCGAGCTTCATTCTCGAGGTTCCTACATGTCCAGAACCTCTCAATGGTATTACTCGCTGTTAATACCCAGCGAGCTATCCATTATTCTCTTTATTATTCTCTCTTACTAGTAACAAATCCAAATATGGGATCTCAGTAAGACTGTAATTGATGGTAAAGTCTAAACATGTTGTAGCTTCATTCATGTATGCATGAAATTCTCTTACTTCACTTTCAGTTCCTTCCCACAAGATTAGTATGTCATCTATAAAGCGTTTATAGAGAACTAGTGAATTTTTATATGGGTAGTTCTCTAAATATACAAATTCATTTTCAAATTCAGACATAAAAATGTTAGTGTAAGTAGGTGCTAATGTGGCCCCCATTGCTGTACCTTGTTTTTGTAAGTAGTTATTACCTTCAAATTGAAAGTAGTTCTTTTTAAGTACAAATTCTGTTAATTTGAGTAAACATTCTGCATCAGATTTGTTTTCTCTTCTCCATGACAAAGCTTTCTTTAGAGAGGTTAGTCTGCTTGTATAGAGGTTTTTGACATCTAAAGTGACAAGGAATAGTTTTTCTACAGTTGTTGTGATGTCCAATGATTCAACTATTTGGAGGCAGTGTTTGCTGTCCCTTATATAGGATGGTATTTCTGGCACTAAATCTTTACAGTAATGGTCTACAAAGATGGAAAGTGGCTCTGTGATAGATCCTATGCCTGATACTATAGCCAGGAGGATGTTCACTGTCCTTGTGGATTTTCAGTAGACAACAGAAGAGAGGTGTTTTAGGGTAATTATTTATCAGTTCTTTTTTCACCATCTCTTCTATTTGTTTTCTATCTACCACCTGTGTTACAATCTCTGTTATTTCCTCTTTTAACTCTGTGAAAGGAATTTTTCTTATTTCCTCATATGTTTCACTTGCTCCAAGTTGTCGTAAACATTCCGTTTGATAATCAGTATAATTCATAACCACTATGGACCCTCCTTTATCTGCTGGCTTAATTATTATGGTTTTGTCATTAGCTAATTCATCCAGACACTGATGTTTTTGTAATATGAGATTGCAGTGGACTTTTTCTGTAGACATTCTTTAATTATTTTCTCAACTTCTCTGTTTACTTTCTCTGTATATGATACAATGTGTGACGGTGTTAGGCCTACAGGATCAAAGGCTGAGAAAGTTCCCAAGGCTTGTTTCAGTTTATATCTGGCCATTTTTTTCTGTGGATCTGATGTAGTGCTGTCTTTTCCTGAGAAAAAATGTTTCAAATGTAATTTCCTATAGAATTTTTCTAAATGTCATTTGAGTCCAAATGGGTTAATTTTCTTTGTTATACTGTAGGAAAGACCTTTTTCCAGTGTGGTATATTCTAATTCTGTTAAAGTTCTATCGGATAGATTATACACTATTGTTCTAATATTGTCCTTGATCTCATGTTGTGGACCTTTTCTCTTCCTTCTGTGTCTCCTGTTTCTTTTCTTTTTTCTTTCGGTCTTGTGCCAGATGTGGAAGGGCCCTGTGTATCTGTTCCTATTCCCTTTTGAAAATCCTGTTCATAAGATCTATCTCTTTGTGTCCATGTCTGTTGATAAGGTTCATACTGTTCTTCTCTTGAATATCACCCTGTATTGTCCGCTTCTGAATGGGGTGTATTGTCTATTTTGGTTTCTATAGTTATAATAGCTCAGTCTATATCTGTAATTTTGTCTCCTGGATCTGTTCCCTCTGTACTGCCTGGTTTCTTGTTTGTCTGAATCTGAGGTGTGTGTGGAGGTGTCTTCTAGGTCATAAACTGTTGTTTGATATTCTGACCTTTTCCACGAGTAAATGCGACCTTCTTTATAATCTGTAATATCTCTGCAAAATTTCTGTAGTTTGATGCTTTTAATGTGATTAACATATTCTTTAATGGACTTTTCTATTTGTTCTAATAAGGATTTCAAGTGCTCAGATTCTATATCTGTTTTTATTTTGGATTCAAGATCTTGTATCTCCTATAACACTTTGGATTGTTCTGTAGTTAGTGTTTCTATTAACAATAGCATGAAGTCAAATGAACATTTTGTCCTGATTCCATCCCATCTTATTTGAAACCCATCTGGGGTGAATCCTAGGGGTGATTCAACTAGAACCCTAAGGCCTCTAGGGATTCATTTCTTTAGTATGTATTCTAATAAAGTGACTGTGTGCCAGTCCAAATGTACCTCTCTCTCTCTTTAAGGGATTGTAATTTATTTACAGAAGCCTTTGGTATCTCCACATTGTCTATTCTTCATTTGCTCTTGACCAAACCCTTAATTCTATCTCTGTCTTCCTAATTAATACTGATGGCCATGGACCTCACATCCATCATGTCTCCCAATTCAGAAAAGTTTGCCATGGTCTATATGATTTAATGTAATATCCAATCAGAGAAAATTGTATCAGTATAAAATTGAAGTTCCACTTCCTTTGGTTTCTTTTTGCTTCCAACTTAAGACAGGAACCTTTGGTGGGGGGGGGTAGTCACCACCTTGGAATAGTCATAGTGGATAAATTGTAGTGTCTCGACCCCAAAGTGTACTTAATGCTTAAATGTAGTATTTCAAATCTAGTTTATTATTTCCAGTTTTGTATTTTCATTGTGCTCCAAAGTTTCTCTTTTTATTATGTTTCAGGACTTTTCTGTCCCTTCATCAGATGGTAGAGCTGCTTTAAATTATGTGTTTCCTAAATGAAACATAACACAAATATAACACAGTTCCCCGTCTGACTTTAAATATAATGTTGTAACATAATTCACAGTATAGGTGGGAACACACATTATTTATGGCTGTTAGGAGTTAAATTAAATCTTTATCAGGTTTACATGTTTCCATGAAGGACTGGTAATACAAGGCCCTGAAAAACATAGAGACAAACTCTTTTCATTTTTGCTTCTCAAAACACTGTTTAACAGAGAGTTTCTGCAAATCCCTTGTTTCACACAAATTTTTTCTAAAGTTCTAAGAGTATTCACCTGTAGTTTGGGTAGAGGACCCTTTTATTATGTGTTCTGCTTGCTTGTGCCCATTAACTTCTTTTCCTTTCAGTCTGTATGTGGTAAAAAATTAATAAACCTTCACTATTTCATTTCTCTTTTTCCTGTTTTCTCTTATATGTTTTTTCAATACTAACACCATAATTTGAAAAAATGGGGTTTACCTTACTTATGGTGATGGAGCAATATAGAATGTGTTCTAGCTGCACTTTGATTCCAGTCCTCTCTCTCTGTTTAAATCCCAAAATCAGCCACTTTTCACCGCACCATTACTCAAAATGCTAAAACCATGCTTCTACCTTCTTCCTAAAGGAGTATTGGGACCAGGCCAGAAGGGCTGACATCAGAGTGACATGTGATCACTGTGTACTGTTAACCCTTTGTGGCCTGGTCTCTGTGAAAGAAACTGCATGATCTTGATGCAGATTATGTGCAGTCCCCCTAAATACTCTGTTTCATCCACAAAATACTCTTTTGTATTTAAAGTGCATATAAGCACACATCATTAATTCAAATCAGAACTCAGTGCAGATTTGGAACAGATGCTTCTATGATAAAATCATATTTATTCAGGTAAACTTACTTTACTAAAGTTCATGGCTATATAAATGGATTTAAATGAGCTGTTCCTTTTTTTTTAATTATCTTTTGATATAACTTTATTCCTGGGGGCGCGATGCCATTGTTTTTTGTCAAGTGAGTCCTACAGGTGTGGATATCCTATGAGGCTCAATGCACTGTGCTCTAAAACTCATTGGCCCAGATATTCAAACTGTGCCAGGCTGTGGTGCAAGTTTGGGCACAGCTCAACTTGGCTGCACAGGGATGTGGACTGGGCGATATTCAGCGGACCTGCACCATGGCTCAGCAGCTTTGAATATCACACCCTGGCCACCCCCAGTGTGCATGGTGCAGTGGCACTGTGCCAGTGCAAGTGGCCAGAGTGGAGCATGGAGATGCGCTAGCACAAGTTCCATTGCGCCATGCACAGCAACCGCGATATTCAAAACTTGACATGCAAATGGGGCCATAATGTATGCAAGGCACACATGGGGCCATTTGCATGTCATTATGGCCCCATTTGCATGCAGGTGCGCTGATCCCCGACGACTTACGCCTGGCACCCTGTCAGGCAGCAGCCATCGGGGACCGACACCCCCTGCAGCCCAATCGCGGGCATCTGTATAAAAAAAGAAATATTCCCAATATCCCTGGTGGTCCAGTGGACCACTATCTGCCCGATTACGGGCATCTATATAAAAAAAAAGAACATGTCCTATATCCCTGGTGGTCCAGTGGACCGCTATCTGCGCAATCGTGGGCATTTGTAAAACAAAAAATAATTCCAATATCCCTGGTGGTCTAGTGGTACCCCTCCACCCACCCACTGAGCCCACCCCTCCCCCGGGTCAGCGGTGGGTGGCAGCACCACCCACCTGCCGCCGCCACCACCCGCCCACCGACTGACACCTCGGTGGGGCTGTCGCCATTGGTCCACAGCATGAGCCATTGGGCATGCAGCCTATACATATATCACATTCCAGATATGTGAATGATCCCATTCACATATCTGGAATGTGTAGTACAGTATGTTGCATGCCCATTGGCCCACACTGTGGACCAATGGGCTGACAGCCCTACTGAGGTGTCAGTGGCGGGCGGCGGGTGGCAGGTGGGTGGGTGCTGCCGCCCGCCGCTGAGCGGGGAGCGGGCGGTGGGGCTCAGTGGGCAGGTGGGGGTATCACTAGACCACCAGGGATATTGGAATTATTTTAATTTTTACAAATGCCCACGATTGTGCAGATAGTGGTCCACTGGACCACCAGGGATATTGGAATTATTTTTTGTTTTACAAGTGCCTGTGATCGGGCAGATAGCGGTCCACTGGACCACCAGGGATATTGGATGAAGTCTTTTTTTTATATGAATGCTCGCAATCGGGCAGAAAGCGGTCTACTGGACCACCAGGGGTATAGGACATGTTCTTTTTTATATACAGATGCCCGCAATTGGGCAGATAGTGGTCCACTGGACCACCAGGGATATAGGATGAAGTCTTTTTGTATACAAATGCCCACGATCAGGCAGAAAGCGGTCCACTGGACCACCAGGGATATAGGACATGTTCTTTTTTATATACAGATGCCCGCGATTGGGCAGATAGTGGTCCACTGGACCACCAGGGATATAGGACATTAATATTTTTTTTATAAATGCCCACAATCGGGCATGGGGGGCACCGCCAGGTGCAGCCGGAACTCAGGTGGCCACCCACAGGTGGCAGCTGCTGTGTTGCACCCTGCAATGCGGCAGCTCACCTGTGGGTGGCCATCAGTTGTTCCTTTTTTTTTGGATCAACTTTGTGCTGGTGCAGGTAGGGGTTGCGCGTGCATGAGCCTGCACAACCGGGCTGAATGTCGGGCTGTGCAGGTTATGCATGGGCACACCCTCCCACCTGTGCCTGCATACATTACTGATGCACTCCGGTGCATCGGGATTTGTGCCGCGCACTTTTCCCTTTTGAATATCATGCTGTGGCACATCAGTGGGTTGTGCATGGCGTAACACTGTTGCGCCATGCGCAACCCTTTTGAATATCTGGGCCATTATGTTTATTTGACATGGGAGGTCAGCTTACCATGCTCAAGGTCAAGGCTAGATAAAATGCTCCAAATGGCCAAGTCATATTTCTAACTTATTTCCTTTCCTTTATATTATTATAGTATTGAGCTGCTACCACCCCCTCCAGGCCTAAACCTATAAGACAGAGAATGAGCTCAAAGGCATCCTGCAACTGCAAGCCTAAAAGTGGATCTAATTTCTCTTGGATCACCTGACACAGAAGTCTGGTTTTTAACACAGTCCCAAAAGATGTGTCTTAAAGTTACGCTCTCAGCTTTATACTGAGAACAAAGGTCTGTTTCAAAAGAATGTGATCTGAACATTTTGATCAGGGTACAATACATATTAAAAGTAGTTTATATTGGGCCAATTTCAAACAAGCAAATTTCAAATATTTGTGCATGTTCCTCCAAATATGAATTACGTTAACTTTTTCTTTAAGTTCTGCAAACTCTTTACCCCAGTACCCCAACTGGAGGTTCAGTTGAGGGGTAGCCTGATCTGTCAATGTCTTGTACAGGGATGATACCACATGACATTGAATAGCATCTTGGTGCAACAAACTCTGAATCTTAGAAGTCGCTATATGCCAAGGACAGGGACCTAAAGTAAAAGAAATAGCATGCTGAAGGTGCATAAATGGATAAGCAGCAGTGGTACTTAAGGCATGTTGGGCCCAAAACTCAGAAAAAGAGATAAAAGATCCTTCCAGAACAAGGGAAAAGAGACTACCCAAATTTACCCCTGGAAGAAAGGAGTTACCGATCACTTTATTACCTATGCAGAAATTTGGATCGAACATCGCAGGTTGGTACATATCATGAAGTGGAGACATGCCCAAAAAATTATGCAATTGCCTATTTACTCGAATTGAGACACCTATAGGGGAAGCCCTCAAGGAAGCGGGAAACTGGTTGATCTTACAGCTACTTAAAGAACCCAAGGCCAAATTGTGTTGTTTCGCAAGAGCTATTTCAATGGACCTGTATGCCAGAACGTGCCATGCTATCCTGGGGTTGCTCCTCTTTCCACCATAAAAAATGAGCAGCATGACCTGCCAAATAATACAGAAAAAACATCTGGAAGGTTTAAACCACCATGAATGTTAGAAGGTGTCAAGTTTGCATATACCCACAAAGGGGGTCCCTCCCCCACTTAAAAAGTGTGTAAGAATCGAATGACAAGAGAAAAAACATTGTTTAGGTAAAAATGTTCCTGTCATTAGTAGGAGGTACAGAAGTCATGGAAGAACATTTATTTTTATTATATTAATCTGAACCCAAAGTGTTAAAGGAAGCCAGAGACATTTATCCAAATCTGATGTAATAATACCCACCAGCTTGGATAAATTATTCTGAAGTGAAGCATGCACACTTTTGCAAACTGTAATTCCCAAGTAAGCAAGGCCATCAAAAGTCCAGGAGCCTCCCCATCTTATAACTTCTTCTTTGTACATATAACAATTAAGAGTCATGAAAATCATTTTATCTAAGTTCAGCCGATAGCCAGATAGGTGTCCAAAGCAGCAGAGTACTGTAAAAACTGTCGGGAGGGAGGCACTAAGGTGTTGAAGATGAAGCAGAACATCATCTGCATATGTTGATATCACATATGCTTGACCTGAAACAGTGATACCTTGAATTTGGGGGTCTTGAATAATAGTGTGGGTAAGGGGTTCAAGATAAAAGTTAAAAAGAAAGGGAGACAGGGGACATCCTTGGTGAGTTCCCCCATTATAAAGAAAAGGGAAATGACAAAAACATATTGCAAAAAACACAGGCCATGCCGGCCCACTGGCACTGAGGGCTGAGGCGCTGAACACCATACCTCGCTCTACACCGGTGACCCGGGTTCAGGAATGACCTCGGGTAATTGGGGAGCCAGTGTCAGGGGGAGGGATGGAGCAGGCTCGAGCAGCCATAAGACAGCTTTCCCCTCCCAGGGGTGGTTGCCTGCACCCCCCTGTAGTTCCGCTCCCATTGGGTGGAGGTCTGGTGGGAAGAGTAGGCAGGTGGGGGTGGCAGCGATAGCAAGGGATGGGGTGGAAGGGGCCAAGCCAGTGCTTGGAGTGCTCGTGCACCTCCATGCACACATACGTACGTGTCTGCCGGGGTCCCGGGTCTGGGAGAAAACCGGGGTAAAACTCCAAAAATGTATATTAAAAAAAACACGGGCCATATGGTGAGAATATAGCAACTTAATCCATGTAATAAATTATACAGGAAAACCATACATAACTAAAACTTCAAATAAATAAGCCCAAGAGACCCTGTCAAAAGCTTTTTCTGCATTGAGGGAGACCAAAACAGCAGGTGTTATGGAATCCCTCAATGCAGACATAAGGTGGGTCAACTTCCATAAGTGATCCTGAGAATATTGACCCACCATAAACCCCATTTGCTCAAGTCCTATCAAATGACATCCTTCCTGTTGTAATCAGAGAGCAAGCACTTTAGCCAGCAATTTAATGTCAGTATTTAGCAGAGAAATGGGCCTATAATTACGTGGCAACTCTTTGTCCTTTCACGGCTTTAGAATAATAGCAATAAAAGTCTCCTGGAAAATAGAGGGCAGGGATACCGCATTAAAAACATCATTAAAAAAAGAAGTAAGATGGGGGACTAACCGATCCTTCAGAACCTTATAAAAATTGGAAGAGAACCCATCCAGACCCGGGCTTTATCATTAGATGAAAGACTAATAGCTTTAACCACCTCTGCCTCAGAGATGAGTTGTTGAAGCAGCTCCTTCTGGTCATCACGGAGTTGTGGCAATTGAGCATGCTGGAAAAAATGTCCAAATCTCGTATAGAGAGGCCGAAGACTCCATTATGTATAGCTTGGCATAGTAAGTACCAAAGCAGTTTACTATGTCCTTCAGATGAGTTAATAAAGGAGCATCAGGTGCCTACCTTATGGAAGGAACAATTCTCACAGCCTCCTGCTGTTTCCATCTCAAAGCAAAAAGTCTCCCTGCCTTCGCACCTTGATCGAGATAGGACATTTTAGCTTGAAAAAGCACTTGTTCGCATTCTCTCTGAGAAGTTCTGCATAGTCCTCTCAAGCTATAATTAACTCCTGCCAATCCTTTTCTGGAGAGGATGCAATTATAGTATGCTCTAATTGCCTTATAAACGCTAACAGATCAGTAAGACATTGTGTAATTTTCTTTTTATGAGTGGTAGCTAGCTAGATGAGTTCCCCTCTAATAGAAGCCTTGTATTCTCCCCATAGTGTAGAATAATCTGTCACTGTGCCAACATTTTATTGAAAAAAGAACTCACTGTATTCCTGAAGACATCTATGACAATCAGGAACTTTAAGTAGGTGGTTATTAACTCTTCAAACTTTATCACAGGCCGACAAATGAATGGGAGCTACAAAAGAATTACAGGGGCATGGTCTGAAATGACTCTAGCATCTATTTCACAGCTGTTGACACTGACCAAAAGTTGCTGAAAACCAAACAAAAAATCTATCCTCGAAGAAGAGTCACGAACTGAGGAATGATATGTAAAGCATTTCTTGGAAGCGTAGAGCACTATCCAGGGGTCGGCAAACCCAAGAGAAGCTTTAAGATCAGCCAACGCTCTTTGTGCAGGGGAGAAACCGGCCTTCCTAGATGGAGTCCTGTCCAGAATAAGACCTTGGACCACATTCCAATCTCCACCTAAAATCAAAAAAGTATGCTCTGAGGGCAGCAACAGGTTAAGCAGAGTAGCGAAAAAAGGTAGGACTATGCATTAGGGCCATATACATTAGTCAGTAAAACCTCTGTACTGTCCAGTTTACCCTCAAAATAACATACCTTCCTTCAGGATCCCTGATATCAAGGGACACTTGAGAGGAACAGGACCTAGCTACTAATATAGCCACACCAGCCCGCCTGTTACTATTCCCAGTGGCATACATATATTCCACCCAGGTACGACACAACAAGTTACCATCTGCCTGCTTGGTGTGTGCCTCTTGAAGCATAGCTATCTGAGCCTCCAATGTCTTCAAATGACGGAGAATGACATGGCGCTTCTCTGGGTTTTGGGCACCTTTAACATGCCAGGTAACAATTTTATAAGTAAGGGGAGAAACTGAACAAAAAGTAGTAGTCTAATATAGACCAAAAGCCCAGGGGAAAAAAAAAAACACAGCCCCACCATATAAGTAAACATATGACAATCCCTTCCCCCCCCCATGAAAGTAATGCTAAAAGTTCACAGGTCAGCAACAATATAACCATAATGATAGCTTAAAACCATGGTATCTTCTGTCTTATAAAGAAAAAGTAAACCCACAGCAAACAAACCAATGCTGCCCCATATAGTATTTTCAAGGATAACAATTAGTAACTTCTGAACAAACCAGTCAGAAAAAAAAAACTATGTACACTAACCATAACAACAACAGAGAAAGCCTTAGAACATACGACCAAAAAAAATTACAAACTATAATCTGGACATAATAAGTTAGTCCAGTCCATATGTCCAGTTCAACCCCTTGCCAAAAAAGGTGCACTGGCCTGGAACAAGTTAAAAATGGCATAAAGTTACCATAAAGCCTCAGCCAGACCATGAAGCATGCATCTTAAATACCTAGGATCAGATATCCAGATCATGACAGCAATAATATAACAACCCAACTGTACCAATATACCTCCAAAATAAAGTATCAGCTCTACTAAATGTAATACCCCCCCCCCAACAAGCATCACGTTACCAAAAAAAGATAAAGCTCATAAGCTATAAAAGGAAAAATCATACATAGGCTAGGAATTATGAGAAAACCAGACAGAAACCATAATACAGCCTTAATGTCTATCCATGACAATATCCTATCAAGGATGTAATGAGTCCTGAAGTTACCCAAAGGTAATATCCATCCATCCAAAGTCAGTGAAAAAAGAAAAACATTTAGGTATCAGACTAAATCACACAGCACATCGACTGCCCTACTTGAATTCTCAGGAGCAATCCACAATGCCATGGACAAAGGAAACCTAACTGGAGCAGTCTACATTGACTTAACCAAGGCATTTGATACAGTTCACCATGGCCTACTTATCAAACAACTTCTATCCCTGGGGCTTTCGCAGGGTCCTGGTGACTGGGTGAAAAATTACCTTGCTCAGCGCTCTCAATCTGTAAAAGTAGCTGGAGTTCTCTCAGACTCAAAACCGGTTCGCTCAGGAGTTCCCCAGGGATCCATCCTGGACCCCCTCCTTTTCAGCTTTTCCTAAACTCCCTCCCCAAATCCTGCCCTGAACAAATAATCCTCTATGCCGATGCCGTGATTCTTGCCACTCATAAAGATCCGAACCTCTTACGCTCAACCTTCAGCATGCTTTTCCAAAGTTGAGATGTGGTTCCTTGAACATAAGCTGGTTCTAAACCACAAAAAACTAAATCCATGCTCTTCTCTAACTTGAAACAAGAAACGCAAGTTCCACTCACCATTAATACATACCTGGGAAATACTTTTGAACAAGTGCCAGTTTTCAAATATCTTGGAATCAACTTTGATCAAGGCCTAACCTTTGCAACTCACATTGATAGTACAGCAAAACTATTAATCAGTGAATTGGGATTCTGTATCGAACAGACAGCTTTTAACCATTCTGCACTGAGGATTGCCATCCAATCTTCTATCATCTCAGTCGTTGACTATGGCTTAGTTATATACGGATCTGCCACTACTACAGCACTTAGTCGCATTACAACATCCCTAAATAGGCCTGTCGGCTGCTCACTGGTGCACATCGACATACCCACACATGTGAACTCTATGCTGACTCAGGTTGGTTGCAACTCTCAAACCGGATAAAGTACCTTACCTGCCTGATGGCGAAAAAATCCACTCTGGGCCTCACTCCACCCTGTATCCAAGACCTGTTCTGCCCGAGCACTAGTACCCATTTTACCAGAAGATCAGAACACCAGCCTCTCCAAGTCCCTCGATGCCGGACTTCTCAGGGACAAAGATCATTTGCCTATCGTGCCCCCAGCTGGCTAAATGCCCTCAGCACTCATATTACTGCCTCCACCTCTCTAGGTATTTTCAAATCAAGGCTTTCTCTCACCTTGCCACCTCCAGCTCCTGTGACTGCCCTGATTAAACCTCCTATTTTCTCACTACCCACCCTGTTCCATTATTTGACAAAGACATGTTTGAAAACCTTTTCTCCTGCTATTGTCTGCTCCCACACCATTCACTTACCTCTCTGTTCTGGACTTTTTCCTATTTGTTTCTCCTAATCTGGCATGACCTCTTTCTTGTAATAATAATGTGATTATTGATATCTCATGTCCTTTTGCACAAGTGATTTGATATGTATTTGTATATGTTTTCTGTTCTTGACACAACACAAATTGTTGTGTTATCTATGTAACCTTTTGTACTGTACCTAGTTGATGTGGAACCTTTGTAAAAGAGCCTCTGGCTCAAAGGTAGTAATTCCTAGAACAATAAACTAAACTAAACTAAACTAAATGCATTAGGGTGCGATCCAGGTTCAGAAATTTACATAAACAACTCCAAAAACCAGAACCAGCTGCTTTCCAAGCAGATTACAACTTTAAGTGCTTAATACAGGGCAAACTGCATACCTGCATTGAAGTTGGGATACATTCCAGTACATAACAAAATACTAACCCCCCCCCAAAAAAAAACAGCGGTCACAAAGTCCCATAGACAGCCAGTGTTGCAAATCTGTGAAGTAAAATAACCACCCTTGGGAAATACAAAACAAACAACATCCGAGAGGACCACTGAGCTGGCAACTACCACTCGAACATTTGAATGATTGTGGAGGAAAATTGTGCAACCGCGATGGAATCACAAATCCAATCAGTTCATCCCTTATAAGTACAACCCCATAGTGGTCAAGTACTCTTTAAAAAAGATCTTAAAGTACTGCAAAGCATCGATCATTCATTCAAGTAGTCCAAAGTAGACAAACCAGTAGGAAAGACACAGTAGCCCTAGATAGGTGGACAAAATAGAAAAAAATGACTGTAGATCTTTATTTATTTCTTATTTCATTTTTGTTAACCGGGTAAGTGCACTAGACAAATCGTGCCTATTTTCAGGCACGCCACGGGGGAGAGGGATACAGATGAATGCCATCTGACCTTGAACCAGATTATTGTAAAGCATCAATCAGTCATCCAAGTAGTCCAAAGCAGACAAACCAGTAGTAAAGACAGAGCAGCCCTAGATAAAAGACTGGGGTAGAACGGTCAGTGGGGGATGCTGCAACAGAAGGTAAAGCCATCAAAAAATGGAGAGCAATGAGTACTAATGCCTGTAGTCTGGGTAACAAGCTTCCTGAATTAGTGACCTTGATGGAGGAGGAACATCTGGATATCGTGGCAGTCACAGAAACATGGTACACACAAAACCATGACTGGGACATAAACATACCAGGATACACTGTCTACAGGAGGGACAGGGAGGGTAAAAGAGGAGGAGGAGTAGTTCTTTACATAAGGGAAGGAATAAAAGCAACAGAGCAAAAGGGTAAACAGGGAGGAGAAGAAGCACTGTGGGTAAATTTGGAGACAGGCAATGGCACCACAATACGCACAGGGTTGTGATACAGACCCCCTTCTCAGGGGGAGGAAATGGACAGGGAAATGATAGAAAGTATACTTAGAATGGCAGAAAAGGGGAGATATTGCTGATGGGTGATCTGAATATGCCAGATGTTAACTGGAGTGCAGTTGCAGCTGCCACTTCAAGAGTGCAGTTATTCTAGATGCCCTACAGGGGCATGCCTTAGACAACTAGTACTGGAGCCCACTGAGAAGGAGCAATATTAGACTTGATTCTCTCAAATGGAGATGGAGAGGATTACAGATGTGAAGTGGGTAGCCATCTAGGAACTAGCGACCATCGAACAGTATGGTTCACAATAAACACAGCAATAGAGTCAAGCCATACAAAGACAAAAGTACTGGACTTTAGGAGGGCTGACTTTGCAAAATGGGTGAGTGCCTAAGGAATGCACTAGCAAATGGGCAGGAAGGAGGGTGGAAGAACAATGGGAATAATAAAACTGCCATCACAGAGGTAACGAGCCTTTGTGTGAAGCAAATAAACAAAACAAGACGATGTAAGAAACCACTATGGTTCTCAAAGGAAGTGGCAGTGAAGGTTCAAGAGAAAAGAAAGCATTCAGGAAGTACAAGGAATCGCAGAAGGAGCAGGACAGAGAACTGTATCAGTTAAAAGCAAAAGGAGGCTGGGAAGGCAGTCAGAACAGCAAAGGCCCAAACCGAGGAAAAGATAGCCAACTCAGTTAAGAAGGGGATAAAACCTTTATAGGTACATCAGGGAGCGAAGGAAGACCAAGGAGGGATAGTGAGGCTTAATAAAGGGAGGGAGGGTGGGCAGAGGAGACTGTGAAAAGGCAGAGATACTAAACAAATATTTTGCTCAGTATTTACAAAGGAAGAGGGGAGGTACATAAAACAAACAGTAGTAACACGCTGGATACAGAAGTTGATACCAGCCCATTTACAGAAGAAAGGGTTCTGAAAGAACTCTTAAAACTGAAGGTGGACAAAGCAATGGGGCCTGATGGGATTCATCCCAGAATTCTAAAAGAACTAAGGGTAGAACAATGACACCACTGACTACCCTTTAACAAATCATGGGAGGATGGGGTGGTATCCGAGGACTGGAGGAGGGCAGATGTGATTCCCCTTCACAAAAGTGGGAGCAAGGCAGAAGCAGGAAACTATAGACCTGTTAGTTTAACCTCAGTGATAGGGAAAATGATGGAATCACTTCTAAAGGAAAGAACTGTCGAGTATCTAGAGGCCAGAGGGCACAGGACCCTAGGCAGCATGGATTCACAGCGGAAGGTCATGCCAGACGACCTGATAGATTTCTTTGACTGGGTGACCAAAGTAGTAGATCAGGAGGGCTGTGACATGGCCTACCTAGACTTTAGCAAGGCATTTGACACAGTCCCACACAAAAGATTAATATACAAGTTAGCCAGCCTGGGAGTGGTCCCAAGATGTCAGCCTGGGTAAAGAATTGGCTGGAGAATAGGACACAGAGAGTAATAGTAAATGGAGTCCATCAGAAGAAAGGAGGGTTACTAGTGGGGTACCGCAGGGTTCAGTATTAGGACCGGTCCTCTTCAATGTCTTTATAAGCGACATTGCAGAAGGACTGGAAGGAAAGTATGTCTCTTGCAGATGACACTAAGATCTGCAACAGAGTTGATGCACAGGGTGGGGTGGAAAGGATGAGAAGGGACTTGGCAAGGTTAGAGGAATGGTCAAATGTATGGCAGCTTAGATTCAATGCTAAGAAGTGCAAGGTAATGCACCTGGGAAACAAAAACCCAGGGGAAGAGTACACAATGGGGGGTGAGATACTAACAACAACAAAAATGGAGAGGGACCTGGGGGGTAGTCATATCAGATGACCTAAAGATGGGCAAGCAATGTGAGAGGGCAGCAAGGAGGGCTGGGGGGATACTGGGATGCATAGGGAGAGGCATCACCAGTAGAAAACAGGAAGTTATTATCCCTCTGTACAGACAGCTGGTGAGACCCCATCTGGAGTATTGTGTGCAGTTCTGGAGACCCAATCTCCGCAAAGACATAGACAGGATGGAAGCTGTCCAGAGGAGGGACTCAAATGGTGCAGGGTCTGCACGGAAGACATATGAAGAGACACTTAAGGAGCTTAATATGTATAGCCTCGAGGAAAGGAGGAGAGGGGGACATGAAGAAACTTTCAAGTACCTCAAGGAATCAACAAAGTCCAAGAGGGTAGCATCTTTCCAAAAAGAGGTGTGCAAGAACAAGAGGCACAATTTAAGATAGAGGGGGCGGCTCAGAGGTAGTTTAAGGAAGTATTTTTCACAGAGAGGGTTGTGGATGCATGGAACGGCCTTCCGAAGGAG
The DNA here is from genome assembly GCA_016271365.2 of Neoceratodus forsteri. Classification (NCBI taxonomy): domain Eukaryota; kingdom Metazoa; phylum Chordata; order Ceratodontiformes; family Ceratodontidae; genus Neoceratodus; species Neoceratodus forsteri. Next base: position 1,255,008,643 of record CM057459.1, on the reverse strand, counting down.
GTTGTGGAGTCAAAATCAGTGGTGGAATTCAAGCATGCATGGGATAGTCATAAGGTAGTTCTGGGGGGTGGGGGTAGGAAGAAGTAGGCTGCTGGTTAACCAGGATCTGCAGCTTATCCAGTAGGTAGGGAAATGGGCAGACTGGGTGGGCCAAGCGGTCCTTATCTGACGTCAAATTCTATGTTTCTATGTTAGGTGGACAAAATAGAAAATAAATGCTGTAGATTAGGAAGACTACAACTGTGGCCGAATAACAATTTTAATGGTGACCAGTTCTGTGGGCGAACGGGACCATATTCTGAAAGCCACCCGGGAACAAGCTCCCACTAGTGAGCTCTCTCAAATCCTGGTTTTCCTGGACTACTTCTATGCCACTCGCCTTTGGCATAAGGCCTTTCAGGGAGTTACAATAAAATAAAGAGAAACAGGAATTCAATGCCGGCTGAGCTTCCCCGCCAGGCTGCAGTTTGCAGTGGACAAAAAATGTATTGTTTTACTGATCCAAAGGCAGCGGGAACGTTGGTATTGTAAAGTAAGTAAAGTAAAACTTCATTTTTATAGCGCCTTTCCAAAACCAAGGCCCTTTATATTTTAAAAACACATTTAAAACTTGCAGTAAAACAATAGATACAAATTTAAAAATAATCTGGGAAGGCTGAAGTAAACAAATATGTTTTCAGCATGGATTTAAAGCTGTTGACGGTCAGGCACTCTCTTAACTGACGAGGTAGAGAATTTCACTGGGTTGGTGCTGCAAAGGAAAAAGCATGAGCGCTAGAAGTTTTTAAATGAACCCTTGGAATCTCTAGCAATCCCTCATCGGCAGATCGGAGAGTATGAAGAGGGGAGTAGGGAGTCAGGAGATCTTTCAGGCAGTTGGGTCCCTGTTCATGTAGGGCTTTGAAGGTTAGCAAGCCAACCTTATAGGTGATCTGCCACTGAACCGGCAGCCAGTGCAGTCTGCGAAGCACAGGTGTAATGTGACCGGTCCTTGATGTACCAGTTAATAGCTTGGCTACAGCATTCTGCACTAGCTGCAAGCAGTGGATATCAACCCCAGGAAGCCCTAGGTAGACGGCATTGCAGTAGTCAAGACAAGTGGTAATGAAGGCATGGACCAGTGTTGGAAGGTCATCCGGAGGAACCAGGTGTTTCACCCAGGCAATATTCCTCAGATGGTAAAATGAGGATTTCACCATGGCCGACATCTGAGATTTCAGGATCAGGCTCTCGTCAAAAATAATGCCCAGGTTACACACCTGGTCTGAAGTAGTGAGCTGAACACCATCAAGCCATAGGCCTGACACATGCCCAGCACCCAAACCCACTCCCAGACAACCTGGGTCCACTACCAACACTTCAGTCTTGTCCGGATTCAGTCTCAGCCAGCTAGTGCTCATCCAGTCTTTGATCTCAGTGAGGCAGTTGTTAAGCACAGAGACTGCATCAACCTGTCCGGGTAAAAAGGACATATACAGCTGAGTATCATCTGCATAGCAGTGCAAACTCAAGCCGTATCACCTAATGATATCTCCCAATGGCAGCATACACACTGCAAACAACATGGGCGCCAATATGGAGCCCTGTGGCACCTCGCAGGATAGGGGGACAGCGTCAGAGGAATAAATTCCAGTAACCACTCTCTGAGACCTGCCCATGAGGAAAGATCGACATCATTTGAGGACTGTACCAGACAGCCCACAAAGGATCCACAAAGACTCCAAAAACATGCCATGGTCCACAGTGTCAGAGGCTGCTGAGAGATCAAGAAGGACCAGAATGGTACAAGCCTTTCAATCTCTCACCATTAGGAGATCATTTAATACCTGGACAAGGGCAGTTTCTGTGCTATGCCTCTTTCTAAATCCAGATTGGAGAGCTTCATAGACAATGTGGGTCATAAGGTGATCGTCCAGTTGTAACACAACCACCTTCTCAATAACCTTACCAACAAAGGGCAGGTTAGAGACAGGCCAGTAGTTATCTGGACAGTCAGGATCCAGGGAAGGCTTTTTAAGGAGTGGTCATATGACCACCTCCTTGAGGGGATCAGGAAAGACCCCCGCTCCAAGGAACTCCAGACAATTTCAGCTAGGATAGGGCAGGTAACATCTACACACCTCACTAAAAGGGGGGGTAGGGCCCAGATCCAAACTACAACTGGTTGGGCACAATGCCTGAACGCTCTTCACAATGTCCATGAATTCCAGCCAGCTGAAATTCGTCCAGGCAGACCGAGTGCTCACCACCTCCCGCTGACCTCCGCAATCCCTCGAAGGGAGAGCCGGGCCAATACCAGACCTGATGCTGGCAATCTTCTCTGTGAAAAATCGATCAAGCTCCTCACACTTAGCCTGAGAAAAAGCTTTTCCAGACTGTAGACAGATTGGATTGCACAATCTGTCAACAGTTCCCTAAAGCTGAGCCAGTCAAGTCTGTACAGCAGAAATCTCCCTGGACAGGAACTCTGCCTTCTTACGGGTGATTTCTGATTGATAGTCCTTATAGTGTTCCATCAATCTAAGCCTGTCAGCATCCAGACCAGACTTCTTCCATGCTCTGTCCATCCTTCAACCAACTCACTTCAACTCCTTCAAGGAACCATCGAACCAAGGGGACCGTGGGTGAAGAGTGAGTGGCTGAACACGAACAGGAGCAATCAAGTCCAGGGCATCTCCCACCGCCTTGTTATAGGCAAGTACTAGATCCTCTGGACTTGTGCATTCGCCCAGCAATCCCGACAGGTCCAGGACAGCTGATAGACCATCTGGAATAACTCACCTTAAAGGGCGGTACTGGACCATCTCCATAGGGACAGGTTCATTGGGGGAGCCCCAAAACTGAACCTTATGGTGTGATGGTCAGACCAACTGACTGGTTCCACCCCCAAGTCCAAGATCTCCATCCCCAGAAGGAACAGCAGATCCAGTGAGTGATCCCCTATATGCGTAGAGGAGGTAACCACCTGTGTAAGGCCCAGCATCATCATTAGCTGGAGGAGATTTTGACCAAATTGCGAGAGTTCATCGTCGACCCAGGAATTATCCATCTGGGGGACTCCAATACCATGTCGACAATGAAGTCCACTATCTCCTGCAGGAATTCTCCACCATCACCTGGAGGACGGTAGATGAGGAGTATCCTGCAACCTACACCCTCTCCCAAGATACACTCAAAGGATCTGGTGGACCCCACTGGAACATCCACAAGGCCCAGTTCGGTCTTAAAAAAGATGGCTACACCCCCACCCCTACGATCCAACCTCGGAAGGTGTATCACTGAGAACCCAGTCAGAGCAGCAGAAGCTAATATGGCCAATATACTCTAATGTGGGCACATCACAAGTGGTAGCCAACCAAAACGGTGACCCACTTGCAGTGACTGCCCCAATGGAGGGGGGTGACCGGAGTGGATGGTTCGCGAAAGGCAACAGGATGTGACACACGTATATGCACATGGGGGGGGAGCAAGTGCACCGAGCAAGGGGTGGGAGGGTTTGTGAGGGGTGGTGCCGCGGATTTCCGCCAAGCTGGCGCCATGGCATGGTGGGATGGGTGCTGGCCTGGGGAGGTGGGGATGCAGCTGGTTGGGACCGGTCACCGGCATATTTTGTTGCACTTGGCCCAAGATGGAATTTTTTTATTTCTCCACGGATTCACCACCCGCATGCACCCTGTAGTTGAGAATCTATAGTAGGGGGGTGCAGGGGAGAAGCCCCGAGGGGTGGTGCAGGGGGCTATTAAAGAAAAATTCTGAGTTGTTGCACCACATTCACAGGTGCTAGAGTTGCACATCACCGAATTGAATTTTGGCAATTTACACTCACCATAAGGATGATCGCTGTGTGACAGTCGTAGAACTGGGAACTTTTACTGGACAGTTAAATACACCATGACCTCAACTGCTGCAGGAGCCCGAAGATGAACAGGACACTCCATGAGATTTTTCCCTCTTACTGGGACTTTCAATAAATCTTTTTCATGTATGACAGTACTTGGGACTTTTGTGCCATTTTTCCATCCTAATGGTATCCTGACAATATTATATTGCCTTTTTAAGGGAGAGATAATTTAGACTGTAAAACTCAGTTTTAGTCCTTTTCTAACTCCCTGAATTTAGCCCCATCCATTTTGGATGGGGGTGTCTATGTTTTATTGTCAGGGATAACCTTTTCTTATGTCCTTGGAGTTCTAGTGCCATTTATTTTTACCTTAACACATCAGTTACAGTAACAGTTTGTTGTATGGGAGCATTACTGAGATCCCATTTTAGAGGATAATCTTTATGCCTACACCTTAAGTGCCTTATAGGCAGGTTGCAATACTGTTTTTTTTTTCTGATTGTAATTTTCACCGTAACATTAGCTGCAATATGGCTCTATGTGATTATTTAGTTTGCATACTGTATAATATATAGTGGTTGCCCTCAAGTGTAGTTCCAAATAGGAAATGGTCACTCTGCTCCTTAATTGATTGTATGTAGTATTTTCTGCCTCAGTCTTGTAATGCCATTCCCCATATTGCATTTTGTTGTATGCATTTTATTAATACAATGAAAATAAAAAAAAAAAAAAAAACAGAGGGGCCATGAAAGGGAGAATATAGCTGGGAACAGGGAGAGTATTATAATAAATAAAGGTACAAAACTAGTAGTCGCTGATAAATTTTTTAAGGAGGCTATACATGTCTGCTCATATTTATTTATAATTTTTACTTAAGTATTGTTTTTTTTATAAAAGGGGGTGTGCAATAATCCCCCTTATGATGATAAATTGTATATATATGTAAATTTATTATGGTGCTACTACACATTAATGTATGTGCTAAAAACAGCATTATATTCAAAGGGTTATGACTAAAATATACACTAAAATAACATGCGCATAACATGGTCGCTCATCTACAATTATCTTATGCTAAGCCTGGCACTATTTTTCTATGTGCAGTCATTACTGCATTCCACTGTCTTAATGCTCAATGTCTCCTGCAACAGGATGATGTCAAAGTGCTCATGCTTGAAATATCATGAGAGACAGTAGTGCTTAATGGGGTTGTTTATACCAATCACGTTGAACGATAGGACTTTCATATGGGCTTCCATGGGTTACGTGTTATTATTATGGTAGTCTGAGATGCTAGGGTACCCCTCACCCGTGACAAGATAGAGGTAAACAGAGTGAAGGATAGCAGAGAAGAAGTAAAGCAAGCATGGAATATAAGATCTGATAGAAAGCATACTGAGACAGTGGTATACAATCATATATAAAACTGTAAACAGAGTAAACTTAAAAAATGGTAACTGGTGCCTAAACATGGCACTTAACTTTTAAAGGGGCTAACGTAGTCTTTCCTCTGAATATATAATAATGAGACAAAGTGCCTTGTGGTACTTCCTAGGAAGGGAGAGTTCTATGTCTCTCCTATAGAAGAGTAGATTGTAGATCCAAGAGGGAAAGTCATGCACTAGTGTGCCACAAGCCCTCATGACAATGTATGTGCCATGGTTAGTACAGAGGTGTAAGCAATGAGTTGGTAGAGTTACACCTCAGGTAAGAAGAGATGTCACTGACAAGGTGCAATCATTATGTCTCCTGCTACCCGGCCATCTGATTTATATGGGGTATAGAGAGTAGGAAGCCCTTCAGCTCAAGTAGGGGGAGGTGCAGTGAAAGTGGCTCAGTAGGCAGCACACTCGCCTCTGAGGCCAGGAGATCAGAGGGCTGTGGGTTCAGTTCCCACATCTGGCACTTGGGTTAATATCCCAGTACTGACACTGTAGTGCAGCATGAGAGGGGTGCTGCACTTCTGAGATGCCATCTTTCGGATGAGACGTTAAACCAAGGTCCCATCTGCCTGGATTGGTGGTAGTTCGGGTGGATGTTAAAGATTCCATGGCACTTATCAAAAAGAGTAGGGGAATTTCCCCAGTGTCCTGGCCAAATTTCCCTCATTCACTAAAAATACCACCAACAGCTTAATCTGGTTCTAAGTCAGTTGGCATTCATCAGTATCCCCCTCCCCCGGGTCATGCCTAAAAATAGGCAGGATTTGTCTAGTGCACTTACCCGGTCAACAAAAACTAAATAAAAATAAAAATGTGTTTACAGCTGTCAGTACCTTAATGGTGATGGGGACTTAAGTGGCAGCATGGCCCCTATTGGTTGGTTTGCTGGCCCTCAAATGGAGTAAGTTCACCGAAGGCGTATCATCAGGGGGACATCAGGTGCACCCCCTGCCTACAAAAGCATATGGGCTTGCCTTCGAGGGTTACACCTCCAATCTCTGCCCCACGCCTCCATCATGGTACTGTCCCCCACCCCCTGACCTCCTCAGGCCACCTCCAGGAACCTTTTTTTCTATTGTATTTTTCTCTCAGCCTTCCATGGAGCTGGCAGGCGACTCCGGCCCTCTCTTGAGGCCTTATTCTCCATCCGGCCCCCCACCCAAGTCCTGCCCCAGGAGCTTCCCCACGGATTTACCCCATGGTGGGGCTGGGGTGAGGAGCATTGAGTCCCCCCCTCTCTGGTACACACAAATCCAGAATTTGGTGTGGCTGGTGCGAGGCGAACTGGCCATCATGGAGCCTGCCAGCTCCAAATGTTCCTGTTTTCTCCCTCACCCTTCATTGCTGGCACATATGCATGTGTGGATGCATGCACACACTGCTGCCCACAATGCCAACCCTTCATGTCCTTCTCCCATCCTGCACTACTCCGCCGGCCTCCAACTGGAGACAGTTGTTCAGTGGGGAGCGGCAACCCTCCTTCCCAGGTGAGGAAAGCAGTCTTTTGGATGCTCAATCCATCCCCCGCCAGCCAACCTGCGTTCGCTCCTGAACACAGGTTGCTGGTGTGGAGCGAGGTGTGGCATCCAGTGCCTCAATCCTCAGCACCATGGGCCGGCCTCCAGAAGCCTTTTCAGGGAATTCTGTCCAGTGCAATTAGCTCAGCATATGGAAGAGCAGCTATTTCAACATGGCTAAAACTGTTTCTAATCAGGGCTGCTCATCGTTCAGAATGAGAAGCATCAAGTTCTCCACCCCTGAGAGGGCAGGGGGCCAGATCGGAGGCTACCAGTTCCCACTCTAGGATGTTTTATTGCACTGACAATGTAAATTTAGGTGATGCAGATATCCTCAGGCAACTTTGATGAGCCCAGGGAAATGAGCCTGTTGGTCAGTCTTGGCTGTTCATGTCTCATTGGGCTGACATTTGTTCACTGCTGTGTTCTGGGACCCTTGTATGAAGTGCAGGGTAGGCTAGGAGGGACTAAATCGGAAAGGTGCCAGATAGGAGGGGGGGTTATAGTATCTGGGGACACTTCCCTTCAAAAACAGCAGGGTTCATCAGTGAAGGGCACCACTCACAGCACAAGCCACACACACCCCCGGAGTGCATCTCATGGCTATGTTGCCTCCCATACTCACAGGGTCAGCATACTCTGAAGTGGGGGACTATGGTTGAGCATGTTCCGTCATCCCATGAAAGCGATAACTGCTTAATACAGCCTACACCTCTGAGAGCAGATAACACAGGAATAACTTAATAAAAAAAACTTTTTTTTTTTTTTTGCCGACCCGGTGGCACTGAGGGTTGAGGCGCTGGACGCCACACCTCATGCTACACCAGTGACCCGGGTTCGGAAACGGACTCAGGTCGGCGGGGGTTGGTTGGGGGAGGGAGGATGGAGCATCCCAACGGATGCTGTCCTCCCTCGGGGTGGGATACCAAGGGCGCTTTAAAGCACCTGATGTCCTGAAAGAGTTAGTGGGTGCACCGGCTCTCAAGGGGCTTGGCAGCTTCACTTACTGGAGCCGGGAAGGGGAGGATGCGGTTAGGTGCTTGAGAGGAGTGTGCGTCAGCATGTTGACTCTCTGGATTACGTCCTACATGCCAGCATCTCTGGGGGTTGGGTAACAGGGGGGACACAACTCGGAGGAAAAATCATCCCTCCAGCCACCTAGATGATGTTTTCTGGAGCCAGTCTCGACACCTGCTGACTGAACAGGGCAGTCCTCGTTGTGCAGCTCACCCCAGGGGAAGAAGAGGGAGGTAAGGGGGATCTCTCCTCACCCCACCCGGGGGGGGGGGTAATCTGGGCCATCAAGGCCCCGATGGTAGTGAGTGTGGCACTCTAGGGGCAGACTTTGATGGTCGGTAGGGTCGGGAGGGTGCCACTCCTTGGAGACCTGAATGAGTGGAGATTGGGGGACAGTAGCTGCAGAAAAATAATAAGTAAAAAAAAAACAAACTTTTTTGTTTGTTTGTTTAGAAGGACCCTGATGGTGATGGCTAATCTGGCAAAGAGGACAACCAGAACTGGTCCTGGGAGGGCAGGGAGTCCACAACACTATACAGCTCTGTGTAAATCGAGCATTTGTTAGTCGGCTGCTTTACTTCTTGGTATTCCTTCCCTCTCCTCTCTAGATTAAACTGTTTCATTGCTCACTCTTTCCTTTGCCTCCTGGGTCCTCCATTTCACATAACACTATACTCCCCATTCATCCCCTACCACCACCCAGTCATCCCCCCTTTGCATTACAATGTCCACAGCTATTAGAAGCATGGCCTGCTCCGAGCAGTGTCTGGAGCTGGCATTTAGAGTCAGTGATTGCTCTCAGGCCTGCTACAGTTATTTATATTAGGCAAAAGGGGACTGAGCATCAGTCTGAATAACAATTTTTCCTATGTCGTTGTGTCGCCTTACATTCATTTTGAGCTGTGTACAAGCTGTCACTCAAGAGGTACGAGGCAGTTGTCCTCAGGTGTTGCCAGGGAATCCCCCTCCCCCCAGTTGCATATACCCCATAATCTAGTAAGAAGTACCCGGTTCAGGTCTGACCAGATCACTGGAAGGTCTACAAAAGCTATTTAATGTCCAGCAGAGAAGCTTGTGATTATTATTTCTTTTCAGCTGCAGTTGGAGCCTTTCTTCATAGAGTCTGTCAGATCGCTTGTTGGTTTGCCTGAGGAGTGGGGTAACAGGGAGGGGAACCTCAATGTTTCTTGCCTGCAATTCTTGGATAGCATCCTTTGGTGTAGTAAATGTCTTGGTCCCACCATCTAGAAACATTACCACCAGTTTCAAGGGGTACAGCATCTGAAACCAGAGTCGTTGTGCCTTCAGCACCCTGAGTAGCAGAGCGTAGGCCTGATGTTGAGCACTGAGTGCTGGTGAATAATCATTGTAAAGGGCCTGCTTCGTTTGCGAAGCCTGTGAAGCAGATCCTGTTTTTGGCATAGTTAAGAAATCATAAAACTATGAATCAGAAGTGGTCATCAGGTCAGTTCTGCTTGGGAGTCAGTGCCTGATGAGCCTGCTCAATAGACGCTTTTACACACAGGTTTATGTAATGGAATAACTGCACGGAAACAGTATTCCATTACATCCCTTGTGTGTAAATTGCATCTGTTTCGGTCTCTAGGTGAACATTCATCCAAACCGCAATCTCTGCTTTTCGTGGTTTGCACCGTTGTGTTCTGTTTCGTCAGGCTGTGTAAAACAGCCATTCCGGTACAAAGAGAGAAAACAACATTTGTAGAGCAGCAAACTCTGGGGGAGTCGAAACAAATGGAGGCGGGGTTGCTGGAATACTCGCAGCATGTAGAAAGAAACCAGAACGCAACAGAGTACAATCGCGCCACACAGGTAACGCTGATTCCGTTTTAAAAACCTGTGTGTAAAAGAGTCTAATGTCTAGTGGAAGACTTAGGTCAAGCTGGAGGGACTCACATAGGAAGGAGTCCATAAAGGCCAGCATATTTCTCCCTTCCTCATTTTCCAGGACTCTGTTAATTCATAAGTTATTTTTTCAGGACTGATTTTCGAGGTCCTCACATTTATTGACTAGCCGTTGATTATGCAATAGGACACGTTTGAGGTGGTCAGTACAGTGGTCAGTCTCACTGGCTTAAGCTTCTAAACTATGTACCTGTGTCTCCACCTTTACATACAAATATAGACTTTGACGGCAGATAAGGACCACTTGACCCACCCAGTCTGCCCATTACCCTACCTATTGGATAAGCTGCAGATCCTAGTTAACCAACAGCCTACTTCCTCCTGCCCCCAACCAGAATTGCCTTATGTCTGTCTGATGCATTCTTGAATTCCCTCACTGTTTTTGTAAGTGACTTGGTAAGTCCTTTAATTTCTGCATATAAAGACTGAATCTCGGTTCAAAAGTCCATGAGTTCTGTAAGTATAGCTGCATTTGTGGGTTGCACAGGAAGCAGGTGGGTACTGGGCCCCTCGGTCATCTTAATTTGATCCTCCAGACTCTCCGAGTTGGCATCTGGCAATTCAGTGGAATCAGCTGCTGTATTTTTTTTCCTTTTCCCTTTTGGCGTCTTCCCAGCAGACCCATGGGACTCCATCAAGCAATCTATGCGGTTTGTGGTGACAGAGGTTGCAATTGGGAATCAGTTGGTGGCCAGGAGCAGGACCAAGAAAATTAGGCTGGCATCCGTGTTGATGACATCACCAGACGTTGAAAAGATATCTTTTTTATGAATATTTAATAACAAACTGATATGTGAGAGTGCTGGTTATGGAAACAAAGGGGACGGGGACATATATATAAAAACCAAAGGAGCCATGGGAGGGGTAACACAGCTGGGAGCAGGGAGGGTAATATTTATTTAAAAAAAAAGAGGGATGCCACCCCGATGGATAAGCAGCAGCACATCATGTGGCCATTTTGTTTACCCGCATTCAGAAGCGAGCCCTGAAAGTCATGTTGGGGGGGAGGGCCAAAACTGAGACAGCTGCCACTTGCCAGTGCATCTCAGCCAGGGAGGGTTGGCAGTGGTTACTACCACCACAGCTAATCCTGTGGCTTGGCCAGGGAGCAGGTTGTGACAGTGAGAGGCTGTTAGAGGCATCTCCCCTGCCAGGGGAAGAGGGAGGAAAAATAGACAGAGGGAGAAAAACCTTAGTATACATAGGAGCTAGGGACTACTCACCCGCTAAACTGTGTAAAATGTAAGTGCTTATGTAAAATGCAAGTGCTTATTTTAAATTCTTTCTATGTTAAATCACAATCTATAGATAGTTAACCATAACCCACCAATGTTTTAGGGTGTTCAAATACCCCCTCCTTAAGGTAGTAGGTGTTTTTATTAGCTGTGTGCCATTCCATCCACCAAATGTATTCAGTGTTTCAACCAGAGACTTTTTCTGTATATAGCTCTTTTTGAACATTCACATAGGCATGAATGCCCTTCTCCATTCCTGGCCCCTCATATCTCTTATACAAGAGAGTGGTACACTATCTGCTTTTCTGGGCCTTCATAGGAATAGACTACTTTCTGATTTGAGCTTTTTTCACCTTGGGAGGCTCTGGACTTCCATGAAGTGGCACCGATAAGGGGGAGGACAGCTGGGACAACTGTCCCGGGCCCGGTGGCTGAGGGGGGCCTGGGGCCGGCTGGACGATTATCAATTTTTTTCCCAGCTGGGCCCCCTCCAAACTGCTGACACAAATGCTTCATCGGAGGATGCTAAGCCTCCCGGACCACTTACTCTTTCTCTACAGCCCCACAGACCACTTATCTTACTCTTTCTCTCCAGAGGAGTCCAGACCCCGTCACCATGCCAGCAGACAGTGTGCTGGATGCAGGCAGAGGCAGTTTCCCAGTGCTTCTCCCCCGCTCTACAGTACTTCCTGATTCACGATGGACAGTTTTGTCAGCAGGTAGGGGTCAGGTCTGGAGCAGCCAGAGGTCACGCAGGGAGTCGGAGGTCAGGTCGGACCACAGCCACCACCATGCTATGTGAGGTCACGGGTCGCATGTGCTGCTGCTCAATCTGTCCTCAATACTCATGTGTGGCACAGATTCGATCATTCTTGAAGGAGACCGAGAAAGTCCATCAACATCATCGGGACTTCAATTCTTGCTTCAGCTGTTCAGTGCTCAGCATTTTGAATTTGAAGTCAGTCACTTGCAGACTGACTTATTAAGTTGATTGAACTTAATTCTTTCTAATAGATCAGACCGACTGACCGCCAGGGCCCCCACTTGGAAGTTGAACTACCTGATCTGGAAGAGGAGAGGAGGACAAGGTCAGACCCTGGATTCCAGAGGCTACTGGAGAAGGATTCCTCATTTCTGCAGCTGCAGGGCCTGAGCAGGCTCACTTAGGGAATAGGAGGGAAACTCCAGTGAGTAAGATGCTCACTCAATTCTCCTAACCCATCTTGAACACTAAGCTGGTGATGAAAGGCTAAGCATTCCATGAAAATGTAAAATGTGCCAGCCTGGTTGTCCTACCGACCAAGTACTTGTAATAAGGGAAGAACCTCTGAAGCTGACTGTGCTGGTCCTTGCAGAAACAGGAGTCATTAAATAGTTTGAAACCATTTATTGGGCTAACATATATACTGTACAAAGATGTTACAGTACCTGCACATACACACAAGTTCTTTCATCAGTCCAAATTATCAAACTATCAAGTGACTCTAAATTACAGTATATACATAATGCAGGAAGCCTCTTCAGCCACTGGTGGCCTGGGAGGGTTGGGAAGGAGATTAGGTGGTAGTCATTTATTGATTTATATATGTCTTATGAGGGGATGGGAGGGTGAGGTGGGCCCAGTCCTAAAGGAGTGTCATGGGCCCAGAAATCTCAATCGGTGCCCCTGCTTCCTTTAAAAAAAAACAGCAGCCATCTAAATGAAAACCAGGTTCAGTTTGACCATGGTATATCCCTGAGAACATGGTATATCCATGTTAACATGGTACATCCCTGTGACCATGGTATATCCCTGTGAACAGGGTATATCCCTGGAGATCCACTACTAGCCAGGAAATCAAAAAGCTATATAAAAAATGGAGTGTCCATTGGAGGGGCAGCACAGCTGGGAGTGGGGAGGGTATTGTTTATTTAAAAAAAAAAACAGGGGCCATGGAAGGGACAGTACAGCTAGGACCAGGAAAGTATTACAATAAATAAAGGTACAAAAATACTAGTTCCTGATAATTGTTTTAGAGAGTCTGTTCATGTTTACATATTATTTTTATTAAATACTGTTTTGTTTACAAAAGTTTTTTTTTTCCAATGTGCAATAATCCCGCTTATGTTGCTAAATTGTGTATATTAGTACATTTATTATGGTGCTACTACATATTATGAAATGGATACTAACAATGCTGAGTTCTGATTGGTCGGGAGGTAGTTTCAGCTGGGCTGTTGTCCCAGCACAACAGCCCGGCTGAAAGTACTCCCAGAGCAACAGGATCAGCACAACACATTACAGCCATCTACCTTAACCATCATTGCACTGCCCCACATAGATGATCACAAAAAAGCACAACTGCTTGTCCCCACGACCTACCTGTAAGCACACCCCCCTCCGTTGCCGCTCAAAACAGATCTGAGGTAAATTCCCAGCTCTTCTCTCCCCAGTCTCACACATTTTTGGGGCTCCCACCTCACAAACAGCTTTTCCTATTTTGTAATTGTTCTTATCATGAAGCACAGTAGGTATATGGCTGCCTCTGTGTCTCGCACATGCCGCAGCAACAATCAACGATTGCCATTTTTTCCTTTTTTTTTACATACTTGCTGGCAACTTTTACATTTGCGTGCTCTGTCCCGATCCCACTGCAGCCTGGCCTGACTCCACACCGACAGTATGTTAGTGGCCCATTCCTCTGCTAGGACAGGCTAACGGCTGAAGTTACTGCCTGCCCTGCTGGTCCCTTAGTGCTGCTTCATGCAGCAATGGTGTCATCTGCTGGCACTCAGGAAAGCAAAAAGCAGGCTTCAGACTAGACTATTTTTCTGCCTTAGACTTTTAATTTACTTTTTTTTTATATATTTTCTGAATGTAGTAATCCTAAAATAATTTTAAAATACCGTATGCCATTTAGTAGCAGGGACCCATTTCATAATCGCAATAATGCACTCCAGGAAGGGCATTATAGTAGGATAACTCAGTTTAACCTCGTGCTTCAACCCACCCGAGGTGGACTGTTATCCCACCATAATGCCCTCTCTGTCATGCCTTATTGCTTAATTAATGTATATGCTAAAAATATTCAAAAGGTTATGACTAAAGTATTCTCATAGAATACATGCACATAAAATGGCCACTCATCTACAATAGCTTATGCTGAGCCTGGTACTATTTTTCTATATGTGATCACTACTGCATTCCAATGTCTAAATGGAGTCAATACACATATAGTCCAGAGTGTATCTTATGGGTCCATGTATTCCCCTTATAGCATCATAATTATTGTTTGTTATGCAAGTTTACAGTTTTTCAGTAGCACATTTGCTGCTCGGAAACACTGTCCATTCGGCAATTGTGTAGATTATCAGACCAGTGAATGCTGGCCATAATCTTCGTGGCCACCACTTACACAACTTTTACTGAGTGACGTGCAAGCTATGCATAGTCTGATATGGTGTTACAGCAAATACAGTTATTAGTTTTTTGAATTGGGGGACTCTGCCCCACACACCACCCATGTATTTTCTTAATTTTTTTTTATAGGGAAGGGGGTGGGGGCACAGCCCCCCCAATTAAAACTAACTAAAAGCTGTATTTGTATTAATACTGTATCAGACTACCACTATGTCTGTAGAGATGGTATGGCTATTAGTATGAAAATGTATGCATTAGTTTGTTTGAAATGGTGGTCTCTGTCCTCCCCCTGTGTATTTTATAAGGAAGGGGGGATGTGGGGGGCACAGCCCCCCAATTCAAACAAACAACAAACTGTATTTGCCATAATAATTCTACACATTTGTGGGGCGTAATAGACCAGCATAAGTACTGTGACATACTGTCGAAGTCACAAAGCAATTATGTCAATGCACTTATGCTGGTCTGATAAAATACACAATCGCTGTCCATTCTGTATTGTGTGCAATATTTCTCATCTCTGCTGAAATCCACTTACATTAGAAGTTAGGTTAAACCAAGAACATGTGACTGCCTCCAATAGTGGACTTAGTGCCTAAATTGATACAGTAGTGCCAGCCACAAAACAAAGCAGTACCTTGCTTTACCTCACTGTAAATTACATTTCATAAAACACTGCATGACAATAGGGCTTAATTACCACTGAATTACATTGTTCTCTTCAGTTATACTACAGTAATACTGCAAGGTACTGCAGTGTATCCTGGCTGGCACTGCTGTGTACATGAACTCAAGTAATAAAAAAATTGAGAGAGGTCTCGCATTATTGGCATGGTTGGTTGTGCCATAATATTTATTGCTTGCTCTGTTGTCTGTCTACACAGATAAAGCTGATAACTCAAAACATATCTTTGTCTCAACAGTTTTTAAGTATATTTAATAACAAACTGATATGTGAAAGTGCTGATTATGGAAACACTGGGTGATATATATTCTATATATACCAAAGGAGCTATGGGAGTATGAAAGGGGTAACACAGCTGGGAGCAGGGAGGGTAATATTTATTGAAAAAAATGAGGAATGTCACATCAATGGCCAAATAAACAATGCGGCTGAGGCAGGGAGGGCATCTCAGCTAGGAGCAGGGAGGCTACTGTAAATAAAAATAACATGGCTGGGGCAGGGAGGTTACTGTCAATAAAATCATGGGATTGGGGGCAGGGAGGGCATCTGCAGCTGGGAGTGGGAAGAGTCTATAAATAAAAACAATGGGACAGGGTGTGGAGGGCATTCACAGTTATGAGCAGAGAGGCTACTTTAAATAAAAATAATGGATCTGAGGCAGGGGGAGCATCTGCAGCAAGGAGCAGGGAGGCTACTGTAAATAAAAATAACATTGCTGGGGCAGGAAATTTACTGTGAATAAAAACAAAGGGTCTGAGGTAGGGAGGGCATCTGCAGTGGAAGCATCACATTTTTTCAATGCATTATCCCTGTATTTTTTTTTTTTGCCACTGGTCACCCTTGGCACAACCTCTTCCACCTTGTCCCCCCAGCCCCATCACCTGGCTTCTCCAGGACTTACCTTCCCACTGATGTCCGGCTTCAGTACTGTGGCAAGGTGCTGGGTCACTGGTATGAGACTGGACTTCATCCTGCAGCCAAGAGGGTTTTCCACCTTGATTTTTTAGATTTCCCCTATGACCTGGACTGTGTAATGCATGTGGTGGGTGAGCTCCACCTCTGCATAGACAGCTTAACACATCTAGCCATGGCCCTGCATTCAGACACACCCAGACCTGCACTGCCAGCTGAACATCTCCAGGTGGCAGTGTTGTAGCAGGTCACAGTGACCCCACCTTCCCCAAGGTAGGAGAGCTGTCCCTCAGATGCTCAATCCTCCCTCACCCAGCCAACCCCCGAGCAACCTGCATCCATTCCCAAACCCTGGTCAGTGGCATGGCAGGAGATAAGGTGCCAGCACCTCAGCCCTTCACACCACTGGTCCGGCTAGCGAGTTTCTTTTTAACCCACATGCACAGTCAATTAATCATAGGGTTTGTTTCTTAACAAACCTCCCAAAATAACCTATTCCCAGCTGATACCTACAAAACCTATAAGTTTCATACCTCAACTCTTTGTCATTTTGTTCCCTGTTCTGGAGCAAAAAGTCAGGGAATTATGCAAAAATGCATAATTGTGGCTATTAATATCTCAAGAAATGAAAAACAGAGTTTTATGAAACTTGGGGGGTTAAGAGACCATAGGACTGAGAAGGTACATGCTAAACTTCACGCACATAGGGTCCAAAATGGCTATAATATAAGCCTCTGAATATCAGGGTTTATATATAAACCCCAATAGAACCCTAATGTATGTGCACTGTGTATATATTCTTTGCAAAAAACTTTGTTAATGCAGCAGTTGCGGTAACTTACCACAAAAGAAGAGAACTGTGGTATTAGGGTTTCAACCCTAACTCCCCACCCCAACTCCCCAAGCAGCAAAAGGATAAAATATTTAGGTTTTGGGTCTCCGGAGTCTTGGCAAATCATTGGTGGGGTCTTTCTTGGGGTTGTCAAGTCTAATGCTTACTCCTCCCCCAACCCCATAGCCTCCTGTCTGAAACACAAGGTATAGTTCCAGGACAGTGCCTCATAGTGATTCACTCTTCAAAGGCAGAGAAGTATGTCATGCCACATATTGACAACATGATTTATTGCAGCTTTCATCACACAGGGCACACAGGCACATCATGTGTGATGTTGTTTGCCCAGGGAACAAGGTGGGCATTAGGACTGACAACCCTATGGGGTCCCAAAAAGGCCATGTTGAAAATCTGGGACCAAAATATGCAAAACTTACAAAGTTTTTCATTACACTTCAAACCCCCATTAAAATACATTGAACCACACTTACCTTAGTTTCACTCACCTGAGCATGTCCCATGGTGTAGATCCACTCTCCAAAGACATGTCTTTTGCTGCTGGAACCAGGGGTGTCGGCAGGCATACGCACTGTACTCAGCAGAGTACAGTAAAAAAATCAGGCAGGGGCAACAAATCAGTCAAGGGCAACAAAAAGAGGAAAGCAAGGACATTGTGAGTCACATTGTGTCTGTGTCATGCTAAGTTCTTTTGCCTTTGTTGTTCGCTATGGGGCACTGATGCCTCCAACTAAATATACAAACAAGAAGAACTTACCAGGAAGGCAGAAAAACAAAGGAAGGAGAAATACAGGAAAAATATGATTACTTGAAATCAGAAATGGCAAACGGGGACTATTGTTAGTGTGGCATGGCAGTGCAATGAGCATATTTTGGTTTATGTTTACAAACCGTGGGGGGGGCAGCAGTGCATCAGTTTTGAGTACAAGTTTAAAATTCCTGGCTACACCTCTGGCTGGAACTGCCAACTGCAAGCATTGATGCAGGGGGCTGTGCCCACCGCACCCCTCCTTCACACACCCCTGACTTAAAAAAACAACTCTGGGGGGTATATGTCAGGGAGGGGGAGAAAGCAAAAAAAAGAGACATAAACTCTGGCACTAACAAATTATACTGCCCCTAGACCCTAACCCTGTACCTACTGCTCCCAAGCTAGCTACCCTCACCATCACACCACATGGCTAGCTAGGCAGCACCACCCCACACTAACCCAAACAAACCCCCTTCTGTATCCTTCCCCTTCCAATTGCCATACTGCTGTGCTGCAACCCTCCCTTGTGCATCCCTACCCCTTGCTGTACCATCCCTCACTACCCTACAGGGTAGCCCAAATGTGAGGTGCTGAAAATGAGTTGCTAATGTTGTAGTTACTCATTTGCAGTCACCTATATCACTGGATACTGTGAGGATGTGTGGGAGATGTGGGGGGTGGGGTGCAGGTGCTGAGTGGGAGGTGGGGGTGATATTCATGAGGGACTGTTTTCTTCATTGCAAAAAAAAATGAGGGATGGTTTTCTTCATTACAGGGGACCTGACAGGGACATTCCAACACTGGGGATTGGTCACACCAGTGACAGGCTATTGTTAGGCAATGCCAGGGGTGGGCATGCTGATACTGCCACCTACAATATGGAAATAAGGTGAGAGACCTGGAGGGGAGGGAGGGGTTTAGATGAGCAGTAGGAGGGGTGGTCAGCCTGGTACACTTAAATAAACAGTTTAGGTTGATAGATAGACTAGATAGATAGATAGATAGACAGACAGACAGAAAAACAAACAGACAGACAGACAAAGAGAGAGACAGAGAGAACAGGGGATCTGTAGCTCATTGCTATCACTGCAGCCTGCAGCAGAATTCCAGCTGTGGCTGTAGAACTCAAGAAAATCTTACTGTCTTCATACAGAGAACATGGGTGGATGGCTCGTCTCACAAAACTGGGCACCCTGGATTTCGGGCTGCCCCGAAAAGGTGTCTCTGGCAACATTTTTAAAAAACAAATGGCAGAATCAAGCTAAATTATTCCTGTTTAGCTAGGTTCAGGTGTTTGTTTTTTAAAAAGATACAAGTTTTATTTATTTTCAATGTCTGTGAGATTAAAAGCAAAAAAAATGGTGGCCATCACTGTGACATCTGCCCCTTCCCCCCCAGTTTATGGTTATCTGTATAATAATTGTATTATAAATAAATGGTATGTGGTGGTCTGCCTAAGACACTCCAGTCAGCAAGTAAGTTTGACCTTTGACCTCAGGTGTCAGTGTGGCTAGAGCAGCAGGATGTGAGAAAAAGACCAGAGAAACCACTAATTAAGACATCCTTCTGGAGGGACAGTTTACTACCCCTTATAACCTGTTCCTGCATTTGAAGTTGGAAACTAAATATGCATTTTATGACATAGCACGAAAGGAAGTCACTTGGTTGATCCTTTATGGTTTTCTCACTTAGAAGAGAACCAGTGACAGATTGTGGAGTTATGAAATGTCAAAGGAAATGCTTTGATCAAAGAAACTCATATTTCGGGAAATTGCTAGTTGCTGATTTTTCACAGTAATAACATACATCCTTGTGGATATTTATGTAGCAGTTAAAGTTATAGGAGGATCTAACTATGACCTCACCAAAGGGGGTGGGGAGATAGATGTTGAAATGATCAGGCATCTGAGGGAAATATTGCTTTTGAAATTCTGGACCTCTCGAGGAAGAGACATTCAGTCTCTCTGAAACAGGCAGTTTATGGTAACATCTAGCAATCCAAGATCTTTAAGTATTGGTGGTAGGAGTATTTGTGTTCTGCAACTTCCCATGTATTTTATGTGACTGTAAGTTGTTGATATAATTGTTCTGTGTTTGATTTTACCTGTTTTACAATTTTTAGCAAACAATATTTTCTTTAAAATACTGCTTGTGCTTTTTCTCAGTTTTTTTACATGTGAATGCTGAACCTGTGTTTAAGTCTGACCACTGTTAAGGGCTTGAGTGTGTTACTAATCTTGTGAAAAGGTAAGAATATACCTAGGTCTCATATTGAGTTGTAAGGGTACATTTTGAAAACCTGGCTGGGTGCCACTGGGTGAAGGATTGTACTGCATTCCCAAAGAGGGTACATATCTGAGCCTGTTAACTGGGTATGCTAACATAAGGTTCACATTTTGACCCCCAGGACTCAAGACTGGTAGGTGATTTGGACCCAAACAGACAGGAGGGTTACCCTGTCTGTCCCCTGTTCACACTATCACACTTCAAGGTTGGCACTGTGGGAGCAGAGGGCCTGACCCTCGGAGTGCATTTGTGACAGATTTGGTCGGCAGCGGTACAATTTAAAAGTATTTGGTAACACGAGCATTAACAGTTCAGTGCGTCAGATTAATACTGTACAGCTCACATGCAAAATAAGGCAGTGATTTTTAAAAAGTAAACAGAACTATATCATTGTGCTTACAGTCTAAGTTCCTTACCTGTTTTATTTTTTTTTTTTGAGTGCAAGTTAGTATAGCTGTAGTTAGGGAAGAAGATGGCTTCCAACTACAGCAGGTACACTGCAGACTACCTGAGGCAGTTGTGCCAGGAGAGAAGAGTCCAGCATGAGGGGAGAGCCAACAAGCAGAACCTGGTAGAGGCTCTAGTGGAAGCCAATGCCCAGAGCCTCTAGTCACAATCTGTGACTGAAAAGGGCTGAACCTTGGGCATGGAGGGGCCATGGGCCAGTGCAGTGTCCAGATCCAGTGAGGAGGACAGCTGGACCAGTGCAAGCCAAGGGTCACAGCAGCAGAGGAAGGTCACCAACATTCTGGAGCCAGAAGGGCTCAGGCTGCAGATGGAGTTGCAGAGAAGGAGCTGGAATTTGAGCAGAAGAAGTTCCAACTGCAGATGGAAAGAGAGGAGAAGCGAGAGCAGCTTCAGCAAAAGGCAGAGTGAGAAAAGCATGAGCACCAGGGGCAACATGAACTGGAGAAGCTATGACTGCAAACACCAGCACCAGAGCAGGTAAGTGGCCTGGGTTTAACTGGAACTACAGGACTGGGTTACAAATTAAATTCTAAATTGATACCTGAATTTAAAGAGAGGAAATATATGGATGCCTTTTTAAATTCTTTTGAAAAAGTATGTATTCAGGCAAATATTCCTAGAGGGTCCTGGAGCTTCCAGCTATCCTCACTACTTACCAGAAAAGCTCGGTATGCAATGGGTCAAATGGACAATGAGGACAGTAATGGTTGCAGTAAACTCAAAGCTGCTGTTTAAAAAAAATAGGAGCTAACAGCACAGGCATACAGAGTTAAATTCTGTAAGCTCAGAAGAAGCCCTGTCATGAGCTACGAGGAGTTAGCCACTAAGCAGCATCAGTTTTTAAAACATTGGTGGGAAGGAATTGAAGCAAACTCTGTGGAAAAAATGTAAAATGTTTTACTGTTAGAGCAGTTTTTGGGCATGCCCAGCAGAGCTTAAAACCTGGCTAGAGGACCAAGATCCAAAAACAGTGCAAGAGGCTGCTGAACTCTCGGACTGCTATGCCAGGAGCAGACCTGCTCTGAGAGTGAATGAGGTGGGCGTGACAGTGCAGAAAGGGAAAAGCACACCTTCAGGGCAGCTAAAACCCTCCCTGCCTCCACCTAAACCAGGTAGCCCCAAGTTACAAAGAAAAGATTTACCTGAGAAAAGAAATGAATGTTGGGTTTGCAAAGAACCTGGTCATCTAGCCAGACTGTATCCCAAAAGGACAAGCAGTGCAGAAAGTGGTGTTAGGAAAGAAGTGGGTTGTTTGTGTGTCCCTGAAAGCATGCCAGTAAACATGAGGGAACACATACACCCAGTCACTGTCAGTGGTATACAGACGCATGTGTTAAGAGACACGGGGGCATCCCTGACCTTGGTAAACGGGGATCTGATAGAGCCTGGTCAACTTATACCCAATCAATTTGTGACTGTACAGGGATTCACTGGGGAGGAGAAAACCTTGCCACTTGCTAGTGTTCTCCTAGACTGGGGTGAGACAGGGAACTGTGCAAAAGGTTGCCGTAGCTGAAACTTTAACTATTGATGTAATTATTGGCAACAAACTCAAACAGGGGATGGTGTGTGCAGTTACCCACAGCCAAGCGGCAAAGGAAAATTGTAGTTCCCTGGACCCCATGGAAGCCCCTGTGGAAACCACTGGGAGGCTGGTTCCCCAGCCTGTGTCTCCTGATATGGAGAATAATGAAAGGGGGGGTAGAAATTCCCCAGGTAGCAGTTAACAGAACAGCTACGGAGGGTTACTCAAAGGAAGGAGGGGTGACCCATAGTCAGAGGATTAGGGATGGCAGTGATCCTGATTGCCCTGACACTAGAGCTAGGGACCCTAGTTTAGACACTGAAGAGGGCCTGTTCCATGCCTTGGGAATGTGCAGGAGTTTGCAGCAGCTCATTAAAGTGACCCTAGTCTACAGAAGCTGAGGGCTTGGGCAGACTCTGATGGAGCACAGGGAGGTGATGGAAAACATAAAGTTTATTAGGACAATGGGCTGCTGTATATAAAGGATGCTAAGACAGAGGGAGGGGTGATGGGCAGGCAGCTTGTCGTTCCCCAGGGGTACCATGAGCAGTTGCTCAAGATTGCACATGATATTCCCATGTCTGGTCATCTGGGAATTACGCGCACTATGCAGCAATTGTCCCAGAATTTCTACTGGCCCTACTTCACCCAGCAGATGAAGTAGTATTACAGGTCTTGTCACCAGTGCCAAGAAATAGGGAAGGTGGGTAAGAAAACCCAAGCTGCTCTTATTCCATTGCCCATAGTGGAGGAGCAATTCCAGAGGGTGGGAATGGATATTGCAGGGCCTTTAAATACCCCCAGCTTCTCTGGGAAGAGGTTCATCCTGACTGTGGTGGATTATGCCACCCCGGTACCCAGAGGCAGTCACCCTATCCTCACTGAGGACAGAGAAAGTGGCAGATGCCTTACTAGGGATTTTCACCCACGTTGGAGTCTGCAGGAGATTATTACAGATTGAGGGGGTTCCTTCATTCAGACCTGATGAAGTGTTTGTGGGAGAAGTGTGGGGTGGTACAGAGATGCACAACACCTTATCACTCACAAGCCAATGGGCTTGTGGAAACATTTAATGATACCCTTAAGTCGATGCTCCAAGCATTTGCTGAACAGCATGGGAGGGACTGGGAGAAATACCTTCCCCACCTGTTGTTTCCATACAGGGAGGTGCCGCAAGAGTCGACAGAATTTTCCTCCTTTGAGCTCTTATACGGACACAAGGTATGTGGGACCCTAGACTTGATCCATGAAGACTGGAGAAGCAAGCATGGCACCCAGGGAACTCCCATAGTGGATAATGTCCTTAGATTTAAGGAAAGGCTGAAGGAGCTTATGGCAACAGCTCAGAGCAGCCTGGCAGCTTCCCAACAAAAACAAAAGGTGTGGTACAACTGCAGAGCCAGAGCTCGCTCATACATTGTGGGTCAGGAAGTCATGGTCCTAATCCCGGTCTGGAAAGACAAGCTGCAGGCCGAGTGGGCAGGAACATACAAAATAGTCAGACAGGTAAATGATGTAAACTACATTATAGAGTTTCCTGACAGAAGACATACACAAAGAATGTACTATGTCAACATGATGGAGCCATATGCTAATAGGGCTGACATGGTGTTTGCAGTGTGTACTCCTGGGGAGAGGATGGACGAAGGAGACCCCCTTCTGGTCTTACTGGAAGAAAGTAAGTAGGAGTCCTCTGTGGAGGTAATTAAAATGTCACCCCAGTTGACCCCAGACCAGATCCAGGAAGTAAGGGAGGTTTTAGTAGACTTTGCACCACTGTTTAGCACCAAGCCTGGACTAACCCCCTTAGCGACGCACAATGTGGAGACTGGGACGTAGGCGCCCATATGGCGGACAGCAAATCGGGTGTCAGAGGCTGTCCAAAAGAACACTAGGAGGGAGGTGGAGGAAATTCTGGATTTAGGGGTAATCCAGAAATCCCACAGCGCCTGGGCCTCATCCATAGTCCTTGTTCCCAAGCCAGATGGCTCTACTCATTTTTGTGTGCACTATCATGGACTCAATGCAGTCACAAAGTCAGATGCCCACCCAATGCCATGGACGGATGAATTCCTAGACAAGTTGGGAGGGGCGACATACCTTTTTTTTTAATACTGTTTTTTTATTTCAGATTTTAAGTTTTCTTTGGAAACACAGTACATGATGATAGGAATTCAATATTATGTACAATAAATGACAACCAATAAGGTCTAAGCAGTTTCACAAAAGAGTAAAGGATGACTATAGTCCAGTACAATATTGAATAACATTCCCAGAAGTATTAATGGAATAGAAAGACACAATAAATATGATATTTAACCTCTGTATTTGTTTAAGGAGTGTAATTGAGTCTTTTTAAGATGTGTCATCATAAGTTAATCATTCAGACCAGTTGCATATTTCCTGTCTAAAGACCTGGGGCCTAGATGGGGGAAAACCTGGGAGACCATCTGACTATAAAAAGAAAATATAGGAGAATTGTTAAGGGCTTGGCTTATCTGAGTAAGCAAAGTTCTTCAGAAAGAGAGAATCTGAAGTTGCGAAATGGCCAAATCCCACCAAGTGGGTACTAGTGTATGTGATTCCCTCATTATGTTACTAAGGAGGTTGGTCTGTTCTGAATAGAGAAATATGAAGGAACCAAACATTCCAATGATTCTTCAGTTCCGGAACTTTATTTTGAAGTCTTGCTGTTATATATTCTAGTTTATAGATGTCGTACAACGTATCCTCCCAGGCTGAGATGGAAGGGGGATCCAGTCGGAACCATAATCTTGTGATACATTTCTTAGCTGCCCCAAGAGAATATTGAGAAGATGTGCTTGATGGGGGTCCCAGAAACCTTGGGGGTAATGGAGGAGAAATGTCATTGCCGGAGAAAGGGTACCCCGTATTGGGAAGAGGTGCGCAACCCTGTCACTAATTGATGTCCAGTACTTTTTCAGTATCGGGCATGACCATAAAATGTGGGTGTGTATAGCCACCTCACACCCACACTTCCTCCAACAGGAGGAATCCCCTCCAGTCGGGTATTTAGCAGTAACCTGGGGTGTGCAAAAATATCTAGATACCACTTTGCAGGAATATTCTCTCCAGGTTTAAGAGCTAGAGGTTTTATGCTGTCTCCTCCAGATCCTGAGACAGTCCTTCTGAGATAATTCAATCTGAAGTTCAGCTTCCCATTGGAATTGTACCAGGTCCATGACATGTGTTGGCGCTCCCTGAAGGGCCTTGTAGAGGCGAGAGACCAAGTGGCTCCGATCACCTCCCTTCTCCAACTGCAGTAGTAGGAGGCCAAGGGGGGGACGGGCTGAGTGGTGAGATCGAGACCTATCTTAGATCTAATAAAGTGACAAATTTGTAAATATCTATAAAAGTCCAATCTACCCAAGGAGAATTCATGTCTGAGTTGATCAAATGATTTAAACGACACACTGCCAAAGAACTGGTGTGTTTAACAAAGACCTCTGCAGGCCCAGGATTGGAAGGTGGCATCCAGTCAGGCTGGCTCCAAATGAGGGTCTTCTGAAGGAATACCCAGCCAGAAGGACAGAAACCTATTGGGAGAGCAAGCTAGAAATTTTGTCCCACTATGGAGCATTTCTTTGGTAAATCTGGAACCCCCCTGAAGTGGGAGAATATTGTTAGGTTGAAATATTATCGAGTGATGCAGGGGATTGTTCGCCAAATTTTGCTCCACTACCATCCAAGGTGGGGCATGAGTCTGAAGCATAAGCCAGGTTGTTATATGGGTGAGTAGGGAGGCCATCCCATAAAGGAATATATTAGGGAGGGATAATCCTCCTCTGTCTTTAAAGCATTGGAGCTTGCCCAGTGCCAGTCTAGGTTGTTGGTTTGCCCTTAAAAACTGGCTAGTGAAGCTGTCCCACCTCCGAACGTCTCCTGCCAAAAGAGGCAATGGAATATTCTGCATTAGGTAGAGAATTTTTGGAAGAAAGTTCATCTGAATAGATTGAACTGTAGCCATCAGTGAAAGAGGGAGCCGGGTGCACCTCAGCAAGTACAAGTTTATTTTACAGAGGGTGGAGGAGTAATTCAAAGTGTATAGGTCCAACAGGTTTGATGGGATTTTAACTCTAAGATAAGTTATGCATGTTTATCCCACTGATACGGGTATTTTAAGGTAGGATCTTGGGGGAGGGGGGAATGTATGAGCAAGGCTTCTGACTTACTTGGGTTTATGGTGTAGCCTGTCAGAAGTCCTATCTCTTTCAGGAGTGAAGTTAAGGTTTGTAGAGATTCTTCTGGATGGGTAATGGGGTGACATACCTTACAACTATTGACTTGACAGAGGGGTATTGGCAGGTAGAGTTAACTGCCAGAGCAAGGGAGAGGTTGGCATTCCTCACTCCAATAGGGTTATTTGAATTTAAAGTAACGCCTTTTGGAATGAAGAATGCCACGGCCACTTTTCAAAGGTTGGTGAACCAGGTGTTAAATAGTGCTGTGGAGTACACTGTGGCGTACCTGGATGGCATTGCCATCTTTATTGCCAGCTGGGTGGAACATCTGTCCCACCTAAGGGAAGTTCTGGGCAGGATACAGAGGGCCGGGCTCACTGTCAAAGCTGAGAAGTACCAGGTGGCCATGGCTGAGGTGGCATACCTCAGGCATGTTGTAGGCAAGGGACAGATCTGTCCTTACCAAGTGAAAATAGAGGCAATCAAGGTATGGCCCAGACCAGAAATGTAGAAGCAGGTCAGGAGTTTCCTAGGGACAACAGGGTACTACAGGAAATTTGTACCAAGTTACAGTTCCCTACCCGCTCCCTTATCTGGGCTGTTAAAGAAAAGGATGCCTGAGAAAATTACCTGCGAACCAACCTGTGAATAAACCTTTACCAGACTGAAGGAGGCACTGTGCAGTGCTCCTGTATTGACAAGTCCAGACTATAGTAGACCCTTTGTAGTCCAGACTGATGCCTCAGATGTGCGTAATGGGGCAGTGCTGAGTCAGAAGTCCAAACAAGGGAAAGATCACCCAATAGTGTACCTCAATAAAACATTACTTCCAAGGGAGCAAGCTTACTCAGCTGTGGAAAAAGAGTCTCTTGCCATGGTGTGGACCCTAAGGAAGTTACAGCCATACCTATACAGGCAGCATTTTGAGGTACAAACTGACCACAACCCCCTGGTTTGGCTGGCACAAATGAGTAAAACAAATGGTAGACTATTGAGATCTAGTCTTACCTTGCAAGGGTATGACACAATGCTCTCACACAGGGCCAGGGCAGCTGATAAAAATGCCAATGGGCTGTCCCATCAGTATGAGTAATGAACTGATTTGGGGATCTCATCCCATGCAGGGGATAAAGCACCCAAATTCAGTCTGGTTGGGGAGGACTGTGACACTCTGCCCCCTGCTTATGGTTATCTGTATAATATTTGTATTATAAATAAATGGTATGTGATGGTCTGCCTAAGACACTCCAGTCAGCAAGTAAGCTTGACCTTTGACCTCGGGTGTCAGTGTGGCTAGAGCAGCAGGACATGAGAAAAAGACCAGGGAAACCACTAATTAAGACATCCTTCTGGAAGGACAGTTTATTACCTGTTATAGCCTGCTCCTGCTTTTGAAGTTGGAAACCAAATATGCATTTTATGACATAGCAGGAAGGAAAGTCACTTGGCTTGATCCTTTATGGTTTTCTCACTTAGAAGAGAATCAGTGACAGATTGTGGGGTTATGAAATGTCAAAGGAAATGCTTTGATCAAAGGGACTCATATTTCGGGAAATTACTAGTTGCTGATTTTTCACAGTAATAACATACATCCTCGTGGATATTTATGTTGAAGTTAAAGTTACAGGAGGATCTAACTGTGACCTCACCAAAGGGGATGGGGAGATGGATGTTGAAATGATCAGGCATCTGAGAGAAATATTGCTTTTGAAATTCTGGACCTCTCAAGGAGGAGACATTCGGTCTCTCTGAAACAGGTATTTTATGGTAACATCTAGCTAGTCAAGAACTTTAAATATTGGTGGTAGGCGTATTTGTGTTCTGTAACTTCCCATTTATTTTATGTGACTGTAAGTTATTGATATAATTGTTCTGTGTTTGATTTTACCTTTTACAATTTTTAGTAAACAATATTTTCTTTAAAATACTGCCTGTGTTTTTTCTCAGTTATTTTACATGTGAATGCTGAACCTGTGTTTAAGTCTGACCACTGTTAAGGGCTTGAATGTGTTACCAATGTTGCAAAAAGGTAAGAATATACTAGGTCTCGTACTGAGTTGTAAGGGTACATTTTGGAAACCTGACTGGGTGCCACTGAGCGAAGGATTGTACTGCATTCCCAAAGAGGGTACATATCTGAGCCTGCTAACTGGGTATGCTAGCATAAGGTTCACATTTTGACCAACAGGACTCAAGGCTGGTAGGTGATTCGGACCTAAAACAAACAGAAGGGTTACCCTATCTGTCCCCTATTTACACTATCGCACTTTGAGGTTGGCACTGTGGGAGCAGAGGGTCTGACTGCGGAGCATGTTTGCGACAAGCACGACTGGCACGAGAGATAAATCATGAAAACAAGCACTTGCAAAAGGTGCTTTTTTTTAATAGTCGAACTTGAACATTAACTCAAAAATCATTAGCACACTGAAACGGTGTAATATTTTTTCACTAAACCTTCGAAAGACCCACCCATGACACAGGCCCTTTCAAACCTGAAAATTTCATGAAAAAATTTCGCACCATCTACACTGCAGGCGAGAGTAAAAAATATGCAATGCTAAGTATAGAAACATAGAAACATAAACTTTGACGGCTGATAAGGACCACTTGGCCCACCTAGTCTGCCCATTTTCCTACCTACGGGATAAGCTCCAGATCTCAGTTAACCAACAGTCTATTTCTTCTTAACCCCCACAAGAATTGCTTTATGTCTGTCCCATGTATTCTTGAATTGTCCCACAGTTTTAGACCCCACAACCTCCTCAGGAAGGCAGTTCTGTACATCCACCACCCTCTCTGTGAAAAAATACTTCCTCACATTGCCCCTGAACCACCCCCCCATCTTTAAATTGTGTCCCCTTGTTCTTGCACATCTCTTTTTCTGAAAGATGCTACCCTCTTGGACTTTGTTGATTCCACTGAGGTACTTAAAAGTTTCTATCATGCCCCCCTCTCCCTCCTTTCCTCAAGGGTATACATATTAAGCTCCTTTAGTCTCTCCTAGTATGGCTTCTCTTGCAGACCCTGCACCATTTTAGTTGCCCTCCTCTGGACTGCCTCTATCCTGTCTATGTCTTTGCAGAGATGGGGTCTCCAGAACTGGAAGCAGTACTCCAGGTGGGGTCTCACCAACTGTCTGTACAAAGGGATTATATATATTTTTTTCTTTATGGGGGGGCGTATCTTGAAAACCATCACAAAACATTTCACTGCACCCCTATAATACATACAGCAAAACAGCTATAATGTAAAATGTAGGGTTTTTAAAACATTAAAAGTAAGGAAATACAGGGCTGTGGCTGGGCCGGGGCAATAAGAAACATGTGATCGCTCAGCTCCCCAAATGATCTAACAAAATCTAGCTCCATCTGCATTTATCTGAACGTTTTTAGGTGTAAACAAGCACAGTTTGTAAGTGCCTTTTGTGGTCATGCATACTCTTTTCTGCATTTCAGTCAAGTTTATAAGCATACACATTGTATAATATATATATTTCTATATAACAAAACAATCACACAAACACACACACACAAAGAAAAAAGTAGATAAACATGTGGGGAGTAGTACAATGTAATGGCTGTGGGGCAGCAGTCTTCCGGGAGTCTTTCTGGAGGCTGAGATGCTGCCCTATTTGCAGACAACTCTCTGCCCTGAGGGAGGAAGTTGCCGGTCTTCAGGCCATGCTGGACAGTAGTAAGGAACCTTCCCCAGGCCACACTGGATGGTAGGAAGGAAACTCCCCATCCAGGGAGCACCAGAGCCACCACCACTACCTCAGAGGTTGCAAAGAAAACACAGCAGTTGGACCACAGTGGGCTCAGGAAGGGTGAGGATGGTGGAACAGAGGCACACCCAGTCAGTTGTTCCACTCCACAATCCATACACCATTCTGGGGGAGCATAGCTCCCCTATGGATGCACCCACAGAGGAGACTAAGGTGGCTGAGGACAACTGTCACAAGGGAGGTCCACAGGAAGAAGACAGAGGACACCACAAGGAAAGGAAGCAGCTCCTGGTGGGGGACTCCATTATTAGGGGGATAGAACTGGGGGGAGCAGGGAAAACTGAAGTAAGGTGCCTGCCTGGTGCCATGGCTTGGAGGGACAGGAAGCTCATCCTCAGGATCATGGGAACAGCTGCACGAGATGAGTTGGATGTCATTGTCCACCTAGGGACAAATGACTTGGCTCATCATGAGATTAGAGCAGTGCAGAAGGGCTTTGTAGAATTGGGGAGGGGCCTAAGACAAGTAGCACACACAGTATCCTTCTCAGAGGTGCTGCCTGTCAATGGCATGAGTGAGGCGAGGGTACTTTGCACCATGCAGTTTAATGAATGGTTGAAAAAATGGTGTGGAGCACAGGGTTTGGCTTCATTGGGGAATGGGGTTCCACCTGGAGGGACACCAGCCTATACTGGCAGGATGGTCTGCATCTGTCCAGGAAGGGAACAAGTCTTTTGAGCAATCGGTTTAAATGCTTCATTGGCAAGCTTTTAAACTAGTCAAGGGTGGAGGCACTGATAAGCAGCAGGAAAATCCCAGCCACTCCCTACAAAACAGGGTACTAAATGAGAAAAAGACTGAGGTAGAACAGTCAATGGGGGATGCTGCAACAGAAGGTAAAGCCATCAAAAAATGGAGAGCAATGAGTACCAATGCCCGTAGTCTGAGTAACAGGCTTCCTGAATTAGTGGCCTTGATGGAGGATGAACATCTGGATATCGTGGCAGTCACAGAAACATGGTACACACAAAACCATGACTGGGATGTAAACATACCAGGATACACTATCTATAGGAGGGACAGGGAGGGTAAAAGAGGAGGAGGAGAAGGAGTAGCTCTTTACATAAGGGAAGGAATCAAAGCAACAGAACAAAAGGGT
This sequence comes from Neoceratodus forsteri, assembly GCA_016271365.2. Lineage (NCBI taxonomy): Eukaryota > Metazoa > Chordata > Ceratodontiformes > Ceratodontidae > Neoceratodus > Neoceratodus forsteri. Next base: position 1,254,977,706 of record CM057459.1, on the reverse strand, counting down.
AAACAGGGAGGAGAAGAAGCACTGTGGGTAAATTTGGAGACTGGCAATGGCACCACAATCCGCACAGGGGTTGTATACAGACCCCTTTTCAGGGGAGGAAATGGACAAGGAAATGATAGAAAGTATACTTAATGGCAGAAAAGGGGGAGATATTGCTGATGGGTGATCTGAATATGCAAGATGTTAACTGGAGTGCAGTTGCTGCAGCCACTCCGAAGAGTGGGGTTATTCTAGATGCCCTACAGGGGGCATGCCTTAGACAACTAGTATTGGAACCCACTTGAGAGGGAGCAATCTTAGACCTGGTTCTCTCAAATGGAGATGAAGAGAGGATCACAGATGTAGAAGTGGGTAGCCATCTGGGAACTAGTGACATCGAACAGTATGGTTCACAATAAACACAGCAATAGAGTCAAGCCAAACAAAGACAAAGGTATTGGATTTTAGGAGGACTGACTTTGTCAAAATGGGTGAGTGCCTAAGGAATGCACTAGCAAATGGGCAGGAAGGAGGGGTGGAAGAACAATGGGGAATAATAAAAACTGCCATCACAGAGGTAACAAGCCTTTGTGTAAAGCAAATAAACAAAACGAAACGAGGTAAGAAATCACTATGGTTCTCAAAGGAAGTGGCAGTGAAGGTTCAAGAGAAAAAGAAAGCATTCAGGAAGTACAAGGAATCACAGAAGGAACAGGACAGAGAACTGTATCAGTTAAAGCAAAAGGAAGCTGGGAAGGCAGTCAGAACAGCAAAGGCCCAAACCAAGGAAAAGATAGCCAACTCAGTTAAGAAGGGGGATAAAACCTTTTATAGGTACGTCAGGGAGTAAAGGAAGACCAAGGAGGGATAGTGAGGCTTAATAAAGGGAGGGAGGGTGGGCAGAGGGTGACTGTGAAAGGCAGAGATACTAAACAAATATTTTTGCTCAGTATTTACAAAGGAAGAGGGGGAGGTACCTAAAACAAACAGTAGAAACACTCTGGATACAGAAGTTGATACCAGCCCATTTACAGAAGAAAGGGTTCTGAAAGAACTCTTAAAACTGAAGGTGGACAAAGCAATGGGGCCTGATGGGATTCATCCCAGAATTCTAAAAGAACTAAGGGTAGAACTAGTGACACCACTGACTACCCTCTTTAACAAATCATGGGAGGATGGGGTGGTACCCGAGACTGGAGGAGGACAGATGTGATTCCCTTCACAAAAGTGGAGCAAGGCAGAAGCAGGAAACTACAGACCTGTTAGTTTAACCTCAGTGGTAGGGAAAATGATGGAATCACTTCTGAAGGAAAGAACTGTTGAGTATCTAGAGGCCAGAGGGCACAGGACCCAAAGCAGCATGGATTCACAGCGGGAAGGTCATGCCAGACAAATCTGATAGATTTCTTTGACTGGGTGACCAAAGTAATTGATCAGGGAGGGCTGTGACATGGCCTACCTAGACTTTAGCAAGGCATTTGACACAGTCCCACACAAAAGATTAATATACAAGTTAGCCAACCTGGGAGTGGGTCCCAAGATGACAGCCTGGGTAAAGAATTGTCTGGAGAACAGGACACAGAGAGTAATAGTAAATGGAGTCCACTCTGAAAAAAGGGGGGTTAGTAGGGGTACCGCAGGGTTCAGTATTAGGACCGGTCCTCTTCAATGTCTTAATAAGCGACATTGCAGAGGGACTGGAAGGAAAAGTATGTCTCTTTGCAGATGACACAAAGATCTGCAACAGAGTTGATGCACAAGGTGGAGTGGAAAGGATGAGAAGGGACTTGGCAAGGTTAGAGGAATGGTCAAATGTATGGCAGCTTAGATTCAATGCTAAGAAGTGCAAGGTAATGCACCTGGGAAACAAAAACCCAGGGGAGGAGTACACAATGGGGGTGAGATACTAACAACAACAAAAATGGAAAGGGACCTGGGGGTAGTCATATCAGATGACCTAAAGGTGGGCAAGCAATGTGAGAGGGCAGCAAGGAGGGCTGGGGATACTGGGATGCATAGGAGAGGCATCACCAATAGAAAACAGGAAGTTATTATCCCTCTGTACAGACAGCTAGTGAGGCCCCATCTGGAGTACTGGCAGTTCTGAGACCCAATCTCCGCAAAGACATAGACAGGATGGAAGCTGTCCAGAGGAGGGCATCTAAATGGTGCAGAGTCTGCACCGAAGACATATGAGAGAGACTTAAGGAGCTTAATATGTATAGCCTCGAGGAAAGGAGGGAGAGGGGGACATGATAGAAACTTTTAAGTACCTCAAGGGAATCAACAAAGTCCAAGAGGGTAGCATCTTTCAAAAAAAGAGGTGTGCAAGAACAAGGGGGCACAATTTGAAGATAGAAGGGGGGGCTCAGAGGTAATTTAAGGAAGTATTTTTTCACAGAGAGGGTTGTGGATGTATGGAATGGCCTTCCAGAGGAGGTTGTGGAGTCAAAAACAGTGGTGGAACTCAAGCATGCATGGGACAGTCATAAGGCAATTCTAGGGGGTGGGGGTAGGAAGAAGTAGGCTGCTGGTTAACTAGGATCTGCAGCTTATCCATCAGGTAGGAAAATAGGCAGACTGGGTGGGCCAAGTGGTCCTTACCTGCCATCAAATTCTATGTTTCTATGTTTCTATGTTTCTATGTTTCTATGTTTCTATGTTTAAGAAGTTCTTTTGCATGCATGACTGATGTGCTATGTTAGGGTAGTCAGACTGAGAAGACTGACTGATCTGCTGTGCTGTAGGTGCGGCTGGATGGGGAGGGTTGATTGATTGACAGGCATACCTAAGGACGTGGGGCTGAATATTACTGGTCAGTTGGATTACCTGACTGCAAGCTTGATTACAGTGCTTATGAGGTGATGAGGTGCTAAGCTGTTCTAACTCCAGTATAGCAAAATCTCAGCTATTACGAATGGTGCATATGGCTATCACATGACTCAGCTGTTCCCAGCACAAAGACTAAACATCGCCACACCACGATAGAAGTTTTCTTTTCTTCTGGGACAATACAGCAAAGCAAACTACAGTCTGATCACTGCACTCTATGGGCTTGATATTCAAAAGGGTTGCTCCATGCGCAATAGGGTTGCGCCTGTGCAAGTCCGAAATTGCGCCATTCTGCGATATTCAGCAGGAGACAGTTGCGCCTCCCCAAGTCATGCTGAGCAACAGTGCAATGCTAATGAAGGCGAGCTCAATCAGAGGGGGAGGAACCATGCATAAACTGCACAGCCCGATATTCAGCCGGTCTGTGCAGAGTTGTGCAGGCACAACCCCCAAAATGCGCCTGCACAACTTTGAGCCAAAAGAAAAAGGAGTAAGTCGAGGGCCACCCACAGGTGAGCTGCCACACTGCAGAGCGCAACACAGCAGCTGCCATGTGTGGGTGGCCCTCCACTTCTTCCTTGTGCCCCCCCCTTCAGCCCGATCGTGGGCAGAACATAACTGAACAACCCCCCCACTGGCCAGATCGCAGGAAAAATTGAAATGAACCCCCCCACTGGCCTGATCGCGGGCATAACAGAAATGACCCCCATAGCCTCGATCTCGGCAGAACGGAGTTCAACCCCCAAAGACCAATATCCCTGGTGGTCCAGTGGACCGCATAGCCCGATCGCAGGCATTAGAGTCAAATCCACCCCAAGGTGTAATTTCCCGGTGATCTAGTGGCCCCCCACCTCACCCACCCACGGAGCCCCACTACCCCGCTCCTCCGTCAGCTGGCGGGTGGCAGCACCCCACCCACTTGCCACCCTGCCACCCGCTGACTGACTGCTCGGTAGGGTTGCATGCCCATTGGCTCAGAGCAAGAGCCAATGGGTGTGCAGCCCATACCGCATAAGGCAGTCCAGATATGTGAATGAATGGGGGCACCAGATCACCAGGGAATTGACCTTGAGGGGGTTGACTTAATGCCAGCGATTGGGCTTCGAGGTCCACTGGACCACCAGGGATATTGGTCTTTGCTGGGGGTTGAACTCTGTTCTGCCCGTGATCGGACTAGTCGGGGTTGAACTCCATTCTGCCCGCGATCAGGCTAGTGGGGGATCATTTCTGTTATGCCCGTGATTGGGCCAGTCGGGGGTTCAGTTCTGTTTTGCCCGCCATCGGGCCAGTGGCTAGGGTTTAATACTGTTATGCCCATGATCGGCTCAGTGGGGGATTTACTTATGCCCGTGATTGCTGGCAGGGCGCCGGTCCCCACGGCTGCTGCCTGGCAGGGCGCCCAGTGAGTTGTCGATCGCGCACCTGCATGGTAATGCCATGCAAATGGGTCCGTAAGTAGATACAAATGGCCCCCCCCTGTGCCTTGCATAACTTATGGCCCCATTTGCATGTCAATGTGAATATCGGATATTTGCACATGGCGCAATGGAACTTGCACCACCGCATCTTGAATGCTCCACTCTGACCACTTGCGGTGGTGCAAGTTCCACTGCGCCATGCACAGTGGGTGTGGCTGGGGGGTGATATTCAAAGGAGTTGCTCAATAGCGCAACTCCATTAAATATCGCCCTAGCCACACCCCTGCACAACTTTTTTGAGCAATGCAAGGGCTTGCTCAACAGAATGGCGCAGTTTGACTATCCAGCCCTATGTGTATTAACCTGTCTGATGTCTGGGTTGAAGCCTGCTTAACAGCAGTCAAGAGAAGTGACCAGACTGATGGGTGATGCCTTTTATACAACAGCAGCCATCATTATCCACCTTAGACAATGATGTGATCTCTTTAAAGCTACTGCAGTAAACTAGTGTTTACCATAATTGTATTTTATTAATTAATAATCACTGCACATGCACAGGAGCAGAGTAGCAGGGCTGAATCCTGTCCCACTTCAGTCTCCCTGTGATGCATTCTCTTCTGATGTCAGTTGTCTTTCAATTTCAGATTTATAGCCTCTGAGAGTGCCACCGAGACTTTTCTTGCCCTAAAGTATGACTTCTGAGTTTAGGTCTCACTGCTGCCATTATCTTGACTGCAGGTACACATAACTTGATTGCACTTCTTGCCTGAAAGACCCTCATGCACAATGTCCAGGGATGGAAAGGGAGGGGGCAGCAGCAGTTTTCTGCACTGTGAGCTGTGTTTCTAAGCAGATGTGATAGACCTTGTGGTCTAAATCTGCTGGTATTGTCATATGTTTGTAAAACCACTAACACCTACTACTATAACTAAAACTACTGTGCCAGTGGGGAATCAAGCAGGACTGCGGGACACAGATACTGTTATCAGAAACTGATAAAAAAACTTCAGCATAGTCTATGTGTATTTCTTGGAGAACAGAGTAACAAGTAGAGGTGGGTGAAGTTAGAAAACTTTGCTTGTTCGTCATTGGCTGGATGATGCTGTCCCCATGCTTCGTGAATGGCATCAAGAGCTTTCACAGGCCTTTGCAGTTCAAAAGTATATAGCTTACCGACTGAATAAATTACAGCTATATAGGGACCATTGGCAGACCCTTGAGGCCCTAATATCCAGATAGCAGTAATTGCTGGTTTGCATACCTAAGAAACTGGCTCAGTCCTGGCAACTTCTATGGCAATACTAGCTGTGCTCCGTGTCGGGGATTTGGGGGTGTTGTTTTTGGAACTGTTTTGTTCCTTTTTCATGTTTTTTCTGTAGTTCAACTTCACCTGATTGTATAGTATTTCTATCCCTTATAATGCTAATAATGCTATGGATGTTGTGTATGTTTTCTTGTTAATAATCCTAATAAAGTATATTATCTTGGAAAAAAAAAGAAAACTTCGCTTCGTGGACCAGGGGGTGCTGTACTAATGAAGTACAGTCCTTCGGATGAGAAGTTAAACTAAGGTGACTTCCGACACTCTCTGGTCATCATCCATGTAGAAGTAAAAGATACCATGGCACTTATGGAGAGTACGGGAGTTTCTCAAAGTCATAGCCAGCATCCCCCCACCCCATCACACCTGGAAACAAGCTATTATGACTTAGTTTGCCTTTCCAATGCATTTCAGCTAGCCAGCTAGTCTGAAGGGCCATTTGATAGTGGGAAGTGTCTTCAATGTAGCGTGAGACCTGAACTTAGCTAGAACGGGGGGGGGGGGGATAGAGACCACCTAGTAAGGCAAGGGAAGCAAAACAAGCAAACACAACAGCACAAAGGAAAATTGACAATTAAAAAAATGTTATTAAACAAACAGATGCATATAAACGCACAACCACTCTACAGGACCCCCCCCCCCCCGAACTCTGTGCCACTCTGGCACTTTCTTAGGGGGATAGGGGCTTAGTCCACATACCCATAAGGTAACCATAATGTTATACTACTAGTTAGCGTGGAGCTGCCATTGAATTAAGGGCACTTCCCTTTAATTAAGTTCCAAAACTAGTCAAAAAGGCTTGCAATAAATTAGTTATTCTATATCTGTATTTATACAAATGCTAAAGTGCTACTCATATTAAGGTTCATACTAAGGGTCATACTAAGGTTTAATTAGAAGCAGTAGGCTGAAGCCCATTTACACACCTTATTTAGTTCCCATAATACTGAAGTCTTCTTCCAGACATTATTATTTTAGCCAGTCCTGCTTTAAATGTATGTTTGTTATTGCCAGTAATAATATCATCTGGCAATGAATTCCAACAGTTCACAATTCTCTGAGAAAACTAATACTTCCTTTTTAGATTTCATTAATTTGAAGTGAGTGTCCCCTGGTATTAATAGGCCATTTCCTAAATTCAAATCCTGTGTTGTTCATCAAGTTTTGATCGTGAACAATGTCCGTCATGAGTAAGATACCTGTATCTCCCCTTAAGTGTCATATTTCAAGAGTCATTAGGTTTAAGTGTTTTAATCTATCTGGGTAATTGAGTTCACATAACCCCAACATATGTTTAGTAACTCTTTTTTGTACTCTCTCTACCTGAATAATATCCTTCCTTTTGTATGGGCTCCAGAACTGACAGCCGTAATCCAGGTGCAGTTGAACATATGACCTATACAAAGGCAGTATTACTATTGGGTCCTTGGATTTAATATTCCTCTGAATTGACCAAATTATATTATTAGCTTTTTCTAATTACCTCATTGATCTGCTTTGTGCTGCTTGAATCATTGCTAATTATGATCCCCAAGTCTCTTTCATCATTTGTTTCAGACAATTGTCTTCCACATAGAAAATATGTATGTTTTTTTATTTTACGCACCTAAGTGCATAATTTTGCACTTTTCATGGTTGAACTTCATTTCCCATGTTACCACCCAGTTGGAGATATTATCCATATCTTCCTGTATCCTGTGTACTTCTTCTTCAGCATTGCGTGTGCCACCTAGTTCTGAATTGTCAGCATATTTTGTATAACAACTTAATATATTATTAGTAAGATCAGACATAAAAATGTGAAAGATAAGTGGTCCCAAGACTGATCCCTGAGGAACTTTGCTAGATACACTGCCCTCATAAGACACAAAGCCATTAAGACAAACTTTTTGAGTATGCCCATCCAATCAGTTTCCAATCCAATTGATATATTTGGTTTTAATATAATTTATTTATTTAGTTTTTGTTGACCGGGTAAGTGCACTAGAAAAATTCTGCCTATTTTCAGGCACAACCTGGGGAAGGGGGATACACATGAAGGCCAACTGACTTTGAGCCAGATTAAGCTGTTGATGGTATTTTAGTGAATGGGGGAAATTTGGCTAGGTCACTGGGGAAATTTCCCTACTCTGCCAGCAGGGGGCTTGCCTTCCTGCAGAGTGGAGGAGCTCAGTTTGGAGCTGGACAGCAGAAGAGGAGGAAGTGCTGATGTGGCAGTGGTGTGGACCAAGATGGCTGACGATGTGCTTGGAGAGAACGTTTCTCACTCACAAATGGAGTATGTTGAATCCGAGACCTTTTATGATGCAGCGGTAGGACTGGAGCCGAATTTTCAGAATGCTGAGAGTTTACTGGCATGAGATGCATCACAATCAGAAATGGAGAAAAACCCAATTTCAGCATCAGAATAGGTTCAGTCCGAGGGGAAGGAAGGAGGGAAAAATTGCAGGCTATCTGGTGAGATTGCTGTGCACCAAAGAATAATTTCTGGACACACTGGTGAGTCAACGAACTCTGAGACTAATGTTCTAGATTCAATGGAGAATGCAAGGTTCCCTGACAGTGGAACGGCAGCAGGCAGGAGTTGCCAGGAAGATATGCTAATAGCGAAAGTATCTAATTGGAGTTCTAAGCCAGTATGTTCTACCGAGAAGATTGTGTTTCAGACAGACTTTGGTAATCAAGACAGAGTGACTGTGTTTTCTTTTACTGCAAAATCAACAGCAGAACATGTTAAAAAAAAGGCAGCCCCCTCTTCTAAATCCTGGGGAGACTCTGAAATGGATCCAAGATAACCCTGGTTGGTGGGAAAATCTATAGCAGCTGCAGGCTGGGTGCAGTCAGCCACAACACAGAACTGGACTTGAGGTTTTTAACCTATTTCTATGCTGGGTGTTAAAATGAGAGAACAAATAGCTAAAGGAAAATCAACGGAGGAGCAAAGTTTAGAGCTTCCAAAGCAGCTTGAATTAACACAAAACCAGATTCTTCTTTTGAATGAAGTGCACGCCTCTAAGACTAATAAGGAACCTGTTGGGCCTGAAGTAACAAGTGAAGAGACACTAGAACGCCAGCCAGAGGAGGAGAACTTGGGGGGGGGGGACTAGGTCTGGAAGGAATGAAGGAAAGCAGTCATCACGGATGTATACCTCTTTCTTTCAAAAGAAAGTTTTCCCTGCTAAATGGCATAACATCAAAAGACTATTATACGAACATTTTTTTAAAATATTCCCTGATAGAGTGTATGTACAGTGGACCTGCTTAAAACTAGTTTGAATTTCAATGTTGTTGAATTATATGCTCTAATTCATGTATCGGGAGAGCATTCTTTTGATATTAGTTTTAAAGCACAGAGTGGTTTGGAATAATTTTGGGGGAGATACAACAAGGTAAAGAAAACGCCTAAATGGCCCTCCTTTGAGGTTATCCCCCTGCACAAAAAACCATAACAGTCTTATTTTGACCTGGTATTTTGGCTTACAAAGAGAAGCACAGTTTTAGGACACCCTGAGGCAATTTTAGACAACAAAAAAATCTGGACAGGGGGTTGGAGGGTAAGGATAATCTTGAAAATGCTTAATGGTGAGTTACAGCATTTGCCAAACTCATTTTACCTGGGGGGTGACAGGGAAGTGCTATTTAACCCGGGGCAACCAAAAACCTGCTACAAATGTGGAGCCCTGGGACATATTAGCAGTGTATGTGACAAAATAAAATGCTCTTTATGTGGGTTAATGGGACACACTTTTTCACAATGTACAAATAAAGCCACTTGCAATCTATGTGGTGAAACGGGACATTTATATGGAGACTGTACATGAGCTGCACACACAAAATCAGGTACTAGGGATAGCAAGGAACAACGGTTGCTAGTTGCTATTTCACAAAGGGAAAAAACTATGAGGTTTCCTGTAAGGGCAGGTGGACAAGCGACCCAGGAAAATGAAGAGGCTACACCTTCAGTGACGGCCCTCTCTGATATAAGTTTGCAGGAAAATGTACCAAATGCTCCTACTGAAGTTATAGAGCAGCAAGGTCAGGCTGGTCATGTGGAGTGTAGCACAGAAGATAAGGAGGTCACAGAGAAAGCAGCTGTCCCCCGTGTTCTGAGGTTGAATTAGAAGAAAGGGTGACAAGGAGGAGAAGAAGATGGAAATAACTGGCCTCCAAGGTTCATAAAATATCAGAAACAAAAACATCTAACAGATTTCAGCTTTTATTCACAAGTGGGGACCCGGCGGAGAATGAGTCTGAACTTTCCTCAGGGGACCTAAGTCATGCAGAGGGGATATCAGAGTCAGATAGGAGTGAGGTGGGAGAAAAGAAAGTGAAGGGGTCACAAGGGAGTAAGAAAAAAGCAAAGTTGAGTAAAAGCAAAAAGAATAAACTTCTCTGAGCATGTGCTTCATGGTGCAGCAACAGCTTAGCATCTTAGTGGTAAATGTGAATAGTATCAAGCATAAAATAAAAAGAGGGGCCGTTTTTTCACATTTATTTTCTAACAATGTAGATATAATACTTATTCAGGATACGAGACTTCATACAAACCAAGAAGTGGATGATGCAAGTAGAGAATGGCACAAGGGGGTCTCATATTGGTCTCAGGGCCTAGGGCCCTGTACTGGGGTAGGAACTTTATTTTTGCTTCCTATTCAAGTAATAAAAATCATTGACCTAATACCTGGGAGAGTGTTAATTTTAGATTTAAAAATACAGGACAAATATTTTAGAATCATTAATACATATGCTCCCCGATCTAAAGCTGAAAGGGTAGAGGTCTTCACACAAATTCATCCATATTTATTTACATCCCAAAATATAATATGGGGGGATTTTAATTGTGGTCTCACAAAACAGGATAGAGGAAGGGGGGCAGCTACCACCAAAATCTTTAGCGATATAGCATTTTTGAATAATTTTATTTAATTAGCCAATTTAATTAGCCAACAGACTCGCACTAGTATGGGCCAGCTCGCCAGCTGCACAACTATGGTTTCACTCAAAATGCTTACCTGTCCCAATTAGTTGTCACTGCCCTTGCTACTAATTACTGCCTGTTGCTTGCTGTGTACATACTGTTTATATTCCTGTGTATACTATTTTTTAGTATTTTAGTATCTTTTGTATATAACCTATGAAAGTTCAGTATTCTGTATTTTGTACCTCTGTATTTCACTTGTATGTATCATCCCATCCCCAACAACCCCCAGGATGCATCTGGAATCGAGCAGTAGTCTGCTCAGTATGCCTTTACTGGTAAAACTTTTAAATAAATAAATAAAATTTGGTAGATGCTTTTAAAGAAAAAACTTTAAGAAGGGATCCAACCTTTCAGAAGGGTAATTTGGCAGTAAGGATCGATTTTTTTTTTTTTAATAAAAATATACCCATACAAGTGGCTAAGGTGGAGGGGGTTGAATATACAGACCACAAGGAATTATATATTTAAATAGGGCCACCAGAAGAAAATCAAGGCCCGGGGTTATGGAAGTTTAATACGTCCTTACTACAAACTGATCATATTAGAACTCAAATGCTATATTTAATTAAGGGAAAAAAGATGCTGTTTGATATTTATGATAATCCTTTACTTTGATGGGAAAGTCTAAAAACAGAATTGCAAGTACTGCTACATAGGTTAAGTAATCAAAATAGTGATATGGACAAGATGAAATATCAGCAATACAGGAGACAGCTACAAAACCTCCTGAGTCTTGCTCAAACAGTCAAACATAACTTTATAGATCAGATTACTGCAATCCAGCAAAAAATTAGGGAATTTCATAACAAGCAGGCAAATTCCTTAGAACTACAGCAGAAATATGGTAATCAAGGGGCATCTGAAATCATTTGCCCCTACTTAAGTTGTCAGGAGAGAATTAAAAATAAACAAATTACAGGAATCTTTGATAAAAATAACACGGTTCAAACAACACAAAAAAATATCTTAGACACTGTTATCAGAGTACATGACCACACGATATCAGGCCTACCAGGGATCAATGGAGGAATTTGCTCATTATTTCAACTTCTTAATATTCCAGTTTGTCCAGATGAGTATTTAAAAGACTTAACAACGAAAAGTTCTCTACAGGAAGTTTCAAATGTAGTAAAGGGAATGCACAAGGGGAAAGCACCTGGTAAAGATGGAATTCCAGTAGAAATCTACCAACTTATAATCTCAGCTATTTCTGTGGAAATGGCAAAGGTTTTTAACTATATGCTCAATAGTGAGCATCTATCACTGGATATGTCTACCGGTGTAATAATTTTGTTATATAAAAAGGGGGATAAGAGATGTTTAGATAACTGGAGACCGATCTGTTTATTAAATGTGGAATTTAAAATTGTAATGAAAATTTTAAATAACCAATTATTGGAGATCACTAAATATGTTATTTCAGTGGCACAATTCTGTTCTGTTCCTGGGAAAACAATATCGATCCAGTTGATACTCATTAGGGAGGTAATGGAGGCAGGAACTTATTCTGAGTTAACAGGCTTTATCTTTACGTTGGACCAGAAGAACGCGTTCGACTCGGTCCAACACGAATTTCTGTGGCATATTTTAAGAAGGTATGGGATCCCAGAGATATTTACTGGATGGTTGAAAATTACTTATAAAACAATGGTAGTTAGACCATTAGTGAATGGACATTTGGGACCAATAATATCGATAAGAGGAGGATGAGACAGGGGTGCCCCAAAGTCCCTTACTGTATCTCTTTAGTATAGACCCTCTATTATGATTACTTAATGATATAAGATTCTTCACGCCTATTCTAGGTGTAAATCAGAGGCTGCCTACTGCATTAGCATATGTGGATGATTTGTGTCTTATTATGAAAAATACTGCTTCAATAGAAAGGGCTATACAATTCTGTAAATTTTATGGGGAGGCATCGGGGGTAAGGCTTAACACAGCAAAACGCAAGGGTAAGAAGTTAAGAAATGCACCAGTAAATATGGATAGTATAGCAGTAATTACTTTGACTGAGGACCCTATAGAAATATTAGGGATAAAATATGGGGACAGAAGACAGGACTTCACAATCTGGGATGAAAAGATTCAGCAGGGGAAAAGAATGGTAGCGCAATGGAATAGAATCACAATGTGCAAACTTAAAAGGGTATATTTGATTAAAACCTATTTACTTCCCCTATTTTTAAATATATCAACAGTCTTTCCCCCTCTAAAAGACAGGGAGGCAAGTATTATGAATGTATTCTTTCAAGCTATCTGGGGAAGGCGGTTGAACACCATAAAAAGGAATATTTAAAAGTAGAAAAAGGGGGACTGAACATGATTAATCCATTTTTGTTTTTGTTTATTTAGTTTGTTTTAATGAACCTTCGACCTGTATGTCTCAATACAGTTAAAAGGTGGAAAGGTTTGTTCTGGGAAAAAGTAAGAACTGGTATTCAGGTTGGGAAGCAGGGGTACAGAAATGTTTTAAAACTGCTTGACATGCTCCGCAATATTATAGGGAGACTTTTGTGCATCTGAGTCAATAGAAAATCACATATAGAGAGATGTTAGAAAAAAAACAAGAAACAAATGTATTCAAGAGTTAATTGAATCTCACTTTACAAAACGTGTTACATTTTCTAAATGTTCAATACCTTATGTGGCATCCGTATTAAAAGTAAATGCAAATATGAGAATTCCTGGGAAATATAGAGATGTTTTGTGGTTATGTTGCCACAAGAGACTAAACATTAAAGCAAATCAAAACATAAGGCAGTGGCAGAAAGAATTTGTGCAAGACTTCATTGTATCTCACAAGAAGAGACAATGCACCCCTTATTTTTTACTTGTTCGTACATAAAGGGTTTTTGGGAGGTTTTTTTTTCAACTATTTTTATCTCCTACTGACTCCAGAACTCTCTCGGGCCTCTTCTCTGGCCGGTGCCGCTCTACCGCCCACATTCAGAAAATGTGGAGGAATCTTTTGTGGGTAACCAATTCAGATGTACCAGTTACTTGAAATATTGTATATATGTACATAAGTGGAATTTATTGTGGAAACTACTGACGTTGGTGTTTATATGGTATTACAGTTGTAATTTACTTAATCTTTCAATAAAACAAAATCCCCTACTCTTTTCAAGAAGTGCCATGGGATCTTTAACATCCAACAGAACAGGCAGATGAGACCTTGGTTTAACATCTTATCTGAAAGACTGCACCTCAGGAGTACAGCACCCCACCCTCATGCTGCACTGCAGTGTCAGTATTGGGATATTAACCCAAATGCCTGGTGTGGGGATAGAACCTACAGCCTTCTGATCTCCCAGCCTCAGAGGCAAGTGTGCTACCTACTGAGCCACTGACACAGTTTTTTAGTGTCTCTATTACTACCCAGTGTAGTACCAAATCAAGAGCTTTACTCAGGTCTAAGTAAATAATATCACAGGGTTTTTTTATTATTTAGTTGTTGGTTCACCTTCTCGTAAAAATGCAACAGATTCATTGAGCAAGATCTTTCCTTCATAAATCCATGTTGACTTGGATCAATATTACCCATTGTGGAAGACATTTTGTCCTTAATTATTCCCTCTAACATCTTGCATATTATAGACATGAGGCTAATAGGTCTGTAGTTGCCAACATTGTGTTTTTCACCTTTTCTGAATATCAGTACAACATTTGCCTTTTTCCAATCTGCCGGAATTTGGGTAATATTTATGCGGAGTTCAAATCATTTCTTTAGAGGGGAGATTAGATATTTGGACATATTTTTAACATGCTGCCCATTATCATAATCGGATCTGGATATGATTCAGCTTTAAGCTTATTGATTTTATTCTTAACTTTCTTCCAATATTTCAATATAACTACTTGTGCTTATGTCAGACTGTTTGGTAGCCCTACACCTTTTTGTAAACACATTGCAGAAATGATCAGTAAATACGTCTGCCATTTCTCTAACCTCGCTGGTAGTTGTCTTGTTAACTATTATGGGACCAATTTTGCATTTAGGTCTTTTCAAAGAAGAGATGTAACTAAAAATAGTTTTACTGTTATACCTACTTGCATTTTTAGCCAGCGTAAATTCCATATTTCTTTTTGCCTTATAAATCTCTCTCTCTTGCATACCCTCTGTAACTGCTTATATTTTTCCCATAAAAAAATATTTTGGTCTTTTTTTAAGGCTCTATGCTTTATTTAGTAACCGTCACTTCATGACTCTACTTTGAGAACCAATTGCTGTTAAACCAGGCCCTGAACTCCTTAATTTTGATTGTTCTCTCTTTTTACTCATTAATGAACGTTGAGTAATATGAAGGTAAACAGATAGTCCCTACCCCCACCCCTGTTAATTAAAATCCATTACATTCATTGCTGACTTAAAACTTTTGGCCAAGGTTTCAGACCCAAGTTTATTCAGGTGTAAGCCATCTTTTGAGAACACATTTTTATTTGTGCAAAAAAAAAGCTCCTAACTATTAATGAACAAAACACCCACATACAGTATACTAATGTATATCCTAATAGTTTTAAAAGTGCTAAGTGCAAAGTGTTAGACAAAATATTTACACACATGTAAAACAAATTTGAAAAAAAGCATGGCATATTGTAAAGGACTACAAGGTTCTTCACCATTTTTAAGGCCAAAGAAGCTGGAGGGAAGAGAGCGAATGAAGAAAACAAGGAAAATATACCACCCAAAGAAGAATCTGAGGACAATAAATATTGTTGAAGAACAGAAATGCAATACAAAAGGGGCATAACTCCAAAGAAAAAAAGTTGGGGGAGGGAGAAAAGGTAGAAAAGTGGAACTAATAACCTATCTGTGATACAACATTATCATATATACCATACAATATTTTCTGTCTAAGGCAAGGGAAGCCCTGAAGTTGTTATCCAAGGCGAACTCCCTGACTGAAGCTTGGAGATACATGCACCACACATCTACAGAATACTCATCTCCCCATCTATCTTTTTTTTTTTCAATTCTTTTTCTTCTCCGACTCCCAGGGAACTCTCTCAGGCATCCATCCTGATCTCGGCTCTACCTCCGGGCCTGAAACTTCTCGGTGACTCCTGGCACCAGCCTGGCTATCCACACAGCTCTGAGCACCCCAAGGTAGGGACGTCCTCTCCTCCCAGGGTGATCTATCTAGAATTCAGGCCAGGCTGGGCTTGGCCCAGGAGTGAAGAGAGTCCAGGCAGTGCAGTGTGGCCGAGTCGGATGGTGCCGTCGCCTATCCCTGGGGTGGGAATTTTTTCCTTAGTTATGCCCTTGTCCCCACCTCCCAGGCAGAGCCCAAGCATGTCATGACATCAGGGGATTTCCGTCACTACTACGCATCCCTCTCTGTATGCCCTAAATGTGTCAGTACCTCTGGTCACCACCGGAGGTCACTGTGGTGCCAGGCTTACCCCTGAAACCCCTCTTTAGGGAGGAGAGCTGTCCTCCAGATGCTTGATCCTCCCTCTCCCCTGCTGACCCCTGATGGCCCAGGCTTGGTCCCGAACGTGGGTCACCAGCATGGCGTGAGGTGTGACATCCAGCTCCTCAACCCTCAGCACCATTGGGCTGGCTCTCCCCATCTATCTTAATGGGGATTTCAATCTAAACTGGGATGGGAATCACTTTCAAGCAAGCTTCACCTCTCCCAGCTGATCTGTGACCCAAGCAGGCTATCAACCACAGGAGGCAAATACTCACTCATAGACTGGGTACTGTCTAACAGACAGGACAGTACTGCCACTGCAGGCACCCTTGCCGATGCACCTAATGATCATACAGCGGTATATTGTGTTTGGAATGCCTGCTCCTGCTCTTGCCCTCCTAAAGAATTTTTTTTAGTACTTCTCTAGGTTTGATCCTACAGCTTTCCTTAGTGACCTACACCTAGTTGACTGGTCCCTGCTATGCTGCACCAATGATGTTGATGGAGCTCTTAACTGTTTTACCTCCACTTTTCAATCCCTTCAGGACAAACACATTGCTGTAATCAAGTGCAGGATAAGGGGGAAGCCACCAGGTGGCTGCATAGTAATCTGCTTGCCTTGCTAAAAGCAAGAGATACGTGCTGAAATAAATTTAAAGCCTCATCCCTGCACAGCAATTGGCTTGAATACCAAGCCCTGAGCAATACTTGTAAAAAAAGAAATCCATTTGGCTAAAGGCACCTACTTTAAGGAGCTATTGCAGGCCTCTGCCAGATATTCCAGAAGCTTCTGGTACCACATTAAGTGTCTCATGGGAACTGGAAATGATAAAAAACAAACAGTCTGATATGATGAAAAATGGTGTCATAACATAGACACCATCGCCAATGCCTTCAACAGCTGTTTCTCTAACCTGCCCAGTTTTGAAAATCAAATGTCATGTCCCCTCAAGAATACTCCTCCCCATGCCCACCCTCCTCCCTCCTCCTCCTCTTTCTACCACTACGCTGTTTCTTGAGGTGAAGTACTACGGCTCCTAAACACTATCTTTACCTGCGGGAGCATTGGCTCTGATGGGCTGGAGCCTAAACTACTTAAGATTGCTGCCCTGCTCCTTTTGGCCCCACTTACCAGATTATATAATTTATCCTTATCCTCAGGAGCTGTCCCTAAGAGCTGAAAAGTGGCCAAAATAGTACCAGTACATGAAAAAAGGTGATCCTAAGTGCTTTGAAAATTACTGCCCAATAACAATCCTGCCTGCCCTCAGTAAACTGCTAGAAATGATTGTGGCTCTCCAGGTCACAGATCACCTCAACAAATATAACCTGCTGTCTCCTACCCAACATGGGTTCAGGCGGACCCGTAGCACCTCCACTGCGCTCACCCAATTCACCAAAGATATTAAACTAGGCACTTTATTGAGCTCACAAAGGATTTTGATCTTGTAAACCACACCCTGCTTGAATCTAAACTATCATCACTAGGTATCTCCTCCCCGCCATCAGTTGGTTCTCTAGCTATCTAAGTGATAGCGGACACTTTGTTAAATTTAATCAGGCTAAATCTGCCCTATCCACAATCAATATAGGTGTACCTCAAGGCTCCATTCTGGGTCTGATCTTTTTTCCATCTTCATTAATGATGCCCCAAAAGTTCCATCCTTCTGTAGCACCCTCCTATGTGCAGATGACATGGTACAGTTTCAAGAAAGCATTCTAAAAATTCTTAAGCTACACATATATTTGTTCTTGCACCTCTCAATGTTCTTTGGTTCAGTTTGCACTCTTTGTTTAATTCACTGCATCTGCTTTGATTTTCTCTTGATATTTTATTCTCTCTTTCCAACTCCTTCTGCCGCTTCATGCGGGACTGTCCTCTAAAACTCAGCACTGTGATCTCTATTACTCTCTGTCTTTCCCCTCTCTTACAAACTGTTGTCTCCCCCACTTTGCCAAACTTATCTCAAAATACTGGTTTGGCTCTCTACCCTCCTATTTGTCCTCATCCCGCTCTATTCCTCCCATTCCCACTCACTCCCTTACATCCACTGACTCTCATACCTTTGTGATCCCCCGCTGTTCTACACTTGCAGGCCAATCTGCCTTCATCCACCATTTCCCCAAAATCTGAAACTCCCTTCCTCATCAAATCTGCCATTCCTTCTCCTTTCACTCCCTCTTCTCTGCCCTTCATAACTTCCTTTCATCTAATTGTACCTGCTCCCCCCAACCTTAACAACCCCCATTCCTTCCTTCTTCTCTCCACCCCACTAGCCAGAGCTGTTTCTTATTTATAGTAGTCACTACACAATTAATGGTTTTATCTCTTTGTCTTATTGTTATCTGCAATCCACCCCATGTAACCTACACAATTGGATGGCACTTTATCTGTTTTGTTTTACTGTTATCTGCAATACTTCTTGTATTTTACTGCAATATGTAGTTGTATTGTGGCATTCATGTACTGCTATTGCAGTAAGTGTTTCCATTTTTTGTTGTCTGTATATTATTATATGTACCTTTCCTGTTCCCTCCACCCCAGGTCACACAGAGGGATGAGCAACTTGTTGTTCAGTGTGCCTTCCTGGTAAAACAGTTCAATAAATAATAATAAATAAATAAATGGTAATTAGCTGTACAATGTATATGACTAAGATTTCTCTTGATTGTTCTCCAGTGTTATTTGAACTCATAGGATCAGACTGTGTTCCATATTGTTATGTTTTGTACCCCATCCTTCCTGTACACTGTAATGTTTTTCTGCTGCCTTGATTGTCTACTGTCTTGTAACCTTCTGGGTTGTGCTTGAAAACAGGCAATTTATTGTCTAGTGCACCTACCCAGTTAACAAACGCTAAATAAATAATAAAAGATTCCAAATCTGCAGAATAGGTTTCCATTACACTTTATGACCATGCCCCTTTGATGTTATTATTAGACTAGGTCCCCACTCCATATTGGTTATCCCTAGTGCATCTTGGACAACACTGTTCTGTAACTACTAACCACAATAATACTGATCACCACTAATGAAGCAAGGCACTGCAACCACTGTACAAGAGTGGTTACAGGAACCAATTATTGATTAGTGTTTGCTGCTAATTGTGATATTATGATGTTATGACTACTGATACAAATATAATGTGATTTTTACTGTATTTTTCTAAGAACTAAACATTATTTTATGTTCTATTGTTTGCAACAATACTATTTATTGTATGACCAAGTGTGGTCTGTACCACTATCTAGTGGACTTTGGTACAATTACTTCTGACTGTGTTTGGATTTGCCTTATCCAAAATAAAACTGATTTTACCTTATACAACAGCACCACCAGGCTCTCTGCCTGTAATAATAATCTATTGTTTTAGCACTGGAATGCCAGCCGGCATATTTCTATACTTTCTGTATCTTTTAGATAATGGGAGCCACCTAACTTTTAGCTAACTGGGCCTATTTTGTATGTTAGTTGTAATTATAATATACACATGGACTAGCCATTGCCATAGCGATTTTCTTAGTATAAGAAGGTTTGCATACCGTTTGTAATCTGAGTCTGATCATATGCTCCAGAGTATAGGGAATATTCTGGCTCTCAGGGCCAAGGTAAGGCAATGCAGGGCTTATATCTGTAATCAGAATAAATACTTTATTCATGATCTGATCCTTTTGACCATGTCCAATCTGTTTTATCACAGATCCCAAGTTCCTCAGGGGTCTGGCCATACACATTCCAGACATTATGGCCAAGGCAGCAGGGAAAGCAAATAGGTTGCTGGGATGCATAGGCAGGGGCATCACCAGCAGGAAATGGGAGGTCATAACTCCACTATACAAGGCACTAGTGAGGCCCCACCTGGAGTACAGTGTACAGTTCTGGAGACCTTACCTACGTAAGGACATAGACAGGGTAGAGAAGGTTCAGAGGAGGGCAACAAAGATGGTACATGGATTGCATCGCAAGTCCTATGAGGACAGGTTGAAGGAACTGAATATGTACTCCTGGAGGAGAGGAGGGGGGATATGATAGAGACATAAAAGTATCTACAGGGAGGGAACAGGGTGCAGGAATACACTATTTTTAAGTGAAAAGATGTTCCAGGACTAGAGGACATGGGATGAAGTTGGAGGAGGGTGATTCAGAGGAAACATGAGGAAGAATTTCTTCACAGAATGGGTGGTGGACAAGTGGAACACCCTGCCAGAGGAAGTGGTGGGGGCTGAAACAATCACGGGATTTAAGAATGCATGGTATAGACATAAAGGAATTCTGGAGGTCAGGGGTAAGGGGCAACAGACTTCTAGGAAAACATAAACTGAACTTACAAGCACAAATGGGCAGACTGGGTGGTCCATAGGCCCTTATAAGACGATACTGTCTATGTATCTATGTATGGTGACCATGGCAGGATCAGTGTAAAAATGAGGACATTAGAGATATTAGGGTATCTGGGGATTGATTTAGGGATACCTCAGCAGTCTGTACACTTTGAGGAAACTTCCTAAACTGAGCAGGGCACAGACAAGAGAAGGATCATGATCCCCTCTGCCTGTCAGCTTTGGAAGATGGAGAAGCAGGTGCCCAACCTGGTGTACTGCTGCTGTCAGTAGCGGATTGATATGCACTGCCTCACAGTCTCCAGGAAACTTTACAGAGGTTCCCTAAAATGACCAGCAATAACTGTACAGATTTGAAACTTGGCGTCTCTAATTTTCTTGCCTCCCATGGAGGATGGAACGATTTCGTGCGGGACATGAAATCAGAGGGAAATCCAGTGCAGTGTCTCCACACTGTACATGGATGCAAAGCAAACAGTGAAAAAACATGACCAGATGGGTTTGCTTGTTGCAGCACTTTTCACTGAGTTAGAAGCTTCTGAAGCATTGGTAACAGCTGGTGAACTGAAAACTGCAGCTCTGAAACAGAATCTGGGTTCTCAGGCGAGTGGTATGTCATATCAATGTAAGCAAATGGACCAAAAACTCCAAGTGCTATGCTGCAGACATGAGTCAAATTTACAAAATGCTGTTCAAGAAAGTGAATGAGAAACATCATTTGAGAGAGAAAAATGGTAGGTTGCTGCAGAATAAGACTCAGCTGTTGCATATGAATGATTTGTTAAGTTGGACGAATGAGACATTGCATGATGAGAAAGAGAAGTGTGAGGAAGAGCTAAAGAGACTGTCTAGGGAGTTAGACAGAGAACTTAGGGAGAACTGTGAACTCAGCATTACGTATTGAGGTTAGCAGAAGCATATGAATGAAGGGGGATAGCATGAAAGTAAAGTTTTCCAGGTTTTGTGTAGAATCAAGATGGCGAAACTGTGTCATCAAAGGGAGGTGTTGGCCGGACACATCAAAGTGATGGGTGAATACTAAGCCCAGCCCATCAACATAGTGTTATCAGGAGATGATGATGAACCCAATGATGAAGTCATCAAAGATGGCGACCCCCATGATCGAGGTGGTGAGCTGGGCTTACCCCATATTGTCACTGTGATTACCATGCAGGATAACAGTGAGATCCAGAAATGACTAAAATGGCCGCTGGGCAGAGCCTGTAATCTGCTGCTCCGTCAGCCAAGTGTTTTTACTTTTTTAGTCTTGTTTGTCTCGTCTATTAGTTTCTGCCATTATTGCTACTGATTCTACAGATTTGTTTGTTCTTTTGTTTGTCCCCGAATTTCCCTACCTTACTGTTTTGTCTTTCCCAGCAAGAATTGGAGTGAATTCGGTAGAAGAGTGTGCCAAGTCCATGAGCGATACCAGGGTGATTTTCGGGACTGTCTCACAGGGTGCACTGGGGCCGCCTCATCTCGGCCCTGTTACCACCCCAGTATACTTGGTTTGCCAGACCTGCTGCCTCTTTTACTCCAACAGACTCTGTGGGACCTTTTATTGTTTGGTGTTATTTTCTGAACCCCCGGTGTGGGATTACTGCTGTTGGTGTCTGTGGCTCCTTGTTTGGCTGGGTTAGTTTGATAACTAGCCAATGAAGATTTCAGGAGGCTGTGAGTTAAAGGAGCAGGAACAGTAGAGAAGGGGACTTGCAATACACAAGAGATGATCTGGGATTACTGGCAGTGGACTTTTTCTGGATTGTTGGCAGTCTGGTTCAAGGTCGCCAGGATTAGTGGGTACACGAGGAAGCAGCTTTGATTTGGAGCAGGGAGCTGGTGGCCCTGATCCTGCGAGTGGGTTGACTGTGAGTGTATGGCTGCATGGGGGTCCTGGGTCCCATTTTGCTGGGCAATCAATGACTTAGGCCAGTTTCCCCTTGGGATTCTCTGCGAGGCCTATTGGTAAGTCGGCCTGGGAGGGGACCTATAGCAGTGGACATAGGCTTGCAGTTTGACTTCCCAGCTGCATTTTTCGGGGCCCGCTCTGGCTTCACAGTGACTAACAACTGAAGTGGACTATCCTGGACTCCTCTTCCTTCAAACACAGTCAGATCTCTCCATATTTCTCATTTAAAATCTGTTTAAGAAGGCAGTGAGAGTGCCCTCTTTTCTTTCAATCCCGGGGCAGTGAGAATGTAACAGGACAGTAAAGTGTCTGGACATATTTTTTTGAGACTTTCAGCATTTATTTACCCAGGAAGTGAGAGTCACTGTTTTTTTTTTTGGTCTCCTCTGGTGGAGAGAGGCCCATTGGGGACTGGAAAAACTTGATTTCGGTTTCTTGATCCTTCTAAACCTGCTGGCCTGGACTTAATGACTGTGACACTTTATTTTAAATATTAATTTTAGTATATTTGTTGTCATTGGGGTGGGGGGTTGAATTTGTTCGTTGATTATATATTTTATGGTTAGTTTATGATAGTTTGCCCCGGTTATAGATTTTGTTTTACCCCAGTGAGAGTAGAGGGAGCATTATATTTCATTTAAGTTTTGTTTATTTTATTTTCTTTTATTTTATGAGTATATTTTAGTTGAATTAATTGACTGGGGTTGTTCTGCTGTTGTGTTTTACTTTTTCTGTAGGTTGGTGTATTTTTATTGTAGCTATTAAAATGTGCAGAAGGCCTGCTGCCACGGTCATGCACTATTCATCCTCCACCCTTCGCGTCCTCCATCCTTTTATCTCCCCCCCATTGCAGTTTACAACTTATCAGTGCTGTAGAGTGCTGGGTATTGCCCGCCAGGGGGGAGGGAGGCCAGGGGTGCAAACAGTGGAGGGTGAATGAGTGCAGCCACCACATGGGGGTTGTAAAATCCAAAAGATGCCCTGGGGCGAAATGGAACCCAGATTGTGGCTCGCCATGTCTGGTCTCCATACCCAAGGGCATCACCAAATTTGGTGGGCAGGCAGTTCGGGCGGCCCTGGAATTTCATCCAACTCGAGTGGTGTTATGCAGTGCCAGGTCTATTAATAACAAAACTGCAATTATTGCAGATCTTGTGGGGACAACGGACCTGGCATGCATCACCGAGACCTGGCTGGATGAGAACTCTGGTCCTATCCTAGAGGCCGAAACTCCAGCCGGGTATTCAGTAATACACCACTCAAGATTGGATCGCGGGGGGTGGGGGGGTTGCGGTCTGGTTTAAGAATGAACTGGGCCTCACGAGTGTACCAATTGAGGAGTCTGAGTCATTTGAGTGTACTGTAGTAGCAGGTGTAGGTTGTAGGATCACTCTCATCTATCGGCCACCCGGGAATGAGAAGCATTTCCTTCAGGAAGTGGTGGACTTCGTGATCGACATGGCGTTTGAGTCACCCAGGCTGATGGTCTGGGGTGACTTCAATGCCTGGGTCGATGACGAACTCTCGCAATTTGGACAGCACTTCCTCCAGTTGATGACATCTCTGGGCCTCACACAGATTGTTACCACTGCTACTCATAAACATGGTCACTCTCTTGTAGTAGTCCTCCTCCTTGGGATCAAAACCTCTGACTTGGGGGTGGAACCTGTCAGATGGTCCGATCATTACACTATGGTGTTCAGTTTCCAAGCCCCCCTTCATAGGCCTACCCCTGTGGAGATGGTCAGGTACCGCCCTTTACGAGATGTAAGCTCTGAAAGCCTGGCAGCGGTGCTTGACCTATTGGTCCTTCCATCAGCAAACAATGACCCAGAGGCCTTAGTGATGGCCTATAATAAGGCCATTTCTGCAGCCTTGGATGTCGTTGCTCCTGTCTAAGTTTGTCCTCTCTCCTTTCGCCCTCGGTCCCCTTGGTTTGATGGGACTTTGAGGGAGATGCAGTGATTAGGATGAAGGTTAGAGCATTGCTGGCAGAAATCCACCCTGGATGCTGAACACCTTAGATTGATGGATCATTATCAAGCCTATCAATCTGCAGTCACCCGTAAGAAGGCAGAGTTCCTGTCCAGGGAGATTGTGGCCACTCAGAACCGACCAGCTCAGCTCTTTTGAATGGTAGACAGACTGTGCAACCCAGCCTGTCTGCAGGTTTGAAGAGCCTTTTCGCAAGTAGAGTGCGATGAGCTTACTTGATTCTTTGTAGCTAAGGTGGCTGACATCAGGGCGGAGCTCCAACCAGCACACTCTATGGGTGTTGCTTTGGATTGGCACTCAGTCGCTGCAACTCAATTTTCCTGGAGTAACCTCGACCGGCCGGAGTTCATGGATGTCATGCGGATTGTCCAGGGTATGCACCCTATGTGCTGTAGTTTGGTCCCAGGACCAACTACCCTGATTATGGGTTGTAGTGACATCATTGACCCAGTCCTAGCATGGATAGTCTGGTGCTTCTTGGAAACAGGTGAGTTTTCTAGCTCCCTGAAGGAGACGGTGGTGACACCCCTTCTGAAGAAAGCTTCTTTGGACCCAGATTGCCATGCAAACTACAGACCAATCTCAAACCTTCCCTTTACAGGGAAGCTGATTGAGAAAGTAGTGGCCCTACAACTAAAGAACCATTTGACCATCCATGACATCTATGAACCTCTTCAATATTGTTTTTGAAAGAGGCACAACACTGAGACAGCACTGGTTCGGGTGCTCAATGATCTGATGGCAAGAGATTAGAAAAACCGCTCCATCTTGGTTCTTCTAGATCTTTCATCAGCATTTGACACTGTGGACCATGGGGTTCTTCTCAGTCACCTGAGGTTCATCTGTGGCCTGTCACGTACAGTCCTCAGGTGGTTTACATCCTTCCTCACTGGAAGGACTCAGAGGATGGTGTCGGGGATTCATTCCTCTGGACCAGTTCCTGTGTCATGTGGGGTTCCTCAGGGTTCAGTGTTGTCCCCCATGTTGTTTGCAGTGTACATGCTACCCCTCACAGACATTATAAGAAGGTATGGGCTGTTGTTTCACTGCTATGCTGATGATACCCAGCTCTGCCTTTCTTTTGCACCTAACCAGGATAGAGCTCTCTCAGAATTTAACTACTGCCTCACAGAAATCCAAGATTGGATGAATTCAAGCTGGTTGAGGTTGAACTCAGAAAAGACTGAGGTGCTGGTTTTGGACCCAGGGCACTGGATAGGGGGGTTGGGGGTAGGGTTACCTTTGGAACTTTTCCTTGGGGGCCTGCCATTCATTACCTCTGAACAGGTGTGAAACCAGGTGGTAATTGTTGATGAAGGGATGACACTGCATTCGCAAGTATTAGCAGTCGTCAAGCTCCGTGAATCCTTTCTCGAGCCTGTCTCCTCCTGTCTGCCAGTTCATCAATGTTCTCCCAATCATGACTCTGTTCCTCTCATGCTTCTGGATCAGTGCTTTGAGTTTCTGAATTATAACTCATATTTAAACAAGCCGAAGGGAAACAGAGAAAAATAGTCTCAGAAGGGCTTAGTGGTCCTGTTGTTTCAGTCAGAGCACAATGTGGTAGCATGGGTGTCAGCAGTAATGGTGGCAATTATGAACAGGATAAAACAAAAAGTTGCTGCGACTAACCCTACTCAGGATGGTGCTCACTGTGGTTCAGACTGCCAGTCTGCGAATCCAAATAGCAAGAAAACAATCAATGCGGTGGCACTCAGGACCCCAAAGGACTTGATACAAGCAATTGTCTGGTGTAAAAGTATATTTATTGCCTCAAAATAATCCAAAGGTCCCAACAGTTCAAGAGCTCCTTCTCGGTCACCCTAGCACCACGACTCCTTGCGAGTCTTCAAACTGGGTATGACCTGACAGGGAGTTACATTATTATATATACACTTTGAGCTCATTGAATATTAATGAATATTAAAGAAAGAGGATCATACGAGAAAAGGGGGAGGGGGAAAAAGAGGGGGGGAGAAGAAGAAAGAAGGAAAGGAAGTTCAGGTTCAAGCCCCAACTATATTCAAGGCAGCCTTCTTCTGTTTCCATGGCAACTGGCCTTTATGGAATTTGTTTGATACCAGTCTGGTAAATCATGGTAACTGTTCTGGAACCCAGATCCTTCGAGTGGCTTACACCTAGAAATTAGAGAAAAGACAGACAGAAAAATTACTCATAGACAATACAAAATTAATAGTCTATCTTGAAATCACATATGCATTCTAACAATTATCTTCTCTTTTTCAAAAAGGGCTAAAGTTTGTACAAAGAGTTGAGCTTTAAGGCAGTATAGCGCAGTGGTCTAAGGCTCTGAGCTGCAAATTTGGTGACATCCAGCAGACCAGATCTGGGTTTGAATCCCACAACTTCCACTTGCATACTGTGTGACCCTGAGCAAGTCACTTAACCTCCTTGTGCTCCCAGGTCGCTCCTGTAAAAAAGTTTTCAGCTTAGTGTGCTATACCTAGTTAAACAACTAAATTAAAAAAAAAAAGTCCAGTAGCTTACACTTAATTTAATTCATTGAATTTTATTCATAATTTTTTTCTAACACACTTTATTAGAGCACTTTTTAAACTAAGTCATTAATATTCAATGAGCTCAAAGTGTATATATAATGATGTAACTCCTTATCCTGTCATACTCTGTTTGAAGACTCGCAAGGAGTCGAGGCGCTAGGGTGACTGAGAAGAAGCTCTTGTTGGGACTTTTGGATTATTTTGAGGCAATGTCATCTGGAAAAAGTCTGTAGCCAGTGCAGAATGCTCAGTCTCCCCATGGAGTACTGAGTACAGCTACTGCAGCAAACCATTGACCCGACCCTGTAGGGGAAACTCACTGTGGAAGTCAGAAATTCTGCTGACATCAAGTACGGTCATATAGCCATTGAGCTTATTGCAGCTCTAACACCAGGATAGTGGGTGTGACTATTGCCCAACCAGTTAAGCAGCTTGCCAAAGAGAATCCCACAGCTTTTCACAACCATCTATGGCTAGACTACCATGCAGGTAAAAATCTAGCAGGGGAAGGAGCCGATGATGACCAGGTTGAGTACAAGGCCCTTTTCATCAAAAATCTGTCCCCTGCTATTTGTGACAAGGTCAAACCCACTGTGTTTCCTAGAACGGATAAGTTTTGTGATGTTTTCCAGATTTTTTGGAACAAGTTAAGGTAGCCACGGTCCAAAATATCAACGAGCTACTGATGCACTATGCTGTGGAAAGAAAGTCCCAGGCCAATCAGAAGGCCTACCAAACCCAGGGCCAAGGCTACTACCAGCCTCCGCCCTACAACTCAGAGGCCCAACCACAAGATTCCCAGACCTCAGCCCAGGCATACCCCCACAAGGCCCAAGTGGGGAGTCAAAACTGGAACTACAACAAGAACCAGAACAAGACCCCAAATCAGCAAAATTAACAGCAGTCTCAGTACAAAGGCCCAAACAAAGGCCCTCCCTATCAGGAGATATGAGAAAAAAACATTAGGATTAGGGAGGAGAATGACAGGTTCTGCTTAATCCTTGGGAAGCTACCGTCTGTGGCAGAAACCATTCCCAAATGTACCATTGCGGCAGTCACTGCCAACAACATCCAGCCACTCATGGAGCTCAAGAACCTAGGCCCATCAGCAAAACCCTCAGCTCCGGAACTCTCTGAGGAGATGGAACTGCCTGTGACCTGCACTACACAGCCCCAAAGACCCAGAATGCCATCCCTGTATCCAGTAGAGGAGCTACAGGAACACCGAGCCTCACAGACTGCGCTCCAATACCAATACCCACCAGAGGATGAGCTTGTGCATTCCAAATGATGATTACAGGCCCCAGTTCATATCATCAGCAAACTCATGCTTGATGGCAGTGGACAGCTGTGCACCAAGACCATGGTCAGGGGCCACCAGACTGCTTTGCTTTTGGATACTGGTGCAGTCATGTCAGTGTTACACCAAGAAGACCCAATGAATTCATCCTAGTCCACGGGCAAATGCACCACTGCCCATAGAGTGGATGCAACCAGGCTAGCCACCTAAGGATCACATTCACTGACAGTGATCAGTGGCACTTTGCATTCTACATTTGTAGTAGACCTATCTGACCCAGTGGTGCTGAGGGTTGAGGTGCTGGATGCCACACCTCGCACCATGCCTGTGACCCAGGTTTGAGAATAAGCTCAGGTCATCGGGGGTCAGCAGAAGAGGAGAGGAGAGGAGATGATTTCGTGTCCAGAAGACAGCTCTCCTGTCCTGAGGAGGGTGGGTGGGTGAGTAACTCCCTGGCACTAGTGACTCCCAGTGGAGGCTGGGGGTGCAACAGCAGGGGATCATGTCAATGACAGGTTGGGAGCATCAGCAGACATCCGCAGGAAGGGTGCGGAAATGCACTCAGCCTGCGCTGGCTGTCATTGCACGTCCATGCTCCTTGAGGGAAATTCACACTCACACTCAAACACCAGGAAAGCACCTGTTAGCTGTGAGGAAGACGTCACCTGCCCCACCTCCAACTCTGGACCCTGCCAACCAGATCTCAACTCACCCTCCACCTCCACCTGATGGGGCATTAGATGAGGTAAGCACTGGCGAGCTGTAGGCGGCCTGTCCCTGGGAAGCAATGACTGGGGGATTCTCCTAGGGGTGTGTCACAGGTGGATTGAGAGCCCAGGATCACAGCTCAAGAGGATCTCAGCAGGAGGGGAACAAGCAGGACTACTGATGGGGCCCCAGCCAGCGGTGACGGGAGGGAAAAGGAATTGAAAAAAAAACACATTTGCGTTTGACCTGGTGGTCTTACAGTGAAGCCTACCAGGATGAAGCCCAACTCTTCAGAATTCTGCAGTAGCGTTACTGCAGCAAACAATGCAGTTTCAATGGGAGTTAATCTCTTTTGTCATGCAGAAAACCTGTGAGACTGCACTTCATCCTGGTGGGCTTCACTATACATCATCACCCCAGCATCCTAAGAATTGATTTCCTAGCATGATAGGGCTGTGTCATGGATCTGGCTAATCTGCTGATTATCCAGAATGAAGGACAATATCATGTGCATGTCATCCCTGACTCACATGTTGTGGCTGCAATAGCCAGCAATGACACAGAATATGATGTCATCGTATCACTCCAAAATCACCCACTTTGCGATAGGCTTTTGCCTGTTGTAGAAAGACACCTGGATGCTTCTGCAAAGCATAAGCATGACTGTGGATGGATGGACACCTGTATAGTTGTCCCCAGACCTGTATCAATCAGGCTCAAGCAGTATCCATTCCTGCAGAGGCCCTACCATCCCTGAGAGCTACCATTGGATCCCTATTACAGCAAGGGGTTATCAGACACTGTGTGTCAACCACCAGTTCCCCCATTTGGCCCATGAAAAAGCCCAATCATTCTTGGATATTCACAATTAATTGCAGGAAACTCAACCAAGTCACTCCTAGCTGTTCACCCACAGTGGCATCAGCACCTGATGTACTCAAACTGCTGAAACCAGAGCAAAACTGGTTCAGTACTTTGGACATCTCCAGTGGCTTCTGGTTATTACCTTTGGACCATGACAGCCAGTATAAATTTGCATTCACATTTGAAGGACACCAGTATTCCTGGACATGCCTTCCCCAAGAATTCCATAACAGCCCATCACTCTTCCATATTCACATGCATGAAGTTATCAGAAACTTCAGTGCCCCACGATGCCTCTTGCAGTGTGTAGATGACCTACTGCTAGCTACTGTAGATCTAGAGGAGCAACTTGGAACTCATAAACAAACTACTGACCCTTCGGCAAAGTGCAAACCTCACGTGCAACCCATCAAAGATACAACTTTGCCAGAAGGAAGTTACTTTCCTTTGTCTCTGCATCAGCTCCCAAGGGAGGCATCCAGCACGGAACAAGATTCAGGGCCTACAAGATCTGCCACTACTCATGAGTGTAGCAACACTCAGATACTTTCTGGGGATGGTAAAGTATTCCAGAGACTATCTGCGATTTTGCACAAAAGGCTGCCGCTCTGTATGAGCTCCTGAAGAAGGATGTCCCATGTATATGGGAACAAGTGCACTCTAAAGCAGTCACAGAGTTAAAACAAGCTTTGGCCTCTGCTCCAGCATTGGTCAGCCCAAACCCTGATCTATCTTTACACCTGAAAACAGCCACTTTTGACATTGGCATGTCTGGAGCACTTGCCCAAAAGGTAAATGGAGTACTTAGACCTATTACCTATGCATCCCAAATGTTCACCCCTGTGGAACTCAAATACATCCTATGCAAGAGAAGCCTTTTGGCTACCTACTGGGCTGTCAAGCATTTTCTGTACATTATTGGGTTCTCATCCATTGTGCTACACACCAATCACACCCCTACAAACTTTTTACTATCAGACAGAGTGAAGGATGGGACAGTCTCAAACACCAGATTAACCCTTTGGTCACTGCTTTTGCAAGACAGAGACATCCAAGTACATACAGCCAAGATGCCTTCCTTTCTTGCCCATGGGTTCCTATATCTTGGAGAACCACATGAGTGTGGCCGCCAACCTCCTATACTGTATGACCCAGGCCCATTTCTCCCAGCAACTGACAAACACTTGGAAGACACTACCACATGTTACATCTTTACAGATGGTTCTGCCTCATACCATGAGAGAGTCCAAGTGGCTGGGATAGAAGTCCTAATTCACTACTCCAACGGAGAGATTGTGCATACCTCAAAAGGGTGTCACATCAAATTCTCACAGTATGCAGAGCTTGTTGCTATTGCTGTAGTCTTGAAACTTGTGAAGGAGGGACCAGCTGACACCATCATTTTTATAGACTCCAGTTGGGTATGTATCTCTCTCACAGAGCTCCTACCTTTCTGAAAACTCCATTTCTTCTCCTCTTCTGATGGCACCCCCATCAAATACAGAGATCTCTTTGTCTACATTGAGGCTGTGGTACAGAAATTTACTTTTAAACTGTACATCCACACAGTTAAGGCCCATTCTAGAAATGAGCCTTATCACATTTTTAATGAGAGAGTGGACATCCTTGCTAAAAAAGGTGCCCTGGGAGGGTATCTGGGTAATGAACTACATGGATATTGTCCCTGCCAGCATTGTTGCAATTCAGAAAAATAAACTAATAGTCCCATTGGACTTGCAAGCTGCACAAAAATCTGACAAAGAACTCAGACAAGTCTTTGTCTTCTTGAACAAAGCCATTGAGAAGGAGTTGCCAACCCATAATCCCTAAATACGCTATGCAAATAAACTCCATCTTTCCAGAGATGGAAGACTGATCTGGTATCAACCTGAAGATGACTTACAATTGAAATTATGGTTAGTTCCAAAATCATTGCACACTGAGTTCATACACCAAGTACATGACACTCCCACTGGTGGACACCAGGGGACAGAAAACACACTACAGAGATTCAGGACTGCCGGCTGGTGGCCTGGCATGACCATTGACATTCAATACTACATTAACAATTGTCTTGTTTGTGCACAAAACAATCCCTTCCCCATAAAGAAAGATGCTTAATTACACCCCCGGAGGCAATCAGGCCTCTGGCATGCAATTCAAATTGACTTTATTGGCCCATTCACAAATACTAGCAAAAATAACAAGTATGCACTTGTAGTCACTGACTTATTCTCAAAATGGGTTGAGGCTTTTCCCACCCGAGTGTGCACAGCAAAGGCAACTACAAAAATCCTGGTAGAACAACTGTTCACCAGGTGGGGCCTACTATTCAAGGTAGACTCCAATCAAGGAACCAGTTTCACAGGTGAGTTAATGAAAGAGACAGTTGAACTTCTTGGTGTACACCAGAAGTTTCACATCCCCTACCACCCCCAGTCCTCAGGACAGGTAGAGAGAACTAACAGACGAATCAAGTCCATGCTCACCAGATTCGCTGACAGTCCCAAAACATGGGATGCCTTATTGCCCTTACTTCTAATGACAATTTGAGGTACTCCTGCTGTCTCTACCCAGCACACCCCTTTTGAAGTTATGACTGATAGAACATAGAAACATAGAAACATAGAAACATAGAAGTTGACGGCAGATAAGGACCGCAAGGCCCATCCAGTCTGCCCATTTCTTTTTCTACCTTATAAATGTGCCATCGGCCTTTGCTCTGTCAGTGACCTATCTATTCATAGTCATTTGTATTGCTCCCTTATGCCTATACCATGCCTGTTTGAAGCCCTGCACTGTATTCATAGCCACCACTTCTTGTGGTAAGCCATTCCATGCATCTACCACCCTTTCTGTGAAAAAAATTTCCTCACATTCCCCTTAATCGGCCTCCCTCTAATCTCATGCTGTGTCCTCTTGTCCTGCTATTTTTCTTATTTTTAAACATGTTAGACTCTTTCACCTTGTTTATGCCCTTAAGGTGTTTAAATGTCTCGATCATATCACCTCTCTCCCTCCTTTGCTCAAGGGTATACATATTGAGCTCCGTTAATCTGTCCTCATATGTCTTCTGATGCAGTCCCTGTACCATTTTGGTTGCCCTTCTCTGGACTGCCTCAATTTGGTTAATGTCCTTGTGAAGGTGTGGCCTCCAATACTGCACACAGTACTCCAGATGGGGCCTAACCAATGTCTTGTACAGAGGGATTATTACCTCCCTCTTACGACTTGTGATACCCCTACTAATACACCCTAACACCCCCCTAGCCTTACCTACTGCTTTAGAGGTCTGCTTGGATGATTTTAGGTCATCAGTGATGATGATGCCCAAGTCTCTTTCTTCCTTTGTGACTGCTAGCAACTCCCTCCCAGCCTATAAGTGGCTTCAGGGTTTCTCTTCCCTATATGCATGATCTTGCACTTCTTTGCATTAAATCCCAGTTGCCCTCTTCTGACCATTTTGCTAGTTTATCCAGATCTCTTCTCATTCTGCCCACCCCATCTGGATCATCTACTCTGTTGCAGATCTTGGTGTCATCTGCAAACAGACAAGCCTTACCCTCTAGTCCATCTGCGAGGTCACTAATGAAGATGTTGAATAGGACTGGCCCCAGGACTGATCCCTGAGGTACCCCACTTGTGACTTGCATCTCTTCTGACTGTATACCATTTACCACCACTCTCTGTTTTCTGCCAGTCAACCAGTTTGCCACCCAGTTGACCAACTTCAGACCCACCCCGAGCCTACCTAGCTTATTTATCAATCTTCTATGTGGAACCATGAGACTGTCTGAGCATCTGGTGATAGACATGAACATGCCCACTGTGGACAGGTTGGCAGTAGACACCTATGTTTTGCAACTCAGAGAAAATATTAAGACCCATCTACTTGTTGCCCAAAACATTGGAAAAGCCCAATTGCAATCAAAAATGTATTTTGATAAGATGGTTAAAGAAGCTGACTGGCAAGTTGAAGAACAGGTAATGGTACTCAGATTTGCACAACCCACAAATCCCTTTGACAATAAATGGGAGGGACCTTATCCAATCATCAGCAAACTCAGTCCAGCAGTCTATCAGATAAGAATCAATACTGAAAATAAGCAGAGACAAATGGTTTCTTGCCAGCCAGCTTAAGCTGTTTAAAGGAGAGTAGCACCCTCTGTCCTTACCCATTTGGTAGCAAACAGTGAATACTGATGTTAATTTTCTTTCTCCCTTACAGGTTGCCCACAAGATGGCTATCTTGCTTCTTTTCCTTATCCCTGGAGTCCTGACTGCTGTTATACCACAGCATATATTTACTAAGCCCCAAAACATGAATCCAAATTTGAACCCTAATTTGAAGAGACTACTCCATGGTCTGCATCCTTCAGATGAACGTTATTTTCCCCCTGGCCATGTATCAGAACACCCAACTCTTAAACAAGGAGTCAGCATTGCTGTCCCATCCAGACTTATTACAGTCCAGCAAGGCAAGGATGCCTACCTCAATGCCATGGTTATTTCTCTTGACCAATCCTCTCAAAAAATTGAATGGCAAACTGATGGCCAGGATAAACAAATTCCAGTAGCCTGCCTAGCTAAAGGCACATTCCAAGGTTGGCCCAATATCCATATTTCTCCAAATGGTTCCCTGTCTATAAGACAAGCCTAACCCCCAACATATTGGTTTATATAACCTTAGTGCTCTTATCAACCCTGCCTTTTGTGGTACTTATGATAATGAATCTAGTAAACAATTTTGTACACAGCATTCTATTGCCAGCACTGCTATGTTTTTAACTGTGGTACCCCAACTGAAGAACTTGTTATTGAGTGCCCAATTTTGGAACAAGGAT
Source organism: Neoceratodus forsteri (assembly GCA_016271365.2). Classification (NCBI taxonomy): domain Eukaryota; kingdom Metazoa; phylum Chordata; order Ceratodontiformes; family Ceratodontidae; genus Neoceratodus; species Neoceratodus forsteri. Next base: position 1,254,943,275 of record CM057459.1, on the reverse strand, counting down.
TGGCTAGTGAACTTGTTGCCACCTCTCTACCAGGTACCCTTGTCAACAATGTGCAGTTTATGTTTTGAATCTTACTAACTGGAATATGGTAGAATTTGGTCGGTGCTCCACCACCAATCCTTCTAAATTTCAAAGTGCAATGCTGCTTGATCTCTCTGCAGCATATCAAACCCACACTCAGGACCCTGTAGCAGGGCCCTATACTATCCCACATCGAGCCCATCCTAAACTCAAGAAAGCTAAAGGTAAACCCTACAGCAAATGCTTCACTGACATAACTGGAGTCGCAGGTACTGTTACTGGTCTAGTAGGGACTGGTATGTCCATATGGAAACAAGCAGACTTGGCTGCCATACATAGCCAGACTTCAAAATTACAAATGGTTACAGCACAAGATGTTATTTCCCCTATTTTACAAGGCATAGATGGCCTTACCCGGTGAAGAGCGCTTCACGGTTTACAATATGCATGACATTGCAACACACTTTAATGACACTAAGAATAAGATTAATGAGTTAGTTTTGTAGAACAATAAAGAAGCAGAGCAGCATTTTATAGCCAGAGAACTACTTTGTTCAGCCTATGGCTCTTTTGTAATGACTTCTATGCCCAATCTCTTTTGGGACCTCAAATCGGGGCGTATCCTAGATTTGATCCATGATTCCCATATGGCCAATGGTATTGCCCACATTGTAGATCCCTTAAGTGTAGGCGTATCTATTAAAACTGCTGACAGTGTTGCAAGGGAACTAAAGAATGTAACCCCACATCCAAAATGCAGGAAAACTGAGTATGCCTTGTACTGTCCTGAAGTCAGGTTTGAATTTGGCAAATATGTGGCTTCCAGTGTAGTCATGAATGCTTTCAGACAATATCAAGCTAAATATGATAGTCAAATAAACGAGAACACAATATGAAAATTTTAAACTGATTATCTGGCAAAATTAAAAACTGTCCCAGACCTTGCATTAGTTACTGTGCTGCCAACTAAACCCAGGGGAAGACCAGCATTATTAATGCAGGATGTGGAGCCTGAGTTGCGGCAGATCATAAAAAGTTAGTGAGCAGAGGAAGCTGTGGTTAATGCCCGCATTGTGGCCACAGTCACAGTTGGGGTAGTCAAAGCCCAAAACCTTATGCTGTTATTAGAAAATGATGGTAGTCCCAGCTTCTCATGCCAATGGGCTTGGCAGTTTCTGAACAGGCTTGGCTTTTGTAAGCGCAAGGGCACAAAAGTGGGTAGAAAGACACCCATTGACTTTGCTGACTTAAAAACCAATTTCCTTAAAAGAATAAGTAATGTCTGCATGCAGGAGCTCATTCCTGGCAAACTAGTTGTAAACCTAGATGAGACAGGCATACAGCTTGTCCCCTGCTCGAAGTGGACCATGGAGGAGGTTAGTGACAAACAGGTGGAGGTGACGGGTCTTGGTGATAAACACCAGGTATCAATGGTGATGGGTTGCACTCTGGCTGGACATTTCTTACCGCCACAATTCTTTTATCAAGGTAAAACTTCCAACTGCCATCCACACTTAAATTTCCTCATGACTGGTATATTACACACTCAGAAAACCATTGGGCCAATGAAACCACCATAATTGAGTATATTGAAAATGTTCTGGTGCCATACATCAATACCATTATTAAAAAGCATGACCTGCCTGAAGAACAATGAACACTCCTCATTCTTGACCTCTACAGAGCACATACTACACAACCCGTTCTTGATAAACTGGACAGTTTGGGTATCATTCCCATTTTCATCCCGGCCTCTTGTACTGATCAGTTACAACCATTGGATACAGCAATAAATAAAATATTTAAGGACTACCTAAAATCATACTTCACCCAATGGTATGCAGCACTTATCATCGAGAAGCTTAACAGTGGCACAACGGCAGACAAAATAAAGGTTGATTTGTGCCTGACTACACTAAAAGAACAGCATGCAGAGTGGCTCCTAAAGTCATTTCTTGATTTGAGTGTTCATCAGGAGGACTGTCTTCGTGGCTTCAAGGAGGCTGTGATACAAGCAGCCCACAAAACATGCTTGGACAGCATTGTAAGCCAAACCAGAGTCTAAAGTTAAAAAAAATTGATACATGAGTAAGCCACCACTGATTCTCTCGATTTTTATTCCTTAGGTGTCCAAGGTGTCAGGAGTGCTGGAACAAATGGGCATCACAGATGGTGATCTCGAGTAGTGAGAATTGTAAGTACACCACCCTTCACTTTTTTTGAGAGCTGTTACTGTAGTATTGAGATTACCTGCTTTTTTGCAAGTACACTGTAGATGGTGACAGCTGAAGGAGTGACTGAATGAAGGATGGCTTAAACATAAGTTGGATTGTTGTTTTTACGAACCTTTTTTTTTTTTGCTTTTTGCTTTTTATGCTGATATGTTTATGTTCTCAAATAATAAAGAAAATTAGTAAAGTTATATGCGTCCATGTTTTTGTGTTGCAAATTTAACTTCACGCTAACATTAAGTCCACGAACATAGTGAATACATTTTTACATTAAAAAATAACAGTTCTACAGTATCTTATCAACTGTATGGCATTGGAGAGAACCCAATATTTAGTTCAAAATCAATTACATAGATTTCAAAAAATGTGAGGCCCTTTGCAGGATACCATAGAAAAAATATATTTCCACTTTGAAAGCTATTGACCTTTAGATATTGATTGATTTATTAATTAAATGATTGATTGATTTAAAACGATTTAGTAGGGAAGACATACTAAGCTGGTAAAAGATTGTTTCCAGATGCATGCTGGGGGAGAGGGTGAGGGAGTGCAGACAATAAAATAAGGCACAATAAGTAAACTAAATTAACAGTAGTGCAAAATTACAGTATGTAAATTACATTAACAGTTGTGCAAAACAATACAGTACAACAAAATACAAAATCACACATGCCCCCACAATGCAAAGCATCATGGGCTGCATATGCAAATCACCACAGAATGTTATGCTGGTCCAACTTTAAGCAGAATTGCATGGTGCCGAAAGGCCTCTCACACAGTTTGCAAAGGATGCTAACAGAAGACATAGACACGTGTTTCGTCCTACCAGGACTCATCAGTATGCCTCATCTGTTTGGCACCCCAGTGGAATGGACCAGCTACCCTTAAGGCAGTGTGCCTTGGATATATTGTGGTGAACCCATTAAAATAAAAAACTATTTAAAAGACAAAGAGTCTCTGTGTGCAAACACTGAGGAAAGGGTTACCCCAAAGGGCATTTGGCTGGGAAGCCAAGTTTCAAGAAAATACAAAATCACACATGCCCCCACAATGCAAAGCATCATGGGCTGCATATGCAAATCACCACAGAATGTTATGCTGGTCCAACTTTGAAGCAGAATTGCATGGTGCTGAAAGGCCTCTCACATAGTTTGCAAAGGGTGCTAACAGAAGACATAGACACGTGTTTCGTCCTACCAGGACTCATTAGTATGCCTCGTCTGTTAGGCACCCCAGTGGAATGGACCAGCTACCCTTAAGGCAGTGTGCCTTGGATATATTGTGGTGAACCCATTAAAATAAAAAACTATTTAAAAGACAAAGAACCTCTGTGCGCAAACACTGAGGCAAGTGGGTTACCCCTAAAGGGCATTTGGCTGGGAAGCCAAGTTTCAAGAAAATACAAAATCACACATGCCCCCTCAATGCAAAGCATCATGGGCTGCATATGCAAATCACCACAGAATGTTATGCTGGTCCAACTTTAAGCAGATTTACATGGTGCCAAAAGGCCTCTCACACAGTTTGCAAAGGGTGCTAACAGAAGACATAGACACGTGTTTTGTCCTACCAGGACTCATCAGTATGCCTCATCTGTTTGGTCCCCAGTGGAATGGACCAGCTACCCTTAAGGTAGTGTGCCTTGGATATATTGTGGTGAACCCATTAAAATAAAAAAACTATTTAAAAGACAAAGAACCTCTGTGCGCAAACACTGAGGCAAGGGTTACCCCAAAGGGCATTTGACTGGGAAGCCAAGTTTCAAGAAAATACAAAATCACACATGCCCCCACAATGCAAAGCATCATGGGCTGCATATGCAAATGTCTAAGGTAAAGTACATTCGAAAATGGTCATAAGCAATGAAATGGAAATAAATATGTTAAAATTCAAGGGCCAGTGACAAACTGTATGAAAAGAACTTGCTATTGGTGAGCTGAACCTGGAATGTTCAATTTTCAGTGTTCTATTTTTCAATGTAAAATGTAATTTCAATGTAAAGCGCAAATACAATGCTGTTCCAAATTACCTGACCTGTAATGTGACATTTCAGTTAAAAGTTCAATCAATCAGATTATTGGAGATTAAATTGAGAAAAAAACCTTTGAGAGAAAACTCTTTCATTTACAACAGCAACCATAACACAAATGAAAACAGGTGTGCAGTATGAAAAATTACAATACATAAAAGTTGCTTTTTTCATAGCAATATTGCACACAAAAAAAGAGTAAAGACATCCAATGTCAGTGATTATTTTTAACCCTATCTCCCCTAACCCCAGGTACCACCCCCATGAACTTCAGCAAATTAAAAGCTAATGCACAATCCGTCTCCCAGTCCCAGAGTTCTGCACAAAGCAAATTAATCTCTACTTTTGATAAAGTATTCTTGTAACTTGCTTCACACCTGGCCTGATGTTCCCTGTGTCCAGCAAGATGTAACATAGGTAAGAAAATATGAACACACGAAAATAGCCAACAGGAAAAGGCTTTGTGATCTGTCTAGTCTGCTTGAGTTGGCAGACCTCTAAGTATCTAATGAGTGATCCATCCCCCTCCTCACAATCCACTCCTCCCTCCCCTCAACATCCCCTTCCCCCCACACATTTCCCCTCTCCATGCAATTTTCCTTTTTACCCTGTCCCATTCCCTCTTGAAAGTCACTATCTATAGTCTTCAGAGACACTACTTCTTTCAGTAAGTCATTCTACTTTGCTACCACCCTTTCAGTAAAAAAGTGCCTCCTCACTTCCCTCTTGAAATGCCCCCACCAGTTTGAGGTAGAGCCCCCTCATGGGTCTTGTTCCCACTGATGTTGAATACACCCTCAGAGTTAAACCATTAAGGTATTTATAGGTTTCCATCATGTCACCCCTCTCCCATCTATCCTCCAGGGCGTGGGTGTTGAAGTCCCTAAGTCACTCCTCGTAGGGCTTACCCTCTTGTCCCTGGATCATCTTGGTTGTCCTTCTCTGCACTGTCTCCAACAAGTTGATGTCTTTATTCAGGTAAAGGTCCAGTACTGCATACTACTCCAGATTTGGCCTAACCAGTGACCTGTAAAGTGGCAGGATGACCTGAACCTTTCTACAGGTTATATCCCAGCTATACACCCAAGCATCCTATTCGCTTTGGTTGCTGCTCCCTTGCAGTGTGCCAAGTGCTTCATGTCAGTCATTATGATCATACCCAAGTCTTTTTCCTCCACTGACTTGGTGACCTGCACACCCCCAAACAATGTGTGGTCTCTGGGTTCTTCACCCCTAAGTGCATAACCTCACATTTTTGGCATTGAACCCCAGTTGCCAAATATCTGACCATCTCCCTAGTTTAGTCAAGTCCTCCCTAATGTTTTCTCTCTCTCCCTCTCTGTACGCCCTCCCACAGAGCATTGTGTCATCTGCAAAGAGGCATATTTTGCCTTTTAAACCTTCAGTAATACAGTGAAATCTATTTAGATGGAATGGTAGGTGGCTTCCCAATCATCACATCTCAATGATTGTCTCATACAGATGTAACCCCTAGATGGCGCTATCCCAGGGGCTACTACCCCTGCCTGATTTGCCACTAACAGGTTGAGGGGCCTGGATCCAATGGCGGGTGCCTCCACCCAGAGGTCAGGGTTTGCAATAGTTAAACTTACTTGGTCACAGCCCTCTGGGACACTGCAACCCCCCTTTCTTCCCACTAGTGGCCCACACAATATAGCAGAATTACCTTCACAGTATACACTTACCCCCAAGGCTGGTTCAGGCACGGGACATCCTGTAAAATAAGATACAGTGCAACAATCACAGTACAGTACTTTAACATAGACAAATACCTCAGGCAGTATAACTTTGTTGAAACAAACAGCTCTGATTTATTTAGGGGGATATAACAAGGACAGGGAAATCAGGTTAATTAGCTTATCACTTTACTATCTACCTATGGCTCTGTGCACAGGCCTATCCCTACCAGTTACTGTCCCTGCGGTACCCAGGCCCTAGTAGCTAGTCCAAACCGTGGCAGCTGGTAGGGGCCCTTTCACACAGAGAAAAGGAAAATTAAACAGTCAAGCAGTACAGTAATTCCATTTGGATTTAATGTGGCAATTCAACAGGGAGCGACCTAATTAGTACTCACGACCTCCAAAGAAGATATGGTCCTTCAATGTCAGCAGGGCTACTTTTGATCTCCAAGAGACTCCTCACACATTTATATGGTAAAAAAGAAAGCACTATACCAGGCAGGCTGCATCTGTATCCCAATCGCAATTACTGCACAATAACCAGGAGAACACACAGCAGATTCAGTTCTGACAGACCGAGTGTAATTCAACAATTTCTTCAGTCTTCTACAGGGTGAGCCTGGTTTCTACTCTTCAGAGATCCTTTGATTCTTTTCACAGGGCAGTTCAGTCCTAACAAGCAGTTACACAAGTTGTGGACGGAACTCTGGGCCTTGCCACGATTTTTGACTGAAACTGTGCACTGAAGGAGCACAGGTTTCTTTCCCTTCACTTTCAGATCTCAAACTGAAACTCCCAACAGACAAAAACCGGCACTTCCTTTGAGTTCCTCCCAGTTCTTGACTGGATTGGCTGTCACTCCACAATAGACTGCTGCTGTTGGTCCAAAAAGGCACCAAGTCTAAACTACATCTCCCAGAGTCACTGCCCATACAATCCTCTTGTGGCTGGCTCAGATTATGAGTCCCAAGTTCTGATTCGTCCAAGGCATCATTTTAGAGCTAGTTTACCCCACACTGATTGGTCCAGTTCAGCAGTTCAAAACCAGAATGGGGAACTAGGCAGACAGTTCTGACTGCAAAGAAAGCAGGTTAGACAAACTGTAATTTTATTATTACTGTAAATGATTTCTGGCAATCAGTTACATCTTCAGACAGGTTCCCTTTGCACTCCTAGTGACCGCAAAATGGGGTGAATTGGCAGCAGCTTGAGTGGTACTCAATCAAAGAAACACACACAGTCCCCATACAAACTAATTATGTCTGCAAGCAGACAGCTCTTAAAGAGACAGTACCAGAGGTTCTAAAAACACTCACTGATAAATGGCTTAAACGCCAAACACCATTCAGGCTTGGAGCATTCAAGCAAGCTCCTGGAAGTCTTTTGGGAACCCCCATTTGCAGGGGGGTTACACAGACAAACGTGGTGATTGGTTATTTTACTTTCAGTCCGCATCCAAAATGAGGGAAACAATGGTGGAACATCGGAGGAACCATTGGGGGAACCAGGGAAGTCAGCATGATGGGTAAACAATGGTGGATACAACTGGAAATATTGGGGAAAGCTGATCTTTATCTTGGGTTTATCTGTTTACTTTTTCAGCCTGCTGCTTGCACTTATGTGTGAAGAGGGACACTACGGGGGAAACAAGGCAGTACGTGGGAAACATCAGTGAAAGCTGGCATTCATCTAATATTTATCAGCTTACTTTTGCTGTCTGTTATGGGGAAACATTGGAAAAAGTTAGGTAGTAAGTTGAACAATATGGGGAATTCTCTTCCAGCTTGCTGCTCGGGGAAAGCAGGGCTTATGTGTTAGAAACCTGGGTTAACTGCTTATGCTTGTATAGCTTGTAATGGGGGTACATCTGTGGTTTAAAACATAAATATTTATTTTTTATTCAGTTAGAAGTCAGTGGTGTGGGACTTGTGCTTTACTTGTATAGCACGTAAGCTTCTCACAGAGCATCTTGATGTCAGCGAGCGGCATATCGTTTCTGGGGAGTGCCATGATGTAAGAGTAAAGCTGCCACCATTGAGAATGAATTGTTTTTGAACTGTTGGAATGTTAATTAAGGATTAAGCCATTAGTACTAGTATGGAGAATTTATGTTGACTGTATGTGCTGCCGAGGTGATTATCATCTCTCTAAACTGAAGTACAGTGCTGACATTGTATCGGTAAATTTAACTGATTTTTAAAGGTATAAACTGGTTCCAATTAAGCGGCTGTCCCACTAGACCGCATCCTGTTTATCTAGATTGGACTGTGTCACTAATGAACATGTTGAATAACATTGGGCCAAGCACCAAACCCAATGCTGAATCCTAACTTGCATTAAACAGGGCACTCTAGGAAGCAAGACATGTGAAACAGTACCAGAGTCCTAACTTCCTTTGTGTAACCCCCCTGCAAATGGGGGTTCCCAAAAGACTTCCAGGAGCTTGCTTGAATGCTCCAAGCCTGAATGGTGTTTGGCGTTTAAGCCATTTATCAGTGAGTGTTTTTAGAGCCTCTGGTACTGTCTCTTTAAGAGCTGTCTGCTTGCAGACATAATTAGTTTGTATGGGGGGACTGTGTGCTTCTCTGCTTGAGTACCACTCGAGCTGCTGCCAATTCACTCCATTTTTTGCAGTCACTAGGAGTGCAAAGGGAACCTATCTGAAAGATGTAACTGTTTGCCAGAAATCATTTAGAGTAATAATGAAATTACAGTTTGTCTAACCTGCTTTCTTTGCAGTCAGAACTGTGTTTGCCTAGTTCCCCATCCTAGTTTTGAACTGCTGAAATGGACAAATCAGTGTGGGTTAAGGTAGCTCTAAAATGGTGCCTTGGACGAATCAGAACTTGGACTCATAATCTGAGCCAGCCACAAGAGGATTGTATGGGCAGTGACTCTGGGAGATGTAGTTTAGACTTCGGCGCCTTTTTGGACCAACAGGGGCAGTCTATTGTGAGTGGCAGTCAATCCAGCCAAGAACTGGGAGGAACTCAAAGGAAGTGCCTGGTTTTGTCTGCTGGAGTTTCAGTTGAGCTCTGGCAGTGAAGAGGGAAGAAGCCCTGTGCTTTTTTCGGTGTGCAGTTTTAGCCGGGAAACGTGTGTAAGGCCCAGAGTTCCGGTCTGCAGCTTGTGTAACTGCTTGTTAGGACTGAATCCATCCTGTGTAGAGAATCAAAGGATATCTGAAGAGTAGAAACCAGGCTCAACCTGTAGAAGACTGGAGAAATTTCTGAATTACACTCGGTCTGTCAGGAACTGAATCTGCTGTGTGTTCTCCCGGGTATTGTGCAGTAATTGCGATCGGGATACAGAAGCAGCCTGCCTGGTATAGTACTTTCTTTTTACCATATAAATGTGTGAGGAGGTTTGTGTAGCTCAAGTGAATCCTGCTGCCATTAAAGGACTTTTGCCTGTGACTGTTTACCATATAAATGTGTGAGGAGGCTTGTGTGCTCGAGTGAATCTTGCTGCCATTAAAGGACTTTTGCCTGTTGCAGTTTGCCATATAAATGTGAGAGGTCTCGTGGAGCTCAAGAGTAGCCCTGCTGACATTGAAGGACCCTATCTTGTTTGGAGGTCGTGAGTACTAATTCAGGGTCACTCCCTGTTGAATTGCCATTGAATCCAAATGGAATTACTGTACTGCTGACTGTTTAACTAATTTTCTTTCTCTGTGTGAAAGGGCCCCTACCAGCTGCCACAGTTTGGACTAGCCACTAGGGCTTGGGTACCCAGGGATAGTAACTGGGAGGGGATAGGCTGTGCACAGAGCCATAGGTAGATGAGTAAAGTGATAAGCTAATTAACCTGATTCCCCTGTCCTTGTTATATCCCCTAAATAAATCAGAGCTGCTTGTTTCAGCAAGTTATACTGCCTGAGGTATTTGTCTATGTTAAAGTATTGTACTGTGATTGTTGCACTGTATCTTATTTTACAGGAGGTCCCAGTGCCTGAACCAGTCCTGGGGGTAAGTGTATACTGTGAAGGTAATTCTGATATATTGTGTGGGCCACTAGTGGGAAGAAAGGGAGGTTGCAGTGTCCCAGAGGGCTGTGACCAAGTTAGTTTAACTATTGCGAACCCTGACCTCTGAGTGGAGGCACCCGCCTTCGGATCCAGGCCCCTCAACCTGTTAGTGGCAAATCAGGCAGGGGTAGTAGCCCCTGGGATAGCGCCATCAAGGGGTTATATCTTGGAGGCTCACCACTGGGATTGTGTGTCCTCTAGTGGCCATATTTACGAACCACTGTTAAGAAAAAAAATGGGTACCCCGACAGAAGTGGCTGTGCACCGGCTGGTGGAGTGGTGTACTGGGGAGGAGATTGACCCCCAAGGTGCTGTGCTTGTCCTGGACATCCCCCTGGGTATCAGTGCGGACACTGTACAGGGAGTACTTTCCAAGGTGGAAGGTTTACAAAACCCTGTGGTGGTGGGTCGGCATGCTAATCTGCTCACCCACACTTTCCTGGCCCTAGTAGAGTTTAAGGATCCCATAGATAGCTCCAAAGTGCCACAGACCATTACCCCAGAGGGAGCCCTCACTGCCTGGAGAGTGATAACTAAGGAAGTAAAGACCCGGGGGGGAATGAGCCCCCACCACTGTCTGAAACTTTTGAGGAGAAATTTGCTAAATGGTTGCTGGGGGAAGGGAAAACTGTGGAGGACTTGAAGAAACTATTCTTGCCACCTGGGGGTGTTCCTTCCCCAACACCCTCTCCCGCTCCAGTACCCATAATGGTGGCTGAACCAATGCAGACTCCTATTTCTGCACCTGCCATTAGTCATGACTCTTACCGAAGGTTGAGGATCTTCTCTGGCACCCTCCCAACCCCCCAAGGGGAGGATGACTGGGAGACCTGGATAGACTATGTTGCCCCCCAAGTGCTAGAATGGCAATGCTCGGAAGCCGAAAAGCGAAAGAGGGTTAGTGAGAGCCTCCGAGGTCCTGCCCTGGCTACCATCCGTGCTAAACGGGCCAGTAACCCTGAAGTGACTGCACAGGCCTATCTTGAGGCCTTGGAGAATGTGTATGGGAGCCCAGATTCTGATGAGGATCTATGGTGGAGAGTAAGAAATGCACATGTAACCCCTAGATGGCGCTATCCCAGGGGCTACTATCCCTGCTTGATTTGCCACTAACAGGTTGAGGGGCCTGGATCCAATGGCGGGTGCCTCCACCTAGAGGTCAGGGTTTTCAATAGTTAAACTAACTTGGTCACAGCCCTCTGGGACACTGCAACCCCCCTTTCTTCCCACTAGTGGCCCACACAGTATATCAGAATTACCTTCACAGTATACACTTACCCCCAGGACTGGTTCAGGCACTGGGGCCCCTGTAAAATAAGAAGATACAGTGCAACAATCACAGTACAATACTTTAACATAGACAAATACCTCAGGCAGTATAACTTTGCTGAAACAAGCAGCTCTGATTTATTTAGGGGATATAACAAGGACAGGGGAAATCAGGTTAATTAGCTTATCACTTTACTCATCTAACTAAGGCTCTGTGCACAGGCCTATCCCTACCAGTTACTGTCCCTGGGTACCCAAGCCTAGTGGCTAGTCAAACCGTGGCAGCTGGTAGGGCCCTTTCACACAGAGAAAAGAAAATTAGTTAAACAGTCAGCAGTACAGTAATTCCATTTGGATTTAATGTGGCAATTCAACAGGGAGCGATCCTGAATTAGTACTCACGACCTCCAAACAAGATAGGGTCCTTCAACGTCAGCAGGGCTACTCTTGAGCTCCACGAGACTCCTCACACATTTATATGGTAAACAGTAACAGGCAAAAGTCCTTTAATGGCAGCAAGATTCACTTGAGCTGCACAAGCCTCCTGACACATTTATATGGTAAAAAGAAAGTACTATACCAGGCAGGCTGCTTCTCTATCCCAATCGCAATTACTGCACAATACCCGGGAGAACACACAGCAGATTCAGTTCCTGACAGACCGAGTGCAATTCAGCAATTTCTCCAGTCTTCTACAGGGTGAGCCCGGTTTCTACTCTTCAGATATCCTTTGATTCTCTTCACAGGACGGATTCAGTCCTAACAAGCAGTTATACAAGCTGCTGACCGAACTGGGGCCTTACACACGTTTCCGACTAAACTGCACCGAAAAAGCACAGGGCTTCTTCCTCTTCACTGCCAGAGCTCAACTGAAACTCCAGCAGACAAAACAGGCACTTCCTTTGAGTTCCTCCCAGTTCTTGGTTGGATTGGCTGTCACTCACAATAGACTGCCCTGTTGGTCAAAAAGCGCTGAAGTCTAAACTACATCTCCCAGAGTCACTGCCCATACAATCCTCTTGTGGCTGGCTCAGATTATGAGTCAAGTTCTGATTCGTCAAGGCACCATTTTAGAGCTACCTTAACCCACTGATTGGTCCAGTTCAGCAGTTCAAAACTAGAATGGGGAACTAGGCAAACACAGTTCTGACTGCAAAGAAAGCAGGTTAGACAAACTGTAATTTCATTATTACTCTAAATGATTTCTGGCAAACAGTTACATCTTTCAGATAGGTTCCTTTACTCCTAGTGACTGCAAAATGGAGTGAATTGGCAGCAGCTCGAGTGGTACTCAAGCACAGAAGCACACAGTCCCCCCATACAAACTAATTATGTCTGCAAGCAGACAGCTCTTAAAGAGATAGTACCAGAGGCTCTAAAAACACTCACTGATAAATGGCTTAAACGCCAAACACCATTCAGGCTTGGAGCATTCAAGCAAGCTCCTGGAAGTCTTTTGGGAACCCCCATTTGCAGGGGAGTTACACACAACAGTACCAAGGGGAGTTGTTGTCTGTGTATGTATCTCAGCTGGAAAAATTGTTGCAAGAATGCCTCAGAAAGGGTAGTTTGCCAGCGATTGAACTGGACCGAACCAGACTGGACAGGATCCTTAAGTCTGCCCCCTTCTCAGAACTGCTGTTGCTTCAGTTACGCCTGGCAAATCGACTGGAATCCCCACTCTCCTATGATGAGTTAATGAGAGAAATCGAGGAGTTGAAAAAGGCGACCTCGGGAGGACCTGCACCAATAGCTGCTCGACCACTGAGTGACTGAGGGTGGCCCATCAAGTGAAGTTCAGGGCAGAGGTTGGCAGTCAATGAGTGCTCTGACAAGGAAAAAGATATGCCGCAATGGGGCGAACTGTTGAGAGAGATCCGGAATTCAAAACAGTCCCTTTATGAAGGCCACGCCGCAAAATCCGGGCCCGACCTATATCCGACTACATCTGCTATGGGGTGGGGGTACCCACCCATGTATCTCCTGCTGATAACAGCTCCAAACTCAATTCCTTGACCATGGAAGTGGAGAAACTGACGAGATGTCTCCAAATGCTTATCACCGCAGAACAGAGATGGCACAAGGTTTCCAGTTAGTAGTACCCCGCCCTGGCTCCCAGTGTGGCGCCTTGGCCAGCTCAAACTCCAGAAAGTATGTTTTGCTATAATTGTGGGAAGGATGGGCACATGAAGAGGAATGCGGTCCCAAAGAACACTGACAAAGTTGCATATAGGCTACAAGGAGAGCTTGGAGAACAAATCAGTGATTAAGAGGTGCACAAAATGATCCCAGTGAGGGCACCAAAAATGCTAACTCACGTGTTTTGTGGCAAGGTCAGTTGCCCAGGCCCCATACCGCCTCCAGACTGGTCCAGAATAGTGGGTCCCTCCATGGAGACCACTGAAAAGGTGAATGGAGTGTCTACAAGAGCTGTATTGAACAGTGGCTCCCAAGTGACAATTATGTTCCAGGATTGGTATCAGAAGCATTTGTCAGACGTACCCTTACAACCATTAGAAGGACTGCATGTATGGGGTTAAGTGAGAAGGCCTACCCCTATACCGGGTATATCCGAATTTGGCTGTCTTTCCCCACCTCCGTGGCTGGAGTGGCGAACAAGTAGAGACCCTAGCCTTAGTGTGTCCCCACTGGACTGTATCAGTGGTGTCCTTTGTTGTTGGAACAAATGCTCATATGTTTGGAAGGCTGGCACAGTTGTGTTATGAAAAACAGGGTCAAAGACTAGTAGAGCTTTAAGAGTTCTGGCTTTAATTAAGAAGGCCTATGAGGCACAGAGAGATGCTGAAAAATAGAACCAGAGGAACCGGTCGGAATTGTAGGAAGAAGGATCCTGAGTCTCTGATCCTGGCGCCAAATGCCCAGTGTACCTTACAGGGAGGTCCGTATCAGAAAGGATGTTGAAGAATAAAATATTAATCTTGGATGCACCAGGCGATGGAAAATTGCCAGAGGACTGCTGGTCAAGCCTAGTATTTTGCCATGAGAGCCCATGCTTATGCCAGAAGGGTAATGGTCCAAGTTCATAATGTGTCTGAAAGAGACATTCGAGTAAATAGAGGTTGCATCCTGGCTAATGTGCATTGTGCAGACACTGCAGTGCTACCAGCAGCAAGAGTTCGGGAAGAATGACAGAGTAACACCTGACTTGTTTGATTTCGGACTCCCGTTGCCAGCTGAATGGAAAGTGAGGATCAGTGAGAAGCTTGCCCAGAGAGACCAGGTGTTTTCTTTAAAGGAATGGGACGTAGGATGCATGCAAGAGCTGAGCACAATATCCGGCTGCATGACGAAGACCATTTCGTGAGAGGTCTCAATGCCTGGCACCTGCTGATATAGATGATGTGAGACGCATCTGCAAGAGATGTTAGCTGCTGGTGTAATACAAGATCCAGAAGCCCTTATGCTTCCCCCATTGTGGTAGTGAGGAAAAAGAATGGGACAGTAAGGACGTCGTGGATTATCGCACCTTAAACCGCCGGACTATCAGTCAGTACACAATGCCCGCATTCAGGATGCTTTGGACTGCCTAAACGGGAGCAAGTGGTTCTCTGCTGGATCTCCACAGTGGGTACTACCAGATCCCGATGGCCCCAGAGGACCGTGAGAAGACAGCCTTTATCTGTCCGCTTGGCTTCTATGAATTCATGGGGATGCCTCAAGGTTTCAGGTGCCCCAGCCACTTTCAATGATTGATGGAGGCGTGCAGTGGGGACATGAACTTACTAGAGTGCCTGGTATACCTAGATGATGTTATTGTGTTTGGCAGCTCACTGGAGGAACATGAGAGCAGATTATTTAAGGTATTGGACCGACTGAGGACTTTGGCCTTAAACTGTCCATTGATAAGTGTCAATTCTTTCAAACATCAGTAAAGTATGTGGACACATAGTATCCACAGGAATAAGACCGACCCAAGTAAAGTTGAGGCTTTGACCACCTGGCCACAGCCCAAAATCTAAAGAACTGCAAAGATTCCTGGATTCTGTGGTTATTATCGGCGTTTCATCAAGGACTATTCAGAGTGATCCGCCTTTACTTAACCTTACTCAAGGTATCCCCAACCCACAAAAATACCAAAAGTCAGCGTCCCTCAAGACTGAAAAGTGTATTTTCGTCCGAGTGAAGTATTTGGGGCCCGCTGGACTCCTGATTGTGAGACTGCTTTTCATGAGATCATATATCAACTTACCCATGCTCAGTGCTGGCCTATGCCGATCAAGAAAACCTTATGTCCTGCACACTGATGCTAGCTTGCAAGGGTTGGGGGCTGTGTTGTACCAAGAGCACGAGAATGGCCTGAGACCAGTGGCCTTTGCCAGTAGAAGCCTGACCCCATCCGAAAAGAACTATCCTGTACATAAGTTAGAGTTCCTAGCTTTGAAGTGGGCTATTGTTGACCAATTCCATGAGTACTTGTATGGGGCTAAAATATTAGTAAAAACTGAAAATAATCCTTTGACCTATGTGCAGACCTCAGCTAAGTTGGATGCCACTGGCCATAGGTGGCTTTCTGCATTATCTACATATGACTATCTCTCGAATCACGGGTCTGAAACACATAGATGCTGATGCTCTCTCCCGGAGGCCTGTTCCCCAGAATGATTGGGTCCAATTGGCAGAACCTGACATTCGGGCACTCTGCCGGAAGTTTGACAGGGAGGAACAAATGTCCATGGATGCAGTGGACTTCATGGTGGATTGCTTGGGACCCTCTGAGAATTGCATACCTGCTGCTTATTGCCACTTTTCTGCAATAGACATTGGTGCACTGCCCCAGCTGGACAATGACAGTATTCAGCGGGCTCAATCCCGTGATCCCATGATCAAAGCAGCTTTAGAAGCCCTCTATGCAGGAAAAGATGTGTCCAAATTACGTTCCACTGATTTGAGAACTGCACTGTTATACAAAGAAGGTCCTAAGTTGAAACTGATCAATAAACTGTTATATAGAGAAACAGTAGACAGAGGGAGACAAGTAGACAAACAACAACTAGTGCTGCCCACTGCCTTTCGAGACTCAGTACTGATCTCCTTGCACAACCATAGGGCACCTTGGTATAGACAGAACACTTGACTTGATGAGATCCAGATTATATTGGCCTAAGATGGGGCTGATGTGGAGCAACACATTGAACGTTGGTCGCTGCTTACAGAGGAAAGCTTTTGCCCCAGAGGGCTGCCCCCTTGTTAACATCACCACCAGTGCACCCATGGAGCTGGTCTGTATTGATTTTCTGAGTTTGAGTCAGATCAAAGAAATATCAGTAATGTGCTGGTGGTCACTGACCATTTCACGAGATATGCCCAAGCTTTCCCACCAAAGACCAGAAAGCATCCACTGTGGCCAAAGTACTTGTGAAAACTTTTGTTCACTATGGGGCTCCACAAAGAGTCCATTCTGATCAAGGGAGAGACTTTGAGAGTCGTCTGATCAAAGAGATGCTTTCTCTGTGGGGAGTGCGAAAGTCCAGAACCACTCCTTACCATCCCCAGGGGGACCCACAGCCTGAACGTTTCAACCGCACTTTGCTAGATATGCTAGGCACCCTGCACCCAAAGGACAAGCCTAGATGGAGCCAACAAATTAGAACCCTGGTACATGCTTATAACTGCACCAAAAGTGATGCCACTGGGTTCCTCCCCACCTCTGATGTTTGGAAGAAGCTCAACTACGGTAGATGTGTTTTTGGGGTCTCTCCTGATGGGGTTCAAGCTGACAACTATTTACAGTATGTGCAAAAGTTAAAGGCCCAGCTAACCCATGCGTACCAAGTGGCTCAAACCATGGCTGCCAAAAGAAATCTGGCCAACAAAGAAAGGTATGATAAAAAGGTGAAAGCACAGGAACTCCAGGAGGGAGATCGGGTATTGCTAAGAAATCTGGGACTGCATGGCAAACACAAGATTGCTGACAGATGGCACCATCTTACATCTTAGTATCTTACAGGGAGGAACAGGGTGCAGGAATGCACTATTTTTAAGCGAAAAAGATGTTCCAGGACTAGAGGGCATGGGTTGAAGTTGGAGGGAGGATGATTCAGAGGAAACGTGAGGAAGAATTTCTTCACAGAATGGGTGGTGGACAAGTGGAACACCCTGCCAGAGGAAGTGGTGGGGGCTGAAACAATCACGGGATTTAAGAATGCATGGGATAGACATAAAGGAATTCTGGAGATCAGGGGTAAGGGGCAACAGACTTCCTCGAAAACATAAACTGAACATACAAACTTAAATGGGCAGACTGGGTGGGCCATAGGCCCTTATCTGCTGACACTGTCTATGTATCTATGTATCTCCCTCACATTGTAGTGGGCAAACTAGATGATCTGCCAGTGTACAAAGTAAGGCCTGAGAATAATTCAAAAGTTGTAAAAACAATGCATAGAAATCATTTACTGCTCATTGGACAAATCTTGATTGAGTCCGAGCCCCAGAAGATGCCCCTCTGGACCAGTGACTAGAGCTGCTGCTAAGAAAAGATCAAGAAAGTCTGCACCTACAGAAGCAGAGTTAAAGTGTTCCCTCCACAAGTCCCAGTTGAGCATGACTGTCAGTCCATATCAGAAGAAAGTGAGAGTGACTTTGAATACTATCCTTCTTCGAACTGAGTCAATTGTTTGAGGCAATCCCTAGTCAATACTGGAGATGAAGCTGGGCCTTCTGGACTGTCTAAGCCCCAGCTTCGTCCCTGGAGCCAATGCTCCCAGAAAGTGAAGTGCAAAGCATCAGATCAGATGAAATGGAATCATTGTGCATGGTTGAACTGTTTGAGCTTTCAGGGAGGAAAATGAGGGATTGGGGCAGACTGGTGATACACCAGAACAAGAAGAGTATTTTGAGTGCCCTGACAGTCCACTGCCAGTGTCCGAAAGCTCTCCATGCGAATCAAATGTTGTGGACTCGGAAACTGTAACTCCTGGAGCTGAAAGTGCCCCAAGTTCTAGCCTCTCTACCCCCATGGAGACTCCCCTGACAAGTAAGGACAATGCTGAAAATGAGGCTCAGAGTGCAGAGACTGTAACAGTTCCCCTAGAAAGACTGGTCGAGCTGTAAAGCCTGTGGTGCACCTCAGTTATGATTCCCTTGGGAGGCCTGTGGACTTGCCTCTCAATGTTGTCCATAAAGGAGTGTATGTGTCCCGAGCTCATTGCCCAAACTGAGCGTCAGTGCTAACTCAAGTTACTTGTGTTGCCCTCTAAGTATGGTGCCCTTGCCCCATCCAGCCCCAAGGTAACTGATAGGAAGGGCCCTCTCTTCAGGTTTCATGTACAAGAGGTAATAACTTGAGTTATGGCACAATGTGTGTGAATACTGTGTAAAGAGGACGTACTACAATGTTTCAGAAATGTGTTCTTGGTAAAATGATGTATTGACTAATGATTACATGTGTGAGCCTAATGCAAATGTATATGGTTGCAGTTGAAACTTATGGGGGTACTTGCTTGACGCGGATGTCAAGCTTTCCCAGGCCAGGAAGGGTGTAACCCCCCTGCAAATGGGGGTTCCCAAAAGACTTCCAGGAGCTTGCTTGAATGCTCCAAGCCTGAATGGTGTTTGGCGTTTAAGCCATTTATCAGTGAGTGTTTTTAGAGCCTCTGGTGCTGTCTCTTTAAGAGCTGTCTGCTTGCAGAGATAATTAGTTTGTATGGGGGGACTGTGTGCTTCACTGCTTGAGTACCACTCGAGCTGCTGCCAATTCACTCCATTTTTGCAGTCACTAGGATTGCAAAGGGAACCTATCTGAAAGATGTAACTGTTTGCCAGAAATCATTTAGAGTAATAATGAAATTACAGTTTGTCTAACCTGCTTTCTTTGCAGTCAGAACTGTGTTTGCCTAGCTCCCCATTCTAGTTTTGAACTGCTGAACTGGACCAATCAGTGTGGGTTAAGGTAGCTCTAAAATGGTGCCTTGGACGAATCAGAACTTGGACTCATAGTCTGAGCCAGCCACAAGAGGATTGTATGGGCAGTGACTCTGGGAGATGTAGTTTAGACTTCGGCGCCTTTTTGGACCAACAGGGGCAGTCTATTGTGAGTGACAGCCAATCCAGCCAAGAACTGGGAGGAACTCAAAGGAAGTGCCTGGTTTTGTCTGCTGGAGTTTCAGCTGAGCTCTGGCAGTGAGAGGGAAGGAGCCCTGTGCTTTTTTCGGTGTGCAGTTTTAGTCGGGAAACGTGTGTAAGGCCCAGAGTTCCGGTCTGCAGCTTGTGTAACTGCTTGTTAGGACTGAATCCATCCTGTGAAGAGAATCAAAGGATATCTGAAGAGTAGAAACCAGGCTCACCCTGTAGAAGACTGGAGAAATTGCTGAATTGCACTCGGTATGTCAGGAACTAGGGCTTGGGTACCCAGGAACAGTAACTGGTAGGGATAGACCTGTGCACAGAGACTTAGGTAGATGAGTAAAGTGATAAGCTAATTAACCTGATTCCCCCCGTCCTTGTTATATCCCCCTAAATAAATCAGAGCTGCTTGTTTCAGCAAAGTTATACTGCCTAAGGTATTTGTCTATGTTAAAGTATTGTACTGTGATTGTTGCACTGTATCTTATTTTACAGGAGGTCCCAGTGCCTGGAACCAGTCCTGGGGAAGTGTATACTGTGAAGGTAATTCTGATATATTGTGTGGGCCACTAGTGGGAAGAAAGGGAGGTTGCAGTGTCCCAGAGGGCTGTGACCAAGTTAGTTTAACTATTGCAAACCCTGACCTCTGGGTGGAGGCACCCGCCATTGGATCCAGGCCCCTCAAGCTGTTAGTGGCAAATCAGGCAGGGGTAGTAGCCCCTGGGATAGCGCCATCTAGGGGTTACATTTGAACCCTATGTGAAACAGGAGCTGAGTCCTAACATGTTTCAGGCCATATGTGAAACAGTACCTGAGTCCCAAAATTCTCCAGGCCCTATGCAAAACAAGACCTGAGTAATCACTTGTTTTAGGCCCCATGTGAAACAGTACCTGAGTCCTAAAGTGCTATGGCCCTTATCTAAAACAGTACCTGAGTACTATCTTGTTTGGGCCCTATGTAAAACAGGACTAGAGTCCTAACATGCACAGGCCCTATGTAAAACAGGAACCAAGATCTAACATGCTTCAGGCCCTATGTGAAACAGAACCTGAGTCCCAACCTACTTCAGCCCCTATGTGAAACAGGAATTGAGTCCTAACATACTTTGGCCCCTATGTGAAACAAGACCTGAGTAATCACTTGTTTTAGGCCCTATGAGAAACAGTACCTGAGTCCTAACTTGTTTTGGGCCCTATGTGAAACAGGACCTGAGTCCTAACCTACTTAAGTCCCTATATGAAACAGGATCTGAGTCCTAACATGCTTCAGGCCCTACATGAAACAGGACCTGCATCCTAACATGCTTCAGGCCCTATGTGAAACAGCACCTGAGTCCTAACATGCTTCAGGCCCTATGTGAAACAGCACCTGAGTCCTAACATGCTTCAGGCCCTATGTGAAACAGAACCTGAGTCCTAACAAGCTTCAGACCCCATGAGAAACAGGACCTGAGTCCTAACAAGCTTCAGACCCTATGTGAAACAGAACCTGAGTCCTAACCTACTTCAGTCCCTATATGAAACAGGATCTGAGTCCTAACATGCTTCAGGCCCTATGTGAAACAGGACATGAGTCCTAACCTACTTCAGTCCCTATATGAAACAGAATCTGAGTCCTAGCATGCTTCAGGCCCTATGTGAAACAGGACTTGAGTCCTAACATGCTTCAGGCCCTATGTGAAACAGGAACTGAGTCCTAACCTACTTCAGTCCCTATATGAAACAGGAACTGAGTCCTAACTAGCTTCAGGCCCTATGTAAAACAGGAACTGAGTCCTAACATGCTTCAGGCACTATGTGAAACAGGACTTGAGTCCTAAAATGCTTCATGCTCCACATGAAAAAGGACCGGAGTTTTAACATCCTTCGGGCACTATGTGAAATAGGACCTGAGTCCTAACATGCTTCAAGCTCTATGTGAAGCAGAACCTGAGTCCTAATCTGCTTCAGGCCCTATCTGAAACAGGACCCAAGTCCTAGCTTGCTTTAAGCCCTATGTGAAAGAGGACCTGAGTCCTAACATTCTTTAGGCTATATGTGAAGCACAACCTGAGTACTAACCTACTTCGGCCCTATGTGAAACAAGACCTGAGTCCTAAGATGCTTCAGGCACTATGTGAAACAGGACCTAAGTCCTAAAGTGCTTCAGGGACTATGTGAAACAGGACCTGAGTCCTAACATACTTAAGGTTCTATGTGAAACAGGACCTGAGTCCTAACATACTTAAGGTTCTATGTGAAACAGGACCTAAGTCCTAGCATGCTTTGGGCCTTATGTGAAAGAGGACCTGAGTCCTAACATGCTTCAGACACTATGTAAAACAGTAACTGAGTCCTAACATGATTCAGGCCCTATGTGACACAGGACCGGAGTCCTAGCTTGCTTTGGATCTTGTGTGAAAGAGTACCTGAGTCCTAACATGCTTTAGGAACTATGTGAAACAGGACCTGAGTCCTAACATGCATCAGGCCCAATGTGAAACAAGACCAGAGTCCAAACGTGCTTCAGGCATTATGTGAAGCAGGACCTGAGTCCTAACATGCTTCGGCTACTATGTGAAACAGGACCTGAGTCCTGACAAGCTTTGGGCCCAATGTGAAACAGGACCTCAGTCTAAATTTGCATTGGGCCCCAAGTGAAACAGGAACGGAGCCCGAAAATACTTCAGGCCCTATGTCAATCAGGACCTGAGTCTTAACATACTTTGGACCCTCTGTGAAACAGGACATGAGTCCTAACTTGCTTCAGGCCCTATGTGAAACAGGACCTGAGTCCTAACATGCTTCAGACACTATGTGAAACAGTAACTGAGTCCTAACATGATTCAGGCCCTATGTGAAACAGGACCTGAGTCCTCGCATGCTTTGAGTCTTACGTGAAAGAGTACCTGAGTCCTAACATGCTCCAGGCACTATGAGAAACACGACCTGAGTCCTAACATGCGTCAGGCCCTATGAGAAACAGGACCTGAGTCCTAACATGCTTCAGGCCCTATGTGAAACAAGACCTGAGTCCTAACATGCTCCAAGCACTATGTGAAACAGGACCTGAGTCCTAACATGCATCAGGCCCTATGAGAAACAGGACCTGAGTCCTAACATGCTTCAGGCCCTGTGTGAAACAAGACCTGAGTCCTAACATGCTTCGGGCACTATGTGAAGCAGGACCTGAGTCCTGACAAGCTTTGGGCCCAATGTGAAACAGGACCGCAGTCTGAATTTGCCTTGGGCCCTATGTGAAACAGGACCGGAGTCCTAACATACTTCAGGCCCTATGTCAATCAGGACCTGAGTCTTAACATACTTTGGGCCCTCTGTGAAACAGGACCTGAGTCCTAACTTGCTTTGGACCCTATATGAAACAGGACCTGAGTCCTAACAAGTTCTAATATGCTTCAGGCCCTATGTGAAACAGGACGTCAGTCCTAACATGCTTTGGGCACTATTTGAAACAGGACCCGAGTCCTAACATGTTTTAGGCTCTGTGTGAAAGAGAACCTGAGTCCTAATTTGCTTTGGACCCTATGTGAAACAGGACATGAGTCCTAACATGCTTCAGGCCTTATCTGAAGCAGGACCTGAGTCCTGACATGCTTCAGGCACTATGTGAAACAGGGCCTCAGTTCTAACATGCTTTAGGCACTATGTAAAACAGGACCCAAGTCCTAACATGTTTCAGGCTCTGTGCGAAAGAAGACCTGAGTCCTAATTTGCTTTGGGCCCTATGTGAAACAGAACCTGAGTCCTAATATGCTTCTGGCACTATGTAAAACAAGACCTGAGTCCTAACTTGCTTTTGGGCACTATGTGAAACAGGCCTTGAGTCCTGACATGATTCAGGCACTATGTAAAATGGTACCTGAGTCCTAACATACTTCATGCCTTAAGTGGAATAGGACCTCAGTGCTAACATGCTTCAGGCCCTATGTGAAATGGGACCTAAGTCCTAACATGCTTCGGGCCATATGTGAAACATGACCTGAGTCCAAAAAGCTTCAGGCCTATGTGAAACAGGACTTAAGTTCAAACATGCTTTGGGCCCTATGTGAAACAGGACTGAGTCTAACAAGCTTTGGGCCTATGAAACAGGACCTGGTCTAACAAGCTTCGGGCACTATGTGAAACAGGACCTGAGTCCTAACATGCTTTAGGCACTATGTGAAACAGGGCGTGAGTCCTAACATGCTTGGCTCCATGTGAAGCAGGACCTGAGTCCTAACAAGCTTCGGGCCCTATATGACACAGGACCTGAGTTCTAACATGCTTCGGGCACTATGTGAAACAGGACCTGAGTTCTAACATGCTTTTGGCCCCATGTGAAGCAGGACCTGAGTCCTAACAAGCTTCGGGCACTATGTGAAACAGGACCTGAGTCCTAACATGCTTTGGGCACTATGTGAAACAGGACGTGAGTCCTAACATGCTTTTGGCTCCATGTGAAGCAGGACCTGAGTCCTGACAAGCTTCAGACCCAATATGAAACAGGACCTGAGTCCTAACATGCTTCGGGCACTATGTGAAACAGAACCTGAGTCCTAACATGCTCTTGGCCCCATGTGAAGCAGGACCTGAGTCCTAACAAGCTTCGGGCCCTATATGAAACAGGACCTGAGTCCTAACATGCTTCTGACATTATGTAAAACAGGACCTGAGTCCTAACTTGCCTTTGGGCCCTATGTGAAACAGGCCTTGAGTCCTGACATGTTTCAGGTGCTATGTGAAATGGTATCCGAGTCCTAACATACTTCAAGCCTTAAGTGGAATAGGACCTCAGTGCTAACATGCTTCAGGCCCTATGTAAAATGGGACCTAAGTCCTAACATGCTTCGGGCCATATGTGAAACATGACCTGAGTCCTAAAAAGCTTCAGGCCCTATGTGAAACAGGACTTGAGTTCTAACATGATTTGGGCCCTATGTGAAACAGGACCCGAGTCCTAACAAGCTTCAGACCCTATATGAAACAGGACCTGAGTCCTAACAAGTTCTAATATGCTTCAGGCCCTATGTGAAACAGGACATCAGTCCTAACATGCTTCGGGCACTATGTGAAACAGGACCCGAGTCCTAACATGTTTTAGGCTCTGTGTGAAAGAGAACCTGAGTCCTAATTTGCTTTGGGCCCTATGGGAAACAGGACATGAGTCGTAACATGCTTCAGGCCTTATCTGAAGCAGGACCTGAGTCCTGACGTGCTTCAGGCACTATGTGAAACAGGACCTCAGTCCTAACATGCTTTGGGCACTATGTAAAACAGGACCCGAGTCCTAACATGTTTCAGGCTCTGTGTGAAAGAAGACCTGAGTCCTAATTTGCTTTGGGCCCTATGTGAAACAGAACATGAGTCCTAATATGCTTCTGGCACTATGTAAAACAGGACCTGAGTCCTAACTTGCTTTTGGGCCCTATGTGAAACAGGCCTTGAGTCCTGACATGTTTCAGGCACTATGTGAAATGGTACCCGAGTCCTAACATAGTTCAAGCCTTAAGTGGAATAGGACCTCAGTGCGAGACATGCTTCAGCCCTATGTGAAATGGGACCTAAGTCCTAACATGCTTGAGGCCATATGTGAAATATGACCTGAGTCTAAAAGCTTCAGGCCCTATGTGAAACAGGACTTGAGTTCAAAAATGCTTTTGGCCCAATGTGAAGCATGACCTGAGTCCTAACAAGCTTCGGGCCCTATATGAAACAGGTCCTGAGTCCTAACATGCTTTGGGCACTATGTGAAACAGGACCTGAGTCCTAACATGCTTTTGGCCCCATGTGAAGCAGGACCTGAGTCCTAACAAGCTTCGGGCCCTATATGAAACAGGACCTGAGTCCTAACATGCTTTGGGCACTATGTTAAACAGGACGTGAGTCCTAACATGCTTTGGGCACTATGTGAAACAGGATGTGAGTCCTAACATGCTTTTGGCCCCATGAGAAGCAGGACCTGAGTCCTAACAAGCTTCGGGCCCTATATGAAATGGGACCTGAGTCCTAATATGCTCGGGCACTATGGAAACAGGACCTGAGTCCTAACATGCTTTTGGCCCCATGTGAAGCAGGACCTGAGTCCTAACAAGCTTGGGCCCTATGTGAAACAGGACCTGAGTCCTAACATGCTTTAGCCACTATGTGAAACAGGTCGTGAGTCCTAACAAGCTTTGGCTCCATGTGAAGCAGGACCTGAGTCCTGACAAGCTTCAGACCCTATATAACAGGGCCTGAGTCCTAACATGCTTCGGGCACTATGTGAAACAGGACCTAAGTCCTAACATGCTTCAGGCCCTATGTGAAACAAGACCTGAGTCCTAACGTGCTTGGGCACTATGTGAAGCAGGACCTGAGTCCAGACAAGCTTTGGGCCCAATGTGAAACAGGACCTCAGTCTGAATTTGCCTTGGGCCCTATGTGAAACAGGACCGGAGTCCTAACATACTTCAGGCCATATGTCAATCAGGACCTGAGTCTTAACATACTTTGGGCCCTCTGTGAAACAGGACCCAAGTCCTAACTTGCTTTGGACCCTACATGAAACAGGACCAGAGTCCTAACAAGTTCTAATATGCTTCAGGCCCTATGTGAAGCAGGACATCAGTCCTAACATGCTTCGGGCACTATGTGAAACAGGACCCAAGTCCTAACATGTTTTAGGCTCTGTGTGAAGAGAACCTGAGTCCTAATTTGCTTTGGACCCTATGTGAAATAGGACATGAGTCCTAACATGCATCAGGCCTTATCTGAAGCAGGACCTGAGTCCTGACATGCTTCAGGCACTATGTGAAACTGGACCTCAGTCCTAACATGCTTTAGGCACTAACGTAAAACAGGACCCGAGTCCTAACATGTTTCAGGCTCTGTGTGAAAGAAGACCTGAGTTCTAATTTGATTTGGGCCCTATGTGAAACAGAACCTGAGTCCTAATATGCTTCTGGCACTACGTCAAACAGGACCTGAGTCCTAACTAGCTTTTGGGCCCTATGTGAAACAGGCCTTGAGTCCTGACATGTTTCAGGCACTATGTGAAATGGTACCTGAGTCCTAACATACTTCAAGCCTTAAGTGGAATAGGAGCTCAGTGCTAACATGCTTCAGGCCCTATGTGAAATGGGACCTAAGTCCTAACATGCTTCGGGCCATATGTGAAACATGACCTGAGTCCTAAAAAGCTTCAGGCCCTATGTGAAACAGGACTTAAGTTCAAACGTGCTTTGGGCCCTATGTGAAACAGGACCTGAGTCCTAACAAGCTTCGGGCCCTATATGAAACAGGACCTGAGTCCTAACAAGCTTCGGGCACTATGTGAAACAGGACCTGAGTCCTAACATGCTTTGGGCACTATGTGAAACAGGACATGAGTCCTAACATGCTTTTGGCCCCATGTGAAGCAGGACTTGAGTCCTAACAAGCTTCGGGCCCTATATGAAACAGGACCTGAGTCCTAACATGCTTCGGGCACTATGTGAAACAGGACCTGAGTCCTAACATGCTTTTGGCCCCATGTGAAGAAGGACCTGAGTCCTAACAAGCTTCGGGCCCTATATGAAACAGGACCTGAGTACTAATATGTTTCGGGCACTATGTGAAACAGAACCTGAGTCCTAACATGCTTTGGGCACTATGTGAAACAGGATGTGAGTCCTAACATGCTTTTGGCCCCATGTGAAGTAGGACATGAGTCCTAACATGCCTCGAGCACTATGTGAAACAGGACCTGAGTCCTAACATGCTTCGGCTACTACGTGAAACAGAACCTGAGTCCTGACAAGCTTTGGGCCCAATGTGAAACAGGATCTCAGTCAAAATTTGCATTGGGCCCCAAGTGAAACAGGACCGGAGCCCCTAACATACTTCAGGCCCTATGTCAATCAGGACCTGAGTCTTAACATACTTTGGGCCCTCTGTGAAACAGGACATGAGTCCTAACTTGCTTCAGGCCCTATGTGAAACAGGACCTGAGTCCTAACATGCTTCAGACACTATGTGAAACAGTAACTGAGTCCTAACATGATTCAGGCACTATGTGAAACAGGACCTGAGTCCTAGCTTGCTTTGGGTCTTACGTGAAAGAGTACCTGAGTCCTAACATACTCCAGGCACTATGAGAAACACGACCTGAGTATTAACATGCTTCAGGCCCTATGAGAAACAGGACCTGAGTCCTAACATGCTTCAGGCCCTATGTGAAACAAGACCTGAGTCCTAACATGCTCAAGCACTATGTGAAACAGGACCTGAGTCTAACATGCATCAGGCCCTATGAAACAGGACCTGAGTCCTAACATGCTTCAGGCCCTATGTGAAACAAGACCTGAGTCCTAACGTGCTTGGGCACTATGTGAAGCAGGACCTGAGTCCTGACAAGCTTTAGGCATAATGTGAAACAGGACCTCAGTCTGAATTTGCCTTGGGCCTATGAGAAACAAGACCGGGTCCTAACATACTTCAGGCCCTATGTCAAACAGGACCTGAGTCTTAACATACTTTGGGCCCTCTGTGAAACAGGACCCGAGTCCTAACTTGCTTTGGACCCTATATGAAACAGGACCTGAGTCCTAACAAGCTCTAATATGCTTCAGGCCCTATGTGAAACAGGACATCAGTCCTAACATGCTTCGGGCACTATGTGAAACAAGACCCAAGTCCTAACATGTTTTAGGCTCTGTGTGAAAGAGAACCTGAGTCCTAATTTGCTTTGGACCCTATGGGAAACAGGACATGAGTCCTAACATGCTTCAGGCCTTATCTGAAGCAGGACCTGAGTCCTGACATGCTTCAGGCACTATGTGAAACTGGACCTCAGTCCTAACATGCTTTAGGCACTATGTAAAACAGGACCCGAGTCCTAACATGTTTCAGGCTCTGTGTGAAAGAAGACCTGAGTCCTAATTTGCTTTGGGCCCTATGTGAAACAGAACCTGAGTCCTAATATGCTTCTGGCACTATGTCAAACAGGACCTGAGTCCTAACTTGCTTTTGGGCCCTATGTGAAACAGGCCTTGAGTCCTGACATGTTTCAGGCACTATGTGAAATGGTACCTGAGTCCTAACATACTTCAAGCCTTAAGTGGAATAGGACCTCAGTGCTAACATCTTCAGGACCTATGTGAAATGGGACCTAAGTCCTAACATGCTTGAGCCATATGTGAAACATGACCTGAGTCCTAAAAAGCTTCAGGCCCTATGTGAAACAGGACTTAAGTTCAAACGTGCTTTGGGCCCTATGTGAAACAGGACCTGAGTCCTAACAAGCTTCGGGCCCTATATGAAACAGGACCTGAGTCCTAACAAGCTTCGGGCACTATGTGAAACAGAACCTGAGTCCTAACATGCTTTGGGCACTATGTGAAACAGGACGTGAGTCCTAACATGCTTTTGGCCCCATGTGAAGCAGGACCTGAGTCCGAACAAGCTTCGGGCCCTATATGAAACAGGACCTGAGTACTAACATGCTTCGGCTACTATGTGAAACAGAACCTGAGTCCTGACAAGCTTTGGGCACAATGTGAAACAGGACCTCAGTCTAAATTCATTGGCCCCAAGTGAAACAGGACCGAGTCCTAACATACTTCAGGTCCTATGTCAATCAGGACCTGAGTCTTAACATACTTTGGGCCCTCTGTGAAACAGGACATGAGTCCTAACTTGCATCAGGCCCTATGTGAAACAGGACCTGAGTCCTAACATGCTTCAGACACTATGTGAAACAGTAACTGAGTCCTAACATGATTCAGATCCTACGTGAAACAGAATCTGAGTCCTAATATGCTTCTGGCACTATGTCAAACAGGACCTGAGTCCTAACTTGCTTTTGGGCCCTATGTGAAACAGGCCTTGAGTCCTGACATGTTTCAGGCACTATGTGAAATGGTACCTGAGTCCTAACATACTTCAAGCCTTAAGTGGAATAGGACCTCAGTGCTAACATGCTTCAGGCCCTATGTGAAATGGGACCTAAGTCCTAACATGCTTCGGGCCATATGTGAAACATGACCTGAGTCCTAAAAAGCTTCAGGCCATTATGTGAAACAGGACTTAAGTTCAAACATGCTTTGGGCCCTATGTGAAACAGGACCTGAGTCCTAACAAGCTTCGGGCCCTATATGAAACAAAACCTGAGTCCTAACAAGCTTCGGGCACTATGTGAAACAGGAACTGAGTCCTAACATGCTTTGGGCACTATGTGAAACAGGACCTGAGTCCTAACATGCTTTGGGCCCCATGTGAAGCAGGACCTGAGTCCTAACAAGCTTCGGGCCCTATATGAAACAGGACCTGAGTCCTAACATACTTCTGACACTATGTAAAACAGGACCTGAGTCCTAACTTGCTTTTGGGCCCTATGTGAAACAGGCCTTGAGTCCTGACATGTTTCAGGCACTATGTGAAATGGTACCCGAGTCCTAACATACTTCAAGCCTTAAGTGGAATAGGACCTCAGTGCTAACATACTTCAGGCCCTATGTAAAATGGGACCTAAGTCCTAACATGCTTCGGGCCATATGTGAAACATGACCTGAGCCCTAAAAAGCTTCAGGCCCTATGTGAAACAGGACTTGAGTTCTAACATGCTTTGGCCCTATGTGAAACAGGACCTGAGTCCTAACATGCTTCAGGCCCTATGTGAAACAGGACATCAGTCCTAACATGCTTCGGGCACTATGTGAAACAGGACCCGAGTCCTAAAATGTTTTAGGCTCTGTGTGAAAGAGAACCTGAGTCCTGATTTGGTTTGGACCCTATGGGAAACAGGACATGAGTCCTAACATGCTTCAGGCCTTATCTGAAGCAGGACCTGAGTCCTGACATGCTTCATGCACTATGTGAAACTGGACCTCAGTCCTAACATGCTTTGGGCACTATGTAAAACAGGACCCGAGTCCTAACATGTTTCAGGCTCTGAGTGAAAGAAGACCTGAGTCCTAATTTGCTTTGGGCCCTATGTAAAACAGGACCTTAGTCCTAACAAGCTTCGGGCCCTATATAAAACAGGACCTGAGTCCTAACAAGCTTCGGGCACTATGTGAAACAGGACCTGAGTCCTAACATGCTTTGGGCACTACGTGAAACAGGACGTGAGTCCTAACATGCTTTTGGCCCCAAATGAAGCAGGACCTGAGTCCTAAAAAGCTTCAGGCCCTATGTGAAACAGGACTTGAGTTCAAAAATGCTTTTGGCCCAATGTGAAGCATGACCTGAGTCCTAACAAGCTTCGGGCCCTATATGAAACAGGTCCTGAGTCCTAACATGCTTTGGGCACTATGTGAAACAGGACCTGAGTCCTAACATGCTTTTGGCCCCATGTGAAGCAGGACCTGAGTCCTAACAAGCTTCGGGCCCTATATGAAACAGGACCTGAGTCCTAACATGCTTTGGGCACTATGTTAAACAGGACGTGAGTCCTAACATGCTTTGGGCACTATGTGAAACAGGATGTGAGTCCTAACATGCTTTTGGCCCCATGAGAAGCAGGACCTGAGTCCTAACAAGCTTCGGGCCCTATATGAAATGGGACCTGAGTCCTAATATGCTTCGGGCACTATGGGAAACAGGACCTGAGTCCTAACATGCTTTTGGCCCCATGTGAAGCAGGACCTGAGTCCTAACAAGCTTGGGGCCCTATGTGAAACAGGACCTGAGTCCTAACATGCTTTAGCCACTATGTGAAACAGGTCGTGAGTCCTAACAAGCTTTTGGCTCCATGTGAAGCAGGACCTGAGTCCTGACAAGCTTCAGACCCTATATGAAACAGGGCCTGAGTCCTAACATGCTTCGGGCACTATGTGAAACAGGACCTAAGTCCTAACATGCTTCAGGCCCTATGTGAAACAAGACCTGAGTCCTAACGTGCTTCGGGCACTATGTGAAGCAGGACCTGAGTCCAGACAAGCTTTGGGCCCAATGTGAAACAGGACCTCAGTCTGAATTTGCCTTGGGCCCTATGTGAAACAGGACCGGAGTCCTAACATACTTCAGGCCATATGTCAATCAGGACCTGAGTCTTAACATACTTTGGGCCCTCTGTGAAACAGGACCCGAGTCCTAACTTGCTTTGGACCCTACATGAAACAGGACCAGAGTCCTAACAAGTTCTAATATGCTTCAGGCCCTATGTGAAGCAGGACATCAGTCCTAACATGCTTCGGGCACTATGTGAAACAGGACCCAAGTCCTAACATGTTTTAGGCTCTGTGTGAAAGAGAACCTGAGTCCTAATTTGCTTTGGACCCTATGTGAAATAGGACATGAGTCCTAACATGCATCAGGCCTTATCTGAAGCAGGACCTGAGTCCTGACATGCTTCAGGCACTATGTGAAACTGGACCTCAGTCCTAACATGCTTTAGGCACTAAGTAAAACAGGACCGAGGTCTAACATGTTTCAGGCTCTGTGTGAAAGAAGACCTGAGTTCTAATTTGATTTGGGCCCTATGTGAAACAGAACCTGAGTCCTAATATGCTTCTGGCACTACGTCAAACAGGACCTGAGTCCTAACTAGCTTTTGGGCCCTATGTGAAACAGGCCTTGAGTCCTGACATGTTTCAGGCACTATGTGAAATGGTACCTGAGTCCTAACATACTTCAAGCCTTAAGTGGAATAGGAGCTCAGTGCTAACATGCTTCAGGCCCTATGTGAAATGGGACCTAAGTCCTAACATGCTTCGGGCCATATGTGAAACATGACCTGAGTCCTAAAAAGCTTCAGGCCCTATGTGAAACAGGACTTAAGTTCAAGCGTGCTTTGGGCCCTATGTGAAACAGGACCTGAGTCCTAACAAGCTGGGCCCTATGAAACAGGACCTGAGTCCTAACAAGCCTCGGGCACTATGTGAAACAGGACATGAGTCCTAACATGCTTTTGGCCCCATGTGAAGCAGGACTTGAGTCCTAACAAGCTTCGGGCCCTATATGAAACAGGACCTGAGTCCTAACATGCTTCGGGCACTATGTGAAACAGGACCTGAGTCCTAACATGCTTTTGGCCCCATGTGAAGAAGGACCTGAGTCCTAACAAGCTTCGGGCCCTATATGAAACAGGACCTGAGTACTAATATGTTTCGGGCACTATGTGAAACAGAACCTGAGTCCTAACATGCTTTGGGCACTATGTGAAACAGGATGTGAGTCCTAACATGCTTTTGGCCCCATGTGAAGTAGGACATGAGTCCTAACATGCCTCGAGCACTATGTGAAACAGGACCTGAGTCCCTACACATGCTCGGCTACTACGTGAAACAGAACCTGAGTCCTGACAAGCTTTGGGCCCAATGTGAAACAGGATCTCAGTCAAAATTTGCATTGGGCCCCAAGTGAAACAGGACCGAACCTAACATACTTCAGGCCCTATGTCAATCAGGACCTGAGTCTTAACATACTTTGGGCCCTCTGAAACAGGACATGAGTCCTAACTTGCTTCAGGCCCTATGTGAAACAGGACCTGAGTCCTAACATGCTTCAGACACTATGTGAAACAGTAACTGAGTCCTAACATGATTCAGGCACTATGTGAAACAGGACCTGAGTCCTAGCTTGCTTTGGGTCTTACGTGAAGAGTACCTGAGTCCCAACATACCCAGGCACTATGAGAAACACGACCTGAGTATTAACATGCTTCAG
Source organism: Neoceratodus forsteri (assembly GCA_016271365.2). Lineage (NCBI taxonomy): Eukaryota > Metazoa > Chordata > Ceratodontiformes > Ceratodontidae > Neoceratodus > Neoceratodus forsteri. The sequence continues at coordinate 1,254,910,308 of CM057459.1, read as the reverse complement.
GCCCTATGAGAAACAGGACCTGAGTCCTAACATGCTTCAGGCCCTATGTGAAACAAGACCTGAGTCCTAACATGCTCCAAGCACTATGTGAAACAGGACCTGAGTCCTAACATGCATCAGGCCCTATGAGAAACAGGACCTGAGTCCTAACATGCTTCAGGCCCTATGTGAAACAAGACCTGAGTCCTAACGTGCTTCGGGCACTATGTGAAGCAGGACCTGAGTCCTGACAAGCTTTGGGCATAATGTGAAACAGGACCTCAGTCTGAATTTGCCTTGGGCCCTATGAGAAACAAGACCGGAGTCCTAACATACTTCAGGCCCTATGTCAAACAGGACCTGAGTCTTAACATACTTTGGGCCCTCTGTGAAACAGGACCCGAGTCCTAACTTGCTTTGGACCCTATATGAAACAGGACCTGAGTCCTAACAAGCTCTAATATGCTTCAGGCCCTATGTGAAACAGGACATCAGTCCTAACATGCTTCGGGCACTATGTGAAACAAGACCCAAGTCCTAACATGTTTTAGGCTCTGTGTGAAAGAGAACCTGAGTCCTAATTTGCTTTGGACCCTATGGAAACAGGACATGAGTCCTAACATGCTTCAGGCCTTATCTGAAGCAGGACCTGAAGTCCTGACATGCTTCAGGCACTATGTGAAACTGGACCTCAGTCCTAACATGCTTTAGGCACTATGTAAAACAGGACCCGAGTCCTAACATGTTTCAGGCTCTGTGTGAAAGAAGACCTGAGTCCTAATTTGCTTTGGGCCCTATGTGAAACAGAACCTGAGTCCTAATATGCTTCTGGCACTATGTCAAACAGGACCTGAGTCCTAACTTGCTTTTGGGCCCTATGTGAAACAGGCCTTGAGTCCTGACATGTTTCAGGCACTATGTGAAATGGTACCTGAGTCCTAACATACTTCAAGCCTTAAGTGGAATAGGACCTCCAGTGCTACATGCTTCAGGACCTATGTGAAATGGGACCTAAGTCCTAACATGCTTGGGCCATATGTGAAACATGACCTGAGTCCTAAAAAGCTTCAGGCCCTATGTGAAACAGGACTTAAGTTCAAACGTGCTTTGGGCCCTATGTGAAACAGGACCTGAGTCCTAACAAGCTTCGGGCCCTATATGAAACAGGACCTGAGTCCTAACAAGCTTCGGGCACTATGTGAAACAGAACCTGAGTCCTAACATGCTTTGGGCACTATGTGAAACAGGACGTGAGTCCTAACATGCTTTTGGCCCTATGTGAAGCAGGACCTGAGTCGAACAAGCTTGAGGCCCTATGAAACAGGACCTGAGTACTAACATGCTTCGGCTACTATGTGAAACAGAACCTGAGTCCTGACAAGCTTTGGGCACAATGTGAAACAGGACCTCAGTCTAAATTTGCATTGGGCCCCAAGTGAAACAGGACCGGAGTCCTAACATACTTCAGGTCCTATGTCAATCAGGACCTGAGTCTTAACATACTTTGGGCCCTCTGTGAAACAGGACATGAGTCCTAACTTGCTTCAGGCCCTATGTGAAACAGGACCTGAGTCCTAACATGCTTCAGACACTATGTGAACAGTAACTGAGTCCTAACATGATTCAGACCCTCGTGAAACAGAATCTGAGTCCTAATATGCTTCTGGCACTATGTCAAACAGGACCTGAGTCCTAACCTTTTGGGCCCTATGTGAAACAGGCCTTGAGTCCTGACATGTTTCAGGCACTATGTGAAATGGTACCTGAGTCCTAACATACTTCAAGCCTTAAGTGGAATAGGACCTCAAGTGCTAACATGCTTCAGGCCCTATGTGAAATGGGACCTAAGTCCTAACATGCTTGAGCCATATGTGAAACATGACCTGAGTCCTAAAAAGCTTCAGGCCGTATGTGAAACAGGACTTAAGTTCAAACATGCTTTGGGCCCTATGAAACAGGACCTGAGTCCTAACAAGCTTGAGGCCCTATGAAACAAAACCTGAGTCCTAACAAGCCTGGGCACTATGTGAAACAGGAACTGAGTCCTAACATGCTTTGGGCACTATGAAACAGGACCTGAGTCCTAACATGCTTTGGGCCCCATGTGAAGCAGGACCTGAGTCCTAACAAGCTTCGGGCCCTATATGAAACAGGACCTGAGTCCTAACATACTTCTGACACTATGTAAAACAGGACCTGAGTCCTAACTTGCTTTTGGGCCCTATGTGAAACAGGCCTTGAGTCCTGACATGTTTCAGGCACTATGTGAAATGGTACCCGAGTCCTAACATACTTCAAGCCTTAAGTGGAATAGGACCTCAGTGCTAACATACTTCAGGCCCTATGTAAAATGGGACCTAAGTCCTAACATGCTTCGGGCCATATGTGAAACATGACCTGAGCCCTAAAAGCTTCCAGGCCCTATGTGAAACAGGACTTGAGTTCTAACATGCTTTGGCCCTATGTGAAACAGGACCTGAGTCCTAACATGCTTCAGGCCCTATGTGAAACAGGACATCAGTCCTAACATGCTTCGGGCACTATGTGAAACAGGACCCGAGTCCTAAAATGTTTTAGGCTCTGTGTGAAAGAGAACCTGAGTCCTGATTTGGTTTGGACCCTATGGGAAACAGGACATGAGTCCTAACATGCTTCAGGCCTTATCTGAAGCAGGACCTGAGTCCTGACATGCTTCATGCACTATGTGAAACTGGACCTCAGTCCTAACATGCTTTGGGCACTATGTAAAACAGGACCCGAGTCCTAACATGTTTCAGGCTCTGAGTGAAAGAAGACCTGAGTCCTAATTTGCTTTGGGCCTATGTAAACAGGACCTTAGTCCTAACAAGCTCAGGCCCTATATAAAACAGGACCTGAGTCCTAACAAGCCTCGGGCACTATGTGAAACAGGACCTGAGTCCTAACATGCTTTGGGCACTAAGTGAAACAGGACGTGAGTCCTAACATGCTTTTGGCCCCAAATGAAGCAGGACCTGAGTCCTAACAAGCTTCAGGCCCTATATGAAACAGGACCTGAGTCCTAACATGCTTTGGGCACTATGTGAAACAGGACCTGAGTCCTAACATGGTTTTGGCCCCATGTGAAGCAGGACCTGAGTCCTAACAAGCTTCGGGCCCTATATGAAACAGGACCTGAGTACTAATGTGTTTCCGGGCACTATGTGAAACAGAACCTGAGTCCTAACATGCTTTGGGCACTATGTGAAACAGGATGTGAGTCCTAACATGCTTTTGGCCCCATGTGAAGTAGGACATGAGTCCTAACATGCCTCGAGCACTATGTGAAACAGGACCTGAGTCCTAACATGCTTCGGCTACTACGTGAAACAGAACCTGAGTCCTGACAAGCTTTGGGCCCAATGTGAAACAGGATCTCAGTCAAAATTTGCATTGGGCCCCAAGTGAAACAGGACCGGAGCCCTAACATACTTCAGGCCCTATGTCAATCAGGACCTGAGTCTTAACATACTTTTGGGCCCTCTGTGAAACAGGACATGAGTCCTAACTTGCTTCAGGCCCTATGTGAAACAGGACCTGAGTCCTAACATGCTTCAGACACTATGTGAAACAGTAACTGAGTCCTAACATGATTCAGGCACTATGTGAAACAGGACCTGAGTCCTAGCTTGCTTTGGGTCTTACGTGAAAGAGTACCTGAGTCCTAACATACTCCAGGCACTATGAGAAACACGACCTGAGTATTAACATGCTTCAGGCTCTATGAGAAACAGGACCTGAGTCCTAACATGCTTCAGGCCCTATGTGAAACAAGACCTGAGTCCTAACATGCTCCAAGCACTATGTGAAACAGGACCTGAGTCCTAACATGCATCAGGCCCTATGAGAAACAGGACCTGAGTCCTAACATGCTTCAGGCCCTATGTGAAACAAGACCTGAGTCCTAACGTGCTTCGGGCACTATGTGAAGCAGGACCTGAGTCCTGACAAGCTTTGGGCAAAATGTGAAACAGGACCTCAGTCTGAATTTGCCTTGGGCCCTATGAGAAACAAGACCGGAGTCCTAACATACTTCAGGCCCTATGTCAAACAGGACCTGAGACTTAACATACTTTGGCCCTCTGTGAAACAGGACCCGAGTCTAACTGCTTTGGACCCTATATGAAACAGGACCTGAGTCCCAACAAGCTTCCAAATGCCTTCAGGCCCCTATGAAACAGGACATCAGTCCTAACATGCTTCGGGCACTATGGAAACAAGACCCAAGTCCTAACATGTTTTAGGCTCTGTGTGAAAGAGAACCTGAGTCCTAATTTGCTTTGGACCCTATGGGAAACAGGACATGAGTCCTAACATGCTTCAGGCCTTATCTGAAGCAGGACCTGAAGTCCTGACATGCTTCAGGCACTATGTGAAACTGGACCTCAGTCCTAACATGCTTTAGGCACTATGTAAAACAGGACCCGAGTCCTAACATGTTTCAGGCTCTGTGTGAAAGAAGACCTGAGTCCTAATTTGCTTTGGGCCCTATGTGAAACAGAACCTGAGTCCTAATATGCTTCTGGCACTATGTCAAACAGGACCTGAGTCCTAACTTGCTTTTGGGCCCTATGTGAAACAGGCCTTGAGTCCTGACATGTTTCAGGCACTATGTGAAATGGTACCTGAGTCCTAACATACTTCAAGCCTTAAGTGGAATAGGACCTCAGTGCTAACATGCTTCAGGCCCTATGTGAAATGGGACCTAAGTCCTAACATGCTTTGGGCCCTATGTGAAACAGGACCTGAGTCCTAACAAGCTTCGGGCCCTATATGAAACAAAACCTGAGTCCTAACAAGCTTCGGGCACTATGTTAAACAGGAACTGAGTCCTAACATGCTTTGGGCACTATGTGAAACAGGACGTGAGCCCTAACATGCATCAGGCCCTATGAGAAACAGGACCTGAGTCCTAACATGCTTCAGGCCCTATGTGAAACAAGACCTGAGTCCTAACGTGCTTCCGGGCACTATGTGAAGCAGGACCTGAGTCCTGACAAGCTTTGGGCATAATGTGAAACAGGACCTCAGTCTGAATTTGCCTTGGGCCCTATGAGAAACAAGACCGGAGTCCTAACATACTTAAGGCCCTATGTCAAACAGGACCTGAGTCTTAACATACTTTGGGCCCTCTGTGAAACAGGACCCGAGTCCTAACTTGCTTTGGACCCTATATGAAACAGGACCTGAGTCCTAACAAGCTCTAATATGCTTCAGGCCCTATGTGAAACAGGACATCAGTCCTAACATGCTTCGGGCACTATGTGAAACAAGACCCAAGTCCTAACATGTTTTAGGCTCTGTGTGTGAAAGAGAACCTGAGTCCTAATTAATTTGCTTTGGACCCTATGGGAAACAGGACATGAGTCCTAACATGCTTCAGGCCTTATCTGAAGCAAGACCTGAGTCATGACATGCTTCAGGCACTATGTGAAACTGGACCTCAGTCCTAACATGCTTTAGGCACTATGTAAAACAGGACCCGAGTCCTAACATGTTTCAGGCTCTGTGTGAAAGAAGACCTGAGTCCTAATTTGCTTTGGGCCCCATGTGAAACAGAACCTAAGTCCTAATATGCTTCTGGCACTATGTCAAACAGGACCTGAGTCCTAACTTGCTTGAGTCCTGACATGTTTCAGGCACTATGTGAAATGGTACCTGAGTCCTAACATACTTCAAGCCTTAAGTGGAATAGGACCTCAGTGCTAACATGCTTCAGGCCCTATGTGAAATGGGACCTAAGTCATAACATGCTTTGGGCCATATGTGAAACATGACCTGAGTCCTAAAAAGCTTCAGGCCGTATGTGAAACAGGACTTAAGTTCAAACATGCTTTGGGCCCTATGTGAAACAGGACCTGAGTCCTAACAAGCTTCGGGCCCTATATGAAACAGGACCTGAGTCCTCACATACTCCGGGCACTATGTGAAACAGGACCTGAGTCCTAGCATGCTTTGGGCACTATGTGAAACAGGACGTGAGCCCTAACATGCTTTGGCTCCATGTGAAGCAGGAGCTGAGTCCAACAAGCTTCGGGCCCTATAGAAACAGGACCTGAGTCCTAATATGCTCGGGCACTATGTGAAACAGGACCTGAGTCCTAACATGCTTTAGGCACTATGTAAAACAGGACCCGAGTCCTAACATGTTTCAGGCTCTGTGTGAAAGAAGACCTGAGTCCTAATTTGCTTTGGGCCCTACGTGAAACAGAACCTGAGTCCTAATATGCTTCTGGCACTATGTCAAACAGGACCTGAGCCCTAACTTGCTTTTGGGCCCTATGTGAAACAGGCCTTGAGTCCTGACATGTTTCAGACACTATGTGAAATGGTAACTGAGTCCTAACATACTTCAAGCCTTAAGTGGAATAGGACCTCAGTGCTAACATGCTTCAGGCCCTATGTGAAATGGGACCTAAGTCCTAACATGCTTCGGGCCATATGTGAAACATGACCTGAGTCCTAAAAAGCTTCAGGCCGTATGTGAAACAGGACTTAAGTTCAAACGTGCTTTGGGCCCTATGTGAAACAGGACCTGAGTCCTAACAAGCTTCGGGCCCTATATGAAACAGAACCTGAGTCCTAACAAGCTTCGGGCACTATGTGAAACAGGAACTGAGTCCTAACATGCTTTGGGCACTATATGAAACAGGACGTGAGTCCTAACATGCTTTTGCCTCCATGTGAAGCAGGACCTGAGTCCTAACAAGCTTCGGGCCCTATATGAAACAGGACCTGAGTCCTAACATGCTTCGGGCACTATGTGAAACAGGACCTGAGTCCTAACATGCTTTGGGCCCCATGTGAAGCAGGACCTGAGTCCTAACAAGCTTCGGGCCCTATATGAAACAGGACCTGAGTCCTAACATACTTCTGACACTATGTAAAACAGGACCTGAGTCCTAACTTGCTTTTGGGCCCTATGTGAAACAGGCCTTGAGTCCTGACATGTTTCAGGCACTATGTGAAATGGTACCCGAGTCCTAACATACTTCAAGCCTTAAGTGGAATAGGACCTCAGTGCTAACATACTTCGGGCCCTATGTAAAATGGGACCTAAGTCCTAACATGCTTCGGGCCATATGTGAAACATGACCTGAGCCCTAAAAAGCTTCAGGCCCTATGTGAAACAGGACTTGAGTTCTAACATGCTTTGGCCCAATGTGAAACAGGACCTGAGTCCTAACAAGCTTCAGGCCCTATATGAAACAGGACCTGAGTCCTAACAACTTCTAATATGCTTCAGGCCCTATGTGAAACAGGACATCAGTCCTAACACGCTTCGAGCACTATGTGAAACAGGACCCGAGTCCTAAAATGTTTTAGGCTCTGTGTGAAAGAGAACCTGAGTCCTGATTTGGTTTGGACCCTATGGGAAACAGGACATGAATCCTAACATGCTTCAGGCCTTATCTGAAGCAGGACCTGAGTCCTGACATGCTTCATGCACTATGTGAAACAGGACCTCAGTCCTAACATGCTTTGGGCACTATGTAAAACAGGACCCGATTCCTAACATGTTTCAGGCTCTGAGTGAAAGAAGACCTGAGTCCTAATTTGCTTTGGGCCCTATGTAAAACAGGACCTTAGTCTAACAAGCTTCGGGCCCTATATAAAACAGGACCTGAGTCCTAACAAGCTTCGGGCACTATGTGAAACAGGACCTGAGTCCTAACATGCTTTGGGCACTACGTGAAACAGGACGTGAGTCCTAACATGCTTTTGGCCCCATATGAGGCAGGACCTGAGTCCTAACAAGCTTCGGGCCCTATATGAAACAGGACCTGAGTCCTAACATGCTTTGGGCACTATGTGAAACAGGACCTGAGTCCTAACATGCTTTTGGCCCCATGTGAAGCAGGACCTGAGTCCTAACAAGCTTCGGGCCCTATATGAAACAGGACCTGAGTACTAATGTGTTTCGGGCACTATGTGAAACAGAACCTGAGTCCTAACATGCTTTGGGCACTATGTGAAACAGGATGTGAGTCCTAACATGCTTTTGGCCCCATGTGAAGTAGGACATGAGTTCTAACATGCCTCGAGCACTATGTGAAACAGGACCTGAGTCCTAACATGCTTCGGCTACTACGTGAAACAGAACCTGAGTCCTGACAAGCTTTGGGCCCAATGTGAAACAGGATCTCAGTCAAAATTTGCATTGGGCCCCAAGTGAAACAGGACCGGAGCCCTAACATACTTCAGGCTCCTATGTCAATCAGGACCTGAGTCTTAACATACTTTGGGCCTCTGTGAAACAGGACATGAGTCCTAACTTGCTTCAGGCCCTATGTGAAACAGGACCTGAGTCCAACATGCTTCAGACACTATGTGAAACAGTAACTGAGTCCTAACATGATTCAGGCACTATGTGAAACAGGACCTGAGTCCTAGCTTGCTTTGGGTCTTACGTGAAAGAGTACCTGAGTCCTAACATACTCCAGGCACTATGAGAAACACGACCTGAGTATTAACATGCTTCAGGCCCTATGAGAAACAGGACCTGAGTCCTAACATGCTTCAGGCCTATGTGAAACAAGACCTGAGTCCCAACATGCTCCAAGCACTATGTGAAACAGGACCTGAGTCCTAACATGCATCAGGCCCTATGAGAAACAGGACCTGAGTCCTAACATGCTTCAGGCCCTATGTGAAACAAGACCTGAGTCCTAACGTGCTTCGGGCACTATGTGAAGCAGGACCTGAGTCCTGACAAGCTTTGGGCAAAATGTGAAACAGGACCTCAGTCTGAATTTGCCTTGGGCCCTATGAGAAACAAGACCGGAGTCCTAACATACTTCAGGCCCTATGTCAAACAGGACCTGAGACTTAACATACTTTGGGCCCTCTGTGAAACAGGACCCGAGTCCTAACTTGCTTTGGACCCTATATGTGTAACCCCTAGCTGGCGCTATCCCAGGGGCTACTACCCCTGCCTGATTTGCCACTAACAGGTTGAGGGGCCTGGATCCAATGGCGGGTGCCTCCACCCAGAGGTCAGGGTTTGCAATAGTTAAACTAACTTGGTCACAGCCCTCTGGGACACTGCAACCCCCCTTTCTTCCCACTAGTGGCCCACACAATATATCAGAATTACCTTCACAGTATACACTTACCCCAAGGTCTGGTTCCGGCACTGGGACCTCCTGTGAAATGAGATACAGTGCAACAATCACAGTACAGTACTTTAACATAGACAAATACCTCAGGCAGTATAACTTTGCTGAAACAAGCAGCTCTGATTTATTTAGGGGATATAACAAGGACAGGGAAATCAGGTTAATTAGCTTATCACTTTAATAATCTACCTATGGCTCTGTGCACAGGCCTATCCCTATCAGTTACTGTCCCTGGGTACCCAAGCCCTAGTGGCTAGTCCAAACCGTGGCAGCTGGTAGGGCCCTTTCACACAGAGAAAAGGAGAATTAAACAGTCAGCAGTACAGTAATTCCATTTGGATTTAATGTGGCAATTCAACAGGGAGCGACCCTGAATTAGTACTCACGACCTCCAAATAAGATAGGGTCCTTCAATGTCAGCAGGGCTCACTTGAGGTGCACAAAACTCTTCACACATCCATATAAAAGAAAGCACTATACCAGGCAGGCTGCATCTGTATCCCGATCGCAATTACTGCACAATACCCGGGAGAACACACAGCAGATTCAGTTTCTGACAGACCGAGTGTAATTTTCAGCAATTCCTCCAGTCTTCTACAGGGTGAGCCTGGTTTCTACTCTTCAGAGATCCTTTGATTCTTTTCACAGGACGGATTCAGTCCTAACAAGTTGCAGACCGGAACTCTGGGCCTTACACACGTTTTTTGACTAAAACTGCACACTGAAAAAGCACAGGGCTCCTTCCTTCTTCACTGCCAAAGCTCAACTGAAACTCCAACCGACAAAAACCGGGCACTTCCTTTGAGTTCCTCCCAGTTCTTGACTGGATTGGCTGTCACTCACAATAGACTGCTGCTGTTGGTCCAAAAGGCACTGAAGTCAAACTACATCTCCCAGAGTCACTGCCCATACAATCCTCTTGTGGCTGGCTCAGATTATGAGTCCAAGTTCTGATTCGTCCAAGGCACCATTTTAGAGCTAGCTTACCCACACTGATTGGTCCAGTTCAGCAGTTCAAAACTAGAATGGGAACTAGCAGACACAGTTCTGACTGCAAAGAAAGCAGGTTAGACAAACTGTAATTTCATTATTACTCTAAATAATTTCTGGCAAACAGTTACATCTGTCAGATAGGTTCCCTTTGCACTCCTAGTGACTGCAAAATGAAGTGAATTGGCAGCAGCTTGAGTGGTACTCAATCAAAGAAACACACAGTCCCCATACAAACTAATTATGTCTGCAAGCAGACAGCTCTTAAAGAGACAGTACCAGAGGTTCTAAAACACTCACTGATAAATGGCTTAAATGCCAAACACCATTCAGGCTTGGAGCATTCAAGCAAGCTCCTGAAGTCTTTGGGAACCCCATTTGCAGGGGGTTACACCCTTCCTGGTTTGGGAAAGCTTGACGTCCGGGCCAAGCAAGTACCCCATAAGTTTCAACTGCAACCATATACATTTGCATTAGGCTCAGCATATGTAATCATCAGTCAATATATCATTTTACCAAGAACACATTTCTAAACATTGCAGCACGTCACTTTACACAGTATTACATACACATTGTACCATAACTCAAGTTATTACCTCTTGTACATGAAACCTGAAGAGAGGGCCCTTCCCTATCAGTTACCTTAGGGCTGGATGGGGCAAGGGCACCATACTTAGAGAGGGCAACACAAGTAACTTGGAGTTAGCACTGACGCCTCAGTTTGGGCAATGAGCTCGGGGACACATACACTCCTTTATGGACAACATTGAGAGGCAAATCCACAGGCCTCCCAAGTGAATCATAACTGAGGTGCACCACAGGCTTTACAGCTCGACCAGTCTTTCTAGGGGAACTGTTATAGTCTCTGCACTCTGAGCCTCATTTTCAGCATTGTCCTCACTTGTCAGGGAGTCTCCATGGGGGTAGAGAGGCTAGAACTTGGGGCACTTTCAGCTCCAGGAGTTACAGTTTCTGAGTCCACAACATTTGGCTCGCATGGAGAGCTTTCGGACACTGGCAGTGGACTGTCAGGGCACTCAAAATACTCTTCTTGTTCGGTGTATCACCAGTCTGCCCCAATCTATCATTTTCCTCCTGAAGCTCAAACAGTTCAACCATGCACAATGATTCCATTTCATCTGATCTGATGCTTTGCACTTCACTTTCTGGGAGCATTGGCTCAGGGATGAAGCTGGGGGCTTAGACAGTCCAGAAGGCCCAGCTTCATCTCCAATATTGACTAGGGATTGCCCGAAACAATTGACTCAGTTCGTAGAGGATAGTATTCAAAGTCACTCTCACTTTCTTCCGATATGGACTGACAGTCATGCTCAACTGGGACTTGTGGAGGGAACACTTAACTTTGCTTCTGTAGGTGCAGACTTTCTTGATCTTTTCTTAGCAGCAGCTCTAGTCACTGGTCCAGAGGGGCATCTTCTAGGGGCTCAGACTCAATTAAGATTTGTCCAATGGGCAGTAAATGATTTCTATGCATTGTTTTTACATCTTTTGAATTATTCTCAGGCCTTACTTTGTACACTGGCAGATCATCTAGTTTGCCCACTACAATGTGAGGGAGATGGTACCATCTGTCAGCAATCTTGTGCTTGCCATGCAGTCCCAGATTTCTTAGCAATACCCGATCTCCTCCTGGAGTTCCTGTGCTTTCACCTTTTATCATACCTTTCTTTGTTGGCCAGATTTCTTTTGGCAGCCATGGTTTGAGCCAGTTAGTGCATGAGTTAGCTGGGCTTTTAACTTTGCACATACTGTAAATAGTTGTCAGCTTGAACCCCATCAGGAGAGACCCCAAAACACACATCTACTGGTAGTCGAGCTTTCTTCCAAACATCAGGCGGTAGGGGAGAATCCAGTGGCATCACTTTTGGTGCAGTTATAAGCATGTACCAGGGTGCTAATTTGTTGGCTCCATCTAGGCTTGTCCTTTGGGTGCAGGGTGCCTAGCATATCTAGCAAAGTGCGGTTGAAACGTTCAGGCTGTGGGTCCCCTGGGGTGGTAAGGAGTGGTTCTGGACTTCGCACTCCCCACAGAGAAAGCATCTCTTTGATCAGACGACTCTCAAAGTCTCTCCCTTGATCAGAATGGATTCTTTGTGGAGCCCCATAGTGAACAAAAAGTTTTCTACAAGTACTTTGGCCACAGTGGATGCTTTCTGGTCTTTGGTGGGGAAAGCTTGGGCATATCTCTGAAATGGTCAGTGACCACCAGCACATTACTGATATTTCTTGATCTGACTCCAAACTCAGAAAATCAATACAGACCAGCTCCATGGGTGCACTGGTGGTGATGTTAATAAGGGGCAGCCCTGGGGCAAAGCTTTCCTCTGTAAGCAGCACTACAAGTTCGAATGTGTTGCTCCACATCAGCCCCCATCTTAGGCCAATAGAATCTGGATCTCACCAAGTCAAGTGTTCTGTCTATACCAAGGTGCCCCATGTGTTGTGCAAGGACCTCAGTACTGAGTCTCGAAAGGCAGTGGGCAGCACTAGTTGTTGTTTGTCCACTTGTCCCCTGTCTACTGTTTCTCTGTATAACAGTTTATTGATCAGTTTCAACTTAGGACCTTCTTTGTATAACAGTGCAGTTCTCAAATCAGTGGAGCGTAATTTGGACACATCTTTTCCTGCATAGAGGGCTTCTAAAGCTGCTTTGATCATGGATCTGGGATTGAGCCCTCGAATACTGTCATTGTCCAGCTGAGGCAGTGCACCAATGTCATTGCAGGCAGTGGCAATAAGCAGCAGGGTATGCAATTCTCAGAGGCTCCCAAGCAATCCACCATGCAGTCCACTGCGTCGTGGGACATTTGTTCCTCCCCGTCAAACTTCCGGCAGAGCCCGAATGTCAGGTTCTGCCAATCGGACCCAATCATTCTGGGGAACAGGCCTCGGGAGAGAGCATCAGCATCTATGTGGTTCAGACCTGCTCGGTATTCGAGAGCATAGTCATATGTAGATAGCAGAAAGCCACCTATGGCCAGTGGCATCCAACTTAGCTGAGGTCTGCACATAGGTCAAAGGATTATTGTCAGTTTTACTAGTATTTTAGCCCCATACAAGTACTCATGGAATTGGTCAACAATAGCCCACTTCAAAGCTAGGAACTCTAACTTATGTACAGGATAGTTCTTTTCGGATGGGGTCAGGCTTCTACTGGCAAAGGCCACTGGTCTCAGGCCATTCTCGTCTCTTGGTACAACACAGCCCCAACCCTTGCAAGCTAGCATTAGTGTGCAGGACGAAGGTTTTCTTGGATCGGCATAGGCCAGCACTGGAGCATGGGTAAGTTGATATATGATCTCATGAAAAGCAGTCTCACAATCAGGAGTCCAGCGGCCCCAAATACTTCACCGGATGAAAATACACTCTTTCAGTCTTGAGGACGCTGACTTTGGTATTTTTTGTGGTTGGGGATACCCTTGAGTAAGGTTAAGTAAAGGGCGGATCACTCTTGAATAGTCCTTGATGAAGCGCCGATAATAACCACAGAATCCCAGGAATCTTTGCAGTTCTTTTAGATTTTTGGGCTGTGGCCAGGTGGTCAAGGCCTCAACTTTACTTGGTCGGTCTCTATTCCTCGTGGATACTATGTGTCCCACATACTTTACTGATGTTTGAAAGAATTGACACTTATCAATGGACAGTTTAAGGCCAAAGTCCCTCCAGTCGGTCCAATACCTTAAATAATCTGCTCTCATGTTCCTCCAGTGAGCTGCCAAACACAATAACATCATCTAGGTATACCAGGCACTCTAGTAAGTTCATGTCCCCACTGCACGCTCCATCAATCGCTGAAAAGTGGCTGGGGCACCTGAAATCCTTTGAGGCATCCTCATGAATTCATAGAAGCCAAGCGGACAGATAAAGGCCGCCTTCTCACGGTCCTCTGGGGCCATCGGGATCTGGTAGTACCCACTGCGGGAGATCCAGCACAGAGAACCACTTGCTCCCGCTTAGGCAGTCCAAAGCATCCTGAATGCGGGCATTGTGTACTGATCAGGGATAGTCCCCGGTTTAAGGTGCGTATAATCCACACACATCCTTACTGTTCCATTCTTTTTCCTCACTACCACAATGGGGAAGCATAAGGGCTTCTGGATTCTTGTATTACACCAGCAGCTAACATCTCTTGCAGATGCGTCTCACATCATCTATGTCAGCAGGTGCCAGGCGTCGAGACCTCTCAGAAATGGTCTTCGTCATGCAGCCGGATATTGTGCTCAGCCCTTGCACGCATCCTACATCCCATTCCTTTAAAGAAAACACCTGGTCTCTCTGGGCAAGCTTCTCACTGATCCTCACTTTCCATTCAGCTGGCAGAGTGAGCCAAATCAAACAAGTCAGGCGTTACTCTGTCATTCTTCCTTGAACTCTTGCTGCTGGGTAGCACTGCAGTGTTCGCACAATGCACATTAGCCAGGATGCAACCTCTGTTTACTCGAATGTCTCTTTCAGACACATTATGAACTTGGACCATTACCCTTCTGGCATAAGCATGGGCTCTAGCGGGCAAAATACTAGGCTTGACCAGCAGTCCCTCTGGCAATTTTCCATCGCCTGGTGCATCCAACATTAATATTTTATTCTTAACATCCTTTCTGATATGGACCTCTCCTGTAAGGTACACTGGGCATTTGGCGCCAGGATCAGAGACTCAGGATCCTTCTTCCATACAATTCCGACCGGTTCCTCTGGTTCTGTTTTTCAGCATCTCTGTGCCTCATAGGCCTTCTTAATTAAAGCCGAACTCTTAAAGCTCTACTAGTCTTTGACCCCTGTTTTTCATAACACAACTGTGCCAGCCTTCCGAACATATGGCATTTGTTCCAATCAACAAAGGGACACCATCATACAGTCCAGTGGGGGGACACACTAAGGCTAGGGTCTCTACTTGTTCGGCCACTCCAGCCACGGAGGTGGGGAAAGACAGCCAAATTCGATATACCCGAATAGGGGTAGGCCTTCTCATCTAACCCCATACATGCAGTCCTTCTAATGGTTGTAAGGTGCACTGACAAATGCTTCTGATACCAATCCTGGAACATAATTGTCACTTGGAGCCACTGTCTAATACAGCTCTTGTAGACACTCCATTCACCTTTACAGTGGTCTCCATGGAGGACCCACTATTCTGGACCAGTCTGGAGAGGCGGTAGTGGGGGCCTGGGCAACTGACCTTGCCACAAAAGGACGTGAATTAGCATTTTTGGTGCCCTCACTGGGATCATGTCGTGCACCTCTTAACCACTGATTTCTTCTCCGAAGCCTCCTTGTAGCCTATATGCAACTTTGTCAGTGTCTTTGGGGACTGGCACTCCTTTTCATGTGCCCATCTTTCCCACAATTATAGCAAAACATACTTTCTGGAGTTTGAGCTGGCCGAGGCGCCACTGGGAGCCAGGTGGGGTATTACTAACTGGAAACTGGGTGCCATCTCTGTCTGCGGCGTGATAAGCATTTGGAGACATCTCGTCAGTTTCTCCACTTCATGGTCAAGGAATTGAGTTTGGAGCTGTTATCAGCAGGAGATACATGGTGGGTACCCCACCCCATAGCAGATGCAGTCGGATATAGGTCAGGGCACTGCAGTTCATGCTGGCCTTCATAAAGGGACTGTTTTTGAATTCCCGGATCTCTCTCAACAGTTCGCCCCATTGTGGCATATCTTTTCCTTGTCAGAGCACTCATTGACTGTCAACCTCTGCCCCTGAACTTCACTTGATGGGTCACCCTCAGTCACTCGGTCGTAGCCACAGCTGTTGGTGCGGTACCTCCCGGGTCGCCTTTTCTCAACTCCTCGAATTTCTCTCATTAACTCATCATAGGAGGGTGGGAGTTCCAGTCGATTTGCCAGGCGGTAACTGAAGCAACAGCAGTTCTGAGAAGGGGCAGACTTAAGATTCTGTCCAGTCTGGTTCGGTCCAGTTCAATCGCTGGCAAACTACCCTTTCTGAGGCATTCTTGCAACAATTTTTCCAGCCGAGACATACACAGACAACAACTCCCCTTGGTACTGTTGTGCATTTCTTACTCTCCACCATAGGTCCTCATCAGAATCTGGGCCCCATACACATTCTCCAAGGCCTCAAGATAGGCCTGTGCAGTCGCCTAGGGTTACTGGCCTGCTTAGCACGGATGGTAGCCAGGGCAGGACCTCGGAGGCTCTCACTAACCTCTTCGCTTTCGCCTCGAGCATTGCCATTCCTAGCACTTGGGGGCAACATAGTTCATCCAGGTCTCCCAGTCATCCTCCCCTTGGGGGTGGGAGAGTGCCAGAGAAAATCCTCAACCTTGGTAAGAGTCGTGACTAATGGCAGGTGCAGAAATAGGTCTGCATTGGTTCAGCCACCATTACGGGCACTGGAGCAGGAGAGGGTGTTGGGGAGGAACACCCCAGGTGGCAAGAATAGTTTCTTCAAGTCCTCCACAGTTTCCCTCTCCCAGCAACCATTCAGCAAATTTCTCCTCAAAAGTTTCCAGATAGTGGTGGGGCTGATTCCCCAGGTCTTTACTGTCATAGTTATCACTCTCCAAGCAGTGAGGGCTCCCTCTGGGGTAATGGTCTGTGGCACTTTGGAGCTATCTATGGGATCCTTAAACTCTACTAGGGCCAGGAAAGTGTGGGTGAGCAGATTAGCATGCCGACCCACCACCACAGGGTTTTGTAAACCTTCCACCTTGGAAAGTGCTCCCTGCACAGTGTCCGTATGATACCCAGGGGATGTCCAGGATAAGCATAGCATTTTGGGGTCGATCTCCTCCCCAGTACACCACTCCACCAGCCGGTGCACAGCCACTTCTGTCGGGTACCCATTTTTCTTAACAGTGGTTCAGTAAATATGGCCACTAGAGGACACACAATCCCAGCGGTGAGCCTCCAAGATGTAACCCTAGCTGGCGCTATCCCAGGGGCTACTACCCCTGCCTGATTTGCCACTAACAGGTTGAGGGGCCTGGATCCAATGGCGGGTGCCTCCACCCAGAGGTCAGGGTTTGCAATCAGTTAACTAACTTGGTCACAGCCCTCTGGGACACTGCAACCCCTTTCTTCCCACTAGTGGCCCACACAATATATCAGAATTACCTTCACAGTATACACTTACCCCAGGTCTGGTTCCGCACTGGGACCTCCTGTGAAATGAGATACAGTGCAACAATCACAGTACAGTACTTTAACATAGACAAATACCTCAGGCAGTATAACTTTGCTGAAACAAGCAGCTCTGATTTATTTAGGGGATATAACAAGGACAGGAAATCAGGTTAATTAGCTTATCACTTTAATAATCTATCTATGGCTCTGTGCACAGGCCTATCCCTATCAGTTACTGTCCCTGGTACCCAAGCCCTAGTGGCTAGTCCAAACCGTGGCAGCTGGTAGGGCCCTTTCACACAGAGAAAAGGAGAATTAAACAGTCAGCAGTACAGTAATTCCATTTGGATTTAATGTGCAATTCAACGGGAGCGACCCTGAATTAGTACTCACGACCTCCAAATAAGATAGGGTCCTTCAATGTCAGCAGGGCTCACTTGAGGTGCACAAACCTCTTCACACATCCATATAAAAGAAAGCACTATACCAGGCAGGCTGCATCTGTATCCCGATCGCAATTACTGCACAATACCGGGAGAACACACAGCAGATTCAGTTTCTGACAGACCGAGTGTAATTTTCAGCAATTCCTCCAGTCTTCTACAGGGTGAGCCTGGTTTCTACTCTTCAGAGATCCTTTGATTCTTTCACAGGACGATTCAGTCCTAACAAGTTGCAGACCGAACTCTGGGCCTTACACACGTTTTTGACTAAAACTGCACACTGAAAAGCACAGGGCTCCTTCCTTCTTCACTGCCAAAGCTCAACTGAAACTCCAACCGACAAAAACCGGCACTTCCTTTGAGTTCCTCCCAGTTCTTGACTGGATTGGCTGTCACTCACAATAGACTGCTGCTGTTGGTCCAAAAGGCACTGAAGTCCAAACTACATCTCCCAGAGTCACTGCCCATACAATCCTCTTGTGGCTGGCTCAGATTATGAGTCAAGTTCTGATTCGTCCAAGGCACCATTTAGAGCTAGCTTACCCACACTGATTGGTCCAGTTCAGCAGTTCAAAACTAGAATGGGGAACTAGCAGACACAGTTCTGACTGCAAAAAAGCAGGTTAGACAAACTGTAATTTCATTATTACTCTAAATAATTTCTGGCAAACAGTTACATCTGTCAGATAGGTTCCCTTTGCACTCCTAGTGACTGCAAAATGAAGTGAATTGGCAGCAGCTTGAGTGGTACTCAATCAAAGAAACACACAGTCCCCCATACAAACTAATTATGTCTGCAAGCAGACAGCTCTTAAAGAGACAGTACCAGAGGTTCTAAAAACACTCACTGATAAATGGCTTAAATGCCAAACACCATTCAGGCTTGGAGCATTCAAGCAAGCTCCTGGAAGTCTTTTGGGAACCCCCATTTGCAGGGGGGTTACATATGAAACAGGACCTGAGTCCTAACAAGCTCTAATATGCTTCAGGCCCTATGTGAAACAGGACATCAGTCCTAACATGCTTCGGGCACTATGTGAAACAAGACCCAAGTCCTAACATGTTTTAGGCTCTGTGTGAAAGAGAACCTGAGTCCTAATTTGCTTTGGACCCTATGGGAAACAGGACATGAGTCCTAACATGCTTCAGGCCTTATCTGAAGCAGGACCTGAGTCCTGACATGCTTCAGGCACTATGTGAAACTGGACCTCAGTCCTAACATGCTTTAGGCACTATGTAAAACAGGACCCGAGTCCTAACATGTTTCAGGCTCTGTGTGAAAGAAGACCTGAGTCCTAATTTGCTTTGGGCCCTATGTGAAACAGAACCTGAGTCCTAATATGCTTCTGGCACTATGTCAAACAGGACCTGAGTCCTAACTTGCTTTTGGGCCCTATGTGAAACAGGCCTTGAGTCCTGACATGTTTCAGGCACTATGTGAAATGGTACCTGAGTCCTAACATACTTCAAGCCTTAAGTGGAATAGGACCTCAGTGCTAACATGCTTCAGGCCCTATGTGAAATGGGACCTAAGTCCTAACATGCTTTGGGCCCTATGTGAAACAGGACCTGAGTCCTAACAAGCTTGGGCCCTATGAAACAAAACCTGAGTCCTAACAAGCTCGGGCACTATGTTAAACAGGAACTGAGTCCTAACATGCTTTGGGCACTATGTAAACAGGACGTGAGCCCTAACATGCATCAGGCCCTATGAGAAACAGGACCTGAGTCCTAACATGCTTCAGGCCCTATGTGAAACAAGACCTGAGTCCTAACGTGCTTCGGGCACTATGTGAAGCAGGACCTGAGTCCTGACAAGCTTTGGGCATAATGTGAAACAGGACCTCAGTCTGAATTTGCCTTGGGCCCTATGAGAAACAAGACCGGAGTCCTAACATACTTAAGGCCCTATGTCAAACAGGACCTGAGTCTTAACATACTTTGGGCCCTCTGTGAAACAGGACCCGAGTCCTAACTTGCTTTGGACCCTATATGAAACAGGACCTGAGTCCTAACAAGCTCTAATATGCTTCAGGCCCTATGTGAAACAGGACATCAGTCCTAACATGCTTCGGGCACTATGTGAAACAAGACCCAAGTCCTAAAATGTTTTAGGCTCTGTGTGAAAGAGAACCTGAGTCCTAATTAATTTGCTTTGGACCCTATGGGAAACAGGACATGAGTCCTAACATGCTTCAGGCCTTATCTGAAGCAGGACCTGAGTCATGACATGCTTCAGGCACTATGTGAAACTGGACCTCAGTCCTAACATGCTTTAGGCACTATGTAAAACAGGACCCGAGTCCTAACATGTTTCAGGCTCTGTGTGAAAGAAGACCTGAGTCCTAATTTGCTTTGGGCCCTATGTGAAACAGAACCTAAGTCCTAATATGCTTCTGGCACTATGTCAAACAGGACCTGAGTCCTAACTTGCTTTTGGGCCCTATGTGAAACAGGCCTTGAGTCCTGACATGTTTCAGGCACTATGTGAAATGGTACCTGAGTCCTAACATACTTCAAGCCTTAAGTGGAATAGGACCTCAGTGCTAACATGCTTCAGGCCCTATGTGAAATAGGACCTAAGTCATAACATGCTTTGGGCCATATGTGAAACATGACCTGAGTCCTAAAAAGCTTCAGGCAGTATGTGAAACAGGACTTAAGTTCAAACATGCTTTGGGCCCTATGTGAAACAGGACCTGAGTCCTAACAAGCTTTGGGCCCCATATGAAACAGGACCTGAGTCCTAACAAGCTTCGGGCAGTATGTGAAACAGGACCTGAGTCCTAACATGCTTTGGGCACTATGTGAAACAGGACGTGAGCCCTAACATGCTTTTGGCTCCATGTGAAGCAGGAGCTGAGTCCTAACAAGCTTCGGGCCCTATATGAAACAGGACCTGAGTCCTAACATGCTTCGGGCACTATGTGAAACAGGACCTGAGTCCTAACATGCTTTAGGCACTATGTAAAACAGGACCCGAGTCCTAACATGTTTCAGGCTCTGTGTGAAAGAAGACCTGAGTCCTAATTTGCTTTGGGCCCTACGTGAAACAGAACCTGAGTCCTAATATGCTTCTGGCACTATGTCAAACAGGACCTGAGCCTAACTTGCTTTTGGGCCCTATGTGAAACAGGCCTTGAGTCCTGACATGTTTCAGGCACTATGTGAAATGGTACCTGAGTCCTAACATACTTCAAGCCTTAAGTGGAATAGGACCTCAGTGCTAACATGCTTCAGGCCCTATGTGAAATGGGACCTAAGTCCTAACATGCTTGAGCCATATGTGAAACATGACCTGAGTCCTAAAAGCTTCCAGGCCGTATGTGAAACAGGACTTAAGTTCAAGCGTGCTTTGGGCCCTATGTGAAACAGGACCTGAGTCCTAACAAGCTTTGGGCCCTATATGAAACAGGACCTGAGTCCTAACAAGCTTCGGGCACTATGTGAAACAGAACCTGAGTCCTAACATGCTTTGGGCACTATGTGAAACAGGACGTGAGTCCTAACATGCTTTTGGCCCCATGTGAAGCAGGACCTGAGTCCTAACAAGCTTCGGGCCCTATATGAAACAGGACCTGAGTACTAACATGCTTCGGCTACTATGTGAAACAGAACCTGAGTCCTGACAAGCTTTGGGCACAATGTGAAACAGGACCTCAGTCTAAATTTGCATTGGGCCCCAAGTGAAACAGGACCGGAGCCCTAACATACTTCAGGTCCTATGTCAATCAGGACCTGAGTCTTAACATACTTTGGGCCCTCTGTGAAACAGGACATGAGTCCTAACTTGCTTCAGGCCCTATGTGAAACAGGACCTGAGTCCTAACATGCTTCAGACACTATGTGAAACAGTAACTGAGTCCTAACATGATTCAGACCCTACGTGAAACAGAACCTGAGTCCTAATATGCTTCTGGCAATATGTCAAACAGGACCTGAGTCCTAACTTGCTTTTGGGCCCTATGTGAAACAGGCCTTGAGTCCTGACATGTTTCAGGCACTATGTGAAATGGTACCTGAGTCCTAACATACTTCAAGCCTTAAGTGGAATAGGACCTCAGTGCTAACATGCTTCAGGCCCTATGTGAAATGTTTCCTAAGTCCTAACATGCTTCGGGCCATATGTGAAACATGACCTGAGTCCTAAAAAGCTTCAGGCCCTATGTGAAACAGGACTTAAGTTCAAACATGCTTTGGGCCCTATGTGAAACAGGACCTGAGTCCTAACAAGCTTCGGGCCCTATATGAAACAGGACCTGAGTCCTAACAAGCTTCGGGCACTATGTGAAACAGGACCTGAGTCCTAACATGCTTTGGGCACTATGTGAAACAGGACGTGAGTCCTAACATGCTTTTGGCCCCATGTGAAGCAGGACCTGAGTCCTAACAAGCTTCGGGCCCTATATGACACAGGACCTGAGTTCTAACATGCTTCGGGCACTATGTGAAACAGGACCTGAGTTCTAACATGCTTTTGGCCCCATGTGAAGCAGGACCTGAGTCCTAACAAGCTTCGGGCACTATGTGAAACAGGACCTGAGTCCTAACATGCTTTGGGCACTATGTGAAACAGGACGTGAGTCCTAACATGCTTTTGGCTCCATGTGAAGCAGGACCTGAGTCCTGACAAGCTTCAGACCCAATATGAAACAGGACCTGAGTCCTAACATGCTTCGGGCACTATGTGAAACAGAACCTGAGTCCTAACATGCTCTTGGCCCCATGTGAAGCAGCACCTGAGTCCTAACAAGCTTCGGGCCCTATATGAAACAGGACCTGAGTCCTAACATGCTTCTGACATTATGTAAAACAGGACCTGAGTCCTAACTTGCCTTTGGGCCCTATGTGAAACAGGCCTTGAGTCCTGACATGTTTCAGGTGCTATGTGAAATGGTATCCGAGTCCTAACATACTTCAAGCCTTAAGTGGAATAGGACCTCAGTGCTAACATGCTTCAGGCCCTATGTAAAATGGGACCTAAGTCCTAACATGCTTCGGGCCATATGTGAAACATGACCTGAGTCCTAAAAAGCTTCAGGCCCTATGTGAAACAGGACTTGAGTTCTAACATGATTTGGGCCCTATGTGAAACAGGACCCGAGTCCTAACAAGCTTCAGACCCTATATGAAACAGGACCTGAGTCCTAACAAGTTCTAATATGCTTCAGGCCCTATGTGAAACAGGACATCAGTCCTAACATGCTTCGGGCACTATGTGAAACAGGACCCGAGTCCTAACATGTTTTAGGCTCTGTGTGAAAGAGAACCTGAGTCCTAATTTGCTTTGGGCCCTATGGGAAACAGGACATGAGTCATAACATGCTTCAGGCCTTATCTGAAGCAGGACCTGAGTCCTGACATGCTTCAGGCACTATGTGAAACAGGACCTCAGTCCTAACATGCTTTGGGCACTATGTAAAACAGGACCCGAGTCCTAACATGTTTCAGGCTCTGTGTGAAGGAAGACCTGAGTCCTAATTTGCTTTGGGCCCTATGTGAAACAGAACATGAGTCCTAATATGCTTCTGGCACTATGTAAAACAGGACCTGAGTCCTAACTTGCTTTTGGGCCCTATGTGAAACAGGCCTTGAGTCCTGACATGTTTCAGGCACTATGTGAAATGGTACCCGAGTCCTAACATAGTTCAAGCCTTAAGTGGAATAGGACCTCAGTGCGAACATGCTTCAGGCCCTATGTGAAATGGGACCTAAGTCCTAACATGCTTCGGGCCATATGTGAAATATGACCTGAGTCCTAAAAAGCTTCAGGCCCTATGTGAAACAGGACTTGAGTTCAAAAATGCTTTTGGCCCAATGTGAAGCATGACCTGAGTCCTAACAAGCTTCGGGCCCTATATGAAACAGGTCCTGAGTCCTAACATGCTTTGGGCACTATGTGAAACAGGACCTGAGTCCTAACATGCTTTTGGCCCCATGTGAAGCAGGACCTGAGTCCTAACAAGCTTCGGGCCCTATATGAAACAGGACCTGAGTCCTAACATGCTTTGGGCACTATGTTAAACAGGACGTGAGTCCTAACATGCTTTGGGCACTATGTGAAACAGGATGTGAGTCCTAACATGCTTTTGGCCCCATGAGAAGCAGGACCTGAGTCCTAACAAGCTTCGGGCCCTATATGAAATGGGACCTGAGTCCTAATATGCTTCGGGCACTATGGGAAACAGGACCTGAGTCCTAACATGCTTTTGGCCCCATGTGAAGCAGGACCTGAGTCCTAACAAGCTTCGGGCCCTATGTGAAACAGGACCTGAGTCCTAACATGCTTTAGCCACTATGTGAAACAGGTCGTGAGTCCTAACAAGCTTTTGGCTCCATGTGAAGCAGGACCTGAGTCCTGACAAGCTTCAGACCCTATATGAAACAGGGCCTGAGTCCTAACATGCTTGGACTATGTGAAACAGGACCTAAGTCCTAACATGCTTCAGGCCCTATGTGAAACAAGACCTGAGTCCTAACGTGCTTCGGGCACTATGTGAAGCAGGACCTGAGTCCAGACAAGCTTTGGGCCCAATGTGAAACAGGACCTCAGTCTGAATTTGCCTTGGGCCCTATGTGAAACAGGACCGGAGTCCTAACATACTTCAGGCCATATGTCAATCAGGACCTGAGTCTTAACATACTTTGGGCCCTCTGTGAAACAGGACCCAAGTCCTAACTTGCTTTGGACCCTACATGAAACAGGACCTGAGTCCTAACAAGTTCTAATATGCTTCAGGCCCTATGTGAAGCAGGACATCAGTCCTAACATGCTTCGGGCACTATGTGAAACAGGACCCAAGTCCTAACATGTTTTAGGCTCTGTGTGAAAGAGAACCTGAGTCCTAATTTGCTTTGGACCCTATGTGAAATAGGACATGAGTCCTAACATGCATCAGGCCTTATCTGAAGCAGGACCTGAGTCCTGACATGCTTCAGGCACTATGTGAAACTGGACCTCAGTCCTAACATGCTTTAGGCACTACGTAAAACAGGACCCGAGTCCTAACATGTTTCAGGCTCTGTGTGAAAGAAGACCTGAGTTCTAATTTGATTTGGGCCCTATGTGAAACAGAACCTGAGTCCTAATATGCTTTTGGCACTACGTCAAACAGGACCTGAGTCCTAACTATCTTTTGGGCCCTATGTGAAACAGGCCTTGAGTCCTGACATGTTTCAGGCACTATGTGAAATGGTACCTGAGTCCTAACATACTTCAAGCCTTAAGTGGAATAGGAGCTCAGTGCTAACATGCTTCAGGCCCTATGTGAAATGGGACCTAAGTCCTAACATGCTTCGGGCCATATGTGAAACATGACCTGAGTCCTAAAAAGCTTCAGGCCCTATGTGAAACAGGACTTAAGTTCAAACGTGCTTTGGGCCCTATGTGAAACAGGACCTGAGTCCTAACAAGCTTCGGGCCCTATATGAAACAGGACCTGAGTCCTAACAAGCTTCGGGCACTATGTGAAACAGGACCTGAGTCCTAACATGCTTTGGGCACTATGTGAAACAGGACGTGAGTCCTAACATGCTTTTGGCCCCATGTGAAGCAGGACTTGAGTCCTAACAAGCTTCGGGCCCTATATGAAACAGGACCTGAGTCCTAACATGCTTCGGGCACTATGTGAAACAGGACCTGAGTCCTAACATGCTTTTGGCCCCATGTGAAGAAGGACCTGAGTCCTAACAAGCTTCGGGCCCTATATGAAACAGGACCTGAGTACTAATATGTTTCGGGCACTATGTGAAACAGAACCTGAGTCCTAACATGCTTTGGGCACTATGTGAAACAGGATGTGAGTCCTAACATGCTTTTGGCCCCATGTGAAGTAGGACATGAGTCCTAACATGCCTCGAGCACTATGTGAAACAGGACCTGAGTCCTAACATGCTTCGGCTACTACGTGAAACAGAACCTGAGTCCTGACAAGCTTTGGGCCCAATGTGAAACAGGATCTCAGTCAAAATTTGCATTGGGCCCCAAGTGAAACAGGACCGGAGCCCTAACATACTTCAGGCCCTATGTCAATCAGGACCTGAGTCTTAACATAGTTTGGGCCCTCTGTGAAACAGGACATGAGTCCTAACTTGCTTCAGGCCCTATGTGAAACAGGACCTGAGTCCTAACATGCTTCAGACACTATGTGAAACAGTAACTGAGTCTAACATGATTCAGGCACTATGTGAAACAGGACCTGAGTCCTAGCTTGCTTTGGGTCTTCACGTGAAAGAGTACCTGAGTCCTAACATACTCCAGGCACTATGAGAAACACGACCTGAGTATTAACATGCTTCAGGCCCTATGAGAAACAGGACCTGAGTCCTAACATGCTTCAGGCCCTATGTGAAACAAGACCTGAGTCCTAACATGCTCAAGCACTATGATGAACAGGACCTGAGTCTAACATGCATCAGGCCCTATGAGAAACAGGACCTGAGTCCTAACATGCTTCAGGCCCTATGTGAAACAAGACCTGAGTCCTAACGTGCTTGAGCACTATGTGAAGCAGGACCTGAGTCCTGACAAGCTTTGGGCATAATGTGAAACAGGACCTCAGTCTGAATTTGCCTTGGGCCCTATGAAAACAAGACCGAGTCCTAACATACTTCAGGCCCTATGTCAAACAGGACCTGAGTCTTAACATACTTTGGGCCCTCTGTGAAACAGGACCGAGTCCTAACTGCTTTGGACCCTATATGAAACAGGACCTGAGTCCTAACAAGCTCTAATATGCTTCAGGCCCTATGTGAAACAGGACATCAGTCCTAACATGCTTCGGGCACTATGTGAAACAAGACCCAAGTCCTAACATGTTTTAGGCTCTGTGTGAAAGAGAACCTGAGTCCTAATTTGCTTTGGACCCTATGGAAACAGGACATGAGTCCTAACATGCTTCAGGCCTTATCTGAAGCAGGACCTGAGTCCTGACATGCTTCAGGCACTATGTGAAACTGGACCTCAGTCCTAACATGCTTAGGCACTATGTAAAACAGGACCCGAGTCCTAACATGTTTCAGGCTCTGTGTGAAAGAAGACCTGAGTCCTAATTTGCTTTGGGCCCTATGTGAAACAGAACCTGAGTCCTAATATGCTTCTGGCACTATGTCAAACAGGACCTGAGTCCTAACTTGCTTTGGGCCCTATGTGAAACAGGCCTTGAGTCCTGACATGTTTCAGGCACTATGTGAAATGGTACCTGAGTCCTAACATACTTCAAGCCTTAAGTGGAATAGGACCTCCAGTGCTAACATCTTCAGGACCTATGTGAAATGGGACCTAAGTCCTAACATGCTTGGACCATATGTGAAACATGACCTGAGTCCTAAAAGCTTCAGGCCCTATGTGAAACAGGACTTAAGTTCAAACGTGCTTTGGGCCCTATGTGAAACAGGACCTGAGTCCTAACAAGCTTCGGGCCCTATATGAAACAGGACCTGAGTCCTAACAAGCTTCGGGCACTATGTGAAACAGAACCTGAGTCCTAACATGCTTTGGGCACTATGTGAAACAGGACGTGAGTCCTAACATGCTTTTGGCCCCATGTGAAGCAGGACCTGAGTCCGAACAAGCTTCGGGCCCTATATGAAACAGGACCTGAGTACTAACATGCTTCGGCTACTATGTGAAACAGAACCTGAGTCCTGACAAGCTTTGGGCACAATGTGAAACAGGACCTCAGTCTAAATTTGCATTGGGCCCCAAGTGAAACAGGACCGGAGTCCTAACATACTTCAGGTCCTATGTCAATCAGGACCTGAGTCTTAACATACTTTGGGCCCTCTGTGAAACAGGACATGAGTCCTAACTTGCTTCAGGCCCTATGTGAAACAGGACCTGAGTCCTAACATGCTTCAGACACTATGTGAAACAGTAACTGAGTCCTAACATGATTCAGTCCCTACGTGAAACAGAATCTGAGTCCTAATATGCTTCTGGCACTATGTCAAACAGGACCTGAGTCCTAACTTGCTTTTGGGCCCTATGTGAAACAGGCCTTGAGTCCTGACATGTTTCAGGCACTATGTGAAATGGTACCTGAGTCCTAACATACTTCAAGCCTTAAGTGGAATAGGACCTCAGTGCTAACATGCTTCAGGCCCTATGTGAAATGGGACCTAAGTCCTAACATGCTTCGGGCCATATGTGAAACATGACCTGAGTCCTAAAAAGCTTCAGGCCGTATGTGAAACAGGACTTAAGTTCAAACATGCTTTGGGCCCTATGTGAAACAGGACCTGAGTCCTAACAAGCTTCGGGCCCTATATGAAACAAAACCTGAGTCCTAACAAGCTTCGGGCACTATGTGAAACAGGAACTGAGTCCTAACATGCTTTGGGCACTATGTGAAACAGGACCTGAGTCCTAACATGCTTTGGGCCCCATGTGAAGCAGGACCTGAGTCCTAACAAGCTTCGGGCCCTATATGAAACAGGACCTGAGTCCTAAAATACTTCTGACACTATGTAAAACAGGACCTGAGTCCTAATTTGCTTTTGGGCCCTATGTGAAACAGGCCTTGAGTCCTGACATGTTTCAGGCTCTGTGTGAAAGAAGACCTGAGTCCTAATTTGCTTTGGGCCCCATGTGAAACAGAACCTAAGTCCTAATATGCTTCTGGCACTATGTCAAACAGGACCTGAGTCCTAACTTGCTTGAGTCCTGACATGTTTCAGGCACTATGTGAAATGGTACCTGAGTCCTAACATACTTCAAGCCTTAAGTGGAATAGGACCTCAGTGCTAACATGCTTCAGGCCCTATGTGAAATGGGACCTAAGTCATAACATGCTTTGGGCCATATGTGAAACATGACCTGAGTCCTAAAAAGCTTCAGGCCATATGTGAAACAGGACTTAAGTTCAAACATGCTTTGGGCCCTATGTGAAACAGGACCTGAGTCCTAACAAGCTTTGGGCCCTATATGAAACAGGACCTGAGTCCTAACAAGCTTCGGGCAGTATGTGAAACAGGACCTGAGTCCTAACATGCTTTGGGCACTATGTGAAACAGGACGTGAGCCCTAACATGCTTTTGGCTCCATGTGAAGCAGGAGCTGAGTCCTAACAAGCTTCGGGCCCTATATGAAACAGGACCTGAGTCCTAACATGCTTCGGGCACTATGTGAAACAGGACCTGAGTCCTAACATGCTTTAGGCACTATGTAAAAAGGACCCGAGTCCTAACATGTTTCAGGCTCTGTGTGAAAGAAGACCTGAGTCCTAATTTGCTTTGGGCCCTACGTGAAACAGAACCTGAGTCCTAATATGCTTCTGGCACTATGTCAAACAGGACCTGAGCCCTAACTTGCTTTTGGGCCCTATGTGAAACAGGCCTTGAGTCCCGACATGTTTCAGACACTATGTGAAATGGTAACTGAGTCCTAACATACTTCAAGCCTTAAGTGGAATAGGACCTCAGTGCTAACATGCTTCAGGCCCTATGTGAAATGGGACCAAGTCCTAACATGCTTCGGGCCATATGTGAAACATGACCTGAGTCCTAAAAAGCTTCAGGCCGTATGTGAAACAGGACTTAAGTTCAAACGTGCTTTGGGCCCTATGTGAAACAGGACCTGAGTCCTAACAAGCTTCGGGCCCTATATGAAACAGAACCTGAGTCCTAACAAGCTTCGGGCACTATGTGAAACAGGAACTGAGTCCTAACATGCTTTGGGCACTATATGAAACAGGACGTGAGTCCTAACATGCTTTTGCCTCCATGTGAAGCAGGACCTGAGTCCTAACAAGCTTCGGGCCCTATATGAAACAGGACCTGAGTCCTAACATGCTTCGGGCACTATGTGAAACAGGACCTGAGTCCTAACATGCTTTGGGCCCCATGTGAAGCAGGACCTGAGTCCTAACAAGCTTCGGGCCCTATATGAAACAGGACCTGAGTCCTAACATACTTCTGACACTATGTAAAACAGGACCTGAGTCCTAACTTGCTTTTGGGCCCTATGTGAAACAGGCCTTGAGTCCTGACATGTTTCAGGCACTATGTGAAATGGTACCCGAGTCCTAACATACTTCAAGCCTTAAGTGGAATAGGACCTCAGTGCTAACATACTTCAGGCCCTATGTAAAATGGGACCTAAGTCCTAACATGCTTGAATATGTAAAACATGACCTGAGCCCTAAAAGCTTCAGGCCCTATGTGAAACAGGACTTGAGTTCTAACATGCTTTGGCCCAATGTGAAACAGGACCTGAGTCCTAACAAGCTTCAGGCCCTATATGAAACAGGACCTGAGTCCTAACAACTCTAATATGCTTCAGGCCCTATGTGAAACAGGACATCAGTCCTACACGCCGAGCACTATGTGAACAGGACCCGAGTCCTAAAATGTTTTAGGCTCTGTGTGAAAGAGAACCTGAGTCCTGATTTGGTTTGACCCTATGGGAAACAGGACATGAGTCCTAACATGCTTCAGGCCTTATCTGAAGCAGGACCTGAGTCCTGACATGCTTCATGCACTATGTGAAACAGGACCTCAGTCCTAACATGCTTTGGGCACTATGTAAACAGGACCCGAGTTCTAACATGTTTCAGGCTCTGAGTGAAGAAGACCTAGTCCTAATTTGCTTTGGGCCCTATGTAAACAGGACCTTAGTCCTAACAAGCTTGGGCCCTATATAAAACAGGACCTGAGTCCTAACAAGCTTCGGGCACTATGTGAAACAGGACCTGAGTCCTAACATGCTTTGGGCACACTATGAAACAGGACGTGAGTCCTAACATGCTTTGGCCCCATGTGAAGCAGGACTTGAGTCCTAACAAGCTAGGGCCCTATATGAAACAGGACCTGAGTCCTAACATGCTTCGGGCACTATGTGAAACAGGACCTGAGTCCTAACATGCTTTTGGCCCCATGTGAAGAAGGACCTGAGTCCTAACAAGCTTCGGGCCCTATATGAAACAGGACCTGAGTACTAATATGTTTCGGGCACTATGTGAAACAGAACCTGAGTCCTAACATGCTTTGGGCACTATGTGAAACAGGATGTGAGTCCTAACATGCTTTTGGCCCCATGTGAAGTAGGACATGAGTCCTAACATGCCTCGAGCACTATGTGAAACAGGACCTGAGTCCTAACATGCTTGGCTACTCATGAAACAGAACCTGAGTCCTGACAAGCTTTGGGCCCAATGTGAAACAGGATCTCAGTCAAAATTTGCATTAGCCCCAAGTGAAACAGGACGGAGCCTAACATACTTCAGGCCCTATGTCAATCAGGACCTGAGTCTTAACATACTTTGGGCCCTCTGTGAAACAGGACATGAGTCCTAACTTGCTTCAGGCCCTATGTGAAACAGGACCTGAGTCCTAACATGCTTCAGACACTATGTGAAACAGTAACTGAGTCCTAACATGATTCAGGCACTATGTGAAACAGGACCTGAGTCTAGCTTGCTTTGGGTCTTACGTGAAAGAGTACCTGAGTCCTAACATACTCCAGGCACTATGAGAAACACGACCTGAGTCCTAACATGCTTCAGGCCCTATGAGAAACAGGACCTGAGTCCTAACATGCTTCAGGCCCTATGTGAAACAAGACCTGAGTCCTAACATGCTCCAAGCACTATGTGAAACAGGACCTGAGTCCTAACATGCATCAGGCCCTATGAGAAACAGGACCTGAGTCCTAACATGCTTCAGGCCCTATGTGAAACAAGACCTGAGTCCTAACGTGCTTCGGGCACTATGTGAAGCAGGACCTGAGTCCTGACAAGCTTTGGGCATAATGTGAAACAGGACCTCAGTCTGAATTTGCCTTGGGCCCTATGAGAAACAAGACCGGAGTCCTAACATACTTCAGGCCCTATGTCAAACAGGACCTGAGTCTTAACATACTTTGGGCCCTCTGTGAAACAGGACCCGAGTCCTAACACTTTTGGACCCTATATGAAACAGGACCTGAGTCCTAACAAGCTCTAATATGCTTCAGGCCCTATGTGAAACAGGACATCAGTCCTAACATGCTTCGGGCACTATGAAACAAGACCCAAGTCCTAACATGTTTTAGGCTCTGTGTGAAAGAGAACCTGAGTCCTAATTTGCTTTGGACCCTATGGGAAACAGGACATGAGTCCTAACATGCTTCAGGCCTTATCTGAAGCAGGACCTGAGTCCTGACATGCTTCAGGCACTATGTGAAACTGGACCTCAGTCCTAACATGCTTTAGGCACTATGTAAAACAGGACCCGAGTCCTAACATGTTTCAGGCTCTGTGTGAAAGAAGCCCTGAGTCCTAATTTGCTTTGGGCCCTATGTGAAACAGAACCTGAGTCCTAATATGCTTCTGGCACTATGTCAAACAGGACCTGAGTCCTAACTGCTTTTGGGCCCTATGTGAAACAGGCCTTGAGTCCTGACATGTTTCAGGCACTATGTGAAATGGTACCTGAGTCCTAACATACTTCAAGCCTTAAGTGGAATAGGACCTCAGTGCTAACATCTTCAGGACCTATGTGAAATGGGACCTAAGTCCTAACATGCTTGAGCCATATGTGAAACATGACCTGAGTCCTAAAAGCTTCAGGCCCTATGTGAAACAGGACTTAAGTTCAAGCGTGCTTTGGGCCCTATGTGAAACAGGACCTGAGTCCTAACAAGCCTGGGCCCTATATGAAACAGGACCTGAGTCCTAACAAGCTTGAGGCACTATGTGAAACAGAACCTGAGTCCTAACATGCTTTGGGCACTATGTGAAACAGGACGTGAGTCCTAACATGCTTTGGCCCTATGTGAAGCAGGACCTGAGTCCGACAAGCTTGGGCCCTAATGAAACAGGACCTGAGTACTAACATGCTTGACTACTATGTGAAACAGAACCTGAGTCCTGACAAGCTTTGGGCACAATGTGAAACAGGACCTCAGTCTAATTGCATTGGGCCCCAAGTGAAACAGGACCGAGCCTAACATACTTCAGGTCCTATGTCAATCAGGACCTGAGTCTTAACATACTTTGGGCCCTCTGTGAAACAGGACATGAGTCCTAACTTGCTTCAGGCCCTATGTGAAACAGGACCTGAGTCCTAACATGCTTCAGACACTATGTGAAACAGTAACTGAGTCCTAACATGATTCAGACCCTACGTGAAACAGAACCTGAGTCCTAATATGCTTCTGGCACTATGTCAAACAGGACCTGAGTCCTAACTTGCTTTTGGGCCCTATGTGAAACAGGCCTTGAGTCCTGACATGTTTCAGGCACTATGTGAAATGGTACCTGAGTCCTAACATACTTCAAGCCTTAAGTGGAATAGGACCTCAGTGCTAACATGCTTCAGGCCCTATGTGAAATGGGACCTAAGTCCTAACATGCTTCGGGCCATATGTGAAACATGACCTGAGTCCTAAAAAGCTTCAGGCCGTATGTGAAACAGGACTTAAGTTCAAACATGCTTTGGGCCCTATGTGAAACAGGACCTGAGTCCTAACAAGCTTCGGGCCCTATATGAAACAGAACCTGAGTCCTAACAAGCTTCGGGCACTATGTGAAACAGGAACTGAGTCCTAACATGCTTTGGGCACTATATGAAACAGGACGTGAGTCCTAACATGCTTTTGGCTCCATGTGAAGCAGGACCTGAGTCCTAACATGCTTCAGGCCCTATGAGAAACAGGACCTGAGTCCTAACATGCTTCAGGCCCTATGTGAAACAAGACCTGAGTCCTAACATGCTCCAAGCACTATGTGAAACAGGACCTGAGTCCTAACATGCATCAGGCCCTATGAGAAACAGGACCTGAGTCCTAACATGCTTCAGGCCCTATGTGAAACAAGACCTGAGTCCTAACGTAGCCGGGCACTATGTGAAGCAGGACCTGAGTCCTGACAAGCTTGGGCATAATGTGAAACAGGACCTCAGTCTGAATTTGCCTTGGGCCCTATGAGAAACAAGACCGA
This sequence comes from Neoceratodus forsteri, assembly GCA_016271365.2. Taxonomy (NCBI): domain Eukaryota; kingdom Metazoa; phylum Chordata; order Ceratodontiformes; family Ceratodontidae; genus Neoceratodus; species Neoceratodus forsteri. Next base: position 1,254,876,728 of record CM057459.1, on the reverse strand, counting down.
GTCCTAACATACTTAAGGCCCTATGTCAAACAGGACCTGAGTCTTAACATACTTTGGGCCCTCTGTGAAACAGGACCCGAGTCCTAACATGCTTTGGACCCTATTGAAACAGGACCTGAGTCCTAACAAGCTCTAATATGCTTCAGGCCCTATGTGAAACAGGACATCAGTCCTAACATGCTTGGGCACTATATGAAACAAGACCCAAGTCCTAAAATGTTTTAGGCTCTGTGTGAAAGAGACCTGAGTCCTAATTAATTTGCTTTGGACCCTATGGGAAACAGGACATGAGTCCCAACATGCTTCAGGCCTTATCTGAAGCAGGACCTGAGTCATGACATGCTTCAGGCACTATGTGAAACTGGACCTCAGTCCTAACATGCTTTAGGCACTATTAAAACAGGACCGAGTCCTAACATGTTTCAGGCTCTGTGTGAAAAAGACCTGAGTCCTAATTTGCTTTGGGCCTATGTGAAACAGAACCTAAGTCCTAATATGCTTCTGGCACTATGTCAAACAGGACCTGAGTCCTAACTTGCTTTGGGCCCTATGTGAAACAGGCCTTGAGTCCTGACATGTTTCAGGCACTATGAAAATGGTACCTGAGTCCTAACATACTTCAAGCCTTAAGTGGAATAGGACCTCAGTGCTAACATGCTTCAGGCCCTATGTGAAATGGGACCTAAGTCACTAACATGCTTTGGGCCATATGTGAAACATGACCTGAGTCCTAAAAGCTTCAGGCAGTATGTGAAACAGGACTTAAGTTCAAACATGCTTTGGGCCCTATGTGAAACAGGACCTGAGTCCTAACAAGCTTTGGGCCCTATGAAACAGGACCTGAGTCCTAACAAGCTTGGGCAGTATGTAACAGGACCTGAGTCCTAACATGCTTTGGGCACTATGTGAAACAGGACGTGAGTCCTAACATGCTTTTGGCTCCATGTGAAGCAGGACCTGAGTCCTAACAAGCTTCGGGCCCTATATGAAACAGAACCTGAGTCCTAACATGCTTCTGGCACTATGTCAAACAGGACCTGAGTCCTAACATGCTTAGGCACTATGTAAAACAGGACCTGAGTCCTAACATGTTTCAGGCTCCAGTGAAAGAAGACCTGAGTCCTAATTTGCTTTGGGCCCTACGTGAAACAGAACCTGAGTCCTAATATGCTTCTGGCACTATGTCAAACAGGACCTGAGCCCTAACTTGCTTTTGGGCCCTATGTGAAACAGGCCTTGAGTCCTGACATGTTTCAGGCACTATGTGAAATGGTACCTGAGTCCTAACATACTTCAAGCCTTAAGTGGAATAGGACCTCAGTGCTAACATGCTTCAGGCCCTATGTGAAATGGGACCTAAGTCCTAACATGCTTCGGGCCATATGTGAAACATGACCTGAGTCCTAAAAAGCTTCAGGCCGTATGTGAAACAGGACTTAAGTTCAAACGTGCTTTGGGCCCTATGTGAAACAGGACCTGAGTCTAACAAGCTTCTGGCCCCATATGAAACAGAACCTGAGTCCTAACAAGCTTGGGCACTATGTGAAACAGGAACTGAGTCCTAACATGCTTTGGGCACTATATGAAACAGGACGTGAGTCCTAACATGCTTTCAGCTCCATGTGAAGCAGGACCTGAGTCCTAACAAGCTTGGACCTATATAGAAACAGGACCTGAGTCCTAACATGCTCGAGCACTATGTGAAACAGGACCTGAGTCTAACATGCTTTGGGCCCCAGCAGAAGCAGGACCTGAGTCCTAACACGCTCGGGCCCTATATGAAACAGGACCTGAGTCCCAACATATTTCTGACACTATGTAAAACAGGACCTGAGTCCTAACTTGCTTTTGGGCCCTATGTGAAACAGGCCTTGAGTCCTGACATGTTTCAGGCACTATAGTGAAATGGTACCCGAGTCCTAACATACTTCCAAGCCTTAAGTGGAATAGGACCTCAGTGCTAACATACTTCAGGCCCTATGTAAATGGGACCTAAGTCTAACATGCTTGAGGCCATATGTGAAACATGACCTGAGCCTCAAAAAGCTTCAAGCCCTATGGAAACAGGACTTGAGTTCTAACATGCTTTTGGCCCTATGTGAAACAGGACCTGAGTCCTAACAAGCTTCAGGCCCTATATGAAACAGGACCTGAGTCCTAAAAACTTCTAATATGCTTCAGGCCCTATGTGAAACAGGACATCAGTCCTATCATGCTTCGGGCACTATGTGAAACAGGACCCGAGTCCTAAAATGTTTTAGGCTCTGTGTGAAAGTGAACCTGAGTCCTGATTTGCTTTGGACCCTATGGGAAACAGGACATGAGTCCTAACATGCTTCAGGCCTTATCTGAAGCAGGACTTGAGAATCCTGACATGCTTCATGCACTATGAAACAGGACCTCAGTCCTAACATGCTTTGGGCACTATGTAAAACAGGACCCGAGTCCTAACATGTTTCAGGCTCTGAGTGAAGAAGACCTGAGTCCTAATTTGCTTTGGGCCCTATGTAAAACAGGACCTTAGTCCTACCAAGCTCGGGCCCTATATAAACAGGACCTGAGTCCAACAAGCGGGCAATTATGTGAAACAGGACCTGAGTCCTAACATGCTTTGGGCACTACGTGAAACAGGACGTGAGTCCTAACATGCTTTTGGCCCCATATGAAGCAGGACCTGAGTCCTAACAAGCTTCGGGCCCTATATGAAACAGGACCTGAGTCCTAACATGCTTTGGGCACTATGTGAACAGAACCTGAGTCCTAAAATGCTTTTGGCCCCATGAAGCAGGACCTGAGTCCTAAAAGCTTGGGCCCTATGAAACAGGACCTGAGTCCTAACATGCTTTGGGCACTATGTGAAACAGGACGTGAGTCCTAACATGCCCCGGCTCCATGTGAAGCAGGACCTGAGTCCCCTAACAAGTCGGACCCTATAGCAAACAGGACCTGAGTCCTAACATGCTTCGAACTATGTGAAACAGGACAGAGTCCTAACATGCTTTTGGCACCATGTGAAGCAGGACCTGAGTCCTAACAAGCTTCGGGCCCTATATGAAACAGGACCTGAGTCCTAACATACTTCTGACACTATGTAAAACAGGACCTGAGTCCTAACTTGCTTTTGGGCCCTATGTGAAACAGGCCTTGAGTCCTGACATGTTTCAGGCACTATGTGAAATGGTACCCGAGTCCTAACATACTTCAAGCCTTAAGTGGAATAGGACCTCAGTGCTAACATGCTTCAGGCCCTATGTAAAATGGGACCTAAGTCCTAACATGCTTTTGGCACCATGTGAAGCAGGACCTGAGTCCTAACAAGCTTCGGGCCCTATATGAAACAGGACCTGAGTCCTAACAAGCTTCGGGCACTGTGTGAAACAGGACCTGAGTCCTAACATGCTTTGGGCACTATGTGAAACAGGACGTGAGTCCTAACATGCTTTTGGCCCCATGTGAAGCAGGACCTGAGTCCTAACAAGCTTCGGGCCCTATATGAAATGGGACCTGAGTCCTAACATGCTTTGGGCACTATGTGAAACAGGACCTGAGTCCTAACATGCTTCTGGCCCCATGTGAAGCAGGACCTGAGTCCTAACAAGCTTCGGGCCCTATATGAAACAGGACCTGAGTCCTAACATGCTTCGGGCACTATGTGAAACAGGACCTGAGTCCTAACATGCTTTGGGCACTATGTGAAACAGGACGTGAGTCCTAACATGCTTTTGGCTCCATGTGAAGCAGGACCTGAGTCCTAACAAGCTTATGACCCTATATGAAACAGGACCTGAGCCCTAACATGCTTCGGGAACTATGTGAAACAGGACCTGAGTCCTAACATGCTTTTGGACCCATGTGAAGCAGGACCTGAGTCCTAACAAGCTTAAGGCCCTATATGAAAAATGACCTGAGTCCTAACGTGCTTCGGGCACTATGTGAAGCAGGACCTGAGTCCTGACAAGCTTTGGGCATAATGTGAAAAAGGACCTCAGTCTGAATTTGCCTTGGGCCCTATGAGAAACAAGACCGGAGTCCTAACATACTTAAGGCCCTATGTCAAACAGGACCTGAGTCTTAACATACTTTGGGCCCTCTGGCAGAAACAGGACCGAGTCCTAACGCTTTGGACCTATATGAAACAGGACCTGAGTCCAACAAGCTCTAATATGCTTCAGGCCCTATGTGAAACAGGACATCAGTCCTAACATGCTTCGGGCACTATGTGAAACAAGACCCAAGTCCTAACATGTTTAAGGCTCTGTGTGAAAGAGAACCTGAGTCCTAATTAATTTGCTTTGGACCCTATGGGAAACAGGACTTGAGTCCTAACATGCTTCAGGCCTTATCTGAAGCAGGACCTGAGTCATGACATGCTTCAGGCACTATGTGAAACTGGACCTCAGTCCTAACATGCTTTAGGCACTATGTAAAACAGGACCCGAGTCCTAACATGTTTCAGGCTCTGTGTGAAAGAAGACCTGAGTCCTAATTTGCTTTGGGCCCTATGTGAAATAGAACCTAAGTCCTAATATGCTTCTGGCACTATGTCAAACAGGACCTGAGTCCTAACTTGCTTTTGGGCCCTATGTGAAACAGGCCTTGAGTCCTGACATGTTTCAGGCACTATGTGAAATGGTACCTGAGTCCTAACATACTTCAAGCCTTAAGTGGAATAGGACCTCAGTGTTAACATGCTTCAGGCCCTATGAAATGGGACCTAAGTCACTAACATGCTGGGCCATATGTGAAACAGCCTGAGTCCTAAAAGCTTCAGGCGTATGTGAAACAGGACTTAAGTTCAAACATGCTTTGGGCCCTATGTGAAACAGGTCCTGAGTCCTAACAAGCTTTGGGCCCTATATGAAACAGGACCTGAGTCCTAACATGCTTCGGGCAGTATGTGAAACAGGACCTGAGTCCTAACATGCTTTGGGCACTATGTGAAACAGGATGTGAGCCCTAACATTCTTTTGGCTCCATGTGAAGCAGGAGCTGAGTCCTAACAAGCTTCGGGCCCTATATGAAACAGGACATGAGTCCTAACATGCTTTAGGCACTATGTAAAACAGGACCCGAGTCCTAACATGTTTCAGGCTCTGTGTGAAAGAAGACCTGAGTCCTAATTTGCTTTGGGCCCTACGTGAAACAGAACCTGAGTCCTAATATGCTTCTGGCACTATGTCAAACAGGACCTGAGCCCTAACTTGCTTTTGGGCCCTATGTGAAACAGGCCTTGAGTCCTGACATGTTTCAGGCACTATGTGAAATGGTACCTGAGTCCTAACATACTTCAAGCCTTAAGTGGAATAGGACCTCAGTGCTAACATGCTTCAGGCCCTATGTGAAATGGGACCTAAGTCCTAACATGCTTCGGGCCATATGTGAAACATGACCTGAGTCCTAAAAAGCTTCAGGCTGTATGTGAAACAGGACTTAAGTTCAAACGTGCTTTGGGCCCTATGTGAAACAGGACCTGAGTCCTAACAAGCTTCGGGCCCTATATGAAACAGAACCTGAGTCCTAACAAGCTTCGGGCACTATGTGAAACAGGAACTGAGTCCTAACATGCTTTGGGCACTATATGAAACAGGACGTGAGTCCTAACATGCTTTTGGCTCCATGTGAAGCAGGACCTGATTCCTAACAAGCTTCGGGCCCTATATGAAACAGGACCTGAGTCCTAACATGCTTCGGGCACTATGTGAAACAGGACCTGAGTCCTAACATGCTTTGGGCCCCATGTGAAGCAGGACCTGAGTCCTAACAAGCTTCGGGCCCTATATGAAACAGGACCTGAGTCCGAACATACTTCTGACACTATGTAAAACAGGACCTGAGTCCTAACTTGCTTTTGGGCCCTATGTGAAACAGGCCTTGAGTCCTGACTTGTTTCAGGCACTATGTGAAATGGTACCCGAGTCCTAACATACTTCAAGCCTTAAGTGGAATAGGACCTCAGTGCTAACATACTTCAGGCCCTATGTAAAATGGGACCTAAGTCCTAACATGCTTTGGGCACTATGTGAAACATGACCTGAGCCCTAAAAAGCTTCAGGCCCTATGTGAAACAGGACTTGAGTTCTAACATGCTTTGGCCCTATGTGAAACAGGACCTGAATCCTAACAAGCTTCAGGCCCTATATGAAACAGGACCTGAGTCCTAAAAACTTCTAATATGCTTCAGGCCCTATGTGAAACAGGACATCAGTCCTAACATGCTTCGGGCACTATGTGAAACAGGACCCGAGTCCTAAAATGTTTTAGGCTCTGTGTGAAAGAGAACCTGAGTCCAGATTTGCTTTGGACCCTATGGGAAACAGGACATGAGTCCTAACATGCTTCAGGCCTTATCTGAAGCAGGACTGAGTCCTGACATGCTTCATGCACTATGTGAAACAGGACCTCAGTCCTAACATGCTTTGGGCACTATGTAAAACAGGACCCGAGTCCTAACATGTTTCAGGCTCTGAGTGAAAGAAGACCTGAGTCCTAATTTGCTTTGGGCCCTATGTAAAACAGGACCTTAGTCCTAACAAGCTTCGGGCCCTATATAAAACAGGACCTGAGTCCTAACAAGCTTCGGGCACTATGTGAAACAGGACCTGAGTCCTAACATGCTTTGGGCACTACGTGAAACAGGACGTGAGTCCTAACATGCTTTTGGCCCCATATGAAGCAGGACCTGAGTCCTAACAAGCTTCGGGCCCTATATGAAACAGGACCTGAGTCCTAACATGCTTTGGGCACTATGTGAAACAGGACCTGAGTCCTAACATGCTTTTGGCCCCATGTGAAGCAGGACCTGAGTCCTAACAAGCTTCGGGCCCTATATGAAACAGGACCTGAGTCCTAACATGCTTTAGGCACTATGTGAAACAGGACGTGAGTCCTAACATGCTTTGGCTCCATGTGAAGCAGGACCTGAGTCCTAACAAGCTGGACCCTATATGAAACAGGATCTGAGTCCTAACATGCCGGGCACTATGTGAAACAGGACCAGAGTCCTAACATGCTTTGGCACCATGTGAAGCAGGACCTGAGTCCTAACAAGCTTGGGCCCTATGAAACAGGACCTGAGTCCTAACACTTCTGACACTATGTAAACAGGACCTGAGTCCTAACTTGCTTTTGGGCCCTATGTGAAACAGGCCTTGAGTCCTGACATGTTTCAGGCACTATGTGAAATGGTACCGAGTCCTAACATACTTCAAGCCTTAAGTGGAATAGGACCTCAGTGCTAACATGCTTCCAGGCCCTATGTAAAATGGGACCTAAGTCCTAACATGCTTTGGCACCATGTGAAGCAGGACCTGAGTCCTAACAAGCTTGGGCCCTATGAAACAGGACCTGAGTCCTAACAAGCTTGGGCACTATGTGAAACAGGACCTGAGTCCTAACATGCTTTGGGCACTATGTGAAACAGGACGTGAGTCCTAACATGCTTGGCCCCATGTGAAGCAGGACCTGAGTCCTAACAAGCTTGGGCCCTATGAAATGGGACCTGAGTCCTAACATGCTTGGGCACTATGTGAAACAGGACCTGAGTCCTAACATGCTTCTGGCCCCATGTGAAGCAGGACCTGAATCCTAACAAGCTTCGGGCCCTATATGAAACAGGACCTGAGTCCTAACATGCTTCGGGCACTATGTGAAACAGGACCTGAGTCCTAACATGCTTTGGGCACTATGTGAAACAGGACGTGAGTCCTAACATGCTTTTGGCTCCATGTGAAGCAGGACTTGAGTCCTAACAAGCTTCTGACCCTATATGAAACAGGACCTGAGTCCTAACATGCTTCGGGAACTATGTGAAACAGGACCTGAGTCCTAACATGCTTTTGGACCCATGTGAAGCAGGACCTGAGTCCTAACAAGCTTAAGGCCCTATATGAAAAATGACCTGAGTCCTAGCATGCTTCGGGCACTATAGTGAAACAGAACCTGAGTCCTAACATGCTTTGGGCACTATGTGAAACAGGACGTGAGTCCTAACATGCTTTTGGCCCCATGTGAAGCAGGACCTGAGTCCTAACATGCTTCGAGCACTATGTGAAACAGGACCTGAGTCCCAACATGCTTCGGACACTATGTGAAACAGGACCTGAGTCCTAACATGCTTCGGGCACTATGTAGAAACAGGACCTGAGGCCTAACATGCTTGAGCACTATGTGAAACAGGACCTGAGTCCTAACATGCTCCGACACTATGTGAAACAGGACCTGAGTCCTAACATGCTTGAGCACTATGTGAAACAGGACGTGAGTCCTAACATGCTTGAGCACTATGTGAAACAGGCCTGAGTCCTAACTTGCTCGAGCACTATGTAAACAGGACCTGAGTCCTAACATGCTTGAGCACTATGTGAAACAGGACCTGAGTCCTAACATGCTTCAGGCACTATGGAAACAGGACCTGAGTCCTAACATGCTTCGAGCACTATGTGAAACAGGACCTGAGTCTAACAGGCATCAGGCCCTATGAATTAGGACCTGACTCATAACATGCTTCGGGCACTATGTGAAACAGGACCTCTATCCTAACATGCTTCAGGCACTATGTGAAATAGGACCTGAGTCCCTAATATGATTCAGGCCATATGTGAAACAGGACCTGAGTCCTAACATGCTTTGGGCACTATGTGAAACAGAACATGAGTCCCAACATGCTTCAGGCACTATATGAAATAGGACCTGAGTCCTAGAATGCTTCAAGCACTATGTGAAACAGGATCTGAGTATTATCATGCTTCAGGAACTATGAGAAATAGTACCAGACTCCTAACATGCTTCGGGCCCTATGTGAAACATGACTTGAGTCCTAACATGTTTTGGGTCCTACGTGAAACAGGACCTGAGTCTTAACATGCCTTGGGCACTCATTGAAATAATACCTGAGTCCTAAAACACCTCAAGACCTATGTGAAACAGGACGGTGTCCTAACAAGCTTGGTCCTCATTGAAACAGTACTTGAGTACTAAGATGCTTTGGGCATTATGTGAAACAGGACTTGAGTCCTAACATGCTTCAGGCACTATGTGAAACAGGACCTGAGTCCTAACATGCTTCAGGCACTAAGTGAAACAGGACCTCAGTCCTAACTTGCTTTGGGCCCTATGTGAAACAGGAACGGAGTCCCAACATACTTCAGACCCGATGTGAAGCAGGACTTGAGTCCTAACATACCTCGTGCCATATGTGAAACAGGACCTGAGTCCTAACAAGCTTCAGGTCCTATATGAAACAGGACCTGCGTCCTAACATGCTTTGGGCCTTATGTGAAACAGTACCGGAGTCCTAACATGCTTTGGGCCCCATGTGAAGCAGGACCTGAGTCCTAAAATGCTTCAGGCACTATGTGAAACAGGACCTGAGTTCTAACATACTTCAGGCCTTATGTGAAGCAGCACCTGAGTCCTAACATGCTTGAGCACTATGTGAAACAGGACCTGAGTCCTAACATGCTTCGAGCACTATGTGAAACAGGACCTGAGTCCTAACATATTTTGAACACTATGTGAAACAGGACCTGAGTCCTAACATGCTTCGAGCACTATGTGAAACAGGACCTGAGTCCTAACATGCTTCGAGCACTATGTGAAACATGACCTGAGTCCTAACATGCTTTTGGCCCTATGGGAAGCAGGACCTGAGTACTAACATACTTCAGACACTGTGTAAAACAGGACCTGAGTCCTAACATGCTTCAGGCTCTATGTGAAACAGGACCTGACTCCTAACATGCTTTGGGCACTATGTGAAACAGGACGTGAGTCCTAACATGCTTTTGGCCCCATGTGAAGCAGGACCTGAGTCCTAACAAGCTTCGGGCCCTATATGAAACAGGACCTGAGTCCTAACATGCTTCGGGCACTATGTGAAACAGGACCTGAGTCCTAACATGCGTTTGGCCCCATGTGAAGCAGGACCTCAGTCCTGACAAGCTTCGGGCCCTATGAAACAGGACCTGAGTCCTAACATGCTTCTGACAGTATGTAAAACAGGACCTGAGTCTAACTGCTTTTGGGCCCTATGAAACAGGCCTTGAGTCCTGACATGTTTCAGGCACTATGTAAAATGGTACCCGAGTCCTAACATACTTCAAGCCTTAAGTGGAATTGGACCTCAGTGCTAACATGCTTCAGGCCCTATGTAAAATGGGACCTAAGTCCTAACATGCTTCGGGCCATATGTGAAACATGACCTGAGCCCTAAAAAGCTTCAGGCCCTATGTGAAACAGGACTTGAGTTCTAACATGCTTTGGCCCTATGTGAAACAGGACCTGAGTCCTAACAAGCTACGGTTACTATGTGAAACAGAACCTGAGTCCTGACAAGCTTTGGGCCCAATGTGAAACAGGACCTCAGTCTAAATTTGCATTGGGCCCCAAGTGAAACAGGACCGGAGCCCTAACATACTTCAGGCATTATGTCAATCAGGACCTGAGTCTTAACATACTTTGGGCCCTCTGTGAAACAGGACATGAGTCCTAACTTGCTTCAGGCCCTATGTGAAACAGGACCTGAGCCCTAACATGCTTCAGACACTATGTGAAACAGTAACTGAGTCCTAACATGCTTCAGGCCCTATGTGAAACAAGACCTGAGTCCTAACGTGCTTCGGGCACTATGAGAAGCAGGACCTGAGTCCTGACAAGCTTTGGGCATAATGTGAAACAGGACCTCAGTCTGGAATTTGCCTTGGGCCCTAAGGAAACAAGACGGGTCCTAACATACTTCAGGCCCTATGTCAAACAGGACCTGAGTCTTAACATACTTTGGGCCCTCTGTGAAACAGGACCCGAGTCCTAACACTTTGGACCCTATATGAAACAGGACCTGAGTCCTAACATGCTCTAATATGCTTCAGGCCCTATGTGAAACAGGAAATCAGTCCTAACATGCTTGGGCACTATGTGAAACAAGACCCAAGTCCTAACATGTTTTAGGCTCTGTGTGAAGAGAACCTGAGTCCTAATTTGCTTTGGACCCTATGGGAAACAGGACATAGCCTAACATGCTTCAGGCCTTATCTGAAGCAGGACCTGAGTCCTGACATGCTTCAGGCACTATGTGAAACTGGACCTCAGTCCTAACATGCTTTAGGCACTACGTAAAACAGGACCCGAGTCCTAACATATTTCAGGCTCTGTGTGAAAGAAGACCTGAGTCTAATTTCTTTGGGCCCTATGTGAAACAGAACCTGAGTCCTAATATGCTTCTGGCACTATGTCAAACAGGACCTGAGTCCTAACTTGCTTTTGGGCCCTATGTAAACAGGCCTTGAGTCCTGACATGTTTCAGGCACTATGTGAAATGGTACCTGAGTCCTAACATACTTCAAGCCTTAAGTGGAATAGGACCTCAGTGCTAACATCTTCAGGCCCTATGTGAAATGGGACCTAAGTCCTAACATGCTTGGGCCATATGTGAAACATGACCTGAGTCCTAAAGCTTCAGGCCCTATGTGAAACAGGACTTAAGTTCAACGTGCTTTGGGCCCTATGTGAAACAGGACCTGAGTCCTAACAAGCTTGAGCCCTATGAAACAGGACCTGAGTCCTAACAAGCTCGGGCACTATGTGAAACAGGACCTGAGTCCTAACATGCTTTGGGCACTATGTGAAACAGGACGTGAGTCCTAACATGCTGGCCCTAATGAAGCAGGACCTGAGTCCTAACAAGCCGGGCCCTATATGAAACAGGACCTGAGTCCTAACATGCTTGGGCACTATGTGAAACAGGACCTGAGTCCTAACATGCTTTTGGCCCCATGTGAAGCAGGACCTGAGTCCTAACAAGCTTGGGCTCTATGAAACAGGACCTGAGTCCTAACATGTTTCGGGCACTATGTGAAACAGAACCTGAGTCCTAACATGCTTTGGGCACTATGTGAAACAGGATGTGAGTCCTAACATGCTTTTGGCCCCATGTGAAGTAGGACATGAGTCCTAACATGCCTCGAACACTATGAAACAGGACCTGAGTCCTAACATGCCTGGCTACTACGTGAAACAGAACCTGAGTCCTGACAAGCTTTGGGCCCAATGTGAAACAGGATCTCAGTCAAAATTTGCATTGGGCCCAAGTGAAACAGGACGGAGCCTAACATACTTCAGGCCCTATGTCAATCAGGACCTGAGTCTTAACATACTTTGGGCCCTCTGTGAAACAGGACATGAGTCCTAACTGCTTCAGGCCCTATGTGAAACAGGACCTGAGTCCTAACATGCTTCAGACACTATGTGAAACAGGAACTGAGTCCTAACATGATTCCAGGCCCTATGTGAAACAGACCTTGAGTCCTAACATGCTTCCAGGCACTATGTCAAACAGGACCTGAGTCCTAACATCTTCAAGCCCTATGTGGAACAGGACCTCAGTGCTAACATACTTCCGACCCTATGTGAAATGGGACCTAAGTCCTAACATGCTTGAGACCATATGTGAAACATGACCTGAGTCTAAAAGCTTCAGGCCATATGTGAACAGGACTTAAGTTCAAACATGCTTTGGCCATGTGAAACAGGACCTGAGTCACAAGCTTCGGGCCCTATATGAAACAGGACCTGAGTCCTAACAAGCTTCGGGCACTATGTGAAACAGGAACTGAGTCCTAACATGCTTTGGGCACTATATGAAACAGGACGTGAGTCCTAACATGCTTTTGGCTCCATGTGAAGCAGGACCTGAGTCATAACATGCTTCAGGCCCTATGAGAAACAGGACCTGAGTCCTAACATGCTTCAGGCCCTATGTGAAACAAGACCTGAGTCCTAACATGCTCCAAGCACTATGTGAAACAGGACCTGAGTCCTAACATGCATCAGGCCCTATGAGAAACAGGACCTGAGTCCTAACATGCTTCAGGCCCTATGTGAAACAAGACCTGAGTCCTAACGTGCTTCGGGCACTATGTGAAGCAGGACCTGAGTCCTGACAAGCTTCGGGCCCTATATGAAACAGGACCTGAGTCCTAACAAGCCTCGGGCACTATGTGAAACAGGAACTGAGTCCTAACATGCTTTGGGCACTATATGAAACAGGACGTGAGTCCTAACATGCTCAGCTCCATGTGAAGCAGGACCTGAGTCATAACATGCTGGCCCTATGAGAAACAGGACCTGAGTCCTAACATGCTTCGAGCACTATGTGAAACAGGACCTGAGTCCTAACATGCTTCGGGCACTATGTGAAACAGGACCTGAGTCCTAACATGCATCAGGCCCTATGAGAAACAGGACCTGAGTCCTAACATGCTTCAGGCCCTATGTGAAACAAGATCTGAGTCCTAACGTGCTTCGGGCACTATGTGAAGCAAGACCTGAGTCCTGACAAGCTTTGGGCATAATGTGAAACAGGACCTCAGTCTGAATTTGCCTTGGGCCCTATGAGAAACAAGACCGGAGTCCTAACATACTTAAGGCCCTATGTCAAACAGGACCTGAGTCTTAACATACTTTGGGCCCTCTGTGAAACAGGATCCGAGTCCTAACTTGCTTTGGACCCTATATGAAACAGGACCTGAGTCCTAACAAGCTCTAATATGCTTCAGGCCCTATGTGAAACAGGACATCAGTCCTAACATGCTTCGGGCACTATGTGAAACAAGACCCAAGTCCTAACATGTTTTAGGCTCTGTGTGTGAAAGAGAACCTGAGTAATAATTTGCTTTGGACCCTATGGCAAACAGGATATGAGTTCTAACATGCTTCAGGCCTTATCTGAAGCAGGACCTGAGTCCTGACATGCTTCAGGCACTATGTGAAACTGGACCTCAGTCCTAACATGCTTTAGGCACTATGTAAAACAGGACCCGAGTCCTAACATGTTTCAGGCTCTGTGTGAAAGAAGACCTGAGTCCTAATTTGCTTTGGGCCCTATGTGAAACAGAACCTGAGTCTTAATATGCTTCTGGCACTATGTCAAACAGGACCTGAGTCCTAACTTGCTTTTGGGCCCTATGTGAAACAGGCCTTGAGTCCTGACATGTTTCAGGCACTATATGTGAAATGGTACCTGAGTCCTAACATACTTCAAGCCTTAAGTGGAATAGGACCTCAGTGCTAACATGCTTCAGGCCCTATGTGAAATGGGACCTAAGTCCTAACATGCTTCGGGCCAAATGTGAAACATGACCTGAGTCCTAGAAAGCTTCAGGCCGTATGTGAAACAGGACTTAAGTTCAAACATGCTTTGGGCCCTATGTGAAACAGGACCTGAGTCCTAACAAGCTTTGGGCCCTATATGAAACATGACCTGAGTCCTAACAAACTTCGGGCACTATGTGAAACAGGACCTGAGTCCTAACATGCTTTGGACACTATGTGAAACAGGACGTGAGCCCTAATATGCTTTTGGCTCCATTTGAAGCAGGAGCTGAGTTCTAACAAGCTTCGGGCCCTATATGAAACAGTACCTGAGTCCTAACATGCTTCGGGCACTATGTGAAACAGGACCTGAGTCCTAACATGCTTTAGGCACTATGTAAAATAGGACCTGAGTCCTAACATGTTTCAGGCTCTGTGTGAAAGAAGACCTGAGTCCTAATTTGCTTTGGGCCCTACGAGAAACAGAACCTGAGTCCTAATATGCTTCTGGCACTATGTCAAACAGGACCTGAGTCCTAACTTGCTTTTGGGCCCTATGTGAAACAGGCCTTGAGTCCTGACATGTTTCAGGCACTATGTGAAATGGTACCTGAGTCCTAACATACTTCAAGCCTTAAGTGGAATAGGACCTCAGTGCTAACATGCTTCAGGCCCTATGTGAAATGGGACCTAAGTCCTAACATGCTTCGGGCCATATGTGAAACATGACCTGAGTCCTAAAAAGCTTCAGGCCGTATGTGAAACAGGACTTAAGTTCAAACATGCTTTGGGCCCTATGTGAAACAGGACCTGAGTCCTAACAAGCTTCGGGCCCTATATGAAACAGAACCTGAGTCCTAACAAGCTTCGAGCACTATGTGAAACAGGAACTGAGTCCTAACATGCTTTGGGCACTATGTGAAACAGGACGTGAGTCCTAACATGCTTATGGCCCCATGTGAAGCAGGACCTGAGTCCTAACAAGCTTCGGGCCCTATATGAAACAGGACCTGAGTCCTAACATGCTTCGGGCACTATGTGAAACAGGACCTGAGTCCTAACATGCTTTGGGCCCCATGTGAAGCAGGACCTGAGTCCTAACAAGCTTCGGGCCCTATATGAAACAGGACCTCAGTCCTAACATGCTTCTGACACTATGTAAAACAGGACCTGAGTCCTAACTTGCTTTTGGGCCCTATGTGAAACAGGCCTTGAGTCCTGACATGTTTCAAGCACTATGTGAAATGGTACCCGAGTCCTAACATACTTCAAGCCTTAAGTGGAATAGGACCTCAGTGCTAACATACTTCAGGCCCTATGTAAAATGGGACCTAAGTCCTAACATGCTTCGGGCCATATGTGAAACATGACCTGAGCCCTAAAAAGCTTCAGGCCCTATGTGAAACAGGACTTGAGTTCTAACATGCTTTGGCCCTATGTGAAACAGGACCTGAGTCCTAACAAGCTTCAGGCCCTATATGAAACAGGACCTGAGTCCTAACAAGTTCTAATATGCTTCAGGCCCTATGTGAAACAGGACATCAGTCCTAACATGCTTCGGGCACTATGTGAAACAGGACCCGAGTCCTAAAATGTTTTAGGCTCTGTGTGAAAGAGAACCTGAGACCTAATTTGCTTTGGACCCTATGGGAAACAGGACATGAGTCCTAACATGCTTCAGGCCTTATCTGAAGCAGGACCTGAGTCCTGACATGCTTCATGCACTATGTGAAACAGGACCTCAGTCCTAACATGCTTTGGGCACTATGTAAAACAGGACCCGAGTCCAAACATGTTTCAGGCTCTGAGTGAAAGAAGACCTGAGTCCTAATTTGCTTTGGGCCCTATGTAAAACAGGACCTTAGTCCTAACAAGCTTCGGGCCCTATATAAAACAGGACCTGAGTCCTAACAAGCTTCGGGCACTATGTGAAACAGGACCTGAGTCCTAACATGCTTTGGGCACTACGTGAAACAGGACGTGAGTCCTAACATGCTTTTGGCCCCATATGAAGCAGGACCTGAGTCCTAACAAGCTTCAGGCCCTATATGAAACAGGACCTGAGTCCTAACATGCTTTGGGCACTATGTGAAACAGGACCTGAGTCCTAACATGCTTTTGGCCCCATGTGAAGCAGGACCTGAGTCCTAACAAGCTTCGTGCCCTATATAAAACAGGACCTGAGTCCTAACATGCTTTGGGCACTATGTGAAACAGGACGTGAGTCCTAACATGCTTTTGGCTCCATGTGAAGCAGGACCTGAGTCTAACAAGCTTCGGACCCTATATGAAACAGGACCTGAGTCCTAACATGCTTCGGGCACTATGTGAAACAGGACCAGAGTCCTAACATGCTTTTGGCACTATGTGAAGCAGGACCTGAGTCCTAACAAGCTTTGGGCCCTATATGAAACAGGACCTGAGTCCTAACATACTTCTGACACTATGTAAAACAGGACCTGAGTCCTAACTTGCTTTTGGGCCCTATGTGAAACAGGCCTTGAGTCCTGACATGTTTCAGGCACTATGTGAAATGGTACCCGAGTCCTAACATACTTCAAGCATTAAGTGGAATAGGACCTCAGTGCTAACATGCTTCAGGCCATATGTAAAATGGGACCTAAGTCCTAACATGCTTTTGGCACCATGTGAAGCAGGACCTGAGTCCTAACAAGCTTCGGGCCCTATATGAAACAGGACCTGAGTCCTAACAAGCTTCGGGCACTATGTGAAACAGGACCTGAGTCCTAACATGCTTTGGGCACTATGTGAAACAGGACGTGAGTCCTAACATGCTTTTGGCCCCATGTGAAGCAGGACCTGAGTCCTAACAAGCTTCGGGCCCTATATGAAACGGGACCTGAGTCCTAACATGCTTTGGGCACTATGTGAAACAGGACCTGAGTCCTAACATGCTTCTGGCCCCATGTGAAGCAGGACCTGAGTCCTAACAAGCTTCGGGCCCTATATGAAAAAGGACCTGAGTCCTAACATGCTTCGGGCACTATGTGAAACAGAACCTGAGTCCTAACATGCTTTGGGCACTATGTGAAACAGGACGTGAGTCCTAACATGCTTTTGGCCCCATGTGAAGCAGGACCTGAGTCCTAACATGCTTCGAGCACCATGTGAAACAGGACCTGAGTCCTAACATGCTTCGAGCACTATGTGAAACAGGACCTGAGTCCTAACATGCTTGGGCACTATGTGAAACAGGACCTGAGGCCTAACATGCTTCGAGCACTATGTGAAACAGGACCTGAGTCCTAACATATTTGAACACTATGTGAAACAGGACCTGAGTCCTAACATGCTTGAGCACTATGTGAAACAGGGCCGTGAGTCCAACATGCCTGAGCACTATGTGAAACAAGACGTGAGTCCTAACATGCCTCGAGCACTATGTGAAACAGGACCTGAGTCCTAACATGCTTTGAGCACTATGTGAAACAGGACCTGAGTCCTAACATGCTTCGGGCACTATGTGAAACAGGACCTGAGTCCTAACTGGCTTCGAGCACTATGTGAAACAGGACCTGAGTCCTCACATGCTTCGAGCACTATGTGAAACAGGACCTGAGTCCTAACATGCTTCAGGCACTATGTGAAACAGGACCTGAGTCCTAACATGCTTCGGGCACTATGTGAAACAGGACCTGAGTCTAACAGGCATCAGGCCCTATGTGAATTAGGACCTGACTCATAACATGCTTCGGGCACTATGTGAAACAGGACCTCTATCCTAACATGCTTCAGGCACTATGTGAAATAGGACCTGAGTCCCTAATATGATTCAGGCCATATGTGAAACAGGACCTGAGTCCTAACATGCTTTGGGCACTATGTGAAACAGAACATGAGTCCCAACATGCTTCAGGCACTATCTGAAATAGGACCTGAGTCCTAGAATGCTTCGAGCACTATGTGAAACAGGATCTGAGTATTAACATGCTTCAGGAACTATGAGAAATAGTACCAGACTCCTAACATGCTTCGGGCCCTATGTGAAACATGACTTGAGTCCTAACATGTTTTGGGTCCTACGTGAAACAGGACCTGAGTCTTAACATGCCTTGGGCACTACGTGAAATAATACCTGAGTCCTAAAACACCTCAAGACCTATGTGAAACAGGACCGGTGTCCTAACAAGCTGGTCCCCATGAAACAGTACTTGACTACTAAGATGCTTTGGGCATTATGTGAAACAGGACTTGAGTCTAACATGCTTCAGGCACTATGTGAAACAGGACCTGAGTCCTAACATGCTTCAGCACTAGTGAAACAGGACCTCAGTCCTAACGCTTTGGGCCCTATTGAAACAGGAGCGAGCCCAACATACTTCAGACCCGATGTGAAGCAGGACCTGAGTCCTAACATGCCGTGCCATATGTGAAACAGGACCTGAGTCCTAACAAGCTTCAGGCTATATGAAACAGGACCTGCGTCCTAACATGCTTGGGCCTTATGTGAAACAGTACCGGACTCCTAACATGCTTTGGGCCCCATGTGAAGCAGGACCTGAGTCCTAAAATGCTTCAGGCACTATGTGAAACAGGACCTGAGTTCTAACATACTTCAGGCCTTATGTGAAGCAGCACCTGAGTCCTAACATGCTTCGGGCACTATGTGAAACAGGACCTGAGTCCTAACATGCTTCGAGCACTATGTGAAACAGGACCTGAGTCCTAACATATTTTGAACACTATGTGAAACAGGACCTGAGTCCTAACATGCTTCGAGCACTATGTGAAACAGGACCTGAGTCCTAACATGCTTCGAGCACTATGTGAAACATGACCTGAGTCCTAACTTGCTTTTGGCCCTATGGGAAGCAGGACCTGAGTACTAACATACTTCAGACACTGTGTAAAACAGGACCTGAGTCCTAACATGCTTCAGGCTCTATGTGAAACAGGACCTGACTCCTAACATGCTTTGGGCACTATGTGAAACAGGACGTGAGTCCTAACATGCTTTTGGCCCCATGTGAAGCAGGACCTGAGTCCTAACAAGCTTCGGGCCCTATATGAAACAGGACCTGAGTCCTAACATGCTTCGGGCACTATGTGAAACAGGACCTGAGTCCTAACATGCGTTTGGCCCCATGTGAAGCAGGACCTCAGTCCTGACAAGCTTCGGGCCCTATATGAAACAGGACCTGAGTCCTAACATGCTTCTGACAGTATGTAAAACAGGACCTGAGTCCTAACTTGCTTTTGGGCCCTATGTGAAACAGGCCTTGAGTCCTGACATGTTTCAGGCACTATGTAAAATGGTACCCGAGTCCTAACATACTTCAAGCCTTAAGTGGAATTGGACCTCAGTGCTAACATGCTTCAGGCCCTATGTAAAATGGGACCTAAGTCCTAACATGCTTCGGGCCATATGTGAAACATGACCTGAGCCCTAAAAAGCTTCAGGCCCTATGTGAAACAGGACTTGAGTTCTAACATGCTTTGGCCCTATGTGAAACAGGACCTGAGTCCTAACAAGCTTCGGTTACTATGTGAAACAGAACCTGAGTCCTGACAAGCTTTGGGCCCAATGTGAAACAGGACCTCAGTCTAAATTTGCATTGGGCCCCAAGTGAAACAGGACCGGAGCCCTAACATACTTCAGGCCCTATGTCAATCAGGACCTGAGTCTTAACATACTTTGGGCCCTCTGTGAAACAGGACATGAGTCCTAACTTGCTTCAGGCCCAATGTGAAACAGGACCTGAGTCCTAACATGCTTCAGACACTATGTGAAACAGTAACTGAGTCCTAACATGCTTCAGGCCCTATGTGAAACAAGACCTGAGTCCTAACGTGCTTCGGGCACTATGTGAAGCAGCACCTGAGTCCTGACAAGCTTTGGGCATAATGTGAAACAGGACCTCAGTCTGAATTTGCCTTGGGCCCTATGAGAAACAAGACCGGAGTCCTACATACTTCAGGCCCTATGTCAAACAGGACCTGAGTCTTAACATACTTTGGGCCCTCTGTGAAACAGGACCCGAGTCCTAACTTGCTTTGGACCCTATATGAAACAGGACCTGAGTCCTAACAAGCTCTAATATGCTTCAGGCCCTATGTGAAACAGGAAATCAGTCCTAACATGCTTCGGGCACTATGTGAAACAAGACCCAAGTCCTAACATGTTTTAGGCTCTGTGTGAAAGAGAACCTGAGTCCTAATTTGCTTTGGACCCTATGGGAAACAGGACATGAGTCCTAACATGCTTCAGGCCTTATCTGAAGCAGGACCTGAGTCCTGACATGCTTCAGGCACTATGTGAAACTGGACCTCAGTCCTAACATGCTTTAGGCACTATGTAAAACAGGACCCGAGTCCTAACATATTTCAGGCTCTGTGTGAAAGAAGACCTGAGTCCTAATTTGCTTTGGGCCCTATGTGAAACAGAACCTGAGTCCTAATATGCTTCTGGCACTATGTCAAACAGGACCTGAGTCCTAACTTGCTTACTTGCTTTTGGGCCCTATGTGAAACACGCCTTGAGTCCTGACATGTTTCAGGCACTATGTGAAATGGTACCTGAGTCCTAACATACTTCAAGCCTTAAGTGGAATAGGACCTCAGTGCTAACATGCTTCAGGCCCTATGTGAAATGGGACCTAAGTCCTAACATGCTTCGGGCCATATGTGAAACATGACCTGAGTCCTAAACAGCTTCAGGCCCTATGTGAAACAGGACTTAAGTTCAAACGTGCTTTGGGCCCTATGTGAAACAGGACCTGAGTCCTAACAAGCTTCGGGCCCTATATGAAACAGGATCTGAGTCCTAACAAGCCTCGGACACTATGTGAAACAGGACCTGAGTCCTAACATGCTTTAGGCCCTATGTGAAACAGGACCTGAGTCCTAACAAGCTTCGGGCCCTATATGAAACAGGACCTGAGTCCTAACATGCTTCGGGCACTATGTGAAAAAGGACCTGAGTCCTAACATGCTTTTGGCCCCATGTGAAGCAGGACCTGAGTCCTAACAAGCATCGGGCCCTATATGAAACAGGACCTGAGTCCTAACATGTTTCGGGCACTATGTGAAACAGAACCTGAGTCCTAACATGCTTTGGGCACTATTTGAAACAGGACGTGAGTCCTAACATGCTTTTGGCCTCATGTGAAGTAGGACATGAGTCCTAACATGCTTCGAGCACTATGTGAAACAAGACCTGAGTCCTAACATGCTTCGGCTACTATGTGAAACAGAACCTGAGTCCTGACAAGCTTTGGGCCCAATGTGAAACAGGACCTCAGTCTAAATTTGCATTGGGCCCCAAGTGAAACAGGACCGGAGCCCTAACATACTTCAGGCCCTATGTCAATCAGGACTTGAGTCTTAACATACTTTGGGCCCTCTGTGAAACAGGACATGAGTCCTAACTTGCTTCAGGACCTATGTGAAACAGGACCTGAGTCCTAACATGCTTCGGACACTATGTGAAACAGTAACTGAGTCCTAACATGATTCAGGCCCTACGTGAAACAGAACCTGAGTCCTAATATGCTTCTGGCACTATGTCAAACAGGACCTGAGTCCTAACTTGCTTTTGGGCCCTATGTGAAACAGGCCTTGAGTCCTGACATGTTTCAGGCACTATGTGAAATGGTACCTGAGTCCTAACATACTTCAAGCCTTAAGTGGAATAGGACCTCAGTGCTAACATGCTTCAGGCCCTATGTGAAATGGGACCTAAGTCCTAACATGCTTGGACCATATGTGAAACATGACCTGAGTCCTAAAAGCTTCAGGCAGTATGTGAAACAGGACTTCAGTTCAAACATGCTTTGGGCCCTATGTGAAACAGAGACCTGTACATTGCATTAGGCTCGCACGTTAATCATCAGTCAATATATCATTTTACCAGACACATTTCTGAAACATTTGCAGTGCGTCCTCTTTACACGGTATTACATACACATTGTACCATACAATCAAGTTATTACCTCTTGTACATGAAACCTGAAGAGAGAGGGGCCCTTCCCTATCAGTTACCTTGGGGCTGGATGGGGCAAGGGCACCATACTTAGAGGAGCAACACAAGTAACTTGAGTTAGCACTCGACGCTCAGTTTGGGCAATGAGCTTGGGGACACATACACTCCTTTATGGACAACATTGGAGAGGCAGATCCACTGGCGGCCAGGGGAATCATAACTGAGGTGCACCACAGGCTTTACAGCTCGACCAGTCTTTCTAGGGGAACTGTTACAGTCTCTGCACTCTGAGCCTCATTTTCAGCATTGTCCTCACTTGTCAGGGGAGTCTCCATGGGGGTAGAGAGGCTAGAACTTGGGGTACTTTCAGCTCCAGGGTTACAGTTTCTGAGTCCACAACATTTGGCTAGCATGGAGAGCTTGGGACACTGGCAGTGGACTGTCAGGGCACTCAAAATACTCTTCTTGTTCGGGTGTATCACCAGTCTGACCCAATCCATCATTTTCCTCCCCTGAAAGCTCAAACAGTTTAACCATGCACAATGATTCCATTTCATCTGATCTGATGCTTTGCACTTCACTTTCTGGGAGCACTGGCTCCAGGGACGAAACTGGGGGCTTAGACAGTCCAGAAGGCCCAGCTTCGTCTCCAGTATTGACTAGGGGATTGCCCCGAAACAATTGACTCAGTTCATAAGAAGGATAGTATTCAAAGTCACTCTCACTTTCTTCTGAGTGTGGACTGACAGTCATGCTCAACTGGGACTTGTGGAGGGAACACTTTTAACTCTGCTTCTGTAGTGCAGACTTTCTTGATCTTTTCTTAGCAGCAGCTCTAGTCACTGGTCCAGAGGGCATCTTCTAGGGCTCAGACTCAATCAAGATTTGTCCAATGGGCAGTAAATGATTTCTATGCATTGTTTTACATCTTTTGAATTATTCTCAGGCCTTACTTTGTACACTGGCAGATCATCTAGTTTGCCCACTACAATGTGAGGAGATGGTGCCATCTGTCAGCAATCTTGTGCTTGCCATGCAGTCCCAGATTTCTTAGTAATACCGATCTCCTCCTGGAGTTCCTGTGCTTTCACCTTTTTATCATACCTTTCTTTGTTGGCCAGATTTCTTTTGGCAGCCATGGTTTGAGCCAGTTAGTACGCATGAGTTAGCTGGGCCTTAACTTTTGCACATACTGTAAATAGTTGTCAGTTTGAACCCCATCAGGAGAGACCCCAAAAACACACATCTACTCTGGTAGTCGAGCTTCTCTTCCAAACATCAGAAGCGGTAGGGGAGAACCAGTGGCATCACTTTTGTTGCAAGTGAGTAAGCATGTGTACCAGGGTGCTAATTTGTTGGCTCCATCTAGGCTTAGTCCTTTGGGTGCAGGTGCCTATTTTAGCAAAGTGCGTTGGAAATGTTCAGGCTGTGGGTCCCCCTGGGGGTGGTAAGGAGTGGTTCTGGACTTTCACACTCCCCACAGAGAAAGCATCTCTTTGATCAGGCGACTCTCAAGTCTCTCCCTTGATCAGAATGGATTCTTTGTGGAGCCCATAGTGAACAAAAAGTTTTCTACCAGTACTTTGGCCACAGTGGATGCTTTCTGGTCTTTGGTGGGGAAAGCTTGGGCATATCTCGTGAAATGGTCAGTGACCACCCAGCACATTACTATTTCTTTGATCTGACTCCAAACTCAGAAAATCAATACAGACCAGCTCCATGGCGTTTGCTAGTGGTTGTAGCTTAACAAGGGGGCAGCCCTCTGAGTCAAGCTTTCCTCTGTAAGCAGCCACTACAGGTTCGAATGTGTTGCTCACATCAGCCCCCATCTTAGGCCAACAGAATCTGGATCTCACCAAGTCAAGTGTTCTGTCTATACCAAGGTGCCCCATGTGGTTGTGCAAGGACCTCAATACTGAGTCTCGAGAAGGCAGTGGGCAGCACCAGTTGTTGTTTGTCTACTTGTCCCCCTCTTCACTGTTTCTCTGTATAACAGTTTATTTATCAGTTTCAACTTAGGACCTTCTTTTGTATAACAGTGCAGTTCTCAAATCAGTGGGCGTAATTTGGACACATCTTTTTCTGCTTGAGGGCTTCTAAGCTGGTTGATCATGGGATGTGGGATTGAGCCCCTGAATACTGTCATTATCCAGCTGAGGCAGTGCACCAATGTCTATTGCAGAAAAGTGGCAATAAGCAGCAGGTATGCAATTCTCAGAGGGTCCCAAGCAATCCACCATGCAGTCCACTGGCGTCTGGACATTTGTTCCTCCTGTCAAACTTCGGCAGAGTGACGAATGTCAGGTTCTGCCAATCTGACCCAATCATTCTGGAGAACAGGCCTCCGGAGAGAGCATCAGCATCTATGGTTCAGACCTGCCGGTATTCGAGAGCATAGTCATATGTAGATAATGCAGAAAGCCACCTATGGCCAGTGGCATCCAACTTAGCTGAGGTCTGCACATAGGTCAAAGGATTATTGTCAGTTTTTACTAGTATTTTAGCCCCATACAAGTACTCATGGAATTGGTCAACAATAGCCCACTTCAAAGCTAAGAACTCTAACTTATGTACAGGATAGTTCTTTTGGATGGGGTCAGGCTTCTACTGGCAAAGGCCACTGGTCTCAGGCCATTCTCGTGCTCTTGGTACAACACAGCCCCCAACCCTTGCAAGCTAGCATCAGTGTGCAGGGCGTAAGGTTTTCTTGGATCAGCATAGGCCAGCACTGGAGCATGGGTAAGTTGATATATGATCTCATGAAAAGCAGTCTCACAATCAGGAGTCCAGCGGGCCCCAAATACTTCACTTCGGACTAAAATACACTCTTTCAGTCTTGAGGACGCTGACATTTAGTATTTTGTGGGTTGGGGATCACCTTTGAAGTAAGAGTTAAGTAAAAGGCGGATCACTCTTGAATAGTCCTTGATGAAGCGCCGATAATAACCACAGAATCCAGGAATCTTTGCAGTTCTTTTAGATTTTTGGGCTGTGGCCAGGTGGTCAAGGCCTCAACTTTACTTGGCGTGGTCTCTATTCCTCGGTGGATACTATGTGTCCCACATACTTTACTGATGTTTGAAAGAATTGACACTTATCAATGGACAGTTTAAGGCCAAAGTCCTCCAGTCGAGTCCAATACCTTAAATAATCTGCTCTCATGTTCCTCCAGTGAGCTGCCAAACACAATAACATCATCTAGGTATACCAGGCACTCTAGTAGTTCATGTCCCCCACTGCACGCTCCATCAATCGTTGAAAAGTGGCTGGGGCACCTGAAATCCTTAAGGCATCCTCATGAATTGATAGAAGCCAAGCGGACAGATAAAGGCTGTCTTCTTCACGGTCCCTCTGGAGCCATCGGGATCTAGTAGTACCCACTGCGGAGATCCAACACAGAGAGAACCACTTGCTCCCGTTTAGGCAGTCCAAGCATCCTGAATGCGGGGCATTGTGTACTGATCAGGGATAGTCCGCTGGTTTAAGGTGCGATAATCCACACACATCCTTACTGTCCCATTCTTTTTCCTCACTACCACAATGGGGGAAGCATAAGGGCTTCTGGATTCTTGTATTACACCAGCAGCTAACATCTCTTGCAGATGCCGTCTCACATCATCTATGTCAGCAGGTGTCAGGCGTCGAGACCTCTCACGAAATGGTCTTTCGTCATGCAGCCGGATACTGTGCTCAGCTCCTTGCATGCATCCTACGTCCCATTCCTTTAAAGAAAACACCTGGTCTCTCTGGGCAAGCTTCTCACTGATCCTCACTTTCCATTCAGCTGGCAATGGGGAGTCGGCGAAATCAAACAAGTCAGGCGTTACTCTGTCATCCTTCCTTGAACTCTTGCTACTGGGTAGCACTGCAGTGTCTGCACAATGCACATTAGCCAGGATGCAACCTCTATTTACTCGAATGTCTCTTTCAGACACATTATGAACTTGGACCGTTACCCTTCTGGCATAAGCATGGGCTCTAGCGGGCAAAATACTAGGCTTGACCAGCAGTCCCTCTGGCAATTTTCCATCGCCTGGTGCATCCAACATTAATATTTTATTCTTAACATCCTTTCTGATACGGACCTCTCCTGTAAGGTACACTGGGCATTTGGCGCCAGGATCAGAGACTCAGGATCCTTCTTCCATACAATTCCGACCGGTTCCTCTGGTTCTATTTTTCAGCATCTCTCTGTGCCTCATAGGCCTTCTTAATTAAAGCGGAACTCTTAAGCTCTACTAGTCTTTGACCCCTGTTTTCATAACACAACTGTGCCAGCCTTCCAGAACATATGAGCATTTGTTCCAATCAACAAAGGGACACCATCATACAGTCCAGTGGGGGGACACACTAAGGCTAGGGTCTCTACTTGTTCAGCCACTCCAGCCACGGAGGTGGGGAAAGACAGCCAAATTCGGATGTACCTGGAATAGGGGTAGGCCTTCTCACTTAACCCCCATACATGTAGTCCTTCTAATGGTTGTAAGGGTATGTCTGACAAATGCTTCTGATACCAATCTTGGAACATAATTGTCACTTGGGAGCCACTGTCTAACACAGCTCTTGTAGACACTCCATTCACCTTTACAGTGGTCTCCATGGAGGGACCCACTATTCTGGACCAGTCTGGAGAGGCGGTAGTGGGGGCCTGGGCAACTGACCTCGCCACAAAAGGACGTGAGTTAGCATTTTGGTGCCCTCACTGGGATCATTTGGTACCTCTTAACCACTGATTTGTTCTCCGAAGCTCTCCTTGTAGCCTATATGCAACTTTGTCAGTGTCTTTTGGGGACCGGCATTCCTTTTCATGTGCCCATCCTTCCCACAATTATAGCAAAACATACTTTCTGGGTTTGAGCTGGCGGCGCCACACTGGGAGCCAGGGCGGGGGTATTACTAACTGAAACCTTGGTGCCATCTCTGTCTCTTGCGTGATACGCATTTGGAGACATCTCGTCAGTTTCTCCATTTCCATGGTCAAGGAATCGAGTTGGAGCTGTTATCAGCAGGAGATACATGGGTGGTACCCCACCCCCATAGCAGATGCAGTCGGATATAGGTCAGGGCCCGTACTTGCAGGCATGGCCTTCATAAAGGGACTGTTTTTGAATTCCCGGATCTCTCTCAACAGTTCGCCCCATTGTGACATATCTTTTTCATTGTCAGAGCACTCATTGACTGTCAACCTCTGCCCCTGAACTTCACTTGATGGGTCACCCTCAGATACTCGGGTCGTAGCCACAGCTGTTGGTGCAGGTCCCTCCCGCGGTCGCCTTTTCTCAACTCCTCGAATTTCTCTCATTAACTCATCATAGGAGGGTGGGGATTCCAGTCGATTTGCCAGGCGTAACTGAAGCAACAGCAGTTCTGAGAAGGGGGCAGACTTAAGGATTCTGTCCAGTCTGGTTCGGTCCAGTTCAATCGCTGGCAAACTACCCTTTCTGAGGCATTCTTGCAACAATTTTTCCAGCTGAGATACATACACAGACAACAACTCCCCTTGGTACTGTTGTGCATTTCTTACTCTCCACCATAGGTCCTCATCAGAATCTGGGCTCCCATACACATTCTCCAAGGCCTCAAGATAGGCCTGTGCAGTCGCTTCAGGGTTACTAGCCCGTTTAGCACGGATGGTAGCCAGGGCAGGACCTCGGAGGCTCTCACTAACCCTCTTTAAGCTTTGCTCGAGCATTGCCATTCTAGCACTTGGGGCAACATAGTCTATCCAGGTCTCCCAGTCATCCTCCCCTTGGGGGGTGGGGAGGGTGCCAGAGAAGATCCTCAACCTTCGGTAAGAGTCGTGACTAATGGCAGGTGCAGAAATAGGAGTCTGCATTGGTTCAGCCACCATTACGGGCACTGGAGCGGGAGAGGGAGAGGGTGTTGGGGGAGGAACACCCCCAGGTGGCAAGAATAGTTTCTTCAAGTCCTCCACAGTTTTCCCTTCTCCCAGCAACCATTTAGCAAATTTCTCCTCAAAAGTTTCAGATAGTGGTGGGGGCTCATTCCCCCCCGGGTCTTTACTGTCCTTAGTTATCACTCTTCAAGCAGTGAGGGCTCCCTCTGGGGTAATGGTCTGTGGCACTTTGGAGCTATCTATGGGATCCTTAAACTCTACTAGGGCCAGAAATGTGTGGGTGAGCAGATTAGCATGCCGACCCACCACCACAGGGTTTTGTAAACCTTCGACCTTGGAAAGTACTCCCTGTACAGTGTCCGTATTGATACCCAGGGGGATGTCCAGGATAAGCATAGCATTTTGGGGGTCGATCTCCTCCCCAGTACACCACTCCACCAGCCGGTGCACAGCCATTTCTGTCGGGGTACCCATTTTTTTTTTCCTTAACAGTGGTTCGTAAATATGGCCACTAGAGGACACACAATCCCAGCGGTGAGCCTCCAAGATGTAACCCCTAGATGGCACTATCCCAGGGGCTACTACCCCTGCCTGATTTGCCACTAACAGGTTGAGGGGCCTGGATCCAATGGCGGGTGCCTCCACCCAGAGGTCAGGGTTTGCAATAGTTAAACTTACATGGTCACAGCCCTCTGGGACACTGCACCCCTTCTTCTTCCACTAGTGGCCCACACAGTATATCAGAATTACCTTCACAGTATACACTTACCCCAGGACTGGTTCAGGCACTGGGACCCCTGTAAAATAAGATACAGTGCAACAATCACAGTACAATATTTTAACATAGACAAATACCTCAGGCAGTATAACTTTGCTGAAACAAGCAGCTCTGATTTATTTAGGGGGAATATAACAAGGACAGGGGGAAATCAGGTTAATTAGCTTATCACTTTACTCATCTACCTATAGCTCTGTGCACAGGCCTATCCCTACCAGTTACTGTTGCTGGGTACCCAAGCCCTAGTGGCTAGTCCAAACCGTGGCAGCTGGTAGGGCCCTTTCACACGAGAAAAGAAAAATTAGTTTAAACAGTCAGCAGTACAGTGATTCCATTTGGATTTAATGTGGCAATTCAACAGGGAGCGACCCTGAATTAGTACTCACGACCTCCAAACAAGATAGGGTCCTTCAATGTCAGCAGGGCTACTCTTGAGCTCCACAAGACTCCTCCACATTTATATGGCAAACAGGCAGGCTGCTTCTCTATCCCGATGCATAATTACTGCACAATACCGGGAGAACACACAGCAGATTCAAGTCCTGACAGACTGAGTGCAATTCAGCAATTTCTCCAGTCTTCTACAGGGTGAGCCTGATTTCTACTCTTCAGATATCCTTTGATTCTCTTCACAGGACGGATTCAGTCCTAACAAGCAGTTACACAAGCTGCAGACCGGAACTCTGGGCCTTACACACGTTTCCCGACTAAAACTGCACACTGAAAAAGCACAGGGCTCCTTCCTTCTTCACTGCCAGAGCTCAAACTGAAACTCCAACAGACAAAATCGGGCACTTCCTTTGAGTTCCTCCCAGTTCTTGACTGGATTGGCTGTCACTCACAATAGACTGCTCCTGTTGGTCCAAAAAGGCGCCGAAGTCTAAACTACATCTCCCAGAGTCACTGCCCATACAATCCTCTTGTGGCTGGCTCAGATTATGAGTCCAAGTTCTGATTCGTCCAAGGCACCATTTTAGAGCTAGCTTATTCCACACTGATTGGTCCAGTTCAGCAGTTCAAAACCAGAATGGGGAACTAGGCAGACACAGTTCTGACTGCAAAGAAAGCAGGTTAGACAAACTGTAATTTCATTATTACTCTAAATGATTTCTGGCAAACAGTTACATCTTTCAGATAGGTTCCCTTTGCACTCCTAGTGACTGCAAAAATGGAGTGAATTGGCAGCAGCTCGAGTGGTACTCAAACAGAGAAGCACACAGTCCCCCCATACAAACTAATTATGTCTGCAAGCAGACAGCTCTTAAAGAGACAGTACCAGAGGCTCTAAAAACACACACTGATAAATGTCTTAAATGCCAAACACCATTCAGGCTTGGAGCATTCAAGCAAGCTCCTGGAAGTCTTTTGGGAACCCCCATTTGCAGGGGGGTTACACACACAGATGCAGAAAACCATGTTCTTCGCCCACTCTTCTTTTAATGAGAACCTCCAACTTCCAAGCCATCAGATGTTCACCCACCGCTGTGTACAACCCTTTTCGGTGGCCACCACCACTGTAGCTAACGCTGAGGTAACACACAGCCACAGGCAGGGGCACAATTTAAGTCTGGGCCTTAGAACACCCATCCCCGAAGGCAGCCACCTCAACTCAGATGCTCCCCGAACAGTAGCCCCGGGATGGCATTAGCCCCGGGATGGCATCTGCCTCCCGGCCAACACCCCCAGATAACCCAGAGGAAATCGAAACAGCGTCCGCCCTACAGCAGACCCCACTGAACACCTCCCGTCGGGGATCAAGGTAGGTCAACCAACCCCCCGGACAAGCAGACAGGCCTCTCAACACTCAACTGGCCCCCTAACAGTTTTCAGCAGGCCCTCCAAAATTTCCAGATAAATCTCGAGGACCCTCTGAAGCAAGCCTTGATGGGCAGTCAAAAATGCATGCAAATCAGTGACTTCTCACCAGACTCCCTCTATCCGCACTCCTCATGATTCTCCATGGGCTATGCACATACAGCTGGACTCAGAGACGCTCCCCGGGCAGGACACTCAAAACCGCAGGTAGGGCAAGTTAACGAATTCTGAATTAGCACTAGAACATATGCAATTACTAGTGTAATGGTCCAAATAAACAGCACTGAAAGTGAGAGAAAATATACAGCGACTATTGATTTAAAGACAGATTCTGGAACTGGTGTCCTCGTTAATCTAATCTGTCCCAGTAATGCAGTTTCTCTACCTGACTAACTCACTTAATTTTCCCTAACTAACCACCTTTAACTGACCTTACAAAAATTAAAACTAAACACAAAAAGTAAAAATAAGTAAAACAAATGCCTGCATTAAATAAAAAAAATCCTAAATGCTACTGCTGCTGATGCTGCTGATGGCTAAACCAGCAGGGCCGCCATCTTTAGGACTGCCCACATCTCCAGGACACTGAGGTGCAGGGAGGCTGGTCTGGGATCAAGAGCCCTGAGTCTGAAAAGGGCCCAGGTGGGCCCCCCAGCCTATCCCAGAAGAACCCGAGGAAAGGATCTGCTGTGGGGATGAAACCTGGAATGGGACCCCTTGCAAAAGGTTCCGGGGGTCTATCCACCACTGTAGCACCCTGTGAACGGGGGAAGAAACTAGGACTAACTTGTCCAAATCATCAGTCCATTGGTCCCACTGTACCCTGAGGGTCTACTGAAGGGTACATATGTGGAGTTTGGCTAGAGGAACAGTGGGAATGGCAGCCGCCATTACTCCCAGAAACCTTAAATACAGCCTGGCAGGGATATGCCAATTCTGTGCCACTTCCTGGACCTGGTCCAGGAGGCACTCTGCCCTGTCCAGAGGGAGAAAGGCTTTCCCCTGCACCAAGTCTAGGACTGCCCCTGTGCACTGCAGTCTCTGGGACAGAACCAGGACCGACTTGGGCAAATCCAATGTGATGCCCAGGGAATGGAACAGCTGAAGAGACCTACTTAAGGTCTCAAAAAGGCTGGTCCCTGGATGGTGGTTTTAAGAGCCAATCGTCCAGATAAGGGAAGACGTACATTCCCTCCTTCCTGAGGGCCACAGCTACTGCTGCTAAGCACTTGGAATAGACTTGCAGTGCAGAGGACAAGCCAAAGGGCAGCACTTTGAACTGGTAGTGTTTGCCCTGAAAAAAGAACCAGAGAAACTTCCTGTGAGGAGGGAACATAGATATGTTCAGGTAGATATCCTATAAGTGCAGTGAGCATAGCCAGTCACCCTGCTTGAGCAGGGGTATCAGGCCGAGCAAAGTTACCATGTAGAAATTTCTGTACTGGACATACATACTGGGGTGTTTTAGATCCAGAATAGGCCTCAAATCTCCAGTCTTTTTGAGAACCAGAAAGAACCTGAAGTAAAAACCCTTTGTTTCTCTGACACCGGGGCACTGGCTCTGTGGCCTGTTTGGACAGAATGGACTGTACTTCCTCCTAAAGCACTGGCAAGTGGACTGGAGGATAGTGAGAGGCTGCCGGAGGAGTCTCTGGAGGATACTTCACGAGCTCCAAGGCATGACAGTTTTCTATGAGTTGCAGAATCCAAGCGTCTGACATTATGGCTCGCATCTTGATTTAAATGAAGGGAGAACAGACCTCTGACCACACTTCCCAGTCGGTAACCAGAGGAGGGTGGTCTGACGAGGAGTCAGGCTGAGGGGGATCCAGCCACAGGGGTTGATCCATCACTTCTGGGGCACTTGACCACAGCTCCAGCATTGGAGGGAGTGGGTAGACCACAGGGGGCTCTTCTCTTGCCTTGAGGCCTAAAGGCTGCTTCCTGTCTGTTAGGTGCCCTACAAAAAGGAGGGCGCTGTCTGCCCTTTTGCTGTGAAGTATGATACAGTAAGTGGACAGACTTAAGGGCTCTGCCCAAAGCCTGCAGGTCATTAATGATGTGCTGGACATCAGGACCAAACAGTTTGGTCTCACTGAAAAGGGCATTCAGCACCTTTTGCTGAATGTCCATGGCAATGCCCGAAACTCACAACCAGAAGTGCCTACATAGGCATATGCCCATGGCACCTGCACTAGCAACAGTGTCAGCCAAATCATAAAGTACACTCAGAAGGTGCTTGTTGGCATCCTTGGCTGTCTGCAAGGACTGGAGGAGATCCTGTTTCTGAGAGCCCTCTGGAACAGCCTGGGAAGCAGCTTGCCCATCTTCCAGTTGGTGTTCTGGTATTTCACCATGTGAGATAGGTAATTTGCAATCCTTAAGCCTAAGGTGGAGGAAGCATAAACCCTCTTATCCCAAAAGTCAATTCTACAAGACGCCTTATCTGGAGGAGGGAGCTAAGGTGCTTGGGCGCTTTGGATCTGTCATGGGCAGCCTTAATGACCACTGAGTCTGTCTCAGGCTGAGTCGCATAATGAGGGAACCCTTGGGGGGGCAGTACAGAGTTTATCTACCCTCCTGGGCACAGCTGGCACCATATCTGGGCGGTGCCAAGCAGCAGTGACAGTATTCCTCAGAGCAGGCATAATGGGAGGCATTATCTTTGGAGCAGACTCTGGAATCTCCAGGAAGTCAACCAGATCTTTCCTGATGATATCCTCCTCCTCCTCCGTATGAAACCCCATGGCAGAGGACAACTGCTTCATTATATTAAAGAAGGAAGGGTCCTCTGGAGGAGACGTAGGGGTGTGTTTGACAGAGTCCTCACTGATAGAGGCAGCAGTGGACCTGTCTGAGAAGAGGAACTCTTCCTTTTCCCCTTCCTCATCATCAGGTAGAATGAGGTATGGGTGATACTCCTCTTCGACGTCAGTCTCCTGTAGTTATAGATCTGACGTACGATGCGCCAACATCGAAGTGGGGGGATAATCCCTCGGTTGATGTGGGGGTGTTGATGCTAAAGTGGCAGTTGAAGGCACAGGCAACGAAAGCCTGAAGGCACTAAGCTGTTGCACAATCACTGAAGTGAACTTGGTAAGCATCTCATTGAGATAGATGAGCATTGAACCCCGTGTTGACGGCGGGGAGTCAATGGAGCCGGGAGCTAAGGCTCGACGGCAGAGCCCTGAGAGCCCAAAGATGTAGTAGCCCTAGGGCCTGAAGATGCATCAGGCCACGTCTGTATGGTTGGCAAGGGCTGGCCGCCCTGAGAATCAGATGGCGGAGCGGTCGGTATGGGCCGAGTTGATGCAAAGGCCTGGACAGCAGATCAGCATCAACAAAGTTCCGCTGGAGGAAGAAGATGAGGAAGCCGTAAGGAAGTGGGACTGCCGCCGGGGAAGTAGTCCCGATCTTGGTGTTTTTATGACTTTTCCCCAAGGGCTTATCTTGGGCCTTAGAGGCCAGGGAGTTTGATGACCCTACTGGCGACTGAAAGACTGGGACCCCGGAGGACCCCTGCCTGGAACTGGCTACCTGATGTTCCATTATGAAATTTTTAAGAGCCTTCTTAGGGTTGTTTGATTAAACTTCTGGCAGAGCTCACAGTCAGAAACTTCATGATCAGGCCCAAGAAAGCAGACACATAGAGAATGTTCGTTTGTGGAGGCAATTTTCTTTCTGCAGTGGCAGCGATGCAGAGGAGACGTAAAAGGAGTAGTTCGCTACATAAACAGAATAAGGGAGTCTCTAAGAAAAAGAGATTCCAAAGTAAGAATAAAAAAAAAAAAAAAAAAAAACTGTAGGCAAAAAGGTGCGAAACAGCGTCGGAGCTTCCGTGGAGATCTGAGTAGACTGAGACACCAGGGGGAAAGAATTGAGGAGGGGGGGGACCTCTCCTGCTTTTAGAGTAGGTGACATCATCACATGATGTCGTCGTGGGCCACCCCAGTTGTACTGCTGAAAATCTTCCGTGTGGATTCCCCTTCACTAATGGTGAAGTTCCTACAGTGTGAACTGATGACTGAGATACCCCTGAAGAGCAGGAACTTTTAAGTACTTGAAACACACCGTATCTTGCCTTGGGAATAAAATAAACTAGTTGAATGAATTGTGGACCCTGAGGTTTTTGTTTGTTATTATCCCTGAATAGGTTACTTCAATTTTTTATATCATGAACTGCTTCTTCAAAGGCAGTGTGGTCTAGTAGAGTACAGGTTTGTAAACCAGGAGAAAGGAATTAAATCCTTCCATAGTCAATTACTCACTGTGCGACTGTGAGCAAGTCACTTAACCTCTTAGTGCTTCAGTCTCTTCCAGCTAGCAAAATGGGCAGAATCCAGATCCCACTATAAACAAGATGCTGCATCTCAGTTAGACTGCCCAAATGACTACAGGGAAAGGTAATCATAAAGATCAAGGCAGATATGGATTTAAGAACAGTGATGTGGGTAAAAGGGGGGAATAATTTTTTAGGTATATTAGGGAGAAAAGGAAGTCAAGAGGGGTATTATGAGACTAAAGAAGGAGGGAGGCAGGGTGGGTAAAGCAGGACAAACAGAAGGTTGATGTACTGAAAGAATAGTTACTCACTATAACAGCAGATCTTCAAGAGAATCTCCTCCATTGGGCCACACCTTTGGAATTGTAAACCATCTGCATAAGGATCACAGAGAAGCTTGGGGCTATGACGATGACGTGCTACTTATTTACGAGTTTAACCAGAAAAGCATACTGAGCAACATGCTCGATTCCAGATGCAACCTGGGGGCCGAGACCCACATACATAAATTGGAAATGCTTAGACAGTACAAAATGAGCAAATGCTTGTACATAACATTTTAGGAGAAAAACTTACAGCCAAGGGTAGGATACATACAATCAGTATAATCAGTGCTATGCCAGCACCTATACAATCGTGGACGGACCCACTGCTCCTCAGCTCCCTGCCAGACATGAGCTTGGAGGGAGTCTTAACATGAGAAACCAGGAGACCAGACCAGTACCAGGCATACAAGGAGAAGCAGGTGACTGGAAAAAAAACAGTACACATAAAAGCACTTATGGACACCTCCAAACAAGGCAGTGGACACACCTGCCAGCTGATACCTCAGAAAGATGGAAGAAGGATGGGTGCACTGTGGCCCAATGGAGGATATTTTCTCAAAGACATACTATTACAGTGACCAATTGTTCTACCTTCATCAAGGATATCTCGTACATTGAGCCACACCTTTGGAACGATTCCCAAGCAGTCCACAAAGTACACAGGGAGGATGGAAAAGTCCGATATGCAGTCAGAAGAGAAGGCCTTCAACACCACAAGACCAAAGCCAGCACATCTCGAGACACTACTGTTAGACTGTAGGGCATACTGAAAGCATGCACAGTGCTCCATGTGGCAGAAACACATATGTCAGCTGCAGAAACATTCTTAGAGCAAGCAATGGAAGTGGCCATACTATGCGTAGAGCGGTCAAGCACAGCACCAGGAAGTTTCTTACTGTGCCTCCCATAACAAAATTTAAAACAGTCAGCCACTTGAACAGGCACTGTTAGACACAGAGGTGCCTTCTTTTCCAGGAGCAAAGGAAACAAAAAGCTAAGAGGACTTTCTGTAGTCCTTAGTGTGTCAAGACGGAAATGCAATGTTCAGTGTATATCGAGTGTATGGAACCATTTTTCACCCCCTTGTTAGCATGCTCTGGATAATACACAGAAAAGTATATGGTCTAATTCAATGTAAAATCAGACACCACCTTAGGTAAACAACGAGGAGTGGTCTGCAAAGACACCACGTGCTCGTAGAAAATCAAATAAGGAGGCTCATGCATCAGAGCCTGAAGCTCGGATATTCTACGAGCAGAAGTCATGGTGACCGAAAATAGCGTTTTCCATTAAGGGAAACACATCTCACATGTCAGAGAAGGCTCAAAATGAACCAGAACCAATTTCTCAAGTGTGAAATTCAGGTCCCAAGGTACAGCCAGTTTACTAATCAGGGACGCATGTGCAGAATACCCTTAAAAAACGTACATGAGACTTCTAATTGTGCAATCCTGTGCCCATCAATAAAGGTATGGAATGCCAAAATGGCAGAAAAATGCACCTTAATGGACGAGTACTGGAGAGCAGAGTCTGACAGGGACAAAGGTAGTCTAGTACAGTATTTACAGGACACATAAATGGGTCCACTTTTATTTATTTAGTTATTTTATTTTAAAATTGGTACCTGGGAGAGGCACAGAGCCCAGGCTCATTTCTAGGTTCACAATGGAAACCAAGGAGGATGGTGGGAACCTCCACAAGGGAGACCCACAGGAGGGTGGCAAGGGACACCATGGGGGAAGGAAACAGCTCCTGGTGGGGGACTCTTGTTAGAGGGTAGAACTGGGGGAGGGAGGGGGAGAGGGAGGTCAGGTGCCTGCTTTGTGCCATGGCTTGGAGGGACAGGAAGCGAATCCTCAGGACTGCAGGAGCAGCGTCATGGGAGAGGGAGCAAGACATCATTGTCCACATTGGGACAAATGACCTAGCTGGGCATGGGATCAGAGCGGTGCAGGAGGAGTTTGTGGAGTTGGGGAGGGGCCTTAGACAGGTAGCACACACAGTAACCTTCTTAGAGGTGCTGCCTGTCTATGGCATGGGTGAGGCTAGGGTGCTCCACACCATGGGATTAAATCGATGGTTGAAAAACTGGTGCAGAGCTCAGGGTTTTGGCTTCATTGGGGACTGGGGGTTCGCCTGGAGGGATACAAGCCTATACTAGCGCGATCATCTGCATCTGTCCAGGAGGTGAACCAGGATCCTAGGTGATAGGTTTAAATGCTTCACTGGCAAGCATGTAAACTAGCCGGGGGGGGGGTGCACTGAAAAGGAACAAGGAAATCCCAGCCCACCCCCAAAAAAAAACAGGGTAGTTATTGAGGTAAACACCAAGACAGAGAAGTCGATATGAAGAAGGGCAGGGGTAAATGGAGAAACAGGCAAAAGCAGTAAGGAGAGGGATGGGGCAAAAAAAGGTAAGTACATCATAAAATGGAGGGCAATATGTACCAATGCCCATAGTCTGGGTAACAAGCTTCCTGAGCTAGTGGCCCTGATGGAGAGGGACACCTGGATATCGTGGCAATCACAAAAACATGGTACACAGAGAACCATGACTGGGATGTCAACATACCAGGGTACACAATCTACAGGAGGGACAGGGAGGGTAAAAGAGGAGGAGGCGTAGCTCTCTACGTAAGGGAAGTGATCAAAGCAACAGAACTAAAGGGTAAATGGGGAGAAGAGGAGGTACTGTGGGTCACCCTGGAGACAGGTAGTGGCACCACAATCTGCACAGGGGTTGTATACAGACCCCCATCTCGGGGGAGGAACTGGACAAGGAAATGATAGAAGGCATCCTCAGAATGGCAGAAAAAGGGGAGATATTGTTGATGGGGGACCTGAATATGCTAGATGTTAACTGGAGCACATTTACTGCAGCCACATCCAAGAGTAGGGTCATTCTTGATGTCCTACAGGGGGCATGCCTCTGACAGCTAGTGCTGGAACCCACTCAGGAGGGAGCAGTCCTGGACCTGGTACTCTCAAACAGGGATGGAGAGAGGATCACAGATTTAGAAGTGGGTAGACATCTGGGAACCAGTGACCACCACACAGTGTGGTTCACTATAAACACAACCGTGGAGTCAAGCCATACAAAAGCGAGGGTACTAGACTTTAGAAGGGCTGACTTTGGCAAAATGGGGGAATGCCTAAAGAATGCACTAGCAAATGGGCAGGAAGGAGGGTGGAAGGACAGTGGGGAAAAATCAATACTGCCATAATACAGGCAATAAGCCTTTGTGTGAAGCGAATAAAGAAAACAAAGCAAAGTAAAAAAAAAAAAAAACCACTATGGTTCTCAAAAAACGTGACAGGGAAGGTTAGGGAGAAAAAGATAGCATTCAGGAAGTATAAGGAATCACAGAAGGAGCAGGACAGAGAATTGTATCAGTTAAAGCAGAAGGAAGCAGGGACGGGAGTCAGAATAGCAAAGGCCAAAACCGAGGAAAAGACAACAAACTCAGTTAAGAAGAGGGATAAAACCTTTTATAGGTACATCAGGGAGCGAAGGAAGACCAAGGGAGGGATAGTGAGGCTTAATAAAGGGAGAAGAGGTGGGCAGCAGGTGACAGTGAAAAGGCAGAGATACTGAACGATTACTTTTGTTCAGTATTCACAAAAGAAGAAGAGGGGAAGGTACCTAAACCAAACAATAGACGCACTCTGGGCAGGGGGGTCGACACCAGTCCATTCACAGAAGAAAGTGTCCTGAAAGAACTCCTAAAACTGAAGGTGGACAAAGCAATGGGGTCTGATGGGATTCATCCCAGGATTCTAAAAGAACTAAGGGGGAAACCTAGTCACACCACTGACCATACCTCTCAACTGTCCCTGATTTTCAGGGACGTCCCTGATTTTGCCTCAAAATTTTACTCTGTCCCTCCTAAAAATTGTCTTTCCGTGACCAAACTGTGGGGGTTATAAGCACAAAATAATGTCAAACATTAAAGTTACAGACTTGTTCTTCCTTAGATAACGCATTTTACACCAAGCCCTTTATTCTACCAGCTTCCTGAGTGGATATCTCCAACTTTGAAGAAGTATCCCTGATTTTGGTCCTTTGTCCCTGATTTTTTTAAGCCTTGTCCCTGATTTATGAGGCAGGAGGTTGAGAGGTATACCACTGACTACCCTTTTTAACAAATCATGGTGTGGTACCTGAGGACTGGAGGAGGGTGGATGTGATTCCCCTTTACAAAAGTGGAAGCAAGGCAGAGGCACGAAACTACAGACCTGTTAGTTTTACCTCAGTGGTAGGGAAAATGATGGAATCACTTCTGAAAGAAAGAATTAATGAGCTGGTATTTCAACACCAGACCTTGACGGTACAGCATGATTCAGTACGTTTTAATTACAGCAGACTTGAAATGAAGATTTTCAATATAAAACTATGACACGGCTTCTGTCAATAAAAAGCATGTTTTACAAGATGGGAATGTCTTGAAATCTGAAAACAAAGCACTTAATAGCTTGTTAACTCCTGTATCTGAGTTAGAATGTAGGAGTAAAAAGTCATATGTGGCGAACTTGCGCCGTCAACCAGAGGTATTGGCAGGGCATACTAGCTTAATGCCCAAAGACCTTGCCTCTTCTGATGTTGAAGAGTTTGATTTTGAACACTCACAGTATGCTGTGGGGTGGACGAGAGCAAAGGCTAGTCACTTGTTTTTCTGTGATTCACAAAATGGAGAATTGTTAGAGTCTCAAAATGGTGGACACACATGTGATCAGGTTGCATCCCCATACCATCCCCAAGATGGCCGCTCATGGTCATGTGATGATGGTCATGACACAGTAACCCATGATGCCCATGAGGTAATCCAAAAGGCCAACCACCATCTCACGGAGATTCGATCCTGCAGTCACAGGGACCTGTGATTTCTGCCATAACCAAACAAAACAAACCGGAGTTTTTTGGCATGATTAATAATGTTATCAGTAACACTAGTGTTTCTGAGGGACAGAAGATTCTCATTAAAATTATGTTGACGTACATTTGAATAAGGCTGATACGCAATCTGTCATGAAGTCAGCGTCTGATGCTGAAGAAACAGCTTATGCTGTTAAAAATGTTTGCTTTATTAGCAATGTTTGTGGTATTCAAGTGTCCTTGGATAAAGAACACATTGAAGTTAATTACATGAAAAGTTGTTTTCATTTCCTGTGCAATGTAACATCAGCCAAGAAGACTGAACGTACTGCTTTTCCTATGCAGTGCATTAATACCTTAAGCTGCAACATTAAAAACAATGTTGCTACCATCCAGCAACATTCTGGTGGGGAAACCCACTTTACATTTGATGGGGGAGGGGACAACCCTGATTCTGAAAGCCCTGTGGCTGTAATATTTTCAGCATCACAGGCCACGTTGGGGGTGGGGGGGGGGGTACAGGTTTGGTTTCTGAATCTGAGTTGACAACTGTTTCAGCACCATTTCTTCCACCCCTGATGGCTACTGAACCACAATCCAAAGCTGGAGAACTACGTGCAACTTTCACACCACTTTTCTCCACTGTGCAGGCACCCCTGATAGTGCCAGCATTCCCTGCACATGATGCAGAACCCCCTCCATCAGTGACACCTGAATCATCCCATACTGTGACTGCAATGGCAGGCACTACAGGCAAGAAGGTACAAGGTATCCTAATACTGATATCGCTGTCTTTTCTTTTGGGATCACTGGCCATGGTCCCAGCATTGGTTAATCCTAACACAGTTTTAGGGCATTATTTTGAAACTGCCACATCAGATGTAGCAATCTCAGCAGTTTTAGCTCAAGCATACAATGGACACATCAGACCCATTGCTTATGCATCACAGATGCTTGCCCCAGTTGAGCTGAAATACAACCTTTGTGAAAGGAATCTTTTGGCTACATACTGGGCAGTGAGATACTTTATGTACATCATTGGATAAGCACTGCATTCCAATCATTTGCCAACTAACTTTCTGTTGTCAGAAAGAGTAAAAGAAGACTCTGGCTCTAATGCCAGACTTACACACTGGTCTCTCATTTTACAGGATTATGACATCACTGGCCTTCCTATCAAAACTCCATTTTTGTTGGCCCATGGCCTACAATTTACAAGAGAGACCCATGATTGTTCACTCCAACTTACTGACCTACCTGTCCCAGTGCCCTTTCTGATACAACCTCAGAAAGTGTTAAAAGACACCACCGTTTGTCATGTTTTGACTGATGACTCAGCCACACATACCAACGAGGGCCAGATAGCAGGATTTGGAATTATTTTACATTCTGGTGATGACAGAGTGTGCATGGCTAGTAATTGCATCATCGTATATGTATGATTCACAGGCAATGATAAAACACGCCTGGCAAATAAAATGAAAAGCAAGGAGGCGAGGAGTCTCCTAATTACTACAAATATTTGTGAATGGTTTAGAGAGCTGATAGGTCCTTAAAAATACACAGCCTGTGTTAAGAAAGGAATAAAAATATTCTTCCTTACGTAAAATGATACCAGCACTCCATGAGAAAGTTAAGTTCTGCCTGCTTCAAGAAATGTCCTTGAGATAATTACAGAAAGCACTGCCGATACAATGTTTTTATTACAGTTTCTAATTGGGTATGTTTCTCTCTAAACTGAATTTCTTTGGCAGAAGACAAACTTCTGTTCCAATTCTCTGATATTACCTCTGAGAAATACAGTGACTTGCTTGTGTACGTCACAACACTAATCAGTTTAAATACTGTACATTCATAAGGTTCGAGCATGTTGTATGTATATTCCTTATGTTCCACAAGAAGGATCGTCATATGAGGGCAGTGTATAGGTTCTTTAATAAAGGAACTGAGGAATACCTTCCAGAAAATAGCTCGTATAAGAAAGTGAAAATTACATTTACCTATCCAGTGATGGCCTACTCATTTGGCATCACTACTGTAACACTCATGAAAAGTTACAGGTAATTCTCGAACACCTGAGAGTAGATTTTATGTACGATACCAAATACATAGTACTCCAACTGGTGTACACCAGTGAGTCAGTAAAAACCCTAGACAGACTAAAATCCTCTGTCTTATGGCTACACATGAGAAATCATGTAGAACACTACATTAGTAACTGTTTGATCTGTGCACAGAACAATCCTATACCAGCTAGGACAAATGCATTGTTACCCCACAGGCAAAGGCCACTGGAACAGAATCCAGTTTAACTACATTGGCCTTACGCCAACCACTAAGACCAACTAGTTTGCACTAGTGATCACCGACCTATTTTCCAAACAGTTTAAAGCTATCCCAAAACAGAACAACACAGTCAAAGTGACTGCAAATGTCTTGGTAAACCAGCTATTTACCACGTAGGGTTTTACCCCTAAAGGTAAATTCTGATTACAGGGATCTGGCTTTATAGCCAAAGTAATGTAGGACGTTCTGGATTTGTTATGGGTAAAACAAAAGTTTTATATCCCTTACAACCTACAGTCATCAGGACAGGTGGAATGGGCTAACAGGCAGATCAAAGTTATGTTATCAAAACTTGTTCAGAAAACCCAAAAGTACTGGAACTAGTTATTGCCTTTACTCCTTATGGCAATAAGAGGGACGCCCTCTGCAAGTACACAGCCTACCCCATTTTTGAAATCATGACCGGATGGTCCACGAGACTCCCAGAACATTTAATTCTGGACCTGTGTACTGCCACTGCTGATGGAATATCAGTAGATAAATATGTTAAATATCTCAAACAAAACATCCAAAAAGTAAGTACACGTTTGCTTCACAGTGTATGGGCAAGGCTCAAAAAATAGGCCCTATCCCATTGTAAACAAATGCAGTCCACAGACTGCCTCACAATAACAGTCATTGATAAATCAATGAACCTGTTCAAGGAAATTAAATTACTTTTCCATAACCCAGTGGGAGGAATAGTACTAAACTATGTTTTTCCTTTTCTCTTTCCTTTTAGGTTCCGGAGAGAGAGATGCTTGCTTTTATGCTTATTATTCTTTTTAAAAGTATGGGTCTTCTTACAAGCCCA
Source organism: Neoceratodus forsteri (assembly GCA_016271365.2). NCBI lineage: Eukaryota > Metazoa > Chordata > Ceratodontiformes > Ceratodontidae > Neoceratodus > Neoceratodus forsteri. Next base: position 1,254,833,631 of record CM057459.1, on the reverse strand, counting down.
AACTGCACATTTTATTACAGATAACCTAATCGTAAACAAATTGTTGAGGCAAAACACCTCATAATCCCACATGATTTAAATGCAACCTGTGGAATTCACACTAAAGTCCTAAAAGACATGTTTATTGTCCAGAAGGGTAGTGAGGCCCTACGGAACGTTGTGATCATTGCTTTGGATCAATTCTAGCAGTCAGACTTGATCTGGACTCCTGTTTACATTTTATTGATAATCAGGAATTTTGCATCCAAATTTATATGGCATTAAAAGCCATTAGGCCTTAAGGTTTTTAACCCTATGATGCTTCATAATTTGTGACACTTAATATTGTGTGTCCAAAACAGAACCCTGGCCCACCCAGTGGTCTTAACAGCCACTTCCAAACCAGGTACCCTAGTTAATAATGTGCAGCTTATGCACAATCCAGTGATTTTTAAATTTCACCTTTTAAAACTTGGAATGATTTGTTTTATGTTTCACAACAAACATTTCCCACTTTTTTTTTTTAAATGATGTGATTGAATACCCTGGCAGCATACCAGGTACTCATTAATGACTCCCTATACAGGGACTGATAGCACCACACTTACACACACTTAGGGTTTTCACATCCTGACTGCTAGTGGTACATTTTATGACTGTAAACCTACCCAAACACACTAGGCATTTTGGTTTTGTTTTGATTTTTTTTAAACAAAACACAGGTTTAGACTCGGACTTACTTGGTTCTGACATATCTATTTGAAATAGGACTGATATAGCCATTATTCAAGCATATATTCAAGTATGTTAAAGGTTCATGATAGTATGAAATATATCATCCCCCACAGCATGGTATACATGATTTTGCTCATAAAGAGTGATTTATATTTACAATATTTTTTTGACTCAATTTTTATTGATGCACAGAAAATACACCAGTTTGACAGTACATCACTTGATATGTCACTTCTACTACTACTATTATTATATCTAATACTATTACAGGAGCCTTGATGATATCACTTATCTACGCTGTACCTTACAACTGTACGAACTGAATCTCCTTCAAGTCAATAAATGTCTTTCTTTATACAGTCATAATGTGTTTCTTTTTCTTCTTTTCTCATTCTTCAGGAGTCCATTTGCTAGAGAAAAAAGGAAATAAGAGAAGGAGCCCCATCAAAGAGAGGACCCCTAACCTAAACAAACACCTCTCGGTATAAAGTTATAACTAGAAGACCTTTCCTCTCCACCTATGGCGCTGAGAGCCTATGGACCTCCGCTCAAAATTAGCTGACATCTGAAATCAAAACATTCTCTAGTGTTTTTTAAGACTGCCTTTCCGAACAAAGCTCCTCTATCTACACCAAAACATCAAAGATTGATAACTATGTACACTTTAAATAAAGCATAAAGACCAAAATAAATATAAATATTGTGTGTGCGATGAGTTCATCTTTTTTCCTTTTCACACTTCTAAATACTCAACCTATAGTGATAGTAGAAAGACTGCAATATAAGTGTTAAAAGTCAACAATGAATAATTGATGGAAGATGGTTAATGGTTAAGCCCCCCAGTTTCTTCTCATCCCCCTCAACACCCGTCCTATTATTCCAAAAGGAAGATGATGATACTTACAATTACGATCTCAATTTCAGTCACAATCCCCCCCCCCGCCCATATCTGTGTTTCCTGACCAAAAGCCAAGTCAGGATCTCCCCTTCCAGGATCATTAGGTTGAAAACCCTTCTCATACCAATCCCTCCAGATCTCCCGAAATTTCTCAGTGTTGAGTCTAAGAGACGCAGTAATTTCTTCCATCTTCTCTAACTCGTGCACCTTATCTTTCCAAATCTGGATGGAGGGTGGGGTCACAGACAACCAACAAACTGTGATGCTCTTCAGGGCCGCCAAGCTGAGGATATGATATAATTTCCTCTGGGGTCTGGAGAGTTTTAACTGGTCCGTGTTCGAGAGATCTAAACAGAGGGAAACAAAGGATCCAAGCAAAGACACCCCCAGAATCCTCTGAATTTAGTCATGGACCTGTTGCCAGAAACAACTGAGCTCCAGGCATTCCCAAAAATTATGAATGTGGGAGCCCCCACCCCCCCAACATAAGTTAGTTTATTCAGAGTTAAAATACTTGGTAGTTGTTGGGTTTCTGAAAAAACGCATCAGAACCTTCCAATGATATTCACCCCAAGAGGGGGATGCCGCGATGCGCCAGCTTTGACTAAGTGTTTTTTGCCACTCCAAGCAGTCAATTTGTAAGTTGGTTTCCCTCTCTCATCTGGTCTTGATTATGGCCAGATAATGTGCAATTTTATACTCATGGTCCGAACTTCGCTCTGCCGTGTATAGCTTTTGATAGAAGTCGGGAAAACACTTTCTTATGTCCGAATGGGACGTGACCATACCCCCGTCTGATTCTCTCCTGAGTTTCAACACTGCCCTAGAGGCTGCCTCTTTGCGTAGCTGGGTAGCTAGTAATTTGCCTGCCCTATTACCCTTTTCATAAAATGTCTGTCTAGCAAACCGGCAACTCGCCTCTATCTTTTGGTTCACTATCTGGGATAATTTTTCCTTAGGTAGGTCAAGTTCTTTCTTTATTTCTGCTAGATTTTGTTGTTTGTGTTGAGATTCTAACTCAAAGATTTTTTTCTCCAGCTCTCTCTGGGTTTCTCTTCTCTCCCTACTAACTCTAGATGCAAATGAAATAATTTTGCCCCTTAAATAAGCTTTCAACGCATCCCAATAGATCGTGGGGGAGGTATCTGTCTGATTGTTTAAGGAATGAAACTGTTGAATCTCCTCTTTAACTGATGTTTTAAATTCCTCCTTATTGATTAGATTCATGTTTAACTTCCATGCAGAGTTACGACAAAGGGTCCCCAACACCAATCTCAACAAAACAGGAGCGTGAGCTGACAGGGTAAAGCTACCTATGTGGGCAGAATCCAAAGCCCAGGCCCAGTTTTTGGGTACCAACAGGAGGTTAATCCTACTGTATCAAGAATGCCTGGGGGATTAGAAAGAATAATCCCTCATAGTTGGGTGTAAAAATCTCCAGGCATCCATCATGCAATACTCGTAGATAAGTCTGTGGAGTGTTGTTGAGGCTTTAGACCATCTACCTGGCTGTGTTCCTGACCTGTCTAAATGAGGACAAAGTGTTGTATTAAAGTCCCCTCCCACGATCCATAGGCTAGAATCAAAGCTCGGAAAGTCTGACAGCATCCTTGTCAAAAAGGCTGGTCTAAGGTTTTCCTCACTGGGAGCATATATATTTAAAATGCAACATTTGTGTGCCCCTAGCTCTCCCTCCACATAAATATATCTGCCTTCGGGATCAGACCTCACCTCTAGCTCCCTAAATGGGAAGTTTTTCCTTATAAATATGGCTACTCCCCTTTTAGGAGGGTGGCCCTGGTTTGAAGAAAAATAGATTTGCCCCACCCAAGATCTTTTCAATTTTAAATATTCCTCTTGTGTGAAGCGGGTCTCTTGGAGTAGAGCTATGTGTCTTAAAATCCCTTAATTCACTCAACACCCTGGCCTTTTTTATTGGGTTTCCCAAAACTCTTACATTATATGTAGCTAACTGAATCTCAGCCATATTCGGTCATCCAGCACGCAGGTTTGGTCTGATCCCTGAAGACTTTCCCCCATCTCACCATATACTGGATGGTCATCACACACAATACTTTTAGATTATTAAAAGAGAAAAACCAACATGTGTTTATCTTCACAACCGTAATTATATACATTTTATTAATGGCTCCCGCCATTCTAATATGCTGTGCAATTTTTTTATAATACTAACAATCCTATGCGCTTCAAGGTGAAACTGAAGATGGAAACATAACCCTAACTAGGTCTCGCCCTTAATTAAGGTAGAAAATAGGGAGACCTTTGGGAGTCTACTTAAGGTACTCCCCCGCTGGCCACCTCTCAAGTTAGTGGTCAGTAGGGTAAAAAGAGTAGTAGGTGTATATACCCCCAAGTGAGACCAAAAGGATTGGAGTGTACGGTCCTCAATACCTAACTCACACCACCCAACAATCATCTAATTAATTAAGTCCTGTCTAATCTAATCTACGGGGGATGGTAGGGGAAGAGACTGTGATGTAATTCAGTCATAAAATATTGAGCTTAAACCCCCAAACAAAACTTTCTGGCTGGCCGCACGCCGCAGAAGTGTGGCTTGCAACTCAGCCAAGTCTCTGTCACAATCGTCCGCCTTTTACAGCGAGGTGGGACTGTTTTAATTTCTATTCAGCTGAGTCTAACCCTTATGTGAGGAAAGAGTATGCAGCCTTTTATCATTACATGTTATTCATTGATTGCCCACAATTGTTATTTGTTTTTAACCTTTAGGGAAAAGCTATTAGCTATGCCTTCCCGAACCCCCCCCCCACCACCACCAAACTCCTGGCAATATCCTGGACACTTCAATCGCATACTTATAGCATAAAATGCTGAAAGCCAGAGAGTATTTTAATTCTTCAGAAAGGAAAATTAGTATTTTTACCCAGACATTTAAATCATTCATCAGTCTGCCCCTTTAACGTTTAGGGGTTGAGTCTGAGTTCCTTCAGTCATGGATTCCTGTTCGTCTGGAGCCGAAGGAGACTTGGTTGCATTACGAACATCCTGCCATAAATTTGTGCTCTGGGATCCCGGTTTCTTCCGTAAGGTCGACTGCCAGGCCGGAGCTCCCAACTCCTGCCTCGGAAAATGCGCTTGCAGCTCCTCCACCTGAATTCTGAGTTCTGCCAAAAATTCCTTTGCCTCTGCGATGTCCCCAAAGCGTTTAGATGCTCCCTCACCGATCTTCACCCCGAGTCTAGCAGGATAGTTGAGGTAGGCCTTGAAACATTTCTGCTTTAGTGATTTCACTGCTGTAAGGATCTGCCTTCTCTGTTGCATTGTAGCACTTGCAAAGTCGTGTTCAAAATATAACCGCTGGTCCCCAAAAATTACTTCCTTGCGATTCCATGCCATCTTAAGGATCTTTTCTTTGATTCTGAAATTGAGGAAAGCGATGATTATGGATCGCGGTCTGGCTTTAGGGTTTGCTGGGGGGGACCATCAGCACTCTATGCGCACAGATTATACCCAGAGGTATGTCATTGGGCCAGCTCAATACTTCTCGCGGGAAGCTCTCCATGAAGTCCAACATATCGCCTGACTCGGTTTCCTCTTGAAGCTCATGTATACGTATATTATTCTGTCTGTGATGGTTCTCCAGCTCCTCCATTCTTTTGGTGAGTTGCTTTTCTCTGTAGTGCAGGTCTAAAAGTGCCATATTGTGCAAGTCTGTGTCTCTGCAGTATTCTGTCAGGCAGGCCTCTACTGCTCCCACGTGCTCCTCTACCACCCGGAGATCACACTTGGTATCTGCCACCACTGTTTCTATACGTTGCAGCGTGTCTCCACTTTTGTGTAGCTGGGTATACAATTGTTTGGAAGTAATTACAAACTCCGGTTCATCTCCCGAGTCTGTCGGCTGCTCTGGGTCTGCCATCGTACCTCGAGGTCGCGACTTGGTTGCCGTCGGTTACCAATTCAGAGTCCGCTGATGTGCCTCTTTTGCCACGCTCGGTGACTCAAATTCCTTTACCTTTTGCCTCATTGTCATATGTAGACTGGCTGGGTTCGTTTTTTTTGCTCTCTGGTTTCTCTTAGGTTCCAGGATGGTTTTTGATTATTGCTGGGTAGAACGGAGTCTCAAATTCAAGCGGCCATATATGACACTTGTGTCACTGGAAGTCCCAAATCAGCCTACATTTACAATATTAAGGATATTGTGAAGGAGTTTGACCTGACAAATGTTCATGTTAATGAATTAATTTCTGCTCACATTAAGGAAGCAGATGAGCATCACATGGCAAGGAAAGTCCTTTGTACTGCCTACGGCTATCATGTTCTTACAACCCTTTGATCATCTCTTCCAGGATCTGGAATTAGGATATATCCTTGTTCTCATACATGACTGACGTATGGGTCAGTGGCATTGCCACATTTTGCACTTCTATTGCATGTATTAAATGTTTATTTAAATCTAGCACCATTCCCTTGTCAATGGCAAGGAACCTTGGATATGTCACCACACACATCAGTATTTCTATATGTTTTGAAACTTATTCTTGCACAATCCAGGAAGCCTTGTTTGTGACTCTCACAGTGTCATTGCCACATTTCTATCCGGCAACATCCATCTCTGATCGTCTGGCAACCATCCATTCTATTGATCATCTTGATGGGAACTTTTATCGTGAAAAGGTTGAAACTACCTCCTTTCCTTGTTTACCATGCGGTCTTGGAATCGTGACTGACTCTGAACTTTGAATGTCGCACCTGAAAGGAACATCACCTTTTATGCAGATGTGACATTTTCCAACTTGTCTTACCAACTTGTGAATACTGGCCTAATAACTGAAATTAGGCTTCCATTTGTGAACTTTCAAATAAACTGTATTCAGTCCAGCCAATTAAGATTCTACAATCAAGCTCATTGTTATGCATACTACAAAGCTAGTCTGGGGTAAGGGCAATCTCCTAGCTCAGCAAGAAGACTCTTCTTCATTTGATCTACAATCAAGAAATCCATTTTCTTCACTGTTTGTTTTCCAAGCCTGGCTGGCATTTCATACAAACTGAGTACTGCTATAAACTTTTACACTTTGTACAGCCGTGTGATCATCTTCAACTGAACACTGTTGCTATTCCATTGTGAAATTCAATATGCAATCTAATGCACCCTATGCTGAGGCCTATGAAAATACTGCTGCCTCCTGAACATTTTGATCAACCTTTGGAAAATCTGAATGCATCAAATTTGAACTATGACTTCATCTAACACTTGAAGAAACCCTGGATTTATCCCTGGAACTGTTTGTAGTTTATGCCTTGTGGACATTGACATTTTGTGTCCTGTTCAACTTACCAACTGAAAAATGCCATTCTTCAAGGTGGTATATTCTGCAGATGTGGAACATTGTGTGGTGACCAACTATACAGTCTTCTAATATGGACTAAAAGTTATGCAAAGTGAACTTTTCTAATTTCTGTTTTTATTCCCTAAACAGGTAATAGGTTATACGGTAATCACACCTGTTCCCATCCCGGAACCAGATATCATTAAGTCTAGTCCAAACTATCTTGATGCTCTATCTCAATTTTTACTTCTTTTTAATATCCGTACAGGCAATTTAAGTTTGTCTCTTCAATTTCTTCCTAATAGGACAGATACACACCTGATACATATCAGTATTTACTGATTGTTTTGATATTGAAAAACCCCATTGTGAAGTTTTATTCCAAATGTTTATAGTAATACAATGTTTACTAACAGTTTCCCTTATAATTACATTTTGTTAATTAAGGAAATCCCTGATATACCACCATGACCAATTACTATTCCTCTATCAGGCTCGTGCCTTGGGCCTGTAGATGAATGGTGCCTAACCTCCATCTTTTTGTTGTGTTGCCACTTTTGCAATTAGGGCAACAAAGAGGGGATTGTTACACTTGGGTTATGCCCCCTATTGTCCCACATACACCTCACACTGTATTCCTGGTCTATTGTACTGTGATACTGCTATTTTTGCACTTATATATAGATATGAGTGCTAGGAATGTGCTTTGCTGCTAAGATATGCTACTATTGTCATGCATGATTTATTATACCTCACTATAATACATTTATCTAGATTATGTTTGTCTTTCACATATGTTCCATATATAATCTATCTAATCACTGATAAGATGACTCAGAGGGATCAGTGATTATTGTATACTTATATTCTCATATAATTATATGTAATGTGTTTTACACTCAGATATGCCATGTAATATGCCTGTCAGCAGTTCTCTTTGTCTAAGCAAGCTGACACAGAGAGAGAGACAGCTTTGTTATGTCTCTATGTTTTATATTGTACATAAGCAAGAAATGTAGTTTGAACTGTCAGCATTTCTTTTGTCTAAGCTATAATGCTAATGGAAGCACATTCTGTCTCATATAATACTCATTAATAATTCTGTCTCCTAAGTCATTCTCCAATGGAGAATGACTTAGGACCAATACATATTGTTTTTCATATCTGTAACTATGTTGTAATCTCTGTTGCTATGCTGTTATCTGTAGTATTTAGCTGTCTGCAACCCACTGTAGCTCGCTCGAGACACTACTGTAACTTCTCTAGAAGGGCAGAGAGCTGGAGCGCGGAGAGAAATAGAACAAGATCTTAGAGAACCTAAGATCTATAATTCTGGAGATTATGTACATTCTTCAGGAATGGCGAGAAACCCATCTCCCTTGTGATTTTCTCTGTCACATGCTTGGCGTAAGTAGCATAATAAACTTTATTTGTACTCCTTGCTTGTTTATGAATGTTTCTTGACAGACTCTGAGACACAAGAATCTGTATTATTATTATTTTTATTGTTTACCCTACACAGCAAGAGTGTTTAGACAACAATAGTAAACGGAGCACACTCTGAAGAAAGGGTGGTTACTAGTGGGGTACCGCAGGGTTCAGTACTGGAACCGGTCCTCTTTAATGTCCTTATAGGAGACATTGCAGAGGGGCTGGAAGGAAAAATATGCCTTTTTGCAGATGACACAAAGATCTGCAACAGGGTTAATAAACAAGAGGGGTGGAAAGGATGAGAAGAGACTCAGCAAGGTTGGAGGAATGGTCAAAAGTATGGCAACTTAGATTCAATGCAAAGAAGTGCAGAGCAATGCATCAGGGAAACAAAAACCCGGGGAAGAGTACACAATGGGAGGGGGGGTACTAACAACAAAAATGGAGAGAGACCAGGGGGTAGTCATATCAGATGACCTAAAGGTAGGCAAGCAATGTGAGAAGGCAGTAAGGAGGGCTGGGGGATACTGGGATGCACAGGGAGAGGCATCACCAGTAGAACACAAGAAGTTGTTATCCCATCACACAGACAGTTGGTGAGACCCCATTTGAAGTACTGCATGCAGTTCTGGGGACCCCATCTCCGCAAGGACATAGACAGGATGGAGGCGGTCCAGAGGAGGGCAACTAAAATGGTGCAGGGTCTGCAACAGAAGCCACACGAGAGAGAGACTAAAACAGATTAATATGTATACCCTTGAGGAAAGGAGGGAGAGGGGGGACATGATAGAAACTTTCAAGTACCTCAAGGGAATCAACAAAGTCCAAGAAGGGAGCATCTTTCAGAAAAAGAGATGTGCAAGAACAAGGAGGCACAATTTGAAGATAAGAGTAGGGACGGCTCAGGGGCAATATGAGGAAATATTTTTTCACGGAGAGAGTGGTGGATGCATGGAACCACCTTCCTGAAGAGGTTGTGGGGTCAAAAATAGTGGGGGAATTCAAGAATGCATAGGACAGACATAAGGCAATTATAGTGGTGGTAGGAGGAAGTAGGCTGTTGGTTAACTAGAATCTGCAGCTTATCCAGTAGGTAGGAAAATGGGCAGATCAGGTGGGCCAAGCGGTCCTTATCTGCCATCAAAGTCTATGTTTCTATGACTCAGGAGAAGGGAACAGTGGAAAAATAGCAACACAATACATAATAACAAACAAACAAAACAACTTTTAATAAAATAAGTTGGTACAAAATGAGATAAAATACAAAAATATCATCATCGTCGTCATCAATTTTATTTATATTAGACGCCCTTCCAATGCTCAGGGTGCCTGTACAAATTACATAAAATCACAATAAAATCAGCAGCCACAAACACATAAAATCAAACACAGCTCATATTCAGTTCCCACTTAATTGTAGTACATTCAGCATCATATCTCCTGAACAAAGAATAAACATAGAAACACAGATACTGACAGCAGATAAGGACTGCTTGGCCCACCTAATCTGCCCATTTTCACTACCTACTGTAATACTGCAGACCCTACTTGATCCCTGGCTTTACCGTTCCCCCCCAACCCACTTTCCCTACCTCTAAGGTTCTCTCATGTCTATCCCATGCATTCTTGAAACCTATTACCATGTTTGCTTCCACCACCTCCACTGGGAGGCTGTTCTAGGCATCCACCACTCTTTCAGTGAAGAAGTACTTCCTCACATCTCCCCTGAGTCTCCCCCCCAGCTCCATAGCATGTCCCCTTGTTCTTCAGCATCTTTTTTCTGAAAAATGCTTCCCTCTTGAACCTTATTTATACACGTGAGGTATCTGAATGTTTCTATCATATCCCCCATCTCCCTCCTTTCCTCCAGGGTGTACATAGAGGTCCTTCAGTCTCTCCTCATAGGGCTTGAGATGCAGACCCTGCAACATTTTAGTTGCCCTCCTCTGGACTGCCTCTACCCTATTTACGTCCTTCTGGAGATGTGGTCTCCAGAACTGGATACAGTACTCTAGGTGAGGTATCACCACAGAGCTATACAGCGGTAACACCACCTCTTTCTACTTGTGATACCCCTCCTTATGCACCCCAGCATTCCACTAGCTCTCTCCACTGCCTTGTCGTACTGTGTGACTACCTTTAGGCCATCAGATATGATTATCCCAGGTCTCCTTCCTGTTTGGTGGTGGTTAATACCTCTCCCACCCCTAATTTTGTACCCTGGGTTTATGTGCCCCAAGTGCATGATTTTGCACTTCTTCGCATTGAAACTTAGCTGCCACACTCTTGACTACTCCTCTATCTTTCTTAGATCTCTATTCATTTCATTCTACCACCGTCAAGTGTCTACCCTATTGCAAATTTTAGTGTCATCTGCAAAGTGGCATACCTTCCCTTCTAGCCCCTCTGCAATGTCGTTAATAAACACATTAAAGAGTACCGGTCCCAGTACTGATCCCTGTGGCACCCCGCTGGTCACCCTCCCTTCCTCGGTATGAACTCCATTTACCACCTCATAGTGAACTCTGTTTACAACCACCTATATAAGTACAATATGAAAGTAGCAGCAAATACACAGTGACCAAGATAATACTGGCAACAGGAGAGTGACCTGTAGGGTGATTATTTCCTGGCTTCTTTATGGAGTGCGAACACAGGTAGGTAGGAAGTGAAACCAGAAGGCAGGTAATGGGGTCATAGCTGACTACTTTACAAAGAAAGATGGAGGCTCAGGCCAGTGAGGTGTAAGGAGAAAGGGTAGCAGGAACAGGTGGGGTGGGGTGGGCGTTTCAACTGGTGCCTGAAGCAGCCAGGGGATGAGGAGAGGCGGAAAGGGAGTTGGTTCCAGAGTGAAGGAAGTTGATAGGAGAAGGCAGACTGCCCAGCAGAAGAGATAGGGTGAGGAGTTGCAAAAGTGCAATGGTCCTTGGAATGGAGGGAACAAGAAGCAGGGGGGGGAAAGGAGAGGTAAGAGGAAGGGAACCAAACCAGTGTGTGTTTTTTTTTTTTTTTTTTTTTTTTTTTTATACGCTTTTCCCCTGGGCCCAATCACACTGGCCCCGCCTCTGCCCCAGCGACTTCTCCATCCCCAGTGTTTCCTCCTGGCTTACTCCCCCACGGTGGGCTTGCATGGGGGAGACCCCTGGCTTCTCCCATCAAAACCTGAAGCTCAGTTTCCAGGGACTTACTGTCCCTGGTTTTGCCCCCCCTGGCTTGACCCCCAAGGTGAGGCCTTCGGGGGGGGCTGTCCCCCCATCAGAACCTGAGGCTCAGTGTCCGGGGAGCACCACGGGGTGACGGTGCAAGACCTGCAAGGTAAGGTGAGCGGCATACCACATGGTCCCACTTTCCATTTTCTGGATGGGAGGCATGGCATGCAATAATGTCAATGGCACATACTGATATCTGCCCTGCCTCCCCTTGCAGTACGCTCCAGAGGTCAGTACTGCTGGCCTCTGCTAGGGGTCAAGGCAAGCGCCAGCAGCAAAGCCACCCTCCCCCCCTGCCGGAGGAGAGCAGTCCCTAGAACATTCAATCCTCCTCGTCCTGGATGGCCCTCTGACTCAGAGGTCCGTTCCTGAATCCAGGTTGCTGGCATTGTAGGCAGAATCACTACCACTGCAGTGGTGGGCTGCCGTGGAACCAAACCAGTATTTGGATATGAAAGAGCTACAGTGATCCCGGCAACATGAGGGAAGAGGGAGGATGGATAGGGACGAACAGAGGAAGCAATAGTGGATACAGGGAGGGGAATTTATAGCAAAGCGGCAGATGGCATTACAGATGGTGTCCAGTCTGGCAAAGGAATATGGAAGGGTCAGTGCCACAGACCATATCAGCATAGTAGAAGACAGGGAGTACCATGCTGGTAACATGCTCCTTGCGGACATGCAGAGATGAGCAGTGTTTTTTGCAGTACAGGACACTGAGTTTGGTATGGAGTTTTGCATGGATGGCATCAATGTGGGTTTAGAAGTCAAGCTCACTGCCTAGCCATTTACAAAGTTATTTGATAGACTGAACTGCGTCAAGAGGCATGCCATCCAGTGTGGTGAAGACCAGCAGGGTAGTGACTCTGGACTGTTTATGACTGGTACCAAAGGTCACGGACACCATTTCTTTGGTGTTGACTCAGAGTTGGATGGATTGGAACCAGTGCAGAACAGCTATGGTGGAAGGACCTGAGGTGAAGATGACTATGTCACCTGTATGCATGTTGACATGTGAGCTGGCACAGGAAGACAGGAGGTCATTCAGGAAAATGGAGAAGAGGATGGGATCCAGGATGGAACTCTGAGGGACCCCAGCCTGGAAGGGTAGTGGGGATGATCCAACACCAACTACCTGTACTGACTCTTGACGGCCCATGAGATAGGAACACAGCCAATCAAAAGCGGGAGCTGAGAAGTCAGCAGTGCTCAGCTTGTCCAGGAGTGGATGGGACACCAAATCAATGACTTTGGTAAGATCAATGAAAACAGTGGCAGTTACGTGCCCCAATTCATCCCAGAGGAGATGAAATCAGTGACAGGCAGCAAGGAGAAGACGGTGGAATGGTTCTTTCAGAAACCAGACTGGAAGAGTGAGATGAAGCTGGAGGATGAAAGGAAGTCGAGGAGTCTGGGAATGGACTAGTTTCTCTTGCAGCTTAGAGAGGGAGAGGAGGAGGGAAATGTGACAGAAGTTGCCAGGGGAGGAGGGGTCAAGCCCTTTATGAAGTGGAATAATTCTGGCCAACTTTCAGGACTGAGAAACAGCGCAGAGAGAGAAGGAAAGGTTGAGTAGTTGAGTAAGGGGAACTGAAATGGCAGGAGCTGTGAGGTGGAGGAGTTTGGGGTCCAGACCGTCAGGGCTATACCTTGACAGGTTGAGGTAGAAGAGGGCAAACAGGGTTTTCTGGATGGTGATGGGGAAGTGGAAACCCAGTGATGGGTGGGAGCAGAGGGGAAGGGGAAAGAGAGGCACCAGGAGGGAGAGAAGGGAAAGTACAGGTTGTGAAGAACTCGAACTTACTAGGAAGCACACTATATGCAGAAGTGCTTCTATTTCAAAGAAGTGTGTGCCTCATAAAAGGCTTTCTAGCTACAAGCAAGACACCAGTCACCTGGGGGAACCCCAAAACAGGCAATGGCTACATCTGGAGGGATGTAGGTCCCAGGGCTAAATAGGGAACTCACGCCAGATTGAATGGACTGTTGGTCTTTTTCTAACATCATTGTCTATGTTTCTATATCTGCAGGACCCAGGTATGCAGATGCAGGGACCGCAGGTCCGGATGGACCACGGGACCCCTGTGTCTACGACAGTAGGCCCCAATAAAGGGGGAGCTGAACAGGAGGCTCCAACGCCAGATGCTGCAGAAGTGGAAACCAAATTTGGTGAGGCCAGAAGGGAGACAGTAACATTACGGTAGCACGCTCTGCCTGCAGTTTGAGGAGAACCCTCTGAATAAGAGGGATCAGAAGAAAGGTGTAAAGGAACCTCCCTAAGAAACTCTATGTCCTGGAGTGACCGAGCAGAAACACGGTAGTTTTGTGTTGTGTGGGAATGTAAAAAGGTCCAATACTGGACAACCCCATCTTGCGAAGAGGTCCTGTACCACGGAGGTCAGCAGCTCCCATTCATGCACCAGGGACTGAGAACTGCCTAGCCTATCTGCCAAGACATTGTGGACACCTAGGAGAAACATGACCAACAGCCGACAGCCATGAGACATTGCCCACTATCACATTCCCATCGCTTCCCTGCACAGGGGATAAGAGTGAGTGCCCCCTTACTTGTTTATCTAGTGCAGGATATGGACACTGTCCGAATCAGCAGGAGACCAGGCTGAGGTGCTCCTGGAAAGCCTGGAGACCAAGCAGAACAGCCCACATCTCCATGGCATTTATATGGCGATATGGCTTCAGAACAGTCCAGGACCCTAGGGTCTGACAGGATAGGCATTCCAGCTGGACCCCAAGGCATCCATTGTGAGGATCTGCACATTAGTAGGGGAAAATAATGGAATGCCTTGTGACAGCTTTTACAGAATCTCTTCTCTGGATGGGGCATTCAGGAGCAAATAGTCCAGATATGGGAACACATAAACCCCTTTCCTCTGATGGGCTGTTGCCACAACCACTAAGCATTTGGTAAATACCTGTGGTGCTAAGGATAAACCAAAGGGCAAGAATCAAAACTGATAGTGCTGCCTTCCAGCATGAAGCGGAGATACTGCCTGTGGCATTTGCAAATCTTGATATGAAGGTACGCATCCTTCCTGTCCAGTGCACAAAGCCAGTTCTCTTTTTGCAGCGGGGGATGACAGCCTAAAAAGACACCATTCGACACTTTTTGTATTCAATGAGCAGGTGAAGGTCACTCAGGTCCAGAACAGGACGCAGATCTCCTGTCTACTTGGGAACAAGGACGTATCTGGAACAGACCCCTTTGTGTATCTCCTGAGAAAGAATGGGATTGAAAGCCCACTTGTTTATAAGGAACCGAATCTCCTCTAGCAGACCGGATAAGTTGCCTGGAGGATAATGACAGGAAGCTGGAAGATGAACTGGAGGAGTAGACAGTAACTCCACAGCATGCCTCTTTCTCACTATTTCCAGGACCCAATCATCCAGTATGACTCCCCTCCATTTTGGCAGATAAAAGGGAGATTCCTCCCCCACATGCACCCCCGGAGGCAACAGTGGAGCGGAAGAAAGTGGGAAATTAGATGGTACTGGGGGACAGCAGAGGCACTGCCATGACCAATATTATGGAGTGTCTTTGCATAGACACCAAAAGGGGACCACCTCCACGGTTTTCTGCATGGGGCCACTGACAGTAGACATGGCCACCATGAGCCACAGGCCTGCACAATGAGCCCCTACTATGCCACCTGGCGGGTTGAGGGGAAAGAGATTTGAGTGACTTTAAAGTCATCCTGGAGGACTGAAGCTCACAAGCATTTTCTTTTTTTAACTTTTTATTTATAAGATTTTATCACATTTCGTGCCAATCATATTCCTGAGCAGGTATTATACAGGCACCTGTATATTAGGGTTGAGTAAGCACTTTAATGTTAACCCCCAATTTTTGCACCTTAATACACTTGCTGCCCCCATTCAACCCATTTACATGAAATTTGGTAAGCACAGTGTTATGTGTAGTGCAGCTTTAAGAAATGTTAGACAGTACAGCTTTAAGAAATCTACTTCCTGTGAGTCTTCCTGTGTGTGTGTGTGTTGAGAACAGTTTTCCCCTTATGTCTGTGCTGAACAGAAGTAAACAGAGAAGGCCTAGATTTCTGTGTGATGTGTTTTCCTTATTACCAAGACCCTGATGTGTTTAAGCTACTTATTTTCGGCCACCAAACACAACAAACTGGCGACAAGGATGGTGAAAATTTTCATAGCTCCAGCTTACTGAATTACACCATTCTGTGACTTTCTGCACTGGAGGCAAGTAAGCACTTTGGAACTGTGGAGTATCATGGCAACTTCAGCCAGCTTTGAGATTTTTACAGGAACGGACTGGAATATATGGTTCAGACGGTTTGATCAGTGGTTATTACTTAATCCTGCCATACAAGCTGCTAAAAATGAATAGCTACAGTGTGAGCTTATTCGAGCTGCTTTTTGTACTTTCTTGGGAAGTGAAACCTTCAAACTTTTATACAGTCTGTGTGGACCGGACCGGCCGGAGGATTTGTCATATCAAGAGCTAAAGGCTAAATTGAATGCACAATACAGTTTAACAACTTTCCCAAGGGCTGAACATTATAAATTCTACAGTTACCAGCACAAACCAAGTCAGTCATTACTTTTAGCTGAGATCAAACACTTAGCTCTCACAAGTGAGTGGAGCAGGGAGCATCTTGAATCTAACTTAGCTAATAAGTTTGTTATGGGGTTGAATAATGAACATCGTATTCAGCAATTACTTTCTGTAAGTGTCAAGAAGTCTGCTGATGAACTTTCACAGTTGGCACAAATGTATGAGGCTGCAGAAAATGAAGCACATGCTAAGATGAACACTAAAAATGAGGTACAAGTACCTGCAGTAAACCCCAAATTAAAACAGCTCATCTAAGTCTAAACCACTGTTTTCAAAGAAAAATTCAACCACTACACCCAAACTGCATGACCAGTGCAAATGTGCATCATGTGGGTCGTATCAGCATAGCAGGGACCAGTGCAAATTCAGAGAAGTTCAATGTCATGCATGTAAATGTCAGGGGCATATTGCTAAGGTTTGCAGAAGCAGGAGAACTGCAGTGATCAGTTCAGAGAGCACAGACAGTGCAGTGGTTCCTACTGCACCACAGATGTAGACTAGATACATAGATACATAGACAGTGTCGGCAGATAAGGGCCTATGGCCCACCTAGTCTGCCCATTTGAGCTTGTAAGTTCAGTTTGTTTTCCTAGAAGTCTATTTCCCCTTACCCCTGACCTCTAGAATTCCTTTATGTCTATCCCATGCATTCTTAAATCCCGTGATTGTTTCAGTCCCCACCACTTCCTCTGGCAGGGTGTTCCACTTGTCCACCACCCGTTCTGTGAAGAAATTCTTTCTCATGTTTCCTCTGAATCGTCCTCCCTCCAACTTCATCCCATGCCCTCTAGTCCTGGAACATCTTTTTTGCTTAAAAATAGTGTTTTCCTGCACCCTGTTCCTCCCTGTAAGATACTTGTATGTCTCTATCATATCCCCTCTCTCCCTCCTCTCCTCCAGGGAGTACATGTTCAGTTCCTTCAACCTGTCTTCATAGGACTTGAGATGCAACCCATGCACCATCTTTGTTGCCCTCCTCTGAACCTTCTCTACCCTGTCTATGTCCTTACGTAGGTATGGTCTCCAGAACTGTACACTGTACTCCAGGTGGGGCCTCACTAGTGTCTTGTATTGAATTATGACCTCCCTTTTCCTGCTGGTGATGCCCCTGCCTATACATCCCAGCATCCTATTTGCTTTACCTGATGCCTTGTCACACTGTTTCCCTACCTTGAGGTCATCAGAGATGACAACCCCAAGATCCCTTTCCTGCTTGGTGCATGCTATATCCTCACCCCCAACTGATATATTGTGCCAGGGTTTTGTGCCCCATATGCATTATCTTGCACTTCTTTGCATTGAATTTCAACTGCCAAACCCTTGACCATTCTTCAAGTTTCTGCAGGTCCTTCTCATTCTGTCTACACCCTCTGGTGTGTTCTACTCTGTTACAGAGCTTTGTGTCATCAGCGAACAGTGAAATTCTGCCTTCTATATCCTGTGCAATGTCACTGATGAAGATGTTGAATAGGACGGTCCCAGCACTGATCCCTGTGGTACCCCACTGGTCACTCTTCCCTCTGTGGAGTGACAGCCATTTACCACCACCCTCTGTGTCCTGCCACCCAGCCAGTTACCTACCCACCACACTACTGTCCTGCCCACACCATATTCCCCAGTTTGTGTAATAGTCTTCTATGTGGCACAGTGTCAAAGGCCTTGCTGAAGTCCAGATAGGCCATGTCCACTGCCCTCCCTGATCCACCTCCCTAGTCACCCAGTCAAAAAATTCAATGAGGTTGGTCTGACATGACCTCCCCCTGGTGAAACCATGCTGCCTTGGGTCCTGTAGTCCATTGACAACCAGATGTTCCACCAATCTCTCCTTCAGTAGTGCTTCCATGATCTTTCCCACTACCAAGGTGAGGCTGACTGGTCTGTAGTTCCCTGCTTCCTCTTTGTTCCCACTTTTGTATAAGGGGACTACATCTGCTGTCCTCCAGTCTTTGGGTACTTCCCCTGTTTCCAGTGATTGGCTGAACAGGATAGCCAGAGGTTCAGCCACCACCTCTCTTAGTTCTTTAAGGACCCTGGGGTGCACCCCATCTGGCCCCATTGCTTTATCAGCTCTTATTACTTCCAGTTCCTTCAGGACCCTTTCTCGTGTAAAGGGACTTGTGTCCATTTCTGCACCATTCTCACCCCTTGTACTCCCTTCAGACCCATTACCCCCCTCTTCCTTAGTAAAGACTGAGCAGAAATACCTGTTCAATATGTCAGCTTTACTGTTGTCATCCTCCACGTGGCTTCCATCCTCCCCCTTCAGTCTCACTATCCCTCCCTTTGTCCTTCTTTTTTCACTTATGTACCTGTAAAGGTTTTGTCCCTTTAACCACTGATTTTGCAATGTGTTCTTCTGTCTGAGCTTTGGCTTCCTTACTGACTTCCCTGCCTCCCTTTGTTTCTCCTGGTACTTCTCCCTATCCCCTTCTGCCTGTGTCTTTTGTATTGCCTGAATGCAATCTTTTTGGCTTTCACTTTCTTTGCTACCTCTTTGGAAAACCATAATGGTCTCCTCTTTCTTTTCCTCTTGCTAACCTGCTTAATGCATAATCTGTTGTTCTTATAATCCCCATTTTAAATACTGCCCACTGTTCCTCAATCCCTGATTCCTGTCCCATTCCCTAATGCCTCTTTCAAGCATCTCCCATTTTCCCAAAGTCTGCCCCCTAAAATCCAGGATACGTGTTTTGTGTGGTTTGGTTCTGCTCTTTCTGTGATTTCAAACCACAATGACTGGTGGTCACTGTTACCCAGGTGCTCCCCACTGTTACCCCCATCACACTGTCCCTGTTTGTGAGCACAAGGTCCAGTATTGCCTTCTGCCGAGTTGGTTCCATGACCAGTTGCTTGAGGAAGGCACCTGAAGGAGTCCAGGATAAATCTGCTCCTAGTTGATGCTGCTGCTGGGATGCTCCAGTCCACGTCTGGTATACTGAAGTCTCAACCAGTACTACCTCACCCTTGTCTGCCATCCTTTGGATGGCTAGCATCAGCTCCCTATCTGTTTCTTCCTCCTGGGCTGGTGGTCTATAGACCACACCTGTGCGGATGGCTGTCCCCATTTTCCTTTCCAGCTTAACCCACAGTATCTCTCCCCCCATTTTGTTACTCCTGGATCTGTGTGGCCCTTATGTCATTTTTCACATACAGTGCCACTCCTCCTCCTCCCTTCCTGCCTGCTCTGTCTCTTCTGAATATGTTGTAGCCAGGTATGGCCATCTCCCAGTCATGGTTATCATTACACCAGGTTTCAGTGATGGCCCATGACAATGTTCCTCCTTTCTGTGTGTTACTTCAACTGCCACAACTGACGCATCATTTGCGTTTAATGGTAGATTCTACTTCCCCAGTTACTTTTATTAACCATCAAACATGGTCTGATCTGGATAAGCCACCTTTGTCTCCTTGTAATAAGTTGCTGCAAGCATCTGAAGGGCACCTAATTCAGCCACTGGGTTCATTTACCACTTTGGTATGCAGGACTGATTCTCCTAGTACACCTTTAACTTTTCTGGTTTCAAAAAAGGGCGTCAACATTTTGGGCAGAGACGCTCAGGTTCTTCTAAACATTCATATTGATCCGGCAGATTTTGGCCTACTTGCTGCCGTCCAGGTACCATAAAGCAGTAATCTGCCCAAGCTTGGGGAGATTTTAGACATGTATCCTGAGTTGTGGAAAGGCCTGGGATGTTGCACAACAGCTGAAGCAAAGCTAGTTACAAAGCCTAATGCAGTCCCTAAGTTTTGTAAACCATGGAAACTTCCTTTTGCCTTAAAATCGGTGGTTGGGGCAGAATTGGACAGACTGGAAAAAGCAGGTGTGCTGGAAAAGGTTTCAAGTCCAGATTGGGCCACTCCACTTATCGTGGTATCTAAATCAGGTGGTAAGGTTCGAATATGTGGAGATTTTAAAGTGACACTTCATCCAGTACTTAGCACAGATGTATTTCCTTTACCCTTATCAGAGGAACTTTTTCACAGACTGAATGGGGGTGTGGGGTTCTCTAAACTGGACCTCGCTGATGCATACCTTCAAGGGGAGCTGGATACAGACTCTCAGAAACTGGTAGTGATTAATACACACCAAGGACTGTACAAGTACAAACGGTTATGTTTTGGCCTTAGTTCCGCACCTGCTATTTTTCAAAAAGTGATTGAACAAATGGTGGCCGATATACCAGGTGTTGCTTGTTATTTGGATGACATCATTGTCATGGGCAAGACAGAGCAGAACATTTACTTAACTTACAAAAAGACTTTAGAGAGATTGCAACAGAGTGGATTCAGACTCAGGAGAGAAAAATTCCAATTTTGTCAACCAAGTGTCACATACTTAAGTCACACTATTGACAAAGATGGAATTCGTCCAAATGATGAAAAGGTGGAAGCCATTGTGCACATGCCTGAAACGCAGAATGTTTCAGAGTTGCGCTCATTCTTGGGTATGGTGCGCTACAATGACTGTTTCGTACCTGGCTTAGCCACTAAATGTGCTACCCTAAATGAACTGTTACATAAAGGTACTCCGTGGAAGTGGACTAAGGGCCACAGTAAGGCAG
The DNA here is from genome assembly GCA_016271365.2 of Neoceratodus forsteri. Taxonomy (NCBI): domain Eukaryota; kingdom Metazoa; phylum Chordata; order Ceratodontiformes; family Ceratodontidae; genus Neoceratodus; species Neoceratodus forsteri. The sequence goes on along the minus strand of CM057459.1, from coordinate 1,254,812,899 downwards.
TTCAAGCCATCAAGCTCTCTCTAACAGATGTGAATAATTTAACTCATTATGATCCTAACTTTTACCTAGCACATTGGCCTGTGATGCTAGTCCTGTGGGAATAGGAGCTGTCCTTTTCCATACAGATCCAGAAGGTCACTGCAGCTGAAAGGAATTATGCCCAGATTCAGAGAAAGGCATTAGCGATTGTGTTTGGAGTCCAGAAATTTCAGCAATACTTGCTAGGTTGCAAGTTGCATCTGAAGACAGATCACAAGCCACTAGTGACAATTTTCAGTCCAGAAAAAGGAAATCCAGAGACAGATGCTAGCCGACTTCAACGATGGGCATTAAATTTTTATCTGCCCATAATTTCGAGGTTACATACCAACCAACAGACCAGCATGGAAATGCGGATACCTTGTCAAGGTTACCAATATCCAGAGAAATGGAGTTCGATGTGGGACTTAAAGAGGAGCCATTAGTATGCCAGGTTAGGCCAGATAGTTTTCCAGTGCAATTCAAAGATATGGAGGACTCTACTGTTGTGTGTGCAATGGAGCTACAACAGTTAGATCAGCTCCAGTACTAGCCAAGGACATTGCAAAAGCGACTAGTCAAGATGTAATTTTCAAACAAGTGTATCAGTATACACTTGAGGGTTGGCCGCAAAACACTACTTGTTCGACTGCACTACAACCCTACAATACAAAAAGACAGCAGTTGTCCATTGAGGAAGGGTGTTTTCTATGGGGATTGCATGTCATAGTACCCCAATGTTATCACGCAAATGTGTTGACTCTTTTGCATGCGGGACATCCAGGCATTGCTAAAATGAAATCCCTGGCCAGACTTCATGTATGGTGGCCTTCCATTGACAGAGACATATACCAGGTTGTGCAAAGATGCGAAGGTTGTACTGTATCGATGGGAAATCCAGCAAGTGCTCCAGTTCACCATTGGTAATGACCTGAAAAACCCTGGCAAAGGTTTCATATTGATTTCGCAGGACCTTATTTAAATTCCATGTGGCTAATCTTAACAGATGCTTATGGCCAGAAATTCATCAAATGTCTTCGACAACTACTGAGAGTGCCATTAAAGTATTGAAATCTATCTTTACTACCCATGGTTTTCCACAATTGATTGTCTCAGATAACGGACCACAATTCCCGTCTGTTGTATTCCAAGCATTTTGCCAGCAACGTGGTATCCACCATATTTTCTCACTTCCCTACCATTCAAACTCAAATGGTGAAGTGGAGTGCCTGGTTCACACTTTTTAAAAGAGTATGGACAAAGCTAATCTTACTACACCGACAGCAATACAAATAGCCCTTTTGGACTTTCTTGCGATGTATCAAACACCACCACCACTCTGTGTCACGGGAATATCCCCTGCAGAATTGTTGTTTGGACGTCAGATTCGAACTCAGTTGGACCTTCTTCACTCTCTAGGCTATACGTCAGTAACTGAAATGCTTCCTAAGACCAGATCCTTCAAACACAATGATCTTGTGTGGGTCATGATGTATGCAGGCCTGAACAGATGGCTAGAAGGTGTGGTAGAAAAAAGTTTGGAAATGTTGACTATACTGTTCGACTGACTAACCAGAGGAGAGTGAAAAAACATGTGGACCAATTACATACTAGAATTGAGACAGAACAAAAAAGGGATACCCAAAGTCAGGGTAGTTATCTAGCATTATTTCTTCCAGAACAAGAACAGGAAGAGATAGTGGAACCACAGCAATTGAGACAAGATGTGGCTGATGCTAATCAGATTCCAGAGCAACAGCCTCCAGTCCTACTATGTCAGTCAGGACGTATAAGACGTCCACCAAAGAGAATGGATTTGCAGATATATAGTCTAATGACACAGACTAACTAAAAAGGACATTGCAGTAATAACTTTAATAGTTTCGTATTACTTTTGAATTACTGACTTACAGACTTTCTAGCTAAGTCAGGAGGGATTTTTATGTGTAGTGCAGCTTTAAGAAATGTACTTCCTGTTAGTCTTCCTGTGTGTGTGTGTTGAGAACAGTTTTCCCCTTATGTCTGTGCTGAATGAAAGTAAACAGAGAAGGCCTAGATTTCTGTGTGATGTGTTTTCCTTATTACCAAGACCCTGATGTGTTTAAGCTACTTTTTTTCAGCCACTAAATACAACACACAGTATTTCTGCCAGGATTTCCTGATCCTGAAAATTTCATGTACATTGGTTCAGTGGGGGCAAAGTTACAGAGGTGCAAGAACACATAAAAGTCTCAGTTTTTTAAGACTTTTTTGCTCCCCAATAACTAAAAAAGTATGAGGATTTGTAACCTGAAACTTTCAGGGATGATAAGAGTTCGACTCAAGGTATGTGCTTTTGTGTTTTTTATGTATAGGAATCAAATATTTTTTTTAAATAATTTATAAAAGATTTTTCGTCGTTGGGCATGTGCAGTGTTAAAAATCAGCATTCTATGGATAGCTGAATTTTTGCGAAACCATTATGTATTGTTGTTGTATTTCATTAAGTGTGTCATATGATGCACTGTTGGGTTTTCATATAGCATTATGGTGTTTCATATATTGCATTTTACATATGAAACACCATAACGCTATATGAAAACAGGACAGTATATCTCATACAAGAAACATAATGAAATACAACAACAGTGAGAATGAAGAAATAATTTTCCCTGGTGGGTACTGGTGTCCCCCCCCCACACACACACACATAGATCGCCATCCCAATAATATAATAAAGTTTCCTTGGTGGTTAGCAGTCCCTCCCTCAACCTGATACCGGTAAAAAAATATAATGTCCCAGGTGTGTAGTCATCCCTCCCCCCACCCAGTCACCTGCTAGATATGTAGTAATGTTTTTCCTGATGTCCAGTGGTCCCTCCCCCACCCGATCACCCATAATATATATTTTCCCCTAGTGTCCAGTGCCCCACCCAGCCACCTGATCACCAGCCCAATATGTAGTACAGTTTTCCCTGCTGGCTAGCAGTCCCTCCCCCCATCCGATCACAAGCCTGATGTTGATATCATATTCCCTGGTGTCCAGTGTACCCCCCATCCCGATCCCTGTATACTAAATATAAGCATTTCTCTGGTGTCTAGAGGACCCATCTCCCTATCTCTGATCTCCTGTATAGTGAATATAAACTGTGGTCTAGTGGACCCCCTACACACACACACACCCGGCAAGCAGTGTGTCACCACCCCACTCCCCCATCCCTGAGCTGGCGACCAGCACAGCCCTCCCTCTATCCACAGCGCTGGTGCGACAGGCTGTCAATGAGCATGTACTATGCAATGCAGCTCACTGAATGACGCTCACTTTGAGCTGTCAATCAATGACAATGAGTGCATGCTGTATACAGTATGTGCTCACTGATACTGATTGACTGCTCAGAGTGGGCGGTCATTCAATGAGCGCGTACTATATATAGTACACGCTCACTGACAGCTCAGTCAGCAGCCAACCATGGAGGGCTGTGTTGGTTGCCGACTTGGGGATGGGGTGGGAGCAGGGTGGTAAGGCACTGCCTGACAGGATGGAGGAGTTGGGGGTCTGCTACACCACCAGGGAACAGTTTATATTCACTATAAAGGGGAACGGGAATGTTGAGGGGGGGTCTGCTAGACACTAGGGAAATGCATATATTTACTATACAGGGATCGGGATGGAGGTTACACTAGACACCAGGGAATATGATATCAAGGTCAGGTGGGTGATTGGGTGGGGGGAGGGACTGAGAGCCACCAGGGAAAACATTATTACTTATCCGGCAGGTGATCGGGTTGGGGGAGGGACCACTGTACACCTGGGAAAACTTTATTATACATCAGTGAGGTGATCTGGTGGGAGAAGAGACAGCTAGCCACCAGGGAAGCTTTATTATATTTTCAGGCCGGTGATAGGAGGAGGGGGAACCACTAGCCACCAGGGAAATTAAGTTTTGTATATTTGTTCAGCAATCAGTGATCGCAGGGGGGTTGGGGAGGAGGAATAACCACCACCAGGGATATTCAGTGGATGCAATCAGTGTAAACTGCATGCCAGCACACACGGTAGTTTATCTGTGTGCCCCCCCAATTGCTGGCCCGAGAATGAAGAAACAGTTTTTCCTGGTGGCTAGTGGTCCACCCCCCCCACGCCAGCCGCCAGCCTGATAATATAATAAAGGTTTCCTGGTGGTTAGTGGTTCCTCCCTCCACCTGATCTCGTGCCCAGTAAAATAATACTGTTTCCCCTGGTGTCTAGTGGTCCTTCCCCACTAGCTGATCTCCCGCCCAATACGAAATAAAGTTTTCCCTGGTAACCAGTGGTCTCTCCCCCCACCTGATCACCCGCCCAATATATAAATGTCTTTCCTGGTGTCCAGTGGTCCCTCCATCCGCCCGATATATAAATGTCTTTCCTGGCATCCAGTAGTCCCTTCCCCCACCCGATCACCGACCCAGTATGTAATACAATTTTCCCTGCTGGCTAGCATTCCCTCCCCCTATCCGATCACTTGCCTGACGTTGATATCACATTCCCTAGTGTCCAGTATAACTCCCCCATCCCGATTCCCTGTATAGTAAATAAAAGCATTTCTCTGGTGTCTAGTGGACCCCCCTCCCTATCCCCAGTCCCCTATATAGTGAATATAAACCATTCCCTGGTGGTCTAGTGGACCCCCCACACTGGCATGCAGTGCCCCACCACTCTGTTCCCTCCATCCCATCCCCGAGCTGGTGGCCAGCCCAGCTCTCCTCTCCCCACCATGACTGGACGCCGAACGAGCTGTCGATGAGCATGTACTATATGCAATACACACTCATTGAACAACAGCTGATTCTGAGCTATCAATCAATGTCAATGAGCACGTACTGTATACAGTACATGCTCAATGAATGACAGCTCACTCTGAGCTGTCAATCAATGTCAATAAGCGCATACCTGTACAGTACACTCTCATTGACATTGATTGACAGCTCAAGTGAGCTATCAATCAAGTATGTACTGTATATAGTACACGCTCACTGACGGCTCAGTCAGCGGCCAGCCATGGCAGAGAGAGGAGAGCTGTGCTGGTCACTAGCTCAGGGATGGGGGGGGGGCTGGGTGGAGGGGCACTGCCTGTCTAGGTGGGTGGTCTGCTAGACCACCAGGGAATGGTTTATATTCACTGTACAGGGGATTCGGAAGGGGGTCCATCAGACACCAGGAAAATGCATATATTTATTATATAGGAGATCGGGATGGGGGGTGTTACACTGGACACCAGGGAATATGATATCAACGTTGGGCAGGTGATCAGGTGGGGGAGGGACCACTGGACACCAGGGAAAACTTTATTACATATTGGGCAGGTAATTGGCTGGGGAGAGGAACTACTGGACACCAAGGAAGATTTATATTTTTAATATTCAGCAGCGACACTACTTATCATAGTGTATTTTATTAGTTTGTCAAATGATGTACTGTCCTTTTTGTATAGCATTATGGTGTTTTGTATACTGGATCGAGACATAACTCTGTCAAAATCTAGACTTCAGTCCACATTTTGAGAGAGGTATGGCTCGATCCAATATATAAAACACCATAACGCTATACGAAAACAGGACAGTGTACCATACGACAAACATAATGAAATACACTATGTCAGAAGGCTTCCCCAGCCCACCCAACCACAGATATCTAACAGTAAAACACTAGACAGTCATGCAACAGCCATCATTTCAACAAAAGCATAAATGCCAACACAAACAGCAGTGAACACTATGCCATATATTAAATATATTGTTTAAATCACCAAAGAAGAACTGCTGTGAATGCAGGCAAGTAAGAGTGACATTAGTATCTAAAACACACGATCAATCAACTGCCAACTCATGATCATTTGGTGATTTAAAAAAAAAAAAAAATGGAATTCACAGTGCTCAGCAGCGCACTCTGGTAATGCAACTGATTTATACCCACATGGTATATAGATAGATGCATGAATTTCAATTTAAATCATTTTATCTTGCTTCTGGTGTGATGCTATTCAGTACTTACAGTAATGCAAAGAATTTCTAATGCAGTCTTGAACTTGATGTGCATTTTCAACAACATGAACAACATTTTGTTTTTATTTTAAACCGCTGGGTAAACTACACTCTTACAGTATTATTTAATATATGGCACAGTGTTCACTGCAGTTTGTGTTGGCTTTTATGTTTTGGTAAAAGGATGGCTGTTGCATGACTGCCTAGTGGGTTGCTGATAAATATCTTTTGGGTGGGCTGGGGAGCCTTCTGATATGCGTATTGAGCCTTTAGGGGCCCAAGCACTGGGTCAGGACCGTTTCTGGTATTGTATTTATTCCATTTTGTGCAGGTTCTGAAGAGACCTATGCAAATAAGGATACAATTCCACTATCAGAAGAAGAAGGGAAATTAACTGCAAAAAAACTACGCTGATGCAGACATTAGGGTTGAAGAACACAAAGCGTACAAAGTAGGGAAATGAAAACAAATATGCCATACTTCTCTGCCTTTGAAGAGTTTTAGTGTGAGGCACTGGCTTGCAGCTGTACCATGTGTTTCGGATAGGAGACTACGGGCTGGGGGAAGGGGTGGGCATTAGGGTTGACAACTCCAGGGAAGACCTTACCACACTGATTTGCCAATATTCCAGAGACCCAAAATCCTAATGTTTTTTTATTTCTCTACTTTGTATGCTTTACGTTCTTCAACCCTAATGTCTGCATTAACATAGTTTTTTGCAATTAATAAAGAGAATACATGATATCAGAAGTATATTACTTAAGGACAGTGACTACCAACTCCATAGGTACAGCACTGAGAAAGATACATTTAGTTATATGCAAGAAGTGGTATAGTGGTTTCCGAGATACAGTGCAGACAATGCTCAACACCTGTAACTAACAATTGTAGTCCACTAAAATATTGAAACCAACTATTCTGGTCCTGTATTTAATTTTTGCTCATTTGTATACAAGTGAGTGTCTGAAGCTCCAGAAGCTATATCTAATAAAATGTGAACTTCATAACATGAAACAGCTCCATTTGCACAGCAATTCTGCAGCTGTACTGGAGCAACACCACTGATATGTACTGTATGGAAATATATCCTAGTTACGCATGCTCGAATGGTTGTGTCCCCTTACAGATGAGAAAAACTCCACGAGTCCAGGTGCCCCAGCTACTCTCTCTGAGCGCTCCCATCCTAAATGAACATGGCCATCAGCAAGCTTACCAGGCGTTTCAAAAAGCAGAAAAAACACACAGGAAAAAAACAAAAGGCAAATACTCAGCTGTACAACTTGTTCAACGGTAGATACTCAGATGCACAACTTGTCCAAATGTAGAACTCAGTTGCACAATTAGTTAACGGCAGATACTCAGATGCACAACTTGGTCAAATGTGGAACTCAGTTGCACAACTTGTTCAATGGTAGATACTCAGATGCACAACTTGTTCAAATTTATTTATTTATTGAAGATATCGGATTTACAAATGTAGAACTCAGATGCACAACTTGTTCAAATGTAGAACTCAGATGTACAACTTCTTTAATGGTAGAACACCTCAGACACACAACTTGTTCAAACATAGAACACAGACACACAACTTGTTCAAAGGTAGAACACAGATGCCAAGTTGTTCAAAGGTAGAATATAGATACACAACTACGCAACTTGTCCAAAGGCAGACCACAAATGCACAACTTGTTCAAAGGTAGAACACAGACCCATGGCTTGTTCCCAGTTCATTCTGACAAATGGAAGCCTTGTGACCCTTAAGTCCATTAAAACCACTTGTCTACTTAACATTTGTCTTGCGGATTACCGAGCTTGATGGGGCTTTATGTATTGCCTAATAGGTTTAGAATGTGCATTAGCCTTTCACATTGCCATTGTTATGTGGCACGATTTCATACCATGTCGGAAGCATACAATTAGTCGTGGTTACTTGACAGGGGTCAAAACTTAAGTCAGGCAAGTTGACTGAGCAAGTCCACTGGCCCCATACACATTCCAACTGCCGAAGTGTTGTGGTTACAGTGGTATGCCTGGCTCGCAGCTGGTACACTTTTGGTTCAGTATACCATTCCTGATGAAATAAATGAATATAAATTAATATTAAAAGGCTACCTACTACACTACTAACCAGCAAGACTAGGTAAAGGACAAAGTTACTGGCCTGACAAAAAAAATCTGCCAGCATTTCGCCAGTGGACCACTGTCAGTTTCGAACCCAGCTAGACTAGCAGTGGCTGCTATTCAAAACATTGGTGATCAACAACCACTGTTGTCTGAGGAGTCTCAAACTATTTTTTTACAGGATCCTATCAAAATTATTTTTGTCATCTACCAATAAAATTAACACATGACAACAATGTTTTGTGTCTATCTGTTAGCTGCTCCCTTTCTCCTACAACTCTTCCTCCTGGGCTGCATTGCTGAAATTCTGTTCTGCATGACTGTGTGTGTGTGTGGGGGGGAGGGTCAGAAATGTGAGGAGACAGAGTGACTTGTTAATCAAAACCTGCCATTAATTTTGGTGAGGGAGGCTCTCAGATTTGTTAGTTGAGCAGGGTCTGTGACTTGAAATAAACAGTACTCTTTAATATAAAAAGAAATGTATATTTAAAGGTAAGCACAGTTCACGTCAGTGATGAGCACTGTAGTACTTCCCAAACAGTTATGTCAGAAAACGACAGAGCACTGAACTGAGGCTCTGAATCAGGAAGTGAAAGGGCTCAGTATGCTGGTTCTGCACAGCCAAACTGCCATCCGTTCCCTCCAAAAGTACACTAAAGAAAAAATGAACTGATCACACCAGCTACCTTACATGGAGGTTAGACCATGGGTCCCTTATTTGAGGCCTTGAAGAAGCTGAGCACGACAGGTACTCTTTATTGGACATCGGAGGATTTTCCAATGCTATGTAGTTTTACTGGCTAGGGTTACCTCTTTTTCTCTTATTCACCATCTAGGAAGCCATACAGAAGGCTGTGCTGTCTAGCCACTAGAGCACAGGCTTGGGAACTGAATGACTCAGGATATCTAGGTTCAACTCCCACCAGAGCCACTTATATGTCTGTGATCCTGAGCAAGTCACTTAACCTGGCAGTGCTTCATCTCACCCAGCTGCAGGATCTCAATGAAAATGAGATGTTACATCTCAGCTGGGCTATCGTGGGTAAAAAAAAGATGGTAAAAAAAAAATACTGTTAACACCTATGAGGTGCCGTTGAGGCCCTGTTTAAGAAGTTAATATTGGAAACAGTATCTGGGCCAGATTTTCAAGCACGTAGGTGCAGACACAAATGCATGCTCCACTTGCATCCAGATGTTGCGTGGCCTGTTTTCAGTCACTGGATCGGTTAGTGCCAAAATGTTGCTATTAACATAGTAAAGAATAGTTACTTACTGTAACTAAATCTTCAAGACACTTTCCTCCATGGCGCCACTTCATGGAACTGTAAGCCGTCAGCGTCAGAACCACCCAGAAACTTTTGCTAGTGAAGGCAACCCACATGAAAGTGCATCACTGTCTATGTAACATGGGCTGCCCCATCATGCCTCAGTTACCTGCCAGAGACAAGCTCGGAGGATCATCAGACTGGCAGGGACCAAGGTAATCAGGACCAAACCAGGCACACAGGAAATGTCCAGTGCCCATGACTGGGCAGACCGCTCCATCCTTCTCTGGCGGCTGCAGCTGGGAAACCAGCCAGCCACGAACCCCTGCTCTGCCCACCTGAAGTACCTCACTGTCCGGTGCCCGTGACTGGGCCAACCGCTCCATCCTTCTCCCGTGACTCGGCGGAAACCAACCGCGACGCAAACCCTACTCTGCCGCCTGAAGTACCTCACTGGCCGGTGCCCATGACTGGGCCAACCGCTCCATCCTTCTCTGGCAGCTGCTGCTGGGAAACCAGCCAGCCGCGAACCCCTGCTCTGCCTGCCTGAAGCACCTCACTGTCCGGCAAGCTTACTGCTAGCCACGGGGAACCTTCCCTGAACCGCGATTGATTGCAATGCTCCATTCTGCGCACAAGATTGGCCACAGCACCCACGGCTCTCCCAGCGATTGGCCCTCTACTTGCTAGCATCTGTACTGCACAGCGTTGTATCCGGATAATTTCAAACTGTATATTTCTGTAGAACTGCATAATTGCTAGCTTAGCCTGTTAAGGGTATTCCCAGTTGCTTTGCACTGTAGCACTCACATGTTCTGTTACTACAAGCATTTCAGACAGACAGAGGAGATCATAGAAGGCCATTTCGACCTAGTGGATTTTAATGTATTATTGTGATTTTTTTATACTTGAACTATTCTGTCGGATTCCCAATTTGCTTTGCACCGTAGCGCTGGCCCGCTCTGTTATTACCAGCATTCAGTCAGACAGGGGAGATCATAGAGGGCCTTCTCAGCCAAGGGGATTCGGATGTGTTGATGTGATTTTTACTTGAACTGTTCTGTCTCCCTTCTGTCTTTCATTCTCTGTCACTACTAGCCTACTTAATTCTGCCAGTATTTCCTCTCTACCTATGCCTCCTCCCCCTCCTCAGCTTCCCCTCTCTGAATTAGCCCAGACTTTAAACTGTGGCACCAATCCTAACAGCTCCCCTCTCCTGCTGTCTGGGAACCCCCCCACACACACACACACACACATAAACACACACACACCTCGCTCTTCCTAAAGCTTTTGTGAGCCTGCAATCTCCTTCCCGCCCGCCGATTTAGTTAATCGGCTGCTTTGTCCCTCAACCCTTTAACTGTACTAATTTTTCTTTACTCGTTCATCTGTTCCCAGGTGCCCGTGACTGGGCCGACCGCTCCATCCTTCTCCAGCAGCTGCGGCTGGGAAACCAGCCAGCCGTGAACCCCTGCTCTGCCCGCCTGAAGCACCTCACTGTCCGGTAAGCTTACTGCTAGCCACGGGGAACCTTCTCTGAACCACTATTGGCTGCAGTGCTCCATTCAGTGCACAAGATTGGCCACAGCACCCACGGCTCTGCCAGCAATTGGCCATCTACTTGCTAGGATCTATACTGCACAGCGCTGTATCCAGATAATTTCAAACTGTATATTTTCTCCTGCCCACCCACGCCCGGCCTCTATTAAATACGAGGTACACCCCACCCTCCCACTGTTCATTGGCTGCTCCACCCCAGTTTTTGTCTGAGCCTTTCCAACTTGTTTATCTCCTCTCCTCTCCTGTGTTCCGTTGCCTGGCTCTATCCTCACCAAACTTGGACACCAATACCAATATCTTCCACATCTCTCCTCCTACCTCACCTGCTGACCAGGTGACACAATCATAGAAAGCCTATATCTCCTGACCGCCGTGTCATGCCTTATATTCCTGAGTTGCTGCACTGACCAGATTATTGCCAGGGCCATACGGCATACCTCTTGGAACAGCTCACCCCCCCGCCACCTACGGCCTGAATCTTCTCTTGTGTTCCTATACATCCCATGCCTCCCAAAACGGGACGCTGCACTAATGGGGCTCTGGCTTCAAAAACGACTCCGTATATTTCATGGCTTAACAGACCTAAGTATGCTCTCATCCCATGCCTCACCTGGGCTTCATTTCTACGCCCTCCTGCTGCTTGTCTGCGCCGGTGATATTGAGACTAACCCTGGGCCCTCCGGTAATGCTCCTAACCTACCCACATCCATGTCTATACCCTTGATAAAGGGGCTGTGAATTGCTCATCTGAACATCCATTGTATACGCCCTAAAATAGCGGAACTGGACGCCTGGGTCTTGCAGATGGCACCAAATGTTCTGTGCATATGTGAATCCTGGCTCAAGCCGGCCATTAAGCAGCATGAGGTGTCCTTACCCAGTTACAGCGGTCTCAGAAAGGACAGGATAGGTAAGAGGGGTGGTGGTGGTGTACTCCTATATTTCAGGTATAATCTAGATGTCACCGAGCTCCCCAATCCTGGTGGGGGGGCACCCCCGACTGAATCACTCTTTGCCTCCCTAACCCTCGGAAATGTCAAAAAACTAATAATTGGGTGTGTTTACGTGCCCCCTAGTCAAGCTTCCTCTGGCCTATCCTCACTCATAGCTTCCCTAACTAATCTCCCCGGACATGACCTCATTCTCTGTGGGGACTTTAACTAAGACTGGCTTCACCTAGATGCTGTAAAATTGCACACCACGATGGCCGACTCCTGCCTAACTCAACTAATCCAGCACCCTACATGAATCAACACTAAGTCTGGTAAACATACGTTACTTGACTGGATGGTCACTAACTGCCCACTGAGGATCAGAGCTGTGGGCGTACTCCCTCACTGCATAAGCGATCATTCCCCCACTTTTTGTGTGTGAAGAAACAACTGTCCTAATCCCCCTCCCAGGATATCCCTAGTCCATGACATGTCTAGGTTCAACGTAGGCAGCTTTATCACCTCCATCAGTAATACTGACTGACGACCATTAACTCACTCCCAGATATTAACCTTGCCGTAGACTTCTTTATCTCAACCTTCACTCAGTTAGTTAACCAACATGCCCCTCTGAAAAAGTGCAGGTCCAAGGGCGTCAAGGCTCCATGGCTCTCCAAGGAGATTCGGATGCTCATGTTGCACCATAATAATGCGTGGCAGGCCTACAAAAAAAGTGAACTCCTCTCGGACTGGCAAGTCTATAGACACCTCAGGAACAAATGCAAACATTCCCTGCACAAAGCCAAGAGCTTCCACTTTAAATCCCTTCAAACGGAACACCTCTGCAACCCAAAGAAATTCTGCCAACAAATAAACTCCTTATTAAAAGGGAAAGCTGTTAATACCCCAAGCTCAGTCCATGCCTCCTGCTTCAATGAATTTTTTTTTACAGATCTGCACAAATATACTTCACTCTTCCATAACACCTCCTCTCCTAACACTGTTCTGCTTCCCTCAACTACCCGTGCGGACCGCCCCAAGTTCCACCTAAAACTTGCCACTCTCAAAGAGGTCCAGAAGCTTATCTCGCACTTAAATCCTGAGAGCTCGTCCGGACATGACTCTCTTGAGGCAAAATTTCTTAAACTGGGTGCCTCTGCCCTTGCTCGCCCAGTTTGGGACCTATTCAACCAGTCATTCATCTACAGCTTGGTCCCTGATAAATGAAAGGTGGCAGTGGTAGTCCCAGTGCATAAGGGGGGGTCCAATACTGTTGTCAACAACTATAGACCTATTTCCCTTCTCTGCCATCTTGCAAAGATACAGGAGCGCATTCTTTATGACCACCTTCAGGACTACCTGGAATCTCACAACCTGCCATCCCCCCATCAACACGGTTTCAGAAGGAATCACAGCACTCTAACGGCCCTGATAAAAGTGACAACGGATATATTTCATGCTATGGACAAGGGTTGTGCCCCGGTACCATCTTCGTCAACCTCACTAAAGCATTTGACCTGGTAAATCATGGTCTCCTGCTCCACCAACTACATGTCATAGGTCTGGATAAAAGTGCCCTAAATTGGGCAAGAAGCTACCTATCTAGCTGCTCTCAAAGAGTTAAATGGGACGGCTCCCTTTCAGAACTTAGGCCCATAACCCACGGCGTGCCGCAGGGATCCATTTTGGGACCATTATTATTCTCACTTTTCATTAATGATCACCCTCGATTTTGTGGTGGTGCCACGGTACATCTTTATGCAGACGATGTCATTATCTATCGGTCATCACCAGACTTTGACCAAATCAAGAACTTGCCACTGACTTCGGCTCCCTTAAGGACTGGTTCAACTGCAAGCAGCTTGTTCTCAATACCAGGAAAACTAAATGCATGCTCTTCTCCCCCTGTTCTACCTCCAAGCTTGCTCCGCCCATTCTTAACATAACATCAATCATGGGAGATACCATGAAGACAGTTCCATCCTTCAAATACCTTGGCTTCACCCTGAACCCACTGCTCTCTTTCAACATTCACATCTCCAATATAGTTAAACATATGCAGCAGAAACTTGGTCTGCTCTACCGAATATGCCCATATCTCACCTCTGCCTCCTGCCTAAGAATTGCCACTTCGTCTCTTACTCCCCTCCTAACATATGGTGCCCCCCCAGCTACTCTCTGCTAATACGTCATCTCTCTTCCTCCTCCCCCAGACTTATTATAGGATTGGTAGGTTTGCCTTGGGAGCTAACTCATGATCACACCACTATCACGTCCTCTCCTCTCTAGGCTGGTTGCCCTACGAAGCTAAACTGAAGTACTTCTCCATGTGTTTTATGTTTAAACTTGTCCACTTCTTTACTCCACCCTGCCTCAGAGATTTGATATACCTCCGTCAGGCACCTCGCACCCTACGCTCCTCCTCCCTCCCCCTGCTAGTCTATGTCTATCCCTCTCCAGGAGGTCCTTTTTGTTTGCTGCTGTCTCAGACTGGAACACCCTCCCTTCCCACATCCTGACTAGTCCTTCTCTTCCTCTATTCAAGTCCAATCTGCATGCCTCTCTCGCAGCCTCTCCCTCCAGCTCCTGCTTCCGCTGAAGCTCTTAACTTACCCTACCTCGCCTGATCACTGACCCCTACCCCCTCTCCCCTTCCCTCTCCCCCCATTCAGTCACTAATAGTTGACAGCCCTACTCTTCCCTTTCTCTTCGTGCTCAAATGTGACATCAATTGCCTATGTATAGTTTAATTTCTTGAACCTAAACAGTGGTTCAGAAATTCTCCATGAGCTACAGCTCAGCTGATTCTGCAAGGTACTAGCCCAGACTTTTGGATTTGGTACCAGTGGAAGCTGATTTCCAAGTGGTCCACACTATCTCCTGCTGAACACATCTCTAACTACTGTATCTCCCTCTGTGTCTCTAGCTGAATTTATGTGCCAGGGTTTAATAATTTGTTTAATCCTTACAGTCATTATAAGTTCTGAGTTGATATTAGTAGTGAATTTTGAGCTTTTTTTGTTGTTGTTGACTTTTCCATTTGCAGATTATACCCTCTCACCACTAGAGGGCTATATCTCTGGTAGCAGCTCCTATCCCATCTGGCACATCACACACTCTGTTCTTTTATCATCACAATGTTCCCTCCTCAGTGGGCTCTCCTTTTCCTCTCTCTCTTCCTTCTTAAAAACTAGATAAACCTGCCATCCACTCTCACCTCTAACCACCTGTGCTTTTAGCTCCAGTCTACCTACAGGGGTTAAATGTAGATGCTCTCCCACCATCTGTAAACACACCTCTCGAACAGCAGTTGATTGTCTGGCCCTGTCTTCACTGCCTTGCTTTGTTCTCCGGGCGCTGCGCCCTTTGACTTTACATTAGTTTTGCCGCAAAATTTTGCCCGCCCCCACCCCACCTTACTTAAATAGATCTCTAACCCCACCCTCCCTCTTATATACCCCGCCTCCCACTGCCTAATGGCCAACATCTGTAGCTTCCTCTGCTCTGGCTATGCCTCCCATCCTCCTTCTCTCTCATCCCACGTGAGTGCTGCAGTTTGAGGTGCACTCTTTCTCAATCTCTCTCCTCTCTGCCTCCCTGCTAGCCAAGTTACTCCCTCTTGTTCAACTCGCTTCCCCACCCCTACTGTGCTAGTACACAAGCCATGCGAGTTCTCTCTGCCTTTCTCTCGCCTCTCCTCCTCCTCCTTACCCTGCCCCCCCTTCTCTCTCCCTGGTCCTAGCCACCCCCAGCACCCTCTACTCTGGATTCCACTGCTACTCCAAGGGAACCCTCCACTTCCACTTGAGACTTGTGCTTGGTGCACCGTTTGGATATTCCTGGTTACTTACCCCACCCACTACTCTCAACAAGTGTGGCCACCTCTCTACACTGTACCACCTTGCAGTCCATATGGGATACCGCCTGGAACCTTGCAACCTCTACTCCCATAAACAATGATCAAAACCATCTCTCAAAGAGCTGCAACTCTGCTCCTTAAAACTCCTACTCCTTCTCATTTCAGGCAACGTCCATCCCAATCCTGGCCCTAGAAGCTCAGGCCACACACAAACTCCAGGTGCCCTTATTCTTGCAACCATTAATATCTGCAGCCTACTACCAAAGCTGGATGACCGCCAAGCCTTCATATGCCAACACAACCCTGACATCCTTGCAGTGGTGGAAACTTGGCTGACGCCTAAAGTTCCTGACTCAGCAGTAACAATACAGGGCTAAAATGTCCACAGGCTGGACCGGATATCCAAAAAAGGCAGTGGTTTCGCAATCTATATCAAAGACTCCCTGTCATGGCACTCTGTAGCAACTCCATCACTTTCTGCCTCAGCCCAGATTCTGCCAATAAAAATCGTCCTAGGTCCCAACCATAAAGCCCTGACTATTGTCTCCGTATACAAGTACATCCCACCCAGGGACCCTAAACATGGCTTCAACGACGTCCTAAACTTTATCAACTCTCATCCTCCTGAAGCTGAACTTACTTTACTAGGGGATTTCAACATAAACTGGTTAGCATTGAGCGCTAGTGCCTATAAAGACTCCATCTCAGCTGCTAACCTCACACAAATGGTAAACTCCCCTACTAGGATTAACTACAAGACTGGCACTAGTACCCTCCTGGATTGGGTCCTCACCACTCACCCCACAAGGATTTCTGGTATGACCGTTCTCCCAGACTCTCTCAGTGACCACTCCCCAGTCATATGTGCATGGTCTAACAAATTCCTCAAGCTCCCTCCCAAAATTATCGCTAGCAGAGTCCTTCCTCGTGGAAAACTTCCACATCTCAAACAATACCTGCTTCTACAAGACTGGCTACCCATCTACGAAGCAACAGATGTTAACTTGGCTCTTGCTCACTTCATCTCAATTTTCAACAAAGCCTGTGACCTCTTTGCCCCTGCTAAAAGGCGCAAAACAAAATCTCTCTCTAACCCATGGCTCACTGCGGCTCTTCTCTCACAGCTGAAACTAAGGGACCACCTCTGGGCAGTTGCCAGGGCCACTGGCAAACAACTGGACATCCAAAATTACAAACAAGCACGAAAGGCCTGCACAAAAGCCATCCGGCTCACGAAATCCACCTGTTACAAAGTCACTCTCACCAATACATGGGGAAAGGGTCGTGCTTGCTGGGACAATATCAAGGATGTCACGGGGAAGCAGCCAAAAACCTCTCCGTCCATGTTAATGGTTGATGGATCCTCAACCCTCGACCCCAAGGTGATCGCAAACATCTTTAACACAGCTTTTTCAGACCTTAGTGCTGTCCTACCCCATGACTTTTTTGAAAACAGGGCCTACTCCCCAAATACCTCAGCCCCACAGTCTAACCATCCCCTCTTCTACTTCAGGGAGGTAAGGCTGAATGAAGCTTGCCGCTATATTACTGCAGCTATCTCTAAATCTAGATCTAGTAGCGACACCCTGAACCTTAAGCTTCTGTTGCTAACTCTCGAAGAGGTAATTCATCCATTAACAAAAATCCTAAACCTCTCTCTCAGCTGTGGAAAATTCCCGGACTTATGGAAAACAGCCACCGTGACACCTGTCCATAAAATGTGGGGATAAGACGAATCACTCAAATTATCGCCTTATCTCCATACTGCCCCCACTCTCTAAGGTACTCGAGCACATCGTGGCTGATCAACTTACCGAACACTTGGATAAATACAATATACCTTGTCCACAACAACACGGTTTCCGGAAAGGTCACAGCACCACCACAGCCCTTCTTGAGTTCACTGAAGCTTTGCACAAATCCCTTGACAACGGCCTTCTCACAGGGGCCGTTTTCGTTGACCTCTCCAAGGCCTTCACTACAGTACACCATGGACTACTAATTGACCAACTACTGAATGCTGGGCTATCACCTGACTGTTCTCTGTGGTTTAAAAGCTACTTAGAAAACCGGTCGCAGAGAGTAAAATTTGCTGACGCTCTTTCTGACACCCTGCCTGTTCGCTCAGGTGTCCCATAGGGATCCATACTGGGCCCCCTCCTTTTTAGCCTTTTCTTAAACTCCCTCCCTTACCACTGCTCTGAGCAGATCATACTATATGCTGATGATGTTGTTGTGTTCTCCACTCACAAAGATCTTGCAACTCTTCAACACAACCTTCAGCTTGGTTTCAGTTCTGTAGAGACATGGTTTCTTAATCATAAACTGGTCCTCAAGGACAAGAAAACCAAATCTATGCTCTTCTTCAGCTCTCATAACTCACACAAGCTACACTGCTTGGCTATCTCCACCACCCAGGGGAACACTCTAGATCAGGTGGGGTCCTTCAAATACTTAGGGATACAGCTTGACCCAAATCTCTCCTATGGACCTCATGTAGATAATGTAGCTAGAGCTGCTAATACACGGCTCCGTCTCCTCTACAAACACAGACAACACCTCACGCCAGAAGCTTTGAAGGTTGTAGTCCTGAGCTCTGTGATCTCTGTAATAGACTATGATCTCATCATTTATGGCTCAGCCACAACTACAACCCTTAGACACCCCTCAACTGCCTTAAATAAGGCTTGTCAGCTCATCACTGGTGCTCACCGTCTCACCCACACTTGACCTGTACACCCAGACCGGCTGGCTCCAACTATCAAACCGCATAAAGTTTCTCACCTGCTCCATGGCGAAAAAAAATCTACCTTGGCCTTGCACCTTCTGGGGTCTCAACTCTGTTACAACACCAAACCAACAAACGGTGCCTTTGGAGAGCCATGCTACAGCTACTGAAAGTCCCCCACTGTCACACTTCACAGGGACAACGCTCTTTTACTTATCGAGCGCCACTCTGGTTCAACGGCCTCAGCCCCACCACCTCCTCTGCCCCCACAATTGGTATGTTTAAAACTAGGCTCCAGGACTATCTCACTACCAACAGCTCCTGTGACTGCCCAATTTAACCTTATTTCTCCACTTCCCTGCCTGCTCTAGTGGTTTCCCCTTCCCTCCTCACTGGATTCTACCCTCACATCTTGGTATACCCAATGCTGCACTTTCTACCCTCTCCCCACCCATGACTCTGGCACTTCTTATCTCTTGTCTGTTTTCTCTGACAAATGCCGCTGGCTACCTTGCTTACAATGCTACCTTTGAATTTTATTAATCTGTAATCTGTTTGCAATGTCCACATTGTTGTAATGTATGTCTTGATGTTCGCCATAATTTGTATTTCTCTGACGTGGAACCTTTGTAAAAGAGCCTTGGCTCAAAGGTATTTGTAATCCTAGACTTGATAAATAAATAAAATAAACCTGATGTATACAGAATTTATAAGTATGTAGATATGGTGTACATGACTAGCTCTACATTATTATATCCACTGTGCAATGTATGTCAAGTTTGATACTGTACTGCACTGCACGGACTCCCTGTACAATTGCTCTGCTTTACTGTATCATTTATGACCCCAGGTCAACCCTGAAAAGAGGACTGTAATTGTCTCAGTGGTCCTACCCGGTCACCAAAACTCAAATAAATAAATAACTAAATAAATAAATAAAATAAATAAGATATGGAAACCTGAGAGGAGATTCTTTCGGAGATCTACTGTTATGGTAAATAAGTATTCTATCTTCTTTGAGGATATTTCCCTCCACCGAGCCACATCATGGAACAATTCCCAAGCAGTGCCAAAGCACTGAAGGAGGAAGGAAGGAGCTAAATACTCTGGGTAAGGAGGCCTTGCAGGACAGTAAAGACAAATCTGGCATTTTTGCATGAGCCTATGCCCAGACTGTAATGTTTAGTGAATATATGAACAGTACTCCAAGTGGCAGCAGCACAGATGTCAGCAGCAGAAAAACTGTGGAAACAAGCCACGGATGTAGGCACTCCATCGACTGAGTGAGCATAGACAGGACCACAAAGTTGCTTACCATGCTTCTAGTAACAGAAATTAATGCAGCAGGCCAACCATTTAGAAAGGCCCAGTTTAGAAACAGGGTGTCCACTATCCTGGGGATGAAAGCCACAAAAACTGAGAGGACTGTCTACAATCCTTAATACGAGCAAAGTACCAACACAACGTCCAACAAATGTCAAGCATGTGCACACAATGTTCCCTACTATCGCGGGAGTCAAAAAATAAACCCAAAAGGTCAATAGTCTGATTCAGTGTTCACTCAGAAACCACCTACAGCAGAAAACAAGGATTGGTACGCAAAGTAACCCTAGCCTTACAGAAAACAGAAACAGGAGTGTCCACAACCAGAGCCTGTAATTCTGAATATGGCTAGTAGACATCATAGCCACAAGGAACAATGTCTTCCAAGAGAGGAAGCATTGCTCACAAGTAGTAGCAGGCTTGAAGAGAGACACAGTAAGGGTCTCCAGAACCAAATTAAAGTCCCACACCAGAACTGGATCACAGACTGGGAGGATGCAGAAGAAGAATACCTCTGATAAACCTGCAAGAAACCTCAAGCAGTATAGGAGGTAGTATAGCGCAGTGGTTTAGGGCTCTGAGCTGCAAACCTGGAGACCTGGGTTTGAATCCCAGGGTCCCCACTTGCATACTGTGTGACCCTAAGCAAGTCACTTAACTTCCTTGTGCTCCCAGGTCACACCTGGAAACAAGCTTTGGTTTGGTGTGCCTTTCCTGGTTAAACAATTTCCCCCTCCCTTCAAGCTGGGTCACATCTTGCCATCAGTGAGGGCATGAAAAGCCAACACCACAGCCAAGTGGATCTTAATGGAGGAATACCCGAGGCCCATGTCTATAAGGGACAGTATGTAGTCCACCATTGGACTGACTGGACATGAAAAGGGGTCCAGCTGATGGACAGCACACCAAATCATAAAACGTTTCTATTTTTGAGAATAGCTGTATCTAGTAGATGGCTTCCTGGCTGCCAACAGAATAGCTGCAACCGCTGGGGAAACCCCAAGGCAGGAGAGCTCTATGTCCTCAGGAGCCAGATGTGCAGGTGCAGGGATTGAAGATCCAGATACACCAGACAGCCCTGCTCCTGTGACAGAAGTCCTGCTCATGGAGGGAGTGAGACTGGGGGTTCCACTGCCAATCGCTGAAGCACAGGGAACCAGCTTTATCTGGGCCAGAATGAAGCCACCAGAATCAGGGTGGCTTACTTGACCCACAACTTGATCAGAACCCTCTGTATCAGAGGGAATGAAGGAAATGAGTATTTGACCTTCCCTTTCCATAACAGGGACGATGTGTCTCGACAAAAAACTCAAAGCCCTGGAGCGAGCAAGCAGAAAAGTGGTAGTTTTGTGTTGTATGGAGATGCAAAGAGGTCGATGTCCTGGCAACCCCACTTTATGAAGAGGTCACTCTCAATGGAGTCCAACAGCTCCCACTGGTAGCAGGGCACCTTGGACCAGCTTAGATAATCTGCAAGGGCACTGAGAGTACCAGGCAAAAAGCTGGCCAACAGGAAGATGTTGTGTTCCACGGCCCAGTGCCAGACTCTCATAGCCTCTCTGCAGAGAGAAAAGAGTTGATGTTGCAGTGGCGGTTTATGCAGTACATTACTAAGATGCTCTCCATACTGATCAGCAGCTGATGACCTGGAAGGAGGGCAGCGAAGAAGGTCAGTCGGCCAAGGAGAACAGCCCTCATTTCCAGAGTGCTGCTGTGCAGAAGTTTGTCCAAAGGAGAGCATTACACCTGAGTTTGGAAAGGTCCAAGATGGACACCCCCATCCAGAACCCGAGGCATCTATCATTATCACTAGTAGAGGAGACAGATGGAGACATGGAGAAAATAAGGACTGGAGCAGCAGGGGCTGTGGGACCAGGAGACTGCATGTGCCCCCAGTCCCGAAGGACCTCTGCCTGACAGGGTAAGGTTGGCTGGAGGTGCTGCCAACGGTAGCCCTATAGACGATAGGGTGTGTGAGGCAGATGTCGCCACCCCCAAAGCAGGGGATGGCCCCGCCGCAGTCGCTGAGCGGTGTGGGGCGCAGGAGGGAGGGGACCGGGGTTTGGTGTGGTCCATTGCTGTGCTAATATTTGCCCGAGGATTTATCTCAGGACTTTCACAACTGAAAGCCTGAGGATAAGGCTGGAGAGACCAAGGAACCCCTAGCCTATAACTCCTTCATGCTGGTGACTTTTTGCTGGAGCAAAACGTTTTCCAAGGTCTGATGGTGCTGGCGCTGGGCTGCCTGGTTGAAGCTGTGGTAGATGGAGCAGGAGTCGACGTTGTAGTCTGGGCCTAGGCAGAGAGCATATGCAGAGTGGCTGTCTTTCTCCGGAAGTTGCTTTCCACTTGGTCGTACAGTCGGAAGATTAAGAAGGCTGAGAAGACAAAAATGAGAAAGGAAAATGATAAAAAACTGAGGTGAGAAAACAAATAAACAAAGTTGAAGAATGGCGGTCGAATGAAGCTGCGGTATTCCGAAAGGTCTGCCATGCATTGGCAACAGTGGGAAAAGATCCGAGGAGGGCGCGTGGGTGCCCACTATTATACCATGCGGTGATGTGGGTGGCCCCCTGGTAGACTGCTAGCTAGAAAAGTTTCTGTGTGGTCCTAGTGCCTGCCGGACATAGTTCCATAGGTGTGGCCTGCTGCAACAGATACCTCCAACGTCAGATCAGCAGGATCCTTGGTAGCTTAATGCTGGCCATGCATGCCTGCAACATTGACGGAGATAAGATATTCCAATGTGTGTAAGATGTCATCCAAAGCTGCAGTGTCGATCACCTCACTTGCCCCGTTTCCTGTCAAATTCCTGCAGAAAGATGTTAGCTTTGTCTGCTTCCCAAAAAGTGTATGTGGCTCCCTCTTGGTGTATTTTAAGGAGGACCAGGTATGAGAATGTGAAGTCTAGCTTCCATTTTTGCAGCATGTCCCGGATGGGGTTAAACACCTTGCGCTTCTTCTGCAGCCTGGGATAGAAATCCTGATGCAGGTACTAACAACTACCCTCAAATGTGAGCTCCTTTTTGTTGTAATATGCTGTTAGTACAGCCTGTCAGTCTCTGTAATAGCAGAAGCACATCATAATTGATGGGCGGTTGAACTGCTGTAGGCCTTGGCACCAGAGCCAAATTCGCCTGCTCGATTTTAATCTTCCTGCCCTTAGGTGACATTCCAAGCAGAGCAGGCAGAACTGCAGCACACAATTCTTCTGCGCCAGTCCCCTTTTTGCCCTCCAGTAATCCCTGAAGCCGCAGGTTATTCCTCCTATTGTAGTTCGTCTGGTAGACCAGGAGCTCTTTCAAATCCTCAAGTTCCTGCTCCAGCTGTGCTATCTTGCCTGGGAGCGGTCCCATGGTATCCTCCAAATTAGAGATTTGCGGTTCGGCTTCACTCAATCTAGCAGAGTGGGCTGCATGTTGAGCCAGTATTTCTTCAAGTATGTCCTCCAGGCGGTCTAGTTTTGGGCTAAGGGCTGCCATTACTTGTTCTGAGACTGGTTTGCCAAAAGCACTCATTTCTACGGCCGACTGCGAGATTGAACACGGGCTTTCCACTGGTACAGATGGCAAAGTTTTCCTTGTTGATTTTGCTACATTACATGGCAGTTTCCCGGAGTTTGGCAGCAAAAACAAATCCATGATTCTTCTAGTGTCAGATTCAGTCTCTATAACCCAAGTCTGCCCTGGTCAACTATGGAAATAATATTTAAAACTTTTCTGGCAGGATGGAGTCTGGGAGACTTGCAACTTGCCAGCTAGCTGCACATCAGCACCCCCAGTACACGTTTTTTTTAAAAAGACACAAAATCTATTCTGTACTATACTATTCTATATCTATATAGTTTTACTATTTACTGTACACTATATCTATTTGTTCTATACTTCACTACAGGCATCAGTTACTCACACGCCAGTTTGTAATTTTGTGTAGGTGCAGAGACAAGAAAAGACAAACCTTATTACCAATGCTCTCAGAGTTGTCCACCTGTAGTGTGGTTGTGACTGGGATATAATCAATACACACCGTGTACAGATTCACTACTGATTATAAAAACGTCAAGGCACCAGGATATACAAAACTGATGCCGTGAAACTGCACGATATATTTTGCTCTCCAGCAGTACTGACCCTATATGCTAGTTTGCCTAATAATGGTAGGCTTAGCATGCCAAATTGTAACATTGTATCAGAAATGCTTTGATTTTGGGGCCTCTGTTAGGTATCTGACACACCGGCATTTGCATTTCATTTCAGTTTTCTCATGTTCTCTAAACTTCCACGGCATCAATAAATAGATACATAGAAATTGTCGGCAGATAAGGACCGCTAGGCCTATCAAGTCTGCCCATAAGTCCTATATTTGTATTACAGTATTAAGCAGTACTGGTTCCTTTAAGTTGTTATAATCAGCAGTGAATTTGCACACTGTCTGCACTGATTATAACCCATTATACAATGGGCTGCCAGAATGGGGCACTCTGATTGGCTGACTGTCACTTAGGTAAATCCTATCAACAACCCATGCAAAAAGGGCCAGTTAGCTGGGGTGGCAGCAGCACAACAAATTAAATCAATGCACCCACCCCCTTAAAATTTCAAAACACAATACCATTTTTTTCCTCGCTAAACCCGACTGCTCTAAAGCGCCAAGACATCGGGCCTTAACTGAAAGTGCAAGTTGGCAGCTAATGAAGATTATGGGCAGATTTTTATTTCCCCATCTGTTCAAAATGACCAAAACGACTCAGAAGGGCAAAACAGCAAAAATTCAGGAAATCACAATTCCCAGCTCCCAGCTCCCCATCTTACTACCGTCTCCATCCCAGCCTCCAAGTGGTCAGCAGCTCACTCCTGCCTGTCGTTATCTAATTGCAAAAAGTCAGCATATTTCTATAATTTCCTACCAAATGACCTACATTCTGGATCGCCATCTGAAACTTAGAACAAAGTTTGCAATCAGACTACCACAGTGTGTCTCTCTCCAGTCCTTACTTTACTACTGCCGTCTGTTCATTCAAACTAAGCACTCAGTCATGCCTCGCTCTCCCAGTGCAGTCTCTCCACAGGCACTACTACTCACTCTCGCTCAGATGATACAAAAAAAAAAAAATGAGGGGTGGAAGGCAAGGATGAAAAACAAAATACAATAAAAAGAAAGCACATAAAAATATCACAGCATGTGGAGGTGGGGTTAGCTTATTTCCTCATACTCTACCTGGCAACAAGGCACTATTTAATTGGAAGAATAGATATATGAAAAATATTTACAAGTAAAATACAACTTTTTTATTTAATAATTTTCCCCATGTATAATCTCAATAATGCACTCCAGGGTGTGGGATTCACACACTTC
Source organism: Neoceratodus forsteri (assembly GCA_016271365.2). Lineage (NCBI taxonomy): Eukaryota > Metazoa > Chordata > Ceratodontiformes > Ceratodontidae > Neoceratodus > Neoceratodus forsteri. The sequence goes on along the minus strand of CM057459.1, from coordinate 1,254,787,738 downwards.
TGTTGTGGTTTAGTCACTCGGGATTCACAAAGATTTGCACCGCACATCTCACAGCGCCAGCACAAATGAGATGCACTGAGCCCAAACTCTGGTATGCACAAAAGATGTGCTGTAAGATGCTCCCAGTGCATCCCTTCTGTGAATACCACAGTCGCGCCCAACCTGAGATGCACAGTGCATCTCCCAGGTCAGGCTGGGAAATTGATGGGTCAGCGCAGCTCCAGACACATTGCACCCATGGTTGGAATTCACAGTCCAAGACATGCAAATGGTGCCATTAGGCATGCAAGGTGCAATGAGGCCATTTGCATGTCATTATGGCTCCATTTGCATGACCCTTGCATGAATGCACCCAGCAGAATGCGCCAGGCTCCCTGCAAGGGCTGTGAACATTATACACATAGAACGAACCCCTGGTAGCCTAGTGGCCCCACTCCCCGTAAGGACAAAAATGCAGTCCAATAATCCCTGGTAGTACAGTGGAACCCTCCCTCCCTGCCTGTATCCCTGTAAATAAAAACTGCAGTCCAATAATCCCTGGTAGTCTAGTGGACCCCCGCCCGATCGCATTACCATATGAAACCCCAAAATCTACCTCGTGGTCAGTGGACCCACCCACCACCTACTCAGGCAGCCCCACCCCACCCCACCCTCTTCCCTGTCCCAGCAGGTGCAGAAGGTCGGGCGAGCAGTGCAACCTACCCGCAAACCGCCACGACTGCCCGCTGACTGAGCTGTCAGTGAACGACAGTGTACTGTACTCCTGTAAGTCCACTGGTCGACCCTGTTTCACAATGAGAGTTTACAGTACACACTGCAACCCCACTTTAATCCACGCCTCGGGTGCTGTGAGGACACTCGATCTGTGGCCTCGTGCATCACAACACACCCAAGGCATGGACTAAATACCTATAACCCATACCCTGTTGTGCGTTTTTGCTAACTTAACTAACAGCCATGCTGCAACCACACAATTCAGAAAACATGGGTAATAATTGTGTCCAGGAAGGGAGACTGCTAATTGATCAGGCCGTAATTAGCTTGTCAGTAACATCTGGTGAATGAAGATGTCAGAACAACATAAGTGTGCTGATAGTTCATTTGAGCAGACACTCGGTTCCCCACCACCTGTAACTCTGTATACAAGTTCCTGCACCTCTGTCATCTTTATTCATGAATACTACAGGAGAGTTCCACCACCTTGGGATGACAGTAGTTCTACACCTATGTTCCCCCACCTAAGCATTTCTATCACGTGTAGAGCGGTCAACTCTAAAATTGATATTGCCTATAAAACCAGCTATGCGCCTTATCCCCTTCTGCAAGAATCGCCACTGCAAAGGGACGATGTGCTAATCCCTGCCCTTGTCTATGGCTCTGTAACTTATGCTGGAGCCACTAAAACCAACCTTCTCAAATGGGATGCCACTTATAACAGCATTTGCCACTATGCCTTTGCATCTCCTTGCCTCACTCATCACTGTAAGCTTTACAGTGACCTCAAAAGGCCCTCCCCTCTGCCCACCAATTTGTCTCCCTTGGCTCCCTAATAGATGGTAACATTCACTCCGGCGTTCCCTCCTCTCTTGCTGAACTGCTGACACAGACCAACTCTTGCTATAACCTTCAATTAGAGGATCAAACCATTCTAAGCGTCCCTTGATGCAGAACGGTCATGGGGACCCAGGCCTTTTCCTTTGCTGCACCCAAATTCTGGAACTCACTACCGTTAGGGCTCAGGCTCTCTCCAACACATGCTGGCTTCAAAAGAATGCTACAGACTCACCTTATAACAACTGACTCTTGCAAATGTTTCCATCCTCCTTGACTTCCCCTCTACTTCCACTCTCTGTCCTGCGTTCTGCTCCCTCCTCCCCTCAACCTTGACAGGTGCCCCATGCACTCACCTTGCACTTATAACTCTGAATAGCTCCCCCTAACCTTCCCAATATCATGCTGTCCTATTTCTTTCCTAGCCCTTGTCTGCACCTGCTTCTTCTCATATGCTGCAGACTCCTTTCATGCAGCTTCTAACCTTCCCTCTCAAGTTTCACCTCAGCGCCTACGTAGCTCACCCATTATGTGCGTACTTCACTTTACTTGTAATTATATTTGAAATTCTGGTCAAGTATGGCCGAAGCAGAGCAACCCCCTGGAGAGAGTAAGGCAGTGTGTAGGATATAAAAAAATTCACCAAAAAAAAAAAGAAAAAGTATACTTTGTCTAGATTTTGGTTATCTCTGTTCTGTTTTAATAAAGTATGTAACCCCTTATCTAGCGTGTATAATTCCTGTAATGTTTTGTCGAATGCTATGTGCTGTACTGCTTGTCCTGTGCAATACTGTACCTGTATTTTTGACTGCCTCACTTGTACTCTCCCGGGTTGTGCCTGAAAATAGGCATTTCTATGTCTAGCGCATTTACCCAGTTATCAAAAACAAACAAATAAATAAATAAATAAATGTGTGTGTGTGTGTGTAACACCACCAGAAGTACACCAACCTGCAGACTTACACAGTGAAACATCATCACTCTGAGTTAAACTGCACTTCCTTTCTGCCACAGACAGGAAGTACATTGACACTGTACTGTTTCCTGCAGTAACTCTGCTGCAGAATACTGCAGATTTAGGTTTCGCCCGCACCGCTTGCAAGACTAAACAGCTATCTTTAGAATTACAGTGTAAACTGCAATCTGTATGTTTTGATACATGACAAATTGAAATGCGGTGGTGATGATGACAATACATATTGGCCCTAAATATACTACTCGCGTATACTACTAAGTCGCTTAATCCCATTTTTCCTTTCATGTCCTCTTTAATAAGGCCAGTAGGTTCAGAACCTATCCATTACTGTGTCAGTCCATCAGCACAGCGGCAAGGCGTCCACTTGCAATGCTGAAATCCCGAGTTCAGGAATGGACTCAGGAGTCAGAGGGCCAGCCAGGGATAGAAGGACTGAGCTTCCAAGGGATGGCTCTCCTTCTCTGGGGGAAAGGGGGTTGTGTGTCTGGCAAACTACTGACCCCATTGGCAGAGGCCAGGGGATCTGCCGTGACCGGTGCCTAGATTCGTGGGAGGCGGGACAGACATCGGGTTCATCCCACGGATGTCACTGCACATCCTATCTCCAGGGGAACATAACATCCTAAAAAAAAGCCAGTCCCCTGATATGATGTCCCGCTCCATTGCCATTTCTGCTGTCAGTGCCCTTTCCCAACCCCTCAGGGGGGCCCACTCCCATGGCCCCACCCTGAGAAATAGCAGAGCTTTCCATTTCTTGTCCACACCCGTCCAGTGGCCCTGCCCGGGGGGTAAGCCTGGGCATGGTGGGACGAAGTGGAGTGGGGGCTGAACTCCTCAGGCAAAGGGGTTCCAGGCAAAAAAAAAAAAAGAAACTATCCAGTATCGTCACATCAGGTTTATCTGAGAAAACAGCAAGTCATGATTGTCTCATGGCTGTTTAACACTCCGATGACAAATCTAAAGTATCTGTCACAAAATGTTTTGTGTGAACTTATTTATTTTATTTCAAAAGTTTTACCAGGAAATAAATACTGAGTTGACTGCAGCTCATTTCCAGATGTGTCGGGGGGATGAGAGTAAACACTACAACTACAAATATACAATGACCAGAAGTACAACAATATGCAATTAAGTACAATAAAAAAATGGGTAATTTCACAATAAAAGCTCCTGTGTAGAAAATATACAGTACAATAAAGTGCAGAAGAAGAGAATATGCGGTGAGCAACAATACAATACTAAAGGAATAATGCACGACAGGGTGAGTGTTATGCTGAGATAACATCCCGCCTTGGGTGGTTGGGTACGCAGGCAGAGTGTGTCCAACACCTGAGAAGTGATGTTATCCCATCATAACACCCACCCTGGAGTGCATTATTCCTATTATACAATGGCTTCTAACTGTTAAAGAAGGAAACAGACCACATTTTTCTTGTTTTAAACTGTTTTTAATGAAGAAAATTGTAAAATATCCTTCCACAACATTAAATAGTTCTTAAGCTTAACATTAACATAGCTGTAAATTTATTAATTGTAAAAATATTTTATTAAATAAAACGGTATTTTATGAGAGCATTTTATCACTTTTTTAATTTAGCATTAAAATGTTAGTTTAAAAGTTATAGGACAGAAAGTCTGTTAGTTTAAAACTGATACAGCAACTTGTAACTTTTTCCTAGGTTTAAAGTGTTAACCTATACTATGGAACTTTTTTTTCCTATACATACTTTTGGCTTTTTCTGTTTATTCCCCCCCCCCCCCGGGGTCACGGCGTACACATGCATGTACATGAGTGGAGGTGCACGCACCTGCCAGAGCCAGTGGCCCTTCCGCCCTCCCTAGACTTGCGTCGCCGCTCCTATCTGCCTGCACTACCACAGACCTCCACCCGGTGGGCAGGACTACAGCAAGCGGGCATCCACCTATGGAAGGGAGAGCCACAGCTTGAGCCCATTCCACCCCGAGCCGGCACCCCGGCATCATTCCCGAACCCGGGTCACCTGCATGACGTGAGGTAAGGCACTAACGCCTCAGCCCCCTACACCGCCGGACCAGCTACTATGGAACTTTTGAACTGTCTTTAAACATACAGCCTTTTATAAGCCAGCTGTATGATTTTGCTGTCTTTAAGATTTGTATATGTTAAAAATGCACATAGAGTTGCTGTGGATGAAGAACTGATTGCCGCTATTATTTTGTAGTGCAGTGCTACTGTAACTTGTGGTTGCTTCATTGCGTTCGGCAGTACTGTTGCAGTCTGAGCTTGGTTCATTTGGTTCGTTGATTGTAGCCATGGTATCTGGTAACCTTTCTGTTTCTGAGGTTGAGGGAGTCACATCCGGGGTGTTTATGTTGCAGATCATGCCAGCAGGGGTTCAAGTCACAGCGGTGCTTCCTGCAATTGTTCCAGAGAGTACTGCACTCCAGTTGCTTCTTTGCTCCAGGGTTGGGCCCCAGTAGCTCCTTAATGAGGACTCCTGTTTATGTCCTGTGACAGACATAATGTGTCTACTCTCCAGGCCGGCACTGCTGAGCAATTGTATGGCAGTGGCACACATGGAATGATTCGTGTAGCAGTTGGAGAGTCCCACAGCAGGACACATTTTCAGCAGCATGACTCCAAGGTAATTTTTTCCAACAGGCTCTAGAGTGTACTACTTGCTTTCTTGATCCCAGGGTCCTGTTGCTTTTCTTCTGGGGTGCAGAAAAAGACAAGAGCGTGTTTTCGGGAAGTTTTGCTATGTATTTTTTCAGTGCAGCAACTGGGCAGTGTGGATGCTCTTTCACTTCAAACACTGTACCTCTATATGTGTCCCTATCTTTGTCTCGGGGATCCAAGTGGTTTTTAGTTTTTTTTTCATTAAAGGAAAACTGTCGAAAATAGGGGCTCCCGCCCCAAAAAGCTTACCCTCTGGTTTAGCTTTTTACAGTAAGAGCAGCGTTTTTCTCTTGCCGCAACTTACTGCATTGTAATGCTGAAAAGTCTGCGACCGGAAGTATGGTGGCTGCAGGGAGAGGCTCCATTTGCTGTAAAGGTGCAGCGCTGCACCGCTCGCTTTAGTACGGGTCAGACGTTTCGACATTAAAATACAGCAAGTTGCAGCACGAGAAAAACGCCACTCCTATTGTAAAAAACTAAACTGGAGGGTAAGCTTTTTAAGGGTGGAAGCCCCTCTTTTCGACAGCTTTCCTTTAAAGAAAAAAACTAAAAACATCTCAGATCCCAGAGGAAAAGACAGGAACAGCTTTCCTTTAAAACTGAATGTTACTGGGGGGCGGGGGGGGGACTGCTGAACCGCCGATCGGGAAAGCGGCTTTCATTTTGAGCTCCTGAAAGACTTTGTGCAATTATCATTTTAATAACTTTTTGGGCAACTGTTATCATTTATAAGTGTCTTTAGTCCAAGGACAAGCTTCAGGACAAACTATGGGGAAACCTAAAGATGCTGCGGTAGCATCTACAGACTTTTTTACCCCAAAAAATACCAGGGTTGCTGGAGGGCCCACTCAGTACGTGGGCACACAAGACACTCAAGTAGCTCCATCAAATATGAGGTAACACTGACTACAGCCAACGCTACCCTGGGACAGCTGCTAAAGACAGTCCAAGAGCTGGATCGTAAATTTCACACCTTAACACCTCGGTGTTGGCCCTGGAAACCAGACTGGACTCTGTCAATCAGAAGATGGCTAAAGCAGAAACCTTGGTGCTTAAGAATGCAGATGGGACCGCTGAACGTCTTTAAGAAAGCAGTTTTTTTACAGCAGAGATTGAAACTGTTGAAAATCAGGCCCGAGAGAGAAACTTGCGACTGGTGGGCTTACCAGAGTCGGTTGAAGGGGAGGATAGTCTTGAATTCACCAGAACAATGTTGCCCACAATTTTGCAGGGGAGCATGACAATTCGCTCCCGCGATTTCATACTGCATCATTTCGCTCCCGACTATACACTCCTGCGGCAATTCATCCCTATGACACTATCCACCTACGACAATTTGCTCCCGCTCCAGCATTTTAATAACAATTGAATAACAATAGCGCTTACCAGGTTAATGCCATGTTTCACAGGCGCCATGTTACCAGTGTATGACGTCGTGTCTGGAGCCGTGGTTTCCAGCGTATGACGTCGTGTCTGTTGCCATGGTTACCAGCGCCTGAGAGAGTGTGTGTGTGTAGCCAGTGTAGCAGTTCAGTTCAGTCTAGTGGTTGCGTAAGTTAAAAATCAATACTTTATTTTAAATTCTTAAAATCATTTTCATTTATTCCCTTAGTATTCAAAGCTGTGAGCAACTCCGCGGAGAAACTCCTCAGTCGTGCGGTCTGCGCACTTTTCTAAAATACAGGTGAGACGTGTAACATTATCCCGGTATACTCTCCGTGATGCATTCGGTGGGTTACTGGCTATTATCTGCTCCACTTCAGAATCCCTTTTTCGTTGTACACTCCTGAGGCCATCTATAAATTTCCACACCGTGGGGTGAGACACACAAAGCCCACTCTGCATCCCATGGTGAAAGGCCTCCACGACATTATTTGTTTTTGCTCGTCCGTTTGACACACTGGCTGAATGATTCCATAGTGTTATTGCATAATAAGGTTGTCTTTGTCCATTCCCTCTTCTGTTTCTCCTGCCCACCCAAGTGTCCTCAAAATGGTCCACGATAGGCTGTAATTCTTCTGGGAAAATGTGTGCTGCTTCATCTGATATTTCCTCAAATCTAGCAATGACTTGTTCTGGGGGGTAGAAAGCCAATGCTGGCAGATATTTACATTTTAAGGCAAATTCAGGGTCCTGGGCATATTTTACTGCTAGCCCTTCACTTTGAATTTTCCGGTAGATGCACTGAGTGAAATGGAAGAAACAACCAACTTGAACTGATTGAGAAAATACAGTCCTGAATGCATTTATTGTAACTTTCTCGAAGTCAGTCATGACCAGAACAGGGTTCAAGTTAGGACACATTGCTTTCAATCCAGACATTAGACGTTCGTAACATTCTCTTGATTTACCTGGCAGTAATGCATAAATAGCTGGCTGCACATTTCCAAAGCGTTCTGCCATTATAACATATAACTGGGTGAACAGTGGTGGGGAAACGCTGAATGTGCCGTCTGCGTAGCAATGTGTGCATTGCTCCAGGAAAGTTAAATTTTTATGTGTTCCAAACACTAAGATTCTATTGTGCCCAGGGCAACTGTCATACAATAAGAAAAGGACTGAGTCACCACATTCAGATGTTTTATATAAGCAGTACGATTCAGGGATTTGTAATTCGAGTAAGTCCTTTGGGTTGGGAGGTGCACCATGAACTCTCACCCGTTGTATAGTCCGTTTGAGGTTTTTATCACTTATTTTCCCCTGGGATGCAAGTGAAATTTTAGCTTTTGAATGAAGAAACACCTGTGTAGTGCTATCTTGTGTGGCGGCAGCTCTTTCTTTTGCAGCATTTATTGCTTCTACTTTTTCCACCGCACTGGCATCAGGTACATGTGAATGCACGGAAAATCGATGTATAATGGTTGGGTCCTCTTAGCTTTTAGTATGTATTCTTGCATTGCAAAGCTTGACCTTGCGTACAGCAAGCTCACACTGCCAAATCGCCTTATTCATGTGTCCGGGTTTGTGGAAGGTATAGATATAATTTAAATCATCCACAAGTTATTTTTTTTCTCTCTCTGACAATATGAAGTGGCCTGTCATTGTGGAAACTGACATACAGATCTAGTGGATTCGGGGGCAAGCTGTATCGTCTTTTAAACCTATAGTTACCCAGGATGCTAGCTGCAATTACTATGTAAGTATGGGGGTGGTAACTATATTAGGGAGCGAACTGCCACAACATAAGTTTTCGTAGGACTGAATTGCTTCTAGTAAGCGCAGTTTGTAATTGAACTGTTATTAAAATACAGCGGGAGTGAATTGTCGTAGGGAGGATAGTGTCGTAGGGATGAATTGCCGCAGGAGTGTATAGTCGGGAGCGAATTGTCATGTACCCATTTTGCAGATCTCTGAGGAGGATATTCAATTTTCAATAGAAAAAGCCTACATAATTACGTCGAGGCTGGTTTCTGCCACCTCAAACACACCTCACACCCTCCTTACAATATGTAATGATATGATCGTGCTTTACAAATTGTTAAATGACGTCGCAAGCTGCACTATGAGGAATCTGATGTGTTCCTATACCCTGACCTGTTGTACAGCTCCTGCCTGCAGAGGAAAGCATTCAGCGGGGTGCAGAACAGACTGCGATGGCTGAAAATTCTACATTATACTACCAGCTAAACAGACATCTCTGGAACGGCCAGACTTATCTCTTTAATGATCCAAAGGATGCTGATAAGCTGGTGTGCAGAATTTAAGCCAACCTGGAGTTGGGAGGGGTGGAGAATTATCAGATGAAGACTAAACAAATGGATTTGATTGGCCGGTTTCCTTTTCTAACTAACTGGTTTCAAGGAAGGTCATTTGGTTACCCATTGTTTGAAAGGGATTTTATAGGAAAACGGAGACCATAATTTGCAATACATTGGACAATTTGTTTACTATACTTTGATCCATGTTTTTTTGTAAAATGGCATTTGACTCTCCCGCCGTGTTGTAATATTGCATATGCCTGTTCATCTGTCTCTCTCCTTGAGGGGCAGATGCCATCTTGACTACAGCCTGTTTAAATGAGGCATTATTTTACTAACACTACTTACTTTAAGCAGGTAGTTTTCTCTGCTTAAATAGTTCTGTATATTGACATGGTAGCTACATAGATACATAGACAGTGTCGGCAGATAAAGGCCTATGGCCCACCCAGTCTGCCCATTTGAGCTTGTAAGTTCAGTTTATGTTTTCCTAGAAGTCTGTTGCCCCTTACCCCTGACCTCCAGAATTCCTTTATGTCTATCCCATGCATTCTTAAATCCCGTGATTGTTTCAGCCCCCCACCACTTCCTCTGGCAGGGTGTTCCACTTGTCCACCACCCGTTCCGTGAAGAAATTTTTCCTCACATTTCCTCTGAATCGTCCTCCCTCCAACTTCATCCCATGCCCTCTAGTCCTGGAACATCTTTTTCGCTTAAAAATAGTGTATTCCTGCACCCTGTTCCTCCCTGTAAGACACTTGCATGTCTTGATCATATCCCCTCTCTCCCTCCTCTCCTCCAGGGAGTACATGTTCAGTTCCTTCAACTTGTCTTCATAGGACCTGTTTTGCAATCCATGCACCATCTTTGTTGCCCTCCTCTGAACCTTCTCTACCTTGTCTATGTCCTTACGTAGGTATGGTGTCCAGAACTGTACACTGTACTCCAGGTGGGGCCTCACTAGTGTCTTGTATAGTGGAATTATGACCTCCCTTTTCCTGCTGGTGATCCCTCTGCCTATACATCCCAGCATCCTATTTGCTTTACCTGCTGCCTTGTCACACTGTTTCCCTACCTTGAGGTCATCAGAGATGATAACCCCAAGATCCCTTTCCTGCTTGGTGCATGCTATATCCTCACCCCCAACTGATATATTGTGCCAGGGTTTTTGGCCCTATATGCATTATCTTGCACTTCTTTGCATTGAATTTCAACTGCCAAACACCTGACCATTCTTCAAGTTTCTGCAGGTATCTTCTCATTCTGTCTACACCCTCTGTGTGTCTACTCTGTTACAGAGTTTTGTGTCATCAGCGAACAGTGAAATTCTGCCTTCTAGGTCCCAAGCAATGTCACTGATGAAGATGTTGAATAGGACCCGTCCCAGCACTGATCCCTGTGGTACCCCACTGGTCACTCTTCCCTCTGTGGAGTGACAGCCATTTACCACCACCCTCTGTGTCCTGCCACCCAGCCAGTTACCTACCCACCACACTACTGTCCTGCCCACACCCACATTCCCCAGTTTGTGTAATAGTCTTCTATGTGGCACACTGTCAAAGGCTTTGCTGAAGTCCAGATAGGCCATGTCCACTGCCCTCCCCTGATCCACCTCCCTAGTCACCCAGTCAAAAAATTCAACGAGGTTGGTCTGACATGACCTTCCCCTGGTGAAACCATGCTGCCTTGGGTCCTGTAGTCCATTGACAACCAGATGTTCCACCACTCTCTCCTTCAGTAGTGCTTCCATGACCTTCCCCACTACCGAGGTGAGGCTGACTGGTCTGTAGTTCCCTGCTTCCTCTACTGTTTTCCCTTGAATACTAAGAGTCCTGTGTTTGATGTTAGGGATTCTTTTTACTAGTATGTTTAACGTTGCTTAAACTAGTCCGTGCCTTACAGGCTGATGCATACAGTATCTCTCAGGGGGTCCGGGGAGGAAATTTTTGTATGGTATATTTCTATGTGTATCTATTAAGGATTATGTAGACATGTTGTCACTATGGTGAAACTGGAATACTTTTTACTAACATACTAAAATACTAAAATGCCAGCAGAATAGGCCTAACAGTCTTTCGTGTCTGCTCGTTTGGTCAGCCCCCACCCTGGGAGCTGATCTTTCTGCCCCCTTCCTCACCCTCTCTGGTTTCTCCCTTCCCAGTCCCGGATATTCTCGCTGCACAGGACTTTGCTTCCAGAATCCTTCCCCTGTACCTGTCCCACCCCCTCCTGAACCCCTCCACCGTCTCTGCCTCCACCAGCCCCCTGGGCAGCGCATTCCATGGCTCCACCACCCTCTCAGTGAAGTAGCACCTCCTCCTTTCTCCCTTGATCTCCCCCTCCAGCTTCCACCCATGCCCTCTAGTTGCCCCCTTCCTTCAGAGCACCCTGACTGCTCCTCCCTATTTAGCCCTTCATGTACCTGAAGAGCTCTATCATGTCCCCCAGTCCCTTCTCTCTTCCAATGTGTACATATTTAGATCTTGAACCTCTCCCCAAGGTACTGTCCCCAAGCCCCAGATCATTTTGTTTGCCCTCCTCTGGACCCTCTCCAGGAGTTCGATGTCCCTCTTTAAGTGTGGCCTCCAAAACTGTACGCAGTACCCAAGATGCGGCCTCACCAAGCAGTTTACAGAGGGAGTATCACTTACCTCCTTCTGGAGGTGACCCCCCTAGCGATGCATCCTGGCATCCTGTTGGCCTTGGCCGCTGCCCTCTGCCCTCCTACAAGTCTCAGAGTTGTTCATCTTGACATCCGCCACCACCCCCAGGTCCCTCTCAGCCACTGAGACTTGTAGCATTCCTCCCCCCCAGGGTGTACACTTGGCCCGGGTTTCTGGCTCCCAGGTGCAGTACCTTGCATTTCCCTGCATTGAACCTCAGCTTCCACTTTCTAGACCACCTTTCCAGAGCCTCCAGGTCCCCCTGTAGGGCCACCCTCCCCTCCTCCCCATCCACAACCGCCCCCAGTTTTAAGTCATCCGCAGAGAGACTCATCTCACTCCTGATACACTTCCTTATGTCAGAGACGTAGGCGCTGAACAGGAGGGGCCCAAGGACCGATCCCTGAGGGACCCCACTAATGACCCTCCTTGGGGATGAGACTATCCTGCCAACCCTGGTCCTGGAGCCAATTTCCTATCCATCTGATCATCTGTTTCCCCAACCCCATTTCTCCCAGCTTATCCAACAGGACCCCATGTGGAACAGAGTCAAACACCTTGCTGAAGTCAAGAAAGAGGACGTCTACCAGTCTACCCAGGTCCAAGGCACTTGTCACCCAGTCATAGAACTCCACAAGGTTTGTTTGACATGATTTCCCCGGGACAAATCCATGCTGCCTATCGTCCAGACACCCCAACTTTTCCAGGTCCCCCCCTAGCCTCTCCTTGACCATGCCCTCCATCACCTTGCCCACCACCAATGTCAGGCTGACAGGCCTGTAGTTCCCTGCCACCTCCCTTGATACCCCTTGTGGATAGGCACTATATGCGCCACCTTCCAGTCCTGGGGCACCCACCCTGTCCTCAGAGAGATGCTGAAAAGCTCTGCCAGGGGTTTTGCCAGTTCCTTCAGCACTCTGGGATGTAATTTATCCGGCCCTGGTGCTTTCTCTGTCTTAAGGGACCCGAGGGCTCCTCTCACTCTCTCTGCCATGATTTCCACCTCCGCTACCTCGTCCCCCTGCTTTGCCTTCCCTCCTGCCAATGATGGCCCCTCTGCCCAGACCCGATCAGTAAGGGTCCCCCTCCTCAGTTTCATCATCTCCCCATGTATGAAGCAGCACCCCCATTTTCCTTTGTGAAAACTGAGGCAAAGTACTCATTTAGTACCTCAGCCTGCTCCCCCAGGTCTTGTGCCCATCCCTTCCCTGTTTTAATCCTGCTAATCTGCCCCTTCACCCTCTGCTTTTCCCCAATGTATCTAAAGAACCCCTTGTTCCCTCTTCTAATTTCCCTGGCCAGGTTCTGCTCCTTCCTTGCCTTAGCCGCCCTCACCACCCTAGTAGCCTTTCTGGCCATCAGCTCATACTCCCCAAGATCCCTTTCACTCCTTGAGCACTTGAAATGCCTATAAGCCGCCTTCTTTCCCCTCATCACCTCCTGAACCTCCCTGGTTCACCAGCAGGGTTTACGGGCCCTACCGCATTTTCATCTTACTCTTGTACAGGTGCTGGTAGCATCCTGAACCCCCCCCTCCTGATGATTTCCCACCTACTGTCAGTGTCCATGTCTGGCCCAATCCCATCCAAATACTTCTTAAGGATCCTTCCCATTTCATTGAAATCTGCCCCCCTGAAGTCCGTTACTTCCATCTTTGTGCAGCCTTCTACCCCTCCTAGGTCCAGGCAGAATCAGACTGTGGCACGGTCGCTCCCCAACGGGTCCCTTAGCTCCAGGCCCCCAATGCGATCACTGTCTGCCAGGACCACAGCCAGTATCTGCGCCTCCCTGGTCGGTTCCCCCACCTGCTGAGTTAGGAATGCATCCTGAAAGACATCCAACAACCTCTGTTCCCTGGCCACCGAGGATGTCAGTCTCCCAGTCCATTCCTGGCACGTTTAAATCCCCCAACACCACCACCCTTCCCAAACTGCAGTGTCTCCCCACATCTGCCACCAGACTCTCCTCCAGCTCCTCCGCCAGCATGGGTGATCATACACCGCTCCTATTTTTATTCTCTTGCCCCCCTCTTGTTATCAAGGTGACCCAAATCACCTCCACAGTTCCCTCAGCCTCTTCCTATGCCAATGCAGTTTTTGACTAGTATTGCTACCCTCCTCCCCTTCCCTTCCCCCTGTCCTTCCTGAACATGGTGTAACCTTTCAGGTTCAGGTCCCAGTCGGGCCCTGCGGTGGCCCAGGTCTCAGTGATCACTGCCACATCCACCTCTCCCTCAGTTAGCATCACCTGGAGCTCAGGCATTTTATTGCCCAAGCTCCAGGCATTTAGCAGGACTACCTTCCACCCTTTCCATATACTTCCATTTCCCCTGCTCACGTTCCCATGGGGATTCCGTCTTCCCCCAGTCAGCATCTTACCAGTCGGCCTTTTCCCGCATTCCTCCAGTTCCCCAGTGGGGTGGAGAGAGACTCCCTCCTTTATCGGACCCCCCCGCCCCGACAGCCTTTTCTCCCATCCCTCCCCCCTTCACAAGTTTAAACCCCACTTTCACCAACGAACCCCTCTATTTTCAACTTAAGGATTTCCCTTCCTTCCAAACTGAGATGGAGTCTATCTCTAGCATATAGCCCCTTATCCTCCCAGGTCTTTAACTTATGGAAGATCCTTACAGATTTCCTGGGTTGCATGCAATTGAATGCTTTACACAGTGTTTTACCAATTGTTTACTTCCCCTCTTGCTGTAACTCTTGGGATGATGTCCTGCAGGCATCCTTTGTAAGTAATGCTCTCTTTTTGTTGACTGCCATCATGTTATCAATCTGTGGATTGTATTTGTAAGATGTCTTGCAAAACTCAATAAATAAATTAAAAAGACCGGAATGTTACATATTCAAGACCATTTTCACCTTTTTTAAAGTCAGAGCAGAATGGTTTTACTTGATGCTGGCCCTCGCAGCTGCGCCTGGAGAAATGCTATCATAACTTGAGCCAGACACAGTGCAGCAGTCCTTCGGGAGTTTCAGTAGTCTGGGCCGGGTATTGCCTGAAGTGCTGCAGGTTAATGGTCGTGAGGGGAGGATGGTGCTTCGTTTTTGTCTCTCCCTTCATGTCGCAGTTTTTAATCTGGTCAGTGAAAACATTATTAGCACTCTGAAACTCGGGGCTTGTCAGGATATTCATGTTCCCGCTCACTGGAGGTTCATTTAAGTAGCAGTTTAGTCCCACTTGTAGCCCAATGAATGTGCTAATACCATACTGGTCACCCGTGGTATTTCTCGCACAGTCATAAAATGTTCTTATTTGAAAGAAAGGCGCAGCACTCGTGGAGCGTTTTCAGGTTGCAAACTACAAAGTTTTATTTCAGCATGTGCCCAGAAAACACCCACTAGCCCCAGCACTTCAGTCTTTCACTGGGTCTTCCTCAGGAGAACACCCCCCGGGAAGGCTCAGTGAAGGGCTGAAGCACTGGAGCTAGTGGGTGCTTTCTGGGCACTTGCCGAAATAAAACTTTGCAGTCTGCAACCTAAAAACTCTCTACAAGTGCTGTGCCTTTCTTTCAAATATTGTTTGTTGGCTAGCTGCCTGGCACCGCACTGCCTATTTCTGTGCACATTCTTTTTCCTGGTCATAAAATTTTCTTAAGAAGCTGTTCAGGTCAGTGGCATGTACTATACTGACGTTCAATTCAGTTCTGGTTTCCAGGAACCAGTCATTTAAAACATTAACTGCCCAGTTTGTCTCTTTGTTGCAGGCTCATTTCTGTTGTACTCGATGTCATCAAGTTGATTTTCTTGGAGCTGAACATGCCTTCTTTTCCCTTGTCTTTTCTTTGGTTGGTTTTCGTTGCCATTGTTTTCTTTTTCTTCAGAAAACCATTTATTAATACACTCCATTGTGAAGAATGTGAAGTCCACGTGGGTCTGGTTATTTTGACGTTTAGGTTTTTCCTGTGAGACTTTCTGTGCCCAGCTGATGTGTAGGGATATGTGTCTGTCACTCTGTCTGGTGATGAGACTGGCAGCTGGCTGGTACTATAGCTGGGATGTTATGCCAGGATAACATCTCTGCTGTGGTGCTGGATTGACCAATCAGACAGAGTGCAGCATTCTTTCTTGCCATTGTATAACAAATTACAGGGTGGGTGGAAAGGATGACAACTAGGGAAGGGTGAAGGGGGAATGGGGTGTACAACAGCCCAGGGTGCAGTGTCAGAGGCAAATGCAGGAGTGAGTAGCGAAATCATGGAAAAGGGATTTCAGAGTGTAAAGGAAAGGAGCAGAGTTAATGGAAGGGGGAATGCGCCACAGAGTAGGGAAGCAGAAGGAAAAGGTAGCTTGACCAGCAGAGGATTTCACAGATGGGAGAGCAAAGCCAGAGTTGTGAAGGGAGTAAGAGGTAGTGGGGGTGAGAATGGGGGAGGAGCAAAAATAGAATTTGGAGATAAAGACGGCACAGTGGGCAAGGCATCTGGCATCAAAGGAGAGGACAGAGAGGGAGGGAAGGGTACAGAGAACCATACTGAATGTGAGTGGGACTTTCCACGGCAACACTACATAAGGAGTGAACAAGGGGTGCAGTATGGCTAAAGTGGACTTAGAAGTAACATTGTAAAGAATGTCACCATAGTTCAAGATGGGGAGCATCATCTTTGAAACAGTCTTTCTGTGGACAGGAAGTAGGATATTCCCCTTATAACTGTAAAGCACGCCAAGTTTGGGGTGGAGTTTTTAGTGGATGGTGTCCACATGAACAGAGGACTCAAGGTGATGGTCCAGCCAGACTACCAGGTACCTGAAGGAGAAGACATCCTCAATTGCTGCACCATTAAGGGTATGAAAGGAGGGGAGAGAGGCAAGCCTAATAAGCCTCTGCCTAGTGTCAAAAGTCATAAAGACCATTTTCTTGGCACTGAAGGGCAACTGATTGGCCAGGAACCAGTACTGTATATTGATAAAGTCCAGCTGGAACTGGGCCATGAGATCAGGGGCAGCAGAGCCAGAGGCAAAGAATATTGTATCATCTGCATACATGTGAATGGACAGAGGAGCAGGCAGTGGGGAGGTCATTTGAGAAAATGGGGAAAAGAATTGGGCCAAAGATGGACCCTTGGGAATGTCTGCACAGATTGGGAGTGGGGGTGAAAGGGAATCTCCAATTTAGACAGCTTGAGACCTGCCTTCAAGGTAGGAACAAAAGAGCATTTCACTGAGGAGGTGGAGAGTCCTGGCCCTGATCCATGCCAGAGAGAATGGGGTTAGTGAGCCAGAGGACGGAGGGGGAGGGGGACTTCCTAAAGCCAGACCGAAAAAGAGTGAAGAAGGATGATGAGTCAAGGAAGGGGGGAGAGTTGGGAGAGACCAATGTGTTCCTGAAGTTTAGCCAGCATTGGGAGGAGGGAGATAGGGTGGTAGTTCCCAAGGGAGAGGGGTCACCTCTTTGGGAAGGGGATAACTGTAGCCAGTTTCCATGAGTAAGGAACTGAGGCTAAAGAGAAGGAGAGGTTAAGGAGGAAGGTGATAGGGACAGCAATGGCATAAGTAGACAGATACAGGAATTTGGGGACAAGACCATCAGGGCTCACACCTTTGTGGGGGGTTAGAGCCAAGTGTCCCTTAAGTGAAGCAGCAGGTGTGGTGGGAGCAAAGAAGAAAAGGAGTAGGTACAGAAGGTGAAAAAAGAGTTGAAGGAGGAGGTGACTGCAGCAGGGTCTGAAATAGAAGAGTCACATACCTTAAGAAGAGGTGAAGGGGTACTGAGTTGGAGGGGAGCAGAGGGCATGGATTATCTTCCAGAACTAAAGGAGTGGTTAAGGTTGTTCTGGAGTGTGAATGCAAAGTATTTGGACTTTACAATCCTAACAGCTCTGGTACAAGCACTGTGAAGGACCCAGTACTTAGTAAGGTTGGAAAGGGAGTAAGTGGACTTGTAGGTCCACCAGGCAAGGTCACGTACATGGTGACAGGCTAGCAACTCTGCTGAGATCCATGGGAAGTGAGACCCTCAAACCCTAGTTTTTCTAAGGGGGGTCGTGGTGATCTCAGACAGACATGAACTTAGAGCTGAAGAATTGGAGGGTAGTGGTAATGTTGCCAGAAGTAGAGATGGGGACCAGCTGGTAGCTACCAGGTCAGCATGGAAGTAGGACAAGTCCAGCGACTGAAAGGAACAGATCTGGATGAATTTGGGAGGGAGCTTTGGGGCAATATAGCTTATGCACACAGTAGACCATATTGTGGCCACTGAGACTGTCGGGAAGGGTACCGGCATACAGAACTTGATGGGGACGGGAGGACAGCACCCGGTCTGGGAGGGAGTGATTGAGGGATCAGTGATTCTGCTGACTGGGATTAGAAATCAGTAGAGAAAGTTGGTGGGCCTTAATGTTTTGGCATCATTTATGTTGTTTGGGGGGGGGCAATTTAAGCTGAAATCACCCGAGTAATCCACCAGAGGAGGCTTGGGAGGAGATAGCGATGAGCAGTTCAGTGACCAATGGTGCATACATGCCAGGACCGTAGTAAACTATGGCAATAAATATAATGACAGAGAAGGGGAAAGAGAGTGTGAAAAAGGGCATCGCAGGCAGAGGGGGAGGTGGTGGAGAGCACGGATGTTTAAGGAGAGGGAGATAGCTACTCCACTACCCATCTTTGCTCGATCCTGTCGAATGATGGTGACACCAGGGATGGCAACAGAGGTATCAAGGATCTTGGAGGAGAAATACTGAAGCCAGGCAAAAACATCACATACCTACATGCATTTGTAGTTGATGCAGGTTAAAATTTAATGTTTATTTTAGTGCAAGTAAAGAGATAGCCTCTGCAACCTGACGGTCAGGTTGTGGAGGCCGTCTTTCTACTTGTACGAAAAGGAGGTTTAGACAACAGTATGTGGTATTTTTGCTTCCCTTCAATATTTCTTCAATATTTTTGCACAGGGCTCTCGGTAGAACTTTTTGTTTGTGAGTCCTGGACTTTCAGCAAAAAAAAAAAAATTGGGGTTCTGAGCTAAAATTTGAGAGTCCCCGTGAAATTTTTGGGGTCCCCATTGAAATGGGCTAGCAGTATAGCCTAGAGGTTAGAGGAATGAGGTGTGAACGAGCTTGGTACATCCAGCAGATCAGACCTGCGTTTGATTCTCACAACCTCCACTTGCATACTGTGCGACTCTGAGCAAGTCACTTAACCGCCCAGTGCTCCCAGGTCACCCCTGAAAACAGGCACTTGTGCCTAGTGGGCCTTACCCGGTTACCAAAGACTAAAATAAAAATAAAAATGAATGGAACAAGTCTGGATAAGTTCATTTCCCTTTGTAGTTTTATTTTACCCATTTATTTATACTGTTCTGGCAGTTCCTGTGCCGTAAGACACTTGTGGATAAACCACATCAATATGATCACAATGTCAAAATGCCAAATAGAATTTTTACACCTGTACCTGTGTGTTGTAGGAATCCAGTTGTTATGTTACAAGACTATAATTTTTATTTATTTTATTTATCAAGTTTAGGATTACAAATACCTTTGAGCCAAGGCTCTTTTACAAAGGTTCCACATCAGAGAAATACAAATTATGGGAAACATCAAGACAGACATTACAGCAATGTGGACACTGCAAACAGATTACAGATTAATACAATTCAAGGGTAGCATTGTAAGCAAGGCAGCCAGCGGAATATGTCAGAGAAAACAGATAAGAGATAAGAAGTGCCAGAGTCATGGGGAGAAGGAGGGGGGAGGAATGTAGGTAGGGTGGAGAAAAGGGCGAGAAGTGCAGCATTGGGTATACTAAGATGTGAGGGTAGAATCCAGTGAGAAGGGGGGGACCACTAGAGCTATGTGACAGATTAGGGGTCAAGCTGTATCCCTAAGGATTTGAAGGACCCCACCTGATCTAGAGTGTTCCCCTGGGTGGTGGAGATAGCCAAGTGGTGTAGCTTGAGCGGGTTATGAGAGCTGCAGAAGAGCATAGATTTGGTTTTCTTGTCGTTGAGGACCAGTTTATGATTAAGACACCATGTCTCTACAGAACTGAAACCAAGCTGAAGGTTGTACTGAAGAGTTGCAGGATCTTTGTGAGTGGAGAATACAACAGCATCATCGGCATATAGTATGATCTGCTCAGAGCAGTGGTAAGGGAGGGAGTTTAAGAAAAGGCTAAAAAGGAGGGGGCCCAGTATGGATCCCTGTGGGACACCCGAGCAAACAGGCAGGGTGTCAGAAAGAGCGCCAGCAATTTTTACTCTCTGCGACCGGTTTTTGAAGTAGCTTTTAAACCAGAGAGAAGAGTCAGGTGATAGCCTGGCATTCAGTAGTTGGTCAATTAGTAGTCCATGGTGTACTGTATCGAAGGCCTTGGAGAGGTCGACGAAAACGGCCCCTGTGAGAAGGCCGTTGTCAAGGGATTTGTGCAAAGCTCCAGTGAACTCAAGAAGGGCTGTGGTAGTGCTATGACCTTTCCATAAACCGTGTTGTTGTGGACAAGGTATATTGTATTTATCCAAGTGGTCGGTAAGTTGATCAGCCACGATGCACTCGAGTGCCTTAGAGAGTGGGGGCAGTATGGAGATAGGGCAATAATTTGAGTGATTCATCTTATCCCCACTTTTATGGACAGGTGTCACGGTGGCTGTTTTTCATAAGTCCAGGAATTTTCCACAACTGAGAGAGAAGTTTAGGATTTTTGTTAATGGATGAATTACCTCATCGAGGGTGAGCAACAGAAGCTTAAGGTCCAGGGTGACGCTACTAGATCTAGATTTAGAGATAGCTGCAGTAATATAGCGGCAAGCTTCATTCAGCCTTACCTCCCTGAAGTAGAAGAGGGGATGGTTAGACTGTGGGGCTGAGGTATTTGGGAGTAGGCCCTGTTCGAAAAAAGTCATGGGGTAGGACAGCACTACGGTCTGAAAAAGCCGTGTTAAAGATGTTTGCGATCACCTTGGGATCGAAGGTTGAGGATCCATCAACCATTAACATGGCCGGAGAGGTTTTTGGCTGCTTCCCCGTGACATTGATATTGTCCCAGAAAGCACGACCATTTCCCCATGTATTGGTGAGAGCATCTTTGTAATAGGTGGATTTCGTGAGCCGGATGGCTTTTGTGCAGGCATTTCATGCTTGTTTGTAATTTTGGATGTCCAGTTGTTTGCCAGTGGCCCTGGCAACTGCCCAGAGGTGGTCCCTTAGTTTCAGCTGTGAGAGAAGAGCCGCGGTGAGCCATGGGTTAGAGAGAGATTTTGTTTTGCGCCTTTTAGCAGGGGCAAAGAGGTCACAGGCTTTGTTGAAAATTGAGATGACGTGATCAAGAGCCAAGTTAACATCTTTGCTTCATAGATGGGTAGCCAGTCTTGTAGAAGCAGGTATTGTTTGAGATGAGGAAGTTTTCTATGAGGAAGGACTCTGCTAGCGATAATTTTGGGAGTAGGCTTGAGGAATTTGTTAGACCATGCACATATGACTGGGGAGTGGTCACTGAGAGAGTCTGGGAGAACGGTCGTACGAGACATCCTTGTGGGGCGAGTGGTGAGGACCCAATCCAGGAGGGTACTAGTGCCAGTCTTGTAGTTAATCCTAGTAGGGGAGTTTACCATTTGCATGAGGTTAGCAGCTGAGATGGAGTCTTTATAGGCACTGGCGCTCGATGCTAACCAGTTTATGTTGAAATCGCCTAGTAGAATAAGTTCAGCATCAGGAGGATGAGAGTTGATAAAGTTTAGGACGTCGTAGAAGCCATGTTTAGGGTCCCCATGGATGTATACGGAGACAATAGTCAGGGCTTTATGGTTGGGACCTAGGACGATTTTATTGGCAGAATCTGGGCTGAGGCAGAAAGTGATGGAGTTGCTACAGGGTGCCATGACAGGGAGTCTTTGATATAGACTGCGTAACGACCGCCTTTTTTGGATATCCTGTCCAGCCTGTGGACATTGTAGCCCTGTTATTGTTACTGCTGAGTCAGGAACTTTAGGCATCAGCCAAGTTTTCACCACTGCAAGGATGTCAGGGTTGTGTTGGCATATGAAGGCTTGGAGTGCATACAGCTTTGGTAGTAGGCTGCAGATATTAATGGTTGCAAGGATAAGGGCACCTGGAGTTTGTGTGTGGCCTGAGCTTCTAGGGTCAGGATTGGGATGGACGCTGCCTGAGATGAGAAGGAGGAGGAGAAGGAGTTTAAAGGAGCAGAGTCGCAGCTCTTTGAGAGACAGTTTTGATCGTTGTTTCCGGGAGTAGAGGTTGCAAGGTTCCAGGCAGTATCCCATATGGACTGCAAGGTGGTACAGTGTAGAGAGATGGCCACACTTGTTGAGAGTAGTGGTCAGGGTAAGTAACCAAGAATATCCAAACGGTGCACCAAGCACAAGTGTCGAGTGAGTGGAGGGTTCCCTTGGAGTAGCAGTGGAAACTAGAGTAGAGGGGGGCGGGGGGTGGGGTGGCTAGGACCAGGGAAAGAGAAGAGGGGGGACAGGGCGAGGAGGAGGAGAGGCGATAGAAAGGCAGAGAGAACCCGCATGGCTTGCATAATAGCACAGTAGGGGTGGGGAAGCGAGTTGAACAGGAGGGAGTAACTTGGCTAGCAGGAGGCAGATAGAAACAGAGATTGAGAAAGAGAGCACCTCAATCAGTAGCACGTGGGATGAGAGAAGAGGGGATGGAGGCATAGCCAGAGCAGAGGAAGCTACAAGTGTTGGCCAACAGGCAGTGGGAGGCAGGGTATGTAGAGGGAGGGATTAGAGGTCTATTTAAGTAAGGTAGGGGGATGGGGGGCGGGCAACATTTGCAAAACTAATACAAAGTCAATGCAGCGCCCGGAGAGCAAAGCAAGACAGTGAAGACAGGGCCGGCCAATCAACTGCTGTTCGCGAGGTGTGTTTACAGATGGTGGGAGTGCGTCTGCGTTTAACCCCTGTAGGTAGACTGGAGCTAGAAGCACAAGTGGTTAGAGGTGGGAGTGGATGGCAGGCTTATCTAGTTTTTAAGAAGGGGAGAGAGAGAGAGGAAAAGAAGAGCACACCGAGAAGGGAGCACTGTGATGATAAAAGAACAGAGTGTGTGATGTGCTAGATAGGATAGGAGCTGCTACCAGAGATATAGCCCTCTAGTGGTGAGAGGATATAATCTGCTAATGGAAAAGTCAACAACAAAAAAAAAAAGCTCAAAATTAAAATAATATACGTGCTAAACACTCTTGCGGCTAATGCAAAATCTGCAGGTCTTCCATGTTAGCACAACTAATGCTATGTAATGAGCATATTATATTCACAAAATAAAACTGTAAGATGTTACTTTATATAACAAAAGCTGGCATATTAACAGAAGTGAAGACACAGATGGTAATAACCTCTTGGAATAACTGATTACAGAGAAACAACCTTCATAGCAGTCCAGAAATTATTCCTTGCAACCATACCTCTCAGCCCTGACTCAGCTATGGGACACAATGTGGGAAACTAAAACAAACGTGTAGCATACTATAACATGACAAAAGTAGATGCTCCAAGCTCTGCAAAAGCAGTACATTTCTGCTCAGCGTTTGCTTTGTATTGAGAAACAGCACCATCTCAGAGAATTATGTCTCTGTTGCTGCTATATATTTCAAAAAAGATCAACTGACTGGTCCTTTCATTCATCTCAAGTCATCTTAAATCTTTATTATGCAGCAGCTCTTTAAGGAAGGTACCTTTGTCATGTCGCAGAGCTCTCCATGCAGTGTTGGGAGAGGGACATGTCGGAGCTCGGCAGTGAGTGATTCAGAGCTGAAATCAGAGCTGAAAGTGAAGAGAAGGGTATAAAGTATGTAATTTGCATTCTTCACACCCCTTGTCTTCTGCTTTCGGCTCAGATTTCAGCTGTCTGAATCACTCACAGTTGAGCTCAGTCATGCCCCCTTCTCCTAGCATTGCACAACAGAGCTGCTGGAACTGAGGAGTTCAGGGCATAAAGTAGCAGCCACAGGACTCTTGGGCTCTGTAGTACGAGCATCTCAGGGACTTGCTGCCAAAAGTTTGGAGTGTCCCAAGGGTCAAAATGTGCATAAAGGATGTGGGTACCAGCGTCCCACGAGAGTCCTGCTGCACTGTATATATGTGCTGTGTACACCACCAGCTTGGAACATTCTTTCAGTTTGTGCATCTTGGGGGAGATTCTAGACTCTGAGATCACCAATGAATCAAGCTTGAGGTCAACCATGAGTGACTGCAATAGGTGAAGTTTAAGGAGGAGGCAGCAGATGTTGACACAGGCCATTCTCAGTTCACTGGTGAGATGAGAGGGGAATGATAGGACAGGGCTGAGGTTGAGCTCAATTTTAACTGCCACTATAAGCAGCAAGAAGATAAAGAGCTTGAAAGAGCCTATGAGACACTTGTGGGGAGAGGGAAGACAGGGGAGAGAGGAGGGTGAAGGAGGTAGGCAAGATGTAAGCATCTGAGGGCTTTGAGGTAAGCCAAGGAGGTGGTAGGAGAATGCACCTAGGATACCAGGGAGAGTGGGATAAGGAAGGGAGGCTGGAGGAAGGGAAGGAGGGCGAAGGAGTAGGGGGTGAGGGAGGTGGAAGGGGGAAGGATGTGATAAATTATATGGAGAGGGAGGAGAGGGTAACTAGAAAGGGGAGGAGGGAAAGAGTTAGGAGCAGCATGGTGGGAGAGCAGTGAAGCAGTATTCACCCCGGGTGTGGGGAAAGAAGCTTCTCCATAAAAGGGGCACAGCATTTAAAATGGTGGAATGTGGCTTCACCCAGCTAGGGAGGGAGGAAGCAAGTCCGAATTTAAAAATAGGGGGATGTGGGCTTCACCCAGAATAAGGAAGAAGCCAGAATTTAAAACTGGGGGAAACTGTGATCTTCACACAGATATGATGGCCACAATGACTCCCCTAGTAAGGCTGGCTTATTCAGAATAACCCAGAGCAAATTCAGAATAACCCACAGCAAAACAATTCACACAACTAGGCAGTAACTAGTAAATGCAGGGAGCAAACTGATTCAGTCAACTTAGCTTAAATACAATGAGCATAATACAAATGGGCGCAGGAAGCAACAGGACAGCAGATTGCTTATAACAGGTATATAAGCAGCTGTAGTAACATAAGCTTATGGGAACTGGGGCACAATAAAACAGGGAGAATCAATAGAGTACTTACTGAAGGATGGAGCAGGCGCACGTTGAATGGGCAGAGTGGCCATCCAACAGCTGACTCCACAGCCAACACCCACAGTGTGATGCCCTTTGCACTCCTGCCCTTAACGCAGAGACCTGCAGCATGAAGGCCTGCATGTAAGTGTGCCTCACGTAAGAGACGAAAGCTCTACCCATAAACAACCCAACTAATGGAACCGCAATCCTGGCGGCGGCTTGGAGCGAGAAGTCCCAAATGCAGATGAGGACGAGGTGATCGGTGTAAGGGGAGGGAGATTCAGCTGGAGCGCTCACCCTTCACAACCCTTGACACTGTCCCAAATAGATGATGTATGGCTGTAAAGCACTGACCATGCTTTTACCAGAGTCTACTTTTGTCACCAGCCCAACTGGCAGTACCAAAGTCCTGATACCTGGAGCAAGAAGTCCCGAGTGCAGCTGATGAGGCAGTGACTGCTGTAAGGGGAAGGAGTATCAGTTGGAGCACTCACCCCCATGATCTTTGGCACAGTCCCAAATGACTGGTGATGTGTGGATGGCCATTGAGTGCCAACTGCATTTTTACAAGAGCTAGGGGGGATTCAATTTTTAGCACCAAAACTGAGCTCCACCCATGAACAGCCCCACTGGCTAAACCAAAGTCCTGGTGTCCTGGAGCGAGAAGTCTTGAATACAGCTGAGGAGGCAGTAACTAGTGTATGGGGAGGGAGATTCAGTTGGGGCACTCACCCCTCATGACCTGATGTAGTACTGAATGGTTTGTGACATGTGGATGGCACTGGAGCACCGACTGCTTTTACAAGAGCTTGGGAGATTCAAATTTTGGTACCAATATTGAGCTCTACCCACAAACAACCCTACTGGCAAAACCAAAGCTTTGGCAGCCTGGAGCGAGAAGTTCCGAATGCAGCTGAGGAGGAGGTGATCAGTGTAGGGGGAAGGAGAATCAGTTGGAGAACTCACCCCTCATGACCCTCGGTGCAATTCTGAATAGCTGGTGGTATGTGAATGGCTGTGGAGCACCAACAGCCTTTTACAGGAGCTGGGGAGATTCAACTTTTGGTGCTGACACTGAGATCCAACTATGAACAGTCCAGCTGGCTAAACCGGAGTCTTGGTGGCCTGGAGCAAAAAGTCCCAAATGCAGCTGAGGAGCAGGCGATCAGTGTAGGGGGGAAGGAGACTGTAGCACTCACCCCTCGCGACCCTTGGTGCAGTCCCAAAAGACTGGTGGCATGTGGATGGCCAGACAGCACCAACCGCGCTTTTATAAAAGCTAGGGAGAGTCAAATTTTGGTGCCAACACTGAGATCTGACCACAGACCGACCTACTAGCTGAACCAAAGACCTGGTGGCCTCGAGCAAGAAGTCCTGAATGAAACCGAGGAGGAAGCGATCCGTGCACAGGGAGGGAGATTTGGGAGAACTTGTGGTTATCTATGCTTATTCCAATATAGTACTATCAAAATCTGGTGTAAGAATGCACCAACTTTACAAGTTTTCAACCTTTTATTACTGTAAATTGATCGAAGAGTTGGGAAGCATAGGTTAGTGAAGGAGGTGCAACAAAATGCAAGGGAGCTGTGGATGCCGGCAGGGAGGGTGATAGAGCATCTGCATGGGGAGGGTGCTGCAGAGCACCAGTTGGAGAGTGACACCTCGTGGTGTGCGGAGCTTTGCCAGCGTGGGTGACCACACATTGGCTGGCTCCGCCTCCAGGGCATTGCCCTGTTGCACGCAGTTGGGGTGTGGGGAAGAGGCCCAGAAAATGGAAAAACAGCACACATCCTAGCCTGCTGAATGACTGCTGCCTAGTCCCCCCACACCAGAGTCCCCAAATACACCGCAGCTGCGCCCCCTCCCAGCCCTGCGTACCTCAGAGCACCCCTCAGGAATGCTTCTCTTCCCCAGGAAGGGGGCCCCTGGCATGGATAAGCCAGACACTCTGAGGATTTGGGGACAGCCTTGGGAACCAGGTGGCAGGAAGTGGCAGTGAAGGATAAGACAGGTGGGTAGACAGGGACATTAAGCAGCCAGAAGGAGTGGGAGGTTGGGGGGGGGGGTGCAGGGGAAGGTGCAAAAAAAAAAAAAGGCAAGGGAGCAGATGGCAGCCCAAAAAATGGTGGAATTACATCACAAGCCAGTGCATCAACCATGCAGCCTGCAATACAGAGCGCATTCGGATACCTCCAGATAAGACCACACATTCAAATATGGAGCAGAGTAATACAGGAACCACCCACAGTTAACTTTATCCTAGCAACTATGGAAGCCATATTATGGGAGAAACTCCAAAAAGGGCAAATCTCTGCCCTCAACAAAGCACTTAAACTTATACACCAAATCTCTCACATCAAACAAAAATGGGAAGAGAATGAGATAGTGCTAACAAAGAATAGTCCAAATGGTCTTTTCAATCAGCCTGCAAAACAATCGGCTGCCCTTCTTTTATACTCCTGTGATACAGGAGAAGTGGGCACTGAACTCCTCCCAACCCTACTGGAGGCTTTGTACAGAATCCAAGGCCCACTTCTCACATATCTTTTGAACATGCCCTCAGCTAGCTGACTTTTGGGGACAAATCAAAGAAGCCCTCAGACAACTGTTCATGTCGGATACCCGGCATATCAGCCCAGACAGCGGTTTTATCCATGTTTCCAATACTTGAAAGGGGTTAGTTGTATCTCTGTATCTGTTTTGAACAAAACGCAATAAGGTCTATTAATTTCGGAACGTAGTCTTTGGGGAGCTTTTGGCCCACAGTGTTTTTCTGCCTTAAAGTAAAACTCCAACGGGAGAAGAATCCATCGATCGAGCAATGGCTTACTTTACAGTCAGGGTTCATGATGAGCGAAGCAGCCTTTAATGAAATTGTTTTTCTTGTGACACAAGGTGTCGTTCTCATTGTTGGGCAATCCAGGTTGCCAGGTTAGCTTCTTCGGTGGGGAAACCGGCACGCCGACCTGCTCCATCCAGACATAGTTGCTTTCGATTGTTCCCAGAGCAACCCTCCTCCCGGAGCTTCTCCTTATATTTTGCCATGTTTTTTTGCCATTCTCTGACTTGCCTTTCATTGACCCTCAGAGCAAGCGCCAAGGATCGATTACCTTCCATTTCTGCTCTCTTGGCTACTTGGAGTTTAAACTCAAGGTCATATGCTTTTCTTTTTGGCATTCTTCTGTGTGGCAGTGTGTCAGGACGGCACAGTGGGACAGCAGAGTAGCAATCAGCTGTATGTCAAACCCAGCTGATTGCATTTAAAGCCACCCTCATTTAGTTGCCGCCTCAAATTAAGACTGCAGGCTAAAACCAGGTTAGCTAATTGAAGCCGTGGTTTCTAAATGATGATATATGGTACACCTCTCACAACTGCACATACTACTAGGTCGCCTTCCAGACAGGTAAGAGGCAAATATATACCATCTATCTGTGGCATGTGCTACTGGTGGCAGTGCAAAAGGCTATAAAGGGATACCAGCTCCAACCAGAACTCCACACACACCAACACTGGATACATATCATAATTGAAATATATTGCATGGAACAGCTCATATACCAGATAAACCAGCATGAATCATGCTTCATGAGTAGATGGCTCAGACTGGTGCCATACCTTAGCGACAAGTACCCAGACTTTATCCCATAAACAACCTAGGGGGAAAATTACTGTTCAGACTGTGCTCTGTTGGCTCTCCCAGGGATGCACTAAAGGAACAGGAGACCAAGAAGTGCTGCGCTACAGAGCTGTGCAGGGTGCAGGAGACGGCTGCGAGCCCAACTGAAAACCACAATAGACAAATGTTCACCATATACACTCCAGAGCCAGGTGTGCCTCTCTCTCTCTCTCTCTCCAGTGAAGGTGGTAATAAATACCAAAGTCGGTTATTTATTTATTTTTTTATACCATGTTTATTGAAAATTCAAGAAAGAGTTCACATAAGGCTTATAAACAGAGTATTCACATTCATCCCATTAAGAAGCCTGACAATGCTATACCATTGTGCTTAGTGTACACTAAAATAAAGAGAAGAATAAACAAGGAGAATCAGCATGCTAAGCATGAATTATAACATACATTTGATAAGAAAATCAAGTAAAACACACTATATTACAATAAATTAAAAATAACCTGTAAATGGAGAATTCAATTGGGGATTGAATCTGACTAAGGTACACTGGAGAAAAGTATCTGTGAGAATGTGGGTGAGCTCAGGGGATGAAAAGAGAAGGGTTACTGCTGGTGAGGAAAGACAAGAAGTGGAGGAGGGGGGACCATCAGAGTCAAACTAAGGGGGTGCAATTAATATAAGTATGAAAATGTATTTTAAACAAGGTTTTTAAATCAATACAAATCCTTGTCATACTAAACTATGAAGAAGTTCCCACCTGGTCCACCTCTGTACAAAGGATTCAGTTCTGTTTTGTAGAGAGAATGTCATCTGCTCAAAATGTTGTACATGTTATATTGTTGCCTTCCATTCACCAATGGGGGGGGGGGCCCTCTGGAGCCATTTCCTGGTGATTACTTTATACGCGGCTACCAGACATATAGCCCACATATACAGAGAGTCCTTACCTCTTATACCCTCTGGGGAGATGCCTAAGATTAATTGCAGGGGATTGGGACACTGAGATAAGTTAAACATGCTTGAGATCTGCTGGATAAAGTCAGACCAGAAGTTAAGAAGGACGGGGCAGTCGTAAAATAATGTGGACCTGATTCGCTATCTGGGTCCCACAACCCCGCTAACAAACTGAAGAGGAGCCAAGAGATCGCCTAGCCCCCAAAGAGGGTACCAAGAAGAATCTGCCTCAGACCTTCCGTGTAAATTCTCTCCAGATAGGAAAGGAGGTGGTAGACCACGTTCCCTTCCAGATCCTTCACCAAGCAGGATCATCTATTGCCACAAAGACGGTTATTTTCAATGCATAATGTATCCATTTATTCCATGTATTTGAATCATACAGAATGGAGAAAGGGTAGTTAAGGCACATCAGTATTTTGCTGGTGTCCGGACCAAATTTTCCCCATTCACTGAAATACCACCAATGAGTCATCCACAAAAGGGCAAAAACAATTTCGCCGAGGTCACTTGGAGTGCAAGCATAAGAGCGAGGAAAACGAGCGTGGCAGGCAATTCAGCTAGCAGATTCAGGAAGGGAAAATATGGTGAATCATTGTATGGAAGAGGGACTCTCCCCTGCACCTCCCCATCACGGGGGCTGTACCACCCAAATATATAAAATACCTCCACCCTCGTGGCATAGTGGGAAGAGCAGAGCAGGAGGGAAGGGGGAACCACCAACCTGACACCCCATACGCTGCACCAAGTCAGACCTGCACAGCCCAGGGGAAGTACAACAGCCTAGACAGCCCCGTAGCCAAGCACAGCTGAAGACAGCAGCGCACGCACAACCCACCCATACATCCCAAATGCATGACTCATCCACGCTCGCCCCATACAGACCTCTCAAACACTTGCCCATCAGCACGCCCACACTTCCACATGCATCAAACACCAAGTCAAAAACTCTGCTTTCGCCCTAATTATCTTCCCCCATCACCCGCTTTAATTCTCCCTCCATTGATGGGATACCACCAACAAGCTACAACCCAATTCAGTATGTCAGTTTGCATCTGTAACCCCCAAAGCCTTGGGACGAGGCTGAAAAATAGGCAGACTTGCCTAGCCCTCCTTACCAGGTCAACAATAACTAAAATAAAATTTAAAAAAGGGGAGAGGCCCTGCCCAGAATAACAATCTCCAGCCTGCTTAAGGTGCTGGAACTTCATGCCAAGATTCAAAGGGCCCCATTCTCAGTCGCAAAGGACTGTCACCAAGTGGTTGCAACAGCCATTTAGTGAAAACTGTGACTTTGCACCATTTTGTGTCATGCACAACTGGGGATTGCAAGTCTTCCCCACACAGTCACCAGACATATGCAACACTGCAGGAAATGGGTAGGGGCATTTACACAAACATTGTGGCCTTCCCTAACCCAATCACAGAATTCTGTAACCCCCACCAGCATTAGAACTATTACATGTAGGTGTTGTGGTGTCACAATGCTGTTACCAAGCACAGACTGGGAGCTGATGTAGATGGAGATCATTGTGGAACACTGCAACAAACAGCATCATACAGGGGTACAGGGCAAGGGAGGTGGTTCCACTGGATTCCAGGTACTGCTTCGGCCACAGAAGGGGAGATGGCACCAGTACTGGACAGAAGTGGGCTTTAAAGTAAGGGGAGAGTAGTTTGGGGGGTTGGGGACATGTGCTGGCATCACTGGCCATGGCAACACAGCAGCATGTTGAAGCGGAGGTGGAGGGGACATGATGGTCCTGGTGTCCCTTTTGAACTTTAAGTCCTACATTAGTATGTTACAATGAGTAGAACTAGTGCTAGGCAATGCTACAAGAAAATGGAAGCCACACACCACCATGTATGCAAAAACTGCTAACGTGGCTGACAAATTTGCACTGTAAGGTAATTGCTGGGGGAATCCCCCCATTTCTCCTTTGTGCATAGCCCCAAATCATGGCAGAGCAATGGGGCGACTGTTTGCACTCATTTATTTATTTTTTTCATTTAGACTATCTGGATGACGAAGGCACAGTGAGCCAAAGCAGATCCAGGACAAACATCCTGAAGGGGGAAATCAAGAAATGGCTACCCCTTCTCCTCATATTCAGTTCTTGCTTCTCCCCCTCTCTTCTCCACCTGCCCTTCTGGGTCACCAGTGTGCACAACCTAACCCCATCCTTTTTACTCCAACAGCACTTGTGTACTACCTCAAGCCTGTTCCTGGTGCACTCATGCACTATAAATGGTTCTATCGCATTATTACTGTTTTGTACGTTTTTATGTTCTTTTGTATGATTTTGGACATCTATTGTAATTTACCCAATGTTCCACTACTGTTTATTGTACAATACCTTGTGTTACAACTGTTGCACAAACTTATAATGTTGTACTGTTTGTACTACCCATATACTATTGTAACTGATCATCCTTCACAACCCTATGTAACCTCTCCCCCCAGGTCGCACTGTGAGATGAGCAACTTGTTGTTCAGTGTGACCCCCTGGTTAAACATTTCAACATATAAATAAATAAACAAAACACAGGAAAGTTAAGGGTCACACAGTATGCAAGTTGCAGTTGTGGGATTCAAACCCCAGACTGCTAGGTCTCCAGATTTACAGTTCTGTGCTCTAACCACAAGGCTATTCCATCTTCCCACACTCTGCACTGCCACATTTTGAGACTGGGACCAGTAATTGTAGTCGTTTTATACTTCATACTGTCAGTGAGCACACTAGAAGTAGTTTTTAAAAGACATACTCCCAGTGCAAAGCCCAGTGGACAACAACAGACAAAGCACTGCGAGTAATGTGTTGACACGGCTTTGTAATACTGCACGTTACTTTAATTGTATAATCCAGTTAGGGAATCTAACAGACAATCAATTTCCAGACGGTACTACTTAGATTACCTACCAACAGATGACATTCACTTCAGCTATGATCTTCTTGTACAGTATGCAACAAGAATACTTTTGACAAAGAAGGGCTTCCTACAAATACTACCTAGGGGACCCACTAAGAATGATATTAAGAAGACTGAGAGCGGGTTCTCCTAGTTCATATGACAAGGGAAGAGGCCTTGCATGAGCCTGCAGCGATGGAAAGGTGGAATGGAGCAAGGAGAGTTGGCCTTTCCTGACATACAGGGCTATCAGATAGCAATTCAACATAGGTATAAGATTGGGTAAACAGAGGGGAAGTAGTCAGTTGGTTGGACCTGGAGGAGATAGCAGCCTGGGCAGGCTATCCATGTACATTAACCCATGGCATAGGTGGATGTATAGTGTGAGGGGCACTCTGAACCCACTAGTGCTGCACACCCTGAATGCCTGGGAGATGACAAGGAAGGTAAAGGGGCCATAGAGGATAACACTATGCTCATCCTGATTGCAGGGAATCCCTAATTTCTTCCAGGTCTGGAGGATGGAGGGTATAAAGAATGGGAGGAGAAGGTCATGCTTTGTCTGGGGGACCTTTATACAGGGGATGGCATGCGTCCCTTCGGTGAAGTGCAGGGGAAGCTCTGGATGTCATCCTCTCACCACTTTAGGTATATGCAGGTCATGGCATTTGGAAGGGGGTTAGGGTAGCATCTGGTAGAGGCACTGGTGCTGGCATCCCTAGAGTAGGTCATGTATCAATCTAGGCTATTAGTGAGAGGCCTGATTTCTAAGTTAGCCCAGCATGACAGAATTCATCTACCGGACCTATCTCATAAAGTCCACAGTCAATGGAAAAGAGATCTGTGATTTCCTATAACAGAGGAAAACCGGGCCTCTATCTTGTAAACTCATAGGGGGCTGCTACTGTGTAATAAATATAAAGAGTCCCAATATAAATTCCTACACAGGTTGTACTGTCCCCCTCCTGTGGTACATAGGTTATAACCCTACCATATGTCTGAACTGTGGCAGGTGTAGGGCTGTCCTGGGGGACTATATACATTATTTTTGGGAATGCAAATCCTTACAGCCGTTTTGGTTGAAGGTAGCTGAAGGACTAACCTGTTGGGGCACCCGATGCCATGTATGCCACTGGCTGTGTAGCTGGGCATGGAGCATATAGGGGAGGAGGGCTGGGACCCATAGCCATAGTGAATAAGAGTACTACTCACACTGGTCCGACAGTGTATTTAAAATACCTGGGTCTTCTGCATTTCCCCTTCACTGACCCAATGGATGAATCTATGCCTCTAGGCCCTTTCCCTTGAAAAGCTTACTTGTACGTTGCTGGGTAGCGAGGAACTCTTTCTCAGGAGCTAGGGCAAATACATAGATTCACTGCCCCCAGTCAAGGCTGCCATTTTACACAGTGGTATCATTTAACACCCATAGACTATAGTCCCTGAAATGAAGAAAATGGGGGTTCCTAATTCTAGAAAACCAGTGAGGATAAAGGTTTTAAGGTGGTTGCTTCAGTTCCTTTGGCTCCCCCTACCCACATGGAATACACAATACCTATATATGATTGTGCTTCTGCTCCTAAAACCCCTAAAGCATTATAATCAGTGGTGTATCTGCCTCATCTGTTTTTAGCTGTACTGTTACCTGTACTCCTCCTACAGTGGTTTGTAAATATTGTATATACCTATATCATAACCTGAATACTTGGTTTCATTATCTTGTACATAAACATTTTGTATTTACCATCTTTATAACTTCGATACTCTGTCCCTCTATGTTGTGTACATATATATATATATATATATATATATATATATATATATATATATATATATATACACACACACACACAAAAAAATAGGGGTGAGTGGTAAATGAGTGAGATAAAACAGCATATCATCCACTGCAGTGTGATATTTTTACCTCTGCTCTACTGTGATGATATCAGCCATTTACACACACAGGTCACAAAGGTCACTGATATCATCACTCTAGGCAGCTTTCCCTCAGCATGCAAGAAACACCTGTGCTGTTACCATAGACACAAATGCAGAACTACCTGAGGAGGTCTCCTGCTGCCTACAGCTAACTCAGTGAGCATTACAAAACACACCTATCCCCCCAACTTCCAGCTCATTACTGTGATGCTCTCAACTTGATGCAGCCAGAATTCCAAACAGCACAGCTTCACAGAACAGTCTAAACTACTGCCTGCAGCTAACTCAGCTACCACTGAAACACACTCTCACTTGTTCCTCAAACTCTGATTCTCACCCATTACAATTACTGACAATCTCAACTTCACTGCAGCCAGAATCCTAAAGAGCTCAATTTCACAGAACACTCTGCATTCTGTCTGCAGCTAACTTAATTACCACTGAAAACAGTATCAGCTGTTCTGACACTCTGCCTCTCAGCTCATTACAATTACTGTGATGCTCTTCATATCACTGCAGCCAGACTGCTAAACAATACAGCTTCACAAAATTATGTTTCTCACTCCTATCTAAAACTAACTCATTTAGCATTGCAAAAACACACTCATGTGTCTCTCAGAGTTTATAACACTGCCAGCCCATTCAGAAAAGCTCACACACAGAATGGAAAACACATAAACAGGAACAGAACACAAGAGAGCATAACAAAACTTCTGAAACTCTTGGCCCCATTGATATATCAGATACATGATGGGCAGATGGGTAATGCTATAGCAAATATTGTCACTCCTGCATTGTGAGCTTGGATATCTCACTCGTGCCTTCGGCACTCGTGAGATATCCAGAGCTCACTCTGCAGGAGTGACAATATTTGCCATATCACACTCATGCCCATCATGTATCCCCTATATATTATGTTTTCTTCATCAAACCCCTATCCCCTTCCCCCCAGGATTCATAGATTCATAGAAGTGTGACGGCAGAAAAGGAACAAAATAGGCCCACCAAGTCTCCCATTTGCCTAGCTATCTGCTGGGACCTGTGCCTTCTCCCCTTAACACTCCCATGTGGTTGTCCCATGCCCTTTTGAATCCCTCCACTGTTTCCTCTCCAAAGACTGCCTCTGGGAGTTTGTTCCACTTTTCTACTACACTCTCTCTGTGTAATAGTATTTTCTAATGTTACCCCTGAATTGTTCCCCCTCCACCTGTAGGCCATGCCCCCTCATCCTCTGATTTCCCTTCATCTTGAAGATGCTCCCCCCCGGCATCCTGTTTATACCCTTAAGGAACTTGAAAGTCTCGATCATGTCCCCCCTCTCCCTCCTCTGCTACAGGGAGTACATGTTCAGATCTCCCAACCTATCTTCATAGGATAGGTGGCTTAATCCTTTTACCATTTTTGTCGCTCTCCTCTGAACCCTCTCCATCCTCCCCACATCCTTCCTGAGGTATGGCCTCCAGAACTGGACTCCGTACTCCAAGTGCGGTCTAACTAGATGGGTGTACAAGGGTACTATGACCTCCCTATTCCTACTTGTGATCCCTCTTCCGATGCATCCCAGCATTCCACTCCCCCTGGCCACTGCCCTTCCACCTTCAGGTCCCCAGATATAATGATGCCTAGGTCCCTTTCTTGTTCTGTCTCCTCCAGATCTCTGCCCCCAATACGGTACCTTGCCTTCAGATTTCTGTACCCCAGATGCATGATTTTACATTTTTCTGTACTGAATGCAAGCTGCCACCCTTTGACCAAACCTCAAGTCTCCCCAAGTCTCTCTGCATTTGTTCCACCCCTTCCTCCGTGTCCGCCCTATTGTAGACACCTTATTACAGATTTTGATATCGTCCGCAAACATACTCACCCCCCCCCAAGGCCCTCCACGATGTCCCCTACAAATATATTGAATAGTAGGGGTGACTGATCCCTGAGGGACCCCGCTCGTGACCTTGCCCTTCCCAGATGCCACCCCATTTATTATGACCCTCTGCCTCCTTTTCCCCAGCCAGTTTCCCACCCATTTGACTACCCTCTGCCCCATCCCCAGTCCTGCCATTTTACACAGCAGCCTCCCGTGGGGCACCGAGTCAAAGGATGCATCTGGAAATGAGCTATTTGGGCTCAGTATCTCTTTCCTGGTGAAGTGCTTTAATAAATAAATAATAAGACATAAACGGTGGATGAACTTTATGTACTATGGAATGAACTATTTTATCCCCTGTATGTTTAACCCAAATTTGTTGACCTTACATATATTATGTACTGTCTTTTACTGATTAAAACTCAGTAAAAATATTATACAAAAAAGTGCTTCCTTCCCTTTTTCACCGTTAGTCCAGAACTTTAGGGGAAGTATCTTACTTAAGTATTTTAACCCTTTCTGTAAATCTTAATCATACTGCAGCGACCGTGAGGCATTCATGGCAGTCTTTAACACAGCAGTACATAATACAGTGAAAATGTTGTACCTGTTACTTTTTATTCTTTTCATATGTTGCCTGTTTTCTCCTGTCTGCTCAGAAGCACTGCTTTCTCCATTATGAAAAATCCATGAAGAAAGTACTGCACTCAAGTCTTTGGTAGGTTCGCTTATAGCAAGGTTGCCAAACCACAAAACACACAAAAGTCCAAAAGTATAAGCGCTCCAAGGAAACACAGACCATAAATATGCAACTAAATGGTTGATTTATTTTGCCACAGGGGCTCCCACTGTGGCAAAATAAATCAACAACTTAGTTGAATATTTATACAAACATACGAAATTTGCCAGCAGATAAAGGCCTAGAGGTCTATCAAGTCTGCTCGAATGTGCAGCTAGCACCGCTTATTCTGCAGCTGCCCCTCCCTTCCACCCTTCCCCTTCATTAACCCTCCCCCTTGTCCTGTCCCATCCCCTTTTGAAGCAGTCCACTGTTCTACTGGATACCACTTCTACAGGTAACGATTCCACCCAGCCACCACCCTCTCTGTAAAAAGTGTCTCCTCATCTCCCTCCTGAACCTTCCTCCCTCCAGTCTCATATCATGGCCCCTGGTGTCCCTCCACTCCCTTACTTCGAACAGCCCCCCTATACCTGTCTTGTTTATCCCTTTCATGTATTTAAAGGTTTCAATCATGCCCCCCCATCCCTCCTGTCCTCCAGTGAGTACATGTTCAACTTCCTCAACCTCCTCTCGTATGATAAGTCCCCCAGCCCCTTGATCATCTTTGTCAACCTGCGCTGCACCCTCTCCAGTAACTTAATGTCACTCTTCAGATACGGGCACCAGTATTGCACGCAGTACTCCAGGTGCGGTCTAACTAATGACCTATACAGTGGCAGAATCACCTCCTCCCTCCTCGAGGATATACTCCTTGCAATACAACCCAGCATTTTATTGGCCTTTGCAGCTGCCTTCCTACATTGTGCCGAGTTGTTCATTGACCCTGTAATGAGCACCCCCAGATCCTTCTCCTCCTCTGTCTGGGCTAGCTGCACTCCCCAGCTGGTAACTCCTCCTTGGGTTCTTCATCCCAAAATGCAGCACCTTGCACTTTTTGGCATTAAACCCCAGTTGCCAGGTGTCTAACCAGGTTTCAAGCTTTGCCAGATCATCCTGCAACCCCTGCCATCCCCCTAGATCATCCACCACCGCTCCTACCTTGGTATCATCAGCAAACAGACTGATCTTGCTCTTGATGTCCCATGATATGTCTGCAATGAATATCCCAAACAACACTGGTCCCAACACCGAGCCCTGTGGAACACTGCTCATCACTACCCTTGGTGTGAGCTCCCACCCACCACCACCCTCTGTTGCCTTCCCTGAAGCCAATTTCCTACCCATCTCACCAGCTTTGCACCCCCTGTGCTCACTAACTTACTTCCCAGCCTTCCATGCACAGAGTCTAATGCCCACTGAAGTCCAGACAGGACATCCACTGCATGGCCCCGTCCAGTTGCCTAGTTACCCAGTCATAGAACTCCACCAGGTTGGTTTGGCAGGATCTGCCCTGTATGAAGCCATGCTGTCTGCTGTCCTGTAGTCCTTTGGCCTCTAGGAGGGCCACCAGCCTCTCCTTCAGGATAGTCTCCATTAGCTTACCCAATGGATGTGAGGCTCACTGGTCTGTAGTTTCCGTTCATCCTTGGGCCACTCTTGTGGAGGGGCACCACGTGAGCTATCCTCCAATCCTAAGGTACACACCTTGAATGTAGTGAGGCATTAATGAATCTGCCAAAGGTCCTGCAAGGACCTCTGCCAGCTCCTTCAGTACCCTGGGGTGGATGCCATCTGGGCCTGGCGCCTTGTCCACCCTCAGTGCCTTCAAACCTCCCGAACTCTGCCCATGATTTCCATCTGTCACCCCTTCCCCTGTT
Organism: Neoceratodus forsteri; assembly: GCA_016271365.2. NCBI lineage: Eukaryota > Metazoa > Chordata > Ceratodontiformes > Ceratodontidae > Neoceratodus > Neoceratodus forsteri. Next base: position 1,254,749,305 of record CM057459.1, on the reverse strand, counting down.
TCTGCCATTTCTACCCCTTGGGTGTCAACCCCTCTTCTCTTTAGTAAATACTGAGCAGAAGTACTCATTTAGTGCTTCTGCCTTATCGCACCCTGCTTCCACCCAACCCCCTCCTTCCTAATCCTTACTATGTGGTCCTTACAGATCCTTTTCTCCCTGATGTACCATAAAGAAGTCCGCCTCCTTCTAATGCCTTGTGCCAGCCTGAGTTCCGTAGATGCTTGGCTCCTTACTGCCCTTGTCACCCTCCTCTCGATTCTGTCAAGTACTCCTCCCAGTCCTCCCCCTCCCTGTTTTCTTTTGTACTTCCTAAAGGCAGCTCTTTCTCCTTACCTTTTCCATGACCTCCTTGCTCAACCAGCTCGGTTTCTTAGCCCTAGCCTTCTTGCTCTGGGCCTTGCAGCAGGTTTTGGTTGCCTCCACTATTCCCAGCTTTATGAGCTCCCACCTCTGGTTAGTGTTCATACTAGATTGGATTCTGGCCAGGTACCCTTTTACCACTTCCTCCATCCTCCCAAAGTCGGCCCTCCTGAAGTCCAGCACTCCTGTGCCCGAATCCACTCCTTCCTTGCCCATATCCAATGTGAGCCATACTGAGTGGTGGTCACTCCCTGACAGCGGTTCCTCCACCCTAAGTTCTCTCACAAAGTCCCCATTTGCCAGCACAAGGTCAAGGGTATTTCCTAACCTGGTTGGTTCACTGACCATTTGCAGCAGGAAGCTGTCCTGGAAGGCATCCAGTACCGGCCCCTTCTGTTCCTGGTTGTTGGGGTACCCAGTCCACTCCTGGCATGTTGAAGTCCCCACAATCACCACACTACTCTTCACTGCAGGTCCTCCTGATCTGTTCTGCTAGTTCCCTGTCTAACTCCTCCGTCTGAGATGGTGGCCTGATACTCCTCCCATTCTAAGAATCCTATTCTTGGAATCCTGGATTGCATCCAAAGTGACTCTTCTACCCTCCTCCCTTCCTCACTTACAAACTTCAGTCCTTCCTTCACATATAGTGCCACACCCTCCTTTCCCAATCACCCTGTCCCTCACGAAATAACCTGTACCCTGGTACAGACAGGTCCAGTCAGCTGGGTGGCCCATGTTTCTGTGATGGCTGCAATGTCCACCTCTCCCTCTGCCATGAGCCCTGTAACTCTGCAGTTTTCCTTCCAAGGCTCCTAGCATTAAGGGTAACCACCTTCTTTCCTCCTCCCATCCTGCCCCTCCTTTCCTAGCATCACCAATAGTACTTGCCATTTGTCCTTTGTCACTATTATGAGAGGTAGCTCATATGGTTTCCCAACCTGTGGTCTCTGCATATCTCTTGCCCAATTGCCACCCCCACTCCTAGTTTAAATTCCCAACTTCCTCTATGTACTCCTCCATCCTCTGTTTCAACACTTTCTTTCTCTCCCTCACTCAAGTGTAGTCTGTCCTGGCATACAGACTACTGTCCTCTCAGGTCCCTCCCCACCCCCCAACAGCCCTATACCCTTTAGCACAACACCAGGTTCCTAGCCATCCATTAAATTCTCTATTCTCAGCTTTCTTGTTGTGCTTGCTTTGGGCACTGGAAGTATCTCTGAAAAGTTACTGATCTTTCTGCCCCTCACATAAATGTGCTAGTTCCTCAAACCTCCTCTGGACTATATGTACTGCCTTGTCAGCCAGGTCGTTTGTCCCAAGATGTATAATTAAATTAGGCTTATCCCTACCCCTTTTAGCATACTTCAGAACAGATTGTCCCACCCTTTCCGCTGTCATTCCTGGCATGGCCTCCACTCAAATGCGACTATGCCTCTCCCCCTTGCTACCCCACCGACTCCTCTTAGTATTGAGTCCCCCAGCACTAAGATTCCACCACTCTTACTCCCTGCTTGCTTCCATTCCTCCCCCTCTCTCATTTCCAGCTCCTCTTCCTCCTCCTGCACATTATTTCCCCCTTTTGCAATTCTCCAAGCAGAACTTCCCCCCACTCCAGTTTGGTCCAGGCATTTATCAATTACTCCTCTAATTTCATCATTTCCCTCCTCCACCTTCTTCCTCTCTAGCAGTGCAAAACTGTTTTCTGAAGACCCTTCACAAATGCCCGCTCCCTCTCTGCACAGTAACCTGTTCTCTCCTTTCCACTCCATGACTTTTGCCACTTCTTCGCCTCCCCTCACAAGTCCCTATCTCCTCCTTCCATTTGTCTTTTGTCTCCTGACCTGGTTTCCCCGGCAATCGTTCTTCCTGGCCTGGGCCCCTTTGTCTCTGCTTCCCTTCTTCTGACCCTCTCCTCACCACTGTTGGCTTAAATCACCCTCCCTCATCTCCCCTTCTTCCTCCCTCCAGTATTGGGCTAAACCCACCCCCAATCTGCCTTGCATGTCTTAGTTCCTCCTGCAGACCCTTGATCTCCTTTCTAAGTTTCTCTATGTGGTTGCACACTAAACATCCTCCCACACTCCAGGCAATTTTTAGAAAGATTGGTGCACCGCAGTTGTTGCAGCCTACCACCCTACCCATTGCTGTGCGTTGCCCCAGCGGACCCCCCCCCTTCCAGATGCAGGATACCAAACACCCCCAAAGTCTCCCTCTCCCATCAGTGCAAAACATTATTTTCTTTATTTCCCATACCCCCTTTGTTGTACACGTTTAGATAAATTGATCAACTGCTTTTTATATTCCTATCTTTCCTATCCACACTCAAAAAGAGACTTTAAGTAGCTATTGCACAACTTCTTCAAACTCCTACTCCTCCTTTCCCCAATGCAATAGCAATGCGAAGAAGTAACAATGAAAGCTCCTAGATTTGCATTTACTTCCCTTCCACTGAGATAGCAGTCACCTCTTCACTTGCTGCTGTTCCTTTGCTGGATGTCTGCTTCTGCTATGACAGGTGCATATCCTTTGCCCATTTGAGGAACTGATGTCAGAACCCCTGGTATAAAGGAAATAATGGACCTGGGGTGGGACCAGCCCAAGTCTTCCAGAAACAATCAGGTAGCTGAGGCCTCTGGTCAGACCATAAGCACCCTTCCCCCACTCTGCACTAAGCTTTGCAGCTAGTGAAGCCAGCAACAATGAATCACAATTCTATTCAAAGCCCCCAAAACAGGTTTGCTACCCAAAGAAACAGGACTCCAAACAGCTTCACCAACAACACATCAAAATAGGCTTGAAATTAGAAGATAATTATATAGGTCTCCAATTCAAAGAAACAGACCCAGTTAAATCACACCACTTATGTTTTTTAAAGCAGAAGAAATAGGCCTCTACAAATGCAGCCTGCCACACAGTGAAACATCAAACAAATGAGCCCACTTATAGCTACCAAAACAGGTTTCAAAATTCCAACAGCCCAAAACAATACCCTACTAGCCCCTTAGAAGTAGTAAGAAAGAAAAGAAATAACCTTCTACCAAGTAGAATCCACAAGAAACAATGTAAAAACAACAAGAAGAAACTACTGTACTGTACAGATCTGATCCTGCCCCCCTTCTAGTTCCTTCACCCATGGTCTGTGTTTCCTTGGAGCGCTTATACTTTTGGACTTTTCTCCATTATGAGTCTGCTTTAGTATTTAGATTTTTAGATCTGAAATGATTAAAAGAGTGTCTCATTCTAAAGGAAATTTCAAACATTAAGTATTGGGCTTTATAGCCCGTTGCCCTCTGCCAGTGCTAGTCATTAAACCCCAGTCTAGAATTTTTCAAACCCTCCAGTTTGGGAGGGACGGAACTGTAATTCAAGCCGAACCACTGGCCAGCCAATCCCTTCCACTTCCAGGTCCTCCAGTCCCACCCCTGCTCACAGATGTTTTATAACGTTTAAACAGGGAGCACGGAGATGCACCCCTTTGTAGTTTATGGGTGTAATTTTGGAAATGATTTAACCGTTACAGCATCCTCTGATTTAAATTGAAGCCACTGCTCACTTAACAGGGTCCCTATTTTTTGTACAGTGGCATTCCTTCAAATCAAAGGATGCTGTAACGGTTAAAAAATTGTTTCGAAAATTACCCTATAAACTACTATGTGGCATGCCGCTGCACTCTTCCTGGTTAGACATCATGAAACTTTTGAGCACGGGGGCAGGACCAGAAAGTGGAAGGGACTAGCTGACCGGTGGTTTGGCCAAATTACGATCCCTCCCATCCCAAACTAGGGGGCTTGAAAAATTCTAAATTGGACTTTAATGAACTATTGCAGATGTAAGATAACAGGCTACAAAGCCCAAAAGCTAAATAGAATATACATTTCCTTTAAATATAGCTATCCGCAGGTTTTCATCAGTATTCGCAACTGTTTTGGAGCAGCATGTGTCCTATCAGCTCCCAGAACAGTGTTTGTTGTATGCTAGTTCCTTTTAGTCACAAGATGCTGAACAATGGATGTTCCTTTTATTTTTCATGTCTAAACAAAAATGGTCAGACAGACTCAAAATGGGGATAGAGTATTGTGCAAGACGGTAAGAAGGGCAACCTAAAAGCAGAACCAAAAGACCCAAGTACAGATTTTCCACTTTAACATTTACAGTTATTATAAGTATTCACAAACCAGCTCTGCTCCCAGATCCAGACCACGCTGATATCAATGTTTGGTTGCAGGATAAAACTCTTTATTGCTGAACACAGCAGAAGGCCCCGACACTCTCCCCTCACAAAGCTAGTACTTTCCCAAGACCTGATAAAGCGCCAGCTTGGCGTGAAAATGTTTAGCAACTTTGTGAGTGGCAAGTGTCAGAGCCATCTTCTATATTCAACAAAACAGAGTTTTATCCTGTAACCAAATACTGGTATCAGTGTAGTCTGGATCTGTGAGCCAAGCTGGCTTACAAGTACTTTTCATACAATCTGCTTGAGCCCCAAGTATCCACCTGCCTTAGCCACCTACACAAGAGACACTGCTACTATAAGGTAAGTTCCTGAGCTCTATATCAGGAAACCTTTGGGACTCGAGGAGCATTAGGGGTCACATTCTCCGTGAGCAAAGGGTGACAGCGCAACACATGGGGCAAACAATTATCTCATTGCTCCACCACCCTTTGGAGTCATACACAGACTCTGTACTAGTCCTCCACGCCATGACCAAGTCACAGTGTGAATGAGTCTACATGTGTTAGTGGGTGCAAGCAGTTTTCACCTGCTACCATGCTGGATATGGCACACAGCTAAAAGACCCCACCCACCCACTTTCTCCTTAACTTTGTGCCCACTTCTGAGCATGGTCAATACCATATGGTAACCCTCATGCCATGTCCATGGAAGTCCAATGGTCCCCTGTTCAGCTGGCAAATTGAAATCCATCAATGCCATCTGTTGGACACACACACATACACACCCCTTGCCAACATCTCTCATTCAGCAGTCCAATGGACCATATCCACCACCCTGTCCCTAACCCTTCCTCCACTGAAGTTGTGTTCCTAGTCACAGCTTAGTGGTCCCCCTGCCACCTGCTTGTTGCAGTTCTAACATTCAGTAGGGTCACTAGTTGCTTCAAGCAGAATTGCAGGGCTAATATGTTCTATGAATGGCCCTGCTGGCCATTTGCATTACAGCTGATCAGATAATCAGTTCTACCATTCGAATACCCTGGATAGTGAGTGCAAGATAAGTTCATGTTACATGCTTATTCAGACCGGCCTGCCTGCACAGCGGTACCACTACCCCTTGCAGCACCAATGACCTGGGTTAGGAGAACGAACGCGGGTTGTCAGAGGGTCAGCTGGGGAGGGGGAATGCACATCCGACGGACTGCCCTCCTTCTCTGGGAGCCCAGCTTTAACCTGGCCCCTGGTGGTGAACAGGGTAGGGCTTTGAGACTTATCAGTGGGGGCTAGAGTGTCAGAAGGTCAACATACCATGCACAGGCGTGTGCGTGGTGCCGTCACGGTCTCCACTGCATGCCACTCCTTGGGGAGGGAATGAGGAAAAGGGAAAACCCCGGTCAGGAGGATGATTCCTACCACACACAGGCCCCGCAGCCAACAACCAGGCACCGGATCCATTTTATAGCAATGAAGGATGAGCCCCACAGCCCTCTACGGTGGGATGAGCCCTGAAGGAACATGTAGCAGGGTAAATCCTAGGGAATTTGGGGGTGATGGGGCCGGGGTGGTAGGCATGAAGGGGGCAATATGGTAATCAGGGGCTAAACAGAACTAATGGCAAAAAAGATCACATGCCCGTTCTGCCTGAACCTCTCATATGGGACTACCCAACAAGGGAGCTAACTAGTGCTAAATGTGTTGGCAAGTTTTGTGAACTGGACTTACAACTTTTGGAGCAGGATTTTAAGAGCCCTGCGCCTCTCTCTCTTGGATCTGTGGCAATTTTCAAATCAGCTGCATTGGCCCTGTGTCATTTGGATACCATGCTCTATTGACGGGTGCAGGGACCCAGGCCAATTACCCATATTCACTGAAGGACAGAAGCAGCCAGTGACTCAGCCAGCAAGACCCCTTTTTTAATTGTCTAGCTTGACTGTGCCCCTAATGGTAGAGAAGTGGTATGCATGCTGCTAGAAACCACACCTGATGATCAACTCATAATGCAGTGTCAGTTTCTCAGGAGGCTGCACACTCTCCTCTGAGGGCAGAAGATCAGAAGGTTATGGGTTCTAGCCCCACACCAGGAACTTTAGGGTAAAATTCAAATAGTGACACTGTAGAGCAACATAAGAGGGGTGCTGCACTCCTGAAGGTCTGTCTTTCCAATGAGACATTAAACTGAGGTCCCGTATGCCTGTTCTGGTGGTTGTTCAGGTGGACGTTAAAGATCCCATGGCACTGCTCAAAAGTTTGTTTGGGGGGGGACTTTTATTAAAACAAAAACAAAACTCACACATGCATTACACTGCACACAAATGAACAATAAAGAAAGTAAACAAAAAGAAAACACTTAAATGTGAAAACAAATGAGAAACTTAGAAAATTACAGAGTATACAAAAAGAAAATCTAGTCCAAATGACTAGCTGAAAAATTATATTTAGGATTAAGTCCTGCTCTGTAGCTGGGTAGACTCCAGGTCGCTGACTTCCAGACAGCCTGCAAAACAGGTTTCAAAAAAGGTTTCATATCAGTTTCATATATATGAAGACATTCTGCATTCATTTTTCCACCAAACCTGCCAGGAGAGCATCCTGGTGTTGCAAGACAAACTTGCATCTCTCTTGCCAAATACACCACTTTATATAAGTTAAAATCACTTGTATAGTACTAGGCTGAAACTTCCCCTACCCCTCTTCTACCACCCGTACGCCAGTGTCATAATCCATTAGCGGACACTTGTGTTCGTTTCCAGGATTGTGCTACGTGGTGCCAGAAGGAAGTAATGTACTAACACTGAAAAAACACGTGTTCCATGGTTTCTAACTGCAAAATGCATCTTGTCTTAGATAATACCTTTCTTCACGACCTTTAGGTTTATTATTGTTCCTCACATTAAGTTTCCCATGACGACACACCCATACTATATCCCACATCTTCATGTGTATTTGGGGCTCTCTCAACTGTTCAGTTAACCTGTGGGCTGAGATTCTGTGACCGCAGATAAAAGTGGTATCTCCGCAAAGAAAGATGTGCATTATGTATTCATACATATTCTTTATTGTATCAGCTTGTACCATAGTAATCCTCAGATTTCATTGCTTAATTTTTTTTTTTTTTTTTAAAACAGTCTAACACATAGCCCATCATGTGTTCAGTAATCCCGCTAAAAGTTCTGAAAGAACTGTTGGCCCATTTCTGTAAAAAAAAAAAAAAAAACCACACCTAGATCAAAAAATGGTACCCATGGTGTATAGTCCTGTAAAAGAACAGGCTGGAGATTCCAAGAAAAATAATTTACATAATAAAGGAAATCACAGGATATATCATTGATAAACCTCTCTTGCTCCTTTTAATTGGGTTCAGATGGCTCCCCCAGGGTTTTGCTTCTAATTTTACAGGTGATGGAAATACCACACTTGGGTAAAAAAAAAAAAAAAATGGGAAGTAGAACATTTTGCATTAAAAAAAAGCTTTTCTACTTCATCATGGACAAGTTTTTCCACCTTTACACTTTTGATTCTGCAACTGCAGTTTCCCCAAACCAGTTCTTCTCTGCCATATTCCCTTTACCAAATTTTATGCCTAAAACAGATAAAGGTCCTTCCTCCATGGTGATATCACTAGTATTGCCCATCTCGGCCCTTTCTAGCCCCACAGGCATACATTTGCTTTTGTTGATGTTTATTTTTGACCCTGAAATCTCCCCAGATTTTTCTAGGCAGCATACTGCTCTTTCCCCAGGCCCTTTATCTGGGACTATGTAGGTCATCTGCATAGGATACTAGTTTGGAGAAAGGCCCTGTTGCTGTGTGTACAACCCCAATATCCCGTGATAGTTTGATTTCATTAAGAACTGGGTCAAAACCAAATATATACAAAAGAGGGCTCAAAGGGCAACCCTGACAGATCCCTCTTCGAACCTGAACTGCTTCTCCCAGTTCCCTATTAACCAGAGGGATTGCTGAGGCTGCCTCATATATAGTTTCTCTACCCGGCCCACAAAAGGAGATCGAAACCCATATTTTCATAAAACTGACATGAAATAGGCATTTGAGGATACTGTCTAAGGCCATCTCCTTGTCAAGAGCAAGGAGAAGACATTTTTTACCTTCCAAATGACATTCCACACAGTGCAAGAAAGCAGCAGCAAAGTTAAACAAGATGCTGGGATGCATATCTAGGAGGATCAGTAGTAGGAGACAGGAGGTCATCCTGCCCTTGTACAGGTTACTGGTAAGACCGCATCTAGAGTATGGAGTTCAGTACTGGTCCCCATACCTCAAAAAGGACATTAACCTTCTGGAGAAGGTCCAGAGGAGGGCTACAAAGATGACAGCCGGTCAGCAGGGTAAGGCATATGAGGAGAGGTTGAGGGCACTGAACATGTACTCCCTGGAAGATAGGAGAAAGGGGACATGATTGGGACCTTCAAGTACTTGAAAGAGATAAATAAGGTTGATAAAGAGAGTCTCTTTAAGCGGAGTGGCAACCATAATATGAGGAGGCACAGTCTTAAGCTGGAGGGTGGGAGGTTTAGGAGGGAGGTCAGGAAGCACTTCTTCACAGAGAGGGTGGTAGACACGTGGAATGCGCTGCCGGAAGAGGTAATCTTGTTGAAGACAGTGGGCAGCTTTAAGAGAGGCTGGGATAGGCATAGGGGAAGGTAAGGAACATAGGTAGGGAGGATGGGAGGAGTGGGGAAGGAGGGCAGGGACATTAGCTCAAGCTGTGGACCCTGCAATATGAGCAGACTTGATAGACCAAATGGCCTTGTTCTGCTGGCTTCTTTGTATGTTTGTATGACACATTTCCATAACCAATGATCCTGCATTTAACAAATATGCTGTAGCCTAAAACTAATTCTATTCAGATGTGTTGTGATGTATGGAATGCAACGTGTAATTAACCTTGGGTGCCTCACTGTACTGTGACTGCATATCTGAGTTGTACTGTATTTGAGTACATGTTTTCTGAACACCCTTTCAAGTGTGTATATACCTTTATGTTACTGTACTGTGTGTTAATTAACTCCGGGGTTGCCCCTGAAAATGGGACACTAGCCTCAGTGGGCCTACCCGGTCAACAAATTTTAATAAATAAATTCACTGGTGACAAAAAGGCTATCTCAAGTCTGTCTCCCTGGTACAGAGCAGACCTGTACAGGACTGAAGAGGTTGTCTGCCACTGTGGCTATTCTTTTTCCTAGAATTTTAACCAGAATTTTCCCGTCTGTATTTAACAAACTTATGGGCTGCCAGTTTTGCATTTTTCCCTCAGCCCTTTTTTACATAAAAAGATTAATATACCCTTTGATGGTGAGCTATCTTCTAAATTCTTCCCAAGTAAAACGTTAAATACCACCATCAATTCGGGTAGTAAGACAGAATTTCAGAAACCAGTTTTTTGTACACCTTGCCAAGTAGGCCATCCTCCCCCGGAGATAAATACAGGTTACTCACCTGTAACAGGAGTTCTAGGAATGGTATATGTTGTTCATCCACACTGTCTGGCAGGTATCCTTGCCGCTTTAAATCTTGCCGGAAGGTCTTCAAGCTGGCTCCTCCCACCCACCCGGGTGGTAAAACTCTTAGCTCCGCCCCATGGCGCCAGATCTGGCGCTGGAAGCTCAGGTTGTGCGAAAGCCGGGCGAGGGGTCAGGGATGAACAATATACCATTCCTAGAACTCCTGTTACAGGTGAGTAACCTGTATTTCTAGGGACATGGATATGTTGTTCATCCACACTGTCTGGCAGACTCCTAGCAGTTCTCCGGGAGGAGGGAAGCAAGGCGCACACCCCCGATACTTACTTGGGAAAGAGAGACTGGAGAACCGAGGCCCCAAAACCAGCATCCCGGCGTGACTCAAGGTCGATGTGGTAATGGGTGATGAAGGTGTGAGCTGACTTCCAGGTAGCAGCCCTGCAGATTTCCTAGATAGGGACGTCCCTGGAAGCAGCCACCGATGCAGCAGTATGGCGGGTAGAATGAGCTCTTATCCCTCTGGGAGGCTCCATGCCCGCCAACTTATAGCAGAGATCTATGCAGGAGGTGACCCACCTGCCTATCGTCCGCTTGGCTGCAGGTCTGCCAGATGCAGCTTCAGCGAGGGTGACAAACAGCAGCGAACCTCTCCCGACTTCAGCTGCAGCCCTTATAGTAAGCGAGCGCCTTCTAGGGTCCAAAGTATGGAGCCTATATTCGGCCTCCGAGGTGTGACTGGGGTAGAACACCAGCAGAGTCAACACCTGGTTACGGTGAAACTCCGACACCACCTTCGGAAGGAATTTCGGGTGGGGGCGCAGGACAACCTTGTCCCTGTGGAAGACCAGGTAAGGAGACTCGATGCAGAGCGCCTGGAGCTCTCCCATCCTTCTGGCTGACGTGATAGCCACCAAGAAGGCGGTCTTCCACGACAGGTGAGAGAGTTCACACCTGTGCATTGGTCTCGAATGGCTTGCCCATGAGCTTTGCCAGTACCAGCAGTAGATCCACGGAGGGGTGGAGGTTCACCATACGGAGAATGTGATCAAGGCCTTTGAGAAAACGCCAGACCACCTTCTCCTGCGCCACCGACTGCTTCGCCCGCGCCCGGTAAGCAGAGATGGCTGCCAGGTGCATCTTAAGGGTCGTCGACCTAAGCCCTTGCTGAGAAAGGGACCACAGGTAGTCCAATATGCTCGCCAAGGAACAGGAGGAAGGGTCCAGGCCCTTGCCCTGACACCAAATGGAAAACCTTTTCCATTTGAAGGCGTAGCATTTTCTGGTCGATTCCTTACGGGACGCCTCAACTACGTTGAGGACCTCGTCGGAAAGACCCAGGGCCTGGAACTCTAGCCACTCAGGAACCAGGCCGTCAGGTGCAGGGATTGAAGGTCCGGATGGAATACTTTCCCCTGATTGACTGAGAGCAGGTCCAGGCGAGCTCGAAGCTGCCGAGGAAGCCTGGAGCTGAGGCTGAAGAGATCTGGGTACCAGTACTGGCGGGGCCAGTCTGGGGCTATCAGAATCACCTGCGCCTTGTCCCTCCTTGCTTTGAGCAGCACCTTGTGCATCAAGGGAACGGGAAGGCGGAAGAGGCCTGGGGTCCACGGCCTCGAGAAGGCATCCCCCTGCAGCGAGCCCTGCTGAGGGGGGCGGGCATGGAACAGCCTCAGCTTCGCATTCTCCCTGGAGGCAAACAGGTCCACCTGAGGTGTGCCCCAATGGGAGAATAGATCTTGTACTACCTCCGGCAGAAGAGACCACTCGTGGGACGCAGCCCCTATCCGGCTTAGGGCATCGGCCAGGGTGTTGGAGGCTCCTGCCACATGAATGGCTAGGAGATCCGCCTCCAGGCTGTGCATGAGTGACCAGATGAGAGCTTCCTTGCATAGGAGCATGGGAGCGTCCGCCCCTGGCGGTTTAGATAGTACATGGTCGTGGTGTTGTCCGTCTGGACCCGGACCACTTGACCCCGAAGAAACGGAGCAAAGGTGGTGAGAGCTAGGCGGACCGCTCGGAGCTCCAGCAGGTTGATGTGGCATCGGGACTCCCGGGGGGACCAGAGGCCGTGTGCTCGGTGTTCCCCAGATGGGCACCCCAACCCATCAGAGAGGCATCGGTCGATAGAGAGACCGTCGGCTCGAGGTGGATAAACCGGATGCCCTCCTGCAGATGAACTGGAACGGTCCACCACTGGAGGCTGCCCACATCCCTGGGTCACCGTCACTAGCTGGTCCAATGGATCGGCGCTGGGACCACTGGCTGGCCAGCCCCCACTGAAGAGGCGCATGTTCCAGCGGGCCCAACGGACCACGCTGGTACAGGCCGCCATGAGACCCAGGAGGTGCAGGAAGGCGCAATTGCCCAACCAGAAATGATTGGGCAAAGGAGGAAAGAACCTCGGTCCTGTCCGCCGGGAGCCGTGCTCTGGCTCGAAGAGAGTCGAGCTCTGCCCCAATGAAAAGAATCACCTGCTTCGGCTTGAGTTCCGACTTGGCCTCGTTGATGAGGAGGCCGACCTGAGAGCAAACCTGGAGGGCCAGATCTCTGGACCGCTCCACCGCCTGTCTGGAGGGGGCTGCTATCAGCCAATCATCCAGGTAAGGGTAAACCCGGACCCCTCGGCACCGCAGAAATGCTGTCACCACTGCCATGCATTTGGTGAAGACCCTGGGAGCTGGAGATAAGCGGAAGGGCATGGCTTGGAACTCGGAAAGGGAACCCTCCGCTCGAAAGCGAAGGAACCTTTGATGGGACGGACGGATAGGGACGTGAAAGAACGTCTCCTGTAGGTCCAGAGAGCAGAACCACACGCCGTGTTCCAAGGGATGGGATTATCTGAGCCAGAGTGACCATCCTGAAGGTTCGAGACCTTAGGAACTTGTTCAGGTCGTAGGTCGAGAATGGCGCCAGCCCCGTCTGCTTCAGAACCAGGAAGTACCTGGACACGAACCCGGTTTGAGGGAGGGTCCAGCCACCTCTTATCACCTCCTTCTCGAGGAGGAGAGCGATGTCGGCTCAGCGAGCTGACAGCGAGGCTCGGATCCGAGGCCCCAGGTGCGACGGCTCTGAAGGGTGGGGCCTGCTCAAACTCCAGAGGCAGGCCCTTTCCTACCACCTCCAAACACCCACCTGTCTGTGGTAATAGCAGACCAGGCGGAAAGGAAGTACCGGAGCCGTCCCCCCAAGGGGGGAACCTGGGGTGAAGTGACGAGGTTGGGGGCGACACCCCTCAACCCGTCACTGTGCAGGCTTGGAGGAGGGACCGGCCGAGGGACCACCTGGGCCTTTACCTCCCTGCTTCCTGGAGGAGGAAGCCGCAGGCTTGGAGTTTGGGATGCCAAGCGTGGAGCCTGCTGGCCTAGTGTTGCTGGGCCGGGCGTGCGGGGCGCAGGACGGACGAAGGGCTTGGGTTGAGGTCTGCGGCCCTTGTCCCTCTGAGCGGATGAGACCGAGTCCAAGGTGGCATTGGACTTTTCAATCCTCTGGAGGTGGCCTTCCACTCCAGGGCCGAAGAGGTCGGTCCCCAGGAAGGGGACATCCGCCAATTTGTGCTGGGTATCCGCTGTGAAGGTGGATATCCTCAGCCATGCCCGACGGCGCATAGCCACTGCAGCCGCCACTGACCTGGCGCATGAATCACCGATGTCCAAAGCAGTCTGAAGTTGCTGCTTGGCCACTGCCCTGCCCTGGTCCCGCACCTACTTAACCGTGGTCTGCAGGTCGGCCGGGAGATGAGGGACCACCTCGTCCAGGGAACCCAACAGGGCGTGAGAAAAATGTGCCATCAGTACAGCCGAGCTGGCCTGACGAAGGCCAAGAGAGGACGCAGCGTAGACTTTTCGCCCGGCATAGTCCAATTTCTTGGACTCCTTGTCGGGAGGTTTGTCCACGTCCCTAGCGTTTCCAGCACGCCGGAAAATGCTGTCGATAACTAACCCCTCGGCCGAGGGATGTTCGAGAAACCGGACAGGGAACCGGTAGGGACCGCATACTTCCTGGCCATCCTGGCCGAAGGCGCAGGGCAGGAAGCAGGGTGCTGCCAGAGCTCCAAGGCCAGGCCCACAATGGCGTCAGCCACAGGGAAGGCCTCTGTAGGGGAATCCCCTCGGTCCAATATCTCCGTGAGGGGATACTTGGCCCGCTTGGATACGGGCTTGAGCTGCATCCCGGTGGATTCCGAGATGAGTTTGAGCAACCCCAGGAAGGACGAAGAGCTGTTGTCCAGCGACTGACCTCCAGAGGACTCAAGTCCACTCGCTTGGAGAAAAAGGAGGAATCGTCGTCAGACTCAGAAGAGTCCGCCAAAGAGCTGCTCGGGCCTGGAGCCACCTCCACCTACGAGGTTGATCAGGAGTGAGGGTGACTGACAGCCTATGGGCAGACCCTGAGCCGACCGAGAATTCTTGGTCGGAGCCCCAAACCGTGGCTGTGGAGGCGGAGATTCCACCGAATCGGTGGGGCAGCTGGTTTTGGCCGAACAACCGCCTGATAACAGGCTCTCGGTAAAACAGGGGTTGTTTCGCGCTCCCGTGACAGCCATTAATGGCGGGGAAGGCGTGACGCCGGCTTGTTCCCGGTCAGAAGGAGCTGTTGCCACATGAGGTCCTCGTGATCGTCGACGCAACACCGAAGCCTCCCTCATCGAGGAGGAGGAGACGAGCGGCGGCGCCGCCATACGCAGTGCCGAGACCGAGACCGCCTGATGGCGGGATCGGCTGACCGCTAAGAAGTCCGAGACCGAGAACCTCGGCTTTCTTCCGAGGACGCGCGGGAGGGACGGTGGAACCTGCCCTCCTCGGCTCGAGGGGAATACCTATGGATCCAGAACCGAGGCACTGGCAAGCCCACGGGATCCTCAACTCCCACCGGGGAACCGAGAGAGGGATTTTGCCCTTCCGTCGACAACCCGCCCACCGGTCGAAAGATCTCGACAGGCCGATGGGAGTCTCGGTCAACTGACCTGACGGGACACCGTGAGACCAGTGGCGGCGAGCGATCGACCGAAGTCGATGGCCGACAACTCGGGGAGAGGGACCTTTCCCGCTCCCAAGAGCGTCGACGAGGAGACTTACCCTTGTCTTTCTTCTTGGACCAAGAAGAAGGTCCAGCAGACGTTGGTCCCTCTCCCCTAGTGGAGAGGGACAGACAAAGCTCCTTAAAGGAAGCTGTGTAAGAGGAACCCAGGGAGAGCGGAATAAATGCCGCGGTCGAGGAAGATGCGGCCCGCGCCACCTCCTCTTTGAGGGCGATCATCTGCTCAGCTGATCCGCCAAGCCCGCCCTTGAAACCGCCGACAGGCCTCTTTTGACTTCACGGAGGAAAACGCTTCGGGCCTAGTTTAAACGGCAGGTGTACGGTCTTCGAGGACGAGAGAAGGAGAAGGAAGAGCACAGGTCGCAAGCCTGCGGGTCGTGCTCAAGGCCTAAACAGTACACACACGGAGTGCGGATCCGCCCGAGACATCTTCAGCTCCGCAAGGGCACCGCCGAAAACCGGGAGTCGATTTGTCCATCGCAGCCGCGAGGGATAGAAGACCAAAGTCTTTTAAGCAAAATCTTTTAAATTCGGAAAACCGAAAAATTAGGAACCAGTCTTATACGCAGAGCGTTAAGGAGGGAACCTCAGCTTCCAAGCGGTAAGGAAGATCTGGCGTCATGGGGCGGAGCCAAGAGTTTTACCACCCGGGTGGGTGGGAGGAGCCAGCTTGAAGACCTTCCAGCAAGATTTAAAGCGGCAAGGATACCTGCCAGACAGTGTGGATGAACAACATATCCATGTCCCTAGAACCCTATATTTAGAACATTAATGGTTTTGTACGCTTTTCCTACCATGGTTTCCTTAGATACATTTTCTTTTTCCTGTTGTGATAAGGAAGGTAAGGTTATATTTTATGAAAGGAGTGTTCAGAGTCCTGCACATTTACTGCAGACCAAAAAAAGGTAGTTAAATGTTCATGTGCTACTTCCATTGCCTTCTTTTGACCCGTAGGTAAATGATGAGAAGGGTCATTTAAGGCTGAAAAAATCTATTATTAACCCTAAACCTGTAGTCCTTGAAGGCATTCACCTGACATGCTTTCCCCTGCATCCCAAATTTCTGCTCCAGCAGCAGAGAAGCAGCCCTGTTATACTGTAAAGACATCATTTCCAACGTAACCAGCATGATTTGGAAGCTAAAATCATCTCCCTCGTTCCCTTAAGAAGGGAAGGGAAGGGAAGTGGAAATTGTTTAATCAGGAGAGGCACACTAAACTGGAGCTTGTTTCCAGGTGCGACCTGGGAGCACAGGGAAGTTAAGTGACTTGCTCAGGGTCACATAGTATGCAAGTGGGGGCTGATGGGATTCAAACCCAGGCCTCCAGGTTTGCAGTTCAGAGTCCTTAACCACTACACTATACTGCCGCCAATAATATTTTATTTTTTATTTATTTAAAATTGTTGGTAACTGGTAAAGGCACACTGAGCCGAGGCTTGTTTCCAGGTGCGACCCGGGGGAGAGGGTAGGGGGGGTTTACAATGGTAAAATAAAACAACAGTTTAACATTCACTGATACAGTTGAGCAAATACAAAAATTACGCGAAGCTGGCAAACAGACATTTAAGTTGCAATTGTTGAGGTAGCATTATTCAAAGTGCAACTACACGTAAGTCAGTGTAAACAGTGATCCCATTGTGAATAGGTCATTTTACAAACTAGAGTAACACTTTTAGACGTTTTACTTTATCAATTACGATTTACAACATGCAGAGTAAAGAATCTGTAAGGAGAAAGGACTGGTGAAAGAGGAAGAGGACTTAGAAAATGGGAGAAGGGGAAACAGAGTACAGGGGCCTTTAAAGAGGATATAGGGGAAGGAAACTCCTAGACCACTACCCTTCCCTGACAAGACCTACCACAGGCCACCCCTCCTAGATCACTACCCTTCCCAGACAAGGCCTACCACAGGCCTCCCCTCCTAGATCACTACCCTTCCCAGACAAGGCCTACCACAGGCTACGAACCTTGCACTGGACTAGGCCTAAGGATTTCATCATGTTTATGGCCATTTCCCCCACTACCTCTGCTTTTTTCGGAATCCCTCCCCATCCCCCGCATTTCTTTCCCAATCTCTAACTCATTCCTATATCCTCCATGATCCTCATCCTCTTACCTGGCTTCTCACTGACAAGGCCTGTAAAGACTGCCTAATCACTTGTGAGATTTACTCTTATGCTGTAACTAACTGCAGACTAAGTTCTGACTCTGTAAATTGCACTTGGAAACTATATAACCTCTCACACCCATTTCCCTCCCCATGCCATTCACGCCCGCCTCTTCCTACCTCCCTCTCCGCTACCCATGACAAAGCCATCTTAGGTTGCCTATCCCCACCCCACTCTAGCTGGGGACCTCCTACCCCTTCTGTCTTCTGCACTTATCTAAGCATCACACCACACTCAAGTATTGTTATTTTTATCTCAATCTGTTAAGTGAAAACTTGTACCATACTTCAAATAGTGTTGCTTTTGTTGAAACCACCATTTTGTGATATTTTCCTGTAGTTGCTGTGTAACCTACGTACTATAATGTCTTGTACTGTATCTGTATGACTTGGAACCTTTGTAAATGAGTCTTTGGCTCAAAGGCGTTAATCTGAAACTGAAATAAATAAAAAAAAAAAAAGGCAGAGGAGCATAAGGTGCCTGGGGGAGAGAAACAGGAGAGACAGGGAGGGAGGGAGGAAGGAGAGGGTGTGAAAAGGAAATCAAGGGGGGCTGGGGGAGCAAATGCAGGGGGCGGGGTGGAGAAGCTTTAGTTGATGCTTCAGCATGGTAAGAGTGGGTGCAAAGTAGAGAGAGTGGGGAAGAGGATTCCAGAGATCAGGGAGTCCAAAGGAGAAAGCAACCTTGGGGGTGGGAGATCAAGGTCCGGAATCACAGGTTCTGAGGAGTAGCCAGACATACATGAGGGGAAAGGAGGGAGTAGAGATTTGGGGGGGGGGGGGCTCAGAACCAGTACTTGCCGACGAAAGCGGCACCATGTGCAAGACAATGGTCGGCAAGGAAGGGGAGGGCAAGAGTAGAGTATAGGGCACATTGATGGGTACGGTAAAGGAGGTTTGAGGCAAAACGAGAGAAAGCATTGAACAGCGGATCTAGTTAGGCAAGGGACAACCGGGGAGCCAAACTGTAGACAACGTCAGCATAGTCAGACGTGGGGACGAATAGTTTCGATACAAGCTCCTTACTTATAGGAAGGGAGAGACAATTCTTGATATAATGCAAGGCACCCAGACTGGGCGGAAGTTTGGAATGGAGGAAATCAAAGTGCAAAGAGAAGTCAAGCTTTGGATCTAGCCAGACCCCCAAGTATTTGAATGCCTGCATTGTATCTAACTTTGTGCCATCTAGGGAGAAGAAAGATGGAGGCGACAAGATTTTAGTCAACCTCTGGGCAGAGTCAAACACCATGGCAACAGTCTTTTTGATGTTATAGATTATTAGATATTCAGGAGGCGCTCATCTCTAGTAGACTAAACTCCTTCCTAGAATCCTCCAATACCCTAAGACCCATCCAATCTGGTAATTACAGAGGATTAGTTTTGATACGTGCTCTTTACGTATAAGACGGGAGAGACAATCCTTGATATGATGCAAGGCACCCAGTTTGGACCGAAGTTTGAAATGGAGAAAATCAAAGTGCAAGGAGAAGTCAAGCTTTGGGTTTAGCCAGACTCCCAAATATTTGAATGACAGCACTGTATCTAACTTTGTGCCATCTAGGGAGAAGAAAGAAGGAGGCATCAAGATTTTAGTCAACCTCTAGGCAGAGCCGAATACCATGGCAACCGCCTTTTTAGTGTTACATTTTAGGAGGTTTGCTTCTAACCTGTTAAGGCACTCGAGAAGGCTGTTTGCAGGGAAGATTGGACTGTGGTGAGGGAGGGGCCTGAGGCAAATATGACGGTGTCATTGGCATTCATGTGTTGGTGAGTATGAGGAGAGGAGATCGTTTACAAAGATAGAAAAAAGAAAGGGGCCCAGAATAGAGCCTTGGGGGATGCCTGCATGAATGGGAAGTGTGCAGGAGCGGGATTGCCCTAGCTGAACGAATTGACTCCTGTCAGAGAGATAAGATCTAAACCAGTCTGTGGAGGAAGGGGAGAGACCTATAGCTGTAAGCGTGTTCAGAAGGAGACTGTGGGAGACAGAGTCAAACGCTTTGGTGAGGTCAATGAAAATCACCAAGGTGAGATGACCGTTTTCCATGGCAAAGTGGGTGTGGTTTGTGAGACGGAGTAAAGAGGAGGAGGTGGAATGGATGCATCTGAAACCAGATTGGAAGGGGCTTAGGGTATTGGAGGATTCTAGGAAGGAGTTTAGTCTACTAAAGATCAGCGCCTCCTGATGTTTTGAGAGAGCAGGGAGGAGAGAGATGCGTCTGTAGTTTCCCAGTTAGCAGGATCACCTCCTTTCTGAAGAGGAATGACCTTGGCTAGCTTCCATGCCTTGGGGACAGCACATTGTGCTATAGATAGGTTGAGGAGATGGACAATGGAGGGGGCTATAGCTGGGGCAGAGATCTTGAGAAATTTAGGGTCAAGGCCATCGGGGCTCTGCTCAGTCAGATTTAGTGATTTCAGGTCCTGGAGTACTTCAGTTATTGTGACAGAGGGAAGGAGAAACTGTCTGAGGGGTTGGAGGAGGAGCATAGGGAATGAGATGGAGCCAAAGGGGTGAGGGGGGGCACAGGGAAACAGCACAGGTGGTAAAAAGGTGGTACCATTGTCCTGGCCAGTATGAACACCTGCAGTCTGTTAAAAAAATGTGATGCCCTCACTGCTTGGGTTGTAGTACACAATCCAGACATCCTGTCAGTCGTCAAAACATGGCTGTCACCATCTACCCCTGACTCGGCAATCATCCTACCAGGCTACTCACTTTTCAGACAGGACAGACTATTTAGAAGAGGAGGTGGCTGTGCCATATACCTAAGGAGTCATTGTTGGCCTATCCACTTTCCCTCCCTGAACCAACTAAGGATATTCAGATCCTTGCTGTTAAGGTTATGCTCGGTGCACACAACAAGGTCCTCAACATTGGCTTAGTCTATATTCCCCCAGACCTTGATGAACAGGGCTTAAAACCCTCAATGAACTGCGTCATGAGTCTAAAACAAGACACAGAAACCATCCTACTAGGTGACTTTAATGTCAACTGGCTCTCGACAGGTGCCAGAAGGCATAGGGATGAGTTAACAGGCCTGAACTTTACCCAGTTAACAACAACTCCAACCAGGATAAACTATAAGACTGGGACAGCACACTCCTGGACTAGGTCCTAATGAATCGTCCAACACATATCTCTCATTCTGAAGTATTGCCCGACACTATCAGTGATCACTCTCCTACCAAGTGTTATTGGTCTAACAAATTTATCAAGCCCCCTGCCAGAACAATTACAAGTAGAGTGCTCTTCCGTGGCCACCTGCAGCCACTAAAATCTCTCCTCCAACAACAAGACTGGTCTTACATTGAAACCACACCTGATATTGACTCAGCTCTACAATACTTCATTGAATGTTTCAATGAAGCCTGTGACATCCACGCCCCTTTTAGGACACGTAGGATCAGGGGACTTGATAATCCTTGGATCTCTTTTAACCTTCTGGCTCAAATGAAAGATCATGACCACCTCTGGCATAGGGCCAGGACCTCTGGTAGCCAAGCTGACATACAGGCCTATAAGATGGCCAGGAACGCATGTACTAAGTCTATCCATGAGCACAAAGCACATTACTATAAGGACATCCTTGCCAAGACCTGGGTGGATGGGAAAATATTCTGTGAAAACCTCCTGAAAATCACTAGGAAAGCATTCAAGCAGGCTCCAACTATGTTAAATGTTGATGTGTCTATAACCCATGACCCTGTGTTAACTGCCAACACATTTAATTCATCCTTCACAGACCTTAGCCAAACTCTGCACCCAAATTTCTTTGAACCGCCCAGCACAGCTCCTACATCCACCCAATCAGAAGAGGCCTTGACCCACCCATGTTTCTACTTCAAAGCTATCTCGGAAAAGGAGACCAAGACATACCTACGGAAAGTTCTAGGAGGAACTAGGACAAGCAGTGATTCCCTCAACCTAAAACTTCTTACCCTAACTGTAGATGAAGTCCTATCCCCCCCCACCAAGCTTCTCAATCGCTCCATCATACTTTCACAATTCCACCAGATCTGGAAATCTGCTCTGTTTACACCAGTTTTTAAGAGTGGGGACAGATTACTACCTGGGAACTATAGGCCAATATCTATTCTTCCCCTGTTGTCCAAAGCACTTGAAAGGATTGTTGCTGACCAGTTTGTAGGTTGTATTTTTCCAGGTACTCTACAATGTGTCCAACAACATGGTTTTCGGAAAGGGCACATCACATCTACAGTCCTACTGGAATTCACAGGTTTCATTCACCATACTCTTGATCAGGATCAACTTGTTGGTGCAACCTTTATTGACCTGTCTAAAACATTTGACATGGTCAATCGCCATTTGCCGACACATCAACTTACTGGGCTTGGTATATCTTCAGAAGCCCTAAAGTGGTTCACCAGCTATCTAGCGAACCACATACAACAGGTGAGAATAGGGTCTGCCCTTCCTGCTAAACTGCCTGTCTGCTCTGGGGTTCCTCAAGGATCGATACTGGGACCCCTTCTATTTAGCACCTTCCTCAATAATTTTCCGACATCCTGTTCTGAACCAGTACTCCTCTACGTGGATGATGTGGTCATTTGCTCAAAGACTGTTGACCCTACCCTCCTTCCGGCCCAACTTCAGAAAAGTTTTACTGAAGCCGAGTCCTGGTTCATCTCTCATAAGTTGGTGCTTAATTGCAAAAAAACAAAGGCCATGCTCTTCCATGGTACCTACAGCAAGCACAAAGCCAAACAACTGGTGATTAAAAACAGTGCAGGTGCTGTCCTTGATCAGACTCAATCTTTTAAATACCTATGAGTTAATCTGGATAGTACACTCTCCTACTCCAACCATGTTGAGAATGTTGCCAAGGCCTTCTACACAGGCATAAACACTGCCTTACTACAGAAGCCCTCAGACTGGCTATCCACAGTTCAGTTGTGTCTATTATTGACTATGATTTCATCATTTATGGTTCCACCACAGACACAACCCTACGTCAGCTCGCCACAGCTCTGAATAAGGCATGCCATCTACTAACTGGTGCAAAGTATCGTACTCACACTTGTGACCTTTACGAACATGCAAACTGGCTTCAACTCCAGGCTCGCACTGAATATCAAGCCTGCCTTCTGGCTAAGAAGGCAGATCTTGGTCTCCTACCACCAGGTTCCCTTCAGCTTTTCAGTCCCTTCCAGGGCACTCGTAGGACACAAAGTTCTGTGAGCCAAGCTTTTACTGTCCCTGGCTGTCGAACCTCACTCTTACAGCGATCCATTGCAGTTAGAGCTGCTAATTTATTTACCTTTCTCCTGAGATTGCAACGACTGCAAATTTGGGACCATTTAAGCAAAAGCTGCATCAATTCCTAGTTTCCAGATCATCTTGTGACTGCTATACCTAATCTCTGCTGACAGCTAAATGCACTGGGACCTCCCTCTGTTACCATTTGCCCCGTATAGCCCTATCCTGTTGCTGCACTATTCCACTCACAGCACTTCCTCCCTTATCCCTTTCCTGCCCTCTTTTCATCCTACCTCATACCCCCTTCCTTTACACCTCCACTCCCTTCCCCCCTCCTCTGTTTCCTCACCTTATCTCCCTCTACCCCCAGTGGGGTCTTTCCTGCATAAGTTTCATTGTAGAATCTCCCACCTTGCTCTTATTTTGCTCCTTCAACTCCCCAATTCACCCCCTGTCCTTCTCTCCTTGTAATCCCATTCACCCCTCTTCAGACAAGGCCACTGGCTGCACTTGACACAATATTTATCTTGCCATATTGTTCTTTTGTTTATGTAATTATTTTTCTCATGTTGTACTACTTACTGAAACCAATGTAATTTGCTATTCTTGTGACTTGACGTGGAACCTCTGTAAAAGAGCCATTGGCTCAAACCTCTTTCCGATTTGTTAAATAAATAAAAAATTAAAAATGATGGCGGAAGCCGCTGAAGAACGGCCTGAGCCGTCTGTGCCAGGGAAAGTTTGAGCCAAAGGGGAGGAGGAGCCAAGAAGGAGGTGGAGAGTTTTCCAAAATTCCATCAGAGAGGTTCAGGAGTCATGTAGTTTATTTCAGAAAAATAGGGCTTTTGATGAGCACACAGCCTTCGTGCAGGCAGTTCGTAGGGTTCTGTATTTTTGCAGGTTGGACTGACTAGAGTAGGATTTGTAGATGCACCAAGCTTGGTCTCTGGATTTGAAAAAGAAGATTAAGTTTCGGGTAACCCATGGGAGGTGTTTCCAGTGCAGCCATAATCTTTTGATGAAGGGTTAGAGTACCCGGAGCGCCGGGACAAGCGGTAGTCTCCATGTGTCTGTTAGCTCTCACAACTCTATATTGTGCAATAAAGCCTGCAAAGTTAAATTCTGTGTGAGCACTGAATTCTTTCAGTGGAGTGCAACCTATTTGTAGGATAAAATATTAAACAGGACTGGTCCCGGCACTGATCCCTGAGGCACCCTGCTGATCACCCTCCCTTCCTTGGAGTGAACTCTGTTTACCACCGCCCTCTGTCGCCTAGCCCCTTACCAATTTCTTATTCAGTTTACCACATTTAGACCCACTACTAAGCTACCCAGCTTGCTTACAAGTCTCCTATATGGAACAGTGTCAAATGCCTTACTGAAATCTAGGTAGACCACGGTGACAGCAACACCCTGATTTAGTTCCTTGGTCACCCAGTCAAAGAAATCTATATGATTCATTTGACATGGCCTCCCTCTGTGAAATCATGCTGCCTCAAGTCTTGTAACCCACTGGATTCAAGATATTCCACAATCCTTTCCTTCAGCAGTGATTCCATTAATTTTCCAACCATCGATGTCAGGCTGACTAGCCTATAATTGCCAGCCTCCTCCCTGCTACCACTTTTATGTAGTAGGAGTACATCCGCCCTCCCCCAGTCCCCCGGAACCACTCCTGTTTCCAATGAGCTGTTAAACAGAACTATCAGAGATGCAGCCAGTATTTCTCTGAGCTCCCTCAATGCCCTTGGATACACCCTATCTGGTCCCATTGCTTTGTCCACCTTCAGATTAGCAAGTCCCTTCAGGACTCTCACCTCCAAAAAAGTACTAGTGTCCACCTCTCTCCCTCCAAAGATTTTGTTACTTTTTTGTGTCCCCTCCCCTTCTCCTTCCTCTATGAACACTGAACAAAAGTATTTGATCAGGATGTCTGCCTTTTCCTAGTCCCCCTTTGCACAGTCCCCCCTTCCCTTTTTAACCTTACAATCCCACCACTGGTCTTCCTCTTTTCACCTACATATTTAAAAATCTCTTGCCCCTTTTTGTTACCTCCTGAGCTAATCTAGTCAGTCTGTGCCTTTGCACTCCATACTGCTTTCCCTGATACGCCTCCCTATCCTCCAGATCCCCAACGATGTCAGAGAGAGCTGTCCCTTGGTGCAGGGTAGAGAGGTCCTGTCTTGGGGGAGGGGAAGGGGCCGGGTTAGGCGCAGCATGGTTTCTGGGGCAGGTCTTTTGGGTAGTGTTTACATAAAAATCCTGCTCTGCCTGATCCATAGGTTCATATTTATTATGGGATGGCCACGGACAGGTTTTAAACAAATGGCCCCTCTCATCACACAAGCTGCACTTAATAGTGCTCTGGCAAGAGATACTCAAATGCCCCATTTCTCGACAAAGATTATACTTAACCTGGGCCTAGGGTCAGGGGATCGGGGTAATGAGCTTGTTTGTACATCATTCATATACCCTACAACAGCCGTTCTTACCATGCTGTCCCCAGAACCAGTAGCATTCACAGTCCTATCCCCCAAAACAGCATTAGCTACATTGTCCTCCCTGGCTACTATTACATGCTTGCCCCTAGTGTCAGTGTCCGGAACTGAGGCAGTCCCAGGTCCAGACACCATTTCCCCAGACTCTGTCCCCTCAGCATCAATAACCACAGTGTCAGGAACCTGCTCTGTACCTGCAGTGGAAGTATTATCAGCCATAGGAAAACAGGTAGCAGGCTGATCTGGTATTCAAAAGTCCCGTGAAACAGCTGTACTGAAAATACTCTGTTGGTTTTCCTCACCCACGTCTACCACGGCAGTGTCTTTCAAGCTTGAAACTGTTGCCTTGGTTACCGCCGCCATAGGAGTTGGCAGTTCACACCGCTGTTTCTGAGGCAAGGAAAGGACATTCTCTGGCTCAGGATGAATGCAAGTCATAGCAAAAATGGTAGAAACTGAAGGTTTTACCTGCCCAGAAGTGCTCCCCTCCTGCTGTTCCTGGTCCCTGATCTCAGGCACTGAAGACACTACCCTCAGGAGAAAAAGTAGAACTGCGAGAGAGTCTGACAGTTCAAAGGAAGCCGGTAAGTGCAGAGGACATGGATCAGGCTCACGTTACCTTTCGATTCCTGAGAAAGCTGTAGATCACCTGACGAATCCTTCTTCCGTTTATCCATACTCCCATCAGAGGCCACTGTCCAGTACTTTGCACCTGTTTTTTTTTTCCCATCCTGCTCTGCTCAGCTTTCCCGGCTCTTCCCTTGTCCTAGGTTCAAGCATTTATCTCCAAGCAGCTCTACAGCATCTATTGCTGTCACTCCCAAATTTCAGTCTGTCCAAAGAAAAAGGAGCATTTCGGGTTGCTTAATTCACTCTCCCCATCCCCATCACAGCAACCATGGGACTGGGGAGAAGAGACTGGATCATCCAATCTGTTGACATTGTAGATCTAAGCAGCTGTTTTTGTTGCAAACATTTTTGTTCCTCTTCAGCAATCAGTTGCAATAATTGTGTTTTTTTCTCTTGTAAATCAGACTCTAAACTGGCATTCTTCAATTGGTGACCCATGGGCCAGATCTGGCCCGTGACGGCTTTCCTTTTGGACCTCCGGACATTCCCCAATGCAAGGTGTTTTACAGTAGGCAAAACATGAAACTATGGTTTCGCAGGACACCTAGCGTAAGAATCTTGAGCACATTAGGATCTTGAGGAGTCCCCTGTTACTCATACGTTCTACCATTTGGCTGGTGCGGTGACATCACAGACAGAAAGTCCCCATGTCAGTTGTCATTCAGCCTGGTGTTAAGGATTTTTATATGCTGCAGAGCAATGACAGCAGTAGGAAAGCCAACTGAGCATGCGAGATGGAGCTGGTGCGACATTTCAAATCAGGTAGGTGACACAGCCTGCCTTATAACATGGTTGGTGATGACTCTGAAATGTTGTCGTCATATATCGACGACCAGTGTGGACTGTAATAATTGGAGCAGTCTACTCCATTGTAAAGTATGAGCATCACCAGCAGGGTCAGCTCACCTTGCCACTAGTAAAAATAATACGAGTCCCTGATGCTCTGCTTGCTTCGAGATTATTACTAGGGTCCAGCAGTACTTTCCTGCAGTGAAAACAAAGAAGGCAAATATTTGGCCCGCCAAAGGTTGGACATGGTCTTATGTGGCATGCCACAGAAAATAACTGAATACCCCTCTAAACATTGCTCTGCTCTTCTAACCACTTCTTCTGATTCCAGGGAACCTGCTATTTCCATCAGCTGTGGTTCACCTCACCCTGAACAGGGACCTCTCCAGGACCAGATATAGTAAGCGTTTCAGTAGATTCTGTATCTATTTCTGCTTGCATAGTTATGTTAGGTAGTGCAGCAACAAAGGTCTGTTCTTCAACCCCTCCATAGGGGCTTCCTCAGTACTCCGGGTAGGGAGGGAAACAGACTCCCCCACCTGGACCACCATTCCACCTTTCTCCTCACAGTCAGCTATCTTCCCACAATGAAGCACACAGAGTCCCCTGCAGGAAGAGTAGGGTAAGTTTTTAATAACAAAAATAAACATGATACAACACAGTATTACGTCATACAATGTGTAACTGGAAAAGAACATATTAAAAAAGGAAGGAAAAAAATGAGGAAAAATAAATGTTAGTCAAAGAAGCTGCCCCAGGACAGGAGAACAATGAAACCAAAAACATGCTGAACACATCAATGTTGTGAAAAGGAAATAATCTACAAAAGAAAATTCCGAGAGGCCTGGAGGAGCATAGCAGACACAAACCCATACCACCCCCCCACCACCACCACATCCCAGGACTAGTGGTGCTCTGCGAAGAGCCCCAACCAGAGAAACTCCACTGCCACTCACCCAAAACCAGGGGCAGGATGAGCTAAACAGAAAAACAGGCTGCCCAAGGAACTAAAGGTCAAAGCAAACCTAAGTGGGCCTTAAACACCCACCACCTAGTGGCCAATAAGCCAGGTGCCGTAACTTTTACTTTCCAACCAATATTGATGGAGCAGATCTCTCTGTATCAAGTTAATCAATGTCAGAGGGGCAATCCCTCATTGCTGAAAAGGCAAGACGCACCTAGAGTGCCATATATAGTATTTCACCATTATGAAAACAAGACGTAAGGTACCAGGCTCATATGAATATCCTCTGGACAATATGTCCTGTATCACATAGAAATATAGAATTTGACGGCAGATAAGGACCGCTTGGCCCACCCAGTCTGCCCATTTCCCTACCTAATGGATAAGCTGCAGATCCTAGTTAACCAGCAGCCTACTTCTTCCTACCCCCACCCCCTAGAATTGCCTTATGACTGTCCCATGCATGCTTGAATTCCACCACTGCTTTTGACTCCACAGCCTCCTCCGGAAGGCTGTTCCATGCATCCACAACCCTCTCTGTGAAAAAATACTTCCTTAAAGTACCTCTGAGCCACCCCCCTCTATCTTCAAATTGTGCCCCCCCTTGTTCTTGCACACCTCTTATTTTGAAAGATGCTACCCTCTTGGACTTTGTTGATTCCCTTGAGGTACTTGAAAGTTTCTATCATGTCCCCCCTCTCCCTCCTTTCCTCGAGGCTATACATTTTAAGCTCCTTAAGTCTCTTTTCATATGTCTTCCGGTGCAGACCCTGCACCATTTTAGTTGCCCTCCTCAGGACAGCTTCCATCCTGTGTATATCTTTGCGGAGATTGGGTCTCCAGAACTGCACGCAGTACTCCAGATGGGGTCGCACCAGCTGTCTGTACAGAGGGATAACAACTTCCTGTTTTCTACTGGTGATGCCTCTCCCTATGCATCCCAGTATCCCCCCAGCCCTCCTGCCTGCCCTCTCACATTGCTTGCCCACCTTTAGGTCATCTGATATGACTACCCCAGGTCCCTTTCCATTTTTGTTGTTGTTAGTATCTCACCCCTCATTGTGTACTCTTCCCCTGGGTTTTTGTTTCCCAGGTGCATTACCTTGCACTTCATAGCATTGAATCTAAGCTGCCATACATTTGACCATTCCTCTAACCTTGCCAAGTCCCTTCTCATCCTTTCCACCCCACCTTCTGCATCAACTCTGTTGCAGATCTTTGTGTCATCTGCAAAGAGACATACTTTTCCTTCCAGTCCCTCTGCAATGTCACTTATAAAGACACTGAAGAGGACTGGTCCTAATACTGAACCCTGCGGTACCCCACTAGTAACCCCCCTTTCTTCAGAGTGGACACCATTTACTATTACTCTCTGTGTCCTATTCTCTAGCCAATTCTTTACCCAGGCTGTCATCTTGGGACCCACTCCCAGGCTGATCATGCCAGGCAGCTGCCAGGGTTGCCCAAAAGACTGTCACATATGGACAGTCCAAATACAATTGAGCCATTGTTTCAGGAAGCAAAGGACACCTCACCCTGGGGCAAAACCTCTCCGCCAGACTTTTATGTTTGGCATTTGCCTTTGTCGAGAGGTCCCATGAAAACTCAACCACAGGACATCCCACATTTTAGGCAGCGTCCACCTATCCTGCAAGGCTTTCCTAATACCATCTACGTACCAGAGGGGCTTACCAGCAGAAAATGGGGCAACCAGGAAATTCAGTTACAGGATCCTGTTAAAAATACACCTGGAAGTCTGAAGCGCCAAAATAGAATATGGCAGCTCCCAACGTTTAATTTTTTCCAAACAAGCCCTATCATACAGAGGCAACCCACTCGGATCTATGATGCTGGCTCAACAACACTTTTGCTGACCGGCATGTTATCGTCAAGAATTATGTCTACTGCAAGTTGCGGTTGACATAATTCCCGTTTGTCTCCTGGTCCGATTTTACATCAGGGGCTTTGCCTCTGAATCCCCTCACACACCCCCCAATATTTATGAACTGTCAACTCCAGTCAGAGTTGACTGGGAGGGGTGCAGGACTGGGAGACAGTGTGCCCTGTGTCGGGCGCACCAACACAGCAACCTGTTGGCAACCTGTCGATTTTGTCGATGGGTTGATAGGTTGCTTTGTTCATGCCACTGTTGGGGGGGAGGCGGCATACCGGCCCACACCCCACTGCATCAAGAAGGGGGCCAACCAATTCAGTGTCCATTCAGTACACACACACACACAAAGTGTCTCCTTCAAACAGGGCATCAAATTCCATTTTAAGAAGTGATTAAACGTAAAAACCAACAGATTCACCATTCTCAAACCGCCCTGCTCAAAAGGAAGATAAAGCACATTCCTCTTTATCGAATTAAGCGGACTTCCCCAGACTAACTGAAAGAAACAACTGTACAAGCGCACTTCTAGAGCCTTCGGAACTGGGAACACCATACTAACATATGTCAGCATGGGGAGGAGGAATTTATGTAAAATAGCCACCCTTTTCAACTTCGTTTGATGCCAGGTTTTCCAGAGCTGCACCTTCTTCAAACATTCCTGCAACTTAACATCCCAATTAAAATAAGCCATGTCCCTAAAGCCAAATTAGACTCCCAATATCTTTATCAGGTCCGAAGTAAGCAGTACCCCACCCACCTCCTGAACCAGAGGGGAAGTTCCCAAAGCCCTTCCCTGATATTTCTGGAGACAGAGGCGAGCTCCAGATATCAGGGCAAAGGATTGAAACACCTCAATCTCCACAGGGCCCGATACCTGATCCCTCACCAACAATGTCACATCATCTGCATAAGCCAGGACCTTCAGCGGCTTACACCCGCTTATACAAGAAATACCATATATTGGTGGATGGTCTTGAAGCCTGCGCAAAATAGGGTCGATACAAAAAGTATATAATAATGGGCACATCGGACAGCCTTGACAAACCCCAGATCTTAATGCAATACACCTGCCCATGTGCACATTAATAAGAGGCACGAGGATTGCCGTACCATATAAAAGCCTCAACCAGTTACAAAAGCACTGTGGAATGCCATAACTCTTAAGGACAAGAAATAAGTAGTGAGACCCAGCTGAAGGCCTTTTCCTGGTCCAAAGAGAGGAGGTACCCCACTTCTTCTTCCTCATTCCCCAGGTTGACCACCTCCTGCAGGGCTATCAAATGGTGTGCAATATGCCTCTCCAGAATCAAGTAATATTGGGCCTCTTTCAAAACCAAAGCAGAGACCATTGCCAATCTCTGCATCAGAATCTTCATCAAAATTTTCAAATCCATGTTCAAGAGGCAGACCTGCCTCCAATTACTCATGTCCTTCTCCTCCCCTTTCTTGTAAAGCAAAATCTGTAGTGCTTCAGTAAAACGAGTGGAAACTGCAGTATTTTGTAACATCCAATTATAAACCTCCACCAATATCCCTACTAAGTCTGTCTGGAATCTTCTATAAAATTCCGATGTCAAATCATCCCTCCCTGGCACCACCATGGGTTTCAGTTCACCTACTGCCTGTTGAACCTCCACAGCCTTAATTGGCCTTTGATGGGCGAGTTCTGAGGCCAACGGGATAGGGGGAACTCTAACAGTTCCCAAAAAGGAGGCATGGGGGGCATGGGATACCCCAAAAAGAGAACTCAAGTGAGTGTAAACAGCATCCAAGGTACCTGTCACATCAGTATGTTTGTACCCCTCCTGGGTAACTACTCTCCCTCAGTAGGCAGTTCCGGAGTCACTTTTCAGTTCCTAGCATCACGTCATAACTTGGCAAAGGGCAGAGGCAGAACATGGATGGCACAAGAAACCAGGAAGTCCTTGTAACCCGTTTTCTGCATTTTACAAGTGTTGGAAGTTTTTTACAAATGGATTATTTTGCACAAGCTCAACATTAGAAGCAGTCCCATGAGGTAAGGCGCCTATATGTCAGGTGCAGGAGCTATTCAGTTTACCTTGGTAGATCTCTTTAACCTCACAGTGCCTTTGTTTATGGCATCACATTGCTCACCATGACAAAAGACTGATGTCACAGACATCAATTGCGTGGTTAGCAGGGGCGGGCCAGATACATTTTGAAAGACTTAGTGAAATCATTGTTGCATTATCTACAATATCTAGTAGACCAACAAAAGGAGGAAGTATAAAAAAACAAAGAACTAGAAAACAATAAAGTTAAAACATAACTGATGTAACTAGTGTTTTTAATCTTTTTATTATAATAGAGAGTTGCTCTTTAACAGTATAATCATTGTCTGCTGTTTTATATCCTGCATTATGGAAACACAATACACTTAAACAGCCTCCTTCTTATTTTAAAAGCCATTCCTTGTTAATCAATACTCAGTAATGCATGCTTTAAGCAGAGTTAATATTGAGCAGCCCAATTCTCAAGTGATCTGACAATTTGTTTTTAACAGTCAGCTGCAGCAAAAATGCCAGTCAGTTCGAC
Source organism: Neoceratodus forsteri (assembly GCA_016271365.2). Lineage (NCBI taxonomy): Eukaryota > Metazoa > Chordata > Ceratodontiformes > Ceratodontidae > Neoceratodus > Neoceratodus forsteri. The sequence goes on along the minus strand of CM057459.1, from coordinate 1,254,717,536 downwards.
TCTGTGAGCCACCTCAGCAGCTAAAATAGAAACATCTCCAAACTTGACCGGAGATGGAAGGAAAGTAATCATATCTCTCTGAGGCATGTCAGGTTCTCCGGAAGATTAAACACTATAAAAAAAGATCTACATCATGTGTAACCAGCCTTAACATATGGGTCTCATAGTTCCAAACTCAGTGTTAACGGATTATTATGAAATGAGAAGAAAGAATGCCGGCTCTTGATTGGCCAAGAAATACTTTCAGCTGGGCCGTTATCCCAGCACAACAGCCCAGCTGAAAATAGTTCAACAAAAACATGTTTAAAATACAAATACAGATTTCCAGTGGCGCCAGCACCCTAACTGTTGCCAAACATCGAGGCTCTGTACGAGCCTAGATTCCAAACATCCTCATGCAAGATAAAACTTAAAAATAACATTTAGTTGTAACCGGGCACCATCCATCTGAAGGGCTGCACTACCCCTGCCTTGCTGGCCAAAACAAGGTGGTTCCTATATTAACTTCAAACTGGTTCTTTCACAAGATAACATAAATGCACAGTGCCTCCACCCAGAGTACACCTATGTGGGCTAGAATGACACCTGGTACAACCCTCTGGGATGCTGTACCCACCCACATTACCACAGTGTCACTCCAATCATGACCCATTAAACAATTCTCCACATTTCAAACATTTTTTAATTATTAGCTCTCTCTAATAATATGCTCACACCAAGGTTATGCAAAAACAGTAACAACAATTTATTTACATGGGGAGATGGTTAGGAAAGGGAAGTAAAAGCAGAGGTTAAGCTATTTACATTTGATTTGGCATTGGTTGCTTTGGATTAAATAATCATTTTGAATTTACATTTGAACAGTAATCACAGTGGCCACCCACCGACCTCTAAGGTAGTTAGCATATTTGATTGGGTTCTAGCTAGCTGCATTAAACATTTAGCGAACACATGCTCCATGCCCACACTGGTACCAGTCCCAGACCATTACAGAACCCCGCAATTCTATATATTTAACCAGAGTACTCAGCACTACATAAGTACCACCTGCAATGTCCACAGCAACATGGCTTTCGAAAGAGTCACAGCACGGACACCACTCTGATTGATTACACCAACTCGGTGTACCAAGCACTTGACAAAGGCAAATTAACTGGGTCAGTCTTTATCGACTTAACAAAGGCATTTGCCACAGTCAATCACCCCCTCCTCTTGGATCAGTTAAAATACCTGGAAATGGCCCCAAATGTTGTTGACTGGTTCGAGGACTACCTGTCCCACAGATCCCAAAAAGTAAAAATTGGCAAAGTCATATCAGGATCCAAAGAGGTGTTCATGGGCGTTCCCCAAGGATCAATTCTGGGACCTCTCCTGTTTAGCTCGTTTTTGAATGATCTTCCCAAGGCTAGCAAAAGCAAAATCATCCTGTACACAGATGATGCTGTTTTCCTTGGTAACAATCCCTGCATTGAACATCTTGAACAGGAACTCCAGATCTCCTTCCATAAGACTGCGGACTGATTCAGTGCACACAAGCTACTCATCAATTACAAAAAAACTAAAACACTGCTCTTATCCAGTGTACAGCTAAAGAGAAGATTCCCTGTCCTAGCCATCAAAAACAAAGCCAATGTACTACTCGAACAGGTTCACTCATTTAAGTACCTGGGTGACACCATCGACAATACCCTATCTTATTTGCAGCATACTGACATGGTGGTCAAAGCTGTCAACTCCAAACTTGGAGTCTTATTTAGTCATAGAAAAAACTCACTCCAAATGTCCTCCATCTCTCTGTCACCAGCTCGATATTATCCATCATTGACTATGGGCTGGTGGCATATGGAGCAGCCACGATACAGCTCTGCATGGGTGGCAACAGCACTAAACAAGGCATGTAGACTTGCCACTGGTGATGACCGACTCACCCACACCTGCTCTCTGTACTCACAGGTGAACTAGCCATCTCTGGAGCATAGAATAACATTCCAAACCTGCCTACTTGGCAAGAAGGCACTTCTGGGCTCCCCCCCCCACATATCTAACCTCCTCTACCAAGCCGACCCAAAGTACGGAACCAGGAGTAAGGCAGTAGGGAATGCTTGTTAACCTTCACAGAACTAGACATGGACAGCGGGCCTTCGCATATGGAGCCCCGCTATGGCTCAATGAATGCCTGGAAGTCTCACAAGGAACTACTAGCTTGCCAGCCTTTAAGTCTGAACTTAAACACCTCCTCTCCAGGAACGCTTGTGATTGCCCTAGTGACACCTAATATGGCTCTTGCCCCCACAAAAACTCCTCTAATATGTCTCTGCACTTACCAAATCATTCTCCCCTCTGACACATAAAACGGTCTGCCATCACACTAATTAGCTGTAGGGAGGTTTTTGCTTCATGGCGCTTGTGCTTGCCCTCAGGTCACCCCCCACCTTCTCCTATCCAAGTAGATTGCTGCAGTCAACCTAGTGTCCCTTGCAAAATCCGCAAGTAGCTTTGATATTTTGGCCCCAGAGCTCTGGGTTCCACAGGGGGTTCTCCCTGGTCTGCCTGCGATGAGGTACCCCTCCTCACGAGTCTATGGTAAACTGATTTTTGTTTCTAGCAAACCATTCATTGCCTGTGAACTGTATGCAGCTAGTCACTAGCTCAGTGTCCCTGTAACCTGACACCAGACAGCTCATACAGACCATCTGTACTGTATCTGGACATATCAACATACGAAGAATGCCAGCAGATACAGGCCAGATGGTCTATCTAGTCTGCTCAAGTGTGCAGCTAGCAGTCTGTTACACTGCAGCTGCTCCTCCCCTCCTAGCCGCATATCCAATTTCATGCCCGTACTAGCTGTTACCACTCCCCCAGTGCCTCACTGATGACCTTCCACCTGACTTTGTCCCATCCCCTCTTAAAACTGCCCACCATCTTCAAGGATACCACCTCCTTAGGCAGTGCTTTCCACCCTGTCACCACTTTCTCCGTGAAATAGTGCTTTCTCATTTCCCTTCTGAATCTACCACCCTCCAACTTCAGATGGTGCCCCCAGTGTCCCTCCCTCTCCTTAATCTTAAACTTCCCTCTGTGCCATCATTATATATGTCGTTCATATATCGGAAGGTTTCTATCATGTCCCCTCTATCCCTCCATTCCACCAGGGAGTACATGTTGAGCTCCCTCAGCCTCTCCTTGTAGGGTTTGTCCTCCATAACGAGGATCATCCTGGATGCTCTGTGTTAGACCCGCTCCAGCAATTTAACATTTTTCTTTAAGTAGGGGTGCCAGAACTGCACACAGTACTCCAAGTGTGGCCTCACCAGTGACTTGTACAGTGACAGGATGACCTCTCTTTTCCTGGACGTGATTCCTCTGGCAATACACCCCAGTGTCTTATTAGCCTTAACTGCTGCTTTTCTGCACTGCGCTGAATGGTTCAATTGCCATGTTATTATCACTCCAAGATCTTTTTCCTCCTCTGTAGAGGCTAACTGTACCCTCCCCCCAAGTCGGTAATGATTCCTTGGGTTTCTTGCTCCCAAGTGCATGACTTTGCACTTCTTTGCATTGAACCCCAGCTGCCATGGTTCTGACCAGTGCTCCAGTCTAGCCAGGTCGTCCTGTAGCCCCTGCCACTCCTCTATGTCGTCCACCACTGCACCTATCTTTGTGTCATCTGCAAAAAGGCTAATCTTATTCTTAATCCCATGTGAGATGTCGGCAATGAAAATGCCAAACAACACTGGAACTAATACCGAGCCCTGTGGTACCCCACTGGTTACAGCTCTTGGAGCTGAGAGTTCCTCCCTTATGACTACCCTCTGCTTCCTGTCATTCAGCCAGTTCCTGATTCACTCCACCATTTTCTCCTCTGCTCCCTGGTATTTCAACTTGCTAATCAGTCTCCAATGTGACATGGATCCTTGGGGCAGAGACAATTCTGAACATTTCTGCTACCGTCTTTTATTAGGTTTTGTAAGATCTGTTGCCCCTCCCTTGTATTGCAAGATCACTAGCTTTATTACTAGATCCCATTTTTCAGTTTTTACTCATAACTCAGGTACACTCTGGTATAAAAAGCACTGCCCCTGCCGCTTTATCCACTAGGAAAGACTATTTATTTTCTGCCCCAGGTGCACATTCTGTGGCTCTCTAAGGCACTCTGCTCTCTGCCTCAGACAAAACGATTTATCACGATACTTGGGCCAGATGAAACAGACCTCTGAGACTTGTTTCTTCATCCTAGGGGTACCGAAGATGGAGTATAACAGACCAACACCACCTACCCTTACTTCAACCCAAAGCACACAGGTGTGCTGAACTCCCTACCCATAGATTTCCCACCCACGTCACTTCCTTCAACATTTTCCCTTGTGGCTGAACCTGTACGGCTTCACTTCCTCCAGAGCCACAGCTAGTTGCTACTTGCGCAGCTCTGTGAGTCACAGAATGTATAATGTAGAAATGAATATTTCTGCCTGTAAATGAGGTCAGCTGCATTAAATTGCTGCAACTCAGTTGCAGATTCATTGCTCGCTGTATACTCTAAATATATGTTTTTAAGTGCCTGTGCTTGTACTAGCTAGTGTTAAACATAGACTTTGTCAGCAGATAAGGACTGCTTGGCCAACCTAGTCTGCCCATGGTGTTGCAATGTGACTTGCTGTTGTATCAAAATCTTGCTGTACTTGCTGATGTAATTGTCCTATCTGTATAACTGTATGTGTATACTACTGCACTGCCAATGTATCTGCACTTTCTGGGTCGCCACTGAAAAACGGACTGTCTTGTCTCAGTGGGCCTAGCCAGTTACCAAAATTCAATAAATGACTACCTCTCAACTGCCCCACATTATAGGTGATGCCCCTCACATACCTCTCAACTGTCCCACATTATGGACGATTTTCTTCACAGACCTCTCAACTGTATGACATTACATGTAATGTCCCACAACATACCTCTCAACTGCCCCCAGATTATGGGTGATGTCCTTCACAGACCTCTCAAATGTCCCACATTATGGGTGATGCCCCACACAGACCTCTCAACTGCCCCACATTATGGGAGATGCCCCTCACAAACCTGTCAACTGCCTCACATTATGGGTGATGCCCCTCACAGACCTCTCAACTGCCCCACATTATAGGTGATACCCCTCAAAGACTTCTCAACTGTCCCACATTACAGGTGATTCCCCTCACAGACCTCTCAACTGTTCCATATTATGGGTGATGTACTTCACAGACCTTTCAAATGTCCCACATTATGGGTGATGTCCCTCACAGAACTCTCAACTGCCTCACATTATGAGTGATGCTCCTCACAGACCTCTCAACTGCCCCACATTATGGTTGATTTCCCTCACAGATCTCTCAACTGCCTCAAATTATGGGTGATGTCCCTCACAGAACTCTCAACTGCCTCACATTATGAATGATGTCCCTCACAGACCTTTCAAATGTCCCACATTACAGGTGATGCCCCTCACAGACCTCTCAACTGTTCCATATTATGGGCGATGTCCTTCACAGACCTCTTAACTATCCCACATTACTGTTGACACCATCACAGACATCTCAACAATCCCACATTTTGGGTGATGTCTGTCACAGACCACTTAACTAGCCACATTATGGGTGATGTTCTTCACAGACCATTCAACTGTTTCACACTATGGATGACGTCTCTTACACATCTCTTAAAGGAAAACTTTTATTAGTGCAAACTCCCCCCTCCCCAATTCTTACTCTCCCCCCATTAAGCTTTTTGCAGTAAAAACAGATTTTTTAAAAGTGGTCCAACTCACGGCATTTTATTTTCTAAGGTCTGCGATCTTTCAACATGGCGAGTGTTGGGGTGCCATCTCATCTTATAGGTGGCTCCACACCACTCAACTGTATACTTTATAATACAAGCAAGTGGTGCAGAGCCGCACCGTAAGATGTGATGGCACCACCCAGCCCTCGTCATCTTGAAAGATCGTGGACCTTAGAAAATTTAAAGTTTGTGAGTTGGACCACTTTACAAACTTAGATTTTACCAGGAAAAGCTTAATCGGGGGGTTAAGGATTTGGGGTGGAGAGTTTGTTATAATGAGAGTTTTCCTTTAAATGCCTCAATTTTAGGTGAAGTCTCTCACATTTTCTCTGTGGGTGACTGGCACTTCTGACGCAGAAAACTCGTTAAGGGAGATGGCTTTCACCTGACAAGAGGGGACAAATGCATTTGAGCAAAACCTGGATGTCTGTATAGGTGGACATTTAAACTGAGAACGGGAAAGACCGATTCTGGGGGTACCATCGGGGATGGAGAGGAGAAGGAAACCTAGCCAAGACTCCCCTAGAAATGGGGAATAAGGGAAGAGAGACTGGGAACCGTTCGACAGTGGACAGACCTGGTTCACGAAATGGGGTCATACTGACCCATCGGCACAGTGGTAGCACTACTGCTTGTGATGCTGGTGACCCAGGTTCAGAGGACTGAGCATCCCAATAGACACCCTCCTTTTCAGAGATGGTGGGTCGCTGTCCCCGCTGCTATACTGCCACCAGGGAAGGAGAGGTGCAAGTCAGAAACTGAAGCAGAAGCATGTCTTGCGTGCACACACACCTTGGCTTCCATAGCATTCCTGCGTCTAAGGAGTAGAGAGAAAAAAAGAAAAATGCCCCAGCCAAGTAGGATAACTGTCGCTCCTCTTGTAGGCCTCACACTGCCAATTGTGGCTCCTCTCCACAACTATCTAAAATTAACTTGAGAGGTTTATAGTCCCCCCACCCCCAGACCCTGATGACAGAGCTCCACCAAGGGGAGTATGCCACAGGGGCTTAGGAGTGGAAAGGGTAAGTCCCACAGAAGGCAAGTGATGGGGCTGGAGATGGAGAACTATGGAAAATGAGGGCAGGCTGGCGACAGGGGGTACAGAATAGAAAATATATTGGAAAAAAAAATATGGTCAGTAGGAGAGGTCACAAAAATTAGCAGGGAGCAAGAACATTAGTAAGGATAAAGGGGGGAGAACAAAGGGTGAGGCACTGACAGGAAGAGGACGAGTTAATGCAGGAGCTGGAAGGTGGTCTGCTTTTTGCCAGGAGCCTGGGTAATAAAACCAGTGAGCTCCAGGCCATGGTGGTGGATGCAGACCTAGTAGCCACTACCGAAATGTGGGCCTCTGGGAACTTTCATTTTTTCCCCATTTTATTCATATACAGTAGACCTTTGAGCTCAGGGTCCTTTTTCAAAGGTATCCAAATCACAGAATACACAATACAATGCAATAAACAACAAGCAGTGGTTCAACAATGGACAGCACATAGGTAATCAACTATAGTGTACAAGACTATTAAATAATGTGATAATGAGATAAGCTCAGGTTAATTACACCTACACAACATTTTGTCATAAAAGTAAGACCTCACATGTTTTTAGAGGAAAATAGAAAAGGAACTTTACAAATGTCACCAGGTAGTGAGGTCCATACTTTGATTCTCTTTACAGGAAAGACCACTGCCCAAGAACAGTCCTCCTCAACAGTGTTTGGAGCCTGCCTCTGCACACTGCATGCACGGTGTACCCATTGGATACAAAGGTAAAGAATTTTTGAATGCGGATTGGCATGCATCCTAGTACAGCCTTCTTGCACAACAGTGCCAACTAGAAGGGCACTCCGTGGTTGACACACAACCAGTTCAGGTTAGGTACAGATCACATATGTGAGCATCACACTTGAGGTCAAGGGCAAATTTACAAAGCCGATTAAAATCCAGGGAGATTTTCTAAGGCCAACTTTGTTAGCAGCAGAATACACCAACGCACCATAGTCAATAACAAGTACTGTAAGACTCTAGACCAACATCAGTTTAACCACCTTTGTGAAGTTGTTTTCATTCCAATAAAGTAAATCAAGCCATTGGTGAATTTTCCCAACCACAGCATCCACATACGTAGAAAATAACAGTGGACCAAGAATAACCCGCAAACATTAAACACTGTCACTTGTTCAATAGGATCCCCAGAGGGTTTGGTGATGCACAGACTGGGACTGTCCTTGAGTCTGTGCCTACATCCGAGCAGCATTAGTTTAGTTTTCTTTGTGTTGATTATCAACTTCTTGGCAGACAGCCAGTTGCAGACTTTATACATTGTGCTGCAGACACTGTTCAAGTGTAGACAGATACTGGTTTCTTTTTTTTTTTTTGTTTGTTTCTTTATGGCTTTACCTCCTTGGCTGGGGTGTTCCTATGGTGCCCCATATCCAGCTCAACTGGCAGCTCCTGCATCTGTCGCCATGCCCCGAACTACCACCTCCTCTCCATCACCCTCTCTGAGGCCACATCGTGTCCCTAGTCGCAGAAGGCCAAGGGGTCAGGGCCAGAGGGAGCTTCTGGGAGTGACAGGTATAACGACACGGCCCTGTCATCACACGCCGGAAGATTTCAACCGGTATTTTTCTGTAGCCCGCTAGTCCCCCTCTTGGCATGGGCGTGCAATGATGCCAATGACACAGCGGTACATGCTCCCATGCACTGCACGTCAGATGTCTGCCGTGCCATCCCTTCTTTGCTCCGCGACTCGCCCTAGCACCCAGCCACCGCTAGGAGCCAGCACTTGTGCAGGTAACCCTCCCTGGAGGAGAGCAGTCCCTAGGATGCTCAATCCTCCTCCTCCCCAGCCAACCGACAACCCAAGCTCCTTCCCGAACCCAGGTCGTCGGTGTGGTGCGAGGTGTGGCGTCCAGCACCTCAACCCTCAGTGCCACCGGGCCGGCAAGATCCTGGTTTCTTTTAATCATATCACTGTTTTACTCCGCTAGCAAGCGCCATTCAGCCCAACCAGCCCCCACAGCTTCAACACCCAGAATTACTGGGGTTTACCTTATGCCCGGCCCGGGAGCGGTGCCTGCGGAGGGTCGGGCATCATCCTGCCTGCCGCATGGTTTTCTCCTCCATTTTTCTTCCTGTTACCCCAGGAGTAGAGATGCATGCGTATAAAGGCGCGCATGCACTCTACAGCCCTGGCAACAGCCCCTTCTACCCACCCACTGGCCTAGCGCCATTGCACCCCTCTGGCTTGCACTGTAGCTTGGCCTCCACCAGGAGGCAGACCATGGCCAAGGGATGCAACCCACCACCCCGGAGAGGAGAGCTGCCATTCGTCCGCTCCTACCAGCTCCTCGCCCTCCCCTCCCACCGGCCACCAGCAGCCCACGCTCATACCCGGACAAGGGTCATCGGCATGGCACAAGGTAAGGTGTCCAGTGCCTCAGCCCTCTGCCCCACTGGGCCAGCTCAAAATCTTGGTTTCTAAACAAAATAACCATATCATCTGCATACATTAAGGTTCTGGAGTAGTCACAGGCTCCAGAAATGCTGTTAACAAAGAAACTAAATACCAGAGGACCAAGGATAGAGCCCTGGGGAACCTAAGGATTAAGGGACAGTTTCGCAGAGAAGGCATCACTACACCTCACTCGTGATCTATTGCCAACATCATCTGAGAACCATGCAGCAGTCTCATCTGACATGCAGGCCCATCTCCATAAGTTTTATCATCAGGTCACGGTCAACCAAATCAAAGAACTTAGAAAGGTCCAGAAAAGCTGCACTGATGTACCCCCTCTGTCCAGGGCCACATGGAGATCCTCACTCAATTCGATCAAGACAGCATCATTACTATGATATTTACGAAAGCCATGTTGTTCCTTGGCTAGGAGATCATGCCTAGATATGTAATACAGCAGTTGATCATTGATGATTTTTTTCCAGAGTCCTGGACGGGGGGAGATGGGCCTGTAGTTAGAGACAACAGCATGGTCACCCGACTTATGCACAGGAACAACAGTGTTCTGCTTCCAAATATCATTAAAAACCCATACTGTAATAGAAAGTTAACAGCTTTTGTATCGGGATTCCAAGTTCGTCAACAGCCAGCCTAAACAATTTCATCTCTATTTGGTCAGGACCCCCTCTTCTCTTGGTCAGGGATTTCATCAAATATTTCCCAACAGTGTTGGTTGATAAATGGCTAAAGTAAGATTTAGGTACACTAAAGCAAGACTCATGATGGGGGTCATGGTTGGAAGAATTGGCACACACTGAAAAATCTTTTGTCACATTAGCAAAAAAATTATTACAACTGTTAGAGACCCGTGTTTTTCTTAAATAAGAAATAACTAGAAATTCAAGGTATAAAAAGAAATGGGACAAAAACCCATGAAAAAGTTAAAAAAATTGCTTGTTTTTTTTTTTTTTTGGCAAAAACTAAATAAATGCTTGCAGCAGTTGTTGTTTAGGCTCCATTGTTACCACAGAGACAGTCCGTAAGGAAGCAGCAGTGAAACTGTCTGATTCACAAAACCTTTCAAGACCATAGCATAATGCTGCTTAATTCGAAGTAGTAGTACACTAGGAATGTGTTTTCTAGTGTGTGTAAGGTCATTTTGAGGCATTTTATTAAAGCTCCATGGCTCCACAATCCTTTCCGAGAAGTGGTGCTTCATAAGATCCCTCCTGAAACTCCCACCCCTCAGTTTCCATCCATGCCCCCTTGTGTTTGAGTTGGAAGCCTTGGTGAATAGTTACCTTAACGTGCCCGTCCCAAGACTGGCAGTCTTGGGGCCAACTCCTCAAGGGTTATGGGTGTGGGAGGAGATCAGGGTATAAAAGGAGGCAGATGGGAGATATTGGGAGATTTGGGGAATCCCCTAGTCATTCTGGGTTCAATATGGGACCACCAATAGGATGCTGACACCGTGTTTTTTTTTGTTGTTTTTTTTACTACTGCTGACTCAAAGTGTGTTGGATTGGAACCAGCGCAGAATAGTGTGCAAGTCCTGCTGGAGCAGGTCTTCCACTACTATGGTTAAGGAATTAGAGGTGAAGAGGACTGTGTCATCTGCATACACGCGATTGTGTGAGTTGGCACAGGCAGAGGGAAGGTTGTTAAAGAAAATGAAGAAGATGAAGCCCTGAGGGATCCAAGCCTGGATGGATAGTGGAGGTGAAAGGACACCTATTACCTGTACCAACTGTTGATGGCCTGTGAGACAGGAACAGAATAATCAACAACAGGAGCAGAGAGGCAAGCAGAGCTCAGCTTTTCCAGGAAGAGTGGATGTGACACCAAACTGAAGGCTTTGGCCAGATCGATGAAAACAGCAGCCTTGATGCGCCCCGATCCATCCCGGGGAAGACGGAAATCACTGACACACAGCAAGGAGGAGAAAGGGGAGTGGTGTTTCCGGAAAACAGACTGGAAGGGGGAGAGGAAATTGGAAGATGAGAAATAGTCAAAAAACCTGAAATGGACAAGTTTCTTTTGTAGCTATGAAAGGGAGGAGACGAGGGTGTTGGGACAAAAGTTGTCAGGGGAGGAGGAGTCATCCCCCTTGTGAACTGGAATAACTTAGGCAAACTTCCAGGACTGAGGCACAGTGCAGAGGGAGGAGGAGGAGGGTACACTGAGCAGGTGAGTAAGGGAAGATGCAATGGCAGGAGCTGAGAGAAGGAGGTGCTTCGGATCCAGCCCATCAGGGCTGGACCTGGACAGGTTAAGGAAAGAAAGGGCAAGCAGGGTTTCTTGGATGGTGACAGGAGGGAAACTGAAACTAGGTGAGGGGTGGGAAGGAGAGGAGAAGGAAGGGCACAGGTAGTGAAGAACTCATTAAAATGAGCAGCAGGGGGGGCGCTGCTGAGCAGCCTAGCAGGAAGCAGCAATTAGACCGAGCTACCAGGAGAAAACTGTAATAAATTAAATAAACAAAGCTTTTCGTCTCCAAATCTCTTTGCTGAAACGCGACTGGAGAGCTATGAATACAGACCTACTCTGAGAAGCGCTAAAATGGGCATAAAATAAAGGAGTAGTGACTGCAGCAGGTGATTTCTTTACTCTGAGAAGGCAAAATAGAGAGGACAGGCCTGTGCAGCGTGGTGCAGCATCGGACTCGGCTTCCGAACCAGCAGAGGAGGCCTCACTAACTAACATATTATCTACACTGCATCAGTTGGTTAAGTCTGTTCAGGAACTCAAAAAGAAGTTCGACACCCTTACACCTAGGGTGTCAGCATTAGAATCTCGCATGGATCAATGTGAAGCAACCACACAGCGCTCCGAGACATCTGTACTCAAAACCATCAATGCTACCATGAAATTTATGAAAGAGAAGTCGCTTCTCCGACAGCACCTGGAGATGGTTGAAAACCAGGCGAGGGAAAAGAATTTGAGAATTCTTGGCCTGTCAAAGGGGTCTGAAGGCAACGATCCTCTGGCCTTTGCCACAATACTGTTACCGGCTATCCTGGGCCTTGATGAGTCCAATCCCCCTCTGCGTCTAGAAAAAGCTCATCACATCACTCCCCGTCGTGTGGCAGTCGATTATACGGCTACACAAACATTCCTAATTATTTGTACTGGTATCAGGGATAGGGATTGGGCCTTGGCAGTTGCTAGATGCCGCAGATTCTTAAAAATATGGTGAGGACACTTTGCAGATGTTTCCGAACCTTTCTTACAGCACCCGGCAACAGCGCAAAGCCTTTGATGGGCTTAGGGGACCGCTGAGGCTAAAGAAAATTCCCCATCAATTGTTGCTGCCGGCTAAGCTCCGCATCATCTGGAAGGGGAAACAGTACTGTTTAATGAGGTGCGGGAAGCTGAGAGACTGATTTGCAGGCTGGAGTCAGAGAATGCTGAGGATGAAGAGGGCGACTCCTCGGATGCAGATTAAAACGCTTGGCAGGTCTGGTAATGTACGTTGCGGTTCTGTGGGAACTAAAAAAGAATGTTTCCTCTAGCTGTTGTGGGACTTAAATAATTGCTTTAGTACCCTAAAGTTCCACTCTTTTGGACATTTGGGACTTTATGCAGCCAGGCTGTTAATATGTTTTGCCTGTATGCCTTCTGGAAAAGTACTCCTATTGCTAAATTAGACTGCAGGTTTGGAAGTTATTGTTTTCCTATAGTAAAAACTATAGTGCTTTTCTCTTACAGTTTTATAAGCTATTCATCGATAAGCTTAGTTATGGGCTAATTTACATAAGAGTGCATAATTATTTCTCTTTATGACCACGATGATTTTATGGGCTTTCCCTCTTAGGAGTTTGGGTATCTAAGATTTCTTTAGCTTTCATTATTTCTTTCAGCATTGGGGGATTTGAATAGACTATTATAGTCAAAATGATAAAAGGGTATCTAGTATAAAACCCATCCTTGATATGTCTCCCCTTGGGCCTTCCTGGCTGCATGCAGTACTATAACTTATTTAAATGATGATGTACATTTTGTTAATTCCCCCTATGATGTATCTCTAGAGGGGGTGTCCTTCATTAGTACTTTATAAGACAGCAGATATGTATTACACTGTCTGATGCTATCCTCCTATGTGTAATTGTGTTATAAGTTTTGCTTGCAAAATCAATACACATAAAATAAAAAATAAAAAAGAGCGGCAATAGAGAGAGGGTTAGAAACAGGCACTCCATTAACAAAGAGGATGGGGAGAGCAGATTGGGCAGGGGGGTGTCAAAAAGGGAGTGAATTTCCTTCCAGAATTTAGCAGGGGCATTAAGGTTTTTCTGGAAGCTGGCCTTGAAATAGTTTAATTTCATGGCCCAGACAGCCTTTGTACAGTTTTTCATCAGAGCCCTGTAAGAGAGGAGGTCAGGGAAGCAGTGGGATAACTTATAGCAGGCCCAAAGGGACTTGCATAGGTCAATGATTCTAGAAGTAATCCAGGGATGGTGGGAAGTTTTCACCCTGAATTTCCTGAGGGGTGGTCTTGTCCCAGACTGAGGATAATTTATAGTGAAACAGAGTGAGGGCCATGTCAATATCAGAGGCAGAGAGGATGGCTGACCAATCTGTTGCAACAAGGCTGCTCAGGAGAGCGCTGATGTTTAGTGACTGGAGAGACCTGGACCAGATATATTTTGAGGAGGAGAAAGAACACCGGATTTTCTGATGAAGAACATCATGGAGTGGTCACTGAATGAATTCAGCAATATGCCTGCTCAGACAGTGCAATGGGGTGAGAGAAGTGAGCCCAGTCCAATAGATACGGCTGGGAGAGTGGGGACTGAGCACTGAGCAAATAATTTGGGACAGATTAATGAACTTAATCCTATGAATGGTCTATTTGGAGGACAAGGAGAGCTAATTTATGTTGAAATCCCCAAGGAGGAGTTCACCTTTGGAGAAATGAGAGGCGATGGTAGAAAAAGCTTGGAGAGAAGGCTCCTAGAATTAAGATAAAAGCTGCAGTAGCAGAGGAGAAGAAGAGAGGGGAAGGACAAGGGCTGGTCTCCACATCACCAGACAAAAGAATGAGGAGAAGGATAAAATGGAGCATCCTTCCTTTGAAGCGGGCAGGAGAACAGGGTTGCAGGGACAGTCAAGGGTGAGAAAGGCACGCTGGAGAAACTCCAGGTTAAGGGAGTGAAAGGGGAAGAGACCAGGGTGGATAGGAAGGAAGGAGGGTAAAAGGTTAGGGAGGGGTGGGACATAGAAACACAGAATTTGACGGCAGATAAGGACCGCTTGGCCCACCCAGTCTGCCCATTTCCCTACCTACTGGATAAGCTGCAGATCCTAGTTAACCAGCATGTGGGGGATGGAGAGGATGGTAGGAGAATTGATTGGGGATGACCAAGATGGCGTGCTAAGGGTGTGTGTGAGCAGCTTGGCAGCGGTCGGCAAATATACGCGTCTGCTTTCTTTCCTATGCCGAACAAGAAGTATGTTCTGAATTAACAGTTAATATGGAATACAAACCCTTAAAAATGCATGAGCGGACTCAGCTTTAAGCTAACTATTTGTGAGAGTAAAACGAGTGAAGAAAAGAGTGAGAAAAATGCCAGCGAGATCTCTATAAAGAAGAAAGAACGCTGAATTTGCAGTTAAGCGAAGGTCGCAGTGAGTTATTGGGGAACTGTTACTTTGTTTTTTGGCAATTTAGTCAAATCCAGAGAAAATATAAGTGCCTTACTCAGTCCTGCAGCTCTGGGGACTAGCCAGTAGCTGTTCTGGTTGTTTGAGTTTGCTGATTCCGAAGTGGTTGCTAGGCACAGGAGGTTTTCTGTAAGGTTGTGTAAAGCCGAGGCCCGCCGCAATGGTTTAGATGCCTCACTGTGTGTTGAGATTGAAGGGGCATATAGGAGATGGGTGGTGTATGTGTTTAGGACAGAGCTGCAAAGTAACAGCCCTATTTGTGTCAGAACACTGTAAATAACTAAACAGAGTGGGACAAGTATCTGGTTCTACACTGCATCGCCCTGAGTGTCAGTTTGTCCTGTTCCCTCCCCCTTTTTTTTTTTCATCTTCTTTTTTTAGAGGAGAACTAGTAATAACACCTTAGCGGGGCATTCTTCATCAGCGCATATGTCGAAGAGGCTCAAAAGGATTAAAGAGACAGAATCCAAATTTGCTTGAACCTTGAGGCCTCCCAGGCGCGGTGCTACATACTAGGACAAAATTATGCCTAACAACGAAACGGAACCGGGTCTTGACGTTAATATTAATGTACAGAAGGATACTGTACCACTGTCAAGTGAAGCAACTAAAGGGCTGCACGAAGTAAGGGCTGATAAAATCCCTGCCCCCTTAAATAAATTGGGTAAACCTCAGGAGGCAGGAATAGACGGCCCAATGGATCAATTTGTTGTGGTAAATAGAGAAGAAAGAATAAAGGATGTGCATTCGATCTGAAAACGCGATCCAGCTTTCAGCGCTGACCTGTAAAACTGTTAAACATCAAAAATCATTTAAACAATGTACCACGAAAATTTGGAATGAACTTGCACCCGAAATACAAAATATCCCAACTTTTTATCAGTTTAGGAATACTGTAAAGAAAGACTTATTTTTAAGTTCAGGATGTTCTTGCACATAACGTATATGGTTGTATAGTTTTGTATGTCATAATTGTGATTCATCATTGCCCTTGCTCTGTATTATCTATGCAAATTTTGTACGTGTATATGTATTTTATTGTATTCTTATTGTAATATGTTTTTGAGTATCTTTGACCCTCACTGGGACAAGCCTGTAAAAGGGATATGTGGCCCAGTTGCTTTTTTAACCGGTTATCAAAAATTAAATGAATTAACGAATGCACTCGTCAGCTGAGAATGAAGAACCATCTACTTTTCAGCAGATGCGACCCCCGAGCATTGAAACTTCTTCACAGAATGCTCCTACTAGCTCTAGTCATTTTTCTCCAAACACTTCTCAAGCTGCAGAGGCTTCCTTCACTGACATCTTGAATAATTCTACACAAAGATCTTTTAGTGCTGGTTCGGCCTCTACTATTCCTAGCAGTGGCAACGCAGGTGATAGTAGGATACCAGATAAGCAAAGTGTGCCATTTAGCAATGATGTAAATACTTATCTGTGAATACAACAGGTACAGGAATCTATGCTGAACAAAATGAGATCAGGCTTCCAAAACATGACTTTGGCTTTCGATACCATGAAGAACTCTATGTCAGGATTAGACACCAAAATGGAAACATTAACTAACAGGTTATCAGAATTAGAAAACGGGGTAAGTGCCATGGAAGATCAGTTTCCACCACTGCAGAGTGACATGTCAGCTTGTCAAAAGAAGCTTTTAGAATTACATACTAACATGTTAGATCTGAAATCTCATTCCAGAAGAGAAAAATGTAAAGATCAGTGGACTGCCAGAGGGCTCAGAAGGATCTAACATTTTCCAGTACATGGAATAAACATTATCAGAAGCCCTTGGAAAAAAGTATCCTGAAGTAAAAATTGAATTGGATCGGGCCCATAGGGGCTTTTCAACCAGAAGAGATCTTCCTAGGTTTGTCTTCATCAAGTCACATAATTTCCGGGACAAAGAGGAGACACTGAGGAAAGCAAGAACTGAAAAAGGAATTTTTGTAAAAGGCTTCCACCTGCAAGTCTACCCAGATCTCCCACCTGCAGTGGTGGCAAAGTGTAAAGCTTTTGAGGATGTGAAGAAATTGCTAAGAGACATGGGTAACCCATTCAACTTGATCCATTCTGGACAACTAAAAATATTTCTCAAAGGATCTCAGAGCACTTTCAACACCCCAAAGTAAGCTGATCTCTACCTGAAAACATATTTTCAACATGCCGAAGGTCATACCTAGTATTTTCAGGATACCCTCAATTTCGATCATTGCAAGTAATTACCGAAATATTATTTATCAGTAAAGGATAGAGTACTGAAATATGAGTTAGCAATTGCTAAAAGAAACAAAGAGAAGAAAAAAACAAACAAAAAAAGATGAATAAATATAAAATAAAATTAATAGTTAATGTTTGAATTGACTCACTAATATATTTAAATTAGGGGAAAGCAGTCACCCACAACCAGTAATTATATTATCCCCCAGGAGCTAGTCTCACGTTCACCCATCAGTAGTACTGACTGTCTTTGCAGATGGTCGCGGGGAATGGGACACTCAGCAATAAGTCTGAGTAAGGGATTTCGGTTTGGAGGGGGAAGGGGGACGGAATATGTATTACAAGTACTCAGCCAGGTACAGAATACGGTAAAATTAGCCCTCATAGGAGAATTGATCATGACATAACTCAAATGTACTTTATGTTTAAGCAGTTCTATTTTGTAATTAGAATTAGGACAAAATGGAGGTTAAGTTGAAATGTTTAGTTGGAATATTAAGGGAGCAAGGGATAGGATTAAAATTTGAAAAATAATTCAATATGCAAATCAAATACAAGCAAAACTGTCTTTTGCTTCAGGAGACACATTTTGCTGACAACAATTTTTGATACTTCTGTAACCTATATAGGGGTCACGGATTACATTCTCCATAGTCAAATAATTCAAGGGGCACTACTCTTAGATTTAAAAAATATATAAATATTACAATTGAGCAGTTGACTGTAGATAGGCTAGGAAGACAGGTGATCGCTTCTATTCAAAAAGGTGCTAAATCATTGACAATTTGTTCTGTATATGGACCCAATAATGACGATCCAGACTTTTTTGCACAACTTTTTGTCACCTTATCTAATCTTCTAGGGCCCTTCATCATTGGTGGGGACTTTAACGTCACATTGTCAAATCTTGATAGATCTGTGAACAGGGAGGATACAAAAAAAAGGGCTATAAAGACCTTGAAGGGCTGCATGCTAGATATAGGATTAATAGACATCTTTAGGGAACACCGTCCATTGTGGAAAAAAAATTCGTTTTTCTCCTCTGTTTCCAGGACATCTTCCAGAATAGACTATTTCCTCTTATCACAGAAAATATTAAATAATGTGTATAAGATAAATTACGGTGCAATTAAAATCTCAGACCATTCTCCAGTGACTTTGAAAATAGACATTTGAAGAGAAGCTTCTAGCCATAGGACTAATGTCTGAAGATTTGATAACTCACTATTGAGAGATCCCAATTTTAAACAAAAGTTGAATGAGGAAATTATTTTTTTTTTCTCTCAATACCAATGATAATATACTGGTAACATCTATATTTATTTATTTATTTAGTTTCTGTTGACCGGGTAAGTGCACTAGACAAATCCTGCCTATTTTCAGGCACGACCCGGGGGAGGGGGATACAGATGAATGCCAACTGATCTTGAACCAGATTAAGCTGTTGGTGGCATTTTCAGTGAATGAGGGGAAATTTGGCCAGGACACTGGGGAAATTCCCCTACTCTGCTGCTGCGTTGTGGCCAGTAGGGGGCCCGGCCGTTGCGATGGCCACTTGGTGCTCGGACTCAGAGCAAGAGGACATCTCGGAGGTAGAGGAGTTGGTCTCCCTCCTTATCTCTGATTACCAGGAGACCGAACTGGAAAAGATCACAGAACTATCGGGAGGAGCTCCGGTACGAATGGCTTCAGTAGTTAAAACGGAAGAAGGACCTACCGTTCTCGCAGGCACCACAATAGGATTGCAGGCAAGTCAGGAGACTATTTCATCGGAGGCTTCTAAAAATAGTTTGGGTCTACAAGCGGATTTTGAGACAGCTTTGGAAGCAGACAGTGTGGCTGGGGCTTTGCTCCGCCAGGCTCCTTCGAGTCCTGTCAGTCACGGCGTGACGTGGACTGACAGGGCTCAGCGGTGCATTCTGAAGCCGGTAGCGGATGCGGAAGCCATCAGGGTGCCTGTGCAGTGTGGCTCTGTGTTGCCGGGGGCTGGGGAGACTGGCAGTGGTTCGCTGCTTCACTAGTGCCAGGAGTCTCCCCTTGGCTCCTCCACAACGGCAGCGGGGTCTAGTGCTTTGCCTCCCTGTGTGAAGTGCGATGAAATGAAAATGGATATTGGCTCTGGTATTGCTGTTCAATGGATTACCTCTTCGGCACAGTCAGGAGAGTTGCCATCTCAGCTTTCAGGTACTATGATGTTACAGGGTGTGGAGATTGGTTTACAGGGACCCCAACAGCAGGTCACGGCGGGACATGCCATTCACAGCTCCCCTAGTCATGGGTTTGATTCCCACCTGTCTGCTTCGGGTTTAACTATTGCTGCAGCTCTTCGGGGCGCAGGGTGGGAGAAGTCCCCCTTAGATGACTCCTGGACCTCCCCTGCACGGCCCGGCCCTACTCCTCAAGGGGATTTATTGGTTATTTCGGACCCTCTGGATGTACCCTCGGGCTTAAGTCTTTCCCAGCCCCCTTCCTGGTATGCAGGAGGGGCTCAGGGTTGTGATCATGGGACAGTGCTGCATAAAACTTTGCCTATTTCTACTACGGAGACTAGTGTTGGAGATGGGCCTCTTGCTCCTATTTTGCCCGCTCTTGTTTCTAATTTGCCACTGACTACTGAGTCTTCTATTGACATGGTGGGGACAGGGGGCAGCTCACTTCAGGCAGTCTTGCTTAGTGAGACCCCTAGGCCTCCGCCTGCTAGTGCTTCTGCCCGGGGCACGAACTCTGACTTTGCTGCTTCAGCACCTGGATCATCTGCTGGCCCTCAGAGGCCTAAAACTTTTGCTGGCTTATTTCATTTCCCCCCCTGAGCAGGCCAAGCGGCGTAATGCTGTCCGGCTTAGATACAGGGGTGGGCTAGAAATATTTCTGGATCGTCTATATGTTGGGAAAACGTTGATTAAATCCAGTCTGCAATTTTCTCCCTCTGAAATGTATGCCTTAATACATACTTCTGGTGATAATTATTTTTACATCAGCTTTAAAACTGTCTTAAGTTTAGATACCTTTTGGCATCGTTACCAGGCAGTTCGGCATACTCCATTATGGTCCCCTTTTTTTGCCATCCCCCTTACTAGGCCAACTATTAAGAATATCACTGTTTTGTTTAAAAATGAGGGGGTGGCGATAGAAGACACTGTGCGTTGGTTATCTACTAAATGTACAGTGTTGGGTTTACCTGATCCCATTATTGACTCTGAGTTTTTTTGGACAGGGGGGTGGAAACTACATGTAAAATTGCCAATTGTTAATGGGAGTATTCAGCACTTACCGAGCTGTTTTTATCTAGGTAGGGATAGGGGTTTTGTATTTTACCCAGGACAACCAAAATCCTGTTTTCGGTGTGGGGCCCATACCCATCTTAGTAGTGCTTGCGATCAACTTAAATGCTCCTCATGTCTGGGTTCTGGACATGTGTGTCTTAATTGTCCTCACCCATCCTACTGCAATTTGTGTGAAGCAACCTCCCACTCCTTTAGAGATTGTCCATGGGCCTCCCATAATAATCCGGCGATGCCTGCTGACTCTCAAGATGAGACTGTTACTCAGGCTCAAAGATCTGCTCAGGCTAGGCCTCAGTTTTGGCCTTTTGCTTCTGCACCTGTCCCTTCTCCCTCTGGTCCCTCTTCTTCACGGGTTGACCCGGGTTTGGCTCCAACACCTCTGACTGCGCCCACGTCCAGTCCGGACTTTGTGTCTGGAGACATGGGTACCATACCTCCTGACACAGTTTCCACCCCGGCCGTTGCTGAGGAGAAGTCCCCAGCCCCTAGCACTTCGGCTACACCCTGTGCTAAGGACAATATGCCCCCATGCAAAGATACGGATTGGGTTCCGGTGGGGAACAGGAGGCAGACGAGAAGCTCTCTCTTGAAAGGGGTTCCCCTGCCTTCTGCCTCTCCACCCTCTGATGTGGTAGTGAAAAAAAACGTTTTGCTGTCTTACATAAACGTAAGCAGACAGTTGATACTGAGGAAGAGTCCGATGCCTCCTCTGTTGCAACCTCTCAGGTTCAGATGTTGACTGACACCGAGCAGGTTTCTGGTGACACTCAACTTAGTAAGAAAAAACAATGTAAGATGAAGTCTCCAGGCAAGGGAAGAAGTAGAAAAAAATCTTGACTTTGCAAATGTCTGATATGGGGGATGTCTTATCATTTGGTAGCTTAAATGCTAATAGCCTTAAAAATGTTAAACGGAGACCGGCTATTTTTTCCCTCTTTTTTGTCCTTACCTTTGAATATTATTTTTTTACAGGACACTAGGCTCCACTCGTTAAGAGAAATTGGGCAGGCCTCAAGGGATTGGAGGGATGGCCTGTCTTTCTGGTCCTTGGCTGAGGACGTGTGTTCTGGAGTGGGGATTCTTGTTAAAGGGGTGGACATTCATGTTACGAGACTGCTTGATTTGATTCAGGGTCGGGTTCTTATTTTAGATGTCATTCTCCAACAACAAGAATGGCGGTTGATTAATATTTATAACCCTCAACTTAAAACTCAGCAGATTCAGACTTTGAAAGCTATCCAGCCCTTTTTTCATTCGTCCAAATCAGTTATTTTTGAGGGGGATTTTAACTGTATTTTGGCCTTGTCTGACAAAACTGGAATTACCCAAAAATTATATTCAGATTCTAACTTCCTTAACACTTTGTATGTCACTGCTAATTTGCGTGATGGAGATTCTTTTGGTGTACACCCTCCGGAACTCACTTTTCACCAGGGTAGATTTACCACACGGATTGATTACTTTTTTCTTTCTCTTTGGTAGACCAATGTTCAATATTCGGTTCTCCCATGTGAGTATTCAGATCACTGTGTGTTATTGTTACTCATCGGTTATCCCAGTAACAAACCTGTGACTCATACGTTCTGGGAGATGAAATATTTCTGTTTTGGGGGAGGAAGGTGGGTGGCAGGAGTTGTATGGGCTTCTCCAAGACAAGGTTTCAGTATTTGACTTATATGATAACCCAACCTTTTGGTGGCAGGATACTAAATCTGTTATTAAGAAATTTTGTAAACAGTTTTCTAAACAAAAATCCTCAGATCGCTATTTCTAATATCTTAAGTGCCATCGGCACTTACAAAGATTACTATCTTGGCAAACAGAATGGGGACTGGATTATTCTGCCCAGATCCAGCAGGTCAAAACTGAGATGCATTTCTCTCAGTATGAGAGGACGACATCGCTTTTTTTAGAACAAAAATATGGGAGGAAGGGATCAGCCAAAGTAGTTAACCCCTACGATAGTAGCCACCAACAGGTTGCGTCTAAATATATGCCCTCTTTGATTTCCCATAATGGCACACGGGTTAGTGATAATCGTACCATTTTAGAGGAAGTTTCATTCCATACTCTGTCTTTATATGGGCAAGCTTATGATCCAGAGGCCTGGGAAGGTTTTTTGGGTTCTTTAGACATTCCTACCTTATCCCCTAATTGTATTAATGCTTCCTGTTGGCCCATTACTAATGCTGAAGTGGACTCTGTTATTGGCCATTTAAAATCTACTGTTACCCCTGGTCCTGATGGCATCCCCAATGAGTTTTATAAAAAAACTAAACCTTTATTATTACCGTATTTAATAAAGGTATACAATGTCATTTTACAAGGTCTCTTACCTATTCCTCTCGCATTCGCTGATAGTTATTTGATTTTTTTTATTTAAACAGAAAAATGATAAAGAAAAGTTGGACAACTGGCGTCCTATTAGTTTGTTAAATTCCAATTGGAAGATCTTATGTAAGATTGTCTCCAATAGACTCTCTCAGATTGCCACCCAAGTAATTTTTTCCACTCAGACTGGTGCGATTCCAAATCGTTCTATGCTCTCCAATTTGAAAATCTTACGTGAAGTCTTTGATGGGAGTGGCACTCAAGGTTATGTCCTTAGCTTAGATCAGACCAAAGCTTTTGACCAGGTTCCAGATAGTTATTTATTTGCGGTCCTGGCGAAGTATGGGGTACCTGCGGAATTGCAGAGTTGGATTAAGAATCTGTATCAGTCTGCCTGCACAACGGCGTTGGTTAATGGATTACAAGGCTCCCATATCCCTATCAAGAGAGGGGTACGTCAGGGATGTCCTTTGAGTCCCCTGCTGTATGTCTTTTCTATTGACCCTCTGCTCAGGAAACTGAATAGGGAGGGGACCATTAGACATCTCTCTATAAAACCTGATCTCACCTTTCCCAGTGCTCTGGCTTATGCAGATGACATTTGTATTCTGGTAGCAGATCAAGCATCTGGTGAGAGGGCTATTGAGATCGTCCATTCCTTCTCCTTAATTTCTGGATCTGAGTTAAATACCCAGAAGAGTATGGGTATTTCAGTTCATATTCCCCCACAGACGGTGTCTCTGGACATAGGAGGAATAGTTGTTCACTCTTAGAAAATTTGTATTTTAGGTCTTACTTTTGGCCCACCTGATGCGGCGGAATGTAATTGGATTTCATTTATGGAGGTAGCTGAATCCAAAATTGTTCGGTGGAAGCAGTTCCCCCATGTCCCGCAAAAAGCGGATTTTTCTGCTAAAAACTTGCATCTTGCCTGTTTTTTTTTTATTAATTAGTTATATTTTTCCCCTTCCCATACATCTTGAAGCCCGTCTTTATAATTTATTTTTTCAGCTGCTCTGGGGTAGCAGACTAAACCCTGTAAAGAGATCTATTACTTACTGGCCTATTAAACAGGGCGGTCTTCAGATGGTAAACCCGGTGTTGTTTTATTTTTCCATCTTTATCCATTCTAATATTTTTCCATGTATAGCCAACCTGACGGATTGTTGGGTCCTTAGTTTTTGCTCCCGTTCTCAGTATTTTCTGGATAAATGGCAAGCCCCCCGTGTGGAAACCATTTATCAAAATTCCGACTGGGACATCTGGATACCTCACTGAAATCTTTAGAAAGGTGAAACTGTGGAAAGTGTCTTATGATATAGATTTGTTACAGAATAGAAAACGCTTATATTCCTCAGTTCAGCAAACCACGTTCTTGGTGTCGCCCTGTTTTGATGTACCATGTGATACTCAATGTTTGACAAAACAATTGCTGGAAAGTAGGATTCTGGAAAAAATGTGGGATATCTTGTGGTTGTGTTGTCACAGCAAATTAAATGTTAAGGGTAACCAAGCGCACAAGCAATTGTCTGAAAGGTACTGTGTTCGGGACACCTGTATATGTACACTTGAATCTATGTCGCACCTGTTTTTCAACTATCCGTATATAGCACCATTGTGGACTCAGTTGGGTCAGGAATGGGCTTTACCTATGTTCTCTGCTTTAACTTATTCAGATTTAGTTTATGAGGAATTTGGACCTGGTTGGAATATTTTTTTTCCAGGTACATTGCGGGTTCTGTTTGCAGTCTGCAAATGGTGTATCTGGCACAACCGATGTATGTTTGTTCTTCAGCAAAAAATGGTTTCTTTGAAAGACCTAAGGGAGCACATTATGAAAGAAATTTCTAGTATTTATTGTTCGGAAAAAAAATCTTTGCCTGCACCTTTAGTGGCATTTTGGTAGAGAGCGCTACCTTTAATTTTGTTTGAAGGGGTTACTTGAACGGTGTTCTCTGAGGGGGGTTTGGGTCTTGAGACTTATTTTCAGTATGGTTTTCTGGTTTTTTTGCTTCTTATTAACCTGAATTGAAGATACGGTTTCTTTTTTCTGTTTTTTGCATTTATGTATGGTGATATGATTTTTTTGTGATTTGTCTCGAGTTTTTGTTTTCTTATATTGTTTTCCAATAAAAAATTCCCCTACTCTTTTCGATAAGTGCCATGGGATCTTTAACATTCACCTGAACTACCACCAATCCAGGCAGATGGGACCTCGGTTTAACGTCTCATCTGAAAGACGGCACCTCAGAAGTGCAGCACCCCTCTCATGCTGCACTACAGTGTCAGTACTGGGATATTAACCCAAATGCCAGACGTGGGAACTGAACCCACAGCCCTCTGATCTCCCGGCCTCAGAGGTGAGTGTGCTACCTACTGAGCTACTGACACTGATATATGGGAATCCCTGAAGGCCTATGTGAGGGGATGGATCATTGCCTATGCAAGCTTTATAAGAAAAAGGCAAAGAGAAAAAATCTTTACATTAGAACATCAACTGCTTACAGTGGAAGAATTATATAATAGGACCAGATTGGAGTAGGATATAAATCAGGTATTGAGAATAAGAGAAGAGGTTAATAAAATAATCTTTAAGAAGGCAGTAAAAACATTAGTACTAGATCTAATTATTATTTTTTTTTGCAGAAAAGCCCAATAGATTACTATCGTATCAGCTGCAATGCAAACAAAATTTGAATGCGATCTATAAAATATATTTGGCTTCAGGGGAGACAATCATTTAATATTTAGAAATTAATGAAGCTTTTAAAAATTACTATGAGCAACTCTATACTCCCGATACACATCCTTCGCAACAGGAAATTAACCAGTTCCTGGATAATATAACTTTGGTTTCCTTCTCTAATCCGGCCAACTCTATGTTCGATAAACCATTTGGTATAGAAGAAATCAGGACAGTAATACAGCCCTTTGAAAATAATAAATCCCCAGGTCCAGATGGGTTTACCGTAGAATTGTATAAAGAATTTGTAGATCACTTATCCCTTGTGCTTTTTCAGGTTTATAATGTTTCTGAGCAATCTCATATCATTCCTGATTCAATGAATGATTCTATTATCTCTCTTATACTAAAAAAAGGTAAGGATTCTACAAAGCTTGGTTCATACAGACCAAAAGCTCTGATGAACCTGGATTACAAAATTATTATGAAGTGTATGGGCAAACAGGTTAGCTAGAATTGTGAATGCCATTATTCATCCAGATCAAACAGGCTTCATACCAAGTCGCCAACTAGCCTCCAATATCAGGAAAGTTATAAATATATTAGAACTATCTTCACAAACAGAATTGCCAATTATATCGTTAGACGCAGAAAAGGCATTTGACCTGGTTCACTGGCCATTTCTACTTGCGGCTTTATCCCAGATTGAATTTAAGGGATAGATTTTTAACCTGGATTAAAATGATTTATCATAAACCAAGAACACAAATCAAAACTAATCTAAACCTTTCAGATCATTTTGTGTTACAAAGGGGGGTGCGTCAAGGTTGCCCCCCTCACCTTTATTATTTGCAATATATATTGAATCATTAGCTTTATCAGTTAGAAAGAACACTATTATTAAAGGAGTAAGAATCAATCAGACATCTTGCAAAATATTTTTATACAGTTGTGGCCAAAACTATTGGCGCCCTTGCAGTTTTTCCTAATAATGCACCATTCCTTCCAGAAAACTGATGAAATTAAAAAATATTTTGGTATCCACATATGTATTTCTTTGGTTTGCAGTGGAATAAAACACAAAAAGCAGAAAAATTTACTAAGTCTTAGCTTATTCCACACAGAAATCCTTAAATGGCCCGGACAAAATTATTAGCACCTTTTAGAAGTAGTTAGAAATAATTAGATTTCAAGCAGGTGATTCTCCTTCACTTTGGAACTGAACTCACCTGTGGTGAGTTGAAGGTGCCTGCAATATAAAAATCACTCATTCCACCAGTTTGAATAGAGAAAAGGACTCATTCTCCTGTTTTGTGTCACTGTGTGTACCGCAATGAGCATAGAGAAAAGAAAGACAGCCAGAGAATTGTCTGAGGAGGCCAGACAGAAGATTATAGCCAAGCATGGACAATCTCAAGGCTACAAATCAATCTCCAGAGACCCTGATGTTCCTGTTTCCACCATACGTAATGTTATTAGGATGTTTAAGGCCCATGGCACTGTAGCCAACCTCCCTGGACGTGGCCGCAAGAGAAAACTTGATCGAAGATTGCAGCGCAGGATTGTTCGAATGGTGGAGAAAGCACCTCGATCAACTGCCAAACAGATTCAAGCTGACCTTCAGACACAAGGAATGCACAGTTTCAACTCTGCACCGTCCGTCAGCCAACTCAATGAAAGGGGTTATGTGGTAGGAGGCCCAGGAGGACCCCACTGCTGAGAGAGAGAGACATAAGAAAGCCTGACTGGGTTTGTCAAACACACCTGAACAAGCCAAAATCCTTCTGGGAGAATGTCCTGTGGACAGATGAGACCAAATTAGAGCTTTTGGTAAAGCACATCATCTCTATGTTTACAGAAAACAAAATGAAGCCTTCAAAGAAAAGAACACCTTCCCTACAGTCAAACATGGAGGAGGTTCAGTGATGTTTTGGGGGTTGCTGTGCTGCCTCTGGCACTGGGTGCCTTGAACGTGTGCATGGCATCATGAAATCTGGAGATTACCAGGCCATTTTGGAGAGTAATGTTGAACCCAGTGTCAGAAAGCTGGGTCTCCATCGAAGGTCATGGGTCTTCCAGCAGGACAATGACCCCTAACACTTCAAAAAGCACCCAGGAATGGTTCAAGACAAGATGCTGGACTGTTCTGAAGTGGCCAGCAATGAGTCCAGATCTAAATCCCATTGAAAACCTGTGGAGAGATCTGAAAACAGCAGTTGGGAGAAGGCACCCTTCAAATCCGGGGAGAACTGGAGCAGTTTGCACAAGAAGAGTGGGCCAAACTGCCAGTAGAGAGGTGCAGGAAGCTCATCCATGGCTATAGGAAGCGGTTGATTGCAGTTATTTTGACCAAAGGCTGTGCTACCAAATATTAAGTCTAGGGTGTCAATAATTTTGTCAATGCCATTTCTTTTCATTTTCTGATTTAAAAGGATATATTAAATTCTGAATCAAAAACAAAGGTTCTATAATATTAACAGAGAAATAAAGAATTGTGGAGACCAAATACACTTACTGTTGTTAATTTCAACTTATGTTTAGAGGAAATTGTGAGTTATTTGAAAAACTGCAAGGGCGCCAATATATTTTTGGCCACAACTGTATGTGGATGACGTCCTTATTTTTTTTAGATGACCCCCGTCAGAATGCCAGGGAACTGGAAAAGGTAATTCAAAACTTCTCCTCAGTATCAGGCTACAAATTTAACTGGAGTAAATCAGAATGCATGTATAAAGGGAATAAAATAAACAATACAACCTCCTTTCTCAACTCAACTATCAAAACAGAATTAAAATATCTAGGCAACACCTTAACGAAAGATTTTGAAAATTTATATAAAGCAAATTTTCCTCAGCTATTGGATAATTTAAAGTCAGACTGGATAGATGGATAAACCTGCTCCTGTCTATCACATGTAGGATAAATGTTCTGAAAATGAACATTCTTCCAAGATTGCTATTTTTTTCCAAGCCCTTCCTATATTTCTGGATAATCATTTTTTCTCAAAAATAGATAAAATGCTAAAGCACTTTATTTGGAAAAACAGAAGACCAAGGGTGTGTTTATATAAATTATACCCCCGTTAGAGCAAGGAGGCCTTGGCCTCCCATTTCTTAAATTATATTACTGGGCAGCTCAACTGGACCAGTTGCCATCTCGATTTCCAAACCATAATATAGATGCGGATCCAGTAATTGTTTTATTAGAAGTCCTGCGTTCTCCATTTCAATTTTTATGCCAAACTTTGTATGTAAACTGTGAAAACAAAATATATAAAAATAAGATAGTGAATACTACAAAGACTATATCAAGGGTTTGGAAAGCAGCTAATACATGCTTGGGGCAAAATGTGAATCCTACCTGGTTTTCTCCATTATACATGAACTCTAACCTTAGGTTTACTCAACTTAATAAAGTTTTTCTTGTATGGCAAAAAGCTGGATTAATTTACTTGGGTCAAGGTCTACAAAATGGTAATTTAAAAACTTATGAAGTGTTAAAATCCGAATTGAACCTACCTAATGGTGGTTTCCTAGCCTATCTGCAATTAAGAGACTTCTATCTTAAAAATAATATTGAAGCATTAAAACTTTCTCCTTTAGAAAGTCTGATCTGTGCTCCCCAGAACAACAAAAAAATTATTTTAAAAATGTATAGGTTATTGCTAGAGGCGAACAAATGGGATGTTAATTATTGGCAGCAAAAATGGTCATAAGAATTGCGTACACCGATACAATACATAAATTGGATCAGCGTTCTAGCTTCTCCTGAGTAAGCATCAAAAAATTCTAAACTGAGACAAGTTCAGTTCAACATCATACATAACTTATATTATATTGGCAAGGTTGGAGGAATGGTCCTTGGAATGAATCCACCCTTATCAAGTGCCTCCACCCCTTAGATGTATTACACCCCACCCTTCATCCAGCTCCCAGCACTTCCTTAACCTCATCATAGCCCTATACCCCTGTCATTCTACCGCCAGTACAGGCCCCAGCCCTTTCTTAGGCATCACCTATCACTTATCCATCCACCTTATAATTAATATCATCTTCTACGTTCCCCGCCAACTTGCATCCCACTCCTGCTTCCCCCCCTCCCCTTGTCTCCACTGTCTATGTTAATTATCGAAGTACTGAACATCTTGCTTAGAATGTATGTTAGACATTGTGATTTTTTTTTTTTTCGAATTTTGTATACAATAGACCTTTTGTATGTGTTGCCTATCTGTTACTTCTATGTAAGTTGAACCTTGACCTTACCAGGTCCATCTTGCAAATAAGCTGTGCTCAATGATGTTCACCTGGATAAAGATTTGATTGATAGAAGTATGGCAGATAGGATTCAATGCAAAGAAGTGCAAAATAATGCACCTGGGAAACAAGAACCCAGGGAAGACTACACACAATGGGGGGGCAGTAACAACAACAAAAAGGAAAGGGACCTGGGGGTAATCACATCAGATGACCTTAAGGTTAGAAGCAATGCGAGAAAGCAGTAGGAGGCTGGGGGTATACTGGGATGCATAGGAGAGGCATCAGCAGCAGAAAACAGGAAATTGTTATCCCTTTGTACAGACAGTTGGTGAGACCCCATCTGAGTACTGTGTCCAGTTCTGGAGACCCCATCTCCGCAAAGGACATAGACAGGACAGAGGCAGTCCAGAGGAGGGCAACTAAAATGGTGCGGGTCTGCAAGAGAAGCCGTGAGGAGAGACTAAAGGAGCTAATATGTATACCCTTGAGGAAAGAAGGGAGAGGGGACATGATAGAAACTTTTAAGTACCTCAGTGGAATCAACAAAGTCCAAGAGGGAGCATCTTTCAGAAAAGAGACGTGCAAGAACAAGGGGACACAATTTAAAGATAGAGGAGTTGGCGGTTCAGGGCAATGTGGAAGAAGTATTATTTCACAGAGGGGTTGTGGATGCATGGACCAGCCTTCCTGAGGAGGTTGTAGGGGTCTAAAACTATGGGAGAATTAAGAATGCATGGGACAGACATAAAGCCAATTCTTGTGGGGGTAGGAAGAAATAGGCTGTTGGTCAACTAGGATCTGCGGCCTACCCTGTAGGTAGGGAAATGGGCAGACTAGATGGGCCAAGCGGTCCTTATCTGCCGTCAAAGTCTATGTTTCTATGTTTCTATACACCAAGCAAACTTAGCAAATTTATTCCTGAGCAATCAGATTTGTGTCAACGTTGCAAAAATCAAAAAGGAAATCAATCACATGTGATGATATCTTGTCTAGTACTAACAGCATACTGGAATAAAATCAAGGAATTGATCCAAAAAATTTTAGAGAAAACCATTCCTTTTGATCCAGGCGTCCTATGCTTCTGTTAATCTGCAGATAGTGGCCTTACTGAGGAAGAGAAAATGTTCTTCTCTCTAGCTCTGGTTGTTGCAAAAAAGGTCATTCTTCTTCACAGGCGGGATGAAGAGGCACCTACATTCAAGGAATGGTTAGCTCTTCTAACAGACTGTGGTAAACTGGAAAGGATTTACTACATAAAAGAGAATAGAGAAGCCCTTTTTGATAAAATTTGACTCCCTTTCTTTACATATCTACATGTGTAAGTTACAGTTTAATGTACTATTTCATAAAACACAAAATAAAATGAGGTTTAGTTAGAAGGACTGCTTTCCCCAGTACAGTGATGTCGACTTGATACTAAATCCTGGCTAAGTTCATCTGGCCAAAAACAAGCTATCAGAAGGAGTACAAAAAAAAAAAGAATTGATTGAGGGAGGGAGTTGGAGGGAGTAGAAGCAGTAGACAGAAATGGAGAAGGCAGAGGAGTACAATCAACATTTTGGTCAGGAGAAGGGATGCAAAATTCAACAACAAAACAGTACCACATCAATGTGCATAATTAACTGAGCAGAGGAAAGACACAGTAACAAGCTTAGTTGGTTAACTATAATATATGGCTATACTATGAGGTATGTAGGGCTGAAGCAGACAATGCCCAAGGACTAATCAAACAGCAACAGTAAATCAGTTTATGGACTAGCATTAACGAACCAGACTGACAAGCTGATTAACCACAGATTACTGAAGAAAGCAGGTGGGGAATGAAAATTACGGGTATACCCAGATAGGGTGTAACTAGGAGTCATGCATATTGAGGAATACTGCTATCACCTGGGGCTGTACAGGGGGCTGACAATGAACAGGAAACTGCTATCATGACTGACCCTGATAGGGTTATTTACAAATAAACAGGCGGTCAAAACTAGGAAGCAAAACTAACAGTGAGGCTGTAACCAAAAATGAGCTATCAGTGGTACAGATAACTTAAGCTGGCAGTGAAACAGACCTTAGATCCAGAAATACAAACAGCCCACTTAGCTGTGATGAAGAGGCAGTCAAAATGCAAAAGACACAAAACTGGTTATGTAGTCAGACCCAAACAGGGTGTAGCTAGGGTTGCAGTAAAATAGGCAGAAAGACAATAACGGACACCTCTGCTTGGAAATTTGTCTGATTCATGAAGCAGACCTTAGACGTACTTAAGCAAAAAGACCACCTAGCTGTAGCAAGCGGGTATGCAAGAAATAAAGAGGATACACAAAACTGTTTGGTAGATTTACCCAAATTGTGTGTAGCTAGGGATGCAGTAAAATTACCAGAAGTAAAAACAGTAACCTTTGGGGGATGCTGAGGTTTATTGCTTTGAACTGGACATCATTGGAGCACAGGGTGCAGAGGAGGGTGCACAAAGATGGGGAGCCTAGGGAGTAGCATGGCCAGCCAATGGCTGCTTCCTTCTCTGTCCTTTGTACTGCAGACCTTGGCGCTCTGAACCGCAGCGTGGAGAACTGCTAGTCAGGGCAGGGATTTGAAGGGAGTGGTATCTGAGGGAGCAGATTGCAGGCAGCTCTGACTGGCTGCAGAAGAGGGGTAGAAGGCGTGGCTTAGCTGTGATTGGGTGCCTCACAAATCCCAGCTGAAAGCAGAAACAAAGGTCTTGAGCTGGTGCAGGGAACATCCTCGGGCTGGATTTAGGAGTGCCCACAGCAGGAGAATGGCGGTGGAAGCAGGCGGAGGGTGGCGTCTGATGGAGAAAAGTCCTCTCAACCCTGGTGGTCCTTCGATGGCAAAGTGACATACAATAGTTCAGAGAGGATGTATGCTTGTAGACAGACCAGAACACATTCCTGAGTTTCATGTTTGCAAGGAATTACTTGCTTGTCCATTGGTTACTGCAACCCCAGACTCACCTATTAATAAAGGGAAAATATTGTCCTAAATGACAAGGAAGCTGGAACAGAAAAAAATCAGTTGCAGACTCATTATCATCGATCAGATCAAGATTGTTAATGGAATAGACTTCAGCTAGAAATCGGGTTATGTCGGTATTGGAAAGTCTAAGAGAATTACTATGGGGGACATCCACAGGGATTTATAGGACCTGAAACAACATACTGTATGGAGTAGTAGTCACTGACTGAATCAGCCAAGACACCCACACCTCTGACCCTGTTCACCTGATTCGTAATTATCCGATCTATTACAGAGTGGTTACGGCTTCTCAGATTCAAATGAGTAGAGGAGGTAATGTGTTGACTATACTTCCCCAAAGTGTGGATTTAAGAATGCATGGGGGTCAAGTAATTGCCAGATGTGTCTTGTGTAAACATGGAAAATGTCCATGGACTGGTGTGAAATGTAAATGTGTATGTCTGGAATGTTCTAACTCTAAATGTTAAGTAAAACTTTTAATAAAACTATGTTACAAAAAAATGGGTAATTACATTTTTCAATTTATACCGTAACTTGAATTTTATTTAGAACTGGAAGAAACTGTCATTAACACAGAAATCTGATCATATGCTCTATGCCAAAAAATGTTATGCAAATAGAATTCTTGTCCTGTGGGAGGTAAGATGCCTACCTGGTGCTATGGCTTGGAGGGACAGGGAGCAAATCCTCAGGATTGCCGGAGCAGCTGCACCGGGGAGGGAGCTGGATGTCATTGTCCACCTAGGGACAAATGACCTGGCTGAGAAAAGGATCAGAGCAGTGCAGGAAGAGTTTGTGGAGTTGGGGAAGGGCCTTAGACAAGTAGCACGCACGGTAACCTCCTCGGAGGTGCTGCCTGTCTATGGCATGAGTGAGGCTAGGGTGCTCCACACCATGGGATTCAATCAGTGGTTGAAAAACTGGTGCAGAGCTCAGGGATTTGGCTTCATTGGGGACCGGCGTTCACCTGGAGTGATGCAGGCCTATACTGGCGTGATGGTCTGCATCTGTCCAGGAGGGAAACCAGGATCCTAGGTGATAGGTTTAAAATGCTTCATTGGCAAGCATTTAAACTAGCCAAGGGGGGAGGCACTGGAAAGGAGCCGGGAAATCCTGCTGCCCCCAAAAATCAGGGTAATAAGTGAGGTAAACACCAAGATAGAGATGTCGATAGGGAGAAGGGCCGGGGTAAATGGAGAAAACGACAAAGGCAATAAGGACAGGGTTGGGGCAAAAAGGGGTAAGGCCATCAAGAAATGGAGGGTAATGAGTACCAATGCCCGAAGTCTGGGCAACAAGCTCCCTGAACTGGTGGCCTTGATGGAAGAGGGATGCCTGGATATTGTGGCAGCCACAGAAACATGGTACACAGAGAACCATGACTGGGATGTTAACCAGGGTTTTATTTAACTCCAAAAATTGATTAGCGTTTTGCTCATAAAAGTGCTAAAACATTGTGAAAATGCATAGCACTTGCCTCACTGTGCTTAGCAAACATAACACTTCTAGAAAACCTATATAAATACTTTCTGTACAGTTAGTATTGTCCCAAGAAAAAAAAAAACTGCTAATCAATTATTTAAAACCCTGTAACATACCAGGGTACACAACCTACAGGAGAGACAGGGAGGGAGAAGAGGGGAGGAGTAGCTCTCTATGTAAGGGAAGGGATAAAAGCAACTGAACAAAAGAGTAAACAGGGAGGAGAGGAGTCACTGTGGGTCACCTTAGAGACTGGAAATGGCACCACAATCCGCACAGGGGTTGTATACAGACCCCCATGTCAGGGGGAGGGAATGGACATGGATATGATAGAAGGCATTCTTAGGACAGCAGAGAAAGGGAGATACTGTTGATGGGAGACCTGAATATGCCAGATGTTAACTGGAGCACATTTGATGCAGCCACATCCAAGAGCAGGCCATTCTTGATGCCCTACAGGTGGCATGCCTCAGACAGCTAGTTTTGGAACCCACTTGTGAGGGCAATCTTAGACCTCGTACTCTCAAATGGGGACAGTGAGAGGATCTCAGATCTAGAAGTGGGTAGCCATCTGGGAACAAGTGACCACCAAACAGTGTGGTTCACGATAAACTCAGCTACAGAGTCAAGCTATACAAAAGTGAGGGTACTGGACTTCAGGAGGGCTGACTTTGGCAAGATGGGAGAGTGCCTTAGGAAAGCACTAGCAAACAGGCAAGGAGGAGGGGTGGAGCAACAATGGGGAAGCATCAAAACTGCCATCACAGAGGCAACAAGCCTTTGTGTGAAGCAAATAAACAAATCAAAATGAAAGAAAAAGCCACTATGGTTCTCAAAAGAGGTGGTGGGGAAGGTTAGGGAGAAAAAGATAGCATTTAGGAAGTATAAGGAAACACAGAAGGAGCAGGACAGAGAACTGTACCAGTTAAGGCAGAAGGAAGCAGGGAGGGAAGTCAGAATAGCAAAGGCCCAAACTAAGGAAAAGATAGCCATCTCGGTTAAGAAGGGGGATAAAACCTTTTATAGGTACATCAGGGAGCGTAGAAAGACAAAGGGAGGGATAGTGAGGCTGAACAGAATGGACGGTGGATGGGCTGAGAGGGACAGTGAAAAAGCAGGAATACCGAACATATACTTCTGCTCAATATTCACAGAGGAGGGGGAGGTACCTAATCCAATTAACAGAAGCACTCTGGATGGGGGGGGGGGTCGATCCCAGTCCTTTCACAGAAGAAAGGGTTCTGAAAGAACTCTTAAAACTGAAGGTGGACAAAGCAATGGGGCCTGACGGGATTCACCCCAGAATTCTAAAAGAATTAAGGGGAGAAATAGTGACAACACTATCTTTTTTAAAAAATCATGGGAGGATGGTGTGGTACCTGAGGACTGGAGGAAGGTGGACATGATTCCCCTTCACAAAAGTGGGAGCAAGACAGAGACATGAAACCACAGACCTGTCAGTTTGACCTCTGTGGTAGGGAAAGTGATGGAATTGCTTCTGAAGGAAAGAACTGTTGAGTACCTAGAGGCCTGTGGGGCACAGGACCCAAAGCAGCATGGCTTCATAGCGGGAAGGTCATGTCAGACGAGTCTGATCAATTTCTTTGACTGGGTGACCACAGTAGTAGACCAGGGAGGGGCTGTGGACATGGCATACCTAGACTTTAGAAAGGCATTTGACACAGTCCCACACAAAAGAATAATAATTTAACCAGCCTGGGAGTGGGTCCCAGAGTGGTAGCTTGGGTAAAACATTGGCTGGACAACAGGACACAGAAGGTAATTGTAAATAGAGTCCACTCTGAAGAAAGGGGGGTTACTAATGGGGTACCGCAGGGTTCAGTCCTTTTTAATGCTTTATAAATGACATTGCAGAGGGACTGGAAGGAAAAGTATGCCTCTTTGCAGATGACACAAAGATCTGCAACAGGGTTGATACACAAGGAGGTGTGGAAAGGATGAGAAGGGACTTGGCAGGATTGGAGGAATGGTCAGAAGTATGGCAGCTTGGATTCAATACAAAGAAGTGCAAAATAATGCACCTGGGAAACAAAAACCTAGGGGAAGAGTACACAATGGTGAGGGGGAGGTAGTAACAACAAAAAAAATGGAATGGGACCTGGGGGTAATCATATCAGATGACCTTAAGTATGGCAAGCAATGTGAGAAGGCAGTATGGAGGGCTGGAGGGATACTGGGATGTACAGGGAGAGGCATTACCAGCAGATAACAGGAAGTTGTTATCCCTCTGTACAGACAGTTGGTGAGCCCCATCTGGAGTACTGTGTCCGGTTCTGGAGACCCCATCTCCGCAAGGACATAGACAGGATGGAGGCAGTCCAGAGGAGGGCAACTAAAATGGTGCAGGGTCTGCAAGAGAAGCCATACAAGGACAGACTAAAGGAGCTTAATATGTATACCCTTGAGGAAAGGGGGGGCATGATACAAACTTTTAAGCACCTCAGTGGAATCAACAAAGTCCAAGAAGGTAGCATATTTCAGAAAAAGAGATGTGCAAGAACAAGGGGACACAATTTGAAGATAGAGGGGGGACGACTCATGGGCAATATGAGGAAGTATTATTCCACAGAGAGGGTGGTGGATGCATGGAACAGCCTTCCTGAGGACGTTGTGGGGTCTAAAACTGTGGAAGAATTCAAGAATCAATGGGACAGACATATGGCAATTCTTGTGGGGGGTAGGAAGAAACAGTCTGTTGGTTAACTAGGATCTGCAGCTTATTCTGTAGGTAGGGAAACAGGCAGACTAGGTGGGCCAAGCGGTCCTTATCTGCCGTCAAAGTCTATGTTTCTATGTCATCTATTCCTGCTGTTTGTCTACACGTCACAATCTAATGCTTGTGACATCATAATTTTCATGGCAACCAACCGTGATTCATAAAACTAGGATTATGACATCTTATTATTATGACATCACTATTTTTTTTTTTTCTGTACCCTGGCCTGTCTCATCTTAAATGTACACAGCTGCCGCTCCATGCTCACTCTAAGTAACCATGGCCCCAAATTTTAAACTCTTACTGAGTGCCTTTCCCATTCTCATATTTCTGTCTTTGCCCACTCCCACAAGCAAGACAAGCCATAGTTTGGTTTACTCACCCAATATTGAAATCTTGAGAAACCTTCACATCAACGTAGGTTGCTCATCTGGGAACTTTTTCACTATTAATAAAGGACCCTGGTCTACCTCAATGATCCTGACCCCTATAAATATTTGGCCCCCAGGTGGATCACATCCCTGTCAACATGTCCTTAAGGACCACACCATCCTCATTTTATACAGGGAAAAGACAAAACCTCGTTGTGTTCGCATGAAAGTTAAATGTTTCTCCAAGGCTCAAAGAGAACTACTCAGGATAGCCCTTATGCTACTTCTGCTGTCTGGAAACATTCATCCTAATCCAGATCCTGAAGCACCTCCCACCTACAATGTGTGCCCTAAACAAGGTACCACTAAACTAGCCACAATTAATATCTGTAGCCTTTTAAGCAAAATTGACATCCTGAAAGTCTGGGTAACCCAGAACAACCCTGGCATACTATCTGTCGTTGAGACATGGCTGACCCCAAAAATACCGGATTCTGCAGTAGCTATACTTGGATACACTATATTCAGGCTGGACAGGCTGAACAAACGTGGGGGTGGATGCACTATATTTCTAAAAATTTCCCTAAAGGGGAATGCTATGCCACCAATTGATCTCAGTGGCAATACCCAGGTACTGGCCATAAAAGTGCTGTTGGGGGCTCACCATAAAATAATATCTGTACTCTCAGTCTACATACCTCCCAAAGACCCGGCCACTGGTCTCCTCAGTTTTCTTGACCATCTCCACTCACAAAATCACCTCACAGAGACAATTATCATGGGAGATTTTAAAGTAAACTGGCTGTCACCTGCGACCAACTCACTAGAGGACGTAATAACAGCCCTTCACCTAACTCAACTTGTTAATACACCCACTAGGATAAA
Organism: Neoceratodus forsteri; assembly: GCA_016271365.2. Taxonomy (NCBI): domain Eukaryota; kingdom Metazoa; phylum Chordata; order Ceratodontiformes; family Ceratodontidae; genus Neoceratodus; species Neoceratodus forsteri. The sequence goes on along the minus strand of CM057459.1, from coordinate 1,254,679,359 downwards.
CTATAAAATGGGGACTAGCACCACCCTCGACTGGATAATTTCTAGCCAACCCAACCACCTTTCCAGTGTAACTGTGCACCCTGACTCCATCAGTGACCATTCCCCAATCACATGCAGTTGGACTAATAAATTCCTTACCCCCCCCCCCAAACTATCTACAGCAGGTTTCTCAGAAGGGGCCACCTGGACCTCCTAAAACAACAGCTTCCTGCCCAAAATTGGAACATCCTGGACTCAACCAATGATGTCAATGTAGCCCTCTGTCACTTTATTAGGGTTTTTAACACTGCTTGTAATACGCATGCCCCTCTCAAAAAGATTAAGGTCTCTGGCACGGTTAACCTCTGGATCACTCCTGAGCTCCTTTCCCACATGAAGTTTCAGGACCATCTCTGGCACTGTGAAAAAGCCACTGGTAAGCAGCAGGACCTACAAGCCTATAAAGCTGCTAGAAACAACTGCACGAGGGAGACTCATCAGGAAAAAAACAAGTACCATAGGGAGATGCTTACCAACTCCTGGGGTGATAGCAGAAGGTTCTGGTCTAATATAAATGACATCACTGGCAAAAAACCTAAAGCATCGCCTACAATGCTAAACATAAATGGGACACCTACCACTGTCCCTCTGGAAATTGCTAATGCCTTTAACAATGCTTTTACTAATTTGAGCGTGTTCTCCCACCTGACTTTTTCGATGATGATGCTGCCCGCTCCACAAGCCACGGTGATGAAAATAGTCCTGAGCACCCCCCTTTTTATTTTAAAAGGGTATCATGCAACCTGGCTAGACAACTACTAGCTAAGGTCCTAAGAAACGTAAGACACAGTAGTGTTGTACTAGACCTTAAGCTTATCACCCTAACCCTAGATGAAGTTCTCCTACCTATAACTAAGATTCTAAACCTTTCTCTTACACTGGGACAATTTCCTGATGCCTGGAAAATGGCCATCATAACTCCAGTGCATAAAACCGGTGATTGTTCCTTAGAGAGTAACTATAGGCCTATATCCATTCTCCCTCCACTCTAGAAGGTGCTCGAGTGAATTATTACCAACCAGCTTGGTGCTTATCTGGACACATACTCCATCCAGTGCCCACAACAACATGGCTTTAGAAAGGGGCACAGTACTACCACAGCATTAGTTAGAATTCACAAGCTTCATACAATAGGCCATCGATCAAGGCAAGATTGTAGGTGCAGCCTTTGTTGACCTAGCAAAAGCCTTTGACACAGTGAATCACACACTGTTGCTTGGCCAACTCTCTAAAAATAGCAGTTACGTAAGAACTTACTGTAACAGTAGATCTTCGAGAGAGGTTCCTGCAGTAGGTCTTCACATATAGGACTGCGCCCCCTGGCGTCAGCTGCACGGCAAACTTGTAGATAGCAATCATCAGCCGGGGCCGCGCCGTGACGTCAGCCCAACTAAAAAAGGGGCAATCCCACGCCCACTCTCCAGTTCTTTTCCAACGGAGACCTAAAAATAGGTAAGGAGAAAATCAGAGTAAACTGCAAAGACCCTGCTTCCACTCTAGTCCAGCTGGACTAGATAGGATGGAAAGTAAAGCATCCAAAAACCGGGGGAAGGAGGGAAACTAGACCTACTGCAGGAACCTCTCTCAAAGATCTACTGTTATGGTAAGTTCTTACGTAACTGCTATATCTTACTTTGAGAGGGTTCCTGCAGTAGGTCTTCACATATACGACTGAATACCAAGCAGTTCCAAAGAACAATAAGGCATAGGTGCATCCAAGAGGAGAAGTCGCCAAGAGTGCTCATGACAGAAGGCCTTGCAGGACCGCAAGTCCAAAGCCAGTTCTGCGCTGAGAGGCAATGTCCAGACTGTAATGCTTAGTGAAGGTGTGAACAGACGACCAGGTAGCCACAGCACTGATCTCTGCCATGGACACATTCCTGAAAAAGGCAGTAGAGGTCGCCATGCTACGGGTGGAGTGGCCTTTGACTGACCCGGGAAGGGACTTTCCATATTTTACGTACGAAAAAAGGATGCAGTTAGCGAGCCATCAGGAGATGGTCTGCTTGGAAATAGCCTTGCCCTGGTACTGAGGGGCAAAGGCTACGAACAGTTGGCTAGATTTCCTAACCTCTTTAGTCCTGTTCGTGTAGTACTTCAGGATCTGGTGCACATCAAGCATGTGCAGCAGGTGTTTCCCCCCTGTTGGAATACTGTGGATAGTATGCTGGTAATTCCACGCTCTGGTTCTCAGTGGTTTCTGAAACAACTTTGGGCAAAAAAGAAAGGTTAGTCCAAAGGACTACTCGATCCTTATGAAAAATCAAATAAGGTTCTTTACATACGAAGGCCCATAATTCGGAAACCCTTCTGGTCGAAGTGACAGCGACTAAAAATAAGGTCTTCCTGGAGAGGAAGCGCAAGTCACAAGAAGAAGCTGGTTCAAACGGTAGTAAGGTCAGCTTCTCGAGTATGAAATTCAGGTCCCAGGGAGGACAAGGATTCCGGATCGGAGGTTTCAAATGAAGGATGCCTTTCAAAAAGGTTTTGGCAACCTCCAGTTAAGCCAAGGTTTTGCCCTCCACCGGAAGGTGGTAGGCCGACACTGCAGAGAGGTGAACCTTAATGGAGGAATAGCTATGGCCCGCCTCAAGACAGATGTGCGAGGTACTCGAGAACCTGGGATGCTGAGCATGAAAATGGATCCCAGCTCCTTGCTTGGGCCCATATCGTAAATCTCTTCCACTTCACAGCATAAGTGCATCTAGTGGAGGGTTTTCTGGCCTCCACTAGAATGTGGGCAACCTGCGAAGAGACCCAATAGTGAGAAATCGCTATGTCCACAGGTGCCACACATGAAAGTGGAGAGACTGAAGGTTCGGATGCACCAGGATGCCCTGCTCCTCAGTCTGAAGGTCGTGAGAAATGGGCAGAGGAACCGGAGGTTCCAGTGCCAAATGTTGCAGAAGATGGAACCAAATGTGGTGTGGCTAAAGAGGAGCAATCAGGACTGCGTGGGCCCCCTCTTGTTCAAGTTTCACCAGGACCTTCTGAATTAGAGAAAAAGAGGAAAGACATACAGAAACCTTTCTGTCCACGAAAGAGACAACGCGTCTCACCAAAAAGCACCATGCCCGGGAACGAGCGAGCAGAAGACGGGTAGTTTTGCATTGCATGGGGAGGCGAACAGATCCATCTCTGGCCGACTCAATCGAAGAAAGAGATCTTCAACTACCTCTGACATTAGCTCCCACTCCTGGGCCTGGGTCACTGATCGACTGAGACTGTCCACCAGGATGCTGGTGATGCCCGGAACGTGAACTGTTGTCAGATAAAGGCTGTGCTGAATCGCCCAGTACCAAACCCTCATGGCTTCTCAGCAAAGAGGGTAAGATCTGGTTCCCCCCTGCTTGTTTATGTACCAGACGGTGGACATGTTGTCCATCCGTACCAAGACAGATCCCGGAACCAGCAGTGACTGGAATGCCAGGAGTGTGAAAAGAACCACCCTGGTCTCCAGAACATTGATGTGGAGCATCAGCTCCTGATCGGACCAAGACCCCTGTGTCTTGTGAGACCTCAGATGAGCACCCCAGCCCAGACCTGAGGCGTCCGTGGTGAGAATTAGAGTTGGAACTGCCAGAAGGAAAGGGACCCCCTTCGACAAATTCGAGAGATCCTGCCACCAGCGTAGATCTCTTTGGAGGCTGTTGGAGATCATGACTTTTTGGTTCATGTCGTCCGTCCTCTGGTCTCATTGGACTCGAAGAGACCACTGGGTGACCCTCATGTGAAGCCTGGCCACTGGGACTGTCGAAATGGCAGCTGCCATCAAACCCAATGAACGAACCACCAAGTGTGCAGGGATCCATCGGGCCTGTGCCACCAGTGTGGCTTGAGAAGCAAGGTTCTCGGCTCGATCTGATGGTAGGAAAGCCTTGCCCTGAACTGTGTCTAGTACAGCTCCAATGAACTGGAGTCTCTGTGAGGGTACTAGCTGGGACTTGAGAAGGCAGACCGTTATGCCCAGTGAAGCAAACAAGCTCAGAGTGAAAGAAAGAGCTTCTTTCAGGCTGGTAGGAGAGGGTGCTGAGAGGAGCCAGTCGTCCAGGTACGGGAAGACATAAATGCCCTGGCGGCGCAGAAAGGCCGCCGCCACCGCTAGGCCGAAGAAAGACCAAATGGGAGTGCTCGGAACTGGAAATGTTTCTCCAGGAAAACAAAATGGAGAAAGCGGTGGTGGGCCGGGAAGATAGGGATATTCAGGTAAGCATCCTGCATGTCCAGGGAGCACAGCCAAAAGTTTTGATGGAGCAGAGGAAGGAGCCCCTGAAGGGTCAACATACGAAGCTTCTTGTACTCGACGAAGATGTTTAGTGTGCTCAGGTCCAGGATCGGTCTCAGGTCGCCCGTTTTTGGAACCAGGAAGAAGAGGGAGTAGAATCCCCTTCCTATTTGGCTTAACGGGACAGGCTCTATGGCTTTCTTTAGGCGAAGTGCCTGAATCTCTTGAGCAACTATGGGGACCGGATTCCAGGGATAGAAGGACCATCCTGGTGATTGAGGGGTTGGAATTTGGCTGAATTCTATCGAGTGACCTCGCTGGATGAGCTGAAGCACCCAATTTTTTGCGGTGACGGACCTCCAGCCTTCCAGGTGGAGGCCAAACCTCCCTCCGACCAGTTCCTCCTGAAGTACTGGAGGTAGTGGAAGGAGGGGAAAGGAGTCAGGACACAGAGGGGAACTTTTGCCCCAGAGGCCTATTTTTGAAATTTGGTCTGTGGGGTTTGTGCTCCTGATCCAGGTGCATACTTCTTTGCTCGACGCTTAGCCTGGGATTTGTTCCACCTTCTTTGATGGCGAAAGGGCTGCTTTTTCTGTCCCTTCTTGTATAAGGAACAGACGTCCCGCAAGGACTGTCCACTCTCCTGCAGCCAGTAATGATCGTTAGATTGCTGTTCTGATGTGAGCGAGCGTGACTGGAGGCTTACCTGTGGGAAAAGAACTGAGATCATGTGCTAGAGACCGCCTTTTTTGAAGGTCGGGCTGGACGCCACGACGCCCGATGTCAAGGCTGGTCCCCGCTGATTGCTATCTACAAGTTTGCCGCATGCGGCTGACGCCAGGGGGCACAGTCCTATATGTGAAGACCTACTGCAGGAACCCTCTCAAAGTAAGATCTGGTGTTTCCAAAAACACCCTAAAATGGTTCGGAAGCTACCTCAGTGATAGACTGCAGAGGGTGAGGATATCAAATGTAGTTTTGGAACAGAGGGCTGTCCGATCAGGGGTACCTCAAGGCTCAATCCTGGGTCCATTACTGTTCAGTATTTTCCTGAACGACCATCCAGCTGTCTGCAGCCAGTGTACTCTCCTCTATGCAGATGACGCGGTCATCTTTACTAGCCACCTGAATCCCAACGCTCTTGAAAACGGTCTTCAACAAGGCTTCACAGAAGCAGAGAGATGGTTTAATAATCACAAACTAGTGCTAAACTACAAAAAAACTAAAGTCCAGCTGTTCTCGTCCTCTCGGAATAACTTTAAGGCCCATCAACTCACTATCACCAGCAACCACGGAGACGTTCTTGAACAAACTCAGCTTTTCAAATACCTAGGTCTAACCCTGGATAGATACCTTACCTTTGTGCCTCACATTGAAAATGTTGCCAGAGATGTTAATACCAGAATTGGGCTCCTCTTCAGACACAGACGAAGTCTTACCCAAGAAGCCCTGAAGGTTGCAGTTCACAGCTCGGTCCTCTCTATCATTGATTATGGTCTAATCATATACTGTGCTGCAACCTCCACATCTCTTAAACGACTCACGGTGGCCCTGAACAAAGTCTGTAGGTTAGTTACGGGTGCTGCGCGCCTCACTCATACCTGTGAGTTATATGCTCAATCTGGCTCGCTCCAACTAAGTGACAGGATCAAATAAACCTGCCTCCTGTCAAAAAAAGCTCTACTTGGATTACTACTCCCAAGCACTGGTTGCCTGCTAAACAAATCCCCTAAGACCCAACACACACGTACCTCAGTCTGTGACCTCCTTCTAGTACCCCACTGTCGGACTACTCAATACCAGTGACCCTTTCAATACAGAGTCCCCCTGTGGTTTAATAATCTAAGCAACCAACTGAGCAGTCTTTCTAGTCTGTCCCAATTTAAACTTGTGCTTCGTCAGCATCTCCTAACCGAAAGCACTTGTGATTGTTACACCTAGTTTCCTACTTCTGCAGACACCCTTATACCACTTCTTTCACTTTCTGAGGCTCTTACTTGGTTTCCTGTTTCGTTTCACCTCTCCTGACAGAACAATTTCCCCTTCCCCTGCCACCTCCTCCCTTACCTCACCCCCTCCTTGCTCTTATCCCACTGACCCCCCTCTTCCCGGACCTGTCCAGGCCCTCTGGTCCCCACTCTCCCTTTTCTTCTTTCCCTTCATCAGCCCTCCTTTTCCCCTCTTTTATCCATGCTCCCACCTCTGCCTCCCATCCCTCTCACCCTGCGACAAGGCCTCTGGCTGCCATATTTTCTTTTCCTTCTCTATCTGGACTCTGCCCTCTCATCTCCCCTACCCTCCTTTCTCTTCCCCTTCCCCCCACCTCTGATTAGCAATGCTGCTTCAAATGTACCTTATGGATTTCTATACTTGCTTGTAATCTTCAGTGTGTAGCAATGTTCCCACTTATTTACCAACTGACTTTATGTGATCCGGTGATACCATGAATGTTCTCTGTACCTCTGTTGATACCATGAATGTTGTCTATACCTCCCTACCTTATTGTAACCCTTTCCTTTGACATGAAACCTTTGTAAATGAGCTGCCTCAAGCTCAAAGGTATTTGTAATCCGAGATTTAAATAAATAAAAACATATAGACAGGCAGAAGGCACAGGCTAAGTCTTTTTTTTTGTGGGGGGAATAATTCTGTGTTTATGCCCCCTCTATGCTACTGCCTCCATTCTCCCTAAGGGTCCCCACAGTACCTGGCTCTGCCTATACCTGGACTTTCAGCATCTAGCCTCCATGGATCTCGGATTCAGATCTTTCTCCTCCCAGGCAAGGAAGGAGTGGCAAAGCCATCTCCTACCTGAACATCATCCTCGTTAGGCAGATGCTGAGGGCTTCCAGGTATGGTCTGCATTTGGTCCACCAGGGCCATCATCGACATCAGCAGTGAGGATTTTGCCTTGTTGCTCCCTCTCCCCAAGATGTAGGCATGCATGGGAGGTCCAAGGAGTGTATGCACAGTAGTGCATGCAGCCGCTCCAGAACTCAGCTTGAGTCTCACCTTCCTACAGCATCCTCGACTGCACTACCATCTGTGGTCATCCAGATAGCAGTATTGCAGCAAGGATGGTTATCCCACCTACCCTGGAGGAGGAGGAGGAGAACATCCCCTGAGATGCTCAATCCTCTTCCCCCCTCACCAGCTGGCCCCCACTGACCAGAGCTCATTCCCCAGCTTGCGTCAACAGCATCACGAGTGGTGCACAGATGAACTGAGGGTCAAGGTTCCAATTTTCAAGCAGCCATCCTTATCAATAAAAAGCGGAAAAAAAAATACAGAAAGCATGTGAATTGTAGGAGATTTTTGAGTAAATATTTCTGTTTTTTTCAGTTTTCCCAGAGAGGTCATATCCTCTTTCAATGCGCTGGGATGGGAAAGGATAGGGGTACCTCCCTCCAAAATTCACGCTAGCCAAACAACTGGTTTAATAAAGTGCATCTCTATTTTCCTTTTATTCCTTTACATTTTGAACTTGGAGCCCTACATAAAATACAGTGTGCACCAGTAAAACCCATGTTAATATGAAGTTGTCGAGCAACACTGTGATTTGAAGGTCTGGGTAAAAGCCATAAGCAGCAGTCTCCAAGTGACCCCTCCTCTACCAAATGTGCAAACCCAATGTACTGTAGTAGACTAAATTACAGAGGCCACCGCCAACTTGGAAAAGACTCACAGAAGCACTCTTTCAGAAAACAGAATCTTTTGATTGGCAGGCTCTGATCTGGGCTGTTGGTAGATCTGGGCTCACAGTTCAATCCCAAAATTATCTACAGTAAACAATAATGGCTGGGCAGTATCACATAGAACTAACTTATCTGGGATTTGTGGAGTGGGGGGTGTCATACAACTGCCTGAAGCATGAGCATCCGCTTATGGCATTATTTCACAAACCATGAGGCAAGCCTTCCAGGGAAGGCCCCAATCTACTCAAGGGGTGGCTTAGCCAAGCCTGACAAGGTACTGTACAAATTACTTAAATTTTCAGATTTGGAGTCGGCTCATCAGCACAGCAGCATCACTCCTGCTCACAACACCAGCAACCCTGGTTCAGAACACAAGCTTAGAGCACTAGAGAGCTGTCAGAAAGGGAAGATCTGAGTGTCACGGCGGCCAGACGCCTCCTCTGGCAAGTAAGGGTAAGAGACCTTGCTACACTACCCCCACCTAAGTGACCACAGGTGTCAGCGTGTGTACATTTAGAGACTGCTGCAAGAAAGAGGATATCAGCTGGCTCCAAGCTGTCACACCCTTCATAAAAGTGCCTGGAGCCCTAGTTGACAATGGCCGGCACGGCAGGAAGGAAGGAGGAAAGAAACCGAAGAAGGACCAACATGCAAATAATGCACCAAGGTACTCTCTGGCCCCATGCTGCCACCTGAAAGACCCAACCAGACTGGGATTCCAAATGGGATACTGCCATAAGGCCCCTGCCAAGGTGGGTGGGGGGTGGATCCGTGGGAGAATGGAGGCCTCAAGGAAGGTGGGGGACAAGCTGGTAAGGAGCAGCATACAGAATTTAGAAAAAAACTGAGATTTAATGTTATAGAAACATAGAAACATAGAATTTGACGGCAGATAAGGACCGCTTGGCCCACCCAGTCTGCCCATTTCCCTACCTACTGGATAAGCTGCAGATCCTAGTTAACCAGCAGCCTACTTCTTCCTACCCCCACCCCCCAGAATTGCCTTATGACTATCCCATGCATGCTTGAATTCCACCACTGATTTTGACTCCACAACCTCCTCCGGAAGGCTGTTCCATGCATCCACAACCCTCTCTGTGAAAAAATACTTCCTTAAATTACCTCTGAGCCGCCTCTATCTTCAAATTGTGCCCTCTTGTTCTTGCACACATCTTTTTTTGAAAGATGCTACCCTCTTGGACTTTGTTGATTCCCTTGAGGTACTTGAAAGTTTCTATCATGTCCCCCTCTCCCTCCTTTCCTCGAGGCTATACATATTAAGCTCCTTAAGTCTCTCTTCATATGTCTTCCGGTGCAGACCCTGCACCATTTTAGTTGCCCTCCTCTGGACAACTTCCATCCTGTCTATGTCTTTGCGGAGATTGGGTCTCCAGAACTGCACACAGTACTCCAGATGGGGTCTCACCAGCTGTCTGTACAGAGGAATAATAACTTCCTGTTTTCTACTGGTGATGCCTCTCCCTATGCATCCTAGTATCCCCCCAGCCCTCCTTGCTGCCCTCTCACATTGCTTGCCCATCTTTAGGTCATCTGATATGACTACCCCCAGGTCCCTTTCCATTCTTGTTGCTGTTAGTATCTCACCCCCAATTGTGTACTCTTCCCCTGGGTTTTTGTTTCCCAGGTGCATTACCTTGCACTTCTTAGCATTGAATCTAAGCTGCCATACATTTGACCATTCCTCTAACCTTGCCAAGTCCCTTCTCATCCTTTCCACCACCCTGTGCATCAACTCTGTTGCAGATCTTAGTGTCATCTGCAAAGAGACATACTTTCCTCCAGAGTCCTTCTGCAATGTCGCTTATAAAGACATTGAAGAGGACCGGTCCTAATACTGAACCCAGCGGTACCCCACTAGTAACCCTCCTTTCTTCTGAGTGGACTCCATTTACTATAACTCTCTGTGTCCTATTCTCCAGCCAATTCTTTACCCAGGCTGTCATCTTGGGACCCACTTCCAGGCTGGCTAACTTGTATATTAATCTTCTGTGTGGGACTGTGTCAAATGCCTTGCTAAAGTCTAGGTAGGCCATGTCCACAGCCCCTCCCTGATCTACTACTTTGGTCAGCCAGCCAAAGAAATCTATCAGATTCGTCTGGCATGACCTTCCTGCTGTGAATCCATGCTGCCTAGGGTCCTGTGCCCCTCTGGCCTCTAGATACTCAACAATTCTTTCCTTTAGAAGTGATTCCATCATTTTCCCTATCACTGAGGTTAAACTACCAGGTCTATAGTTTCCTGCTTCTGCCTTGCTCCCACTTTTGTGAAGGGGAATCACATCTGCCCTCCTCCAGTCCTCGGGTACCACCCCATCCTCCCATGATTTGTTAAAAGGGTAGTCAGTGGTGTCACTAGTTCTACCCTTAGTTCTTTTAAATTCTGGGATGAATCCATCAGGCCCCATTGCTTTGTCCACCTTCAGTTTTAAGAGTTCTTCAGAACCCTTTCTTCTGTAAATGGGCGGTATCAACTTCTGTATCCAGAGTGTTAATACTGTTTGTTTTATGTACCTCCCCTCTTCCTTTGTAAATACTGAGCAAAAATCTTTGTTTAGTATCTCTGCCTTTTCACAGTCTCCTCTGCCCACCCTCCCTCCCCTTTATTAAGCCTCACTATCCCTCCTTGGTCTTCCTTCGCTCCTGATGTACCTATAAAGGTTTTATCCCCTTCTTAACTGGTAGGCTATCTTTTCCTCAGTTTGGGCCTTTGCTGTTCTGACTGCCTTCCCAACCTCCTTTTGCTTTAACTGATATAGTTCTCTGTCCTGCTCCTTCTGCGATTCCTTGTACTTCCTGAATGCTTTCTTTTCTCTTGAACCTTCACTGCCTACTTCCTTTGAGAACCATAGTGGTTTCTTACATCGTCTTGTTTTGTTTATTTGCTTCACACAAAGGCTCTTACCTCTGTGATGGCAGTTTTATTATTCCCATTGTTCTTCCACCCTCCTTCCTGCCCATTTGCTAGTGCATTCCTTAGGCACTCACCCATTTAGTCAGCCCTCCTAAAGTCCAGTACTTTGTCTTTGTATGGCTTGACTCTTATTACTGTGTTTATTGTGAACCATACTGTTCGATGGTCGCTAGTTCCCAGATGGCTACCTACTTCTACATCTGTGATCCTCTTTCCATCTCCATTTGAGAGTATCAAGTCTAATATTGCTCCCTCTCGAGTGGGCTCCAGTACTAGTTGTCTAAGGCATGCCCCTGTAGGGCATCTAGAATAACTGCACTCTTCGAGTGGCAGCTGCAACTGCACCCAGTTAACATCTGGCATATTCAGATCACCCATCAGCAATATCTCCCCTTTTCTGCCATTCTAAGTATACTTTCTATCATTTCCTTGTCCATTTCCTCCCTGAGAAGGGGTCTGTATCAACCCTAAGCGGATTGTGGTGCCATTGCCTGTCTCCAAATTTACCCACAGTGCTTCTTCTCCTCCCTGTTTACCCTTTTGTTCTGTTGCTTTTATTCCTTCCCTATGTAAAGAACTACTCCTCCTCCTCTTTACCCTCCTGTCCCTCCTGTAGATAGTGTATCCTGGTATGTTTATGTCCCAGTCATGGTTTGTGTGTACCATGTTTCTGTGACTGCCACGATATCAGATGTTCCTCCTCCATCAAGGCCACTAATTCAGGAAGCTTGTTACCTAGACTACGGGCATTGGTACTCATTGCTCTCCATTTTTGATGGCTTTACCTTCTGTTGCAGCATCCCCCACTGACCGTTCTACCTTGGTCTTTTCTCATTTAGTACCCTGTTTTGTAGGGAGGCTGGGATTTTCTGCTGCTTTGTCAGTGCCTCCCCTTTGACTAGTTTAAAGCTTGCCAATGAGCATTTAAACCGATTGCTCAAAGACTTGTTCCTTCCTGGACAGATGCAGACCATCCTGCCAGTATAGGCTGTTTTCCTCCAGGTGGAACCCCAGTCCCCAATGAAGCCAAACCCCTGTGCTCCGCACCATTTTTTCAACCATTCATTAAACTGCATGGTGCCAATTACCCTCGCCTCACCCATGCCTTTGACAGGCAGCACCTCTGAGAAGGATACTGTGTGTGCTACTTGTCTTAGGCCCCTCCCCAACTCTGCAATGTCCTCCTGCACTGCTGGACACCACAAGGAAAGTGTGTCAGTGTGTTAGGAGGTCAGGTGTACCGGGGGAGGGGGTTGCAAACCCTCCACCTCTGGCGCAAATTATGTGTGAAGAAATGGGACAAACCAAATCTGAATAACCTCAGCTATAAACTGAAATAGATTTCACTTCACTGCTGGTATACTGTGAAAAGTACAGTACAGTAAGAGTCACAGAATTGTTTCTGTAACTTATGAACTACCCTAGGTTTTACTACAGCTTGGGACGGTACGCTACTTCTAACTTTGAAAATGACTGCTATATGGGACTTCTTGTTAATCAGCGGGGGAAGGAAGGTACAGCCACAATTAAAGGTGGCATCTAATGATGTTTTTGGCAGTCTTCCTTTCTTAACTCAGCTGCTCTAAGACAGCCATTTTGGATTAACATAAAGCAATGTAATCTTCAGACATCTAAAAGCGCCACTGATGCAGTAGACCAACCAGCCCTACCACTGTCTCTCTTTTCCTGTAAATTTAAATGAGGGTAGCATGCCAGCTCTGATCAAACAAGCAACCCTAGCCTGCCCTAGCACTTGACCCATCATAAATTCCTAGATCCTCTTACCTGTGCACAACATTGCTCTGACTTTTGCCTCAGACCACCACTCCTTGGAAGAACAATGAGTTTGCTCTAAATATCTTTATGATATCGGCCATCTTCTTTTCGCGAACAGTGCTGCAACCCCCTCCCCCGGTACACCTGACCTCCTAACACAGCCCAAACCCTCCACCTCTGGCGCAACAGAACCCCAAGCTAACCTCACAGTTCTATTATTGCAGAGTCTTGGTGGTTGACGATGAGCTCCTTCCAGTTCACGTAGACCCTGCCTTCCAAAGGTGGAGACATCTGCGCCTAACCTACATATACTAATTCCTTGATACAAGGGGAGTTCTCCCCTGTGAGACCCTTCTACAACAATATGGCATTACGGCCTGTGAATATTTTAGGTACTTCCAAGTATAAATGTACCTGCTACATAAACAAACAGATCGGACTCACCTACCAGATCTTACCCCACTGCTACTCACCATGTTTCTAGACATATTACGGGACATCCCACAGAGCCACTTAAATTGGTAATCTTTATTGGGGTATACAGATATTTTGGGGGATTTGACCCATCATCATATCATAGATCGCTGGAATAAAAAACTTACTACTACAATCTCTATGTCCATCTTGCTGAAGTATGTGTTGCTGGCAATTAAGATCACCTCTTTCACAACCTGGAGGGCATTTGCCTGGAAATGCTACTAGAGGTATTTTAGAACCCCAGCAGTGCTCATCAATTATATGCCATTGCAGTATGGGCAATGCTGCAGAGGCTGTGGCCTTTCATTGGTCCTGCCCTACTCTGCAGGTTTTTGGCAGGAGCTGGAGGAGCAAATTGAAGAACTGTCACTTTCTTAAACATTGGTATCCTCAACAATGGTGTTGCTGCTGGCTCACCAACACAGTGGTTGTGCAACCGCTCATGACACCGGCAACACGGGTTTGGGAGTGAACTCAGGCTGCTGGACGGCCAGCCAAGGGGGGGGGATAAGCTTCCAAGGGACTGCTCTCCTCCTCCTCCCGGGGGGAGGATTAAAGTGCTCAGTGCACACCTGGCCCCTGGCAGTGAGCTGGGGGAAGGATCAGCGGAGTCTGTCTGATCATGGTGGAGGGGTGGGGGCAGATGCCAGCGTCTCCCTGGGGCATGGTGACATTATCGCATCATTGCAGCCACTGCGTCCTCGGGAAGCTCACTTCAAGGAAAAAAACCTGTGCCTCAGGGCCTCCTGACTCAGTCATTGGCCCCTGGCATGGCTGCTGAGGGTGCCCCACCACGAGAGGGTAATCTCATGGGATTGACATCCTGCAGTGGAATGTGTTCCAGTGTCGGGCAAGCTGGGGGAAAAGCACACTGCCAAGGAGCATAAAATATAAATTATTTAAAAAATGGTGTTGCTATCTATCCACCCCCCACACACACACACACACACACACACAGACACACACACACACACACACAGACACACATTCATCTTCCCCTTTGTTCCTTAGTGTATGTATTATATTCTGGTGGCAAAGAAGGCCATAACCCACCTGTGGATGGAAACAACTACCCCATCAATCCACACCTGGTGCACAATAATGGATTAAATTTACACAATGGAGACACTGACAGCCTCCCTGCATAACAGATCCCCTCAATTTCTTAGTAGACAGCAACGCTGGTTGTTGTACATTTTAAATGTTGACTGAGATTTTGGTCCCTCATAGAAACATAGACTTTGACGGCAGAAAAGGACCGCTTGGCCCATCTAGTCTGCCCATTTCCCTACTTACACGATAGACCGCAGATCCGAGTTAACCAACAGCCTATTTCTTCCTACCCCCCACAAGAATTGCCTTATGTCTGTCCCATGCATTCTTGAATTCTCCCACAGTTTTAGACCCCACAACCTCCTCAGGAAGGCTGGTCCATACATCCACTACCCTCTCTGTGAAATAATACTTCCTCACATTGCCCTTGAACCGCCCCCCTCTATCTTTAAATTGTGTCCCCTTGTTCTTGCGTCTCTTTTTCTGAAAGATGCTACCCTCTTGGACTTTGTTGATTCCACTGAGGTACTTAAAAGTTTCTATCATGTCCCCTCTCCCTTCTTTACTCAAGGGTATACATATTAAGCTCCGTTAGTCTCTCCTCATCGGCTTCTCTTGCAGACCCTGCACCATTTTAGTTGCCCTCCTCTGGACTACCTCTATCCTGTCTATGTCCTTGCGGAGATGGGGTCTCCAGAACTGGACACAGTACTCCAGATGAGGTCTCACCATCTGTCTGTACAGAGGGATAACAACTTACTGTTTTCTGCTGCTGATGCCTCTTCCTATGCATCCCAGTATACCCCCAGCCCTTCCTACTGCCTTCTCACATTGCTTGCTAACCTTAAGGTTATCTGATATGATTACCCCCAGGTCCCTTTCCTTTTCTGTTGTTGTTACTACCTCGCCCCCATTGTGTATTCTTCCCCTGGGTTCTTGTTTCCCAGGTGCATTATTTTGCACTTCTTTGCACTGAATCCTAGCTGCCATACTTCTGACCATTCCTCCAACCTTGCCAAGTCCCTTCTCATCCTTTCCACGCCTCCTTGTGTATCAACCCTGTAGCAGATCTTTGTGTCATCTGCAGAGAGGCAAACTTTTCCTTCCAGTCCCTCTGCAATATCACTTATGAAGACATTAAAAAGGACTGGACCCAATACTGAACCCTTCGGTACCCCACAAGTAACCCCTCTTTCTTCAGAGTGGACTCCATTTACAATTACCTTCTGTGTCCTGTTGTCCAGCCAATGTTTTACCCAGGCTACCACCCTGGGACCCACTCCCAGGCTGGTTAATTTGACTATTAATCTTTTGTGTGGGACTGTGTCAAATGCCTTGCTAAAGTCGAGGTAGGCCATGTCCACAGCCCCTCCCTGGTCTACTACTTTAGTCACCCAGTCAAAGAAATCTATTAGATTCATCTAACATGACCTTCCCGCTGTGAACCCATGCTGCCTTGGGTCCTGTGTCCCACTGGCCTCTAGGTACTCAACTATTCTTTCCTTCAAGTGACTCCATCACTTTCCCTACAACAGAGGTCAGACAGACAGGTCTGTAGTTTCCTGCCTCTGTCTTGGTCCCACACTGCAGAGGGAATCACATCCGCCTTCCTCCAGTCCTCGGGTACCACCACATCCCCATGATTTATTAAAAGAGTTGCCAGTGGTTTCACTAGTTCCCCCTTAATTCTTTAGAATTCGGGGTGAATTCCATCAGGCCCCATTGCTTTGTCCACCTTCAGTTTTAGGAGTTCTTGCAGAACCCTTTCTTCTGTGAAAGGACTGGGATCGACCCCCTATCAAGAGTGCTTCTGTTAATTGGATTAGGCACCTCCCCTCCTCTTTTGTGAATACTGAGCAGAAATATTCATTCAGTATCCCTGCTTTTTCACTGTCCCCCTCTGCCCACCCACCGTTCATTCTATTCAGCCTCACTATCCCTCCCTTTGTCTTTCTACGCTCCCTGATGTACCTATAAAAGGTTTCATCCCCCTTCTTAACCGAGTTGACTATCTTTTCCTCAGTTTGGGCCTTTGCTATTCTGACTTCCCTCCCTGCTTCCTTCTGCCTTAACTGGTACAGCTCTCTGTCCTGCTCCTTTTGTGTTTCCTTATACTTCCGGAATGCTATCCTTTTCTTCCTGACTTTCATAGCCACCTCTTTTGAGAACCATAGTGGCGTTTTCTTTCATTTGATTTGTTTTGTTGCTTCACACAAAGGCTTGTTGCCTCTGTGATGGCAGTTTGATGATTCCCCATTGTTGCTCCACACCTTCTTCTAGCCTGTTTGCTAGTGCTTTTCTGAGGCACTCTCCCATCTTGCCAAAGTCAGCCCTCCTGAAGTCCAGTACCCTCACTTTTGTATGGCGACTCTGTAGCCAGTTAACGTGAACCACACTGTTTGATGGTCACTTGTTCCCAGATGGCAACCCACTTCTAGATCTGAGATCCTCTCACTGCCCCCGCTGAGAGAGCACGAGGTCTAAGACTGCTCCCTCACGAGTGGGTTCCAAACTAGCTGCCTGAGGCCTGCCACCTGAAGGGCATCAAGAATGGCCCTGCTCTTGGATGTGGCTGCAGCAAATGTGCTCAGTTAACATCTGGCATATTCAGGTCTCCCATCAACAGTATCTCCCTTTCTCTGCCATTCTAAGAATGCCTTCTATCATATCCTTGTCCATTCCTCCCTGACATGGGGTCTGTACACAACCCTGTGCGGATTGTGGTGCCTTTCCAGTCTCAAGGTGACCCACAGTGCCTCCTCTCCTCCCTGTTTACTCTTTTGTTCAGTTGCTTTTATCCCTTCCTTTACATACAGAGCTACTCCTCCCCTCTTCTCCCCTGCCTGTCTCTCTCCTGGGTACGTACCCTGGTATGTTAACATCCCAGTCGTGGTTCTCTGTGTACCATGTTTCTGTGACTGCTACGATATCCAGGCATCCCTCTTCCATCAAGGCCACCAGCTCAGGGAGCTTGTTGCCCAGACTACGGGCATTGGTACTCATTACCATCCATTTCCTGATGGCCTTACTCCTTTTTGCCCCATCCCTGTCCTTCTTGCCTTTGTCACTTTCTCCATTTACCCCTGCCCTTCTCCCTATCGACACCTCTATGTTGGTGTTTACCGCACTTACTACTGTTATTTTTTTTTGGGGGCTAGGATTTCCCTGCTCCTTTCCAGTGCCTCCCCCCTTGGCTAGTTTAAATGCTTGCCAATGAAGCATTTAAACCTATCACCTAGGGTTCTGGTTCCCCTCCTGGACAGATGCAACCCATCATGCCAGTATGGGCTTGCATCACTCCAGGTGGACCCCCAGTCCCCAATGAAGTCAAATCCCTGAGCTCCACACCAATTTTTCAACCACCGATTGAATCCCATGGTGTGGAACACCCTAGCCTCTCCTACGCCATAGATGGCCAGCACCTCCGAGAAGGTTACCGTGCGTGCTACTTGTCTAAGGCCCCTCCCCAATTCCACAAACTGTTCCTGCACTTCTCTAATCCCTTTCTTAGCCAGGTCATTTGTCCCTAGGTGGACAATGACATCCAACTCTCTCCCCTGTGCAGCTGCTCCGGCAATCCTGAGGATTCTCTCCCTGTCCCTCAAGCCATGGCACCAGGCAGGCACCTTACCTCCCTCTCCCTTCCTCCCCAGTTCTACCTTCCTAACAATGGAGTCCCCACCATGAGGTTGTTTCCTTCCCCGGGGTCCCCTGCCACCCTCCTGTGGGTCTCCTTTGTGGAGGTTCCCAGCACCTCCTTGGTCTCCACTGTGGGTGCCTCCATAGAGGAACCACACTTTGCCAGAATGGCACAGGAGTGTGGAGAGGTACAGCTGGAGGATGCACCTCTGTTCCACCACCCTCACCCTCCCTGAGCCCACTGTGGTCCAACCGCTCCTCTTTCTTGGCAACCTCTGAGGCAGCGGCAGTGGCACTGGTGGTCCCTGGATGAAGAGGAGGTCCCACAAATCCTGGCCAACTCAGCCTGGAGATGAGCAACCTCCTCCCTCAGCCCAGAGAGGTGCCTGCAGATGGGACAACACCGCATCCTCCAGAACGTCTCCCGGAAGACTGCTGCTCCACAGCCACTGCACTGCACCACTCCCATCATGTCTTATTTCTGGCCTCTTAACTGTTTGCAATCCTCACTCTTTCCTCTGTTTTTTTCTCTCTCTGTCTCCTTACTTTCTGCCTGTGTGCCCTTTAAGCTCCTGATTGTCCTGTTCTGAGACAAGAATATCCTATATTTCTCAGTAGACCCCTTACTTGCTCAGAGGCAGACCTCCAGCAGCTAGAGGGGGCCAGAGAGCTACTCTTGCCCTTCTAGGATGGTGGGTCTTTGGTGGCTCTGTGATCACTCACTTCCTGCTCCTAAACAGGAAGTTCCTGTTGTCAGTCAAATTCTGTGCCTATAAAAGCAGAACTACCTTTGGGTGAGAGGGTAGGAGGGCAATATAGTCCCAGCAGAGAAGTCCAGTCACACAGCAGTCCTTTCTCCTTGTGTCTTCTGCCAAGCTACTAGCAAGATCTTTCTAAGGCAGTCTTTAAATGTAGCTTCCTTCTAGCTAGGCCACTCCCCCTACTTACTAGATCTTTCTACAAGTAATTTAAACCTCACAGCTATTAAGTCATTTCAATCATCTGAGATTTACACCTAGACAACTGTTCAGATAACCATTCAGTTCAGTTAACTCAAACACACTATATATTTTTTTTGTTTTGTTTGTTAGTTTGATTTTTTACCCTAAATTAAAGTTCCAAGCACAAGAGTTCTACTTCTTTAGTCCCAGCAGAGAAGTCCAGTCACACAGCAGTCCTTTCTCCTGGTGTCTTCTGCCAAGCTTCCTTATGGATGACGACATTATGACATTTTGTTTAATAATGACTTACTCTGTCAGCAGGGGCAGGATTGACTACTTATCCTTCTCTTAACACACTGGGACTTTGTACAGTGGAAAATGGCAGGGACTAACCCATTTACAATGCTTAGATAGCTGTTCCTGATGCTACAGTATGTTGTCACATCTGACTACTGCTGTCCTTATAACTGTACAGAATATTACCTGTATTGTGCAGTGCTTTAATACACTTTAAATTTAAAAAATAATAAATTCCTAGAGTCACCCTGTTGACTGATGAGGCACATGGAGGTGATACCTGTAAGAGAGAGGATGAACAAGGGCCGATGTGGGTGTCAAGTTTTGGGATGGCTGAAGAGGCTGGTTTCAGTTGCTGGGTGGACAGTGAAAACATACAGGTTACTCACCTGTAACAGGAGTTCTAGGAATGGTATATGTTGTTCATCCACACTTATTGGCAGGTTCCTTGCCGCTTTAAATCTTGCCGGAAGGTCTTCAAGCTGGCTCCTCCCACCCACCCGGGTGGTAAAACTCTCGGCTCCGCCCCATGACGCCAGATCTGGCCTGCTGGAAGCTCAGGTTGTGCGTCGAAGCCGGGGAGGTCGTGTGGATGAACAACATATACCATTCCTAGAACTCCTGTTACAGGTGAGTAACCTGTATTTCTAGGGACATGGATATGTTGTTCATCCACACTTATTGGCAGACTCCTAGCAGTTCTCCGGGAGGAGGGAGGCAAGGTGCACACCCCCTACTTAGCGAATAAAGACTGGAGAACCGAGGCCCCAAAACCAGCATCCCGGCGTGACTCAAGGTCGATGTGGTAATGGGTAATAAAGGTGTGTGCTGACTTCCAGGTAGCAGCCCTGCAGATTTCCTGGATAGGGATGTCCCTGGAAGCAGCCACCGATGCAACAAGTATGGCCGGGTAGAATGAGCTCTTATCCCTCTGGGAGGCTCCATGCCGCCAACTTACAGCAGAGATCTATGCGGAGGTGACCCACCTGCTTATCGTCCGCTTGGCTGCAGGTCTGCCAGTGCAGGCTTCAGCATAGGTGACAAACAGCTGGCGAACCTCTCCCAATTTCAGCCGTGCGCTCCTTATAATAAGCGGCGCCCTTCTGGGTCAAAGTATGGAGCCTGTATTGACCTCCGGTGTGATTGGGGTAGAACACCGGCAGAGTCAACACCTGGTTAAGGTGAAACTTGACACCACCTTGGAAGGAATTTTGCGTGGGGCGCAGGACAACCTGTCCCTGTGGAAGACCAGGTAAGGAGACTCAATGCAGGCGCCTGGAGTTCTCCCATCCTTCTGGCTGGCGTGATAGCCACCAGAAGCGGTCTTCCACGACAGGTGAGAGAGTTCACACCTGTGCATTGGTTCGAATAGCTTGCCCATGAGCTTTGCCATACCAGCAGTAAACCACACGGAGGTGGAGGTTCGCACGGAGGAAATGTGATCAAGGCCTTTGAAAAGCGCCAGACCACCTTCTCCTCGCCACTGACTGCTCCCGGCCAGCGCTCGGTAGCAGAGATGGCTGCCAGGTGCACCTGCAGGGTCGTCGACCTAAGCCCTTGACTAGAAAGGGACCATAAATAGTCCAAAATGCTTGCCAAGGAACAGGAGGAAGGGTCCAAGCCCTTACTCTGACACCAAATGGAAAACCTCTTCCATTTGAAGGCATAGCATTTCCTGGTCGACTCCTTACGGGACGCCTCAACAACATTGAGGACCTCGTCGGAAAGACCCAAGGCCTGGAACTCTAGCCGCTCAGGAACCAGGCCATCAGGTGCAGGGATTGAAGGTCCGGATGGAACACCTTCCCCTGACTGACTGAGAGCAGGTCTGGGCGAGCTGGAAGCTGCCTCGGGAGCCTGTAGCTGAGGTTGAGGAGATCTGGGTACCAGAACTGGCGGGGCCAGTCTGGGGCTATCAGAATCACCTGCGCCTTGTCCCTCCTTGTCTTGAGAAGCACCTTGTGAATCAAGGAAATGGAAAGGCGTAAAGAAACCAGGGTCCACAGCCTCGAGAGGCATCCTGCAGCGAGCCCTGCTAAGGGGCGGGCATGAAACAGCCTCGACCGCATTCTCCTGGAGGCAAACAGGTCCACCTGAGGTGTGCCCAGTGGGAGAACAGATCTTGTACTACCTCCGGCAGGAGAGACCACTCGTGAGATGCAGCCCCTATCCGGCTCAGGGCATCGGCCAGGGGTGTTGGAGGCTCCTGCCACATGAATGGCTAGGAGATCCGCCTCCAGGCTGCGCAGTGACCAATCACGGAGAGCTTCCTTGCATAGAAGCATGGGCGCGCCCCGCCCTGGCGGTTCAGGTAGTACATGGTCGTGGTATTGTCCGTCTGGACTTGGACCACTTGACCCCGGAGGAACCAAGCAAAGGCGGTGAGAGCTAGGCGGACCGCTCGGAGCTCCAGCAGGTTGATGTGGCATCGGGACTCCCACGGGGACCAGAGGCCGTGCACTCGGTGTTCCCCCAGATGGGCACCCCAACCCATCAGAGAGGCATCGGTCGATAAGAGAGACTATCGGCTCGGGGCGGACAAACGGGATGCCCTCCTGCAGATGGGATGTAACGGTCCACCACTGGAGAGCGTTCCACATCTCCTGGGTCACTGTCACTAGCTGGTCCAATGGATCTCAGCGTTGTGACCACCGGCTAGCCAGTCCCCACTGAAGGGGGCGCATGTGCCAGCGTGCCCAAAGGACCACGCTGGTACAGGCTGCCATGAGACCCAGGAGGCACAGGAAGTCCCGGGCAGGGCGCGATTGCCCAACCAGAAATGACTGGGCAAAGGAGGTAAGAACCTCGGCCCTGTCCGCCGGGAGCCATGCTCTGGCTCGAAGAGAGTCGAGCTCTGCCCCGATGAACAGGATCACCTGCTTCGGCTCGAGTTCCGACTTGGCCTCGTTGATGAGAAGGCCAACTTGAGAGCAAACCTGGAGGGCCAGATCTCTGGACCGCTCCACCTCCCGTCTGGAGGGGGCTGCTATCAGCCAATCGTCCAGGTAAGGGTACACCCGGACCCCTCGGCGCCGCAGGAATGCTGTCACCACTGCCATGCATTTGGTGAAGACCCTGGGAGCTGGAGATAAGCCGAAGGGCATGGCTTGGAACTCGAAGAGGGATCCTTCCGCTCGAACGCGGAGGAATCTCCGATGTGACGGACGGAGAGGGACGTGAAAGAACGCGTCCTGCAGTTCCAGAGAGCAGAACCACACGCCATGTTCCAGAGATGGTATTATCTGCGCCAGAGTGACCATTCTGAAGGTGCGAGACCTTAGGAACTTGTTCAGGTCGTGTGGAGGTCGAAATGGGCGCCAGCCCTCCGTCCGTTTCGGGACCAGGAAATACCTGGACACGAACCCGGGTCTAAGGGGGTCCTCTACCTCCATGATCACCTCCTTTTGGAGGAGGAGAGCGATGTCAGCTCGATGAGCCGCCAGTGAGGCTCGGACCCGAGGCCCCGAGAGCACGCGGCTCTGAAGGGCGAGGCCTGCTCGAATTCTAGAGGTAGGCCTTTTCCCACCACCTCCAGTACCCACCTGTCCGTGGTAACAGCGGACCAGGCGGAAAGGAAGTGTCTGAGCCGTCTCCCCACGGGGGGAACCAGGGGTGAGGTGACAGGGATGGGGGCGACACCCCTCAGCCCGTCACTGGGCAGGCTTGGAGGAGGGACCGGCCGAGGGACCTCCTGGGCCTTTACCTCCCTGCTTCCTGTTGGAGGAAGCCGACGGCTTGGGTTTGGGATACCAAGCTCGAGCCTGCTGGCCCTGACGTTGCTGGGCCAGGCGCGCCGCGGGCGCAGAAGGACGAAAGGGCTTAGGCTGTGGCTTGCAGCCTTTGTCCTTCTAGCGGAAGAGACCGAGTCAAGGTAGCATTGGACTCCTCGATCCTCTGCAGGTGACCTTCCACCCCAGGGCGAAGGTCAGTCCCAAAAGGGAACATCCGCCAACTTATGCTGGTATCCGGGTAAAGGTGGATATCCTCAGCCAAGCCGTGACGGCGCATGGCCACTGCGGCGCCACAGACCTGGCACATGGTCCCGATGTCTAACGCAGTCTGGAGCTGCTGTTTAGCCACTGCCCTGCCCTGGTCCGCACCTGCCTGATCGTAGTCTGCAGATCTGCGGGAAAATGAGGACAACCTCATCCAGGGAGCCCAACAGGCGTGAGAAAAATGTGCCATGAGGACAGCCGAACTGGCCTGGCGAGGCCGAGAGAGGGCGCATGGCATAGACTTTTGCCCGGCATAATCCCAATTTCTTGGATTCCTTGTCGGGAGGTTTGTCCACATCCTGGCGTTCCGGCACACGGGCAGCTATCGGTAACCAACCCTCGGCGAGGGGTGTTCCAACAGGACAGGGAACGTGGGGACCGCAACTTCCTGGCCAACCTGGCCAGAGCGCAGGGCAGGAAGCAGGGCCTGCCAAAGTTCAAGGCCGGACCCACTTATGGCCGGCCACGGAAAGGCCTCCGTGGAGAATCCCTCAGTCCAGAATCTCCGTGAGGGATACCTGGCCCGTTGAAAGCGGGTTCGAGCTTCATCGGTGGACTCGAGATGAGTCAAAGCAACCCTAAGATGGATGAAGGGCTATCGTCCATTGACTGCCCTCCGAGGACTCCAAGTCCATGCACTTGGAGAAGAGGAGAACCATCATCGGACTCAGAAGAGTCCTCAAAGAGCTGCCTCGGGCCTGAGCCACCCTCCACCTGCGAGGTTTATCGGGAGTGAGGGTGACAGACAGCCTATGGGGCAAACCCAAGGCCGACCGAGGAGTATTTGGTGAGCCCCAACTAATGGCTGTGGGCGGAGGTTCCACCAGAATCGGTGGGGCAGCTGGAATTGGCGAACAACCGGCCTGAGAACAGGCTCCTCGACTACAGCGAGGGGTTGTTTGGACTGCTCGGTGACAACCACTTAATGGCGGGGGAAGGCGACTGGGTCAGCATTCCCGTTAAAGAACTGTTGCCACATAGTTCGTACTTCCCAGAGCAACTTGCGCTGAAGCCTCCCTCGTCCGAGGAAAGCGGCGGCGCCGCTTGCCAGCGGTGCGGGGAACCGCCTATGGCGGCAGATCGGTTGGCACGAGGATGTCGAGACGAGACGAGGTCTCGACTGGACCGAGGCGAGAGAGAGTGGCCAGTGGCACTCTCCTCGGCTCGGACGATCCACGAAGGCTCCGGAACCGGAGGCACAGACGAGCCGACGGGATCCTCAACTCCCACCGGGGGAACCGGGAGAGGTTCTCAGCTTCTCCAGCCGACAACCCGTCTAACGGGTCTAGAAAAATCTCGACCGCGTCAATGGGAGTCTCGGTCAACTGGCCTGACGGGGACACCGTGAAGCCAGTGACCGAACCTGAGGGGTCGACCGAAGTCGACTGTCAACAAGAGGAGGATCTTTCCGCTCCCAAAACATCGACGGAGAGACTTACTTTTGCTTTTTGGACCTGGAAAAGGTCGAAAGTTGGACCCTCACCTTTCGTTGAGAGGGTCAGACAAAGCTCCTTAAAAGAAGCCGGTAGGAGGCACCGAGAGAGGCGGGACAAATGCGCGCCGTAGAGGCGACCCGCCGCCTCCTCTTGAGGGCAATCATCTCCTCGAGCTGATCCGCCCGAGCCGCCGCCGCGGACACCATGTCGGGCCTCTTTAGATTTCACCGGTGGAATTCTTTCTCTCAGGCGCCCGGTTTATGTCGGGCAACCACGTGATCTTCAGGCGTGGGCCGAAAAGGAAGAGCACAAGTCTCAGGCCTGCGGGTCGTGCTCAAGGCCCAGGCAGTAGACGCACGTGGAGTGCGGATCCGTCCTAGACATCTTCTGCCCGCAAGGGCACCTCCGAAAACCGGGAGTCGATTTGTCCATCGCAGCCAGGAGGAAGAAGACCAAGTCTTTTAGCAAAACTTTTGATTTGAACTTTGAAGAATTAGGAACCAGTCTTAATGTCGCAGGCGTTAAGGAGGGAACCTGAGCTTCAAGCGGTATGGAAGATCTGGCGTCATGGGGCGGAGCCGAGAGTTTTACCACCCGGGTGGGTGGGAGGAGCAACTTGAAGACCTTCCGGCAAGATTTAAAGCGACAAGGAACCTGCCAATAAGTGTGGATGAACAACATATCCATGTCCCTAGAATGCAAATTACAAAAATAGGACATACTTAAAATGTGATGATCCAGTGGTTGAACTTATGTTTTCATGTGTGGGTGTGTTGGGGAGGGGGGGATCTGTAGGTTTTATTCTTTTTATTCCTGTTTTTTCCTTGTTCTCCTACTGGCCTGGCTGATGCTCTTTTCTAAGACTACATCTGCAGTCAGCCACAGGAGGTACCTGAGAGCGGAACAGCCCTCCCTTACTAGGAAGTGAGCGCATCACCATCATAATATTTATTTAATTAAAAATGTGTTAAACCAGGTAAAAAGGCAAGGGCATGATTGCCCATTTCCCAGGTGCACCTGGCATACAAGCAAATACAAGAAAGTAGATAAAAAAATATATAAATTAAAAAAACATTTAATATGTCTGTTAGCTGGCCCAGCCAGTGAGAGACAGAAAATACAGAACATGGCTACTCTGTAGAGCTATGGACTGGTATTGGGCAGCAAAATGTTAAACTTCAGCTTTCAGTACCAATTATAGTAGGTAGCTATGGCAGTGTCAGTGTGGCTCAGCACGTAACCCATAAGCTTCTGGGTCAGAAGGTTATGGCTGTAAGTCCCATGCCAGGGAACTGGAATTATGTAGTCTTAATGCTGCAGTGCAGTGTGTGTGTGTGCGTTGTGGGGGGGGTTACATGCTGGAGGTAAACATTACATCAAGGCTCCTTCTTATCTCTTCTATTTGTCCAGGTGCAAGTAATAGCTCCTGTGGCACCATCCCCAGTGAAAAACATTTATGTACCTAAGAAGAGGAATGACATCACAGTACACAAGTGATAGGACAGCAGGAGATGATACGTACCTGTATTTTCAATGGTCACTTCTATGCTAAACCCAAAATTTTGCACTTTAGTAACTTTGCAACCGTTCAACTAATTTGCATGGAATATTACATGCTCCATTGGGGATCAAAGGCAAACCCCTCACACCTGTTTTTGCATGCAGGGTAGGGGTGGGTAGGATTGGAAACTGAGGGTGGGGGTGGGGTCTTAGGGTTGGGAACCCTAAAAAAATTTATTTCCCTACTTTTGATGCTAGAACCCCAATGGTCCATTAACAAAGGTTTTTTGCATAGAATTTATTTACATGACATTCTCTGAGATGTCACTAGTCACATGAAAAGGGAAGACTAGAGAAGTAAATATTTTTCAGTTAAATAAATGGTCTAAAGGTTGGTGCAAGGAAGTGGTATTCTACTTCATAGGAAACTAGGGAGCTTTTTGGAGGGACTGGAGACAGTTCAGGAGGCATGGCCACAACCCCTAGTGAAGTGGGGGCCTCTACATCGAGGAAGAAGTTTGGCACCCTCATCACTGGGCATTTAAACTAAAGATGTGGCTAGTGCACAAATGGCTGGGGCACAGTCTCAAGCATGGAAGGCCTAACTGCTACTCCCCCAGCTTCTAGGTTTTAGGCATGATAACAGAAGCTGCAGAGGTCAGAAGGACTACTGCCTCTAGTGGTGGACACCGATAACCAGCAAATGGAAAATTGGGCTGATGGGCTGAAATCAGTCACGTGAAACGTGAACACCACTATAAATAGCCCAGTCCACCAAGCGGGGTGGTGGGGGTGGAAATACAAAATCACACATACCCCCATAATGCAAAGCATCATGGGTTGTATATGCAAACCACCACAAAATATTATGCTGGTTCAACTTTAAGCAGAAATGCATGGTGCCGAAAGACCTCTCACACAGTCTGCAAAGGGTGTTAGCAGCAAGGAAACAGCCCCCCCCCCCCCCGAGTGGTCGTGAGGGCCAGCTGTGCCACGGCCCTCCCCTGAGCCGCATCGCCATCGGAGCAAGGAAACCGGTACTACTGGGTGCAATGGCTGAATTTGAATTTTACAGCTTGAGCAGCTTGGCGTCAATTTTCAAACAAGAATTTCCCTGACTGATATCTACCTAAGTAATCTGTTGAACAATTCTGTTAGGTTTAAATTCTAGCAGTCTGCCTAGCTGTGTCTTTAATTGCTGTTTACCTAATTTTGCCACAGTGTGCCTTAAAGCTTCCTTTACTATAGTTATACTAAAACGGGAGTCCGTCTCCACCGCTGATTCGGTCTGAAAACCCGGCTCCTGTTTTCCGTCAAGCAGCCTATTTTAATTATTTGTGATTGCTTGAGTTAAAGAGGAGCTTAAATTCAATTCCTGCTGTGCTCCAAAGCCTTTTTTTACATTGTGATGTACTTTAGTTAAGCAAGCCTCCCCCTCCTGTTTCCACACCCTGCCCCATTGTGTGCACAGCCCCTCCCTCCACCCTACCTTATCTTAATCCATCGTCTGTCTCATTTCTCCACAGCTCCCCGGTGATCGTGAGGGCCAGCTGTGCCACAGCCCTCCCAAGCGCACGCTCGCCGTCAGACAAGAAACAGGTACTACTAGGTGCAGCACACACATTTGAATTTACAGCTTGAGCAGCTTGGCACCTGCCAACACTTCGCGTCAGCTCCCCACCAGCCCCCTTGGTGGACTGGGCTATTTATAGTGGTGTTCACGTTTCACGTGACTGATTTCAGCCCATCAGCCCAGTTTTCCATTTGCTGGTTATCGGTGTCCACCACTAGAGGCAGTAGTCCTTCTGACCTCTGCAGCTTCTGTTATCATGCCTAAAACCTGGATTGCAGGGGTAGCAGCAATTTTATTTCTGGACCCTTTACTCTCGTCCCCCCCCCACCTTCCTGGAGCAGCAGCCTGGCATGCATAAATTTCACATTCTAGCCTCCACACCTCCCCCCTCCCATACCTCTACCGATCAGCCATCCCCTACACCACCTCAACCAAATCTAATTGCTACTCCTTCGGTCCTCCCACCCTCCTTCCACGCTGGCTTAGTTGCCCTACAAGTTCAGGCATATGCCTCCTCAACAACAGGACATTCTCCACACACATGTCGTAAACCCTTGCGGGTATTTCCACACAGCAGAGTCTTGCTAACCATTCTGCTCCTGCTAGCCGGTGACACTGAATGCAACCCAGGCCCTCACCCCAACCCCCCGTCCAAATCCCACCCCCTGCCTCTCACTGCCCTGGGGCCTTAAACTCATGCACCTAAATATTTGCAGCATTCTAAATAAAATCAGCCTGCTGCAACCCCTTGCCCTCTCTCTAAAACCAGACATACTGACCATTACCGAAACATGGCTGAAACCACACAATCTTAATGCAGAGTTCACTATCCCGGGCTACACCCTTATTCGCCAGGACCGCCACGGCCCCAAAAGAGGGGGCGGCGTTGCCATGTATATAAACTCATCTCTGCACTTCAGTCCGGTCCCGTTGCACAATCCCACGCAACCCATCAATGCCATTCTAATCAAACTTTCCCTAGTCCACACATGCCCCATTTTCAAAGCCGGGTCCTACTGTCCCCCGAGACATCCCCACCCTCCATCCTGGAATACCTGAACAGCATCACCTCGCAGGCTGCAGGGGGCGAGCTGCACATTCTCAGTGATTTCAACCAAAACTGGCTCTCCAGTAGCAGCTCCGGATTGTGGCACCAGGTGGCAGCACTAAACCTAGCCCAACTAAAAACAGAGCCCGCCCGCCTCAACCACAAATCCTCAAACCACTCTCTCCTGGACTGGTCCCTTACATCGCAACCACATCGCATACTCACCTCTGGCCTGCTACTGAACTCTATAAGTGATCATAACATGATATACTCAATTAGAAAAATCCACTGCCCTAAAGCTAACCCACCCAGAACCATCCTTACAAGATCCTACAAATCCCTGGACCTTGCGTCCCTCCTGTCTGACTTGTCTAGGTTGGACTGGTCTTACATCCAAAGGGCCACCTCTATTGACTCAGACTGGGAATACTTTAAGTCTTTGTTTATTGCGGTCTGGAACTCACATGCCCCTGTTAAAAGGGCTCGGGTGAAGGGTACCCACCTGCCATGGATTTCCTCTGACATTTTGACACTCCTCAAGGACAGGGACACAGCTTGGAAGACTTCTAAGGTCTCCGGCTCTCAGGTGCATCAACAAAAATATCGTGCTCTTCGAAATGTTTGCACTAGGCAGATCCACAGGGCTAAAGCAAAATACTTCAGCGACACCTTCAAAGCTAACCTGAGCCAACCCTCCAAATTTTGGAAGGTGGTTAAATCTCTCTTTGGCCCTCTCTCTCAACCTCCTACCCCTACCCTTAACACTGGTGGCCCCACTACCCTCAACACTGGTGACCCCATGATTACTGACCCCCTTGACGTCGCCTCTCATTTCAACTCCTTCTTTATGGACAGCTCCTCGCCTCTCTTGGGCGCCAACCTTCAAGCCACCCAATCCTCTCAGCCATCCCACCCCCAAAATACTCTCCCAGGCAACACCTTTAACCTCCACCTGACTACCCCAGCTGAAGTTTACAAAGCTTTACGTGCCCTAAATCCTGTCAAGGGTAAATGTCCTACTGGCCTTGACTCCAAACTACTCTACTTGTCAGCCCCAGCCATCACCACCCCCCCTAGCAGATCTCTACAACCTCTCTTTCTCTCTTGCTGTGGTCCCCACCGAGTGGAAACACGCTACAGTCATCCCGCTGCCTAAAGGCGGTGACCCCTCGTCACCCAGTAATTACCGTCCAATTTCCCTGCTTCCTATCCTAGCCAAAATCCAGGAAAAACTAGTTCTCTCTCAGCTCTCCTCCTATCTTGATTCCTCTTCCTTTTTCACACCTTATCCGTCTGGTTTTAGGAAGACCCACTCCACCACCACCTCCCTTTTAAGACTCACAGACTCCATACTCACTGATATGGACAAGGGCCTAATCACCTCTGTCATTTTTGTTGACCTGGCTAAAGCTTTCAACACTGTCCCATACACTCCTGCTATCTAAACTCTCGCATGCAGGGATCTCAGACTTGGTCACCAGGTGGTTCCAGTCCTACCTGCTAGACAGATCCCAATCCGTCAGAATCGGCCATGTCACCTCTGCTTCCCTTCCCGTCACCTCTGGGGTCCCACATGGCTCAGTTCTTGGTCCTCTCCTGTTCTCCATCTTCCTCAATGACCTGCTGGCCACCTGCCCCAGTACATCCATTCATATGTATGCGGATGATACAGTTTTGTACACATCCGGAGCCTCGACTGCTAAAGTAGCGACCAGACTCCAGCAGGTCTTCAACGAAGTTCAGCGCTGGTTTCGCTCAAATCAGCTTTTTCAATGCTAAGAAAACTATCTCCATGACTTTCGGCTAAGGCAGACACTTTCAAGGCAACCCCCGCACCCTTGATGGAACTCCTATTGAAACATGCTCCACCTTCAGGTATCTCAGAAACTGGCTTGACCAGCACCTTGACTTCTCTGCACACATTGATGCCATTCACAAAAAGCTCCTCCCCAAGCTTGGTGCACTATATCGAAACCGTGGCTGCATCCCACTGCCGGCAAGGCATGCCATAGTGCAGAGGATGATTCTCCCCATCTTTGACTATGGGGATGTAGTCTACAGTGCCGCTCCAAAGTCCACCCTGGCCAAACTGGGCCCCCTCTTCCATTCCTTCTGTTGCTTTGCTCTTGACTTTTCTCCTAGCACTCATCACTGTGACTTGTACCAGAACCTAGACCTTCCCTCATTGCAGGGCTGGCATCTAGCCCATTGTTCGAGCTTCACGGCCAAATACTGGTCACAGTCCCTTCCCATGTACCTCACCATGGTCCTCTCGGCCCACACCCCCCAGGGCTATGCACTGAGAAATAAAGACTCGTGTCTACTGGCCATCCCTCACATGTCAACCTCGGCGGGCCAGTCAGCTTTCAGTTTCCGCTTGAGCAGCCTCTGGAACTCGCTC
This sequence comes from Neoceratodus forsteri, assembly GCA_016271365.2. NCBI lineage: Eukaryota > Metazoa > Chordata > Ceratodontiformes > Ceratodontidae > Neoceratodus > Neoceratodus forsteri. The sequence goes on along the minus strand of CM057459.1, from coordinate 1,254,648,332 downwards.
ACATCAGACATCCGGCATGCCACACCTGGTAGGCACCTTAACTCCCTACTCAAAACAAATTTCCACCCTATCTGCGCTTGTACCTCTGGGAGCTCACCAACCGATAGTCCTCAAACCCCTGCATCAGGGTTATTACCACTGGCACACACCACTCCCATATTTCACTGTTCCATCCACTTACCTGATGATGGAACCTCCCAGAAGTCTTCTCTCATCTGGTCTCATACTCCCCCCCCCATCGTAAAAGCTCACCACACAAACTATGCACCTTGTACGTATTAACATACTGAAGCAATGGCTATGTACCTGCTTGTGAATTTGTACTCTACCTTGCTAATGTTTCTCTTATGCAGCATGTAAACTGTCATTACTGATTATGTATATGTTTGTATGCTCTCCCATTCTCTTATGTATATTATGTATTTGACCTTACTGTATATGTTTGTATGCTCTCCTATTCCCCCCTACCCCCAAGGCACATCTGGAATCGAGCAGTAGTCTGCTCAGCATGCCTCCCTGGTAAAACACTTAAATAAATATTTTGTGGTGATTTGCATATACAGCCCATGATGCTTTGCATCATGGGGGTATGTGTGATTTTGTATTTCTTTCAAACTTGGCTTCCCGGCCAATGCCTTTTGAGGTAACCCTTGCCTCAGGGCTTGCACACTAAGTTTCTTTGTCTGTTCGTTTTTAGAATCAACACTGAGTCGGGTTACAAAATAGTTCAAGACCTCCGTCAACTTTTCTGGTCAGTGGGAATGGAGGCATGAGTTGCTTGCATCAGTTCCTGACAGAACGGGGTCAGGTCATTAAAAGCAACCCAGGAGGTCTGCGTGCTGTCAAATCCACACCACTTGACTCTGTAAGTCCAGGATCGCTTGTGTGTACTTCTTCCTTAAGATCTTCTCGATCTGGTACACCGGTGTGTGTAGAAGAGAGTCCTGAGAAGAAGAAGAAGAAGGCTGAGAAGAAGTCATCCCAGGGAGGTCATCTGGAAAATCTGGCAAAACAGAATCTGACTGGAGAGTGTCAGGAGTGGGAAGATCTGTAGGAACTGGTTGCAAGTTGTCTGAAGAGATCTCAGCTTCAGAGGATGGCAGGCTCAACTGCAGCTTCATTGTTAGGTGGACTGGGGTCATCTGGAAGGGTGCTACTCAGGTACCCATGTTTCAGTCGACTGATATGGACTTTGTTGTGTACCAGCTTTCCATCAGACTTGGGGCGTAGACGAACGTGTACAGGAGGAGCTTTTCTACAATGTAGAAAGGATCAGTACAGGGGCGAGAAGCAGTTTCTTGGTGGCACACAGAACAAAGACAGGTCGGTACAAGTACACAATGTCCCCATTGGAGAATGAAGGCTCATGCGACTTGGCTGCTGACATTTTCTGTATTGCAGATTTTCTCTGTCCCAACGTGATGACTGCAACACGTCTGGCAAGTTCAAGCTGTTGCAGCATAGGAATAATGAAGGAAGAAGCTGACTTAGGAACTTCTAGCAGCAAGAGATCCCTGTCCAGTGGAGTTCTTGGGTGATGTCCATGGACTAAGAAGAACAGTGTGTATTCTGCACTGTCGACACAAGGGCTTGTGTTGTAAGCAAATTGCATAAATGGAACAAAACAATCCCAAGTGTTATGAGTCTCATCCAGGTACTTGGAGAGTGTGCTCAGAATGGTAGACATCATTCTTTCACTCTGTCCATTACATTGTGGATGGTAACTTGCTGTGTATGTCTTTTTTATGTCGAGAAGTTTGCAAGTTTCTTGAACAATGGTTGAAAGGTAGTTAGTGCCTCTGTCTGAATGCAGGTACAATGGGGTACCGTGATGACAAATGACTGTGTTAAGGAAGGCACTTGCCACTGTGGCAGCTTTAATGTCTTTTAGAGGGATTAGTTCCAAATACTTGGGTAATCCACAAAAACAAGGATGTATTTATTGCCAGAGTCAGAGCATGTGGGTCAAGGCCCAAGAATGTCTGTGCTGACTCGTTGGAATGGTTCGTTCGGTGGCTACAGGCATTGGAATGATGTGTGCCTTTGTCAGTTTGGCAGGAGGCTTTCTTTGGGAGCAGGGCTAGCAGGATTTTACAGATCGGACAATGTCCTTGTTCATGTGAGGACAGAAGAAGTGAAGCCTTGTCTTTTTGAGAGTTCTGTGGTTCCCATATGACCTCCAGAAAGTGGAGAGGCATGAGTGGAGAGAAGAACTTCATTGATTAGAGAGGCTGGCACCACTAGCTGTACATGAGTTCTAACCATGGGATGGCCCTTGCCTTTCTTGGTCCAAATGTGGAAAAGCACACCGTCATTGAGGAAATATTGCAAAGCAAAGAAAAGTACATCTTGGAGATGCTTCTTTTGTTGCGGTAAGGTTCCAGACTCTAAGTTGGTGATTATGTCTGTGAAATGAGTGTCATTTCTTTGTTGTGTTTTAACAGTTGCCAGAGACAGATCAGAAGTAGAGGAAATGAGAAGCTCTTAGGCTGCTTGCAGTAACTGAGGATTTGTGTGTCTTTCTGTAGAAGTAGTTGGTAGCAGCAAAGCAACCTGAGGTGCTGTAGGAGTGTCCACAGGAAGCGCATCCATGGCGTGAAAGGGAAGAGCTTGTAAGCAGGATTCTTCATCTGTTGAGGATGATGCAGAGGGATATTGTCTCTGGCTTACACCATCAGCATTTGAGTGAACTCCACCTGGTCTGTACTGAATTTCAAAGTTGTAGCTTTGCAGCATGGTGATCCATCAGGAGAACTTGCCTCCTGGCTCCATCATTTCAAATAACCATCTAAAGGCAGAGTGATCAATGATAGCTGTAAAGGAGGAATAGCAGCGAAGATAACAGTCAAATTTCTTGATGGCAAATACCATGGCTAGACATTCTTTTTCTGTGATACCATAGTTCTGCTCAGCTGAGGAAAGAGAGTTCTGTCTTGAATTTGACAGAGCACAGTGCCCACTGCAAAGGAACTAGCATCTGAGTAGAGCTTGAAGGGTTGGTCAAACCTTGGGTAGGCCAATACTGCAGAAGAGATTAGGTTTTCTTTCAAGGTTTCAAAGGCCTCTTTACATTTGGAAGTCCATTTATAGTCGCATCCCTTTTTGGTGAGGACATATAGTGGAGCTGCAATCTTGGCATGGTTGCAAATGAACTTTCGGTAGTAGCCAGACAAGCCCAGGAAAGCTCAAAGGTCTTTGAGATTGTTAGGTTCTGGACAGTCTTTGACTGCTGAGAGCTTGTCTGGGTCTGGAGAGATGCCTTGAGAACTAACAACATGTCCTAGATAATGGACTTGATGATGTGCAAACAACACTTCTCTGGGCAAAGCTTAAAAGATTGACTTGTCTGAGACATTCAAACTCTTCTTTGAGATGTTGGAAGTGCTCTGGCAAAGTTCTGCTGAAGACAATAACATTGTCTAGGTAAGATTTCCAAGACAACCCATGTAGTATGGCTTCCATAACACGCTGAAATGTGGCTGGACTATTCCGAAGTCCCATAGGCAGACGTTTGAATTTAAAAAGTCCTAGAGGCAGTGTCATGCTGTGTATGGATGAGAAGCTGGATCAATAGAAACTTGGTAGAACCCACTCTGAAGGTCTAGACTGGTGACGTAAGCAGGGCTGGCTGCACCAAGACTATTTAAGGCATCTTCGGTTGTAGGTAAGTAATGAGCATCCTGCACCATGTAGGCAATGAGTTTTCTGTAGTCTATCATGAAGCGATATCCTTTGTCCTTTTTTACCACCACAGGCAAGGTGCACCCCAGGGGTTCCACCATGCCACAGCGACAAGGAATTTGTCGACCATCAGCACAGCGACGGCACACCACCACCAACTGATACTGTGCCGTTGCTGGGGGGACAAGCTTTTTCTGTGTGGGCTTCACCCACACACACCCCCATGTGGGGGGCTATGCCCCCGCACTTAAATTAACCAACTCCAAGTGGGAGTTGGTTTGGGGAGGGGGCGAACACCCAGGAGGCAACAGTGTTGGGAACCCAGCAGACCATCACTGCAAACTGCTGAAAATGTCACTGTGATGATCTTCACTGTATTCCCATTGCTGTGGCGACGTGATACCCACCAGAGGGACTTGTAGAGTCTTCAACAATTTCTTGTTCGAGCATGTCTTTGATTATGTCCTCTATGACTTGTTCCTATTTGTGTCCCACTTTGTATGCCCACTGATGGATTGGTTTCTGATTGGGCTGCACCTAGATGGTGTGTTGCAGGATATCACAGCATCCGGGCTTGTTATCTGGACCAACAAAGACATCCGGGTAACTCTCTAGGAATTTCAAAAGTTGTTGCTTTTCCATTGGAGACACTGGAAGTTTTGAAGAGGACAGTCTCTTACTGAGGGGTAACTCTGGTGAAGCTGGAGTGGGCATGGTAGTACTGACAGGACTAGAGTTGGTGGAACCAGGCTGAGGTTCTTGCATGAAAAGGAGTTGGTCCCCTGTAGACAAGCAGATACACTTTCCGATGTTGGCACCCTTTAAGATGACTACTGGCTCATCTGTGAAGTTGCAGCATTTTTGGAAAACCGCGCCGCCATGCACTGACGATAAGTTGTTTCCTCGAAGGAGACCTGACGAATCCAGCATGGGTGATCCCGTGACAATGCCAACAACATCTTGTGGAAGTGGTTTGCCTTGAATCTTGGCAATCAAAATCACCTCTGACTGGGTCTATAGCTGTGAGTTGCCTTCAAGGATCTAGTGACAGTTTGTTTGAGGCAAAGTCTAGGATGGATTTGTGAGCTTTGAGGAAGTTCAGGCCAAGAATTACTGCAGGTTGTAGATCAGGCACTAGGTAGAACTTGACAGTAGCTTGTTGTGAGCCAAAGTGTAGCTTGAGATGGACCATGCCTGTGATAGGTGCTGTAGCTGTACTTGCTGTGATAAATGTACTTTAGGTTGGCTGGAGAGACATTAGGTACATGACGAATAGCTTGGTTGTTCAGAATACTGTTGGTGATAACTGAGATTTCTGCTCCAGTGTTGACCAAGGCATACATGGACCAATCTCTGATGGTTACAGGGACATAGTTCGCTAGGAGCGGTGATCTGATGACAGGTACCTTTGCCCCTGGAAGCAAGAGGATGCCTGAGTTAGCAATTAGAGGTTGCGGTTTGTTTTAACTGTGAGAGTCAGACGGGTGGTCAGCTGTTGTGTTCGCCTGATCCTGGGAGTAGTGGCAGTTGCAGTTATCTTGCAGTTATCTTGCTGATTGTGCGGTGGTGGGCACCTTTAATTCTCTTGATTTCTGCTGTGATACTTTAGCTTTCAGCAGACAATGACAGTGCATCCCCTGAATCCACACCACTGGCAGGTCACAGGCTCTCGTGAAGGCGGAAGTGGATCAGGTTGCTGTCGAAATGGTCGAAGAGCATTGAAGAGGTAGCAGAAGAAGCAGCTGAACTGCGGTGCAGACTATTGACAGTTGTGGTGAGCATCTCTATCATTGACAGCTGCTGCTGGGCACATGTTGCGAGTGCAGTTAACCGTGACAACTGAGGTGCTTGTACGCTGGTGGCCTAGGACATTCATATGGGCTCTTGTGCAAGTCGTGCAGCTTGGACTGTGTCCACCCAGGTTGTTGATTTCTGTTGGATTACATAAAGACAGAGTTGAGGAAGCAGTACTCGGACAAAAGTTGTGATTTGCTCTTCCTCAGATTTCCGCAGACATCTGCAGCGAGACTCAATGTCCACTATGAAGGATTCTAGAGATTCAGAGGGTTGCATGGTACACTCCCACAGCTGTTGTTCCAATACCCAGGGTGGATGTGCTTGGAGAAAATGGTGTTTGAAAGTTGCATACAGGGTGCCAGTATCTCCTTTGACTTGTTCTAGAAGTGCGTTGTACCAGGAAATGGCAGTCCCTCTCAGAAACAAGCACAAGGCATTGGAAATACACAAAGGATCTGTCCAACCATGTAAGGAAATCCAGGTTTGGAATTGTTCGAGCCAGTCAACAGCGTCTTCGTGAGGCAAGGCTGAGAAGGGTACTGGCTGTAGGCGTGTATAGACTGTGGACTGTGGTGAAATAGCTTTAATGTAGGCCAAGTCATCTCCAATGGCTTGCATGGCTGGTGCTTCTTGAGCTGGGATGGACGACTGGATGCTGTACAGGATGGTTTCAATTTTGTAGCCCCATATCCTTGAGATGGGTTAAAATAGAACTCCGGACACTCCGGTGCCCATATCTGCATCGTCTTTGGACACTGTGGTTGGAGACTAGCTTTGATTCACTGAGTGAAGGTCATAAGGATGAGCAGGAGTTGCCATTATGCAGGGGACGGGACGTCATGAAGTAGAGGAAGTGCCAAAAAGAAAATATTTTTGTAGATAAAAGTACACTTATTTGTAAGCAAAGTTCATCAAATGACATCTTAATAAACTATTCCCATTCAATTCTATGTTGTCGGTTTTTTAAATAAAGGTTTTGTTGCAAAATTCAGCTATTTGTTGCAGTGTCCATTCATTTCAATAGGTTTGCCATTCATTTCAATGGAGTGAGGTAATTTTGTGCCCTTCACAATATGGCCGCCGAACTTCAATATACAGTTCCTGTGATTTTGACTGGCATGACTGTAGCAAGATGGCCGCCAGCAGGAGGGTTAAGGGTTACTTCCTTTGTTATTGTTGTAATGCTGACAAGATGGAGGCTTCTTGCCACGAGGATGCCTGGTTGCTTCCCAATGATCAAAATGGCAGTTGCCGCGTTTCTGTGCTTCTTCCCCAACTCTGACAGAGGAAAAATGGTGGACTTATCGTGTTGTGGTGAGTGGCAAGGGGGAATTACTGTATTTGACTGCTCTCCATTTAACTGATTGAGCTTGTGCTGCACTTCTTTCATTTGTCTCCCAGGGTTATGCTTTATGTATTATGCCCCCACTTGGAGTTCCTGGGCCCCCTTTTATATATTTATATTTATATATATATATATATTTTTTTGTTCCTCTGCTCCTTCGTATTTATTTACTTCATAAATGCCGGCTCCTTTCTGTCCCTCATATCTCCAGAGCTCCTTTTTGCTGAATTGCACCAAGTATTATTTATTTTATTTTTTGTTTGTTGGTTTAGTAATTTATTCTTTATATAACTCAGAGGGGCTCCTGCAGCTCTTATTTTATTGAGAATGCCTTTTTGTTGAAGCGTGACTGAGTGGGGAAGTGAAGCACTCCCTGCAGCAGTAGGAGCAAGAGGAAGCCGCAGTCGGGAGGGAGCAGAGCTCCAGTTTGTGCCTTGTGTGCACTGAGGCTCTCCCGGGGAGCTGTCAGGAGTCAGTCTGGAACTGTAGTTGTTTGGGGGAGCGCAGACTGTGGAGCCGGTGTGGCGATTCAGGAGTAGCGGAGCCACGTGGTGAGAGGAGCGTTCCGTGCATCTGCTGGGGTACAGAGGAAAGAGAAGGTGCAGTTGCGAGGTGGACAGAACGGGGAGTAAGCAGCATGCAGAGCTGCAGTCCTGGCAGAGCAGCTACTGAGCCATGTATTCAAGAGGCAGTAGCCGTGTGTGAGCTGCATTTGAAGGAGTGCAGAGTGGTTTGTTGCTGTGGAGAAGCCGCTGGTGCTGTGGAAAGTTGTGGCCAAGTGGGGAGCAGAGGCTCTGTTTTGTTGTAGGGCTCACTGTGAGAGAAGCGGGTTAGCAGGTCATTGTGGCTGTTAGGGCAGCCGTTATCGGGTAGCCGCAGTTGAAAGGAGGGATCGGACGGCAATTTGAGCCATTTTCTTTATTGAATTTGTAACTTCAGGCAGGCAGTCCCTTCTGGAGCAGTGTTCTGCACCGTGAAGTGGAGCGAGAGGTTTGGCACTGAACCTGCCATGAGGTAGGAGCTGGGGGGGGGGGGGGGGTTGCAGTCTGTGGAACTCCGCTGAGCATAGGGCTGGACAAATTGAATTTTAAACATTTCATTCACTGAGCTTCTTGCCAGCAGCATGGAATACTGTTAACTGATGAAGTTCTGGTTACAGTAGGAGGGCTGCAGGCTGCATCAGAAAACTGGAGACAATTCATTTTTTCTTCACTGCAGCCAAGGCTGTGTTGTAAACAGCAATCAGACTGTTCAGGCATTCAGGGGTGATGACATGAGATACCCAGCGATGCAGACAAGCGAGATGGGGGTCTGGGCAGAAGAAGGGCCACATTCTCCACCATGTGTGGCGTTTTGGTCTGGTCTGTCACTAAAAGACCCTTACCTTCTCTCTCATCTGCAAGACCCATCTGTTGCTGTTGGCGAGGACCCCCTTGCTGGACTGTGTGAACAAACGGACGGACGTAGAATATAATGAATAAAGGTTTATTCTGTACAGCAGATGTTCTCTTCATGAGGACTAGCCCCAGACTGACAAATTCTCTGACTGTCCGTCATACATGGCACTGCCAGGCAGTGCAACAAATTGTTACATGCAGGTTCTAAGTACTCTTAAAGGGGTGGCAGCTAACATTAAGCTCCATGCTTAATGAGTGCTTCACAGCTGTATGGTAGACAACCTAGAGGGCCACTAGATGTAATAAAAGAAACATGAATATAATCCCATTCAGAAAAAAATCTGTTACATCTTATATGTGTGTCCTGAGAAAGAAACTGACAAAATATGTTGAAATTGCCCATAATAACCAGGAAGAGGCCCCAAACCAGAAGTAGGGATTTTATGACTACACGGTAAAAAAAAGTTTTTGAGCCAGGTAAAAAGGTCTTGCTACTGTTACCCACTACAGAAGATAAACTGTTAATGAAGTGGCAAGGGCCTTATAAAGTGCTTAGATGTACTGACGCCGTTAACTATGAGACTGAATTACATTACCTGCCTCACATGACTGTTTTATTTAACAAGGTTTGTTTATAATTTTTATAGTTATGAAACTAGACTGGTTTTATTAGTTTCACAAAAAATGTATGGGCTGGCCCAGTGGCACTGAGATTGAGGCACTAGATGTCACACCTTGTGCTACATTGGTGACCTGGGTTCGGGAACAGACTCGGGTCACCAGGGGTTGGCTGGGGGAGGTAGGACTGAGCATCCCAACGGATGCTCACCTCCTCCAGAGGGGGTGGGTTACAGGGCAGCAATGCCCACAAGCATTATCGCCTGTGGAAGCACGGGTGGTAAGGCGCAATGGTTCCTTACGAGGGAGTCAGGGGGTGAGGAGGGTGATGTGGATGCTTGATGATAGTGTGCATAAGCACGCCATCCATCTGGACTTAGGTCCTCTGCGCCGGCGCCCTCGGGGGAAAGGGACTGGGAGAAAAACCAATGGCAAAAAAAATCCCGGTCTTGCGCAGAATGATGCAGGGTCCACGCTACCTTGGGGCCCAGCCAAAAAGACCTAAGGAAATGGATTCTTCAAGGCAGAGACCAGGAGGAAGTAAAAAAAAAAAAATGTATGGGCCAGGGCTTCTCTCTGGCTCCAATAGACAGACTAGCAGATATTATGGCTGACTGTTAAAAATAATAGATATAAAGTTTTCTCTGTCGGGGAAATGCAAGTTTATGTTTAAGAACATTGTGAACGATCAATATTATGATTTTTTCCCCACTTTGATTACTCACATGTACTGCCTTTGTGACCACTTCAATAGAGAACTTTAAAAAAAATCTATGAGATTGAGACTCCTGATAGGAAAAATCCTGCCAGGATATACTATGCTAACCTCCTGAAGAAATGCGTTGTTAGTTCCACCAGAAACCTCTACAGAAAATACTGATATAGCTTATGACAGGCTGGAACAAACTGTAACTGCTGATGCTGTGAACGTGAATGTTTTCTTAACCTCCAAACAAACAGCAGAACTTTGTAACTTGGTAAAGACATTTAACAATACTTTTACCACAGTACTAGGCCAAGCAAAAGGGGTCGAGCATGTAATAGTGACAGGGAATGCTCGCCCGATCAGACAAGACATACAGATACCAGAGCGGTTAGGAGCAGACATAGTTAAGGAAATACAGAAAATGAAAGAGTTGGGTATCATAGAAAAGTCGAGAAGTGCTTGGTCATTACCAGTGGTGACTATAAATAAAAAAGAAGGGGGAGTAAGAATCTGCCTTGATTTCACAAAACTCAACCAAGTGTCCAAATTTGACAGTTATCCTACGCCCAGGACAGATGATTTGGCGGACAGACTGGGAAGTGTCAAGTATATCAGTACCCTCGATCTCACCAAAGGTTACTGGCAAATTCTCCTAGCAAAAGAATCCAGGGACAAAACTGCATTTGTCACTCCTGTTGGATTCTATCAATTCACCACCATGCTGTTTGGTTTACATGGCGCACCCACTACATTCCAGCAGTACATGGATGTGATTATAGCAACTCACACTGGTTATTGTGTTGCTTGCCTGGATGATGTCGTGGTATACAGTTCTCAGACTGGAAAAGCCACCTGGAACACCTATGAGCAGTTATGCAGTCTATCAAAATGGCAGGTCTGACCATTAATCCTACCAAATGTGAATTGGGCATGCAGATTTTTATTGAGATCTTGGATTACACCAGTGAGCGGATGCTCATTTATAGGTTCCACATCAGTTTGCAAAGACAATAAGGTACAGCATTACATGATTACATTTGGTACAGACAGTTACCATGAGGTACACACAAAATTGAGCAGCTTAGGCAGTATAAAGTTTGACAGTGTCTGAAGTTAGGACACTCTGCTGAGTTGCAAACACATAGAGGAAAGTAGAAGGAGCAGGCTTAGGGTGATGACGGGGGAGGGGGGAGTGGGAGGAGGTGTCATGTTTGGGAGGAGTAGAGGAGGCACCACGTGTGAGGTAGGGTGGTGAACTGAAGTGCTAAGGTTGGGATGCATTAACATATAGTGTTGACATAAGGTAAAGTACAAGTAGGTGGTTGTAGTTAAAAGAGGGTGCTAATGGTAGCAGCCACAGTTGCTGGATGTAATAAGGTGCTGCTGAAGTTTGCATTAGAATGAGCCAATAGTTGCAGCACCGGTAAGGTGAAGTGGTAAGGCATTGGTCCAGAGAGGAGCACGACAGCAGAAAGCACATTGTGCCAAGGCAGTGCGGCATCTAGGTACTTTGTAGATCTGAGTGATGGAGTTTCTTGTGAGTCGGGGGCACGAGTGCAGGGTTAGGAGGTTCTGGACCCCTGCAGGTAGTTGACTGAGACAGCCTTTATTGGCAAGGAGGCAGGACTGGTATTTTATTCTGTCCTTCAGTTGGAGCCATCCTGCCCGGGTGTAGAGATCACAGGTGTGCATGAGTCTTGCAGCGCCTGAGAGAAGGTGGCACGCCTTGTTTAGTGCAATGGAGATGTGGTGCAGGGCCCTGTCAGTCACGGACTCATAAATAGCCAGGCCATAGTCGATGAGGGAGACTATTAAACTGTTGATGGCCTGGTTCAATGCTTCATACGTTAAACAGTGCTTGTGACAGTAAAGAATCCTTATTCTTGTGTTGATCACCCTAGCTGTACTGTCTATGTGTTGGACATTCGACAGTGTGGAGTAGATTGTGATGCCCAGGTACCTGAACTGCTGGACGTGCACCAGAGTGTCTCCGCTGTCATTCATGATTGCAAGGGAGACGGCCCTAAACTTGCTTTAGGAGCTGAAGTACATCATTGTCTGTTTTTTTTTTTTTCAGTTCATGACTAGCCTGTGCTCCTTAAACCATTTTTCAGTGGATTAAAACTTCCTTTGGCGATCTACTGCCAGCTGTTTGGGATGAAGGTTGCTGGTGAATATGACTGTCAACTGCATATAGGAGCATTTGGCTCGGGCAGGTGGCCAGCAGCTGGTTTAGGAATAAGCTAAATAGTAGAGGTCCCAGAATTGACCGCTGTGGGACCCCAGAACAGACTGGTCTGCTATTGGAGATGATATCACCAATCCTGACCTTTTGGGAGCAGTTGTGAAGGTAACTGTTGAACCAGCATACAGATTCTGGAGAGAGACCTGTAGCAGACAACTGCTCCAGAAGGAGCTCATGATGCACCGTATCAATTGCTTTTGATAGGTCGATGAAAGTTGCACCTACCAGAAGACCTTGGTCTAGTGAGTGGTGGATAAAACCAGTAAATTCAAGTAAGGTCATGATGGTACTGTGTCTGGATCGGAAGCCATGTTGCTCAGGACAGAGGAGTTGGTACTGGTTCAGATGCTCGACAAGCTGATCTGCCACAGTCCTCTCTACAGCATGGGGGAAGAGTATGGAGATAGGTCTGTAGTTGTTGTGCAGAGTCTGGTCTCCACCTTTGTGCACTGTGGATATGTTTTGGGAAATGGAGAACTAAAGCCAGAGATTTTGAAGACAGAAGCTGTAGCTAACCATTCTATCCCTATAACAAAAAAAAAACATTTTTGGGGCTGGCAGTATAGCCTAGAGGTTAGAGGAACGAGGTGTGAATGAGCTTGGTACATCCAGCAGACCAGACCTGAGTTTGATTCTCACAACCTCCACTTGCATACTGTGTGACTCTGAGCAAGTCACTTAACCACCCAGTGCTCCCAGGTTGCCCCTGAAAACAGGCACTTGTGCCTAGTGGGCCTTATCCGGTTACCAAAGACTAAAATTAAAAAAATTAAAATGTCAGGTCATTTCTAGGGCTGGCTGGTTACTACTGGAGACTGTTCCCAACTTGCCCAGTAGGCTACTCCCCTCACTGAATTCACAAAGAAACAGTTCCTGAATTATGTGAAATGGTCCCCAAAGTGTGATTAAGCTTTTCTGGCCAACAAGGCTGCATTATGTTCAGCCTCTGTTTTACGAAGCCTAGACTTTGAGAAACAATTTTTGTTACAGACAGATGCATCAGAGGTGGGACAAGATGCAGTCTTGAATCAGAATATAGATGGGAAGGAACATCCCAGGAGGTTGTATGACAGAGAGAGAAAAGGTCCTCTACCACAGAAAAAGGTGCCCTGCAGCAAAACGGGCCATGGAGTCCCTTAAGTTTTATTTTCTGGGAGTTGACTTTGCACATATAACAGATCATAATCCTTTCTGTTGGCTTAATCAAATGAAGGATACAAATCCCAGAATTATAAGGTGGTGCCTGGCACTACAACCAATCAAATTCAAAGTGATGTACAAATCAGGAAATAAGAATGTCAAAGCTGATTTTCTGTCAAGATAAGGATCAGGAATTGAGAATTCCGAAGGTTGAAAGAAAAAACTGAGTTGGTTTAAACTTAACCATGTGCTGTACTGGTTGTTATGGAAATAGGGATACTGCATATGTGCAGAATTGTTAAGGTTATAAGGTAATGTTAGAAGAGAATTAAAATAAAGGTTAGGAAACGTGTTTTTGAAACAAGTTCCCTCTTAAACAGAGGGCTATGTGACAGGATTGAATAAGATTCTGTCCCATTTTTTATGTAGAAAGAGTTCAAGGATTTGTTCTATTTTCTCCTTTTATGTCCCTTGTATGTCTCACTACGCAGTCAGATTTTCTTGGGAGACCTAGAAAATGATCACTCCAATGGTCTCGCTATTCTTCCACTCCTGCTATCTCCCTGCCTTCACTTGCTGTTCCTTGCTTTTCAGTCTTTTCTTTCCCCTTGCATATCTGTAGTTATAAAAATATATGTGAATTTGTATGTGAAACTGGGATCCCTTTGTTTGCCAATGTATATAGTTATATTGCTGAAATGATTGCAAAAAGCCATTTGGAATTCAGGGGGTAAATCTTGAGGTGCAGCACAAGCGCATTTGCAGAGATGTCAACAGATTAGTTCTGGGACACTATATTCTGTTGTGTTGCACCTGCAAAGAAATTGACAAAGTTCTGATACATTTTCTGAGAAAGAGGATGCCTCTTAAAGAGATGTGGTTTTTATTTATTTAGTTTTTGTTGACCTAGTAAGTGCACCAGAAACATTTGGCCTATTTTCAGGCATGACCCGGGAAGAGGGATACAGATGAATGCCAACTGACTTTGAACCAGATTAAGCTGTTGGTGGTTATTTTTAGTGAATGGGGGGAAATTTGGCCAGCGCACCAGGAAAATTCCCCTACTGTAGATAGGGTGCGCTGTTGGCATGTGGATGGCCACTTTCCCAGTGCTGTCGATGGAGATGGACGTGCAGGAGGCAGAGGAGCTGGCTCCTCCTCCAAGTTGAGACCGATAAGTTTTTTGACACTCCAGGGACCTTTGAGGTCTGTAAAGTACGAGAAAATGCACTGGTGGAAATCCCCACAGCTGTAGCTGTGCGGACAGCGCAACCGGGGGATATGGACACAATTTAAGGGATTACCTGCTAAGACCAGTACTACAAAAATGAACTATGCCACAGACTTCGAACAGCAACTTCATAACAAGGAAGAAATCTTCTGCAAACAACAGGCTGAATTAAAAGCTGAGATAACCCAGCAAAAAAGTACTGATACAGCTCTTACTTGTCGGGATCAGCCACAGGCGGAAAGCTATACTTCAAAGGCCCAGAGGCTGACAGCTGATGCAGCTGGAACCATACCCTCCACAGAACTGACAAGCCGAGACGACTGCACCCCGGAGCGTCTTGTTGGGTCACAAACAGGCTTCACGTTTAAAGCAAGTACTGTGGCAGCACCACTTTTCATTTTTCAAGGGCAGATGATTGTGAAATCAGTGACTGGGGTCACGCCAGGAATGGCACACATGGAGGAGAATCCCACTAGCCTAAGACGTGACCCCATATTACTGAACAATTATACTATGGATTGGTCTGTCGAATCTGCTTTAATGGGAGCAGGATGGGAACGCAGCTCAGATGGGCAATGGGTGTCAAGCTCCTCGGCACTTACCGAGTCGAGCAGGGAGAAGATGAAGAATGCTTTGGGGCCGCATAGGAAAATACAGATCTTGGACCTGGAGCACAAAGACAAAAACCCAGTACAATACAAACCTCTCCCCTGCATCTCCCGGAGGAATTGCAACTTATGCAACATCCTCAGCTATCCCTGGTAAATACTACTGCCAATGTCTCAGCTCCTCAACTGAATGAACAAGGTAACAACTTCGTCCGCCCCCCCCCCAAAGATCAAGCTACACCCAACACTGCAAGACCCAAAGTGCCTGGAACGGCACCTGCTGGCTCACAGAATAGAAACAATGCCGGTCCTAGGCATCCTTTTTAAGGGAACTGACTTTCCCAGCTAAGTGCCACAATGCAGTACAACTGATCTATTAAGTGGGCACAGACATTTTTCTGGACCGTTTGTTCATGGCCAAAACTCTACTCAAAGGCTCCATGTGGTTTGCAGCAGCTGAGATATATGCTTTGATTCACGTCTCTGGAGTGCAAACTTTTGATGTCAGTTTCAAACTTAACAGCGGTCTACAAAAACTTTGGGAACTATTCCAAACTTCTAAAACTACTCCCTTATGGGCCCCATTTGAAGCTGTGCCTCTAACTAAACCAGCTACCAGAACAATAACAGTAATTTTTCTTAATGAAGGGGTCAGCATAACAGATCTACTCTACTGGTTGAAACAGCAGTATTCAGTACTAGAACATCCAGATGCCATATTTGATGAAGAAAAAATATGGACGGGGAATGGAAGATTCAAGTCATGTTACATTCCACAGACACTGAACTACAGCATTTGCCTAATTGCTTTTTTCTGGGGCAGGATGGGGAGGTCCTGTTTTATGCAGGACAGCCCAAAGCGTATTACAGGTGTGGATAAACACGACATATAAGTAGTTTGTGTGATAAACTGAAGTGCACGCTATGTGGGGAATTGGGCCACACCAGTGGGCATTGCAGGAATGTTCAAATATGCAATCTATGTGATACTAAGTGGCATTCCTGTCACACCTGCTCTTGGGCTGCCCACAATCAGCCCAACCAATCAGATAGCGAAGAACCATGATTACTGACAGCAATGGCACAACGCACTAGAGGTAGATCCTCCCCCCCCCACTTTATCCCCACCAAATGCTCTGAACCATTGGTGAAGGCACTTCATAGGCACCCCATCTACAGGAGTCAGCACCACCACCACCTGTGCAGACAGTACCTCCTGACAACAGACCACAATCTGAAGCTCAGACTACAACAGAACTCACTATGCAGGTAGACATGCCTCCTCCTTTTCAGCCCCACAAGGAACCAGGCAAACCCAAAACCTCAGCCAGGTGCAGACAGACCTGTACCCAACCAATCCCCAAAATTTTAAAGACAAAATCCCCCTGGTTAATAGATTTGAGGCCCTAACAGATAACCCTGATGCTTCAGGGACCAAGTCTGATACTTCTTCCATACAGTCTTCTCTGCCGGAAGTTGCATCGGACGGAGAAGATCCCCTTCCTTCGGCCTTGCTTGCACCTGCAGACAACCAAGCACTCTCCACAGCAAAAACTAAACTCAAGCACACTAGGCTGACTAGAAGCTCAAAAAAACAGCCGCCTTGAGCGGGCATCTTGTTACCCTAAAACATTCATGGAACTCCACATCCCTATTTTAACCTTCAATGTTAATAGCGAAAAAGACAACTGTCTTTTCCTATTTAACATCCCTTATACAAGGTATTTTTTTCTTACAGGACACCAGACTACGTACATTGGCTGATCTTAAAACAGCCATGTCACAGTAGTATGTAGGCCCGTCCTATTGGTCCCTTGGCCCGAACCCTGCTCAGGTGTTGCAATTCTATTCTTAAATGTCTCGTTTCATCTTATTAAACTAATTGATTTGGTACCAGGAAGGGCTCTTCTTCTGAAAATTAAAATTCAACATGTTTTGTATAGATTGATTAACATCTACGCTGCTCAGACTAAGGCTGAAAGGACTGAGCTGTTTAAAATCATACAACCCCACTTGTACTCCTCACAACATGTGATATATGGGAGGATTTTAACTGTGGATTGTCAGTGTCTGACAGGGGTAAAACCACCAAAACAAAGGCAGTTTTTTGTGACATGGCACATTTAAACAAGCTTTTGTCAATGCCGAATGTTGTCGCGTTGGCATTGGCAGTGGCGGCGGTGGAGACGCATAGCGCTGTGATTTTGTTAATGTGTCCCAAAAAGTGATTTTGCACAGCGAGTACGCCATTGTGCGGCAGAGCTGCGGAAACGTGTTTTGGGCAGGCTGTGGAAAATGGCAGCTGGACTGTTGATAATGAGGTGTGCACAAATGCCAGTGGTGAAAATGTGGCATGAAAATATTGCAGATTGACGAGGTTACAAGGGTGCATGGAAACTGCGCAATGGATGCTTGCAACACAGTCATTGTATGGACTTTCGGCACCAAATTTTCAACATAGGCATTTTAGGACCTCTGCTGATGAATAGTGTCACTGTCATTTCCTCAAACTGTCCAAAAGTGATTTAGCACAGTGACCATGCAATTCTGCACGGACGTCGAAACACATTTCAGCCAGCTGTACTGTTCATAAGGAGGTATGGAAAAACGCCAATGATGAATAGCTGGAGTGACAGTATTACAAATTCACAAAGTCACGCGCGTGTGTGCAAACTGCGTAACGCACGCTTGTAAAACACTCATTTTATTAACTTTCGGACCCAAATTTTCAACATAGGCATTTTAGGACATCTGCTAATGAACAGTGTCACTGCCATTTTCATAATGTGTCTCAAATACGGGCTTTCCACAGCAACCAAGCTATTGTGCACCAGAACTGCGAAAACAGGTTTTGATCAGGATGTGAAAAATACCAGCTGTACTGTTCATTAGGAGGTGTAGAACAATGGCACTGTTGAAAATCTGGAGTGAAAATATTATAAGTTTGCGAATGTACGAGCATGCGTGCAAACTGCGCAACACACGCTCGTAACACAGTCATTTTATGGAATATTGTCACCAAATTTTCAACACAGGCATTTTAGGACCTCTGCTCATGAACAGTATCACTGTCATTTTTGTAATGTGTCCCGAACAGTGATTTCGCACAGCAACCGCTCTATTCTGCGTCGGAAGTGCGAAAACACATTTCGGACAGGATGTGAAAAATGACAGCTGAACAGTTCATAAGAAGGTGTGGTAAAATGCCAATGTTGAGAATCTGGAGTGAAAATATTGCAAATTCACTAACTTACGAGCCTGCTTAGCAACTGCGCAACGCATGCTCGTGAAACAGTCATTGTTTGATTTTCCCTGCAAATTTACAACATAGGCTTTTTGAGAGCCCACCTCATGAACAGTGGCACTGTAATTTACGTTACTCAGCCCGAAAGGTGATTCCGGCAGTGACTGCAAATCACCTTCGGACCGAACAACGCCATGACAGTGCAAGAATTCATGAGAAGGGGTCCCAAAACCCCATGTTGAAAATTTGGGGCCAAAATTCCCAAAATGCCTGAGATATGCAGCAAAGTTGAAAAACCCTATTTATTCCATTATACAGCTTACCGACATTTCTCAGTTCGCGGTCGGCTTTGAAGACTGAAGACATATTCCTGGTCCACCGATGATCATCACGCTGGACTCCAGAGGTAAGTATGGGGTGAGCGGGGTGTGGGGAGGCAGGGTGTGCAGAGGGTGGGGGCCAGGGAGACTACGAGGGACCATTTTTTGATTTACAGGTGGGGAAAAAAAAAAAAATCGCGGGACAGTTTTTGTATTTCAGGGGATTTGGCATCCTGGGGTGGGCTCCCAGCATGCCACCTAAATGTCTGGGGGGGTCTGTAGCCGACGGCGGATTGGGCACCCTGTCGGCACACAACACAGGGGTGGAGGAAGTTATGCCGATGGGGATTGGGAACCCCCGTCGGCTAACAAAGAAAGCGGGGTGAGTAGAGGGGATTGGGCACCCCTCGGCATTTAACAATGGGGAGGTTTATGCCGATGGGGAGTGGGCCTCTGCCGCACACAAAGAAAGTGGGGAGGTAAACTGACAGAGTTGGAGCTTTGATCGGCAGCTGGGCGGCAGCCGCCCTCATGCTGATAATGTCGGCGCGAGCACGAGGGAAGGTCCGCGTACGCCTGACGAGCTTTGCTCGGATTGCAGCGGACCTTTTCTTAGATGTACTTTCGCCACATTATGTATGCATGGTGTGGCGCCGGCATGCAGGCTGACTGGGGAATGAGGGACGCACCTACTGGTGCGTGCCCTACATTCGCCCAACAGCGACCACGCCTCCAAAGCTGCACTGTCTCAAGATGTTGGCTGCGCAACTGCACCAACATAAAAATATGATTTTGTCAACTAACCTAAAGGATGCTTGTTTGTCACATATAGGCACAGCAGAACCCACCTTTCAGAAAGGCCATTTGGTCACAAGGATTGATTACTTTTTCATCACCTCCTCTTTACATATTCATGCAGCTCAGGTACTGGTAACTTTTTTTTTTACCATATATGTTTTTTTAATTTTCCCCAAATATCAACTTACATGCAAATGAATTTTACAATACACACTTATTTACATTTCATTCCATTTCCTTATTTTTACAGTAATACCATAATAGTTCTACTAAAAATAACCTCTTTATTACATCTGGCAACAACATATAACAACATTTGCCCCCTCCATCCCAGAACTCAATGAGATTACAGTCCTTTACTAAAAAAAAAAAAAAAAAAAGCCAGGTAATTGCATGTAATTTTATCATGATTCTGTAATACTTTGTATTGGAGGCATTATTTCTTCTAATTCCCTCCAGGCCATTCCTATATGAGCCTCCTGCTCTTCATCTATTTCATATATCAATTTTTCATATACTAGCGTTTCATGAAAAATCGCTCACCACTTATACTCTTGAAATTGCTGTAGATCATCCTCCTTCCAATCTGCTAAAATTATTCTTTTAACTGCCATGGATGCCAGTGCCAGAAGATTGTTCTGTTTAATATACACTTTTAAAGTTGTAAAATTATTTATCAAGTAGATTTTTGCCGTACACAAAGTTTCTTTATTCAACCAATTTGACATTATTTGGTTTACTTTTACCCACCATGGATTCATTTTTGGACATGCCCATAAACAGTGAAACAGGTCTGCTTTTTGACCACAATTATGCCAACATAAATTTAGGTATTGATTATTTATTTTAGTTATCTGAGCTGGGGTAATATACGCTCTATCATTTATTTTTCTTTGTATAGACTTGTTCTTTGCAGAAACATAAAGCTTGTTACCATTTTGTCTTATCTGCCCCCATTGTTTATTACTTAGTTGCAAATTTGCTTCCTTATTCCGTTTTTTATTTGTTTTCTTATACTCCTGTATATTTCTTTTAACCAGTTTCTCATAAAACAATGCCAGTACTTTTTTGAAATGTTGATGTATTATAATTTGCTGTTCATTCATACTTATAGTCCCCCTAAGGTTTTCTGGTTGAAATCATTTTTGTACCATCTTAAACTTTTTATGCAATGCATAATAGTACATTATATTCCATTTCCCTTTTCCCAGTTTTTTTTAATATACATTCACAGGAAATAAATTTACCCTCTTCCAGCAAATCTTTTTATAGTATAAACCCCTCTATTAAATAAATACTTCACACTTTCTTCCGACAAGGTGCCCAAGTGTTTCCCCTCTCCAGCTCCAATTGGAAAAAATAACCAGGTCAAATTTAACATAGCTGGCTACTTTAGATATCTCTTTACTATGTCAAACCATGTTGGAAGAAAGGTGACACTACCCCACTCAGGGATTGTTCTGAACCAAAGTTCTGTAAACACATTTTCATATCTTTCTTTCAGTTCCTGTGAAAAAAAAAATCTCCTGTTATAGTTTATGTAACTCCTTTCTCACCTATAGACCATTGATATAACAGGGCTAAAAGTTGTGCTTCTGCATATTTCATAGGATCTGGGCACCCTAATCCTCCATATTTTCTCATTACTGTTATAGCTCCCCATGCTATCTTTGGGTTGCCCCCTCTCCACAAAAATTTCCTAAATACTCTTTTTAATTCCTGAATCCAACCTATATTTGCTGCCCCTAAAATATTTTAAATTACATACATCAAGTGTAGCATAGCCATCATTTTTAATGTGTCCACCCTTCCTCATATGGATATTGTTACATTTTTCCACCTATCTAATAAAGTTATTTTATTCTTTGCATTCTTATAGTTCACTTTTATAGTTGTTTCTTGATCTGGAGTTAGAAGTATGCCCAAATATTTCACATAGGATTGTATTTTAAGATCCTGTACATATTTATCCAAAGGTTCTGACTTGTTTCTGGTAATCTTCCTTATTACGGATTTATTTTTATTAATGGAATATCCCGCTAGCACAGAATATTTCTCTATTTCCCCCAGAAGGGCTTCTAATGATGACTCTATAGTCTTAATTATTATAAGCACGTCGTCTGCAAACACACTTAGTTTTAGATTTTCTTGCTTATATTGTACTCCTTCTATGTAATCATTATTTCTTATAGAGTTCAAAAGGGGCTCCAAGGTTAATATAAACAAAGTTGGAGAAATGGGGCCACCCTGTCTAACCCCATTATTCATAATTAACTTTTCTGAGAGAAAGTTATTAATTTGTAAATTTAATGTGGTGTTATAATATCGTTTTTTAGTTATTTCATCAGGAATACCCCAATACAATAATGTTTCAAACATAAATTCTCTATTTATAAGGTCAAATGCCTTAGTTACGTCAATAGCTATTGTATAGAAAATATCCTTTTTATATTTTCCAGCTGAGTTAACCAATTGAATAACTGCTTGAATCTTCCTGTTTGCTTGAGAAATCTTTCAGCCTTTTATAAATCCATACTGGTTCCAATGAATAAAATATTGTATATGATCCTGTATTCTATTGTTTATTAATTTTGCTATTAATTTATAATCTGTATTCAGGAGTGCAATTGGTCTGTAATTATCTGGCAGATATGTTGGTTTGTCTGGTTTTGGTAAAACTATCACTTTACCTTCTTGCACTGTTGTGGGCAACTTTAATTCTTTTGAGTCTATTACTTCCTCTAAATGTTTTTTTTAGCCAAGGTGCTATTTCCTCACTAAATATCATATAAAATTTGTTGGTGTTACTCAGGTATTGGTAACTGAATTTTCAGACCACAGAATCATTCAACTTCACATAGGGAAACCACATGTGTCTCCTTATGGCCTAGGTACGTGGAAGTTTAATTCTTCCCTGCTTCTAACCAAAGGCTTACAACTAGAATTAGGCTCCTGTATAGCAGCGAGCAAATCAGTGTACAACCTTTATGACAACCCAATGGTCTGATGGGAAGACACTATCCATGATATTCAAGCTCTGCTAAAAGGGTATGGTAAGACATCCAGAAAGACTGCTTATGCACAATATTTGCAGCACAGGCAACAGTTACAAAAGGTACTATCTCTAGCCCACACTACAGGTCATAACTTTAGCACACAAATCACAAATATTAAGCACCAGATGGTTCCACCAAACACAAGCACAGAATTTACATAACCAACAAAGATTTGGAACTTCTGGACGTAAAGAATACATGTGCCCGTTTAAATCCTGTCATAAATCTAACAATCAGAAACACATGGAGGGTTTAATAGATGTTACAGGGACAGTATGTACAGGTATACAAGACACAATGAGAATCGTCACACATCATACACAGCAATTATTTAGTAGTGGATGGGGAACGGCAGCCACTACAGATACATGTTTTCTGACCACCCCCCCGCCCAGCATGCACTAAAGAACAAAGATATGCTCACAAGCCCTATCCACTCACCCACGGTAGAATTAGCTATAGCTGCACTCTCCAATAATAAATCACCTGGTAACTATGGTCTCATTAGTGAGCACTATAAATTTATATGACACGACATATCGCAGGAATTGGCCTCAGAATTCACCTACAATCTTGATAATCAGACACCTTCTCTCAGAATGACCAGCGGCCAGTTAATTTTTATTTAGAAAAAAGGTGAGAAACAGAACATACAGAATTGGAGATCCATCTATCTCCTTAACATAGACTTTAAGATACTAGCAAAAATCTTAAATTCTAGACTATTGAAAGCAGCACAGTACTTGATCAGCTTGGCACAGACCTGTTCGATGCCTAACAGAAACATTTCAGATCACTTAATTCTCTTAAGGGAACTATTTGAACTAGGCCAGAGAGAGGCATTATCAGGGACTATTCTGTCTCTGGACCAAAGGAGAGTCAATTCTTTTTTTTCTCTATGGTCAGTTTTAGCATCCTATGACATCCCCCCCCCCCAGTTCATGGAATGGATCAAAAGTCTGTATGGTTATGCCACAGTGACACCTATTATCCAGGGGTGGAAGGGGCCAATGATCCTTGTACAGTGGGGTGTTAGGCAGGGATGCCCTATGAGCCCAATGCTCTATGCTTTTTGCATAGACCCACTGCTACGAAGTTTGAATATGGCAGCAACACTTCATAAAATATCCCTACGAGACTATGACATACCATTTACTGCTATAGTGAATGTGGATGATTTATGTCTTCTAATCCGGGAAAAATCGTTGGCAGAACAAGCATTACAAATTTGCGCAAGTTATGGTAGGACCTCAGGCACATCTCTACATCTCGATAAATGCACTGGCACATGTTTGGGAGGCATATGCCCAGATATAGCTAGTATAGCGGGTATTAAGCTAATTAAGGAACCACTTAAAATTTTGGGCATCATATATGGCACTGATCAGGCAGCCAGCCTGTACTGAGAGCCTCAATTACAGAAAGGTCAACTACTGGTGTCAGGATGGAATAGATGGAAGCACAGTAAAAAAAAAAAAAAGAAAGAAAGACGAGAATTTACTTAATTAAAACCTTTCTGGTGCCTCTTTTTCTCTATATCAGTACTGTATTTCCTTCCCCCAAAGAGAATGGAAACTTCTATTTTAAGTACTTTTTTCCAAGCAGTTTGGGGCAGTACACTCAACCCACTGAAGAGAAATATTACCTACCTCCCGATAGCTTCAGGAGGGTTAGGGATGATAATTCCCATTTTTTTTTTGTAGCCTTTTTTTGATCACCAACTTGAAACCTCTCTTGGTATATACAGGACAAAGCTGGACCACATTAGTACTGTCCTATTGTACCCCATGGTTTGTGGTCGCAGATTCTCTTTACTGTCTATACTTTACCTTAAATTCTATATACTCAATAACCACACCCAATGGTTATTCCAATAAACTCAGTTTATTGTCTGCACACATATGTATGGGAGCCTCAGTTAAAAGACAGAGAGCTCTCCGAACTAAGTTTTACACAGTATTTTATAGCACTTCTTATCTTGGAAACACACTAACATTTCAGTATAAATCAATCATAGTTTTAGCAATGTAACAGAAAAACAGTTTCATATGCATTAGGTACTTTTCCACTGGCTTATTTCATCATCGCTTAATACATATACCTGGGTCAAGCTGACCTAATAGAAACAATGAGTTTCACTCACTCCATGGTACCGTACAGCTTGGTTTCAATGCATCTACATGTTCTTATCTTTATCAGTTCAAGCCTGCCCAAGCCTGCTATTCAGGCTGGTACAATCAGTTCTGCTCAATTTTATCTAACTTATTATTTTCTACAACCTAAGGAACTAGTTTCAGCCAGCACGAGCTATTGCTTTCTGCTCGTTTTGTGATTCTTATGAACTTATAATGACCCTTAGCTTCTACTCAGACCTGGCTATATTCAACTACACTAGCAGCTTCTACATTATAATATATTGTAACACACTTTACTTTTTATATATGCATGAATCCACTTCATATGTATGCATAAAAGAAAGATATATAAAAAGAAATTCCTCCACAGGTTTCACCAGTGGGAACACGGAAACTTACAGACTTTATGGAGATCCAGTGCAGTTCCAGAATATATTAGAGAAACCTTCTTGAAATTAAAGCAATGGAGAATACCTAGTTTGATGATTGCCAATAAACATAGGAAAGAACTCTATGCCTGGTTACAGACTACACATGTTCAGGAAGCAGTCACTTTCCCACTATGCCCTGCTGAGTATCTCCATCCATGACACACTTATCCAAAGAAAAACGTATACCAGCTAAGATGTGGGACCTTCACTGGCTTCACTGTCATGAGAAACTCAACATTAAAAGCAATCATAAACACAAGCAGATTAAGGAAAGATACTGTAATAGACACAAGTGCAACAAACAAATAGAAACAACAGAACACCTTTTTTTTTACCTGTTCCTATATTAATGGCTTTTGGAGCCTCCTTTCACATACATGGAATGAACCATGGTTTACCTCCTTAAGTTATAAATCTTTACTATATGGGCACTATGCTAGTAGAACGTCACAATGGCACCAAAGCACCCTGCACAGTCCTCTTGGTCATTAAATGGTATACTTGGAATAGTAGAAGTTTACTTTACAACAAAAACATATTGACCATGTAGAGCTCATTTCTAAAACTGAAAATGAACTCAGGATGCTTTACCACTCTGAAGCCATGCAGTTGACACAAAGGAATCTTAACGCACATTGGAGAAATATGCCCTGGGTGACCAATTCAGATGCATAGATTACTTGAATATGTCAACCAGACACCTTTCAGGCAGGACAAAGTCATTTCCAGATAATGAATCTTTCTGAAGGGTCACGTTGTTACTAGTGATCTGAAAATAGACAACTAGGAATTATTTTTCTCATGATTTTGTTGTTGTTCCTTTTGGTCTAATTACTACTGATGTAAGCTTTTTGATTTTATTTTCCTTTTCTTTGATTGGTTTATTGCTTTGATTTTCAGTAACCTTACAGAATATACACCAGAAAATTTGTATCTCATATTGACTGTACAGATCCTATACTGTATTGTATATAAAATGTATATAAGCAATTATTTTTGTGATATAATTCTTGCTTGATTTATCTTCCTTTAATAAACTTCCCCTACTCTTTTTGAGAAGTGCCATGGGATCTTTAACATCCATCTGAACTACCACCAGAACAGGCAGAGGGGACCTCTGTTTAACATCTCATCCAAAAGGCGAGTCCCCCATGCTGCACTACAGTGTCAGTATGGAGAATTAACCAAAGTGTCTGGTGTGGGATGAGGCCACAGCCTTCTGATCTCCTGGCCTCAGAGGCGAGTGTGCTACCTGCTCAGCCACTAACACTGGTTGCAGACCAAAGGCTGCAGAAGTTCACTGCCAGGCAAAGACTATTATAAAAACAGCAGCAATCTTTTGTTAGAGAGAGAGAGAGAAGGGGGCGACAGAGAGAGATAGACCGAAACTTAGAATTAGAGATGCCCTCGGATGAAGGACTTTGTTTTCTCTGTGTTGCCTCTGTAAATAGTTATACTGAACAATTATTTTTTTTTTACTTTACTGTTATTGATAATAACAAAATGTTACTTGTGAATTTTACAACTGTTCCTGGTTTTCCTATGCTTCCTGACCTGTGCCTCGACGACACTGCCGCACCCTCATTTGGCTA
Source organism: Neoceratodus forsteri (assembly GCA_016271365.2). Lineage (NCBI taxonomy): Eukaryota > Metazoa > Chordata > Ceratodontiformes > Ceratodontidae > Neoceratodus > Neoceratodus forsteri. The sequence goes on along the minus strand of CM057459.1, from coordinate 1,254,621,988 downwards.
GCTTAAATGCTTGTCCAAGTAGCATTTAAACCTCCCCCTGTGGACTGTGATCCCCCTCCTGGAAGGATGCAGGCCGTCTCCCCTACAGACACCCACACCCCTGCAGGCTGGCCCCCAGTCCCCAGTGCAGCCAAAGTCCACCTCATTAGCCCACACCTTCAACCAGAATTAAGTTAAACTAAGTGGGTGGGGGGGGCAAAAGACTGGATGATAAACTATGTCTCCAGACCAAGGATGCCGATAGGCCTCTCCCCAGCCAATAAGAAGGGGATGAAGAGAATGCAAATAAAAGGAGCGATAAAGATTTACAGAAGGGCAAAAGACATGCTGGAGGGTGGTTTTCTTGAATGCGAGGAGCCTGGGGAACAAGGTCACAGAGTTGCACGCACTGATAGCAGAAGCAGAGGTGGACATAGCTGCCATCACTGAGACATGGGTAACCCAATACCAAGATTGGGACTTGGTGATCTCGGGATAAAGGCTGTACCGGAAGGATAGGGGAAAAAGGGAAAGGGGAAGGTTGGCTATTTATGTAAAGGAAGTGATACTATGTAGCAGGAAGAAGGGGGGGCATTATGGGTACAAATCCAGGACTCGAAAGGCAGGAGGGTTAGGTTGGGGTTTGTGTATAGGTCACCATCTCAAAACGAAGATATTGATAGGGAGCTGGGGCAGCAGATAACGAGGATCAGTGCAAAGAGTAATACTGTGATAGTGGGGTACTTCAATCTGCCTATGGTAGATTGGAGCACCCTAACCACCTTGAGTGTCAGGGGAACAGGTCCTCTTGGAAGCTTTCAAGGACAGCTTTCTGAGGCAGATGGTAGGATAGCCAACAAAGGAGGTAAACATACTGGGCCTTGTGCTGACAAATGGTGAGAATGTCCTGGAATTGGGGATGGAGGCTCCCCTAGCAGGAAGCGACCACCACACAGTGTGATTCTCACTTGATATGGGTAAGGAGACAGCCAGAACAAAGGCAAGGGTGATAGACTTCAGGCGGGCAAACTTTGGCAGGATGAGGGACATACTGGGGGGGCACCTCACCAGTATACGCCCAAACATGGATGCTAACCAGAAATGGGATATTATCAAGCTTGGGTTAGAAGAAGCCATCAACTCTTGCACAAAGATCCAAAGCAAGAAGTCCAGGTCCAAGAGGAAAAGCTGGGTAAACAGGGAGGGTGAAGGAAAAAAGTGACGCCTTCAGAAAATATATGAGATCCAAGCGGGAGGAGGATAAGGAGGAGTACATGAAGAAATTAAGAGAGGTGGGCAGAATGGTCAAGGCAATCAAAGCAACAAGGGAGCTTAGGCTGGTACAGGGGATCAGAGAAAGGGAAAAGGATTTCTTTAAGTGCAAAAGGGAGAGAAGAAGCTGTAAGGACCAGATTGTTAGGATCAAGAAAGATAGAGGGTGCATGGAAAAAGGGGTGGCGCAGGCAAAAGCGCTCAATGACTACTTCTATACTGTGTTTACCCAGGAAAATCAGGGGCCAATGCCACAGGGGAAGAGAGGGGTGGGCACAGGAGGGGCAGAGATAATGGAGGGGGTGATCCCAGTGAGCGGGGTGCTGGAAGGCTTAAGGGCCCTGAAGGTGGGTAAGGCACCAGGCCCAGATGGCATACACCCCAGAGTTCTGAAGGAGTTGGCAGGGATCCTGGCAGGAACACTGGCAGACTTGTTCAACACCTCTCTGGGGACTGGTTGCATGCCCCAGGACTAGAAGATGGCACATGTGGTGCCCATCCATAAAAGTGGGCCCAAGGACAAACCAGATAACTTTAGACCAGTCAGCCTCACGTCCATTGTGGGGAAACTAATGGAGGCTATCCTCAGGGAGAGGCTAGTAGCCTTTCTGGAGGAGAATGGTCTTCAGGACAACAGGCAGAATGGGTTAGTCTTGGGTAGATCATGCCAGACAAACCTGGTTGACTTTTACGACTGGATGACTAGGGCACTCGACAAGAGCCAGGAGATAGATGTCCTGTATCTGGATTTCAGCAAGGCCTTCAATTCAGTGCCACATGAAAGGCTGATTAGCAAACTGGGATACTTGGGGGCAGGTGAGAGTGGGTCAAGAACTGGCTGTGGGATAGGCAGCAGAGGGTGGAAGGGGGGCTCCCAGCTCCAAGGTCAGTAACCAGTGGAGAACCACAAGGCTCAGTGTTAGGTCCTGTGTTGCTTGGCATCTTTATTGCTATTATAGCTGATCTTGTTGAAACAACAGATCTGGCTTGTATCATCAAGATCTGGATGGATAAAAATGCAGGCCCTAGATTGGCTTCTGCTGTTCCACCCGGGTTCTCGGTGATACACCGCCCGAGGTTTGATCATGGGGTGGTGTAGCCATTATATTTAAGCTGGAACTGGGCCTTGTGGAAGTACCAGTGGGGGCCACTAGGTCCTTCGAGTGTATCCTGGGAGTGGGTGTGGGCTTCAGGATACTACTCATCTACTGTCCACCAGGTGATGGTGGAGAATTCCTGAAGGAGTTTGTGGACTTCATCGTCGATGTGGCATTGGAGTCCCCTAGATGGTTAATTCTGGGAGACTTCAATGCCCGGGTCGATGATGAACTCTCACATTTTGGACAAAATCTTATCCAGCTTATGTTGATGCTGGGTCTCACATGGGTTATTACCTCCACTACCTATATAGGGGGTCACTCGTTGGACCTGGTGTTCCTCCTAGGGATGGAGATCACAGATTTGGGGGTGGAACCAATTGGTTGGTCTGACCATCATAACATAAGGTTTAGTTCTTCTGGACTATAGACAGATTGTGCAATCCAATCTGTCTTCAACCTGGAGGAGCTTTTTCGCAGACTAAGTGTGATGAGTTCACTCGATTCTTCACAGACAAGGTGGTCAGCATCTGGGCCAGCACTGGCCTGGCTCTCCTTATGAGGGACTGTGGTGTTTGGTGGGAGGTGATGAACACTAGGTCTGCCTGGTCAGACTTCAGCAGGCCGGAATTCATGGATATTGTAAGAATCATCCAGACTCTGCGCCCAACCAGCTGTAGTTTGGATCCGGGCCCTACACCCCTATTAGTGGGTTGTGTAGATGTCATCTGCCCAATCCTAGCTGAAACTGTTTGGAATTCCTTGGAGAGGGGAGGTCTTTCCAGGTTCCCTAAAGGAGGCGGCCGTACGACCACTCCTTAAAAAAACCTTCCTTGGATCCAAGCTATCTGGCTAACTAGAGGCTTAACTCTAACCTGCCATTTGTAGGCAAGGTTACTGAAAAGGTGGTTGTGTCACAGCTGGAGGATTATCTTGGAACCTATGGTATCTATGAGGCTCTCCAGTCTGAATTTAGGAAGAGACACAGTACTAAGACTGCACTCGTCCGGGTATTGAATGACCTCCTAATAGCAAGAAATCAAAAGACACATACCATCTTGGTCCTTCTTGATCTCTCTGCGACGTTTGACACTGCGGACCATGGTGTGCTGTTGGAATGCCTACATCTCCTTTGTGGACTATCGGGTATGGTCCTCAAATGGCTTCAATCGTTCCTCATGGGCAGATCTCAGAGGGTTGTCATCAGAATTTATTCCTCTGATGCCCTCCCTCTATCCTGTGGGGTGCTGCAGGGCTCCATACTGTTGCCCAAGTTGTTTGCGGTGTACATGCTGCCATTAGGAGACCTCATCAGATGATACAATGTGAGTTTTCACTGCTATGCAGATGATACTCAACTGTATATCTTTTCTACCTGGACAAGAGGATGTAGTCTCTGTCTTCAACGACTGTCTAGCTGAGATCAAGGACTGGATGAGCGCCAGCTGACTGAGGCTGAACCCAGATAAGACCGAGGTGTTGGTGGTAGACCCAGGTCAGCCAGGGGCAGGTATAGGGGCTGGGCAGTCATCGGGCTTATGACTTGATGGCATCCAGCTCATCACCTCAGACCGGGTGAGGAACCTGGACGTTATTTTTGATGATGGCTTGACTCTGAGATCTCAGGTGTCAGCTGTGGTCAAATCCTCTTTCTACCATCTGAGGAATATCACCCGGGTGAAACACCTGGTTCTTCCGGATGACCTACCAACTTTGGTCCATGCCTTTGTCACCACCCACCTAGATTACTGCAATGCCCACTACCTAGGGCTTCCAGGGGTTGATATCCGCCACCTGCAGCTGGTGCAGAATGGGGCAGCCAGGCTTTTGACTGGCACATCTAGGGCTAATCATATTATGCCTGTGCTGTGCGAACTGCACTGGATGTCTATTCAGTGGCGGATCACCTTTAAGGTTGGCTTGCTGACCATTAAAGCCCTACACTATCAGGGACCTGGCTATCTGAAAGATCTTCTGACTCCCTACTGCCCCGCCGTCCTCTCCGATCCACCAGTAAGGGATTGCTAGAGACTCCCAGGGTGCATCTGAAAACTTCTGGTGCTCAAGCTTTTTCCTTTGCCGCTCCCACCCTGTGGAATTCTCTACCTCGTCGGTTAAGAGAATGTCTGACCGTTGAAAGTTTTAAAGTTGATTTTAAAACCCATCTTTTTACCTTTCTTTTCTTTGATGTTTTAATCTGGAAAATTATATTTGTAATATTATTAAGCTTTTTATATTATTATTATTGTTTTATTTATGTGGAACATTGTTATGCTTTGTTAAAGCGCCTTGGTTTTGGAAAGGCACTATATAAATAAAGTTTTACTTTACGTACTTTACTATTGCTGATATCTCAGATGGGATTAAGAACAAGATCAGCCTTTTTGCTGATGACGCCAAGATCAGCATGGATCTGGACAATGCAGAGGGCTGGCTAGGATTATAGGATGATCTGGCTAAAATGGAGAGCTGGTCAGACACATGGCAACTGGGATTCAACACAAAGAAGTGCAAAGTAATGCACTTTGGAGCCAGAAATATGAGGAATTGCTACAAGCTGGAGGGGTACAGTTATCCACTACACACAAGGAGAAGGATCTTGGAATGCTTATAACAGGTCAGATGAACCATTCAGCACGGTACAGGCAGGCAGCAGCTAAAGCTAAAAAGATACTGGGATGTATTGCCAGAGGAATCAACTCCAGGAGGAGGGGGGGTCATCCTGCCACTGTACAAATCACTGGTGAGACCATACCTGGAGTACTGCGTGCAGTTCTGGCGACCCTACTTGAAAAAAAATATCAAACTACTGGAGGGGGTCCAGCACAAGGCAACCAGGATGATCCTCAGAATGGAGGACAAACCCTATGAAGAGAGACCGAGGGAGCTCAACATGTACTCCCTGGAGGATAGGAGGGACAGAGGGGGTATGATCGAAATCTTCAAATATACAAGGGGCATATATAAGGTTAGTACATAGAGGATATTTAGATTAAATGGAGGGAGAAACACTAGAGGGCACTGTCTGAAATTTGAAGGTGGAAGGTTCAAGAAGGAAATGAGAAGGCACTGTTTCACAGAAAGGGTGGTGGCTAGGTGGAATGCACTACCAGAGGAGGCGGTATCCTTAAAATCAGTGGGCAGTTTTAAGAGAGGGTGGGACAGGGTGAGGGGGAAGGTCAGCACTATAAGGGTGGGGGTAAGGGAACAGCTGCAGAGTTATAGACTGACAGCTGCACATTTGAGTAGACTTGATAGACTATATGGCCTGTATCTGCTGGCATTTTTCATATGTTTGCAACCAATTCTTAAAAGCCCTGGTATGGGCTGCCCTTTCCTCTCCCCAGCTGTGCAAAGGCAACACCTCAATAAATGCCATTGTATGTGCTACCTGCTTAAGGCCCCTCCCCAGCTCCCTGAAATTACCCTGCACTGCCTCTACCCTAACCCTTGCCAGCTCGTTTGATCCCAGGTGGACAGTGATACCTAGCTCCCTCCCATCTCCTACCACCCTAACAATCTTCTGGATCTTCTCTCCATCCCTTCAAGGCAAAGCACCAGGGAGGCACTTCACCTCCCTCTCCCTTTCACCCCGAACTTCCAAGCCTATGTGCCGAATGAAAGCATCCCCCACCAGCAACTACTTCCTCCTTGGTTGGGGGCCTCTTCTTCCTCCTTGGGGCCTTCACTTCTGAGGACCCCCCCACATCCTCACTTCCCACTATAGCAAGTGCTTCCTCCCAGCTTCCTGTCCTGGCAGCACGGCACATGAATTGTGCAGCAGTACAGGCCACCCCCACCTTCCTGGAGCCCACCAAGGTTCAACCATTCTGCCTCTGCCTAGGCATCCCCTTGAAGTGCAAATGGGGTAACACCGCAACCTCTAGAATGTGTGCCAAAAGACTGCAGCTCCACATTCATTACAATGCACCACTCGCATGCTCTTTCGTTCCTTAACCTTTATTTGTCTGAACCATTCCTGTACCTTCCCGTCTCCATTCAAAGCCTGCTGACCTCCTGCCTCTGTTTACTTTTCTGAAATGTATTTGTTACCCTACCCTAGATAGGGTGTCCCTTAATTTCCCTTTTCAAACCTCCTATCAGTAGCTACTTTTTTTATTTTTTTATTTTAAGAAGTAATCAGAATTACAACCCTTTGAGTCAGGGACTCATTTACAAAGACTCCTCGTCAGGAAGACAAATACATAATAGCAAGCAACAGAAAACAAAGTAAATGAGCTCAAATAAAAGCAAACAGTCAAAATTAAGGGCTTTTCCTGATGTCTACTAACTTTTACCCCTTAGTTGTTACCCCACTACCTGTAGTTAACTTAACCTTAAGTTGTCCATTTCAGGATATTTGTAAACAATACTGTGTTATCTCCTACCTTGGACTGTTGTCTCTCCTGCAGAATTTCCTGTGGACCGCGGACTATGCGGACATCTGCAAAGGCATAGGCAGATGCTCCATGCCTGAGCTGTTCCACTCACGAGCTTGAACATGAGTGTGATGGGACACCATGGGCAAGGGAGTCTTTTACAGTGGTCTTGTTAGAAGGTACTAAGCCTCTGGCAGCTCCACCCTACAATCACACACCTGATACACAGGGCTTTCTTTATCTACTCATCCCCAAGATTAATTTCCTGAGCTAGAAGTCCATAGTTTGAATTCAAAGATAATGGTCCTGGAATTCAGAAAGGTGAATATTGGGAAGATGAAGGAAATGCTTAAGTGAAGAATTAGTGGGGTGGAGTAAGTAGAAAGGATGCCAAGCTGGACATCATCAAGAACAGAATAAAAGGTAAACCATTTCTGTATGAGGCAGTGGGGGGAGGGGGCGGGGAGCAAGAATAAATAGCGATTTGGTTCTCCAAAGAGATGAAGGAGGCAGTAAGGGCAAAAAAAGGCAGCTTTCATATTTCAAAAAATACAGGAGGGAACAGCACAAGTACAACAGAGAAGTCTATCTAGGGAAGTTAATAGAGGCCAATAGGAGGCCACTCGATGGCCCTGTGCAGGCGACCCTTGTCTGAGAGAGGACTGGGGTCTTGGCATCAAGAGGCAAGCCAGGATGCCAGCTGCTGCCAGACGAAAGTGTGCACTGGCAGAGGGGAGGGGTTGGGTGAGTTCAGGTGCCACAGCAAGCCCTGTAGGCCTGATCCTTCCATAGGGGCATGCTGTGCAGGCATAAGGCCAATCAGGCACTGCTCATGCCAGATAAAGGAGGGAGGGAGGGAGGAAGCAGGCAAAAACCAGGGAGAAAACTCCTCACTGTCGTCCCCATGATGGCAACAGCCTGAACAGGGTATATCCCTGATAACAGAGTACATCCCTGGATTACAGCGAGTAGGTGGATAAAATATAGACGAAAAAAGAGAAGCCAACAGAGTGGTGAGGAAAGCAAAGGTGCAGACAGAACTAAGAATTGCTGAGAGTATCAAGGAGTGGGACAAATCTGTCTTTTATTACAATAGGGAACAAAGGAAGACAAAAGAGGAAATAGATGGAAAAAAGGGGTATGGCAGGAGGAGGATGGACCAACGGCAGATATTCTGAATGAGAACCTTTGTCCGGTCTTCATAATAGAGGATGGAGGGCCACTCAAACAATGTAGAACACAAGCCCAAGGGGGAAGGGTGCAAGTTCCAAAGGTAAAACAGATCACTGAAGAGAGAGAAAGCTCAACAAGACCCTGAAATTCACTAGGTTCTTAAGGGTTACACCCAGGGCAATGAGGGAGGTAGTGCAGTCCCTAGCAGCACCACTAACTTCACTCTTCAACTGTTCCCTAGAAAAATGGGTCATTCCAGTTGACTGGAAGATGGCTAATGTGGTGCCTCTCCACAAAAGTGGAAGTAAGGACAACTCTGAGAACTACAGACCAGTCAGTCTGACTTCAATCTTTGGGAAACTGCTGGAAACCATTATAAAAATGGATAGTGGAATTCTTGGAGGCCAACAGGCTTCAGAACTAGAGGCAACACAGGTATGTAAAGAAAAAAAAAAGTGTTTCCTCAGCATGTGGTCTGAAAGCAAAACAAAATGGTAATGCTAAATTCACGCTGAAAATAGAAAAGAGAGTTAAAAATTGACAGTTTGACCTTAGGTCTTCTTCATGAAATATCTAAAAGAGAAAAAAGCAAAGTTAGGTATGTGGTGGGCGGATCCTGCTAGATGAACCTGATTGTAAAAAACTGAGAGACCTGGGGTGGAGGACAAAGTGACCATGTCGATCGGCAACTGTTTGGGGTGTTCATTAACAGAATATTCAGAAGGGGGTAATGACAGGGGTATCACAGGAATCAGCCCTGGGACTGGTGATGCTTCAACATATTCATCTGTGATACAGATGAGGTAATCCAGGGTATGATTTACTTTGAATTTTTTTTTTTTTCTTTACAGACTACAGAGGGCAATTTGCCCATAGACACTGTCCCATACTTATAACAGTAATCTATTACCCCATTTTCTGTTAGGTATTTATCCACTCTTTCCTTGAAAGTTCCCAAATCTTTGCTTTCCATCACCTCTGCTGACAATCTGTTCCAAATATTTATAACTCTTTGGGTAAAATACTTTTTTCGTTTCTCAGTTCTAAAATTGGTAGTCCATATTTGCATACTGCGTTTTTTACTGTTTGGGTGTGTTCTATATTTAAACTTCATTATCTCTATTAAATGTTCATCATTAATGATTTTGCACACAAGTAATAGGTCCTCCCTAATCCTCCTACTGTGGAGACAGTTTAATTTAAGAATCCTAAGACGTGCTTTGTACGCTTTGTCTTCCAGTCCCCTTATTGATTTCATAGCCCTTCTTTATGTGTTAGGTTTTGATCCATCTACGTTTCTCAAGGCCCCCCGGAGTTACAAACAATAATCCAACTGTAGTCTTATATAAGGGATATGCAATGGAAGCAAGTGTAATAAATGATTTATCTGCACAAGAGCAGTTTGACCTCAGGTAACCTCACGAGTGGCGTAAACCACGCGGTGTAGTCGAGGTCAAACTCTTTCAGTCTGAATAAATCATTATTACGATTTTCCACTACATATTCCATTTATGCAATTATTTTGTTTTTGCTTTTGTAGGGGGCATTTGTTAGTCAAAAAAGTGAATAAAAATTAAATGTTCTGCCATTTTTTGCTAATTATAGAAAACCTAAAAGGAATCTAGAAACAAAACACATCTCATTTTGTAGATATTTTTATGCTGAACAATTTTTGTGCTTAAAGTACCATACTGTCTTTTTTGTTTTTATGTTATTTGCATTTGTTTGATGAAACAGTGCACAAAAATTGAATTTTTTGCTGTTTTTCACTAATTCTGAAAAAACTAAAATGTATCTATAAATGAAACACCACTCATTTTGTAGATATTTCTGTGCTGAATAAACTTTGTGCTCACGGTACCATGCTATAATTTTTCATTTTAAAGTAAGTTACTTACATTTGTTTGTGGACAAAATGAAAAAAATATGAATTTTCTGATGTGTTTTTGCTAATTATCAAAAAATCTATAAGGTATCTATAAATGAAATACCACTCATTTTGTAGATAATTTTGTGCTGCACAACTTTCATGCTCATAGCACTATGCTATCTTTTTTCATTTTAAAAAGTTATTTGCATTTGAATATAGTTAGTACTGGTACTGAGGCTGAACATTCTAAATGAGTTCCGGAGTGATTGTGACATATCTACTATGTGAATAAATCTGTGATGATGCGTCTACTATGTGGATAAATGTAACATTTTGAATTTATCCCATAGTAGCTCAGATTTATCTCATAGGATTTATGTCCACGCCTATTGCATAAATGTGAATTATACAGAGGGAATTTCAGCTCCTTTGATTTGCTGATAAAATGTCTATTTATTTGGTTAATTAAGTAATTTGCTTTTCTGAAGACCTCCGAGCACTGACTTTGCCATTCAGATGGTTTGTTACAATTACTCCCAGATCTCTTTCCTTAGTCGTCTCATCTATCAACTGGTTCTGCAAGTAATACTTGTATCTGGGGTTGGAACTCCCAAAATCATAACCTTACATTTATTGATATTAAATGCCATACCCTATTTGTGTGTCAAAATTTCCACTTGAACAAGATCATCTTGCAGGGCCCTATAATTGGCTGTTGTATCTACCGTCCCTCTAATTTTGCATAGTTGGAGAAGACACTGTAACACAAGTTCAGATTTTTCCCAATATCATATGATATGTCCCTTTGCAGACAACACCTAGATCATGTTAGAGTGGATACTGAGGAATGGAAAAGGGTACAAGAAAAGTGACCTGGAAAGGTTGGGGAGGTGGGCTAAGATACAGCAGTGTAAACTGAATGCTAAAAGTGCATAGTTCTGCACACTGACAAGAAAAACCCTAGAACAGCGTACTGAACTTGGGGGGGGGGCAGGGTTTAACAAACCTCTGAAGAAAGGGATTTCAGGAGACATCATCAGTGACAGCCTCAAGTCTACTGCCCAATGCAACAAAGCAACTGGGAAGGTTAACAAGATGCTAGTGTGCATAGGAGTAGTTGTTGTTTGTTTATTAAAATGGAAGAGGAGATACTGCCACTGTACAGATGCATGGTGAGGTCACACCTGGAATACTGTGCACAGTTCTGGAGTCCGCACTTAAAAGAAGGATAGGGACTGCCTGGAGTCTGTCCAGAGGACGGCCATGAAAATGATTCAGTTGCAGCAGGGGAAATGGCATGAGGAGAGGATAACCGCCCTTAACACATACACACTGACTGCCAGGAGGGAAGGGGGGACATGACAGAGACCTACAAGTTTCTGCAGGGAACCAACAAGGCGGACTGCAATGAACTGTTTACTTGGAATGAGGGCACTGTGGCAGCCGCTCAATTCTGGAATGCATTGCCCCTTGATGTTCACTCTTCCACTTCTTTGCTAAATTTTAAGCATAATTTTAGGGCTTACTTGAACTCTATGGAGTCGTATACTTGTTTTGCTTAACTGTAATTTGTTTGCGATTGTTTGTTTCTGTTTTTTATTTATTTATTTTTTTGTCAGGTCGGAACTGAAAATGGACTTGTTCCAGTGTCCTTACCCAGTTAACAAATAAACAATGAAATGAAATGAAATAAAAGGACATGTGTGGAAGTTGGTGGGGATTTAAGAAGGCTGCAATTAAGTTCTTTTTATGGAAAGGGTGGTGAACGAGTGGAACAAACTGCCCACTGAGGTAGTGCAAAGTCATGACAGGGTTCAAGAATGGGTGCGACAGGTACAAGGGAATAGTGCAGACTGTAGGAAGGGAGAGGGTGGCCAATCTTGGAAAGGAGGTATTGACACATTACTGAAACTATTGGTTAAATATCTCTGGTCCACTGTTAGGACAGACATGGTTCAGGTAAGTAAATGAGCAGAATGGATGGGCCTCCAGGTCTTTTTCTGCAGTCAAATTATATGTTTCTAGACACAAGGGAGGTACGATCCGGGAGGGCAGCAGGATTGCTTTTTTCCCTGATATCTTGTCGTAGTCCCAGACTAGAAAAAAGGCATTACAGGTCACAAAGAAACTGCTTCTGGAGAATGACATCGAGTCCCAGATGTTTCCTGCGAAGCTCCTGGTTAAGCATGCCGGTAAAAGCCATCTATTAACTGATCCTGAAGCTGCTACTGCCTTGGCAGACAAACTGACAGAAGCCCAAAACACACTATCCAAGCAGATGACCAACTCAGATGCGGGTTCCAAATTGGACACAAATGACTGATTATGTTCTATTCAAATCTGATCTCCTTGTCTTAGTTAAACCCATAGAGGACAAACCTTTTTTTTTTCTTAAAAAGTGTGTTTCTAATCATGATTTACTGTCTGGATTGTTCATTTCAGCCGGGCATGCCATGTTGGTTGCTTAAAAATTTAAGCCCGTTATGGAATTGCCTGCCTATTGAGGGATACTTCATTTTTGGGGTATTTTTTACCCCACTCAATTTGTGAACTGTATTCTCCTTTTCCTAGCCTGTCTCCCTGTCAGTAAGCAGGTCTGACAATATTGTCAGGGGTACAATGCAACTTAATTGAGCTAAGGCAATCTGTTATTAAATCCTTGTTTAGCTTTCTCTCTTTAGGATTGTTCAGCCCTCCACCACTACTTTGCTCTCATACATGGGGCAGAAATAATGTCTTTATAAATAGTCTTTTTTATTATATAATGGGTGAGTGTTATACCCTACAATATTATCTAGCCAGAGAGTTATTCATTTTGATAGCTATTTGTTGTGGCTTACTCTATAAGGATGAATATTTTGTACTGTATTCTTCTATGATTTATAACCTGTACTTGGGTGTGATGTACAACAAATGTTTCATCATGTGATATATGCTATATGGGATAAGCTGTATTACATATAATCCATAAATAAAAAGTTTAAAAAAAAGATGATATGTTTCTATGCATTTTGCACACCAGGGTAGCCTCATTTAGATGAAGCATCCATTTCCTAGGAGGATCTTGAGGGGTCAATACAGCAGCAGAGTGAAGTTCTTTACAGTTGCATAGTTATGATGAATAAGAATTTCCAACTTTGCTTAAAACATACTTACAAAGATTGCATTCATATAACAAAACCTGGGGGGTATCATCTCTAGGAGGGTCATTAACGGGGTCCCACAAGGATCGGTGCTGGGTCCACTCCTGTTTAATGCTTACATCTCGGACATCAGGGATGGTATCAGGAGTGAGATAAGCCTCTTTGTTGATGACTCGAAGCTGGGGGCGATGGTGGATGTGGAGAAGGGTAGAAGAGCCCTTCAGGGGGACCTGGAGACTCTGGAGAGGTGGTCCTCACCTGGAAACTGAGGTTTAATGCCAAGAAATGCAGTGTTCTCCACCTGGGGCTTCGGAACCCAGCTCATGAGTACTTTTTGGGTGGGGAGAAACTGCAGGTTTCGGGATGGGAAAAGGATCTTGTGGTGATTCTGGATGCCAAAATGAATAACTCTGAGCAGTGTAGGAGGGCTGCAGCTAAAGCAAATAAAATGCTTGGGTGCATCACCAGGGGGATAACCTCGAGGAGACGGGAGATGCTTCTCCCCCTGTATAACTGCCTGATTAGACTGCACCTAGAGTACTGCGTGCAGTTTTGGCACTCTTACTTTAAAAGGGACATTGCACTTCTCGAGAGGGTCCTGAGGAGGGTGACCATGATGATACAGGGTCTGGGGGAAAGATCCTATGAGGAGAGACTTGAAGAGCTCAACTTATATTCCCTGGAGGAGAGGAGGGACAGAGGGGATGTGATCGAGGTCTTTAAATATCTAAAGGGTGTAAATAGGGTCAGCCTAAATAGAGTGTTTCAGCTAAGGGGGGGGGCCACCAGGAGGCACTCCATGAGGCTGGTTGGGGGAGACTAGGAGACGCTACTTCACCAAGAGGGTGGTGGACCCCTGGAATGCACTGCCTGCGGAACTAGTGGCTGTGAATACAGAGGAGGATTCAAAAGGGGCTGGGACAGGGATAAGGGGAAGATAAAACTGAGTAATGCCAGACCTGGAGGTATAACTCTGATGGGGGATGGGGTCAGGGGGATTTACGGGGGAGGCGGGGAGGGCAGCAATGGTGTCCTGACCGGTTGCGGGGAAGGCAGCAATGGTGTCCTGACTGATTTTGAACAGACTCGATAGACCATTAGACCTATTCTGCTGGCATCTTACTATGTTAGTATTTAAAACTATAAACGGGCTGTGGAAAGGTTCCAGATAAATGGGAGGTGGGGATAGGAAGGCAAAGTAGAGTCTAGCAGATAACTAGTTCAGTATCTGTTACCTCATATCATTCTGAGTATTAGTGGGCCCCTAGAATGTTAAACTGGCTATCAATGCCATCTCTGTTAATGTCGCTTAGTGAACAACTCTCCTGCCACCCTCACCCCCAACACCATAAATGTCAACCAGATTACTGTTTTGTTAAAAATGCATATCAACCGGATTTCGGGTTATTATGCTTCAAAGGCAATAATAACCCAAAATCTGGTTGATATAACACTTCATAATATCCTGAAATCTGATTGATATGACAGTGCCCAAAGAAACAGAATTTAAAACTGTTGCATTCCATTGTTTCACAAAAAGTATTTCAACTGCAGTATTTTCAACTGTGTTTTATTCATGTACGGTTCAATTTCTTCAAAAATAAAACTGCATTCTAGCTAAAAAACTTCTTTTTCTTTCAAGCTGCTAGAAATACAGTTGAAACCTCCACACCACCAATTATAAAAAATAAAGGATAGGTAAGTTTAATATTATGGATTTTTTCACACACCCTCGGACTGTGATGACCACATAAACCTCTCGGGCTTCGCTCTCGAGGTTTATGGGTCATCACACACCTCGGGTGTGTGAAAAAAATCTTTAGAAAATGGGCTGGAAACTATTATCTCTCTGATTGGCTGAGAAGGCTATAGCAGAGAAGTGCATTAACTTACGCTAGAGCTACATACAAAAATAAAACCAATTCCAGAGTGCCCCATTACTTAGAGTTATCATTGGGCTCCCCGTTCTTTCAAACTTGGCGCCATTTCCCCTCACTTAGCCAGCGACGGCCACCCCGCCCCCAACATACAGTTAAAATACAACACCAGTCTCCATTTTAAGGTGGCAGAAATTCATCTGCCACTGTTATACATTTTAAGTTTTTTTTTTCTTTTTTCAGTTATCAGCGGTACCACATCGCGCGCTCCGTACTACTGGCAACAGCTTCGCAGCTCACCCTGCCTCCACCCACACTTGTCCCAAGACACAGAAGAAATAACACAGCTACACACCTACATGTATCCTTTTCTTTTTTTTTTTTTTTCACACTGCTAAACCACTCCCTAACCCAGTTCTTTGTTCTCCACTCCAGTACCCTTAATGTACTACTCCAAATACATCCTACCCAAGCCGTTTCTGCAGTGCATTGCTGCCACCGTTGCTGATCCCACTTGACAAACTGCTCATCTCCCACTTGGCGCACTGCTGATGTTCCGCTAAGCGCCACTAAAACTCACTGTTTGAACCAGGGCTTCAACACAGCACCCCTATACAAAAACCTTAACTAAAAAAAAAAAAAATAGCGGTCCTGTGTCCTTTCCCGGCCCTCCTTACTGAACTCCTGGGTGTAGGCACGCGCAAGGTAAAGGCTCATCTCTTCAAATGAAGCACTTTAATAATAAAAAAAAAGAAAAAGACTGAAAATGTAATACACTAATAATAATACAGAAAGAAAACATTTTTACCAAATGGAAGCCCTGTGTGTGTGGGGCAGGGGGGGGGGCGCACTCTGAAGGGTAACTATGGCAACCACCTTCAGACAGTAGCCACTAGTACAGAACAGGCGGAGGAACAATTTTTTTTATAAAATATGTAATATACTGAGCACTTTAACATGGAATCTATTTTTTTTTTTTTTTTTTTTAAGTATAAAAAACACTGTGCCCATTTTCTAAGCGCAATAATACCCTCCAGGATGGGTTGTATGGGCAATACCGGACCTTCCAGGGGTTATAAGACCCTCCACCTGCGGCGCTGGGCCTCATTACACCCCTGGGCAGTCCGGTAGTGCCCAATACTGCCCACCCTGTCGGGTATTATTGCTTGCATAACACACACTTACCTATCATTATTCTCTATATACGGACCGCCCAGGGGCTATAAGGCCAGTCTGCCCTCAATACGCCCCTGGGCGGTCCGGTACAGGCCAGTACCGCCCACCCTGTTGAGTATAATTGCTTACATGTATCCTTTCTTTTTTTTGGGGTGAATTTATTTTGTGCTCGTGCAAGGTGCCAGATTGACAGCACTGGAAACTGAAGCCCTCTGTTATCCAGGTGCAGCAGGGCTGATTACACAGAAAGCTTTCCCATACTGCCCCACCCATGTGCCTCAACCCTGTCATGGAAGGGCCACCATGTAGGTGAGAGGTTTGTTCAGACTCCATGTCCATTCAGTCCTTGTCCTCTTATGTGAGACTGCCAAGATGGATGCCTATTAGTCTCAACTGTGTTGGTGGTTTTGTGATGTGGACACCTGCCCAGCTACTCTGTGCAGCTTCCCTTAATTGATTTAAACACAGTTGGGAGAGGGCAAGGGGATTCATGGTCCCCAAGTGGGGCAGCAAGGGGTTAAGTGTTACAGTTGAGGAGGAGGTATACAGCCCAGCAGTGCAGCAGATCGGTGGGGTGGGGTAGTAAGGGCAGACTAGATGGACCTTTGGACTCTTTCAGACATCAGATTCTCTGTTTCTATGCCCACTGGGAATGGAACGGAGACCACCACAACTCATTTCACACAGGCCACCGAACAGTCCTCAGGTGATAATAGCATTTGGCCACTACTAATGTGGGCTGGATCTGAACTAGTGACCTAGAGGTAAAAGATTCCTTGAAAGAGAACTGTGCTGAACTTGAAGGTCGTTTTCCCAGTAGAAGGTGGTGTTTTTTTATTATTGTAGTTGTACCTCCACCTTATGCGGAGCTGGCAGATGGCTACGGCCCTTCCTCAGAGGGCTCATCTTCCAAGCCCATCCGCTCCACTCCAGTCCTGCCCTGGTAGTTCCCCCATGGATTAACACCCCCCCCTCCCAAGCTGGTGCAGGACTGCGTCCGGCCATCATGGAGCTTGCCAGCTCCAATTTCCACATTTTCTCCCACCCCCTTGCTGCCAGCATGCATAAACACATGTAGAGGCACACGAACACCACCGCCCGCAGCGCCCACCCTTCTTGTCACTCTCCTGTCCCGCACTGCTCCACAGGCCTCCACCCGGAGGCAGTCATTCGAGGAGCAGCAACCCTCCCACCTGGGTTAGGAGAGCAATTAGTTCCTCACCCTTCCCCAGCCGACCCCAGGCAACCCGCGTTCACTCCCGATGTGGAGCAAGGTGTGGTGTCCAGTGCCTCAACCCTCAGCACCACCGGGCTGGCTTAGAAGATGTTTTTTTTTTTAAATGCTGGTTACTGTTCAATTTATGTGGGTCTATTAGTAACTTCAGTGGTTGTTTCTGATTTACACTCTAGTGTCAAAGGGAAGTACCAAGATTTCGGCTTTTGTCACCAGTGTGATTTTTAAACATATCTTTCACTAACTGGCCCCTGTGTAAGCTTTTTTTTTTTTTTGACTTTCTTTTTACCCCCTCGTCGCCAGCTTACCTGAACTCTCTCCGGCGTGGACTCACAGAACAGTCTGTTCCCACCCGGCCTGAAGCCCCCAGACTCATACCCAGGCATCTCCCTACCGCACCACCTGGTCGCCCGATCCTCCGGCTCTGAGCCCCCCGAGGCGGGACCGCTTGACTCCTCTGGTGCTCTATCTAAGTGTAATGGAACGACCAGGGGGTGGAGGGAGTGCCTGGAACGGAGCTGGGAAGCCCGGCATTGGGCGTGGGGACCGACCACTGGGCCTGCCTTCGCCTATCAGGCGCGGGAGTTTTTTTCACTTTTCTACCCCTCCTGCAGAGCTTGGACCTGCAATGATGACCAGCGCCTGCCGAGCTCTGCCACCAGAGCCATACGGCCGCGTCGCCTATTCCTGGCCACCCCAGACTGCCGCCAGAGGTCACTCAGGAGCGACGTTGTACCCTACACCCTCCCCGGGAAGGCAGAGCTGTCCAACAGATGCTCAATCCCTCCCCACCCCTGCCGACCCCCGGCAGCCCGGGCTCGTTCGAAACCGGGTCACCGGCATGGCGCAAGGTGAGGCATCTAGTGCCTTAACCCTCAGTGCCACTGGGCCGGATTGCATGAGCTTCTTGACGTAGGTTTTATAATTTATAGTGCTGTC
This sequence comes from Neoceratodus forsteri, assembly GCA_016271365.2. Lineage (NCBI taxonomy): Eukaryota > Metazoa > Chordata > Ceratodontiformes > Ceratodontidae > Neoceratodus > Neoceratodus forsteri. Next base: position 1,254,603,849 of record CM057459.1, on the reverse strand, counting down.
CCCGTTGGGAGGGAAGGGATCATAAATTTGACTGAAGAAGCAGCCAACCCATCCCTTCCACTTCCTGGTCTGCTGTACCCTCCCCCGCACTCAGACATTCTGTAATCTCTAACCAAGAAAGGTGTGGTTAAAATGATGAGCATACACCGGGTTTCCCTATGAAAAAACTGCGCGCCATACGTCACCTTGTGAAAATCAGTTTCTCAGATTGAATCAGAAAACATCAAACTGCATCAGTTTTGCCCTCCCATTCTCACCTAACAGCAGCCAGATCTCAGTCGACTTGTCTCACACCCTCCAGCCGGTAACATAATTCCAGTTCCTCATAATGGGGGGAAAAATATAAGTGAAAGTGCCTTAAGCCGTGAATTCACCTCAGCCTGACCATGCTACCACAGGGCTCTGCCCTCCACTGCCCGCTTTTATTTATTTATTTATTACACACAAGATCCTTTAGGCAGGGCCCATTTCAAAGGGTCTAGGGTCATATACAACAGCATAGCATCAATAAGGTATATTATATATTTACAGTTGAGATAGCATAGGATCAGTAAGGTGTAATACATATTTACAGTTGAGAATGACAGGGGTACAGCATCGGTAATACAATAGGAAGCATTTCAGACACAGTGAGATGAACTACAATGCAACTGTGATTAACATCTGGATAATATGACACAAGTGGGTGGCAACAGAGCAAAAGTGGAGGAAGGAAAAAGCGTAGGGGTAATGGGAGGTTCAGGGATGTAGCAGACGGGTCATCGATAGCAGCCACACAGGTTTGGAGGGGCGAGAGAGGCTAGGAGCTGGGCCAGTGACTCTGAGTGATGGGACAAGGGAGTTCCATAGTTTTGGGAACTGAAAGAGAAGCAGGCCTGACCCAGGGAAGGTTTTCTACGTGGGAGCACCATGGCATTGTGAATTACACCTCTAGTTTGGTACCTGAGGGCCACCAGACTCAGCAGTGACAGGACCCCGGGGGACAGTAATTCAAGCAGGGCTTTTTCACCAGTGACGAGGATAATATAGTGTAGCCAGGAATCCAGGTTAAGCCAACCTAGGTTATTATACAGGATGCACTTATGGGAGTCCCATTTTAGGCTGAGTGCAAAGCAGCAGGCCCTATTCAGCTGGCCTCTGACCCTGTCAAGCACTTTGTCACATGCAGCCCCATAGATCACAAGACCAAAGTCTATGAGACTAAGGATGTAGCATCTGACAAGTAGTTGCTTAATTTCAGGAAGGAAAGCATTTCTGTGCATATACAGCAGACGAGTCTGGAGTTGGCTTCTTTAGTTAGAGCGTCCACGTGAGCAGAGTAGGTTAAACCAGAGTCAAGGATTATCCCCAGGTATTTGAAAGCAGCCACTTGTTCAATTATGGCATCAGAAGCAGAGGTAATGTCTGAGGTGGTGGAGGTAGGGGTTTTATATCTAGTGTAGAAAAGTATGGATTTGGTTTTCTTTGTATTTAGAATGAGGAGGTTGTTTGAGAACCAGTCACAGATAGTAGAGAAATTGGTTTAGAGGCTATACTGGATACAGTCTGTGTTGCGGTGATGACTGCATCATCAGTGTATAGGAGAAGTTTTGTGGAGTTGCAGGCTTTGGAAGTCCATTGATAAAGAGACTGAACAGAATGGGACCAAGGACTGATCCTTGGGGGACCCCCACTGTCACAGGTCTGTAGTCTAGGAGTTTCGTTCAGCATTTTACTGCTTGGGTTCTATCCATAAGATCATTTTTTAGCCAGTCAGTGGCTTAATCTGAGAGGCCTAGATTAGTTAGTTTGTGGCAGAGCAGAGCATGATTGACAAGACTGAACACCTTGGTGAGGTCAATGAAGATGGAGCCAGCAAACTCCCCTCTGTCCAAGGCACAGTGAAGATGGTCCATGTATTCTAATAGGGCAGTTAAGGTACTGTGGTTCTTGCGGAAACCATGCTATTCATATGATTGTAGGTCATACTGGCTCAGGTATTGGTTACGCTGGTCGTTAATTTTTCCAAGTGTTTTAGAGAGGGAGACAATTGAAATGGGATGATAGTTAGTGGGTAGTGCTTGGTCACCCCCACCTCCCCACCCCCGTGGACAGGGGAAACAAGTACCATTTTCCAAATTTTCGGCACTTGACAAGTTGTGAGTGATGAGCTGGAGAGGATGAGTAACCTCACCTATGGCAGATTTGAGGAGTTTCATGTCGATGTTGTCTGCCCCTATACGAGCTGATTTTTTTTGTACGGGTAAGATACTTGTTGCTGCCATAGTTGATCACACCCACTCTGGCTGCCACAATTAAAAAAGCACAGAATTATTTCAATTGTAAGGAGTTGGAGTAGAGTTAAGTTCTTGGGTCTAAATGTTACAGCGTTGATGAGTACTATACCCAATAGGAGATTAGTTATACAAACTGTTCGATCAGGATAATATAGCAGCCCGTGAATTCTAATAGCAGGGGATTTCTGTGAAGGAACCAGTCCAATTTTCTAAAGTCAGATTGTTTGTTTTTAAAGTAAAACCAGGATAAATTAGTAATCTGTGGGTACAACATAAAGGTTATCAGGAAAGGAACAAAATAGATTGTGGTAGTAGAGTTATTTTAAAGAAGCACCAAGTAATGTATTACCCATTTATTATTTGGTTATATAAGAATTAAAAAAAGAAAAACGTAGTAGTATACCGATTGTAGTTATTAGCTTTATATACCACATTGGAAATCAGGAAATAACTCAATATGAGTATTCAGTGGACTCTCCTTTTATTATTGCTCAATTTATGTAGTAAGAATGTTAAGCTGGTTAGAGTTAATGAAGCATGTTCTAATCCTGAACTTGATTCAGAATTTGAAATACTGGGACATTTTGTTGTTATTATGAGAAACAAGGCCTGGTTAATCACAAAACTGGGTCGGGCATGTTGACTGGAGGGTATTTTACAGAGTTAGTCAAATTCATGCAAGTATTTGGGGAACAACACTCTTGGGGTACAAGCGGTTGCCCTGCAAAAGTTAAAATATCTAAATTAGTGAATATATATAGAATAAAGCATATGCAGGTGGTTGATATGGAGTTGTTTTTCACACACCCAAGCTGAGTGATAATAAAAAAAGCTTCAGCGTCTTCGAGAGTTTTTAGTATCACACATCGCGGTGTCACAACCATGTTAACTTCCTTCATATGTTTTATTTTTATATAATAACAGGCTATGATTATTATCCGCCTATGGTGCTAAAACCTGTCGCATCAGTACAACAAAACACACTGCCCCCATAACTTCAAATGCAGCGTTTATTACTTCAGGACACATAGCCTTCTAGCGACACTTTAACAAATTGTATAACATTTAAATTCGGCACCTTTTTTTTATTCGCTTGTAGGTTTCGCCTAGCAGAAGTATCGGGATTTTTAAATACGAGGAAAGGTCACAGTTCATTACACTGCTAAACATTAATAAACCTACAAGATTAGCAGGAGAAAACTTACAACTTTTACCTGATTTATGTTTTATTCTTTAGTTAGCTACGTTTTTAAAACTAAAATAACTTGTGCTTTCACAGTTAATGAACTGTCTGTTTTTTTTTCCTGTTACGGAACTGTCTCGCGCTGCCTGTCAGCTGATTTTTCAATGATTCTCGCCGGCGAGGATGTGGAAGTCCTATCAACTCACAGGTTGATATGACTTTTTTCGTATCAACCTGCGAGTTGATACGACTTTTTAAGGAGCGAGAAAACGAGTTGATATTGGCCATAGCCAGTTATTATATAAGGTATACAGGCCAAGAACAAATGTGCCCTTTTAACTTTAATACAGTACTATGGAATAGTGGTTTTAATATTATGTGGGGACATACACCCAAATCCTAGACCAACTGAGGGAGGAGTTATTAACTCAGAAGTACTAAAACATTGGAACTTGGGCATTATACACTTCAAGTCAAGGAGTGTTTGTGAAAAATTTGATCATGAATTCCTAGTACCAATATTGAGCTGGATAATTACAAAGTATTTAGGAAGGACAGAAATAAGAAAGGGGGGGGGCTATTGATATATGTTAATTCACAGCTCATCTCAAAAGAAAAGCAGAATGATCTGCATGAGAAAGGCTTGGAAGTAGTGAGAGTGGAAATCAGAATGCCCTTTAATAAACCACTAAATAGCCGGCCCAGCTGCACTGAAGCTTGAGGCACTGGACGCCACACCCTGCGCCACGTTGACACCCTGGTTCAAGAACGGACTCGGGCCACTGGGGGTCGGCAGGGGAGTGAGGGGACTGAGTGTCCAAAGGACTGCTCTCCCTTCCCGGGGTGGGTAGTAGGGCATGCAGCGCTCCTCAGTTGCCCCTGATGGAGACTGAGGGTTCTGCAAGTAGCAATGCAGAAAAAGAGGGTGGGAGCGGCAGCAGACATCAGCACATCATGTCCGCAGACATCACTGCACATCTGCACTCTGGGGAAAATGCAGTTAAAAATCCCTGGTGAACATAGGGAGGCGACGAAGGCCCCGGAAGCCAAGGCTCACATCCCGATGCCAGACCACCCTTCCACCGGCTCTCCTGAGCCCTTGGCCCGGCCCAGGACCATCCCTCTAATTCCAGAAAGGCCACCAGGTAGGTGATGGGCCCTCCCCTGGGGGGGGGTGATCTGGAGGCTGGACAGGTCTGTGGTTTCGGAGAGGGGGTGCTCAGTAATGTGTCTCCCGGGGAAGGTGGTTTCAGGCTGGGAGAAGAGGCTGCAGCTGTGAGGGCACTCCCAAGAGATGCCCTGGTTCCCCAGTGCATAAAGAAAATGTACACAAAAAAAATAAACCACTAATTGTAGTAGGAGTTTATAAGCCCCCCAAAATAAAAGAAAGTGTTTTCTATGACTTGTTAGATTTCTATATATAGAGTACAGAAGTTCACATGAAATAATAATGTTAGGAGATTTTAATGTTAATTGTTCCAAAATAGAGATTACCCATGGTTTAATGGAACTACAAGTAAACCTAGGGTTGACCCAATTAATAAAAGATCCGACCAGAATTAACAGCAAAGATTAGAGCAAATCAACACTACTAGATTTTGTCTTTACTAATTGTCCGGAATAATACCTTCAAAGCGGTGTATTACTGGACACATTTTCAGATCACCAACTTACATCTGTAATCAGGAATAAGGCTTGTAAGAACAATGAGAATCCATCCATGATACAATGGAGAAATTTCATAAATGTTGATTATACAGCATTTATGATAAATGTAGAAAAAACAGAATGGAATAGGCTGGAATTAATCCCTTCTGCCTCTAACACATGGAGTTATTTCCATCAGGAATTTATTAAGATAAGCGAATTGCATGCACCCATAAAAAAAGAAAAGTTAAAAACTCAGGAATAAAGTGGCACAGTGCAGAACTTCACAAATTAAGGAAGGAGAGAGATAAAAGGTGGAATAAGACGAAGGGTACAGAGACCAAGGAGGACTGGTTATTATACTGGCAGGCTCAAAATAGTTACACACAGGCAATAAGAAAAACAAATCAAGATTATTTCCGGTCTAAGATGATGAGAAAAATAGTAATCCAAGATCTTTTCGGAAAGTTATGACAGGTTTAATGGGAGAGAATAAAACTGCACGGATGAACACATTCTTGATAAATGGACAGCAGGTATCATTAAGTAAAAGCTAAGCTAACCCAGTCCCCATTGGACAGGACGGAGTACAGAAGACTCCGAAACCTATGTAAGGTTTCCATCAGATCTGCTAAGGGCAATTACTACCGTCAGCACCTTAGTACCCCTGTCAGTGACTCTCATGGTTTTTGAAGTCATGTTAACACCATCATAGGGAAAAACAAGTGCAATACAATCTCTGATATGGTCATGGATGGTTGCAATTGCAATAACCTGCTCACTATCGACGAGGCTCTTAACTCCAGATTCACTGACCTCTCCTCCTACACTGCACCTCCTGGGCCTTTACCTGTCACTCCACAGGATAACCTTAAACCTTCCAACACATCTTTCACCCTTCGCCCAGTCTCTGAGAGTGAAATTCTATGCTTATTTAAGTCCATCTCTCCTGCTGGATTGGCGGGGCAGATGGACTCTTACCAAAATTCCTTAGAACCGTTGCACCATCTATAGTCTCTCCAGTGACTAGACTTTTCAACCTGTCTCTTCTTACAGGACATGTCCCTTCCCTCTGGAAGACTGCTCGTGTTGTACCGGTCTACAAAAAGAGGGACACCACTAACCTGGATAACTATCTCCCTATTGCCATCCTCTCCACCCTCTCTAAAATACTGGAGAAAATTGTTGCTACCCAGGTCTCGGATTACCTGTACTCCTTCAAACTCCTCGCCCCTAACCAACATGGTCTCCGACGTGGGCACAGTACATCCGCTGCTCTCATACAGTTTACAAATGATGTCAGACTCGCTATGGACAAAGGCTCTCTCACTGGGGCAACTTTTGTTGATCTTACAAAAGTATTTGATTTAGTTGACCACCCGCTGCTCCTATCAAAGTTGTCATCCCTAGGCTTCTCACCCTCTTTCCCCACCTGGTTCCAAAATTATCTTTCAAAGCGGCAACAATTTGTCCAGATCGGAGATGCTAAGTCCCCTCTTGCTCCTACTTGGATCGGAGTACCTCAGGGTTTGATTCTCGGTCCTCTCCTGTTTACAGTCTTCATAAATGACATCCCACCGCTTACTGGTGCTTGCTCAGGTCTGCTATATGCAGACAATCTTGTTCTTTACTCATCCTCCTCAAACCTCTCAGAGATCAACCTGAATCTCAATAGTAACTTCAATACCTTTCAGAGCTGGCTATTGCAAAACAAGTTTGTCTTGAATAAAAATAAAACAGCGACTATGCTCTTCGGTTCAGGTTCAAAAATTCGGTCCTGCACCCAACCATTAAGGATCAGAGTGCTTGATGGCTCTCCCCTTAACACAGTTACCTCCTTTAAATACCTAGGAGTAACCCTTTATCCTGCCTTGGATTTTGACCTGCACCAAGCCTCAGTTATTAAATCTGTCAATATTCAACTTGGACTGGTATATAAGGTGAGACATAGCCTAACATCCATAGCGAGGATGGCCATTGCACAGGGGATCCTGAGACCCAAACTGGCGTATGGGTCAAAAGTCTTTCCAGCAACTACTGGAGGGCTCCTCCAAAAGTGGGATGTCTGCTACAACAGCATTTGCCATTTTGCTTTGTCTTTGCCCAAACTTACTGACCGATGCACACTATACTCCAGTCTGAGATGGTTTACCCCCTCAGCCTACCGACAGTTTACTTCCTACTATTTTATAAAGAATATAATCTTCTCCCAGATACCTGACAAACTGGCTCTACTGCTCAAACCTGTGACCTCTGCCTACCCACTGAGATCAGCTAACAAATCCCTTCTTATCCAACCAAGATGTAAAACCAAAATGGGGGAGAATGCTTTCTTTAGCTGGGCCCATAAACTATGGAACTCCCTTCCACTAAGTCTAAGAATCTCCTTCTCACACAGCTTCAAACAGGAGCTTCATGATGGCTCTTCTAAGCTCTGAACCCTGCTCTGTCCTCTATCCACCCACTCCTGTACTGGTTCCTCCTAGTTGCCTACTGGCTCCAACCTCTACTACTCTCAAACCTGCCTGGAAATCTTGTAATTTCCTCTCTTCTAGCACTTACTCACTAACTGTATGACTTATGACTGTTAGTTATTTGCACTTATATTTCTATTTTGTTACTACATATAGATTCCTGCAAATGTACCGTAATTTGCTGAAAATTTTGTATAAGTGTACTATGTCTGACTTCTACTTGTCCCATGATGTTTTCTTGTATCTACTATTGTCTATGTACCCTTTGTTGTAATCTCCCGGGTCGTACCTGAAAATAGGCAGCTACGCTGTCTAGTGTACCTACCAGGTTAACAAAAACTCAATAAATAAATAAATAAATAAATGAGGTGGCAAGTGCTTTTAATGAATACTTCATAATGTCAGGAGACTTGGGGTGGGCTCTAACGAATCAACTATTCGTGATCTCTGGGATGAAGTTAATATTCAGAAGTCTAGATGAGAAAATAATTCTGAATTTCATAATATCTCTGTGCCAGATTTTTAGAAATGAACTGCTAAAATTGGACACAACCAAAGCAAAAGGCTTAGATAAGATTCCAACAAAACTATTAAAATATGCGACCCCATGTATTGCCTACCCCTTATCATATATCTATTTTTCCTTACAAACTGGAGAGCATCGTACTAATTGTAAGATTGCTAAAGTGATACCTATATTTAAAGCAGGTTCTAAAGAAGATATGTAAGCCTTAATGACTGAGACAGGAGGTCATTTCCCAGGCATTAATGCATGGTTAGGGTGCTTCCCACAGCAACATGCATTAATGCCTGAAAACCTCGATCTAAAACACCCAGCTATGGACTTATACAATGGGATTACTGTTGTATACTGGTATTTCTCATGGAAAAATAGTGAAATCACAACAATCATGTACAGTAAAGAACTTCATGTCTTAGAAGAAATGTTTCACTTCTGTGCCTTTCATAACTCCTAACGTGCACGTTGCACAGGCCACATGCATTAATGTAGTGGCTACCAATTTATTACAACTAAGTTTGGATTATATAGGAAAACACATATACAATACTGATTCAACTTCAAAAATTCCTACTTGTACTGACCACTTTCATTCTTTTTGGTTCTATTCCTACCTCACATTCATTTATGTCGGTAATGCATTCTAGGAAAAATTTCTAATATGCATACGTTTTTGCATCGTATTCTTAACAGTGCCACCTATAGGTCGGATTGTGACTTTCACTGCGGTGCAATCCTGATTTTCTTGCTTTGAAAGATGGCAGATCATATCTAGTAAATTAATGCATGGTTGGATGTGTGTCAGCTGATGTGTTTTGACCAATTAGATTACTTGATTTCAGTGTTGCCATTACTGCCATGTTACAAAGGACATTACAGACCTATTGCCCCTTGTTTTCAAGATATTTGAAAGATTAATTGCAAAACAATTGAAAAGAATATTTGGAAACAAACAACAAAGTAAATAATTTTCAATCAGGCTTTCATTCAAAACACAGTACCCAGTCAGCTTTGGTAAAGGTAGTGAGTGACATGCAGCTGGGCCTGGACAGAAGGAAGATGACTGATGTGGTATTTATAGAGCTGTCAAAGGTTTCTGACACACTAAAGTATGGTGTCCTCCTGTCCAGGCTCAGGGGAATTGGTCTCACGAGACTGGTTCTGAAATGGTTTGCATCTAATCTGCAGGACAGAAAACAGCTTGTTGATTTTAGGTCTTTATAGGTCTTTGCCAGCTGCTATAAAGTCAGGTGTTCCTCAGGGCTCCATTTTGCTGCCCCTACATTTTAATGTCTAGGTGCATGATCCACGGTTCACTGACGGAGACATTAAATTTCATCTATACGCCGACGATACGGTGATTTATATTGAGGGGGTTCTCGGCTTTTACACAAATTGACAAGTTCTTTAAGATCCATTTATTGAAATTAAATGCTAAAAAAAACCAGACTGTTATTTAATAGAAAGACAGATTTAGAAGGTAGAGACAACATGGGTAATCAAACAAAGGATGGAGTAAACACTCAACAGGTTACACAATATAAGTATTTAGGTCTGTGGCTTGACAGTTCATTAAAATGAGGGGATTATACAGACATGGTTATTAACAGAAAAATTGGGGCATTATATCGTATAAGAACTTATATGACATTGGAGACAAGATTAAGAATAACTAACACAATGATAGTCCCTGCTCTAGACTATGGGGGATACCTTGCATTCTGGAGCATCAAAAAACATACCTAGATAAACTGGATGTGGTATTCGATAGACTAGCTCGATTTGTTTTGGATGTCCTATACAATACCCATAATTGTCATTTGTATCAGGCCACAGACCAGGAAGGACCTACATATGGCTCATCTCCTGTTAAAAGTTTATAAACGGCAAGTACCAAAATATATCCTAGATTTATTTAAGATCAGATCACTCAAAGCATGCCTACAGTCTGCACAAGGCACTGAGTATCAAGCTGTAGATTGCAATCTTGAGACTGGGAGGTCATCAGTCCCGTACAGGGGAGCAATTACATGGAATTTAATACCAACAGAATTTGCAGGGTGTTAACATTATGATAAAAAAGAGCAATTTAATTGGTTTAAGGAACAGGGAACTAGACCCTTACCATGTTGCTAACCAGGAAACACCTAGGAAAACTGTCCATTTAAAAACATGCTTAAGTGTTTTAATTTACATTTATTGTATTAATATTTAAACATGCATTGTATTGTATTGCACTTTATTAAGTATTCTGGTGACTGTATGGAAACAGGTATGGATGCTACCTGGGATCTCACTGTAAATGAGCTCTGCTCAATTGAGTTAATTCCCTTTCATTGTCTATGAATAAAAGTATAGTACTACTACTACTGGAATAAAACATACAAACATACGAAGAAGCCAGCAGAAGAAGGCCATTTGATCTATCAAGTCTGCTCATATTGCTGGGTCCACAGCTTGAGCTAATGTCCCTGCCCTTCCTCCCCACACCTCTCATCCTCCCTACCAATGATCCTTACCTTCCCCCATGCCTATCCCAGCCTCTCTTAAAGCTGCCCACTGTCTTCAATGAGATGACCTCTTCCAGCAACACATTCCAAGTGTCCACCACCCTCTCTGTGAAGAAGTGCTTCCTGACCTTCCTCCTAAACCTCCTACCCTCCAGCTTAAGACTATGACCCTTGTGTTACGGTTGCCACTCAGCTAAAAGAGACTCTCCCTATCAACCTTATTTATTCCTTTCAAGTACTCGAAGGTCCAAATCATGTTCTCTATCTCTCTCTCCCCCCCTCCTGTCTTCCAGGGAGTACATGTTCAGTGCCCTCAATCTCTCCTTGTATGCCTTACCCTGCTGACCTGCTATCATCTTTGTAGCCCTCTTCTGGATCTTCTCCAGCAGATCAATGTCCTTTTTGAGGTGTGGGCACCAGTACTGAACTCCATACTTTAGATGCGGCCTTAAAAGTGACCTGTACATGGGCAGTATAATCTCCTCTCTCCTACTACTGATCCCCCTACATATGCATCCCAGCATCTTGTTTGTCTTTGCTGCTGCTTTTTTGCACTGCGTGGAGTGCTTCAGGTCACAAGTGATCATTACTCCCAGGTCCTTCTCCTCCTTTGATGCAAATACTTGGACTCCAATCAGGTAGTACTCTGTCCTGGGATTTTTGGTTCCAATGGGCCCTATTCAAGACCGGCTGGGGTGGCTACGCGCCACGTAAGTCAGACACGCAGACACCCACACACACTCCGCTGCATTCACCACCTGGACGTGCCCCCCCATGCACCCAATCCCTCGGCCGATCATGGAGCTCTGCGCAGGGGCGGGCTGGAGAGCAGTGCGGGGGGCGAGCCAGTACTCCATGGCATTTACAACACCACAGAGTGCTGTGCATGGGGCTTCCTGGATCCACATCTGGGAGGCAGCTGTAAACCACCAGGACCAAATATGCACCCCCTGGGGAGGCATCAGCACCCACAACAAAGCAACCCTGCCATCAGGGCACATCTGGAGTCCTGAGTCGGGCGGACGGGGGTGACCACCCACAATGGCTCAGTCAGTGCTCTGTGCGCCGACCAGCAACATGGCACCAGAGGTGCATAAGGGATCCACTAAGGGTCCCTGCCTGAGCAGCCAACTGGCTGCCCGCCATGATCCACACATTGCACCCACCTGCCCCCCGCTGACCTGCATGCCGGGTGGTGGACCCACACAGGGGAGCCTGGCAGGGGCCAGTGTTTGTGAATGCAGCCCCGTGTGGAACTCCCTTGGGTGTGGAGTTGACCCATATGTGCGCTTTCTTTATGCTGCTTCATACGGAATAGGGCCCTAATATGCATAACTTTGCATTTTCTGGCATTGAAACCAAGCTGCCAGATTCTGGACCACCTCCCCAGCTTTTCTAGATCTTCCTGTAAGTTTTGTAACCCTTCAGCTGTGTCCACTCTCCCGCAGAGCTTAGTGTCATCTGTGAATAGGCACATTTTGCCCTTAATGCCATCCCCAGTGTCACTGATGAAGACATTGAACAACACCGGCCCCAGCACCAAGCCCTGCGTGACCCCACTGGCTACCTCTCTGATGCCAGATAACTCTCCCCCCAAAACAACCCTCTGGGTTCTGTCCCTCAGCCAGTTTTCCACCCATCGGGCCATCTTTTCCCCAACCCCGTGATCCACCAACTTCCTGATCAATCTTTTGTGGGGCACAGAATCAAAGGCCTTGCTGAAATCAAGATAGAGGATGTCTACTGCTTGGCCTCTGTCTACTGTCTTAGTGACACAGTCAAAGAAGTCAATCAGATTAATTTGACACAATCTCCCCATGAACCCATGCTGCCTCGCATCCTGGAGACCATGCTCCTCTAGATATTCCACCAACCTCTCCTTTAGTATGGTCTCCATGAGCTTGCCCACAATGGAGGTCAGACTGACTGGTCTGTAATTCGCTGGGTCATCCTTGGAAATCCGAAAACAAGGACAGAAAAAAAAAAAAAAAAAACACACAGCAATAGAAAGCGAGGTATCCTAAATAGTAAGAGTGTGCAGAGCAGCAGCATCTAGTAGTCAAAATAGTCACTCTTCAGCATACAGTAATCAAATCCTCAGGGCAAAGAGAAAAAAACTCTAGCAATTATATAAAATAAAACCTACATCAAGAAGTTCACACAGGGGTCAGACAGAGCAAGGTACATTTAAAAATGACACCAGTGACAAAAGCCGGATTCTTGGTACTTACTCTTAAGTGCCATTTTAGAACTGTATGATATCGTTTATGTCCCTCTCAACCACAGTGCTATAGTGGAACATAGATGCATTGTGCCAAGAATGGAAGAGTTGAACAGTGGACATAAACTACAACACACATTTCTAAAATGGTACTTACTACATGTGTGTAACCCAGAAAATACCTGTAGTGTAACCTACTCTCCCTTTGGCAACATGAAGATGGTCCTTACCCTTGGTTGTAGGGCAATTATCTGACTCATTATCTAGGAGATCGGGGGGAGGGTACATAACATTTCTATTTACTCTGAGTCCCAGGGGAGATACCTGGCAAGGGTGGGTTTTACACAGTATGAGGAAGCCCCATTTATGTCACACAGGTCACACACAGATTGAATGTTCACAAAAAGCATAGAGACATGCAGTATGACTTTATGCTGACATAATGGTCAGTCAGAAATGTTGGTGCCCCGACTTCCGGTGACGTCACCGAACTGAATGGCAGCTTAACTCTAAGCTCTGCGGTGGTGTTGCAAAATCAAAGTTAATCTGGTGCCCTAAGACACTTAAATTGATTCTTTGCTAAACCTACAGTTTTAATAATGAGCCAGTTAGCGAATACTCGGGGCAGAAGTGCCAAAAAAACCCCGACTAAGCGTTGATTTAGATCCGATCGTAGCCAGAGTATATCGCCTTCCAGGGCCTCAGAATCGGCGGCAGGCACCGAGAGGGAGGAGGATGAAGAGACTATTTCAAGGCGGAGCTCCTTGGACGGTCGGGCGACAGCCCATATTGTGAAAATGCTTCAACGTATTGACAACAATGTTAAAGATATTAAGCAAGATTTGAAACTGTTAGAGAGAAGAACGCAAGATTTAGACACGGACCTTGGGGAGCTCCGCGAAGATTCCATTCGACTTAGCAGGGCAGTGGTATACTTGGCCAGAAGGGAAAGAGAGCTAACGGCCAGAGCTGAAGATGCAGAGTCGTGGGGGAGGAGGAAAACTATCAGAATCTTTGGGTTCCCAGAGGGAGTGGAGCAGGACAACTCGGTCGAATTTGTTAAATCTTGGCTCCATCAAGAGTTGGATATTCCTGACGCAGAACCCCTCGAGTTGGAAAGAGTACACAGGGCCTTGGGCCCCAAGCTGAACAGTTATGCCCCTCCTCGCTCTATCCTGGTCAAGTTCACTCGATATCCAGTCAAAGAAATGGTATTGCGCAAAGCCTGGGGTAAAAGAGATTTAAATCTGGATGGGAAAAGGGTTTACTTAGATCACGACTTCCCCCCAGTTACCATGCAGAAGCGGAAAAGGGTCCTGGCAGTCATTAAGCAGCTGAGAGAAAAGCAGATAAAAACTTTTTTGAGATACCCAGCAAAATTGTTAGTGCACTGGTCCACCGGCAGCAAGCTCTATGACTCCCTCTTACAAGCGAGAAGGCTGCTCCAAAAAGCTGGAATTGTACTCCCAGACCTGCAGCCAGACATTCGGGAACAGACTTTGCTGCACCTAAACTGGTCGACGATAAGTAAGGAGGCTGGAGGGAAGGAGAGTAGGTCCGGGGGCCTGGACGATCAATTGTGCAAGGATCTGTGTCAGCTGAGGAAAGGCCTGCATGCTAAGAAGACGACTTGATGGAGACTGAGTTGGACTTGGTCTTTTACTCCCTGGACTACTTGCTTCGGATAGACTGTTCTAAATTATTATACCTGTTTACTATGTAGTTTTATATGAGGGTAGGAGGGCCTTCCGCTCGCGGTTTTGGGGCCTCAGCCCTGCTGTGAGGGGCGGTAGGCGAGTGGGCGAAGTGAATCAGTCTGGCCCTAAATCTGGGCCTGCATATCTGAGAGAGCCTTGGAGATAAACTATCAGGAAGGCCTCTCCCACGGGAGTTTGGTTATGCACCTGGTCGGGGAATGGGTGTGGTCCTTGTCCACTCCCAGATTCAGGCTGACTGGCTCAGATTCATTTATCCTCCCCTTTGAAACATGGGAGGAGGCAGATGCAAAGAAGTTAAGTTTTGCTTTGCGGGGGGCCTCTGCTGGGCTGTGAAGGTGGATGTCTGGAGGACAGGCTGTGACATCAGTAGTGGGACTCCAACGACCCTGTGTGGGGCCTCCCACCCCATAATGCTCATTATGTTATTAAGTTAATCTCCCCTTTCCCAGCTCCCTCAGTATCGTCTCCCCTTCCATGGTCCCCCCTCCCCCATTTTTGTCCTTCTTTCCCCTTCCCAGTTCGTATCCCCCTTTTAGTTCTATTCTTATTATATTATTTATTTGGGCACCGGTTTCAGTTGCAGACTGGAGGCCGGTGACGGTTGCAGCCCTGCATTGCTCTCACCGACCCTTCAGTCTTGTATAATAATATTTACTGCAACACCATCACCGGAAGTAGGTTCAGGGGACAGGCATCCCTGCGGTAGTCGGCCGACCGCGATCCAGTAATCTGTCCCTCCCGTGGATCGTGCCGACACCCCAGGTGCTTTAGCCTTCCTGCTGTAACAACACCCTGGGAGATCACCTCCCCTGTTGCCCTACTGAAGGGGGGAGGTTTGAGGGCTATGCAGCAGCCCATGCTCCTGGGCGGAGGGAGCTTCTCTCCAACCACAGTCCGACTGGACTACACTGTATATACTTTTTCTATGGTGATACTTTCTCATGGTATGTTTGTACTCGGTCTGTTGAAATGGAGGGGTTGGGGGAAGGGGGATACTTGGGGGAGGGAGGGTGGCCGTGGTGAAGGCTGTTTTACAGGCACTTACGAGGTCCTGCTCATTGCCCTCCAGGATGAGGAGGACATGGGTTGGAACATCAGGCAAAGGAGAAGGTGGGAGCTGATGAAACTGGTGAGAAACCAATATGGGGACCAAAAAATTAGTGACATATAATGTCAAGGGTTTGGGTTCTCCTGCTAAAAGGCATAGTATTTTGCAAGATTTAGCGAAGGTGCACTGTGACATTGGCCTCTTGCAGGAAACCCACCTATCGACATTGGAACACAGAAAATTACGCCGTATGTGCGTAGGGGAAGTTTTTTCTTCATCTAATAAAAATCCAAAGAAGGCGGGGGTCACTATCTTAGTGCGAAAGGGACTGGGATTGGTCCCACTAAATTCGTTTACGGATGAAGAAGGCAGACTGGTGATCCTTTCAGGAAAGATCTCGGATAGGGTAATTCATATTGCTAACATATATGCTCCCACGCCCGTCAACCCAGAGTTTTTTAGGTACGCATTCGGGGTAGTGGTGGCACTCCCTGAGGGCCACTTGGTTATAGGAGGGGACTGGAATTGTGTGGAAGAGGTTAGGCTGGATAGATCAGGAAGTCAGGGAGGTAAGGAGAAAGGTGCAGGCCCCAGGACACTGTCCCACCTGCGCAGGGAATGGGACTGGTTCACACGTGGAGAGATAGCTATCCCTCCAGCAGGGACTTCACCTTTTACTCTCACCCGCAAGACTCTTATTCAAGGTTAGACAGATTCTACATGCCTAAATCCAGGGTAGAGTCCATTGTAGATCAACAGATATACCCCATATATATCTCTGACCATGCCAAAGTCAGCTTATCCATTTCTCTTGGCCGGCAGAGTAAACAGTCTTTGTGGCGTTTAAATGCTGGACTCCTCAAAGACAAAGACTTCATATTCAAGATCAAAGAGGTGATAGTAAATTATCTCAGGGAGAATACGGGGTCAGTGTCAATGGTGAAGTACCTATGGGATGGGCTAAAGGCAGTGGTGAGAGGCGAGGTAATCTCATATTCAACACAACAAAACGAGGGCCAGACAGCAACAACAGGAGGTTCTGGAGCAGAAAATTAAGGAGTTAGAAGGGACTCACAAAAAAGGTGGGGCGAGAAGTGTACTTAAGGAGCTTCAAGTGGCAAGGGAACAGTTACAGCGCCTCCTGTTGTCAAAAACTGAAAATGCCCTCAGGTTTACGGCACAAAAATATTATAGCGGAGGTGATAGAGCGGGCAGGTTGCTCGCCTTCAGATTGAGGAAACAAGAAGCGGACAGGTTTATTTCTGGGGTGCAAGACCCCTCATCCCCAGGGAAATATGTATCGGCAGCCTCCCAGATAGCAGACTGCTTTAGGGAGTTTTATGAAAATTTGTACAAATCTGAGGCTGGGGCGAACCAGTCGGACCTGATCAAGCACTTTCTTGAGGGTCTTAAACTGCCTAAGCTCACGCAAGACCTCGAAAAAGAACTGGACAGACCGTTTTCCATGCTAGAGTTAAAAGAGGTGATCAAAAAATTGAAGCATAACAAAGCCCCAGGCCCTGATGGGTATATAGCAGAGTTCTATCAAAAGTTCAGCGAGCAGATAGCTCCTCTACTTCTAGAAGTCTGTAACAGAGCCCATATAACCTCGGACGCTCCGGACACTTGGGCGCACTTCTTAATATCTGTCATCCCTAAGCCGGACAAAGACTTGTCCCTGTGTGGCAGCTACCGCCCTATATCGTTGCTAAACCTGGATGTTAAGATTTTTGCTAGAATGGTAGAGAATAGGCTTCAGTCGGTGGTAACCATGCTGGTCCACCTGGACCAGTCGGGTTTTATGCCGGGTAGACACCTCCATGACAATGTCAGGCGGCTGCTCACCATACTGGCCCATGTCCAATCCGAGGGGAAGAGAAGGCAAGCAGTGGTGATCACATTAGATGCTGAAAAGGCCTTTGATCGCCTAGAGTGGGGATACCTAGATGAGGTACTGAAGAAGTCTGGTTTCGGCCCCAAGTTTCAAGCGTGGGTGATTACCCTATACGCTAAACCCTCGGCTAGGATTAGACTGAATGGTCTCTCTTCTCGGCCCTTCTATATCAAGAGGGGCATGAGGCAGGGATGTCCCCTCTCACCTCTTCTTTTTGCACTAAGCATGGAGCCACTGGCCGAGGCCTTCCGGGACCATGAAGGCATTGTGGGAATTCCAGTGGGGGGGGTGGATAACCGCATATCTCTGTATGCGGATGACACTCTCTTGTATCTAGGTGACCCCCAACGCTCCTTACCAATTGCGATGAACATATTGAAGGAGTTTGGCTCTGTATCAGGCTTTAAGATTAACGAATCTAAGTCAGAGGCAATTACTTTAGGAACAGGAGTTTCGGCCCAGGTAAGGGGTATGACAGGGCTAAGGTGGAATACCACTCATTTCCGCTATCTGGGAGTGCATATTCCGAGGGATGCGGGTAAGCTCTTTAAGGTTAATCACTTGCGACTGCTAGATTGTGTGAGGGAGGATTGCGCCAGGTGGGCGTCCCTACCGCTTAGTATCTCTGGCAGGGTAGAGTCGATAAGAATGAATGTCCTTCAAGGATGCTGTTCTTATTTGATGCCATCCCCCTAAATCCCCCCCAAAAAATTTTGGGCTGACCTACAAAAGGTGATAAGTAATTTTATTTGGGCTGGGAAAAAAACGAGGCTGAGCTGGGCACTGTTGAAGTTATCCAAAGGGAAGGGGGGTCTGGGAGTTCCAGACTAAGAGGTACTTCAGAGCGGCCCAGCTGCAGTTCTTGCTGGTCTACACATCCCCGGCGCCAGTTCAGAGCTGGGCCAGAATGGACTTGCAGCATACGCATCCATGTTCCCTGTCATCAATTCTCTTTAATAGAAAGAACTCCAGGGTTATCCACAGCCTGCCCAGCCCGGGGCTCAAAACACTAATCATGCCTTGGTTCCAGATGGTGAAAGAATCAGGGTATAAGGCGCAGGCACTGGTGTTAAGACAGGGGAAAATTTTGGAAAGGCCTGAGTTCAAATTAGGGGCAGAAAATCCAGTCTTCCTAAGGTGGCAGAAGTTAGGATTGGGTAATTTTGCTCAATTATTCAGTGGGGACGTTGTGAAAAGTTTCACACAGATTCAGCAGGAATTTAAAATCCCCTCTTCTGATTTCTTTGCCTATTTGCAGGTTAGACATTACTTGCAGGAGGAAGAGGGACAGAGGGGGAACCATGGGTCTGCGCCTAAAGATTCCCTTGTCGAATCGCTCACTGGGTGGTTGGGGGAACTGCCACAGATGACCCACATGATCTCCAAGATCTACCACAAGGAAAGGAAGCAGCTCCTGGTGGGGGAAGGGAAAACTGAAGTAAGGTGCCTGCCTAGTGCCATGGCTTGGAGGGACAGGAAGCGCATCCTCAGGATCACGAGAACAGCTGCACGGGAGTCTGAGCTGGACGTCATTGTCCACCTAGGGACAAATGACTTGGCTCAACATGAGATTAGAGCAGTGCAGAAGGACTTTGTAGAACTGGGGAGGGGCCTAAGACAAGTAGCACATACAGTATCCTTCTCAGAGGTGCTGCCTGTCAATGGCATGAGTGAGGCAAGGTACTTTGCACCATGAAGTTTAATGAATGGTTGAAAAATAAGTGTGGAGCACAGGGTTTGGCTTCATTGGCGACTGGGGTTCCACCTGGAGGGACACCAGCCTATACTGGCAGGATGGTCTGCATCTATCCAGGAAGGGAACAAGTCTTTTGAGCAATCGGTTTAAATGCTTCATTGGCAAGCTTTTAAACTAGTCAAGGGAGGCACTGATAAGCAGCAGGAAAATCCCAGTCTCTCCCTACAAAACAGGGTACTAAATGAGAAAAAGACCAAGGTAGAAAGGTCAGTGGGGGATGCTGCAACCGAAGGTAAAGCCATCAAAAAATGGAAAGCAATGCGTACCAATGCCCGTAGTCTGAGTAACAAGCTTCCTGAATTAGTGGCCTTGATGGAAGAGGAACATCTGGATATCGTGGCAGTCACAGAAACATGGTTCACACAAAACCATGACTGGGACGTAAACATACCAGGATACACTATCTACAGGAGGGACAGAGAGGGTAAAAGAGGAGGAGGAGTAGCTCTTTACATAAGGGAAGGAATCAAAGCAACAGAACAAAAGGGAAAACAGGGAGGAAGAAGCACTGTGGGTAAATTTGGAGACCGCAATGGCACCACAATCCATAGGGTTAGTACAGACCCCCTTCTCAGGGGAGGAAATGGACAAAGAAATGATAGAAAGTATACTTAGTATGGAAGAAAAGGGGAGATATTGCTGATGGGCGATCTGAATATGCCAGATGTTAACTCGAGTGCAGCTGCAGCAGCCACTTCGAAGAGTGGGGTTATTCTAGATGCCCTACAGGGGGCATGCCTTAGACAACTAGTATTGAAGCCCACTCGAGAGGGAGCAATCTTAGACCTGGTCATCTCAAATGGAGATGAAGAGAGGATCACAGATGTAGAAGTGGGTAGCCATCTGGGAACTAGCGACCATCGAACAGTATGGTTCACAATAGAGTCAAGCCATACAAAGGCAAAGGTACTGGACTTTAGGAGGGCTGACTTTGCCAAAATGGGTGAGTGCCTAAGGAATGCACTAGCAAATGGGCAGGAAGGAGGGGTGGAAGAACAATGGGGAATAATAAAAACTGCCATCACAGAGGTAACAAGTCTGTGTGTGAAGCAAATAAACAAAACTAAACGATGTAAGAAACCACTATGGTTCTCAAAGGAAGTGGCGGGGAAGGTTCAAGTGAAAAAGAAAGCTTTCAGGAAGTACAAGGAATCACAGAAGGAGCAGGACAGAGAACTGTATCAGTTAAAGCAAAAGGAAGCTGGGAAGGCAGTCAGAACAGCAAAGGCCCAACCTGAGGAAAAAATAGCCAACTCAGTTAAGAAGGGGGATAAAACCTTTATAGGTACATCAGGGATCGAAGGAAGACCAAGGGAGGGATAGTGAGGCTTAATAAAGGGGAGGGGTGACTGTGAAAAGGCAGAGATACTAAACAAATATTTTTGCTCAGTATTTACAAAGGACGAGGGGGAGGTACCTAAAACAAACAGTAGAAACACTCTGGATACAGAAGTTGATACCAGCCCATTTACAGAAGAAAGGGTTCTGAAAGAACTCTTAAAACTGAAGGTGGACAAAGCAATGGGCCTGATGGGATTCATCCCAGAATTCTAAAAGAACTAAGAGGTGGAATTAGTGACACCACTGACTACCCTGTTTAACAAATCATGGGAGGATGGGGTGGTACCGAGGACTGGAGGAGGGGCAGATGTGATTCCCTTCACAAAAGTGGGAGCAAGGCAGAAGCAGGAAACTACAGACCTGTTAGTTTAACCTCAGTGGTAGGGAAAATGATGGAATCACTTCTGAAGGAAAGAACTGTCAGTATCTAGAGGCCAGAGGGCACAGGACCCAAGGCAGCATGGATTCACACAGGAAGGTCATGCCAGACAAATCTGATAGATTTCTTTGACTGGGTGACTAAAGTAGTAGATCAGGGAGGGCTGTGGACATGGCCTACCTAGACTTTAGCAAGGCATTTGACACAGTTCCACAAAAGATTAATATAAGTTAGCTAGCCTGGGAGTGGGTCCCAAGATGACAGCCTGGGTAAAAATTGGCTGGAGAATAGGACACAGACAGTAATAGTAAATGGAGTCCACTCTGAAGAAAGGGGGGTTACTAGTGGGGTTCCGCAGGGTTCAGTATTAGGACCGGTCCTCTTCAATGTCTTTATAAGCGACACTGCAGAGGGACTGGAAGGAAAAGCATGTCTCTTTGCAGATGACACAAAGATCTGCAACAGAGTTGATGCACAAGGTGGGGTGGAAAGGATGAGAAGGGACTTGGCAAGGTTAGAGGAATGGTCAAATGTATGGCAGCTTAGATTCAATGCTAAGAAGTGCAAGGTAATGCACCTGGGAAACAAAAACCCAGGGGAAGAGTACACAATGGGGGGTGAGATACTAACAACAACAAAAATGGAAAGGGACCTGGGGGTAGTCATATCAGATGACCTAAAGGTGGGCAAGCAACGTGAGAGGGCAGCAAGGAGGGCTGGGGGGATACTGGGATGCATAGGGAGAGGCATCACCAGTAGAAAACAGGAAGTTATTATCCCTCTGTACAGACAGCTGGTCAGACCCCATCTGGAGTACTCGTGCAGTTCTGGGAACCCAGTCTTCACAAAGACATAGACAGGATGGAAGCTGTTCAGAGGAGGGCAACTAAAATGGTGCAGGGTCTGCACCAGAAGACATGAAGAGAGACTTAAGGAGCTTAATATGTATAGCCTCGAGAAAGGAGGGAGAGGAGGACATGATAGAAACTTTCAAGTACCTCAAGGGAATCAACAAAGTCCAAGAGGGTAGCATCTTTCAAAAAGAGGTGTGCAAGAACAAGGGGCACAATTTGAGAAGATAGAGGCGGCTCAGGGTAATTGAGAGTATTTTTCACAGAGGGTTGTGGATGCATGGAGCGGCCTTCGGAGAAGGTCATGGAGTCCAAAACAGTGGTGGAATTCAAGCATGCATGGGACAGTCATAAGGCAATTCTAGAGGGTGGGGGTAGGAAGAAGTACTGTAGGCTGCTGGTTAACTAGGATCTGCAGCTTATCCAGTAGGCAGGGAAATGGGCAGACTGGGTGGGCCAAGCGGTCCTTATCTGCCGTCAAATTCTATGTTTCTATATCAGGCAGGGGAACCATTGGAGCCAAAACCCAGGCAGAGGATTCAGAAAATCTGGGAAGAGGAACTGGGACTGAGAGAAGGGGAGGTAAAATGGGAGGTAATTTGGAGGATGGCTCACAGAACTTCGGCGTCAAATTCCTGGAGGGAATTCAGGTGGAAAGTACTCACAAGATTCTTCAGGACACCAGTACTGACTAAACACTTTGGTCAATCTCGTTCAGCGAATTTCTGGAGGGGCTGTGGGCTGATGGGGACGCATGAACACATTTTTTTGGGATGCCAGATTATTAAAAGTTACTGGGAGGGTATCAACAAGGGACTGAGACAGATTTTACAGGTGGGAAATCTGGATCATCCTCGTCATTTGCTATTAGGGGAACCCAAACAAGGACTAACAGGGTCCAAGGCTTACTATCTGTTTCTAATCCTCTTGGCGCAGCCCAGAAGGCACTTACCAGGTTGTGGTTGTCTAAGACCCCTCCTAGTGGAGAATATTGGTTATCTTGCTGTAACCAAATTAAATTAATGGAAAGGCTTACGGCGAACCTAAACTTAAAGTCTGACCTACATAGATCTCGCTGGCTCCCATTCTTCGAATACTTGGGCTTTGAAGAGGGAACCACAGTTGTTGAAATTTTGGCTAGAGAACCTCTGGATTAAGGGGCCGATACAAGTCGATGGGAGTGAACCCAAATGCAAAGGATAGCCTGGATGAGAAGCCTGAACCCAACTATAAAATCAGAAGGAGTACTCTCCCACGGTCCGGGGAAAAGGGGTGGTTAGTGGGGTGGGCTTGGAGTATATGTATGTAGTTTTTTCTGTCTTGTCTCCCAGTGTTCGGGCCTTCCCACTCTGACGGTCCGGACGTGGGATAGTCCTTTCTGGGTTTGTCATTATTTTATTTGGGAGGCTTTGGGGCCTGAATTGTATAAGAGGCTAAGTAATTGGGCCATCGGCCTCAAAATTTGGTTGGGCTTCAGTTTGACAAGCTGTTTAGAACGTACTCCTAGCATGGGTCTGGCCGGATTAATTTTTGTGTGCCGATTGTATATATTTCCTCTCAGTCCAGTTAAAATGTATTTTGCCTCCATCTGTCCCCCCTTTTTCCCTTCTTCCCTTCTTTTTCTTCTGTACCCTGTTGTAACTTGGAAAAAAGAAATAATAAAAAAATTGCAATTTCAAAAAAAAAAAGAAATGTTGGTGCCCACAGGAGCTTTTGCAGGAGCAGGGCAAAGTACACAAAATCCACAAGCTGTAGCAAGTTACTACCAGTACAATCAATTCAAATGCCCATCACCTCTTCTGGCCAATGGAGCAGGCACTGCATGTCCCAAACAATTTTAGAGCACATCCACCCCTTCTTCTGGGCAATGGATCGGGACCAGGATCCCAAAGCAAAAGAAAATTACCCTGCAGGCATACTATCCCAAACATAGGAGGAAGGGCAGTGCCTGACTCTCCAAATAATCTTCACAGGGAGGGCAGCGCCTGGCTCCCTAAATAACTTTCATGGGGACAGTGGCGTCCGACTCCCTTAATAACTTTCACAGAGAGGCAGTGCCTGGTTCTCTAAATAATTTGTGATCAGGTTTGCCCTCCTACACTGGACCAAGGCGGTCAGCTCAGCTCCAGCCAAAGGCAAGACAACTCTGAATTTACCACAGGGTCAAGAACATGTGAAAGCACTAAATCACTTTTAGCCATCCCACATTAGTTCTGACACAAACACTTTGCATATCAATGCTGTGAGGGTCCAGCTCACTTGAAACTATCCCTCAACAGCAATTGAAGAAGACACTGTGCTCAGACTTTCAGGCACTCAAAGCTAATGGAGGAGCCTACAAGGTATCGCAGCAGGTGGGGCTTTGTCTGGGGCAGGGCCTGAGACACCTGAACAGTAGAGCTCAGGTAGGACCACCCAGAAGGGGTTGAGGGGGTATAGATTCCCAGAGGGGGAGGGTGCTTGTGGCCAGGGACAGGGAGGAGCCAGGCCCCTTAAGAAGGGGCTGCACAGGAGGAATTCTTCCTCATTCTTCCTTGTCCAGGTCACATCCCACCCAAACATCGCCCTCGTAAAAGCAGGAGGGAATGTGGGGGTACAGAGAACTTGCTGTCCCACTAAGGGGATCACCTTAGGGGTCGAGAAGGAATTTCCTGTTTTTCCCCACTGGGTTTTCCGTTTTTTTGCCTTCTCCAGCAAGGGGGGAGTTATTCTAGTTAGAGTACGCTGGGGAGCAGATGGAGTGCTGTGGAGGGGTAATAGGGGATCATGTGTCTTGACCGGCCAGATCTCCCTGAGGCTGACAGGAGGGTGGGCCTGATGGATGGCGTCCGGAGGGCACCCTCTTCGGGCAGGGTCCTGCGGCATGGCAGATCCTCTGACGGGGGAGGAGCTAGCCGCAGCCAGTCACAGAGCCATCCCTCATGCCCCGGAGGCTGTTGTCCCTCGCGGAGTCCGGGTTGGAGGTAAGGCAGCCCTCCCCTTGGAGGGAGGGTCGACCATCAATGATCTAGTGCTCCACGGGGAGCTAGATTCCTTCCAAGGCTACCTAGGTGTGCACAGCATACTAGAAATTGTATATATGGAAAACTGGTTTTATCAATAAATACATGGCTCTGGCCATTTCTCCAAAGCCCGTTGTTGTGTCAGTTTGTTCAGGTGAAGAAGGCATATGCCCTCAAAAGACAAAGGGAAAACCTGCTTTACAGTCCTGATGTGACAAATTCCAACATATTGTATTTCCATGACTGGAGGGTTTGGATTGAGCCAGACCAGTTCTGGGCAGCACTTTTATTCAGATCTTTACAGGTGGGGGGATGGTTTCAGCATCTACACTATTACCAGTCCCAAAAGCACTTTCTAAAGAATGTCACCCCCTTGGGACATCACAGAAGATGGCAGCTGCCACGACTCAGTGTCCAGACCATTCTGCTTACGAACTAAGGTGAGAAAAAGGAAAAGAGATGGGCTCCCCTTTGACAGTCGGTCTGCCTACAGGCACAGCACCGACCAAACTCATTCAAACTCTCCATTGAACAGACTTCAAATCTCAATTATACAATGGTGTGTGAAAATCCTGTAACCTCACTGTTCTAAACATGTCACATGACCATTGGTAAATCCTGCATAACCCACGGCTGAGGAATGGCATTTATAAAAAACATAATTAAACACATTTTAAATGTATTTTACAAATGGGTCCAGTGTATAATCACAATAAGGCACTCCAGGGTGTGAGTTAGTGGGTGATTTACCCACTTCTTGTGTGGTTAAGTCACTCGGCTGCACCTTGTGACACACCACACAAGGCGTGGGCAAATCCCCAATAACCCACACCCTGTTGTGCCTTATTGCTTAAATGCAGCACTACAAGTCATGGGTCATGCTGCTGTGAGAGTTCCACATTCCAGTTCAGAACCTTCTGCCCAGCAGAGCTGACCAGATGACAAAGGAACCATACAGGGAATTTACCCTTATGCTGCCCAGCTCCTACCTAAGCTACTCTACAAAAGGGGTTCTAGTAACCCACGGCAACCTGGGTGTTACACTAGAATATCTGGACAGCCTGTAGAGATGGATCAGTAACATAATTCAAACCAGTATTTTCGAACCAGCTTCTACAGGGAACAAGCATTTGTCAGTGCTGCATGTTAAGCTTGCTGGCATTGGCATTGGTAGTGCAGGAGTTGGAGAAATGCATAATAGGAATGGCAGTGAAGTACTGAACCGACGCCATCCCCACCCCCACCCTGCAGGCACCGACAGGTGTTGAGGGTGTGCCTTTGGGTCATCTGCCATAACGCTCATGCCATTTCACCTTGCCCTATCCTGCAGACACTAACAGGTATGGTGGTCTGCCTTGGTGTCTTTGGGCCTTATACTCATCCCATTCCATAAGGAAATATGCTGAGATGGGTGCTGTATAGAAAAATGGGATGAATGTGGGGGCCGAAGACCCCAAGGCACATCTCGAGGCCTGTCACTGGCTGCAGGGTGGGAGTGGAATGGCGTGAGCATTACAGCTGACAATCCCAAGTCACACCCCCAACACCTGTCAGTCTCTACAGAGTAGGGTGTTATGGTTGGAAACCCTAATGCCCCGGCCGTTTGTTGGTATTTTCGCTCCAGATTTTCAAAATGGGATTTTTGTGACCCCACCTCATGAATAGTGGCACTATCATTTCGTTACTCAATCCCAAAAGGTGGTTTTGCACAGTGACTGTGCCATTTGGTGCCACAGGTGTGAAAACACATTTCTGGCACAGTGTGAAAGATAACAGCTATATGGTTCACGAGGCGGTATGAAAAAATGGCAATGTTGAAAATCTGGAGTGAAAATATGAAAAACTGGTGAAGTTACGAACATGCGTAGAAACTGCACAACTCACGCCTATATCGCAGTCATTTTTTGGAAATTTTTCACTAGATTTTCAACATGGGCATTTCTGAACCTCTCCTCATGAACAGTGGCACTGTCGTTTTGTTAATCGGTTCTGAAAGCAGACAGCATGGCTTCATATGTGGCAGATCCTGCCAAACCAACCTGGTCGAGTTCTATGACTGGGTAACTAGGCAACTGGACAGGGGCCATGCAGTGGATGTCCTGTATCTGGACTTCAGTAAGGCATTCGACTCAGTGCCACATGGAAGGCTGGGAAGGAAGTTAGTAGGCACAGGGGCGGGTGCAAAGCTGGTGAGATGGGTAGGAAACTGGCTGCAGGGAAGGCAACAGAGGGTGGTGGTGGGTGGGGAGCTCTCACACCAAGGGCAGTGACGAGCGGTGTTCCACAGGGCTCAGTGTTGGGACCAGTGTTGTTTGCGATATTCATTGCAGACATATCATGGGACATCAAGAGCAAGATCAGTCTGTTTGCTGATGATACCAAGGTAGCGGTGGTGGATGACCTAGGGGATGGCAGGGCTGCAGGATGATCTGGCAAAGCTTGAAACCTGGTCAGACACCTGGCAACTGGGCTTTAATGCCAAAAGTGCAAGGTGCTGCATTTTGGGATGAAGAACCCAAGGAGGAGTTACCAGCTAGGGGAGTGCAGCTAGCCCAGACAGAGGAGAAAGGATCTGGGTGTGCTCATTACAGGGTCAATGAACAACTCGGCACAATGTAGGAAGGCAGCTGCAAAGGCCAACAAAATGCTGGGTTGTATTGCAAGAGGTATATCCTCGAGGAGGGAGGAGGTGATTCTGCCACTGTATGGGTCAGTAGTTAGACCACACCTGGAGTACTGCGTGCAGTACTGTCATCCGTATCTGAAGAGGGACATTAAGTTACTGGAGGGGGTGCAGCGCAGAGTGACAAAGATGATCAAGGGGCTGGGGGACTTATCATACGAGAGGAGGTTGAAGGAGTTGAACATGAACTCACTGGAGGAGAGGAGAGACAGGGGTGACATGATTGAAACCTTTAAATACATGAAAGGAATAAACAAGACGGATACAGAGGGGCTGTTCAAAGTAAGGGAAGGGAGGGCCACCAGGGGCCATGATATGAGACTGGAGCAAGGAAGGTTCAGGAGGAGATGAGGAGACACTTTTTGCAGAGAGGGTGGTGGCTGGGTGGAATCGTTACCTGCTGAAGTGGTATGCAGTAGAACAGTGGACTGCTTCAAGCGAGGATGGGACAGGACAAGGGGGAGGGTTAATGAAGGGGAAGGGTGGAAGGGAGGGGCAGCTGCAGAATAAGGGGTGCTAGCTGCACATTCGAGCAGACTTGATAGACCTCTAGGCATTTATCTGCTGGCAAATTTCGTATGTTCGTATGTTTGAAAGGTGATTCCACTTAGTGACCATAAAATCACCTTTCAGGACTGAGAAACTAAATGACAGTGACATGTTCAGGAGGTGAGGTCCCAAGAACCCCAGGTTGAAAATTTGAGGCCAGAATTCCAAAAAATGGCTAAGATATCAACCAAAGCTGAAACCTCCCCATTGCCTTCCATTGTAAAGCTTACAGTCATTGCTTCAGTTCGCAGTATGGCTTTGAAGAGTGCAGACGTGTCCTGGTTCAGAGAAGATCACGGCTCCCGACCTCCGGAGGGTAAGTATGGGTAAGGGGGGTGCAGGGAGGTGGGTGCGCAGAGGGAGGATGGGGGACGAGGCAGACAATGGTGCACCATTTTCTTGTCTGCAGGGAAAACAAAGACCGTGAGGGAAGGTTTTCTTCATTTACAGGTTACACAAAAAAAAAAAAAAAAAGGAAAATAGGTATACTGGGGTGAGCTTCCAGTATGCCACAATACTGAGGGTAGGGCGTGCCGACATGGGGACTGGGCACCCGAAGCCGGCAAGGTGTATAGACAGGGGAGGGTACATCCAACACGGGAGTGGGTATCACAGTGTTGGAAGGGAAAGGGGAAACTGTTTAACCAGGAAAGACACATTAAGAGGGAAGATACCAACCCGGGATTGGGTACTCCGATGTTGGCTTTTCCGGAGTGTGTGGTGGCGGCAGGAGATGCCATATGGTGTGCCAATAATGTGGTAGAACATGCCAATGGTGACTGGGCACCTGATGTTGGCTTTCTGGGGATTGTGTGGTGGACGTCAGGAACCACCATATTTATTGAAATGTTTCACCAGGAAAGGCAGGTAATGGGGGTGTGCCATCTGCCACTGCAGTGATGTGCCTGTCTCTGATTGCAGCGGCAGATTCATTTCAACTCTGTGGCTCTCTCTGAAACTGCTGTCATTGGCAGCATGCTCACCGGTTGGCAGCTGAGGGACACACCCACTAAAGCAGCCCCTGCATTCACCACAACACTAACACACCTCTGAAATGCGCTACTACCGCAAGATGTTGCTTCTGCATGCGCGCAAGCCAACATAAAAATGACTTACAAGTTCAGTACAGTTCTCCTTTAACCCAATACCAATCCACTAAGCCATCCAGCTAACCCAGAACAACTATGCTATGTATACACTGTGTTGCAAAATATGGCCCCGATGTCCCTTGGATATCAAGCACAGGGCAGGAAGGCCGAGACATCAAGAAGAGGGCAGGCACTGGTGCTCATATTGTTTGTATCATCACCTGCAAGTACCCTTTTGCAGTGTTGTCCATGAAGTGCTGCTGAATCCAAGTGATTTACATCACACTAAACCATCTGCAGTGGGCTGTGGTGCCACTAAGTTGTTCTGACACTTCATGTAGTTGTAATTTAACACCGCCCCCAACTGAAAAAAATCACAATAAATCAATCAGCAAAATGGTCTCAAATGATGTCTTTACTGAAGAAAAAAAAAAAACAGCTCCACAGACTGAAGTTTGCTTTGCCTGAGAAGACTGGAATGTTTCCAGCTGCAGCAGTGCTGAATGCTGACTGTGTTGTCTCTACACACCGCAGAGGAAATGGATTTCTTACAAGAGCTATGAAAAGGATTAGACTTGAGATTTAGGTCAGTAGGAGATTTAAATTCCATTCGGACATAGGCCACACACACAATGCGATACACTGACTGACACAGTACACAGCAAAGAAGTCCATTTTTAGCATTAAGTAATCAATTTCACGTGCATTCTGCTAACCCTTGGGTTCAGTGTGCTTCTTTCCCCTTAGCCACTACAGATGAGATTACTGGAAACTTCAAACACTTCTGTTCTGTAATACGTTTTCCACAGCCCTGAACTTTTGCTATCCGCAGGGTTAAGGAAGTTGGCACGGATGTCAACTGTGATGACTAACACCCTGAGGGGTTGTATGGTCCATATAGTCTTCTCCCATAACTGCCCTTAAGGTGGCTATCCCTCAGATTCATCTCTCACATTTTGGTTATGTTACTGGGCCATATTGTTACTGATGCTGCATTTGTGTAGCTACACAGCTCCTGTATCTTTCCTCCTACTGTTACCTCATTCTATTACATGGATACAGTATCTATCTGCCTGTATTTCTGAAATGCTGTGTGCTGTAAATTGCTCTCTCTGCTTCTTCTGGTTCCTGTAAAACTGTCCCCATTATATAACTTCATTGAATTTATAAAAATCTATTTCACTGTGCGTATCTCATGGTATTTCTGAATGTCATGTATTGTGAATTGCTCTCCCTGCTTCTTCCATGCATGCACCCCTCCCCCTGTCACAACTGACAATGAGCCCTTCCTGAACTCTTGCTTGCTCACCTGGTAAAATAGGTTGTAAATAAATAAACAGCCCACAATGTCTAGGTTTCCTATGAGGGCTCAGTTTAACTGACGGCAACTCTGCCACTAGGCATAAGGGGTCAATGTTTAGTTTCAGGTTTCTCCTTGGAGAACATGTGTGTGTGCAGGATCCCTTATAGTTTGAAAGCCCACGAGAAGCTCTTTCAAATTAGGTATTGAACTTAAAACAAGAAAAAGAGGATGCACAGCTGTAACCATGCGGTCCCACCAACAGACCGAGTAACCAGCAGTACAGAAAAACAAAATCAGCACACACACGGGTTCCTCTTTGGTTGTTGAGGTAGTGCATGACATACAGGCTTTCCAACCATACCATCAGGGGAGAGCCCCGAATATGAGGGGTGAAGGCCTGCAGGCCAAGAAGAACAGCCCTCATCTCCAGAATCTTGATGTGGAAACAGTGGTCTAAGGGGGACCGAATACACAGGGTCCTGTGTGCCAGATGGGCCCCCCAACCCATCCTGAAGGCATCCATGGTAAAGACCTCCCAGCAAGACCATTGGAGAAATGGGGAACCCTGAAGCAGATGTGAACAGTTTTGCCACCAACAAAGAGTCCTGCATAAGTGGCTCGTGACCAGAATAGGGTGATCCAGAGATTGGAAAGCCAGGTCCCACTAGGCAAGCATCCACTGGGAAAGGCCCATGTAGAAGAGGATCATAGGAAAAGTCACAACTGGTACCGCCATAAGGCCCAGGAGCCAAGGCATGGGTCTCACTGGAGGCAATCAGTGTCATCTGTGTATCAGAGTGCTGGCTCAGGATTCTGGAAGGAATTCCTGTCCCTGAACTATGCTGAAAACACCATCTACACACTAAAGTTGCTGGCAATTAATCAAAACTGATTTGTGTTTGTTGACCAGGATGCCAGTAAAACTGGTGAGTCTGGCACAAAAAATCTGTATAGCCACTTTCTTGGAAAGCACCTTGAGGAGCCAGTCATCATGATAAGGGAATAGGTACAGGGTTTCCCAAAGTTACCTGTATATCTCAAAGTGTTTGAAATGCCTTACCTGTACAAATAGTATTGTTGCTGTATTACCTGTTAAACTTGTTTACCCTGTTTGCCCCGTTTTTTGCATGTGCTGCGTCCCATGCACCCCTATGTATGTATTATTTTTTGTTCAAACTGTTCTCTCCCAGGTCGTGCCTGAAAATAGGCATCGTCATGCCTAGTGCACCCACCCGGTTATCAAAAGCAAATAAATAAATAAATAAGACTGCAGCCACCAAAGCAAAGCACCTGATGAAAATCTGTGGCACTAAGGATAAGCCAAAGGGCAAGATACAAAATTGGTAGTGCTGTCCCTTCAAAAGGAAGCACAGGTATTGTTGATAGCTACCATGAATCTTGATGTGCAGATAAACATCATGGATGACCAGAACACAAAGCCAATCCCCTGTTAAAGCAGAGGGAGGAGGGACTGAAGAGAGACCGTGCAAAACGTTTTGTACACAATGTATTCGTTCAAGCCTCTTGAGGTCCAGGATGGGGGTATACTGCCCATCTTTCTCAGAACTAGAAAATATTTTGAATAAAAGCCTCAGTTCAATTCAGCCAAGAGTATAGGCTCAATTGCTCTCTTGTCTGAGAGTGCACACTTTAGTCAACAGGACTGATAACTGCTCTGGAGGGTAGTGACAAGGGCTGGGACAATGTACAAGAAGAGTGCTATAATTTCAGCGCCATGATTCTTCCAAATAATATCAAGGACCCACCTGTCTGACGCCACTGTATGCAACCAGGACCCAGAGGAACAGAAAAATGGAAAAATCCCCAACCATAGGATGATGGCCGATCCCTCCGCACACCTGCACAACTTAATGTGCACCTCCACAAGTCCTGTGGCAGAGGACGACTGAGCCAGATAAGCCCTGGAGAAGCTAGGTGAGGGGGGCAGGGGTGTGTGGAACAGTCTTAAGATGGCAACTGTGGTGGCAAGGTGGACAAACTACCAAATATAAAAAAAATTAACACTGTAACACCATCATAATGAGTTCCACAAAGTATCAAAACAGTGTCTGGCCATGAAAAGGTGAGTTATGGACTGACTGTTGAACATCGGTAGCAAAAACCAGCAACACGCAGCCATAAATATCAATGAAGGCAAATGCCAGATGCAGCTATATGAGTGTAAGCATCAGAGATGTCATATGCAAAACACAGTGTAAGCCCCCCTCCAACCCATGTCTAGGGACCTGATATTAAAAGAGAATATGGAGTGGGGTAGATGCACTATAGACCATCCCATAGTTAAACTAAAGATATACAAGAATAAATTGATATATAAAAAGGAAAACTCGGCCCGGGGGCCCTGAGGGTTGAGGTGCTGGACGCCACACCTTGTGCCACGCCGGTGACCCCGGTTTGGGAGCAAGTTCGGGCTGCTGGGGGTCAACAAGGGAGGACAGGATTGAGCGTCTGAATGTCTGCTTTCCTGTC
The DNA here is from genome assembly GCA_016271365.2 of Neoceratodus forsteri. Classification (NCBI taxonomy): domain Eukaryota; kingdom Metazoa; phylum Chordata; order Ceratodontiformes; family Ceratodontidae; genus Neoceratodus; species Neoceratodus forsteri. Next base: position 1,254,570,916 of record CM057459.1, on the reverse strand, counting down.
CTGGGAGGGGGGGTCCACAATTCTGGGCTTTGCTAGCTCCTGATGGTGACTGGGGGCTTAGCAGCCCGCGATCCATCCTGCAGAGGATTTGCTGTGGCGGCGACCTGTGGGCATGCACACTCCCGTGCACACCCACACTGGATGCACTGCATGTCTGAGCCTGGGAAGAACAAAAGGAAAACCCTGGGCCTTGGTAGGCAAAGGTGGGTCGAGTGGCAGACCTCCATGCCCAATGCCGGATCCTCCAGCCTGCCTTCAGTTGCTCCTGCCACGATGCCTGGTCCACCGACTAGATGTGCAGAAAGGTCGCCGATGGAGTTGGCGGTCCTGCCCTGGTGGTCTCAGATCTGGGCCCCCCCCCACTGGCAGTTAGGGCTGGGGATCTCGGGTGGGTGGGATAGGGTCTGTCGAGGTCCCACTGGAGAGAGTCCGAGGCGCCAGTGACAGGCGATAAAGTAAGTTTAAAAAAAAAAAAAAAAAAAAGCGAGAAGGAAAACTCATAACAAAAAGTTTTTATTCATTTGATTTTGGGGTTAACATCAGTGAATGGAGCATGTTGTAGGGAGGAAATAATGAGGATCACTAGTAGGACAGAAGGTCACAGGGGATGGAACGGGCAGGCTCCTTGGGCAGGGACAGGGATGGGGAGGATGTCTGATAGGAATTCGGGGGGATGTTGGGAGGGTAGTAGGCTGCAATGTCTGTGGGCAGCTATCTTCATGGGGGTAGCGTGGAGGGCTAGAGGTTGCTTGGTCTGCAGGCAACTTTAGCAGCTTAGGGAAGAGATTAGTTAGCTAAGAAAGGTACTGAGGAGAGGGGGTGGGGCAGACTGGAGGGACCATCCAAGACCTAGGACCCATTGGAGAATCTCAGCAGATATCATAGTTGGCAGATTCTGGTTAGAGCATGGAGGAGGGTTAATGAGACAAAATTCACCACCTCCTCGGTAACCTATGAGTACAGATTCAGGGGAATGGATGAGAATCAAGAATAAGGGCAGAACAAAACCTAGAACAGCGAGCAACTGGAAGTCACAGAACAGAATGCCACTGGAAGCTCGAGGCATGAGGATGAGTCAAATAACAGGTTCTCAGTGCTGGCTACCCTAGATGGGTAAAAAGGGGAGGAGCTTGTTGGGGGGGTTGGGGGAAGGGGAGCTTTAGCAACACAGGCAGTAGTTGCATGGTAGCGAGCAGGGTAAGGGCATTAGTGAGTAACTGTAGGGGGTGAAGGCTAAGGTGGTTGGTGGGCAGGTTGAATCCAAGAGGAGGAGGGGGGAGGGATGTAGTGGAATTAAGAGTGATGAAGTTATTCCCGGTAGTGGATGTAGGAAGGTGGAAGACAGGATGGGAGAATGGGCAAGGCAGGAGGCTGGTGAGGCAGGCGAGATCAGTGTTACACAAAATAAAGTCATGGTTCAGGATTGTGACAGGAAAAATGGGAAACACCAGGGGGTGGGGCATGAGAAAGGAGGTAAAGTTTTAGTCCTGGGTGACTCGATACTGAAAGGGGTGAGATGGGGAGGTAAGGGTGTAAAGCATAGCTGTATATGGGTGGAATGTATGCCAGGCAACACAGCAGAAGGGTGGGGCAGTTTATTCTTAAATGTGCAAGGAGGAAAAGGGAAAAACCTCACATTGTGGTGCACCTGGGCACATATGACTTGGAGGGTAACACAGTCAAGGAGGTACAGGAGAGATTCATGGAGGTGGGGAAGCTAAGAGAGGAAGCAGGGAGGTAGTTTGCTTTCTCGGATGTTCTCCCAGTATCCAAAGCAAGTGCTGCCAGGAAGTAGAGGATAGCGGATTTTAACACTTATGGGGGTATGGTGTCAGACCAAAGGGTATGGGCTGGTGGAGTGATGGGAAGGAACATGGGACAACCAAACCCTTGAGTAGGGAGGGCTCAGTGATCTTAAAGTAGAAGCTGGGGGAGCAGATAGCGACCAGAGTGGATTTAAACTAGGTGTGGGGGAGGCATGTGGGAGGATATTAAACAGTGTCTACAGGCAGAGGAGCCCAACGAGCTTACCCCCCAAACCAGTAAGGAAGGATCAGGTGAGTATAAAAATACGTCTGGCAGTAAGTGTGATCAGATGGGGAAGAGCAGTTGGGGCACATACTGAAGGTTGGTCTCCTTGAATGCAAGGAGCCTGGGGAACAAGGCAGATGAGCTGCAGGCTCTGATGGCAGAGGGGGAGGTGGACATAGCTGCCATCACTGAAACGTGGACCACGTAATACCAGGACTGGGACCTGATAATCCCAGGGTACAGACTGTACCGGAGAGATAGGTAAAAACGGAAGGGGGGGGTGGGGTGGCTATTTATGTAAGGGAGGGGGTACTGTATAGCCGGGAGGAAGGGAAGGAGGGCAAGGTGGAGACATTATGGGTCCGAATCAAAGACTCGAAGGGCAGGAGGATTCGGTTGGGGTCGTTTATAGACCATAACCTCCAAATGAGGACACTGACAGGGAGCTAGCAGAGCAGATAAAGAAGGTCAGTGGAAAGGGTAACACTGTGATTGTGGGGGACTTCAATCTGCCTGGGGTGGACTGGAGCACTCCAGCCACCTCAAGCGCCAGGGAACAGTTCCTCCTGGGGGCGTTCCAGGACAACTTCCTGGTGCAGATGGTAAGGCAGCCAACCAGGGAAGGTAACAATCTGGACGTCATGCTGACAAATGGGGAGCTCATAAGGGAACTGAGGGTGGAGGATCCACTGGCAGGAAGTGACCACCACATGGTGTGGTTCTCACTCTGTACTGGTATGTAGGCTGCCAGTACCAGGACAAAGGTGTTGGACTTCAGGCGGGCAGACTTTGGCAGGATGAGTGATATAGTGGCAGAGCACCTAGCCTGCATCCGCTCACACACGGATGCTAACCAGAAATGGAAAATTATCAAGCTCAGCCTTGCAGAGGCCACTAGCTCATGTACAAAGATCCAAAGTAAAAAGGACAGGTCCAGGAAGCTGAGCTGGTTAAGCGGGGAAGTGTTAGAAAAAGTAGGGGATAAGAAAGCAGTCTTCAAAAGATTTATGAGATCCAAACGGGGGGAGGACAGGGAGGAGTACATGAAGAAATCAAGGGAAGTTAGCAGAGCGGTCAGGGCAGCCAAGACATAAAGGGAGCTGAGGCTGGGACAAGATATCATATTAGGGAAAAGAGGTGCTGCAAAGATCAAATTGTTAGAATCAAGAAAGATGATGGGTGGGTGGAAAAGGGGGCAGACCATGCAAAAGAGCTCAATGACTATCTCTGTTCTGTGTTTACCAGGGAGAAGCTTGGACCAATGCCTCAGGAGATGGGGGTGATGGGGGGAGCAGGGGGTTGGGTGGGGTTAGCAGATGGGGAAATCCCAGAGAACAGGGTGAAGGAAGGCTAAATGCCCTAAGGGTTGATAAGGCACCTGGCCCAGATGATGACACCCCAGGATTCTGAAGGACTTGGCAGAGGTCCTAGCAGAGCCACTAGCAGACGTATTCCATACCTCACTGGGAACTGGGTGCATCACAAATGACTGGAGGATGGTGCATGTGGTGCCCCTCCACAAGAGTGGTCCCAAGGATGAACCAGGCAACTACAGAACAGTCAACCTTACATCCATTGTGGGGAAGCTAATGAAGACTATCCTGAAGGAAATGCTAGTAACTTTTCTGGAGGTGAATGGTCTCCAGGACAACAGACAGTATGGGTTTGTCTCAGGAAGATCTTATCAGACCAACCTGGTGGACTTTTATGACTGGGTGACTAGGGTGCTTGACAGGGGCCAAGTGGTGGATGTCTTGTATCTAGAAATCAGCAAGGTCTTTGAATTAGTGCTACACGAGAGACTGATTAGTAAGTTGAGATACCAGGGAGCAGGGGAGAAAATGGTGGAATGGATCAGGAACTGGTTGAATGACAGGAAGCAGAGGGTAGTCATAAGGGAGGAACTCTCAGCTCAAAGAGTCGTAACCAGTGGGTTACCACAGGGCTCGGTACGGGGTCCAGTGTTTGACATTTTCACTGCTGACATCTCGCATGGGATTAAGAATAAGACCAGCCTTTTTGTGGATTACACAAAGATAGGTGCAGTGGTGGATGACACAGAGGGGTGGCAGGGGCTACAGGATGATCTGGCTAGGCTGGAGCACTGGTCAGAAACATGGCAGCTGGAGTTCAGCACAAAGTAGTGTAAAGTCATGCACTTGGGAGCAAGAAACCCAAGGAATCCTTATCGACGGGGTACAGTTATCCCCTACAGAGGAGGAGGAAAAAGATCTTGGAGTGATAATAACATGGCAAATGAACCATTCAGCACCGTGCAGAAAAGCAGCAGCTAAGGCTAATAAGATGCTGGGGTGTACTGCCAGAGGAATCATGTCCAGGAGAGGGGAGGTCATCCTGCCACTGTACAGGTAATTGGTGAGGCCACAGCTGGAGTTCTGCGTGCAGTTCTGGTGCCCCTACTTAAAGAAAGATGTTATATTGTTGGAGGGGGTTCAACGCAGAACAACCAGGATGATCCTCAGTATGGAGGACAGACCCTACAAGGAGAGACTGAGGAGTTGTGGAGTCAAAAACAGTAGTGGAATTCAAGCATGCATGGGACAGTCATAAGGCAATTCTAGGGGGTGGGGGTAGGAAGAAGTAGGCTGTTGGTTAACTAGGATCTGCAGCTTATCCATTAGGTAGGGAAATGGGCAGACTGGGTGGGCCAAGCGGTCCTTATCTGCCGTAAAATTCTATGTTTCTATGTTTCTCTACATGTACTCCCTGGAGGAACGGAGGGATAGAGGGGACATGATAGAAACCTTCAAATATATGAAAGGCATAAATAAAGATGGTGCAGAGGGAATTTTATGATTAAAGAGAGGGAGGAACACTAGGAGGCACAATCTAAAGTTGGAGGGTGGTAGATTCAAAAGGGAAATGAGAAGGCACTATGTCACGGAGAGAGTGGTGACAGGGTGGAACACACTACCTGAGGAGGTGGTATCCTTTAAGGCAGTGGGCAGTTTTAAGAGGGGATGGGACAAAGTCAGGGGGAAGATCACCAATGAGACACTGGGGGAAGGGTAACAGCTAGTACGGGCATGAAATTAGATAAGCGGGTAGGAGAAGGGACAGCAGCTGCAATGAAACAGACTACTAGGTACACACTCGAGCAGACTAGATAGACCATCAGGCCTGTATCTGCTGGCATTCTTCGCATGTTTGTATATACCTCAGACAATGCAGAATATGTTTATACTGCAGGCTTGATCCCAGATGGACTTACGCTGCAGAAAGGGAACAAGAGGCTTGAACCTGGAACTCTGTTTGGGGGGGGGGGATGTGTGGTTACACAACCAGAATACAAATATTGGTGTCACTCCAGTTCTTCAATAATGCTACAATGAGCCAAAAATATCCAATAATTAATCAGACTGAGGAAGACTCGCGAGGAGTCGAAGCGCTGGGTGGTTAGAGGAGCATGAGTGTGTAGTGGTCTTCAATAAATTTTGTTTGATTATTGGATATTTTTGGCTCATTGTAGCATTATTGAAGAACCGGACTGACACCAATTTTTGTATACTGGTTGTGGATCTTCATGCGAGCTGGCTGCTCATTTTGGTGAGCACCAGGCACATTAGCTGATCGCGGCTGCAGTTTGGACTTATTTCGGAATGTGTGGTTAGCAGGCAGCACAATTCCTTTAAACAGAGGCAGACACACTCTGGATAAAACAAAAAAAATGTATTTTAAACTAAAAAGACAGCTCCCGGGGTTGGGGGCACATACTGGGAGCAGGCACATCAGTGGCAATAGCCACGGCACATAACTTTAGGCCAAGAAGGCCTGGACACTAAGTTTCAAACTGAGCCGGGAGGCTCAACGAGAAAACGAGCAGCAGAAATCATACATGGGCCGCAGGACCTTAAATTACCGAGCACTGAAGCCCACCACACCCTCACCCAGCAGCTTGTCTACTTAACTGCTCAAAATACAGGAGCAGAGGGCACCAACGGCTGCACTCAAAATCTCTCAATGCTACCTGCAAACACAGGGCCTAAGAGCAAGTCCCTGGCCATCTCTGGACTTAGGCAAACACAGGGAACCAGGGCAAAAAAACAAGTTCTTTTCTTCTCTTCTTGCAGGCTGTCCCAATTAGGCAGAGTGCCACACCGGGTACAGGGCTGGAGGGCGCCACCACCTCCGAACCCCCTGCCACAGGCTGCCACTACTGTGACACCCCCACTGCCTACTGACCTTCAACCTAGACCAGGCCCGCCCGCCTCAGTGCCATGGAGCACAAGGCAGGTCCCTCCTGCAAACTCCTACAACCAACGGGCTGTGGCTCACAAAGATGGACCCAGTCTCACCGCCGCAGAGCCCTATGCCACCCACCAAACAGGAGAGGAGCACTTTCCTTCACCGAGTTGCCAAGGCCCGAACCCCAGCCCCAACGTAACGATGACTCTCTCCAAGACGGCCTCCCCCTGCATCATCAAACACTGCCTAATATACCCATGAGACCCTTCCCAAAACTCCACCCAAGGGCAGAGTTAAAATCTAAGGGCGCCATAAAAGGCAATAAGGGAGGAAAAGATCACTATAGTAAGCCCTCCTGGTGGGGCTTACAACAGTGAATGCTTATCAGCCTCCAATCCTTGTATAACTTAATGCAGGACTTCAGTCTTAGCACTGCCACTGAACAATTTATCCACCAAAGTAAATAAAGACATCCACATTTCTGATATTTAATCATGTAAGCCTGGTGAGTGGCCATACGAAGGCCCAGTGAAGTAGAGGCATAAGTGTGTTTGCCCATTATGTCCAGTTTTCTGGATTTTCTGTCAGGGACAAAGCAAAACAAAGAATCTGTTGGCAGAAATTGATCACTTGGCCCATCCCAGTCTTCGCAGATGTTCCCAACCTAATCTGCAACCCCAGACCCTCCCACCTCCCTGCCTCTCTCCTAATATACTCATATGTCTATTCCATGAATGCTTGCAGCCCCCCACTGTTTTAGCCTCCACCACTTCTGCTGGCTTTCTGTTCCAGGTGACTACCACCTTTTCAGTGAAGAAACATTTCCTCATATCTCTTTTCAACCCCCCTTCCCAAGCTTTACTGCATGTCCCTGACCCTAGCACTCTTTCTCATTTGAAAGACACTCCTACCAGCACCCTGTTCACCCCTGTGAGGTACTTGTAGGGCTCTACCATGTCGCTGCTTGCTCTGCTCTCTCTGGGTGTACATGTTGAAATCCTGCAGTCTCTCCTTGTACGGCTTCTCATGCAAACCCTGCACCATTTTAGCTGCCCTCCTCTGGACTGCCACCACATTAGCTATGTCCTTTCTGAGATGCAGTCTTATACGATCAGAGCTCATGACAAGGAGTGCTGGAGCTATCGCGACCGGCCATAACCACCATCATGTCCATTTTAGGCTGGGTGGTATATATATCCTTGGTACGGGGGTTAGGATATTGATTTTCCACCTTGCAAGGGACAGACGGTAATGCACTGGTCTGTACAAGGCAGCCATGGTAGCATCCTCCAAAGCAGGGTAAATGTGAGGAATGATCATTAAAGGAGATGTGGGGATCTACAGAAATTCAAACACAGTCCTCTTAATGGAGTCCTCAGCAACAAAGCCTAGCTTGTCCTGCATGAGGCACAGCAAAGTCTGAAATAAGCCATCCTTGGGGCGACCTGGGTCTACAGACCTTAGTGTCATCACCAAAGGAGGAGACCGTGGAATCAGAGTCAAACTCATAAAAGACTGTTCTTTTTCTTTTCATCCTCTGATTCCACATACTGCAGGTCTATATTCATCCTCCTCCTCCACAGACTGAGGAAGAGTAGAATGGACCATAAGGGCCACAGGCTGCTGCAGCAGTGATGGGAATGGCACAGTGGCAGCAACCCAAGTCCCAGAGGCACCCACAGCTGAAGATAAGTCAACAGAGATGTCTGTGCCCATGACAGAGTAATTGGCCGTGGCAGGAATGGTCCAAGTCACTTAAATAATTTAGAGACGGTAGCTGTAAGAACAATGCTAGCATCTATGGCACCAGCAGGAAGAGTCAATGGAAAAAGCAATGACAGGACAGTACCTGTCAGCAACCAACTGGGAATGGGCTGTATGCCACTGAGCCTGACCTTGGTGTCAGAACAATGACTGTGCCGGCAACAGAGACTGAAGAAGAGACTTGAGGCTTACCCTTACTGGAATTCAGGGGACACTTGGATCAGTAGGGACACTCTGAATGTTTGTGGTGATGCTCCATCGAAGAGGCCTTTTTAACTTAATGTTCATTCATTATTTATAAAACACATACAAAATGCACTTCCAAGGTTCCAAGGCATAGTAATCATTCAGCAGAAAGTCTAAACACAGCATACAGCTCATCATCCATTGTTACACTCAGGAGGGCATCTCAACTTCATTAAACAATGCATCAAATCAGCAAGAACCAACAATGTTCCAGAATGGCCATCTGCACCATGACCATGGACTAGAATCCGATAATAGTGAATACTGATAAGTCCCAAACACTCAAAGTGGTTTCAATGTCCAGTCAAAAGTCTATGCTGAGATAACATTTCCCAATAAATGTGTATGACATTCTGCACTTTACCCCTGCTGCCTCAGCTTGAATCAATTAAAGAAATATATTTCAAAATAGCAAAAACAGTTAATAAACTATGGAGACAAACACTGACCAACTTAAGACTGACTCCTATTAGCTGTCTTTATTCAAATTAAGACCCAATAAAATGTATATTTTCATAACTGAAGCAGATGAACTAGTGAAAATCACACCACCAGGTTACAAAATCAGTATATCTCCTAAAGCAACTTGGTCTACATCAGAAATAACACCCTATGTTAAACATATATTAGTGTGCCAGGAGGTGGACCATGGTGACAAAACGCTCCGTGCGGGGTCTGGTAGTGAATGCGCATATAGCGCCTCCTGAATGTGACCACATGGTTGTCACCATCTTGGAGCTAGTGATCTACACCAATGGCTCTAAGAAGTACCCAAATGTTAAAGGAATGGAGTCCCAGAATGAAAACACCAACCAAACCCAGCATCTAAGAACAAAGTATGATCACAAATGTGCACCATCAGTCAGTCCCTAATCAGAGTGCTAATGGGTACTGTTTTCAGTTACACTGGAAATGAACACAGACAAAATGCACACAGGGAATATAAAGCAAGGGTAACAGTATTATCCCTAAACATCATTCCCCCTGTCCTTCAGTGTCTGGGTTGGCAGATCTACTAGCAAAGTCAGCTTTAATATTTAGAAATCTCTTCCCTGCCTCAGCAGTGTCATTAAATAGGTAGGTCTTACCAGCATATGACAAACAAAGTTTGGCAGGGAAAAGTAGAGCATGTGCAGTTCTCATCTGTTTAAGTTCAGATCACACACAACACGTTGAAAGATTTTCTCCGTTGCCTGGTTGCAAATGACAAATCGGAAAAACAGAAAATGCGAGTCCCATCCCACCCAGGGGTAGCACAGAGAGAAAGCACAAGATAAAAAGAGTTTAATGATGGTTGGCGAGATGGTGTAGGCAGATGGGGTACGGGATAGTAGGGGACTGGGGGGCAACTTGGGAAGATGAGAGCCTCTTTGCCCTGGACAGGCTGCACCTTGACAAGGACAGGGCAGCCGTACTAAAGTGCAGGCTAGGAGAGTTCTTTAACAGGAAATATAATTTAAACTGAAAAAGGGGGTGGGGCTGTAAATGGAGCCATGTCCTACCACAGCTGAGTTGGGGGGCCCTAGGCCCCCCCGGAAAGAAATGTAATCATAGGCTCTGTTAAGCCCTTGGGGGGAGTGGAGGTGGGGGAAAGATGGTGGAAGGGCTTGGTGGTCAACACTAGGAGCCTGGCAAACAAGATGGAGGAATTAATAGCCATCACTGCACACAAAAGGCTGGACATAATAGCGATCACAGAGATGTGGTAGACGGAATTTCCACGTGGAAGACAGCTATTCCTAGTTTCAGACTGTTGAGGAAGGACAGGAAGGACAAGAAGGGGAGGGGTGGCCTTATACATCAAGGAAGATATAAAGGTGATGGAGGGGCAAGAGGGTGATGGGGAAGCTGAACTACTTTGGGCAACAATAAGCAGAAGGACGGAAAATCCTTGAGACTTGGAGTGGTGTACAGACCACCCACTCAAGGGGAAGAATAGGACAGGGTGATGACGCAGGACATAGAGAGGATGGCTCTAAAAGGGGAGATGCTACTGGAGGGAGACCGAAACCTCCCAGATGTTGACTGGACCATCCCAGATGCAGCTTTGACCAGAAGCAGAGAAACTTTGGAGGTGCTACAGGGGGCGTTCCTTCAACAGTTAGTCAGAGAACCAACTGGGGGGGGGACAACCTGCTGGATGTGGTCCTGACAAATGGGGAGAACATAGAGGAGGTGGTGGTGGTGGGAGAGGAGCTGGAAAATAGCGACCATAGGGCCATCAGGTTTAAGGTGAGGGCAGGGAGGGAAGTGAGTCGAACCAGCACAATGATGCTGGATTTCAGGCGGGAAGACTCTGACAAGATGAGAAGGTTAGTGTGGGAAGCGATGGATGGTATGGGGGAAATAAACAAAGTGGAGGAGCTATTAGAGACCAGGTTAAGGAGGCCACACATGTGTATAAGGAGGGTAAGGAAGAGCACAAGAAGCAGGAGGCCACTGTGATTCAACAGGGATGTAGCGAGGGTGGTGGGGCAGACGGGGAGGGCATTTAGGAAATATAAGAAAATGCAGAAGGAGGACAGGGAGCCTACAGGGAAACAAGGAGGCTAGCAAGGAAGGTGGTTAGGAAGGCGAAGGCCGGCATGGAGGAACGGATAGCGAAACAGGCCAAGGGGGGTTAAAAATACATTTTTCAGATATGTGAGTGATAGGAGGAAGACTGGCCAAGGGATTGCAAGGCTCTGGGAAGAAGAAGAGGAGCCACTAGAGGATGACTGGGAGAAAGCAGAAGAGCTAAATAGATACTTCTGCTTGATATTTATGAAGGAGGGGGAAGGCAGGGGACCAGAGTTGAGAAGGAGACGGGGTACAGGGGTGGAAGCAAGTCCCTTCAGCACAGAGAGAGTCAGGGAGGAGCTAGGCAGGATGAGGGTGGACAAGGCCATGGGGCTGGATGGGCTGCATCTGAGGGTGATCAGGGAACTAAGAGATGAGTTGGCTGCCCTACTGGCAAGGCTATTCAACCTGTCTTTGGACACTGGGAGGGTGCCGGAGGACTGGAGGAGAGCTACTGCTGTGCCGATCCACAAGTGGGAAGCAGAGAGTCGAAGGAGAACTACCGTCCGGTCAGCCTCACTGAGTGGTGGGGAAGGTCATGAAGGCACTCATCAGGGAAAGGGTAATGCAGTATCTGGAGGTGAACGGATTGCTGGATGACAACCAGCACAGGTTCACAAGTGGGAAATCATGCCAGTCCAATCTAACCAAATTCTTCGACTGGATGACGAGGAAGCCAGACCGGGGAGCAGTGGACCTGGCCTATTCAGCAAGGTCTTAGACACTGTATCCTACAGAAGGCTGGTCAACAATCTGGACAGTACAGGGGTGTGGGGCAAAATAACTAGATAGGTGGAAAACTGGCTAGTGGCTAGAACCTAAAGGGTGGTAGTTAATGGGGTGCACTCTAGGACGGGGTGGGTGACAAGCGGGGTACCCCAGGGGTCAGTGCTGTGACTGCTCCTCTTCAGTATCTACATATGTGACATAGCAGATGGACTGAAGGGACGTGTGGCCCTCTTTGCAGATGATACGAAAGCCTGCAACAGGGATGACACTGAAGCGGGGTGGAAGACATGAGACAGGCCCTAAGGATGCTGGAGGAGTGGGCAGAGGCCTGGCAACTAAAATTAAACATCAGAAAGTGTGCAGTTATGCACCTGAGGCACAAAAACCTGAAGACAGGATACACAATGGGAGGGGAGGAAATCAGGGATACAGAGCAGGAGAGGGATCTAGGTATGGTAGTCTCCAGTGACCTCAAGGTGGGGAAACAGTGCACAAGGGTGATGGGAAAGGCATATAGGATGCTGGCAAGTATAGACAGGGGAATCACCAGCAGGAGAAGAGAAGAAGAAGAAGAGAAGTCAAGTCCTGGTGCCCCTGTACCATGCCATGGTGAGACTGCACCTAGAGTACGGTGTCCAGTTTTGGAGGCCTTACTTGCGGAAGGACATAGATCTGATTGAAAGGGTTCAGCGAAGAGCAACCAAGATGGTGCAAGGGACGAAGGGCAAACCATATGAGCAGAGAAGCAATGAGCTGGGGCTGTACATACTGGAGACCAGAAGGGAGAGAGGGGACATGATAGAGACCTTCAGGTACGTCAAAGGGATAAACAAAGTAGACCTGTGGCACTTATTCCACATGAAGGAGGACACCATTACAAGACAGCATGGCCTGAGACTGCAGGGGAGACACTTCAGAGGCAATGTGAGAGGGCGATTCCTTACAGAGAGGGTGGTGGATGCCTGGAACGGGCTTCCGGAGGAGATTGTGGGGGTAGGGACAGTGTCGGGGTTCAAGAATGCTTGGGACAAGCATAAGGGGTTACTGGGGAGTGGGGCGGGTACTCAAGGAGGGAGGCGGAAAGATTAACAAGGGGGGAGGGGCAGACTGGATGGGACATGGGGTCCTTTTCTGCCGTCAAGTTCTATGATTCTATGATCTAAGAGCTGCAGCTGTCCCTAGTGCTTTGAGGCCTGTAAAATCTGCTCCTTCACCATGGGTTCCGATGTTACTATTAGAATAACCTGAGGTATCCCCTCCGGTGCTCGTCTTCTCCTGTGCTTAATCCGATATGCTCAAGGTAATGCCCCTTCCTGCTGGAAACCAAGGGTAGTGTGAAAAGCTGAATACACAAAGGCCAGTAGATCAGGTCCCTCTCATTCCTATGACACCCCTAGTAGCCTGATATTCACACGGTGAGCACCATTTTCAAGGTGCTCAAGAGGGAAACGCAACAATTTGTTTTCCTGCACCAGGCCCGCAGCAGCGGTCACAGCTATCTCTGCCAGTGTTTTTTTATAGCAGAGAGTCTGTGGCATTTACACCTACTACAAGAATGGAGAAAAGATATTGAGTATGGGTAAGTTTTTAAGGCCGTGTAGAAAGTCATCTTCTACAAAAACAATGAAATGAGGCAAAATTATTGTACAGGACTTTCAAAATACTACGTGATATATCATTTTTGCATATTGTTTTATTATTTTGTCTTACTAGTACAAGAATTAATCAAATTAAAATATGATGCATATAGGGAAAGAACTTCACTATACAGAGTAAGTGGGAGGTACGTGGGTAAAGACAAACCATGGTATGATGAAAGTGTACAATTACAGTTTAAAAACAGTGAAAAATATGACTGTAAAAAAACTTAAAGAACTGTTTTAACTTTTTATAGGCCTCAACTCCCTGAGAAGGCCCAAACAGGCGATACATTGGGCTTGGATGTTTCGGGGCCAGGTCAATTTAAAAATAAAACAAAGACTTGAAAACTACATTTTGGACCAATTGCCTATTAGCTTTTTTTTGTTGTTGTTTAAAAGTTGCATAAGATATAGTATGAGCTCTGTGAGACACAAGTCTCGTTTACAGAACATCCCAAGTCATAATGGTAATAAAACATGGTAAACTAATATACACAAATCAACTAATAACAATTACAGATAGATTGTTCCTGCAATAACAATCTTTTCAAACCATGTTTAAATATACCAAAGGCAGGTGAAGTTCAAAGCTGAGGAGACATGTTATTCCAAGACAATGGAGCTGCATATGAGAAAAGAACAGTTACAGAACAACTTAACGTAACAGTAGATCTGCGATGGGATCTGTTTTCAGGTCACACCGGAGGAACTTCACCGTCAGTGAAGCAGGATCCACATGGAAGATTTTCCAGCAGTACAAGAGTGGCCGCCCACACTAATGTCACCTGCCAATGTCATCAACCCTATAAAGGCGTGAACGGCCCTGTTCCCTCCTCAGTTTTTTTGGCCCGGAGGCTAAGGGAGCAAGCTTGTACCACGGGGGACAAAGGGGAGAGAGAGAGAGAGAGAGAGAGAGAGAGCGGGGGAGAGAGAGAGAGAGAGAGAGAGAGAGAGATGCCCAGGCCGAAATAAATGGCTGAATACACCAGACAGCCAGTCGGAGAAGAGGACCCCAAATAGGGGGATAGTGGGAGGGAAGGCTGACCTGATGACTGAAACCCTCTCGAAAATCTACTGCTTCGGTAAGTTCTTATGTAACTGTTCTATCTTCTTTGGGGGTATCTCAGTCATCAGGTCACACAGTAGGAATGAGTCCCGAGCAGTTACAAGTACAGCAGAACAGTCTGGGAGGTAGGCAAACCAAGGCCTAAAATGGAAGGCCCTGAAGATCAGCCCTTGCGAAGCCTGCTCGGGCTCTGGAAGCCATGTCCAGACACTAGTGCTTAGTGAAAGTATAGACGGTACTCCAGGTGGCAGCAGCGCAGATGTCAGCTGCTGAGGCCCCTTTGAAACAAGTCACAGAGGTAGCCATGTTCCTCATGAAGTGGGCTTTTACTCCCCGGCAACTCCTTGCCATGTTTGTTGTGGCAGAACATAATACACTTGGCCAACCATTTAGACAACCAGTGTCTGGAAACCTGAATGCCCTTTCTTCCTTGGGTGAAAGAAGCAAAAAGACGCTTTGTCTTTCTGCAGTCCTTAGTTCAGAGCAGATAATACTTCAGAATTCTATGCGCATCTAAAGTATGGAGCAGTGCTTCCCCTGGATTGGCACGCTCAGGAAAATACACAGGAAGGTGGATAGACTAGTTCAGAGCAAACTCAGACACCACCTTGGGAAGGAACTTAGGATTCATGTGCAGGCACCCTGTCTTTGTGAAAAATCAAATAAGGCTCCTCACACCAGAGGGCCTGAAGCTTGGAAATCCTTCGAGCAGAGGTAACAGTAACCAAAATCAACACTTTCCAAGAAAAGGATGTGTAGGGGATGGCCCGCTAGTGCAGTGGTAGCGCCACCGCTTGCAGCGCCGGCAGCTCAGGTTTGGATGCAAGCCAGGGTCATCGGGAGGGCCGGCCAGGGGGCAGAAGGATCGAGCCCCCGATGGGCCTCTATCCTTCTCTGGGAGGAGTGAGCAGCATTCCTCGCTGCAATACCGCCACCACCAGGGTGACTATGGGTGGTGCTGGTGCAGCTGAGGAGGCAGAACGTTAGGGAGGGGCAGGTGTTGGCTGAGGACTGGAGAGGAGGCACGTCTCAGCACGCTTCCGACTCATTGGTCCTCGAGTGCTGACGCCTGCAGGGGGCGGGGACCAGAAAATGGAAAAGATCCTACCTGGGGGTCATCCGGGCCTCTAGATGTCATGGAGTGCGGCACTTAATGGAGAGTTCCCGGTCCTCTCGGTGGTGCATTGGGAGCCCTGAGAGAGGGTATGGATGTGGCGAAGGGGCATAAAAAAAAAGTGTAGTTCACACGACGCAGCTGGCTCAAACAGAGACAGTCAATTTCTCCAAAACAAAATTTAAATCCTAAGCTGGGACAGGGTTATGGACTGGAGGCTTCAGATGCAGGATGTCCCTGAGAAAAGTGCAGGTAACATCTAGCTGAGCCGCAGTACGACCGTCCACCATCTCGTGGAAGGCAGAATAGCCACAAGGTGCACCTTGAGAGAGAAACACTGGAGTACTAGGTCCAAAATGATATTAGGTAGTCTAGGACCTGGCTCACCAGACAGGTGAAAGGGTCCAGATGGTGCCTGGCAGCCCAGATGATGAACCTCTTCCACTTCATGGTGTAGGTGGCCTTAGTGGAAGGCTTCCTAGTCACCACTAGGATGTCAGCCACCTTCTGGGAAACTCCAAATCGGGCAATGGCTATGTCCTCAGGAGTCAGGCATGCAGACAAAGGGACTTGCGGTGTGGATGAACCAGGATCCCCTAAGCCTGTGTCAGCAGATCCCTGCAGAGGAGCAGAGGCACCGGAGGTTCCGTTGCTAACTGTTGCGGTAATGGAAACCATACCTGCTGTGGCCAGTAGGGTGCAAGCAGGATCATGCTGACCCCCTCTATCTGCAGCTTGGTTGGCACACTCAGATTAGAGGAAATGGAAGGAAGGTGCAAAGGAACCTCCCGCTCCAAGAGAGGGACAACGCGTCTTGCCAGAAAACTCCAGGCCCTGGATCTAGCGAGCAGAAATTGGGCAGTTTTGCATTGAGTGGGAACACAAAAAGGTCCCGCTCTAGATGACCCCACCTATCGAACAGATCTTCTGCAACGGATGACAGAAGCTCCCATTCGTGCATCCTGAACTGGGTCCGGCTGAGGCTGTCCGCTAAGGTGTTCAGCATGCCTGGGACATGGACCGCCGAGAACCCCAGGCCGTGGTCCAGTTTCCAGTGCCAGACCCTCATTGCTTCCCTGTCAAACGAGTAAGAATGTGTATCTCCCATTTGTTAATACAGTAGACCACACTGAGATTGTCAGACTGAATCAACAACTGCCCCGGAGAGAGGTGGTTCCAGAAAGCCTGCATATCATAGAGGACTGCCCTCATCTCAAGGACATTTATATGGAGAGACGTCTCAATCAGGGACCAGGTACCTCGAGTCTGGAAGGTCCCAGATGCACCCCCCCCCCAGCCCCAACCGGAGGCATCCATGGTGAGGATCTGCTGGGGTAAGAGATCAGGAATGGGACCCCCTTAGAGGATTCTGGGGGTCCATCCACCACTGAAGGACTCTGCAGACCTGAGAGGAGACCAACACCAGCTGTTCTAGGTCGTCGATGTGTTGGTCACACTGTACCCGAAGGGTCCACTAGAGCACCCACATGTGTAGTCTGGCCATGGGGACTGTGACAATGGCCATGGCTATAAGGCCTAGGAGCCTCAGGTAAACCCTTGCGGGGGCATAACGTCTCTAAGCCACCACCTGAGCGGGGAATATAAGGCCTTCCCTGCCTGGCTTGCCCTGCATGGAGTCCAGAACTGTCCCTATATGCTACAATCTCTGAGCCGGGGTCAAAACAGACTTGGGTAGTTTGACAGTAATGCCCAGGAAGTGGAACAACTGTAGGGTCCTTTCTAGGATTCTGAGAAACTGGGCCCTGGATGAGGCCTTGAGAAGCCAGTCATCCAGATAGGTGAAGATGTAAAGGTCTTCTCACCGAAGACCAGCAGCTACCGCTGCTAAGCATTTAGTAAAGACCCGCAGTGCAAAGGATTAGCCAACGGGCAAGACTCTGAACTGGTAATGTTCGCCAGAGGAACCGCCTGTGCAGTGAGCACACCGAAATATGCAGGTAAGCATCCTGTATATCAAGGCAGCACAACCAGTCACCCTGTTTGAGCAGGGGCAACAGGCCTGGGAGACTGACCATGTGAAACCTTTTCTACTGGATGCTGAGGTTGAAGTCTTCAAGATCTAGAATAGGCCCTCAGGGCTCCAGTTCTTTTGGGGACCAGGAAAAACCTGGAATAGAACCCTCTGCTGCCTCTGCACTGGCCTGATCACCTTTTTCTGCGGATGGAAGTGTACCTCCTCCCAAATGACCACTGCATGGTCTGGAGGGCGGGTGGAGGGTACTGGAGGAGTCTCTGGGGGTTGTTCTAAATGTTCCCGAGTGTGACCCCTCTCTATGATCGTAAGAATCCAACCATCTGAAGTTATAGTTCTCCACTGACTGAGATGGAGGGAGAACTGACCTCCGACCACCATCTCTTGGTCAGGAACTGGAAGGGGGGGGTCTGGCAAGGAGTCAAGCAGAGGCGGATCTGGATGCTGGGGTTGATCATTGCCTCTGGGCTATTTTATGGCAGGATCCAAGGTGGGGGTAGGCAAGGCAGAACTAGCCTTCCTTTTCCCCTAGAGTCTGAAGCCCACACCGAACTTGTCGGACACCTTACGAAAGGACGTCCACTGTCTGCTCCTATGCTGGGTATGGTACAATGAGTGGATAGATTTAATGGCCCTACCAGAGGCCTGCAAATTATTGATTATGTCCTAGACATCATCCCAAAAAGCTTTGAGCCACTGAATCTGCTGCAAAACCAAATACACTCAGCCAGGCATACCTACAAAGGCAAATACCTGTGGCAGCAGCCCTAGCATCAATGTCAGACATATTGTACAAGGCCCTGAGGAGGTGTTTCCTATTATTCTCAGTGGCCTGGAGGGACTTAAGGACCTCCTGTTTCTGGGAACCCTCTAGGAGGGCCTGAGTAGACGCCCTGCCCTTCGTCCATATGGTATTTTGGTACTTGATCATATGGGATAACTAATTAGCAATCCAGAGTCCCAGAGCAGAGGAGGCATAAACCCTCTTACCTCAAAGGTCAATCCTTCTGGATTCCCTGTGGTGGGGAGGGAGCCATGGTGTTTTGGCACCTTGGACCTGTCATGAGCCACTTTGATGACCACCGAATCAGTCTCAGTTTGGGCAGCATAACCAGGCAGGCCGTTGGGGGCATGATACAGCTTATCTGCCCTCCTAGACATGGCAGGGACCATATCAGGGTGGTGGCATTCATCAGGGCTGGCAAAATGGGATGAATGATCTTTGGTGGAGATTCTGGGATCTCCAAAAAGTCCACCAGGTCTCTTCTGGTGGCATCCTCTTCCTCAGTGTGGAAGCCCTTAGCAGTAGACAGCTGCTTCATAATGTTAAAGAAGGTAGGGTCTTTGGGGGCGGGGGGGGTCCTGGGAGTATGCTTGACAGAGTCCTCACTCACTGAAGAGGCTGTATATCTTTCCGAGGAAAGAGGCTCCTCTTCTTCTTCAGGGAGGATAAGGTCAGGGTGGTACTCCTCCTCGGCATCAACCCTCTCTAACTCAGGGTCTGACAAATGAGGGACCGGCACCATCCTAAAGGGTGCACGCCAATATGGTTGAACCGGCATTGATGACAATGGTGCACCCAACGACACTGGGGACACCAGTCTATGTGTACCTATCTGGTGCACAAGAGCTGTCGACATATGAGTTACAATGGTATTGAGGTCAATGGCAGGTGAAGGCTGCATCAAAGGCAGAGGGTTCATCAGAACAGGGCACGATGAACCATCCATTGGGTCTTGAGAGCCCAATGGCCCTGGCATCTGAGGGCTTGGAGAAGCATCAGGCTTTAATGGAGGGGCTGGTGTTGACGACCCTAGGGTCACTGAATGAGGGGCTGACAACCTGAGGTTCGGCGGCCGGCCTCCCTGAGAAGCAGGAGGAGGTGTTGTCAGTATGGGCCTGGTAGGAGCAGATGCCTGGACAGCAAAGGACGTCGGTGCAGCTGCAGTCGGCAGGGTACCCCTGGAGTAAGAAAAAGAAGCCATCGCAGAATGGGAGTGCCACCGGGGGGAGTGGTCCTGGTCGCGGTCTTTCTTGTGTCTTTTTTCCTAGAACTTGTCTCGGGCCTTTGAGGCCTGGGAGCTTGACAAATCCACTGGTGATTGGGAAGGAGTGACCCTAGAGGACCCCTGCCCAGAACTGGCTACCTGCTGTTCCATGAAGAATTTCTTCAAAGCCTTTCTGTGACACCTTTGGGTTGCAAGGTTGAATTTTTGGTAGTGCTCACAGTCTGAAATGTCATAGTCAGACCCAAGACAGCAGATGCAGAGACTGTGGTCATCTGAAGAAGCAGTCTTCTTTCTGCAGCAGCAGCGATGGAACAAAGATGTGGAAGGAGCGACTCTCGACATAAATGAAGTAAAGAATCTCTTTATTAAAAAAGGATTAAAAAAAAACAATCTGAAGAAAAGCGTAGGTATAAATGGCTCGAACTGCAACGGAGCTTCCGAGGATACCCATGTGAGCGCAGCTGATGGTGGAAAAGAACTGAGGAGGGACCAGGCTGCTCAAGTCTTTATAGAGTTGATGACATCAGCAGGTGTTGTCGGCGTGGGTGGCCCCAGTTGTACGGCTGGAAAATCTTCCATATGGATCCTGCTTCACTGACGGAGAAGTTCCTATGGCGTGACCTGATAATTGAGATACCCCCGAAGAAGATCATTCTTTCCCAAAGTGTGTAAGGAACTTGGGAAAGAAAAACACATGCTGGGACACATCTCTGATGCTGTATTTGTGAACAGGAATCATCAGCCTAGTGTTTGAACTTCCGGGATCTCGCTGAATCCTTGACAAATGGTACAGTTTCTTCATGTCATGTGGAAGGGCCAGGCAGCAAACAAGCATCTTCATCCCACCATACTATGTTACTATGATAGGGAGGAAAGGGTGCCACTGAACCCCAAGGACTATTTGGCACATGGCAGGGTGAGGGAGAGGCTGCCTCAGGACATTAAGGAATAATTAACATGGGTCAGAGTTAGGAAAGGGGCGCCACTGAACTCCGTGGACTGCACTGCAGAGGGATGGGGTATAGAAGGTGGAAACACTAAATTCCAGGGACTGCTAGGCACAGGGTGGGGTGAGTGAAGGGGTGCCAGTGGACACCAGAGACTACTTAGCAGGAGGAGTGCCAAGAATGCAAACCAAAGGCAATTAGTGTGCATCTGTTCCAAAATATTCTTTTATAAAAACAGATTAATTTTTTTTTTTTGGAAACAAACTACATTTAGGAATCGGAGTCCATGCAAGCAGTCCCTGACCATTCCACCTCTGCAACACACTCGGAGCGGTCTGAGGACAGAAGTCCTGCTCATTATGTCAACCACAAAATACATGACGATGCATATTACTGTCGCACACGCACACTGCTAGAACAACAGTCCACACTGGCAGAACTTCGCTTGTAGAAATGCCTACAACAGCGTCACAGTTCCATTACAATAACAAAAAACAGTGTGACAAATAGAAAACAGCATGAAGAAAAAAAAACAGAAATTGGGAGGGGGGGAGTCTAAAAGGCAACAAATATTACAATAATTGAAAACTTTGACATAGTTATTTATTTGAAAAAAATGGAAATCAGAGAGGCACACCGAGCCAAAACTCGTTTCCAGACATCACCCGGGGGAAGGGAACAGACGAGATACAGTCACAAGCAGTTGAGATAACAATTCCATGATAGTACTATCAGACATGGTAGCTGATAGCTACTATAGACAACAGTAGTGAGAGAACAACTCAGCATGACAATATAGAGGATAATGTATGGGCATCGGTGGTTAACCACACTATGCTAGCATCGAGTGGTTCCCTTGGCAACTTAAGTTTATCGCAGTTGCCAAGGGAACCACGAGATGCTAGTATAGTGTGGTTGACCACCAATGCCCATACATTGTCTTTTATAATGTATGGGTATCAGGGTTTACCAAAAGAACTGCGCCTTACCTTGAAATGATGCCTCCCATACATGTTAGATCTGAGCGAAAAAAAATATTTATTCACAACAAAACAGGAAGCCTCTTACAATGAGACACGACTCGATTAAAAATAAACTTGGGGAAAAAGCACTGCAAATGTACTAAATACATTCAAGGCATGACAAAAAAAATTTTGCAATGGCCGAAGTATCTGATCATGTGACGTGCCACTTCCGTTACGCTGTGAAATGGTTGGTGAGGTCATCAGTCAGTTGAATGCGGCACGTCTCAGGGCTCTAATCTGAGGAAACGAGGGGAAAATGAAAATAAATCATATTTATGCACAGATAGGCAAGTAGCTGCTACAGAAAAAAAAAGTGACAGTTCATTATTACTTCGAACTCTTTAGCTGTCTGATGCCTGAACAGAGCCGAACAGCTTCACAGATCGCCGCACAGCTTCATTCAACATTGTTAACCTGTCGATGTGACGTAACGTCGATAGGTTAACAACACTGGAATGGACAGATGAGTTAACCTTAGGAAATTATGAATTTCTTAGGTTAACAACATTCTACCATACATTATAAAATTATAAAAAATAGTGTATAGGTGACCATATACAACAAGGCTGTGTTTCCATCTAGGGGTGTGATGATATCATAAAGACCTCGAGAGCAAAGCTCAAGAGGTCTCTATGATGGCATCACATCTCCTCAATGGAAACACAGTCTTAGTTGTGTATGGTCACCCACACTCCGTTTTATATAGTATCCGATTTCCCCTTTTGAAAAACGCAATGTAATGCCACTATATTCGCTTCACTCTCCCAAAAGTTCTTACTAAAAGTTACATCAGTGCTCCTGCTCGCCCCTGCACCTCACTGTCCAAAAACTGGAAACCCTCATTTGAGATCCACACCATACAGCAAGACTCCAAAAATAAATAAAATAATCTGCAATAAATAAATCTAAGGACCACACAGCCATCCACGGCTCCCAATATAACACATGCCACAGTCACCCACTCGCTAAATGGCGCTGTTTTTTGCTTCACTTTTTTAAGAAAGCCACAGGATTAGCCAATCACCAGTCACGCACTGGTATCATTGTGGCATCAAAGCGATACCACAACAACTTCATGGCCCTTGAGCTATACCACAACAAGCAGTAGTAGTAATTTTATTTATATATTGGTGCCCTTCCCCATAAGCTCAGGGCGCCATTACAAACACAGAGCAGTAAGACTACCCTCACATGTTTATAAAATCTCAGAACTAAATGAACTCAGACTAAATTAATAAATAAAAATCAAGGCAGTAATAACTTATTCTTAAATAAGCTATAGACCAAAAAAGGAAAGGGCACATAAAGTGGAACACGAAAACTATATGTATGGAAATCCATACACAACTGGGGCTAACCATATACTATAACAACATTATGGTTATCACTAGAGGAGGCAGAGGAAGAGGACAAGCTACAGCAGGTGACAGCTAAGTGGGGACAGGAGGATGCAGAAGAGAAGTGGGACTGCAGAAGCATCTTAAAGGCTAGTCAAAGGGAGGAGATGAGAAAGTTCCAAATTGAAGGCTGCCAAGTTGAGAAGGTGGCCTTACCAGTGGACGCAGTGCTATGGGAAATAAAGAAGGAGCGAGAGTTAGAAGAGCAAAGGAAGTATTCAGGGGGAACAGAGGGAGAAACTCAGTCAGACAGGTAGGAAGGGAGGGTCGTGAACCTGTATTTGGACAGGAAGGAGGTACAATGAGAAAGGCACCATGAAGATAAGAAGGGAAGAGAGAGGAGATGGTACCGGGTGAAGAGAAGGGATGGTACAGGAACAGTGATGGGTAAGAGGAGAGGAACCAGTAGATAGGCGGCACAAGGCGTGAAAGATAGGGCCCAGTCTGCCTAACGTAGATTTGGAGGCCCCATCACAGACCACATCTGCAGGTTAAACAGCTGGAGGATCACTGTGAGAATGAGTCTGGAAACACTGGCACGTTCTTTTAGAGAAATTCCTGGCACGGGTTTAGCTAGGAAAATAAAAGCCATACACAGGCCAGGTTTTTGCCACCTTCCCAGTTTCATACATAACCCTGTTGGTCATCCACCCGTTTCATACATAATGCAGTTTGTTGCCCACCCATTTTATACATAACCCCACTTGTTGCTCATCCGTTTCATACATAACCCTGTTTGTTGCTCAGCCAGTTTCATACACAACTCTGTTCGTTACCGACCTGGTAGGTCAGGTTGAAACAGAAAGCTTAAAGAGCCACCAACACTTCGAGAAGAACTTTAAAAAATATAAAATCTGAACACAAAACAGTTTATATTTAAGCAATAATGCACGACAGTGTGTGTGTGTGTTGTGGTGGGATAACATCATGCCTCAGGCAGCTGAAGTACTAGGCCGCTGGCCGAGTGCATTCAACACCCAACAAGTGATATTATCCCACTACGACACACACCTTGGAGTTTTGGGGAGACCCCTTCATCAGGGAGTCTGGCAAATAATCTATAGAATACCCGGCCCGGTGACGCTAAGAGTTGAGGTGCCAGACACTACACCTTGCAAAACGCTGGTGACCGGGTTCAGGAGCGAGTTCGGGCTGCCGGGCGTTGGCCGGAGGGGTGGGGGCAAGAGATGGCTTGAGCAGCCGGCAAGCAGCTCTCATCTCCAGGAAGGAACGTGGGGTTTCCCCGCACTTGGCTGCCACTCAGTGGAGGTTAGGTGGTAGTGCCATCCCACGGGGTAACCTGGCAATAGGCTGGGAGGGGGGAAGGTGCCATCACCCGAGCCGAAGTGAGCATGTGCACCTCCATGTGCATGAGCACCTGCATTCTGGGGTCCCAGGAATAAGGGCAGAAAAAGGGATAATCATGGGCTGCAGCTGGATGAAGCCCCCACATTGGCTCCGGTGGTTCTGTTGGGTAGAGGATAGGGTGCCCAAATGACCGCTGAAGTCCAGTGTCGGATGGTCAACACGAGTTGCCACCCGCAGGGTGGATAAACAAAGGCTAGGAAAAAAAAATTCTATAGAATAAACATAAATTCATATTTAACTCGGAATCAATTTTACATTTTAAATACTAATAAATGACAAAAAACAAATTTATTTATTTATGTCTTTGGTAACCGGGTAAGCAAGCTGATCCAGAGGACTGTTGTTAGTCACAACCTGGGCCAAAAAGTGGCGGAGAACAAGCATCAGCAGAAATACAATACAGGGATACAGCATAAAAAAAATACCTCAACATGAGGTTAGGACACAGTAAGAACAGTTCACTCAGTAAATACATCAGAAATGCAATACAGGGATACAGGATTTAAGAGGTCAAAACACAGTATGAACAATAGTATTTGTACATATAGACACAAAAATCAAAATATAATACTGAAGTGGTGATGATACACTAGCATCTGTGGCTGCAAGCTGTAGTTTAAGCTAACGTAGGATATCTGACAAAAAATAGAAAAATAATTCAATTTCCAACAGACAAGCTTCATGGACCACTAGGAGATCAGGACAAGATAGGAGAATGGATGCGTAGACGGGCATAAGATGCTAGGGAGTAAGGACATAGGAAGATCAGAAGGGAGTTGGGGTAGGCAGCACATAGGACATCCTAGAGCATGGGCTGATTACGGGCCCTAGTGTTGTCTACGGAGCAGCTACAAGTGGACTCAGTCAGGAGCCAGGCTCTAAGGTTTGTTTTGAAGGACAGATGGGAGGGGGATGAGCGGATAGACGATGGGAGTCTGTTCCTAAGGGAGGGGGACAGAGACGGAGAAGGTTCTGCTACCCATAACAGAAGAGATGAGTGGAACTACCAGAGGAGGAATGAAGGAAACCCTGGGGCTCCTAGAAACCACCCTATCAGTAAGTACTGAAGATTAGGGGGACAGCTAGTTGTCCCTGAGAGAATTATCTACTAAGCAGCCCATGGCATAGTCAACACAACCCTGTAGTGGGAGCCACCCTAGGGACTGGTAGAGTGTGCACAGGTGGACGGAGTAGGGGGCTTGGAGAACAAAGCAGCAAATGGAATTGTGGAGTCAAAAACAGTGATGGAATTCAAGCATGCATGGGACAGTCATAAGGCCATTATAGGGGGTGGGGGTAGGAAGAAGTAGGCTGCTGGTTCACTAGGATCTGCAGCTTATCCAGTAGGTAGGGAAATGGGCAGACTGGGTGGGCCAAGCGGTCCTTATCTGCCGTCAAATTCTATGTTTCTATATGTGCGAGAGCGTAGTGAAGAGGACATGAATGAGTAGACTCAAGAGTAACAATTTTGGCCTAAAATCAGGTTAGCACCTGTTTCGGACTCGCAGCTTTTTTCAGATTAAAGACTAAATAGCAACCAATACTGTAAACATGGAGTTTTCTTATCTCGTTCCCCCCAACCTCCCACCACCACCAAATACAAAAGAATATAAATGTTTAAGTTCAAAAGTACTATGTTTTTCTTGTCCAGAGGATTTCAATATTTAGCAATGAACTTAGTCTTAAGGGTAAAGTAATTTTGATTAGGTTTGAGTTGTTACAGAGAATACTTTAGATTGGGTGAATTCGATTTGAACTCTGGGATTTGTTGAGGAACCTTGATTGATCGGCTGCTTTAAGCCACAGCAGACAGAAATAAGCATTATGATGGAGCTACTATAAACTGCTCACTCTGTTCCAACAATGTTTCTAAGGGTCCACAATCCAACATTAAAGTAGAAAATGAAAAAACATATTTTAATCTTTGCAACACCAGATACCTATTCCTTTATGTACCGCCAGTCGCAAGTCTGGCACCCAGGTGAGCAAGTTCGCGCTCACAAGCACGCACAGGCTCATACTATCAGCTGAGCGTATCACACTGCCAGATTCTGGTGCAAACTCCACTACATAAGGAGCTATTTTGTGACTGAAAAACTGTTTCCTATAACCTTGAGGACACAGGCAGCAACAGAGGTAAAACATGATTCAAAGTAGTTTTAAGTGAAAAACAGTTGTAAAACAAATGATAAGGTAGTTAATCTATGTCTTTTTTTTTTTTCCTTTTTCCCGCCTGGTCACGATCCTAGGAGCCTCTCTCGGGCATCCACCCGAGTACTACCCTGCCTGAAGTCCCCTGACGAACCTTCCTCTCCCTCCGCCCGCCTACGCAGCAGGCACCCGGCTAATGAGACCCACCTCTCCCTAGATTGGGCGCACCTGCACACATAAACTCCAGCTGCGAGAGAGGGCCCCTGGTGGAGGAACCCTGAAGGTCAGCCAGGTCAGACCCGGCAGTGGGCATGGGGGCTGTTGCTGTCACCTACCCCCAGGACCTGGTTTTTCCATGTTCTGCGGTTACCCTCCCCCCATGCATGGGCACGCCCCGACACTCCGGCAACCCTGCCTGCGTCGACCACGCAAGTACGTGCTGCCTGGCTTGCTACAGTGCCCTCTGGTCTCCACTGGGGGTCCCTGGCTCACCGGGCCAGCCCATACCCTTAGTCCAGGGAGGAGAGCACCACATGGGCGCCCAGTCCTCAACCCTCCTGTGCTGACCCCCTGGCACCAGAGTCCGTTCCCAAACTCAGGTCGCCGGCGCAGCACGAGGTGTGGCGTCCAGCGCCTCAACCCTCAGTGCCACCGGGCCGGCTCAGTCAATCTACGTCTTTGATGCACATTTATTTAGATATTTGAAATGGGGAGTTAAGTAAAGTCGATACTGAAAAAAGCTGCAGTCCAAAACAGATGCTAACCCAATTTTAGGTGGGTTACTGTTTACTTTGAAAGTAAAACTATTGTGTGTTGGCATACTTAGAATAACTGATAAACTGGTTAAACGATGAAAAATCTTTTTTAAGATGGAAGCAAAAGGTGAAAAAAAACTTGAAAAGAATGGAGTAAAATGCTATAAAATAGCGAGTACGTGCAGCCGAATTGTTACCTTTGTTTTTTGTCATTCTTTAGTATCGAAGATGTAATATTAATTCTGTGTTAAGTATGAATTTATGTTTATTTTATAGATTATTAACCAGATTCCCAGATGAAGGGGTCTCCCTGAAACGCAGAATACGAAATGTGTCTGGAAGCTAAAAAAAAAAAAAATGTATTTTTACCTATGGGTGAGTGGGTCTTTTATTTCAATCTCTTTACACATTAGTAGCTCTGACTGGATTTTGGCCTCTCCTTGCAATATAAAACATTTAGTGTTGTATTATCTCTATCTGAGGTTGGCTGGGCTGGTTTCCTGATTTTACTATTATTTGCATGGTAAATTCCTCTGAGAAACAAGAGCTATAAGCTAGTTTAAAGTGTGCTTGAAAGTGCAGTCTGCGACTCTGAGCATACTGCAAATGTGGTAACAACTTCAAAGACATTTGTCACCCCCCAAAACCACTAGTGAAGTTAGAGTGAGAGGATATACGAAATGCCACAGAAGGAGTGATTGCCAAATGCACCTGCGGTAGTTTTCATGTGGGAAAAACTAAAAGGCAATTCAAGGTACAGACTGCAGAACACATGAGGGATACTGAAAACACAGACATCACCAATGCCCTTGCCAGCCATTTATTAAGGGCTAGGAAGGGCATTCTGCACCAATTTTCTTTCATTGGTATTGGGGAAAAAAAAAAAAAAAGAAATAGAAGGAGCAGTGACCCTAACAGGGTACTGCTCAAAAGAGAATAATACTGTATTTTCTTGTTGGGAGCCACTGATAAACCTGTCCTTATGCCGGCCCAGTAGCACTAAGGGTTGAGGTGCTGGACACCACACCTCATGACATGCCGGCAACCCGGGTTCAGGAACGGACTCGGGTCATTCAGGGGTCAGTCGGGGAGGTAAGGATTGAGCGTACAGACTGCTCTCCTTCCTCGGGGTGGGGGGTTTGTGCTGTGTCGTCAGCACAACAAGAAGGGTTGACTTAAGTCCAGGGTGCTTGGCTGCCTCCGCAGAGGTGGAGACAGCTGCTGCAACCATTGCATGGGCGTGGGCTGGGGGGAAAATGGAAGAAAATACAGGACCGGCAGGACCATGATGGCCCGATGGGCCAGGGGCGTACCCCTCGGGGGTCGTAGCCCCTGCCAGGTCCACAGCGGACAAATAATGTTGTGATAAACCTGGCCTTAATGACAGACTGGAAGCGGCTCCATTTTTGTGAACACTAGCTCTTATTTTCCAGTTATTCCCTCATAAATGAGTGAACCTAGCACTGTCTTACCCCCCGGGTCCCTTGATTACTATGAGGTCTGTTAGCCTGAGACTAAGCTATAAATATGAGAAGATTAATTAGATCTGCTGTACTATTTGTACCCTCCTTATAAGGATATCTGTGTTATTGAAATTTACATAGTACTTGTATTCTGCAAACTTTAGTGTGGAGTGGTGCATTACAACTAATGTTGTTCTTTTTGTGTTTTAGATCTGGATTGTGCATGGCTGTGCCAGCCGGAGTAGGAGTTCATCTTTTCAGAATGTGACTGGATACACCTGAAGGTTTAAAATAATGTGACACAGTATACAAATGCTATCTTGGTTAAAAGGGTATTTGTGACACATCTTACTACATACCTTGGCAGTTCATTCCAAAATACCTTGCTTAAACTGTGTTTTTTTTGTGCCACCAGCTGGTGCATTATAATATCTGGGCATTCTCTAAGCAATAAAGGTGGTGCCAAAACTTGGTGGGCACACTATAGCAAGACTCTAATAAAAGGAAATTATGAATTGCCTGTCAGATCTTTGGCTATTACATCTTTTTGCTGCCAGTTTATAAGTGTGCAGTTTTTAACTTTCTGTCTTATTCATGAGCACTTCTGCGCGCATCACACTGGGTGTACTTATGCTGCTGGGTACCTTTACACACACCAAATAAAAGGGATGTTTCTTCTGATGCTTACACACATCAGGCATGGTGACATCAGCCAGCAGAGGGTTCTGCACTGACACCATTCTGGCATTGCTGGTTCCTGACTGCCTGTACGGTGCTGATACCTCAGATTCATTATGGTTTTGCACATTTTGCACGATAAAGTATCTGCACCTTGAGCAAATATGGTCTGGATTTATTCCCAGCATTTTAAAGCTACCACCTAACGTAGGTGCCGGCCACCCTCTTTCTTGCCTCCCGAACTTCAGAAAGGCCTCCGACACTGAACTACATGGAAACGTAAAGGAGAAAAAGTTGCATAATATGGGGTCCACAAAATGTACAGGAGGTAGATAGTGAACTGACTGATATGTAGGTGGCAGGCAGTTGCAGTGGATGGTCATCACTCAGAGTGGCAGCGTGTTCCGAGTAGAATTCCCTGGGGGGTCAGTGCTAGGTTTGCTGCTTTTTATTACTATTAATTATTAATGACCAGGGGGGGGCAACAGAGGACTGCTGAAGTCTGCAGATGACACCCGATTAGAAAGAAGAGTGAACATAGCAGGGGAGGGGCGCACTACAAGGGGACACACACATTAGCGGCAAGGTACTACAAGAAATCTGGGTTGCACATACACGTCTGCATAGTACAGCAGTGAGCAACTGAGGAAAAAGATCTAGAGGTAACTGTGGACAGAAAGCTCAAGTCAGGTAGGCAGTGTGCTGCCACAAGTAAGAGTGTAAACACAATGCAAGGATGCACAGGGAAGAGGCGATAAGGAGCAGGCCAAGGGAGGTGAGCCTCCCCTGTACGAGGCCTTGACTTGACCCCATCTAGAATACTGTATGCAGTTCTGGCAACCACAGTACAGAAAGAACACTGAAGAGATAGAGAGGGTCCAGCACAGGCCCATGAAGCTGATTAGCAGTTTAGGAGGCAAAATCTATTAGCAGAGATTAGACATAATCAAATTATTCAGCCTAGAGAGGAGAAAGCTGAGAGGGACCATCACCACAGTGTCCTAAGTACTTAAGGGATTAGACAAGATGAGTATGCAGAGTTATTTGAGCTGGTGAGAGGAAGCAGAACTACAGGACATCCACTCAGACTGGAGCGGGTGGCAGGATAAAGGGGAACATTAGAAAGCATTACTTCTAGACTGCCCAGTGACCTAGAGGAGATGTGTCTCCCTTCCACACAGGCAGCCTGAGTTCAGCAGCAGACTTGGATTCCACAGCCTGGCAGCCAGACTGGGAAGAGTTTTGCCACATGGCAACATGCTCCAGCCAGGGAGGGATGGCACCAACACCAGGGGCAGCGATAATCCCTTGTGAAGGGCTAGAGAGGTCGCTCCCTAGCTGGGGGGGTGAGGGTGGCGCTTGCGTCCTAACACTGCTGCAGGCATGGGTGTCCACAAAGGAAATATGTGGCACCCGGCAGGTGGGACAGCCAGAAAGGGATCACATGCACCAGAATGAGCACTAGAGAATATGCTGTACATATAAAAAGAGAAAAAAACCTCAGGACTGTCTGCATGACAGCTGACACAGGCACATTCAAGACCTAAGCATCAGGCCCATCCTCCCAACTAGATATGTGGACCCAAGGGAGGGGCGTCACCCCTAATCAGAGGACACCACCAAGGGGAGGGGGAGCCATGGAGGACCAGGAATGGAGCTGGGGCTGGGTGGCTGCTATCACTGGCCTGGGGGACAAAAACAAATAGTGGCGGGAAAAACAGCATTACTTATAGTGGGTAGTACATGAACTAGCCTACCTGGTGAGGTTGTGAAACCTAGCACTGTTCAGGATTTCAAAGCAGGATTAGATTCCTGAGGAAGAATGGTATTAGGGGGATACATAGCTGTGTATCTATACTCAGATTGGGTAACGTCATTACCAGGCAGCAGGAGGTACTGATAACATAGACCCCCAGTCCTTTACATCACTAGGTTACTATGCTGCTATGTGAACTAGACTGACCATTCTCCAATAACAGCCCAACAAAGACTCCTTGCTAGGCTGGGTAATTAAAAAAAAAAAAAAAGACTCAACATTGGAGCTCACTTCCATTCAAAAGAAGAATTTTCCTCCAATCTTTTAACTGTCTTCCTTTACCAGCAGAGGTTTACGTGCGATTGTGTGCATCTGGGATAGTTAGAAGGAGGAGAGGGGGAACTGGGCCTGGTGGGGGAATGGAGAGGAGTGGGAAGATTGGGATTATGGGGGCAAGGAGATGCCCTGGGACAAAATGGGACCAGTACAGGGGACCTACCTGTCTCGTTCCCATACCCAAGGGCTCTGCTTTTTGTAGGCAAGCTGCACGATTTTCCTCGGTTTCCCATCCTACTCGGGCAGTGTTATGCAACGCCTGGTCTATAAAGAACAAAACTGCCGTGAAAGCTGATCTTGTTGGTACATCAGACCTTGCTTGCATCACTGGGACCTGGCTAGATGATAATGCTGGTCCAGTTTTGGCTTCAGTAGTTCCAGCTGGGTACTCGGTGATACACCACCATTTGTTTCAAATCGGAACTGGGCCTTATGGATGTTCCAGTGAGGGCCACCAGATCCTTTGAGCGCACTGTAGGTGCAAGTGTAGTATGCAGGATACTCCTCATTTACCATCCACCAGGTGATGGGAAAGAGTTCCTGCAGGAAGTCGCGGACTTCATCGTCGACATGGTGTTGGAATCCCCCAGATGGTTACTTCTGGGGGATTTCAATGCCTGCGTCAATTATGAACTCTCGCAATTTGGTTAGGACTTCCTCCAACTGATAACTTTGTTGGGCTTCACACAGGTAATTACCTCTGCAACCCAACATTCATGGCCACTCATTGGATCTGGTCTTCCTCCCGCGGATGGAGATCTCCGAATTGGTGGTGGAACCAGTCTGGTGGTCGGACAATAGGGTTCAGTTCTGTGGTACCCCCAAATAAGCCTGCCCCCTACGGAGCTGGTCTGGTACCGCCCATGAAGGGGTGTGACCCCAGATGGCCTAATGGCGGTGCTTGACCTAGTGAGTATACCGAGTGAATGCTTGAGCCCGGGGGTTCTGGTACAAGCCTATAATAAGGCAGTGACAGAGGCCCTGGATTCCATAGCTCCAGTCATGTTCACTCCCTCACTCTTCGTCCAAGGTCCCCATGGTTCGATGGGACCTTGAAGGAGTTGAGGAGAGTGGGGCAAAGGTTGGAGCGGCGATGGCGGAAATCAGGTTTGGTTGTTGACAGCCTTAGGTTGATGGATCATTATACGGTCTATCAATTGGTAATCACCTGTAAGAAGGCAGAGTACCTATCCAGGGAGACTGCTGCTCCGCAAAAATCGACCAGCTCAGCTCTTCCGGACTGTCAACAGATTGTGCAATCCAATCTGTCTTCAGGCTGGAGAGCTTTTTCACAGGAGAAGTGTGATGAGTTTGCTCATTTTTTTGCAGATAAGGTTGCCACCATCAGATCTGGCATCTGTTCAGCCCCCCCATTGGGTGTTGCAGAGGTTGGTGGGAGGTTGCGAGCACCCAGTTTGGCTGGTCCAACTTTGGCTGGTGATCACCGACATTGTGAAGATCATCTAGACTTTGCAACCAACCTGCTGTAGTTTGGACCTGGGCCCAACATGCCTTCTTGTGGGGTGCATTGAGGAATTCGGCTCAGTCCTTGCTGAGATAGTCTGGAGGTCACTGGAAAGGGGGTCTTTCTGGACCCTCTAAAGAAGACAGTTGTATGACCACTCCTTAAAAGGCCCTCCCTTGACCCGAACTGTCTAGCAAACTACAGACCCGTCTCTAGCCTGCCCTTTGTGGGTAAGGTTATTGAGAAGGTGGTTGTGTTGCAGCTGGATGATCATTTATCCAACCACGATGTCTATGATTCTCTCCAGTCCAGATTTAGGAAGAGGCATAGTACTGAGATGGCACTTGTTTGGGGTACTTAATGATCTCTTAATAGCAAGAGATCAGAGGACTCGTTCAGTCTTGGTCCTCCTTGCTCTCTCTGCAGCGTTTGACACTGTGGACCATGGTGTGTTGCTGGAGCATCTGCGGTTCATCTGTGGACTGTCTGGTACAGTCCTCAGTTGGTTTTGATCTTTCCTCATGGGTAGGACTCACAGAATGGTGTCAGGAATTTATTCCTCAGTCCCTCTCCCCCTATCCTGCAGGGTACCGCAGGGCTCCATTTTAGCACCCATGTTGTTCGCAGTGTATATGCTGCCGTAAGACATTATTAGACAGTATGAAACATAGAAACATAGACTTTGACAGCAGATAAGGACCGCTAGGCCCATCTAGTCTGCCCATTTCCCTACCTACAGGATAGGCCGCAGATCCTAGTTAACCAACAGCCTATTTCTTCCTACCCCCCACAAGAATTGCCTTATGTCTGACCCATGCATTCTTGAATTCTCCCACAGTTTTAGACCCCACAACCTCCTCAGGAAGGCTGTTCCATGCATCCACTACCCTCTCTGTGAAATAATACTTCCTCACATTGCCCCTGAACCACCTTCCTTCTATCTTTAAATTGTGTCCCCTTGTTCTTGCAAGTCTCTTTTTCTGAAAGATGCTACCCTCTTGGACTTTGTTGATTCCACTGAGGTACTTAAAAGTTTCTATCATGTCCCCCTCTCCCTTCTTTCCTCAAGGGCATACATATTAAACTCCTTTAGTCTCTCCTCATACGACTTCTCTTGCAGACCCTGCACCATTTTAGTTGCCCTCCTCTGGACTGCCTCTATCCTGTCTATGTCCTTACGGAGATGGGGTCTCCAGAACTGGACACAGTACTCCAGATGGGGTCTCACCAACTGTCTGTACAGAGGGATAACAACTTCCTGTTTTCTGCTGATGATGCCTCTCCCTATACATCCCAGTATACCCCCAGCCCTCCCTACTGCCTTCTCACATTGCTTGCTAACCTTAAGGTCATCTGATATGATTACCCCCAGGTCCCTTTCCTTTTCTGTTGTTGTTACTACCTCCCCACCCATTGTGTATTCTTCCCCTGGGTTCTTGTTTCCCAGGTGCATTATTTTGCACTTCTTTGCATTGAATCCTAGCTGCCATACTTCTGACCATTCCTCCAACCTTGCCAAGTCCCTTTTCATCCTTTCCACGCCTCCTTGTGTATCAACCCTGTTGCAGATCTTTGTGTCATCTGCAAAAAGGCATACTTTCCTTCAGTCCCTCTGCAATGTCACTGATGAAGACATTAAAAGGACTGGACCCAATACTGAACCCCTGCGGTACCCCACTAGTAACCCCTTTCTTCAGAGTGGACTCCATTTACAATTACCTTCTGTGTCCTGTTGTCCAGCCAATGTTTTACCCAGGCTACCACCCTGGGTCCCACTCCCAGGCTGGTTAATCTGACTATTAATCTTTTGTGTGGGACTGTGTCAAATGCCTTGCTAAAGTCTAGGTAGGCCATGTCCACAGCCCCTCCCTGGTCTACTACTTTGGTCACCCAGTCAAAGAAATCTATTAGATTTGTCTGACATGACCTTCCCGCTGTGAACCCATGCTGCCTTGAGTTTTCTCCGCTATGCAGATGATACTTAGCTGTACATGTCCTTTGAACCCAAGCAGGATGCGGCCCTCTTGGTCTTTAACAACTGCCTCTCCGAGATCCAGGATTGGATGAGTGCCAGCTGGCTGAGGTTGAACCCGGCAAAAACTGAGGTGCTGGTAGTGGACCCAAGTTGTCAGGATGCAGGTTTGCCAGCGGGACAACCCGGCTTTGGCTCAGGGGCATTCAGCTGACGACCTCTGACCAGGTGCGAAACCTGGGCATTATTTTTTAAGATGGGTTGACACTTAAATCTCAGGTGTCGGCCGCTGTCAAGACCTCTTTTTACCATCTGAGGAATATCACCCAGGTGAAGCATCTGGTTCCACCTGATGATCTTCCAGCTCTGGTCTACGCCTTCGTGACTTCCCGCCTTGACTACTGTAACGCCCTCTACCTAGGGCTACCGTGGGTCGATATCTGCTGCTTGCAGCTGGTGCAGAATGCGGCAGCTAGGCTGTTGACTGGCTCCTCAGGATTGAGCCATATCATACCTGAGCTCCATGGACTGGACTGCACTGGCTGCCAGTACAGTGGCGGATCACTTTTAAGGCTGGTTTACTGACCTACAAAGCCCTACATGGGCTGGGACCCTGCTACTTGCAAGATCTCCTGTGTCCCTACTGTCCCTCTCCGCTTCACTCCACTCCTCCATCAAGGGATTACTAGCGGTTCCCAGGGTTCGACTTAAGACATCGGGGGCCTGCTCTTTTGAGGTCCCTACCCAGTGGAACTCTCTACCTCATCAGTTGAGGGAGTGCCTGACCATCGAGAGATTTAAGAGTGTACTGAAAGTGTATTTTAGTTTTGCTTTTTCCGGCTGCCTCGAAAATCAGCTTTGCCCAATGGTGATTGCCTGGTTAAATTAAGACTTTGATTGATTGATTTATGTAAGCTATCAGGAATAAGATGAATTTTAAGTAATTATGAGTTTTGTTATTTGAAATATGGTTTTAATTAATACAGCACTGTTTGTTGATGTTTTAAATTATTGTTCAAGTGCATTGAACAAGTTTGGAAATGCGCTTTTTTTCACAAATACATTTGATTTGATTTGATTTGAAGAATAGACCTCTTACATCAACACTGCTTTCTATTTATGCCCAAACTCCTAGCAAGCAACAATGTCTCACAGTTCGGACTGGGCCCGAAGCAGCCACAGCAGTGCTCCCTGCCCTCCCTGGGAGCGGAGTGACTAATCACCACAACATGCCCAGCTAGCACCAAGTCAGTTGCAGTGTGAGATTCCAGGTAATCGCATGCAAACCCTGACCTGGGACCACGCTTACCCAGTTTTTAACATTTTTTGATGGACAAAACAAAAACATGCCTTACAATCCAACACGCCCAGCACCAAGTCAGCCACAGTGTGAGATTCTGGGTGACTGCATGCAAACCCTGGCATGGGACCACACTTATCTAGTTTTTACAAAGTTTTGAAGGACAAAACAAAAGCATACCTTACAATCCAAGTAATTTTCTTTGTATGCAGTATGCTCATCTGCCTGTGTGACCCCCTTTGGCAATAATACTGCACTCTTCTATATCATATGAGCAAATAATAATTGACAGTGGTGTGGTTATGCTGTATTGTACTAAAAAAAAGGTTCCTTTCTGCTAGTCAGAATACAAAGCTACTAGACTCATGATGGAACAGCATGATAATATTTAGGGTCCTTAAGTTGTACTACTCAGATACGTACTTGCAATCTGTTCATTTCATTTAAAGCAGCAGCATTTAGCTGGCCCGTTGGCACCGAAGGTTGTGGCTCTGGATGCCACACCACATACCACACTGAGGACCCGGGTTCGGGAGTGAACTGAGGTCCAGAGGGCCAACTGGGGAGGGAGAAGACCAAGCATCCAAATGACTGCTCTCCTCTCCGGGGATAAAGGGTTCCAGTTGCACTGCTCCTGGAGTACTACCATGTGGAGGCGTGGTGGAAGGGCAGTGGATGTGACATGTTGGGGGGGGTGGCGGCCAGCGGCAGAGCATGTGGTGTGTCACGCCTCCATATGCATGAACACTGGCACTCACTGCATGCTGCCAGGGTGGGGCATAAAAATGGAAAAAGCTAGCAGATGACACCGGGCTCATCCTTTGGCCTGCACCACCACCTCAGGGCTCCCTTAGGTCAGGATATGTGCTCGGGGGATCCTCCCCATCCTGGCCATGCAACAGCGGATAACAAGGAAACTACTGCCGGTGGGTCCCTGGAGGGAGGTGGTGGTCAGTCAGGCAGGGGCTAGGACACAGCAGGGCTGACTGGCTGCGGAAGGAAAAAACCTTTGTGGGAAGAATAAAAGCAGCAGTAAAATCATCAATATTTATTTATTTATTTATTTAGATTTTGTTTACCGGGTAAGCCCACTGAGACCAATGGTCCCTTTTTCAGGGGCGACCCGGAATTAGTTACAGAAAGGACACAACAGAACGATAGATATAGTTAGTTACATTTGCAACACCATAGAATAGTGGTACTATTTATACAAGGGTAACAGAAGGGTTCACATAGGTAACACCATAGTACAGTGATAATATTTATATAAGGGAAGCAGAGGGGTTCTCATATAGGCTCCATGTATATACAGAGTGTTTAGACCTCACATATTATACAGTATGTACATAGGTTCCGCCAGTAATCAGAGTCCACATTTAGCATTACATGTCAATTCAAAGGGAGAGTACAGAGCAGTGCAGCGGCCAGGGACTGGTCGGGGGTTAACGGTTACATCCGCAGATAGACCGAGATTGAGAAGATGTACTTTCAGACCATTTTTGAACTGGGAGAGGGTGGGTGAGTTAGTCAAGCAAGGTGGTAGGGAGTTCCATAGGTGAGGGGCAGCAAATCTGAATGAGCGTTTGCCAGGGTTTGAGCGCGTTCTAGGGATGACGAGAGGGTGACTTGCAGTTGATCGCAAGGTTCTGGTATGAGTTCTGGGGGAAAGAAGTCCTCTGAGATGAGGAGGAGGACTTAGGCAAACAAACTTGAAAGCTAGGCAGGCAACAGGGTAGGCAAGTTTGTGACGGAGAGTGGGCCAGTTCAGCTCCTTTAGGGCCTCACAGTGATGTCTCCTAGGAGAGGAGTTAGTGGCGAAACGGGCCACTCGGTTATAGAGTACTGAGAGTTTTTGTATTCCGTCTCACGGAGGAACTGCAGAAGAGGAGCCCCATATAGGATGGATGGAAGGAGATTGTAGCAGGCGATTGCACGTGCAATAGAGGATAAGGACTTCCCCAGGCGGAAAAGGAGGCCAAGCTTTTGATGGGTGGACCTGGTTATTGAGTCGATATGGAATTGGAAGGTCATTTCTTGGTCTAGATGGACCCCAAGATATTTGAAACTAGACATGACCTCAACTCTTTTTCCTTGGCTGGTATAGATCTGGAGGAACTGGCTTCTGTCAGAGCCCAGGCGTCTCGGGCCAAACAGTACGGCTTTAGTTTTTTCATCATTGAGCTTAAGGGAGTTTGCGGAGAACCAGGCCTCCAGAGAGGAGAGACTGTCCTGCGGTATAGTTGAGATGACACTAGGTTGGGGGTCACTGTAGTATAGGACAGTGTCATCGGCATATAGAATGAGATTGCTGCTGAGGCGGTTTCCCTCAATACTATTGAGGAAGCGTGAGAAGAGCAGAGGGCCCAGGATTGAGCTCTGAGGTACCCCAGCGGAGACCGATCTAAGACCAGACTGTGCACCCTTCCAGCGGACCTTTTGGGAGCGGTCGTCCCCAGGTAACTTTCAAACCAGGAGAGTGAGTGGTGATCCAGACCTAAGGTCTGGAGTTTGGAGAGGAGGAGATTACGGTTAACCAAATCAAAGGCCTTAGATAGGTCAATGAAGAGGGCGCCCATTGGGGAACCTTGGTCCATAGAGGAAAGGATGTCCGTAGTAAGTCGGATAAGAGCAGTGTTAGTGCCGTGTCCCTTTCTAAAGCCATGCTGAACATCAGCCATGAGTGAGTGTAGCTCAAGGTAGTCTTGTAGTTGGTTTGAGACTAGCCGTTCCTGAATTTTCCCCAGAGGACCGAGAAGGAAAATCGGTCTATAATTTCCCAATTTGTCTCGGGGTCCACTTTTGTGGACAGGGACAATGGTCGCTACTTTCCACATTTTTGGAACCTTTCCTTCCTGCAGTGACCTATTTATAAGTAAGGTGACCGGATGGGCGATAGCGGGGGCAGCAGCCCTCAGGAGGCGAGGTTCAAGCTGGTCATGCCCTAGCGAGGAAGAAGGGTCAATTTTGCGTAGGAGAGGTAATACCTCTGCCTGTTTGACCAGCTTTAGGTGAAATTGGAGCCGAGAGTGCGCCCAAGCATCTCCAGAGTATAGGCTAGGCCCATGGGGAACCCGGGGGGGAGACCCACTCAGGGTAGAGTAGGAGGCACAGAAAGCCTCAGTCACTATGGTTGGGTCATTAGTCAGGGAGTCCCCCACCATAATGGAGTCCGTTTGGTTGGTTGAGGAGCCCTTGATAAGTAGATTTAGGTGGCCCCAGAATTTTTTTGGGTCCCGTAAGTGCCTAGTTTGTAGGTCATTTAAGTATTGAGACTTGGCTTTTTTCGAAGATTTTTTGCATTGGTTTCTCAGCTCTCTGTACTTTTCCCAGTCTGTTGGGCTGCCAGAAGATTTGAAGGTACCCCAAGCTCGGTCCCGAGGAGCATGGAGTGTTTGAGGCAAGGGCTCAGCCATTTATGGCACTTTTCCTGTACCCTGAGCTTTTTTTTTTTTTTTAATCGGGCATGAGAGTTAGACGCAGACAAAACAATCTGGGTGAAATACTCAAGAGCTTCGTGAGTGTGGGGAGAGAGGTGATAGGGGCCCAGTCGGAGTTCCACAGCTGGCAGCAGTAGTCTGCAGGTACAAATCTACTGTAGTTTCTCGCTTCAATGATCTTTGTGGCAAGTTTAGGGGGCTTGTTGGACCATATGCAGAAAGTGGGCAAGTGATCGCTCAAGGCGTCAGCCATAATCCCTGCTAACAGGATATGGCCTGGGCAGGAGACAAGGATCCAATCAATGAGAGAGTGATTTCCAGTCTTAGGATTGTGTCTTGTGGGGAGGTCGATGACCTGGGTAAGAGGTGACCCAAGTAATAGGTTTTTAGTAGAGGAGGAGAGTAGGGACGGCCAATGGAGATTAAAATTCCCAAGTAGTATGGTTTCCCCCAAGGGGCAGACCTCAAGGTGGCTAGTAATGGATTCCAGAGAGGAGGCAGCAGATTGTGGGGGGATGTAGACACTTCCTATGGTAAGGGGTTTGGTGTTACCAAGAAGTACTTTGACGAGCAACATTTCAACCAGAGGGTCATTAATAGGGGGGGCAGTCCAACTCTGTAGCCTGAAGGTCAGTGCTGACATAGATAATGACCCCACATCCCCTTTTCCCAATCCTGTCTTTTCGAAAAGTACGGTATCCCACTATGTCCACTTCGTGGGGGAGGATCTGAGGTTTGAGCCAAGTTTCTGTCAAGGCTAGTATGTCTGGCTTATATAGAGCCACCCAAGCCTCAATTTCATGGAATTTGTGCCTTAGGCTGCAAATGTTCATATGAGTGAGTTTGAGCCCTTTGGTATCAGCCCACTCAGGGCATGAGGGGTTGTTTAGAGTAAGATTTGGGGAGATAGGGCCAGGATTAGATTCTGTGTCACCCCCAAGGGCTAGAAGGGTCCTGCCCAGATTGTCAGGCGGTAGGTGAGGAGGGGGGAGAGTCAGTCGTCCATCACACCCCATACGGAGAGATACCTCAACACCACCATGTCCAGACAGGGATTGGCTAAAGAAGGCCATATTAGCAGGGGTCACTATGGGTATAAAGCAGGGAGAGAGGAGCCTTTAATGAGAGGGCACCAGTATAATCTAATGTCTGGCAAGGAAGTTCAGTACAGGGTTGGGAACCCGAGGCTATGTCTCAGGTTTTGCAGGGTTAGTAGGTTAAGTGTACCAGCTAATGGAAAAATTAAAAGAGGGGGCAAGTTACTCTTTAAAAGTAAAATGTCAATAGCTCATCAGGGGAAATGTTTCCAGAGATTGGGAAACAAATTGGTAGTTACAGTGATAGTTCTGAGTGGAGAGGCTTCTTTAGTTTTTGAGGGAAACATAGGTAGCAGGAGGGCCTCTAGTGGGGATACTGAGAAGTGAAGTGGCATGAAAGAGATAATAGTACAGTGCTGAGAGTTTATTATGGGAGTGGCTAGTTATTCCAGTGTCAACAGAGGGCCCCTAGTGGAGGAATTGTATAGGCTGCAGATGGTAAAGTGAGCTGATAGGTATTTTCAGCTCACATGACCATCTCAGCAGCTATATAAGGGAACGCCAACCAAGGGTGGTGGTGGGGGTGGCGGGGCAGAGCCGTCTCCAGAAAGTGGCGAGCAGTTGAGTTCCTGCAATGGGTAAGGCTCTAAAGTATTCCGCGTTGCTTGCTGTTACCTGCGAGCGATGTCTCAGGGGGTGGGGGAGGGCAGAAGCAGGAGCCCTCTCGACCTCGCAGTCCGATCTGAAATGTAAAGAAAAAGTTGTGAGCAATGGATTTTTAAATAGGAGGGAAAGATGGGGGAGGGTGAGCTCGAGCCTAGTGAGAGAGGAAAAATATTATGCAGTCAGACAAAAAGACATAGAGGCTCACGCGCTTAGCGCTGCTTTCAAGTGCAGTCCCTGAACTAGATCTCGTTTTCACCACTGCATGTTTTTTTGTCTTATATTACTTTCTACAGCACACTTAGCCTTTAAGGCAGGAAATATATTTAAGGCACCCTATGTATCTCATGGATCAAAGCAAAACAAATTTTAGGGTGAACCAGGATAACAGATACATTTAGAGAGCACACACATAGCCTTTAGATTTGGGAAATGTTGTTAAGGCATCCACCGAGATTATGCTCAAAGGCAGGAATTCCAAAGATCTAAAATAGAAAAAAACAGTCTCCAAGGCAGGAATTCCAAACTTCTAAAATAGAAAAAAACAGTCTCCACATCTACGCCGATTTAAAATGGCGCCTGGTCACCAGATTCAGCATCTCAGTAGCCGTCTCCAGAAAGCGTCGAGCAGTTGAGTTCCTGCAATGGGTAATGCTCTAAAGTATTCCGCGTTGCTTGCTGTTACCTGCGAGCGATGTCTCGGGGGGCGGGGGAGGGCAGAAGCAGGAGCCCTCTCGACCTCGTGGTCCGATCTGCGAGTGATGTCTCGGGGGCGGGGGAGGGCAGAAGCAGGAGCCCTCTCGACCTCGCGGTCCGATCTGAAATGTGATATATCCATCTTTTTCATTGTCTTTCATTCTTGAACTTAGATATGAGATTTGACGTAAACGTTCCTGCTCTCATGCCACACACCCATCATGAAATATTTGAAATATCTTGGTGTGGTGCTAAGCTGCATACCATCAGAGACATGCTGCAGCACCATCCTAATACATTCGTAGTATAATCCTGGTATGCACAGTACTTTCAAAAGTTGACCTCAGCGGAAGAGATTTTTTTCCTAAATTCCAAGTAATGGCCATCTATAATGACATGAGTTATTAATTACAGCATTAGCTATAAAAGCTGTTTTGAAAATATCTTTTGGAAGTAAGAATTCACTCATTATGATGTTGTGTTGCTATCTATTGTGTGGTGTCAAACGCCAAACCAACCATGATGTTACTGCGTCCTATGCTGTAAACTCTCTTCTACAGACTGTATACTTTTGCTATGCCTAGCCTGGGCTTCGTACAGATGACCCTAACCGTAATTTGTCTTTTACTGCATCACTGCATGGCTGTATTGAGTCTACCTGTACAACTTGTTACGTGTGATACTTTGACTGTGCTCTATGTGCCATCTTATTGGCCCAGGTTGTTCCTGAAAATGGTCTCTCGGACCAGTGAACCCACCTGAATACCAAATAAATAAAAATAAATAAAATAAAATGACTAAGGATTTCAGAGATACATTTTTGCTACAAAAAAAAAAAAAAAACTATGATGCAATGTTTTGCCGGCAAACAAATACTGCTGCTCTGAAGCTGTGACTTACATTTTTTCTGCCTTGTATTTTCTTTTCCTATGTTAGACCAGCACAAAAACCCATGCACTACATGGAGGCAGGTGCTGCAATGCTCAAAAGTGACTAGTGGTGATACTAAGATACACTGACAAGTGCAACCCACACCAAAACTTGAGTGCAAAATGAGTTTATTGGGCAAGTCCAGCAGCATGCATTCCAGCGGCGCTTTGAGGACATTTCTTCATCAGGGTGATGAAGAGACACAGCATCCTCAAAGCGCCAGGGAAATGTACCTTACTGGACTTATCTAAAAAAGTCATTTTGGACTCAGTTTTTGGTGTGTGCTGCACTTTTCTATGTTTCCCTTTGTTTTCTTTTTCCATGTTACCCTTCACCCAGAATGCACCTAGAAACGGGTTGCTATGCCACCGCAGCATGCCATGCTGGTAAAATCATTTCTGCTAGTTATCTAGCTCTTTTTCTCCTCAACACCATCCTCAGGTCATTGGTTTCAGTATCCTCCCAAGTGCAACAATCACCACCCCTGCAGGGATTCTAAGAGTGCCAGTGACCTTCATCGGAATGGTGCCATGTTTTTTCTCCCGCATTTTGTGCCTTAAGGCCTCCCAATGGTGCTTTGTAATGTTTGTACAGCCTCACTGGCAGCAGCTACTGTGGAGGAAACAAACTACTTGGGCCACCACAGGGGGTCACTGTGGTTGCGGGCACAGCACCAAGCACTCACCAGTTAGTGAAGCGCTGCCAACAGCAACATTCTCCAACCCTGGCTGTCCATTCACAGGCTTACCTGGCTCGCTCCTGTACCCAGGTCACCTCTGTGAGTTCAACAGGTGATTTCTAGAAAACTAGTTAAACTATTTAAACTTGCTGCACCAGCCATTTCCCCCATGCTTACTGTTTTGTTTTTTTTAACATCATTCTGTTTAACATTTTCATTTTTTTTTTTTTTTTTAAGAA
This sequence comes from Neoceratodus forsteri, assembly GCA_016271365.2. NCBI lineage: Eukaryota > Metazoa > Chordata > Ceratodontiformes > Ceratodontidae > Neoceratodus > Neoceratodus forsteri. The sequence continues at coordinate 1,254,527,265 of CM057459.1, read as the reverse complement.
CCAATGATACATTCCAAGATTTCATATATATATCTTTTAGCCAATTACATTACAGTGAAGTGGTAAGCATGAAGTCGAAAATGTATATCTTATGCAACACAGCACGTAAACAGGTCTAATTATGCCTCATCACTTAGTACTGGGGACTCCCCCTTCCCTTGAGCCATGTGTCTTCTACTACATCACACCAGATCCATTTGTGCTGCAAATTAATAAAACTAGAAACAATTACAAGCACTATTGTGTCCGGGATTCTGTTACCACTGCTGTCTTATAAGATAACTCTATTATATGGCGATAGTTCACTTTCATTCCACCAGAGAATTGACCGAGGGGATTGAATTTCCTCATATTTGGAATGCTACACCACGACAATCTCAGGAAAGGCTCCCAAATTTTAGGGAACGTGTCAAGGCAGGGTTTTATTTAACTCTAAAAATTGATTAGTATTTTGCTCATAAAAGTTCTAAAACATTGTGAAAATGCATAGCACTTTCCTCACTGTGTTTAACAAACATAACACTTCAAGAAAACCTATATAAATACTTTCTGTACAGTTAGTATTGTTCCAAGAAAAAAACTGCTAATCAGTTATTTAAAACCCTGCAAGGTGATTGCTTATGCCAGATGCACATTCACCACCAGGCATCCCATTTTCAGTATCCACTCCTCATCTGATAGAGGATTCAGCTGCTTCCACTTTGACAATATAAGCCTTCTTTTGCTTGGCCCAGACTGCTTGTAGCCATGGCCTTCATTCTGCAGAGGCTCGTCTCATAACCCAATTCGGTAGCACAAAATAATAGCGCTATGGACTGCGCGCCTACAATAATGGTGACCCAATCCTCAATGCATGTGTTGAGGGCTACCGCAGGGTAGGGCGGACGGATGGGGGTGTCGGCGAATATAGCGACAGGATGTCGCTATATGTACGTGCGAGGGGGGAAAGCGACCACGCACAGTGAGGGGCGGGAGAGAATGTGAGGGGTGGTGCTGCAGTGGGTTGCCAAGCTGACCCCGTGGCATGGTGGGTGGATTGGTGGCACTGGTCGGCAGGGTACTGGGTTCGGGTCCATGTGCTGGTGTGTTTTGCTGCGCCTGGCCCAAACCTTTTTTTTTTTTTTTTTTTTTTAATGTTTTACCTCCAACATGCATCCCACTAAAGTTGAGAATCCTTAAGTAGGTGGGTGCAGGGGGGCAAAGCCTCTGCATAAAACATTAAAAACCTAAGTCCCCAGTGCCATTTTTGCTGTGCCAGAGGGGTGTCAGAGTGCTGAAATTAATTTTTGTCACTTTTAAAGTCGATCGCCTTTAGGCTTTTGCAATTATCACATAGATCCCTACATTCATGCCCAACAGGCGGCTAGCTGGAGATTTAATTATGAGGTACTCCATGGTCTCCTCACAGCCAGCCAGTATGTGGTCCCAAAAGGGCTACAACTTGTCAAACCCTCATAATACATGCAATAAATCTGACTAAGGCTCATCAATACAATGCCAGCAGTTATCTGACGACAGCAATTTCATTTTTTTAAACCTAGCTCAGGACCTATAAAACCTGAGCCAGATTTTACAGTGAACCAACTTGTCTGAGATATCTCCAAAAGCACTATATGCCATCCCCCAGCATTTGCTCCAGTCTTTATCTGAAATGTGAATTCCCAGTTCTGGTTCATAGTTTATTTTAGCACTACTGAGGAAACTCCAGGCAGATCTCTCTTAGAAGAATGAGAATGCCTCAGCCCCCCCTTTTCTTAATTAACTGCATTTAGGAAAAAGGACTATTCGATCCTCTCCAGGTATTTATACTCTGTTGCCAGAAGGTGTTTCAGGGCAGTTCTTAACTTCAGGTGCAGTGCCCTTGGAATATGGTACCTCTCAAGTTATCTGCAGAAAGGAGAGGAGCACCTTATTACCAGCGTCTATCATGTCTCCAATTTATTGTTTACCTGCCTTCTGACATCTTCCCCCTTGTAGAATAGACCACCAACCAGAAGTTTTTTATTGTTCTACAGCAGTTCAAAGGCAAGCAGCAGGGCCCCCCATTTCATCTTTCTTTGTACCTCCTTCCATATTGTGACTGTCGCTTCTGTACTCGGATGGAAGTCAGCTGTGGGGTGAGAGGCCTGTGTAAGTACAAGCTTAATCTATCAGAGTCTAAGAATGTGTTCCCGTGATCCATTATGCCTGAAACAATATTTAGACTGATGCAATATAAACACCATATGGTATCCTTTAAGCTACCTATACTTATTTTTAATAAATCTTTTGAACTAGGAGTAATTCCCACTGAATAGAAACTGACACAGGTCATCCCTGTCTTTAAACCGGTTAAAACGTAATCATAAATAACTACCGCCCTATATCACTGTTCCTTTTATATCAAAAATCATAAAAATGTTAATAGCCTCATGAATAAACCCCTATCTGGCTCAGAACTTCTATCTTACATAATTTCAATGGTGTTTTTGACAGACCCATAGTACTAGCAATGCACTGATCAGGGTGACTAACAACACCCAGACTGCTACTGACAAGGGGACCAAGTCAGTGCTGTTTTTTTATTGTCTCGTCAAAGGTATTTGACACCTTGCACCACTTCATACAAACTAAACTGGCCTCCTCCACTTCTCTTCGCGTGGCGGGGAGAGTGGGTATTTTTTTTTTACTTCCTTTATTAAAAAAGGTCCACATACGTGTATTCACTGGTACAATTCAATTACACTATCTTGTAAAACTGAAGTAACATTTTGTGGCTGTTAGGAACTACAGCCACTGTACTTAACAATCCTGTTATAAAATAAAAAGAGAACCTCCAACAGTATTGGGCTAAAACCTATTGTGCATAAAAGGATTAGAAAATTAAAACAGTTTCTTAAGAATCATTTTGTGCAAATCTTTCATCTCTAAAACTAACGTCTGATATCTAACAAACCAGAAGGCAGACATACTGGACTCCCCAAAAGGGGAGGATAGGGGAAGGGCACCGTGGCAGAGTATAGCAAAACTAAAACCAAAACCAGGGGAGAGGCGGTCTAATGACCAAAGATCAAATCTCATCTCACTTCAGATCCTTAAATTTTATTGGATTTGATCCTGGGCCAACTCCCACCTCGTCCAGTAAGAAGTATATGCTTCCAACCTGTTGTGCAGGGCAAAAGACATCTGTTCATTATGCTGAATAATAAGAATCAAGGACTTCCAGTCAGAAATAGAAGGTGGGATGCTCTGGAGCCACCTTTTAATGACAGACTTGTATGCTGCACACAGCAAAATGGACCATATGTATAAAATAGCTTTATCTTTAACCCCCATAGGTGGAACCTCTAATAGAAGGTTAACTCCAGTAAGAGGGTGCTGGAAGTCCAGTATGTCAGTAATGTGATGGGAAACTGAAGCCCAAAAGGTAGCTAATTTTGGGCAATCATAAAAGATGTGTTTATAGGATGCTATGGGTTCCCACATTCCCTCCAACAACAGGAGTAGGCTCCTGGGCTTGTCACAGCTACTGCCATGGGAACCAAAAAGAACCTCACTCGAACTTTCCAGACAAACTCTCTCTCCAGATTGGTGAAGAGGTGGTGGACCATGCTCCTCTCCATACCTTGGGCTAGTCCTAAATACTTATTACCTGAGCCAACTCTTTCCTCCAACTAGATTTGACTGGGTCCACAGAGTGCGCATTTTGCTGAATTAAAAACTTGTATACGATTGAGGTCGCCTTTTCTCCCTGGGATGAAGTCCAGATCTGTATAAATGGAGTAAGATCTTCCCACAACTGAGACCCTTTTTCTTTACTTCTAATTTGTTGAGTTATGAAATCTTAAATTTTATAGTAATAGAACATCTCTCTCTCTCTGTCTAAACATATCTCTTCTGATATTCCTCAAAATTAATTACTGTATTTCCCCCAAGGAGCTGCCATGGAGCCATCAAACCTCTCGCAGCCTGAGTGCTATACCAGGGTTCCAGCAGGGGGGAGTTAAACTGTGGGGTCACCAAGAACCATTGGTATTTCCAGAACTGCTGCTGAGAGGCTCTGTCTTTTGTTCCTATCCTCCACCCGTCCAGTACTGTAGCAGTGGCGTTTTGAACCAACTGCCGAGCCCATTTTAACAGGGCTAAGGAAAACAGGGTAGCTGGCAAGGGGGGGGGAATGGCCTGGCTAAATCTATTTGTTTCCAGGTTGCTTGATAGGACCCGGTACCCCATAATAATGCTAGTCGCATATGAGCAGCTGTCCAGTAGTCAACAAGAGTAGGGAGGGCTACCCCACCCAGAATCTTAGGGAGAACGAGTTTTTGGAGGTTGACCAGAGGTTTTCTTTGATACCACTGGAAGGCGTTGAGTGTTTTCTGCCATGAAAGGAGTTCCTTGGGCGATATAACACATGGTACACACTGAAAAGGTATAAGAAGCGGGAGTGGGTATTCTGAACTAGTTTAAAGCCTACTGTATATTACTGGAAGAGGACAACTAGTACTGTTAAAGGAAAACTGTCAAAATTAGCCCTCTCCCCCCAAAAGCCTTACCCCAAGATTAAGTGTTTCACAAGTGAAACGCTGCTCTTCACTTACAAGAACTTACTTTTTTTTTTATTTTGTAAAGTTCAGGGTTCTGCAAAATGTTGGAAGCTGCACGGGTCCATTTCAGCTGACAGTGGTGCGCCGCACTGCTCGCTCAGTACACTTGTATTGAAGCGAGCTTTACGGCACTGCACTTTCCCCTGACATGGACCTGTGCAGCTTCCAACATTTTGCAGAAGCCTGGACTTTACAAAATTAAAAAAGAGTAAGTTCTTATAAGTGAAAAACAACATTTCACTCGCGAGACGCTTAATTGGGGGAAAGGGTTTTGGGGAGGGGAGGCAGGCTGATTTTGACAGTTTTCTTTTAAATGGCACAGGGTCAAACTTTCAAACAATCAGAATAGGAATGCAGCAGGGCTCTGTCCTGGGGCCAATTCTGTTTAATATTTAATTAGAACATTGTTAACATCTTAAAGATGCATCCTACCACATCTACGCAGAGAGTGCAATCCTTTATCATCAAGCTCAAGAGCACAGTGTCATCCGATTGAGATTACAGGATCATTTTAACTCAATTTCTTTTATTTCATCTAAAACAAGTTAGTAAGGAACCAGGGCATATCTGCAAACAAGCCATTTTTGCTCAGTATGTCTTTCCTGGTAAATCTTTTGAAATAAATAAATAATATTAAATGCTAAGAAAACTCAGTTAATGCTTTTTGGCTCAGACACCAAGTTTATATCTAATACAAGCAGCTACTTACTCTACTCTCCTTCAGTTAGTCCCAACTGACAAATACTAACCAACAAATACCTGGGATTCTGGCTTGATGCCAACCTTATATAATACAGACACACAGACAATGACGGCAGCTAAACACCTACCGGTGACCCATCCAGTCTTGCCACCCTGACTACTCTGCCCTAACCCTAGTGATCACCCCATCCCTTAGATTCTGCCCCCTCCCCCCCACAACTAAGCCCATATGCCTGTCCCACCCATTGAAACTGCCTGAATGGAAATCTAACATCCATAACCTGACCAAGCAATTGAGCTCGAAGCTTGGTTCTTTATATAGAGTCCTGGTCTGTTTGCCCCACAAAACCACACTTCACATCTTGATCACAGTCATGATCACCATACCTTTGGTAGACTATGGGTTTTTTCTGTATGATGGGGCTGCCACATCGGATTTAGCCAAACTGGATGTCATATATGGTAGACTCAATCGATTCATCCTAGATGACTCCAAGTCCTGAAACAGACATCACTGTTCACTATGTAATGAACTTGGGTGGATGAGACTGACTGACTGTAGATCACTGCATCTGGTTCGCTTTAGGTATGAATGTTATTGTCAAAAATTTCAAGAGTATATTTCTCATCTCTTGAACACCAGAAATGTAAAGGTGAGGTTTAGAACACTTGCCAACAACCAGGAAACCAGGAGATCCACAACAAAGAAACAGTGCTTTTCTCATGCTGGCCCAAAGGCCTGGAATAAGTTGCCTGTCAGTTTTAGGCCACATTTTGCCACCATCCCTCATTTAATTCCTTATATGCTAGGAACCAGATATTCAAAAGTTAGTACTGGCGTTACGGGTGTTTGCCCACACTAATCAGGTTTTGTGCCCGATTTGTGGGTAGGGTCTATATTCAGACACCCCCACAGCATGGGCTAACCCTATTATCACCCATGCGCTAACATACTGCTGCTCCCATGCAAATGAGGTAATCCAACCCTGCATACAGGCACAGCTACAAATTCAGCAGTAAATGGCACCCACAGGGGCGCTATTTAGCACCTTTGCAAACCTAGCATTAATGGGGCGCAAGGCCCTGGTGGCAGGATGGTGTTACTGCAGCTGCTGTTCTCCCCCTCTGAAGCCTCTCCCAGTGTAACAATGGATGCCCTGGTGTTCATTGCACCTCACCTTCTAACCTTCTGCCCCGGTATCCGAAAGTCCTTCTTGGTGTCTACTGGCACCTACCCTCCAATCACCCACCACAGTATTGTCCATATCCTCCCTGGTGTCTAGTGGCACCCCCACCCTCTGATCACCAGCCCAGATACCGCACATGTTCTCCCTGGTGTCTAGTGGCACTCCACTCCCCGGTCACCCAGCCAGTATATCCACGGGCTGTCCCTGGTGTCCAGTGGCACCCCACCAGCTGCCAATCTCCCCTGCTGGTGAATCCAACGATGCTGTGGTGGCTAGTGGACCCCCCCAACCCTACCCACGAACATGCCTCCTGGGGCATAGAAACATAGAATTTGATGGCAGATAAGGACCGCTTGGCCCACCTAGTCTGCCCATTTCCCTACCTAATGGATAAGCTGCAGATCCTAGTTAACCAGCATGCCTACTTCCTCCTACCCCCGCTAGAATTGCCTTATGTCTGCCCATGCATTCTTGAATTCCCCACTGTTTTTGACTCTGACCCTCCTCAGGAAAGCTGTTCCATGCATCTACAACCCTCTCTGTAAAAATACTTCCTGCATTACCTCCGATCCATCCCCTCCATCTTCAAATTGTGCCCCTTGTTCTGGCACATCTCTTTTTCTGAAAGATGCTACCCTCTTGGACTTTGTTTATTCCCTTGAGGTATTTGAAAGATTCTATCATGCCCCCTCTTTTCCTCGAGGCTATACATCTTACACTCCTTTAATCTTTCTTCAGATGTCTTCTGGTGCAGACCCTGCACCATTTTGGTTGCCCTCCTCTGGACAGCCTCCACCATGTCTATGTCTTTGCGGAGATAGGGTCTCCAGAACTGTACACAGTCCTCCAGATGTGGGCTTACCAACTGTCTGTAGAGAGGGCCAACAACTTCTTGTTTTCTACTGGTGATGCTTCTCCCTATGCATCCCAGTATTCCCCCAGCCCTCCTTACTGCCTTCTCACATTGCTGGCCCACCTTTAGTTCATCTGATATGACTACCCCCAAGTCCCTTTTCATTTTTGTTGTTGTCAGTATCTCACCCCCTTGTGTACTTTTCCCTGGGTTTTTGTTTCCCAGGTGCATTACTTTGCACTTCTTTGTACTGAATCTAAGCTGCCATACATTTAACCACTCCTTCAACCTTGCCAAGTCCCTTTTCACCCCACCTTGCATATCAACCCTGTTGCAGATCTTTCTGACATCTGCAAAGAGGCATACTTTCCTTTCCAGTCCCTCTGCAACGTCACTTAAAGACATTAAAAAGGACCGGCCCCAGTACTGAACCCTGTGGTACCCCACTAGTAACCCTCCTTTCTTCACTGTGAACTTCATTTACTATTACTTGCTGTGTCCTGTTGTCCAGCCAGTGTTTTACCCAGGCTACCACCCTGTGACCCACTCCCAGGCTGGCTAATTTGTTTATTAATCTTTTGTGCAGGACTGTGTCAAATGCCTTGCTAAAGTCTAGGTAGGCCATGCTCACACCCCCTCCCAGGTCTACTACTTTGGTCACCCAGTCAAAGAAATCAATTAGATTTGTCCGACATGACCTTCCTGCTGTGATTCTGTGCTGTCTTGGGTCCTGTGCCCCACTGGCCTCTAGGTACTCAACAATTCTTTACTTCAGAAGTGATTCCATCATATTCCCTACCACTGAGGTCAAACTGACAGGTCTGTAGTTTCCTGCCTCTGTCTTACTCCCACTTTTGTGAAGAGGAATCACATCTGCCCTCCTCCAGTCCTCAGGTACCACACCATCCTCCCATGATTTATTAAAAAGGGTAGTCAGTGGTGTTACTAGTTCTTACCTTAATTCTTTTAGAATTCTGGGGTGAATCCCATCAGGCACCATTGCTTTATCCACCTTCAGTTTTAAGAGTTCTTTCAGAACCCTTTCTTCTGTGAAAGGACTAATATCAACCCCCCTACCCAGAGTGCTTCTATTGAGTGGATTAGGTATCTCCCAGTTTTTCATTGTGAATACTGAGCAGAAGCATTAGTTTAGTATCCCTGCTTTTTCACTGTCACTCTCTGCCCAACCACTTTCCTCTTTATGCAGCCTCAGTATCCCTGCCTTAGTCTTTCTTTGCTCCCTAATGTACCTATAAAAGGTTTTATCCCCCTTCTTAACCGAGTTGGCTATCTTTTTCTCAGTGTGGGCCTTTGCTATTCTGCATCCACTACCTCCTTAGTGACTAGTGGAACCTCCAACCACTGAGCATCCATCCTGGTGCCAACGCAGATTCCCAGTAGCTAGCGTAACACTCCCCCCCCCCCGGCTGCCCAAGCAGGTTGGTTCCCTGCCTCCCTGGTGTCCAGCAGCATCCCCAGGACTTCTGGCCCCTGTAGCGGACCCTGACGGACCCCGGGCATCCAGTGGTACACTCCTGACCACCAATCGTCACGCTGAATGCTGAACCATACCTCTCACCTGTCCCTAATTATGAGGGACATCCCTCAGGTTACCCCCGACTTGCTCTGTCCCTCATCCAACCCTCAAACAGAGAATGTGCTGTCAATTCATACTTTAAAGCAGACAATCATCATAGTCTAAGATGCAACGTCATAAACAAGCGCTGTACAAGTAAACACAATTATATCTACAGAGTTCTGAGCCTGTATCTCCATTATAGAGGATATGTTCCTCATTATGAGGGTCAGTGTTCCTTACTGTCCTCATTTCAAGGGTCTATGTCTCTTGGTTCGGTGAAGAAAGGTTGCAAGGTATGCACCACACAGTGGCAGTGCCATGATCCCCACCTGCACAGACCGCACCCAGCACCCCCCCATCAACCCCCCCATGCCTGTAATAGCAGGTACATGCGGGGAACCCAATATGACAACCGCCACAGCCCTCCACTCACCTCAGTACACAGCCGCCATATAGGATGACAGTGAGTGTGCTTACAGTAGGCTGTGTACTGTACACACACTCACTGTCATTCCGTACAGCAGATGGCTGCGGAGGTGAGTGGTGGACTGTGCCAGTCATCATACTGGGCTCCCCGCACAACTGCCCTCCCCCATATCACAGGTACAGGGAGGTTGGCTGGGGATGTGCTAGGTGTGGGCTGCGTGGGTGGAAGCCATGGAAATGGATGCCAAGGAAGCTGGGAACTATCCTGGTGAAGCAGCCAGAGTGGGGGGTTCCGCAAGCCACCAGGAATCTGCGTTAGCACTGGGATAGCTGCTCAGCAGCTGGGGAGGTTCCACACTAGACAGGAGTTAGCTCCCTGGCCCTCCACAGGCTTCACTGTTGTGCTGGAAACAGTGCCATCCCCTCCCCAGGCCAAGAAGCACTACCATCAACAGCACTAGTTTCTAGCCCTGGACACCCAAGTGTTCCAAGTCTACTCTGAACACGTACAGCCGGCGCAGCTGCAATGTGCCAATGGGAGGCCCTCTCTGCTGCCAAGTGGAGTTGCAGAAATGATCTATGTGAGCAATAATATACAACAGGGTGGACATTCACTGGGAGATATAGATTCTCTTTGTATGTACTGAGGAAAAAGGCTGCAGGCCCTCAGGACACACAGGATGAGTGCTTATATCTCCCAATAAATCCAGTACCTGGAGAGTATTATAAAATGGCTTTGTACTATCAATTATGGCATATAAAATGCAGCACTATGCAATAGTGGGTATATATACTGTAGGCATGGCAGGTGACCTGGTCCATCAAATCAGAAAGCAGTATTTGTGGCAGCCATTTTAAACCATTTTATAATTTTAAAAGATTTACAGAGGACTGCCCTATGACTTAGTAGAAGCCATTCACACTTCCATGCTGACAACCCAGGTTTGGGAGTGGACTCTGAGAACCAGGACAGTGGCGGACAGTGTTGGGGAATGCAGCAGAGTGCAGAGCGAGCCAGCCCAGGGAGGGAGATGGCCAGGTTTCATCATTGCAGAGTTCCATCACAGTGGGATGGGGAGTCTGCTCCCTTGCGAGTTGTGGTGCTTGTGTACAAATCTGCTGTGGCAAGTACAGCCAAACAGTGACAGGGCTCATTGTCAGATGAGGTGAGAGGAAGAAAAATGGGGCTTAAGAACCACACCACAGTTGTAATGATGGCCAGCAGTGACAGTCTTGGGCCCTGCGCCATGGATCCATCACCCAACCTTGGTAGGTGTGGGCTAGCAGAAGACAAACTGGGGTGGTTGTTAATGGGGTATGCCCCAAAGGACTAGAAACTGGCCAGACAGTGTTGAAGGACAAACTGCTTTATTAAAAAATATATATACACACATATATTTATATAACCAGGAAAAGGCTTCATCAAATAAACATTAATCAAGTTTTTAGGAGCAACCACATCCAGGGGGAAGGGTGAGACTGAAGAGGTTACAGCTTCTTTCAGGATATTAAGTATGAAACAACGCCCATTGAGGTGCCCAGTCACACTGAAATATACAAATGCTTTGGGTGAAGTGAGGCCTCGATTCTGCTTTTAATATGAAACAATTTATAAAACAGGTTAAAAACTGCAGAAATCTGACTGGCAGGGAACTGTCACATGGTGTCAGTTTATTACGGCCTACTCCGCCAGCTCGACTCTTCCAGATGATTATTCGTTCTTTTAATCTTTTGGGACTGTTTTATAAGCACTAGGTTTCCAGTCATTAAGAAATATACAAGCCTCTTGGGTGGTTGAAGGCACTCAGCTTCACATAGTGCCTCACAACAAACCCAAGGCATCCGACAATATGTAATATTTCAGCATCTCACTGAAAGTTTTTGTTTAACTTTATTTTTATGTTATTAAGACCAGTGAGACAAAACAAACACAGCAGTCCAGCACAGATCATTACTTGTGGTGCTACATATTACTGGCACAGACATTTAACACAAACTAATTTGAAATTCCAGCTATTGTTGGGCATCTGAGAAGAACGCCTGAGTAGCAGTTCACTGAAAGTTCTTCAGTCATCACGAGACCATGAGCACCAGTCTGATATGATTCACACCTGCGAAGGCAATAATAAAAAAAAAACGCTGACAGCCTGTCATGAGTAGAATAGAGAATAAGGGAAAGTCAGTAGCAACAGAATCAGAAGGGGGGAGGACGAGAGATGAGGGGAGAGGAAGGGGAAACCATCTGCCCTCATGGGATTAAATTACGGGATGTTATCGACTGGAACATGACCCACTGCTGCCAGCATGTTTCAAACACCGGTCCTTTGTCCATAAATGGATACGTCATCTGTTCCATTGTGGATTTCCTACATTTTCCTCCAGGCTTCTACTGTAGGCACCTTGTCCATATGCCAGATCCATGTTAATTGTCTTTCTGGCTGCTACTATTGAGAGTAGTATAAGCTTAAGTGTCGGGCACCGGAATCGGCTTCCCTCTTGGGGTATCGCCAGGAGGAACAAGGATGGTGAGAACTCTCCTGGGGAACTACATATTGTCTCAAGCTCTTCAATGAACGATTCCCAATACGAACATATTTTAGGGCAATCTCAAAAAAATGTGTGTTTGATGTGCCAGCTGGTACCCGTAGCCTCTCCAGCAGTGATTCATTGATGGGCCTGTGAATTTTGCCACTACTGCTGACACGCAACCTCACTGAATGTTACTGCTTACTTATATTACAGGCAGAACTGAGGGGAACAAGTATGCACAATTATGGCAACAAGATCGTTTTAGAGTACACAGAGTCGGCTCTTTGCAAAGTGCAAGATGGAAAAAGGGACAGCAATAAGGCTACCAACTGTCCCTATTTTCCCAGGACAGTCCCCATTTTAGGCAGCATGTCCCAGTATCCCCACAAGTTTTGCAAAATGTCACTTTTTTCCTGGTTTTTGCTTACTTGTCCCAGTTTTGTCTTTTTTTTTTTTTTTTGCTGGCTGCTAATCTGTGAGTGGCAGTTATTTCAGCACCACTGTGATGCTGCTCGGGCTGGACAGCAGTTTGCAACTTCAATCCCTGCGCCTGTGTTGCACCGCAAGCATGTCAGCGGAAGCACAGTAAAGCATGTTCCTTCCTGTTAGATTAGACTGAGTAGTAGTGCAAACAAGCGCATGTGGACATCTGCCTGCCAGCAGCTGAGAGAGACAGACTCCAGACAGAGAAGAGACCGGCAGCAGTGAACCAAGGTACCTGAACCTGATCAGCTGTAGGGAAGTGTGTGAAAACAATCTGGTGTGGTGATGGGAGTCACTGAAGTAAAGTTTGCTCAGCAAATGAGGTGCGTGTAAGCGGGTTGGATGGGACTGTCAGGCAGCGCAATACATGCAGCTCGAATGTCTGATCACAGTTAAACGCAGGTTTGCTTCTAATGAACTTTCTGTGCATCATGATTTGGAACTTGCTGCAACAGAATGATGTATTGTTTTAATCTGGATGTTTACTGCATGTGTTACTGTGGGGTGGCATGGCCAGAGCAAGCAGCAAAATTTAATTGTGTGCAGCGTTGTCTGTGGTGGTGCCCATGGAAGTGACACAGTGGGGGGGTCATGGTCAGGACAGACCTTACAAGTTTTAGGCCTCAGAAAGTTGGTAGCTTTAGACAGCAAGAATCGCCGAGTTACATTTCTGTGCACAGAATGAGATTATGATAATGTAACAGCATCAAAAGGCTCTTAACTTGGAGTTTGCTCCCAATAGGGGTTTATATACGGAATAATGCATTGGTGACTGTGTGATATGATTTTTTTGTCACATAAACCATGTGAGTGATGCGCAATAGGTTTATAATAGCAAACCTAAAGAGAAAGAGGGAGCTGTACCCAAAAGGGGGAGGGTGGGTGCAGGGGTGGAGGAGGTGACAGATGGGGAAATCCCAATGGGCAGAGTACTGGAGGGCTTGAGGGCACTGAGGGTGGACAATGTGCCAAGGCCAGATGGTATACACCCCAGGGTGCTAAAGGAGCTGGCAGAAGTCCTGGCAGAACCCTTGGCAGACCTGTTCAATACCTCCCTAGACTCGGGGAGTGTATCTCAGGACTGCAGGACAGTGCATGTGGTACCTTCCACAAGAGCAACCCCAAGGATGAGCCAGGGAACTACAGACCGATAAGCCTTACGTCCATCGTGGGAAAGCTGATGGAGACAATCCTGAAGGAGAGGCTGGTTTCCTTCCTAGAGGCTAATGGGCTGCAGGACAGCATGTGTCTGTTTCAGGCAGATTCTCTCATACCAACCTGGTAGAGTACTATGACTGGGTAATCAGGCAATTAGACAGGGGCCATGCAGTGGATATCCTATAACAGGACTTCACTAAGGCATTTGATTCAGTGCCACATTGGAGGCTAGAAGTAAGCTGGAAGGCACAGGGGCAGGGGCGAAGATGGTGGGATAGGTAGTGAACTGGCTGCAAGGGAGACAGCAGAAAGAGGTGGTGGGAGGGGAGCTCTCATCTCCCAGGATGGTGACAAGCAGGGTGCCACAGGGCTCTGTTCTGGGGCCAGTGTTGTTTGGGATCTTAACAGCAGACATCTCAATAGGCATCAAAAGCAAAGTCAGTCTGTTTGCAGATGACACCAAGATGGGAGCAATAGTGGATGACTTAGAAAGGTGGCAGGAGTTGCAAGATGACCTGACAAAACTGGAGGCCTGGTCGGACACTTGGCAGCTGGGGTTCAATGCCAAGAAATGTAAGGTGCTACATTTAGGCACAAAAAAAACAAGAAGAAGCTACAAGCTAGGAGGGATTCAACTAACCAAGATGGAAGGGGTGATCATAATGGAAGCAATGAACAACTCAGCACAGTGTAGAAAGGCAGCTGCAAAGGTCAACAGGGTGCTGGGTTGTATTGCCAGAAGCATATCCTCCGGGGGTGTGTGATCCTGCTGCTACACAGGTCACTGGTTAGACCATACCTGGAGTACTGCATACAGTTTTGGCAACCGTACCCGATGAAGGACATTAGGTTACTGGAGAGGGTGCAGCACAGGGCAACAAAAATGATCCAGGGGCTAGGAGACTTACCCTATGAGAGCAGGCTGAGGGAGCTGAACATGTACTCCCTGGAGGAGAGGAGGGATAGGGGGACATGACTGAAACCTTCAAGTACATGAAGGAAATAAATAAGATGGACACAGAGGGGCTTTTCAAATTAAGGAGGGGGAGGGATACTCGAGGGCACCATCTGAGATTGGAAGGGGGGAGGTTTTTGGTGTCTGGGTGGAAAGCATTGCCAGAGGAAGTGGTATCCTGTAGAACAGTGGGCTGCATCAAGAGGGGATGGGACAGGGTAACAGGGAAGGTCACTGGAGGGGGAAGGGGAGAGAGAGAGGGGCAACTAGCTACACAATCGAGAGACTTGATAGACCATAAGGCCTTTATCTGCTGGCAATTTCGTTATGTTCGTAAAACACACTGAGGGTGTGTAAAACAAATGAGTACTCACAGTCACCCATATTTTACTTAGCAATCAGAACTAGGAGTGAGCAAATGAGCACATATTAAAAAAAAAAAAGAGCGATAGTGAGAGAGATCACGAGTAAACCGACAGATGCCGTCAGCTGTTTAATGTTCTCTGTTTTCTGGCTGGATTTTCTCCATATTCAACCTGGAGTGATGTCAAACCAGGAGGATATGGAGAATACAGCGTCAGATTTCTGGTCGATATAAAGTCCTACCAGTTATTATAGACTCTTTCATACTGTGCATGGAGGTCTTCAGCTCAAGTCAGAAAAACGTCACATCCTTTGACAAAAATGTTCCACAGCAGCCCACAGTTATCTATCGACACAAACTTGCCACTTCTTCCTATAAAGGGTGTGTGTCCATGACAAACATAGTAACACCATTATCCAACAGACAAGTGGCTGATAAACAAAAGCATCCCTGCTGTACTACAGCTTTAGTGTAAGGCTTACTGCTCAACATTTATGTAAGTGACTTTGTATACTATTTCAAATAGGAGATTTCTGCATGCAGCTCAACAGCTAAATTCAGACAGCTTTCTCATAAATACTGTAGTACGGGACTCTTATAATGACACTGCCCACTTACAAAAATTAAAAAAGTTCAAAACTAACAGCACAAACCAGGCTTGGTAAAACAGCAGAGAATATTACTGTTACTGTCTCGATGCATTTTGTCAAATATCTGACCCTGCTGATCTAAAATGCTAGTGCAAAGGAACACAGCAACAATTCATGCCTTCAAAGAGCCACACACACAAAATTATTAAATCTATTCACAGTAACTTGTTGCTTCTGAGTTTGTAATTTACACGTTGTTTACACAGTTCTTCAACTTCAGGGTTATAAAGTTCTAGTATTGACTTCTGCACCTATCAGCACGACTGCAACCCCTGCCACCACACTGTATTACTTGTTTCCTGCTACAATTTAATGTCATTTCATTTTTATTTTATTTTGGCGATTCCCAGGACGAGGCTTAAAACTGCTGGCGACAGAGCATTCAGCAGCGCCGGCCCTGTCCTGTGGAATTCGCTGCCTCCATCAATTCAGGAGGCCCCTTCAATTGAGGTTTTCAAGGCCCACCTCAAGGCCTTCCTCTTTACTCAGGCCTTCCCGAACCTTAGAGATTAGTCCACCTTTGGCACCCAGCTTATCTGTCTGAGCATTCAGTTTCTAGATATATATTTATTAATTATATTTATGTATAGCAATATGTTACTGTTTTTATATTGATTTATATTATATTGACAGTTTCTTCTTGTTGTTCGGCACCCAGAGCCTCCGGGATTGGACGCCTGAAACATAAAAGTTGCCTTGCCTATACTGACAGATCTGTGGATTGATAACCCATCTTCATAGCTGTCCAGTGTTACAAATACATACACTGAACAAATACAGTAAACACAGTAGTTAAAGGTCAGTTATTGCACTTGCATACAGAGTTTATCAAAATATGGCTCCTTAACTTTACCTTAAAACTAGACATTGTGGGGACACCTACTATAATGCTGGGTAATTTATTGTAAATGACAGATAAAAAAGTGATGGTATTCTGAGAAAATTTTGTATGTTAGAAAGGAACCTTAAACGAAAATCTATTACGCATTCTGGTGTTTACAATTCTTTAAGTCTACCTTTAATTGAGCAGGTTAAAAGGCAGAGGAGAGTGGACTGACTCAACCCCCTAGTCAGAAATGTCAGAGCAACGTGAAACATAGGGGAGTCACCATTTTCACATGTACCCACGTACTTGAGCACCTGTGTGAGCTTTTTCATATTTGTACCTGAATTTTCCGCCCACAGTGCATAGCCCTTTCTTCTATGAATCGTCACACTATTGGCTGCAGTTTCCAGGACTTAAAGAACAACAGTTTTCCTAATGAATGTGGACCACTGTCATAGAACTGTACTTGGAAGGAACTTTTCAATTATGTTGTTTTCCTTAAAGATCACTGGTACCTTAAAATATTTGTTGCTGCTTGATCCAGTGGCACCAGACGAAGGCGCTGTGCTCCCATGCAAGAGACCCAAGTTTGCACAGCGACTGGACTCCCATGCCTTGGGCCAGAGAAGCCTTTGGAACACTACAAAGGCATAGTGCTCATGGAGGGAAGGAGGGAGAGAGAGCTAAATCTGACCACTCCTGTAGCACCTCCTACAAATTGTGGGTGGTCTTAACACTGCAGGTGGCCATGCAACGTAGGCCCCCTCCCAGGGGTCGAAATAACCACCTGTCTGCCTGTCCCAGACACCCAATTTTCCCCAGGGACAGCTAGTTTCATTTCTTTGCCTGTCCCTGGGACAGGCAAAAAGAGAAAAAGCATCAGTGGGCACTAGGACCCAGGAAATGCTGCCGCCTGGAAGTTTGGGCTTTGAGTGTCCCAACATTATGATGTCATATGTTGAGAGATGCCCATTCAACCCAACATCCCATGATGGACTCTTCTGAGCAGCTGGTGGTTTTATCAAGCAGCAGAAATGAAAACAGTGCCACAGTAGAACTAGACTGCAGATGTGTTCCTTGTCATTGTGCATGAGCAGTTGCCCATCTTCCTTTTGCTTTGTGCACTACATACCTCAAATCTTTGTGTGATCTTCCTGCAGTAGCAGACCAAGACTAGCTCTTGATCAGAGGCAGCAGAGTTTTAGAAATGCTGATTAAAAACCCTTTTCAGGGCTGTCTGCTAACGAAGAGGGGCCTTGGTAAGGCTAATTAAAAGCCCCTGTAAGGGCTAGAAAATGGTACTTGAAAGCCCTCCTTTTCAGGGCAATCAAGGCAGAAAGAGGGGAATACTCAGTATTTAGAGATTAGGAGAGGAACTTAAAGGACTGAGACAACCACTTAAAAACCCCTGTCAGGACAGGAAGGGCTCTAGAGACAGGAGGTGGGGAGGTTGGTTAAAAGCCTTTGTCAGAGCTGGCCCACTGGTGCAGTGGTACCATTACCACTTGTAACACCAGTGACCTGGGTTCAGGAATGAGTTTGGGTCATTGGGACGACAACTGGGGAGAGGAGAATTGAACGTCCCAGGGGACACTCTCCTCCACCAGGGAGAGAGGGATGCCTCACTGCTTTTACGCTGCCACCTGTTGAGGCATGGGTGGCAGCTCAAGAATAACAATGTAGGGAGGGGGAGAATGCCATCAGGTGCTTGGCTGAGACATGTCAAAATGTCACCAGTCTGGAGGTTAGACTGGTCCCCAGCTGGGCAGGGCCAGATGGGTTACTAAGTAGGGGGAGCTGCATAGGGAGAGAGGTAGCTGATCGACTTGTCAGAGCAGAGCAGAAGGAAGTTAATTAAAGGGCCCCTGTCTGGGCTATTATTGAGCAAGAGAGGGAAGTAAATTTTCAGGGCAGTGAACTGGGAGCATACTTCAGTTCTTTTCAGGGCCATGTACCAGCCAGTGGGTAATACTTAGTAGCCCTTTTCAGGGCACCTTACAATGGGTAGCATCAGTTAATAAGCCCTTTTCAGGGCACTGTGCCAGCCAGGGGTCACACTTATTATTAGCTGGTGTTTGTAAACAGAAATTTCAAATTAGTACTCAAAAAATCAACAGGACAGTTACAAATTCTGTGGGACAGTCAAAATAAATATTGCACCTGTCCCTTGGACAGCCATCCACAAAAAAATTATCTCTAGCCCTGCCCCCTCCACAGGCCAGCTATGGCAGTGGACCAACTCAACTGTGTCAAATGGAGATGGGAGGGCAGAAAGAGGAGTAAAAACAGCTCCCTACTCACCAAATGATGGTTGTCTCCCATCATCAAGCCCAGCCCCACCTTCTGCACTTCACCTACTCCCTGATGCTGAACATATGTCCTTCCATATCAATGCAGCGGCCCAAAACCCCCACCATGGAGGGTTTCCCATGGGGTGTCACCTCCCCCAAGGCCAAAGTCAGATGCCACAACATAGACAATGAGCACCTGGGGTACGGGAAGAACAGAAATCTGGAGTAACAAAAGTAAGTACAGTGGGAAATCTGCCCA
Source organism: Neoceratodus forsteri (assembly GCA_016271365.2). Classification (NCBI taxonomy): domain Eukaryota; kingdom Metazoa; phylum Chordata; order Ceratodontiformes; family Ceratodontidae; genus Neoceratodus; species Neoceratodus forsteri. Next base: position 1,254,508,420 of record CM057459.1, on the reverse strand, counting down.
AGCAAATAAAAACAGTAATAAACCAACCCTCCAAACCCACCTTTCCACAAGACTTCCTCAAGGGCTTGCGATTCTTCCATATCAATGCCCGTAGCCTCCTTCCTAAACTGGATGATGTAAAAGTCTGGGTCACTCAGCATTGCCCTGACATCATATGCATCATGGAAATGTGGCTGTCCTCACGTATCCCATACAATCAGCTTGCCCTCCTTAACTATAACCTCCACCGGCAAGACCATGGTAAATGGGGAGGACGAGCTGTAATCTACTCCCACAACTCCATTTTTTACACTGTCACCCACCGTGAAGCTGTCCTGCAAGCTCACAAACTCCTCCTAGTAAAGCTCACTTTTCTGGCCTCAGTGCCACTTTTTGTCCAAGTTTTGTCTGCCTCCCCCAAACTCCCTCCCTCCTTCCTTGTCTCCTGCGTCACCTCCACTGCCACACTTGCATCTGCAGGCGACTCAATCCTTCTTAGTGACTTCAATCTGGACTGGCTCTCCCCTTCATCGCAAAACGCATGCTTTCAGATTGAAGCACTAAACCTGACCCAGTTGATCAATAAGCCAACTCACCTCAACCATCGCTCTCAGACCCATATCCTGCTTGACTGACCACATTAGCTCTACAGGTGTACTGCTTGATGTGCTCAGTGATCACTGCCCCATCTTTTGCGTCAAAATGATACACCCTCCTCCTAACCCCCAAATGTATCCAGTATTGACCCCTCAAAATGTTGGATTCAAATAAATAACTCTTTGACCTGACCACGGCTAACTGGTTACTGATCCTCTCCATTCCCTCTCTGACGCTTCTCTCACCCATTTCACAACAATCTTCCTAAATGTCTGGGATGTCCATGTGCCCCTGAAACCAGTCAGGGTACAACGTCATCACAATCCCTGGATCTCTCCGGAAATCCTTCCTACCTGCAAAACCAGCAACCTCGCTAGGCGTCACTTCAAAGCCACATGCGACCCAACTGACCCACAGAACTACCGAGCCCTCCATAACAGCTGTACCAAGCATATTTGGCAGGCAAAATTTGACTATTACAAAACCTGACTGCACACCTCCAGCAACTCTCCATCCTACTTCTGGAACAATCTCTGTTCACTCCTGCACCCCTCCTCTGACCCCCTTCCCCAAACACTCTTTGCATGGCAGGTTTCCTAGTTTCGGACCCTACTTCTGTCCCAGGTGCCCTAAACAAGTTCTTTATGACTTGTGCCCTCCCACAAGACCTCTCCCCTCCTCTCCTTCCCCTTCCTCCACGCAGCCCTCTGGCTTTCAACTGCCTCTGGTATCCCCAGTAGAATTACTTAGAGCTCTAAGCTCCCTAAATTCCACTAAATCCAGCCCTGACAGCTGTCTACTTTACCACCATATGGGTAATCTTTCTATCCCACTCAGATGTGACCTGCTGGTCAAATGGATACTCCCAGCTTCTGACTACGCTGCTGCTGTCTTCATCGCAGCTCCAGCTACCTCTCTCACCAAACTAGATGTCCTCTTCAATGCCTTCTGTCATTTCACCTCTAATTCCCCCCTCTGACACATCACTGTGACCTCTACTCCTCCCTATCCCTCCGATTCCCATCACAGAGACACATGTCCCACTGCTCCACTTTCATCTCCAGATATTGGTTTTGAACTCTTCCTTCCTACCTCTCTTCTCTCCTAAATCCTGCTACTCACTCCCCCTACAATTCACATACAAACTGCCTCCGCTCCTTTGCCCTCCCAGGAGCACACATCTCGGCTAGGAAATTAGCATTTTCCTATAGACTCCCTTCCCTCTGGAATAACACCTCCCCTCAAACCCGCCTCACCCCCTCCTTTCCTGCACTTAAGCGCCTCCTCAGGCCATCCCGTTACATCTTGTAGCTGTCCACTGTCCTAATCCACAACCTTACTACTGTCCTCCTCCTCCCTCTCCTCCATTTCCTGTATCAATTAGTGACCACATTTTTTTGTTTGCTCTTGTTATCTTACCCTGCTTATTGAATCTCCTGTACAATACTCTGTAATGTAATCCTGTAATGTAAATTTATCTGCTCATTGTATTACACTGTAACAAAAACTTTATTCTGCATTATACTGTATATTTTATGTTTATGCTGTATAATACTGTTTCCAAATTTTATGATCCCTTAGTTGGATTTGTACCCCCTGTCCCCGGGTCGTACCTGGAAATGAGCTTCTGCTCAGTGTGCCTTTACTCATCACCAAATTTTAAACAAATAAATAAAACTATATAAAAACAGTTTAAAAAAGAAGAATTTGTGAGTTTGGTCTTGAAAGCACAAACAGCAGGAGCAAACTGAATGCCCTATGCATGGGCATAGGAAGGCATAAATTATTTACACTATAGTGAGGGAATAACTGTTGTATGCGAGAAAAAGGCAGTCAGTGCAAAGTAACGCCATCTAGTGTTGAAAGCTATGAACAGCAGCCGCATTAATGCTGAATAACTGTAATGGTAAATAGAGGACTCTACAGACCTCTGGCAGTAGTCTGTTGAATAGCAAGTATGAAAGTTAATAAAGCACTCTAACCTGCCAGCTGTAGGGGAATTTCCCTTTAACTGAATAGTTAGTATTGATGTTATTGGAAGTTGGAACTCAGCATCACGGTTTAACTCCCAGCAAGGGATGGAGGTGTGTCTGTCCAAATAGAGAGGGAACAGATACAACAGTAACAATAACTCCTACACTCCAATTAACCCCTACACTCCAATTACTCTCCCATTAACCAATCCCAGCATCAGTCTATGTTTGCTGCTCCATAGAGGGCATCATCAGTTCCTTCACTGACTGCCCCAATGGAGTGCACTCAAACTGAATGACACAGCCCATGTTTGTCTGCTGATAGCCCCCTCCTGGCAACGCCTCTCCCCCCTCCACTCAGACAATGCCTTTGGCTGTATCCCTACTCTGGAATAATGTTAGGCCCTAGTCCTTAGTTTCTGCCTATCCTGTAAGATCATGGGCCCAATTCCAAGACAGTTAGACCAGGTGTAAGCACAGTACACCAGTCGTGATAGTGAAAAATCACAAGTTACCCCAGCGATTTGCGACACACGATTCCAAAAGAACACTTACACAGCAACCCGCAACTGCTACAACAAACGCAAGTTATGAAGCAGTTACACCAGAGAAAGCCTAGGCCACTGTTGTAATGTGGCTTACGACATGTGTAACACACCAGCACTACAGAACTGCTGTTCCAGAAAAGGTGGCGTAATGAACCACACCAGAGGATGGTAACGTAAGTTAGAACAAGGAAAAGCTGTTCTAACCAGAGGACAGGCCATACAAATCCCGCCCCCCAACACACACACAAAGCCAGACTACAGCATACCCCCAACCAGTAGGCTCCGAATGTGGAACTGATGGGCAAACAGTGGTACACCCAAGGAAACATGCCCTAGGAAGCCCAGGGCACAGTAAAATAGGTAGCAGCATGGCCAGACAGGCCAATAGTAAGTGAAATTTCATTTTCATTTCATCTTTATTTGTTAACCGGGTTAGGACTCTGGGCCAAAGCCCTTTTTCAGGACCGACCCGGACATAAAACATAAACAATACATCAATACATACAATTATACAGATTTTACAAATTACACAAACACTTAGACTGTGCTAACAAATAATATTTAACCTTTCACTTAAAACTTGAAAAAGATTTAATTACCCTTAACGAAACTGGTAACCTACTCCAAAGTGAAGAAGCTGGATGATCAAATACTCGTAAGCCGTAATTATTATTTGCACCTTGTACAACCAATACTACCCCCTGGGACATTCTCAAATGTGCCTGTATTTCCCGAACCGGAACCAAATCAAATAATGGAGATAAGCCACTTGAATAAATGGCCTGATGAACCAACTTTCCTAAGGCAAATTCATATTTAAACTGGGGCGACAACCATTTCAGTGAAGAATATAAAACAATGATGAGTCAAATATGGAGCATCCAAAACAAATCTACAAATGCTGTTATAAACAACATTTAAGAATCTGTTTCTCCCTGGATCTCCACTTAACATACAAGGAAGGAACAATCAAAATATGGCATTAAAACACCATCTGCCAATTTCAAATGCAAATCATAAGATAAATAAGGTTTAAATTTATATAATTGGCCCAATCTACAATTAGTTCTCTTTTTTACTGACTTTACCTGAGAAAGATACGTCAATGAGGGGTGTAAAAGAACTCCCAAATACTTGAATTCTGACACCTGGTCAAGTAAATTCTCCTGAACATCATGTATAGTCACGGGATGACATTTGCCAAGTCTTACAGGGCTTCCAAACAACATAGCCTTGGTTTTACGAATATTCAAAACCATCAACTTGGTAGTAAGCCAATGACACAACTCCTTAAACTCATTTTCCAAGGCCATATTGATATAATTCAAAGATTTTCCATGACAATACAAAATCAAATCATCTGCATACAAAAGACATTTACACTTATCAAAAATAGAAGGGACTTGATTAATAAACAAACAATGAAAAATAACAGGGATCCAAAACTAGACCCCTGAGGCACTCCACATATAGTATAACAAACCAATGATTTAATCGAACCAACAGAAACAAATTGAGAACGCCCCTGCAAAAAATCAGAAACAAGTTCAACTGCAGAAACAGCCATTCCAAGAGCAGCAAGCTTCTGACTAAGCAGTGAATGATTTATCAAATCAAAAGCCCTGGACAGGTCCACAAAAACCGCCCCGTCAACATTCCATCATTACAACCTTTAAGGACGGCATTCGTGAACCTGACCAGGACTGTACCCGTACCCCTACCCTACCAAAAACCATGCTGCTCTTCACAAAGAACATCCGCCACCCCCAAAAATTCATTCAACTGACCAGTTAACAATCTTTCAAAGACTTGTCCCAAAGGATTTAAAATCGAGATAGGTCGACAGTCCTCAACTCCAATAGGCTTAGCATTTTTTGGGATTGGTACTACCCAAGCTACCTTCCATGATAAAGGAAAAACATCTGCAGAAATACATAAACTGTACACTACACTCAAAGGTTCAGCAATAAATTGAGCAGCCAACCTAATAAATCTGGCATCAAGCCCACCCCACAATTGCCAAACTTATCAGGCAGGGAATGTAACAATTTCAATACTTCAGTGGCAGTAACCCATCGGAAGACAAACTGAGGTGCAGCACCAGTTTTCAATTGATCATTAGCACAATTAACCACAACATTATTAGATTCAATAGAGTCAACAGTTAAGGATTCAGGAGACAAAATGGGAACATTAACAAAACTTAGATTACGCAAATTAACCATCTCAAGAGGATCAGAAACAACCTGATCAGAAGTTTTAAGTGAAGTAAGGTAAGTCTTAACCTTTGGGGAAAAAAGATAATTAATAGTGTCCCAAAATTGCCCTGGATTCTTAGATGTACTCTCCAACTTAGCCTGAAAATAGTCAATCTTAGCTGGTTTCACTTTTCTTGATAACAAATTTCTAGCTGTCCTATAATCTTGTGAATGCCCAATAGTTGGAAACATTTTATACGTTAACCAAGCTGATTTTTTATTTTTCGTAAAAACCTTAAACTCATTAGTATACCATGGATGTAATACCCCTCGAACCCAAGATACTCGAAGGGGAAACAATTTATTCTGAATCTGTAACAAAAGATGACAGAAAAAAATCAACAGCACAATTTAGGTCTGATATAGATGTCAGAAATGACCAATCCAAGTTACTTAATTCCCCAAACAAAATCTCATGAGCAATATTAAAATTGCGAGATTGCACAAATCTAGACGGGATTTTTTGCTGTCTAAAATTCAGAACAGCAAAAGTAAACTGATGGTCACTAACAGAATCCCCAAGAACACCCACTCGAGACACCATCCCTACTCAGTTAGTAACACACCAGTCCAAAATAGTATGATTCATAGACTTCATATTAAATCTAGTAGATTCAACAATAAGCTGAGTTACTTTATAAGAATTTAGCAAATTTTCAAAAGTACCATCCATATTTGCCCAATTCAAATTAATATCACCCATAAACACAAAATCATATTTTTGAGAAAAAGGGAATGTTTTATCTAAAAAAAAAATCTTATAACCCTGACTTACCACATTTAGGGGGATTGTAAAGAGCACCTACAATCAAGTTTGACACCTCCTAATAATAATTCAAACAAAATCCAATCATTTTGTGTTTCAACATATAAACTGTTAAGTAACACATTAACATCTAAATGTTCTAAACAATAAACAGCCACATCCCTTCCTACTTTTGTACCCTTATGGTCAGATCTTATAATCTTATATCCAGGTAACCCACACATACCATCAGAGACAGAAGCTTTTAACCAAGTCTCTGTAATGATCACCAAATCTGGTACAATAAGTAATAAATAACTGTAACAGTCAGGTGTACTACTTTTTCTAGTACTTCATAAATACATAACTGGTGCAACACATGTACCATAGCATGTAGCACAATAGCCAAACACAGAGTATGGGACAAGGCATCACAATGTGGAACAGAGAAGTGATGGGACGTATAGTAGGGAATAGTACCATGTAATGTGGGACAGTCGAGAGGTATGTACTGCTGACAAGTACTGATGAGTTGCAACGTGCATACTGCTATGCCACTACTGCAAGTTACGCCATGTCTTGAGGGCATAACTTGCGACATGCATAATTCTACATTTTCCATCGGATCTGGCGATTCTCTTGGAATATGGCGCAGATCGCATGTCATAGGGTTTTTGGCGTAACTTTATGCACTGGTGTACTTTGCACCCTGCTCTCACTGCTGTCTTGGAATCAGGCCCCATGTTCCTAGTTGTTGTCTTTCCCTCATTTTGTGTCTGACAATGCCACTTGGCTGCATCTTTTTCCTCCTGTAGCTGGATCCCAACCCTAATGCCATTTTTGCTAGTTAAACTTACTCCTAGCCACTGTATGTCTGTAAAATACCTATTTTTGTAACTTAAATCCATATGTGCTTATTTTATTATTACCTTTACTCCTAGAATCACTGTGTATTTTCTTACTATACTGTTTGTTCTGTTCTTTGATATGACGTGGAGCCTATGTAAAAGAGCCTTTAACTCACAGGTATTAATTCCAAGACTGAAATAAATAAAAAAGAAAAAATACACTTGTCATTTTTGCCATCTTTCTTGTGCGTCCAAACTCCAAACAAGAAGTGTTAGTCACTCTCTGGCCTGGTAGCACTGTGGCAGTGCTACCGCTTGATATACCGGCAACCCATGTTCGAGAATGAGAGCAAGCCATTGGGGGCCTGCAGTGTTGGGTAAGATACTTTTTCTATTGCTTTCTATTTCTTTTAGAAACTTGATCCAGGAAGCTCTGTGCAGTCACTAGCAAGGATGGAGAAGTACTAGAAAAAGTAATACACCTGACAGTTACAGTTACTTATTACTTTTTATACAAAAACAATAAAAAACTATAACAGATGACATTTATTTGAAAGTAATAGTTTAGTTACTAGTCACTTTCAAATAAATGTAATCAGTTACAGTTACATATTACTTTTGTATAAAGATACATAAATAATTGTAACTGTAAGACGTATTGCTTTTTCTAGTACTTCTTCATCCTTGCTAGTGGCTGCACAGAGCTTTCTGGAACAAGCTTCCAAAAGTAGTAGACAGTAATAGAAAAGGTAACTTACCCAACACCGGGGGCTGGTTGCTATAGGAAGGACTGAGCATCCTAGGGACTGTTCTCCTTCCTTCGGAGGGGGTCACTCCCGTTGTATTACTGCCGACTGGTGGAGATCGGTCGGCAGCACACTCTGGAACACCATTAGAGGAGGGGTCACTGCCAGATACCAGTCATGCACGCATACCACCACATGCATGTGCGACTGCATAACAGCACCCCAAGGGAGAAAACTAAGGGTGGAGGGGGAAAATGCCAGCCAGTCACGCTGACACTCACCACCAGGCTCTCGCATGACCAACACGGCTCACCACCCACCACACTGTGTTCCTGGGCAAAGAGTGGCTAACCGGTAAGTCTGTGACAGGTCAGTGACAGGGTGAGGATGTGGTGCTGCCACTGAGTGAGAAACAGCTGTACGGGGGTGGGGGAGTATTAGCCACTATCCTGCATCTCCTCCAAGACCCTCTCAGCAGCAGAGGGGCACTTGAGGTGGGAATGAAAAATGATGCAATATTACAATTGTTGTGGCCATTACAGTAAAACAGGGTCTCTTGCAGATTTAAGGTTCACCAAGGGCACCATTAATAGTTTCCCAGAAGGGGATTCTAGAGGTTGAACAGGAGTGCACTATTTCAGGCATACTAGGATCAGGCTCACCTGTGAAGGGGACTCATGTCCTACCTACTAAACAAGCCGCCTAGGGATTCAATTGGTGGGTGGACTGGTGAAGAACTGGGCCCCGACTGTGGAGCAGGAGAGAAGGGGAGGAGCTCATGAAGAAAAAAAACAAGGCTGTGTCACATCCACTAGAGTCACTTTCTGGGGGAGGGGTATCCCAGCACGCTCCCTCACCAGATCTTAGTTTTGGCCAGTGACCTTCCAGACCCTGCCACCAGGTTGGGGATGGGGCATTCAGAGCACATTCAATTCTAATTTTCAAATATTGCCATATGACAAGCAACAAAAAACTGCCACTGGCTATGATATTACTGGGGGCTACAGAAACTCAGCATGACATGAAGAACAGTGTGAAAACAAAATCAGAAACTGATGTTTTTAGTTAACTGCATGAAAATCTGCAAGTCATCAAAATCTACTACTACCAGCCACTGTAAGCTACATATACTCATGACCTGAAAGGTTATTGTATTAATTCTGCTAACACATAGATACATAGACAGTGTCAGCAGATAAGGGCCTATGGCCCACCCAATCTGCCCATTTGAGCTTGTAAGTTCAGTTTATGTTTTCCTAGAAGTCTGTTGCCCCTTACCCCTGACCTCCAGAATTCCTTTATGTCTATCCCATGCATTCTTAAATCATGTGATTGTTTCAGCCCCCACCACTTCCTCTGGCAGGGTGTTCCACTTGTCCACCACCCGTTCTGTGAAGAAATTCTTCCTCATGTTTCCTCTGAATTGCCCTCCTCCAACTTCATCCCATGCCCTAGTCCTGGAACATCTTTTTCGCTTAAAAATAGTGTATTCCTGCACCCTGTTCCTCCCTGTAAGATACTTGTATGTCTCTATCATATCCCTCTCTCCTCCTCTCCTCCAGGGAGTACATGTTCAGTTCCTTCAACCTGTCTTCATAGGACTTGTGATGCAATCCATGCACCATCTTTGTTGCCCTCCTCTGAACCGCTTTCTACCCTGTCTATGTCCTTACGTAGGTATGGTCTCCAGAACTGTACACTGTACTCCAGGTGGGGCCTCACTAGTGTCTTATGAGCGGAATTATGACCTCCTTTTCCTGCTGGTGATGCCTGCCTATACATCCCAGCATCCTATTTGTTTTACCTGCTGCCTTGTCACACTGTTTCCCTACCTTGAGGTCATCAGAGATGATAACCCCAAGATCCCTTTCCTGCTTGGTGCATGCTATATCCTCACCCCCAACTGATATATTGTGCCAGGGTTTTTGTGCCCCATATGCATTATCTTGCACTTCCTTGCATTGAATTTCAACTGCCAAACCCCTGATCATTCTTCAAGTTTCTGCAGGTCCCTTCTCATTCTGTCTACAAACACAGATATCCTGACTTTCTGTCTGTAAAGTGTAGCACAGCGTAGCAATGTTTGAGTTGCAGAAATTAACACAGAAGTGAGTCAGACATGAAGCCCAGATAATGGAAAAGCAAGGTGTGCATGTGGCTACTGCAGGTGCAGGCACCAGTTTCCAGGGTAACTACCATGTAGCCTAAGGACAGGAACATTGTTTTGCTCTTCTTAACCCTGTGCAGCTAGACCTGTCTGTCAACTTCAAATCAGATGTCCCGTGTTTCTGTTTCGTTGTTACACTCATCCTGAGCTTTACTGTTTACTCTTTGTAAATGCCGCATTTATTTTACATGCCAAAAATGACCCTGAGGAGTTTCAGTTTTGAGTAGCTTATAGCTAGAATGGTGCTGTGCTCCACAGTTATGGGAAATTCATCATGCTGACATCTTAGAAAGAACAATGTTTAATAATTAATTCAAAATATAATGGTGCTTAGGGCTTTCTAATGTAACAGCAGGTTTGCACAGTGATATCTCGGGGGGGGAGGGGTTGCTTTGAATGACGTTTGCCTCCTTTATTATACAGGTAAAGAGGTCACAACCACAGTACCACAGCAGTCTAAAGACTTGCAGAAAAAAAAAAACAGCATATAGTTAGCTTGTGTCAACAAGGCTGGTCTTGTAATGACAATATGTATGCAGTACATGCTGAACATCCTTTTCCGGTATTTGTGAAAAATTGTTCTCACAGTTAGAATCTTGAGAAGAACTTTGAATGCATATTTGCAGCACCTGTGAGTGGGAGCCACTTGTGCTAGCAGCTTATTTTTAATCTAGCTTTTTCTCCCTGCAGGGTAGCTAGCAGGCGAGCTTTCGGCTCTCTCCTCGAGAGGGCTTCATCCACCCCGAACTGCATGCTCCGTCACGATCTCAGCCCTGGCTCCCAGCAAATCCCCCACGAATCTCGCCCCCAATGGCAGGACCAGGGAGGGAGGGTGATACCCCCCCGGTGCATACACATCCAGATGCTAGGTAGAGCTGTGGGGCGGGAGCGCGGTCAGGACTGCATGCATCCTGCCAGCGTCCCCAATTTGTTTTCCTCCCTTCCAGCCTTGTTGCTGGGGCACGCACATGGAAGCATGTGGAGTCCAGCAACACCTCCCGTCACTGGTGTCACTGACCCGTTCTACCCTCAGACCTCCTCCGGGGGGGGGGGCTGTCATTTTGTGGGACTGCCAAATCACCTTCCCCGGGACAGGAGAGCAGTCCTCTAGATGCTCAATCCTCTCCCTCCCTGGCCGACCACCGGACACAGGTTGCCGGTGTGGCAGGAGATAAGGCGCAATGACTCTGCCCTCCTCACCACTAGGCAGCCCATGCTAGCAGCTTTTAAATGTGAAATAAAGACAGACAAGTGATATCCCATCTAGGTGAAATACCAATATTCATCTTCGATTTCTTCTTATAACAGTGTTGGAAATCCTGGTATCTGTCCACTCCGTGCCTGTAGTTTTTTCGACTATGGTGCTGTCATACCTCACTGTTCAACTGCAACAATTTAATCGTAATGTGGGGAAGCCTCCAGTGTACCTGTCCACTCAATACCCGGCACGTCCCTGACCCCATTACTTAAGTGGTAGCTTCAATTTGGAACAAATAGTACTCATAAGTATTAACAAACAAACAAGCAAACAAAAAAAAAGCAGATGAAAAAACACTCGCACTAATTCCTATGGAGTGCGCCACAAACATCAATGTTGCAAAATGTTGGCACGCAGGCATGCGGTGCACCCTCCGGCTGTACAGGGAAGTAAAATTGGAAATCGAGCAGACCGACTCCAGAGTCAAAAATACAATCCCTTCCCTTCCAAAATGGGGACGCATAAAAAAAAAAAATCAAATGAGTTTATCTAGCGCTTTATCTGGAAGGAAAAAAGTAAGGCACATGATGTTTTATAACAAATAATCACAACTGATCTCTTTAAGGTAGGCGTGGAGAAATGTCTACCTACCATGGATATCACCAGCTACCATGGGTAGTTGGGTGGTTAAGAAATCGTTAAAAGATGGTACTTACTTGCACAACACACAGTACTTATTTCCTCCCTGCTTATGAAGTGGAGCTGGCGTAGACACAAGTCCCTTCTGATCTTGAATTACTATGCTACGACGGAGTCAGAGTAATTAATTAGCGAAAATCCTTTGTAGGGTTGGGTTATATCCAGTAAGCATTGGAGTCCCAAGCTGTAGCTTCACCCCAAAATAGCATCTTAATTATGTAGAGTGAGGGGCAGGGCTACAGCATATTCAATGCAAAGTGTAGTAGATTCAGGGAACAAGGCCCATTTACAGCAGTGAACTGAGAGTACAGAGAGGAAAATGACTTGCTTAAAGTCACAAAGTGTACAAGTGGAGGTCATGGGACTCAAACCCTTGTCTGCTATATCTACAAAACTCATTCACAGCTTACTGCTCTAACCTCAAGAATTTCTCAACCTTTCTGATGATGAGGAAGCCTGATCATAAACAGACATGCCTGTGAACCCCCTGTTCAATATCAGAAATGCGAAAGACCCCTGACCATAACAACACCTTTCCAAGGACCCCAACCCCAATCAGAGTTAAAGTGATTTTCCGATTTGAAGGTATGACTTACCTTCAATTGTAGCTCAGGGTGGCAAAAAGCTGTTGCTACTATTTGTAAAATTGTATTGTAGGCCAGTATTGAGTTGGAAGAGATTGTAGTTGGAGTCTGACAAGGTGGTCAGCTGATCCCTTCCACTTCCCTATTCATGGATACAGCCCCATGCTCAGGCACTTCATGAGCTGCAGCATAGGAGAGTGTGGGGGTGCAATCCACTGAAGTGAATGGGAGTCTATTTTGATTACTGTTTTATACTTTATGATTGTCAGCTGGAGAACAATGAAGGCCACCGCTTGACTAACAAGGCCCTTTTTTTAGTAAGCAGTGGCCTTCGTCAGTGTCCAATCAGCCATCATAATGTAAAAATAGTAATTTAAATAGATTCTCATTCACTTCAATGAGGCGTGCCCCCATGCTCTCCCTTGCTGCACGTCATAACGTGCCTGAGCTGGGGGGAGGGCTATACACGAATAGGGAAGTGGTAGAGACCGGCTGGCCACCTTGTCGGGGCCAAACTATGACCCCTTCCAGCTCAAAACAGGGTTACAATAAAATTTTTAAAATAGAAGCAACAGCTTTTTGCTGCCCTGAGCTACCGAAAACAGTGAGCATTACATCATGGGTCACGCAGTTGGAAGACATGGACACTGAACTAGTAGCCAGCATTAGCAAATATTGCAGTCGGGGTTGGGGAGGGACCATGGTACTGGGGGAATTTAACTTGCCAGAGGCAGACTGGAGTACCATGGCGTTGGCACCTACAAAAGAACAAAAGTTACTGGACGCTTTTCAGGATGGGTTCCTGACTCAATTAGTGGGTGAGCCAACAAGGGAGAGTAGCATCCTGGACTTGGTTCTTGTGGATGAGGACCAGGTGAAAAATTTGGTAGTGGACGACCCCCTGGCAGGGAGTGATCATTCTGTAGTTCGATTTACTTTAGACCTCGGGAAAGAGTAGAACCAGATGAAAGCAACAGTGGTGGACTTTAGAGGGACTGACTTTGGGGAGATGGCTGACATACTCGGGGGAGCATTTAGTAAACATCAAGCCGGGGATGAGCAGAGAAAATCAGTGGGGGATTCTGAAGCTGGGCTTGCTGGAGGCTACAAATGTCTGCACTAAATCCCATCAGAAGAAGGCTAGGGCGAGAAAACCATGTTGGTGGCCCAGGTAAGTTCAGCAGGGGGTGAGCGAGGAACGGCTTGCCTTAAGACATTATAAACGTTCCTGCAGGGAGGAAGCTAGGGAAGCATACTGCAGGATCTCAAATGAAGTCAGTAGGCAGGTAAGAGTGGCCAAAGCAGATAAGGAACTTAGACTGGTGTAGGGGATCAAGGAGGGGGAAAAGGAATTTTATAGGTATGTGAGGGAAAGAAGGAAAGGGTTTAGGCAAATAAACAGGTTGAGGAAGGGAGGGGATGGGCTGAAGGAGCAGAGCAGGCAGGAATGCTAAATGAGTATTTCTGATCAGCCTTTATGTGGGAAAGGGAAGGCCCATTACTAACAGGGGAAGGAGGAGTAGGAATAGTAGACAGTGGGGTCATTTATGGATACTGAGATCCAAGTGGGGAGGGTATGGGAGGGTCTCAAGTCCTTGAGGACTGATAAGGCCCCCAGGACCAGACAAGATCCACCCAAGAGATCTAAAGGAACTGGCAGATGTCCTGGCTGCTCCACTGGTGGAGTTATTCTGTTCCTCCCTCCAGTCAGGATGTGTACCCCAGGACTGGAGGACAGCACATGTTGTGCCACTCCACAAGAGTGGGTTGAACAGGGAAATTATAGACCGGTTAGTCCAACGTCCATTGTGGGGAACTGATGGAGGCCATCCTGAAGGAAAGAATGGTGGAGTTTCTGGAGGCAAATGGCTTTCAAGATGAAAGCCAGCATGGGTTTGTCTGGGGGAGATCATGTTAGTCCAACCTAATCGAATTCTTCAACTGGGTGACAAGATCCCTGAAAAGTATAAAGCCAACTGATGTCCTGTACTTGAATTTCAGCAAGACATTTGATTCAGTCCTGCACAGAAGGCTGATATGTCAGCTGAGGAACCTGGGGGTGGGGGGGATGGTGGGCTGAATAACAAATTGGCTCACCAACTGGCAGCAGAGTGGTGGTTGGGGGAGGTTTTGGCTCATTGGAAGGTCACCAGCGGGGTCCCTCAGGGATCAGTACTGGGCCAAATCCAGTTCAATGCATTCATTGCAGAGGGTGTGAGGAGCAAGACGAGCCTATTCGCAGATGACTAAGCTGGATGCAGTGGTGCACAGCGAGGAGGGTAGGAAGGCACTTCAGGAGGATTTGATCAGGCTGGAAAGGTGGGCTCACACTTTGCAGTTGGGGTTAACATTCGAAAGTGCAGCGTACTGCATCTGGAAGTCAGGAATCCTGGATATAACTATCATTTGGCCATTTGGGGGACAGCTGTCGACATCTAAAGAGGAAAGGGACCTGGTGTGGTCACAGATGCCGGGATGAATAACTCAGAACTGTGCTGGAGAGCGGCTGCTAAGGCAAATAAAATACTTGGGTGTATCTCTAGGGGAATAACATCCAGGAGAAGGGAGGTCATTCTGCCCCTGTACAACTCCTTAGTGAGGCCTCACTTGGAATACTGCGTGCAATTTTGGAGGCCTCATTAAAGAGGGATGAGCCACAAGGATGATCCATGGCCTGGGGGGAAATGTCCCACAAGGAATGACTTAGGGAGTTGAACTTGTACTCCCTGGAGAATAGACGGGATGGGGGGATATAATAGAGTTCTTCAAGTATATCAAGGGGATAAATAGGGTAGACACAAAGGGTCACTTTATGCTGAAGGGGAATGAAATACTAGGGGACAGAACCTTACCTTAGTAGGGGGAGGTACAGGGGAAGTGAGGAGACACTACTTCACAGAGAGGGTAGTTGTACCTTGGAACACATTACCAGGGGAACTGTTGGCAAAGGACACCGTGGAGGGCTTCAAGGTGGAGTGGGATAAGCACATGGGCAAGGTGCAGGTCAGGGGTGGAGGGTACCCAATAGGGAGCAGGAGAAGAGCCAGATAACAACAGGGAGTGCAGGAAGGGAGGGGGGCAGCTGCTGAAACTTAATTCAGTGGCTGCATCTTAGGCAGATGTGATATACCGACAGGCCAAATCTGCTGGCAACTTTGTATGTATGTACGTTTCTTAAGATCGGAAAATCACTTTAAACTTTAAGCAGTTTATCACGTTATTAAATACCTATTAGGAACAAAAATGCCAAAAATGTTTGGCTAAACAATATTTGTAAATATTAAAATGTAATTTAAATCAGAAATTTGTGCCTTTCCTGTCAGGGACCCCCAAATGAAGCCTCAGAAACCCATGGGGGTCACGGACCCCAGGCTGAGAAACAATAGGCTATGCTGCTGGTATACTGTTTACAATATATCACTTTATTCAATATCTCAGGCCACCTTCCATTTCTGCAATACTGTAATATGTTACCCTCAGAAATGAAAGGTGGTCTTCTAAATTGCACAACATTATTATAAACTGCTCGCCTCCACGTCATTCTGCAACACTTCACACTGAACACGCTGTCACCCTGTCCCTCATGTAGGATTATCAAAATGCTATTATGGGGTGTAGCTACAGCCTGAGACTCCAAAGCTTCCTGAATACAAGCTGCGTGAACTCTGAAAGCTTTTATCTAATTGTTGACGAAAAAAAATTTTAAACTGCTTCTTTAGACCCTGAAGCAGGTAGCCCCCTTGTGTTACTTGTCTGCCCCAAGAAACTGTCTTTCATAGTAAATTTAATAGTTAAAAGCACTATGTTTATGAAAATTAAGTGAAGTGTAGAGCTGCTCTTTAAAATGTCAGCTGTTTTATTATGCATGAGTGGTGATAGGTGCAGCACCAAACTCGCTCTCAACAAACCACCTCTGCAGTTTGTAGAGCCTATACTGCTGGACATGTAGAAACTCAACCTCAAGCTCTTTCCGTTGTTCTTATCAAACCTTCCATACGCCAACATGTGTAGCACTGATCTTCGAAAGTGAAACAAATGTCTATGCTGTGAAACACTTTTTCAATTCAAAAGAATAAAAAAGAAAAACTGGGTATCAACTCAAATGTGACAGGATTTAGATTTTGCCTGCAGTTATACACGCAACTCCCAATAAAACTGTAGTATGGGAGGAGTATATATTTATTTGAAAATTGATAAACAGGAATGGCACACTGAGCAAGAGCACTGCATATTTCCAAGTATGACCCAGGGGAGGGGGAACACAGGGCACAAAGACAGTGAGCCGTATTTTTACAGACTTTGCCTAAATGCTATATGCATGGCTGGCATACACATGGCATTTAGGCAAAGTCTGTAAAAATACCAAAGGGCACCCGAGATATGCAGATTATATTTCTGTATATAAGGACACCAATAAGGAAGGGGCAGTGGAGTGTCATCGTCTCGCATTATTACTAGTGCAGTCGCAACCAGGTGAGGAGCGACATGTTTGAAAATGCTGGCTGCACCGGATGCTTAACTCATTTTTATGAGTGTTCAGGTAACTAAAGCCTTAATTTAATAGGATGCCTGCAGGAGGGATCTGAGGAGTGAAGCCCCGATCTGTGCAGCGCTCAGGGCTTCAAACATGCCGGTACTGCTCCTTTAAGTTGTCAATCCCCAGTGTGCAGAATATACATATTATAAATATAAATATATATATTTATTTATACAATGGAGGTGAGACCAATTCCAGTGAGAAAAATCATATTATTTTCACTGCAGTTGAATAAATCCTCCTTACGTCATCAGAGTTAAAATAAATACCATTTATACCTATTCTGCCGACGTCAGCCACTTGCATGTGAAAACACTAAGAAACACCCCTGTAATTTGCCTACTTCTGAAACAGTCGCTATACTCAAACGAACAGAATTAACATACATAATAAGTCACCTGCAGCAGTGCTTCTAAATGTAGCAACCTGCAGATCTCTCGTGCTGAGTTGACTGGATCAGTGAAGCCTGCATTCTCACATACTGACCTACGAAACGAACAAAAAAGCAGCAGCATATTCCAAAGAAGAACCTTCCAAATTCTCAAAACACTGCTATAATCACGCTATGGATCAACAAACTGAGCTTCAACAAGCAAACCAAAAACAGTAATATCATTGGATTCCAACTCGGATTGAGGCACAGTGAACACCAACAGTCGCGTAACTTACATCTCCAGACTTGCAACATGATATTTCGCATTACTTTCACCTTAGAATGCTTTAACTGTGTAATAAACAGTTGCTTTAATTTCACACACTTGCTCCAGCAGTAATAAAATACATATGTAACTGTCACGGAATGCTGAAACTACTATACGAAACGCTCCTGTGAAAATAAAACAGCGAGCAGCACAACAAATGTAAAATGTGCACCAAGCATACAAACACATGAAACCTGAAACGTGTAAATAAAAGTTAAACATCCAAAACTAAAGACACAGACCTGCCAAGGGAAATCACGTTTCTCACCGCCACACAAAAAAATGCCCCCCCCTTAGCCAACAAATCACCAAAACTCAGCACACCCAATCAACACACACACACACACACACACACACACACACACACACACACACAAACACACACATATCACCCAACACCAGCTCACTTCAACAATCCATTCATAAAATGTCACACACACTACCACAGCACCAGCATAGCTTTTAACTTAAATGAACCTCACAACACCAAACATACCTCGCTCACTGAAATTGGTTTCACCCCCATGGTATAAATAGCATACATAATGGGCAGGAGTGGAATATGTAAACTATTCTCACTTCTGCATCATGAGCACTGTATATTTCACGAGTGCTCCAGAGCTCACTCTACAGGAGTGAGAATATTTTTCATATTCCACTCCTGCCCATCATGTATCCCCTATATATACATACACACATACACACATACACACATACACACACACACACACACACATATACACACACAGAAATAATAAGCCATGCATTATAGGATTACAATGCATGCCCCAGGAGCGAAGGCTGTGTCCGTATAACCCTGGGAAGTGCATTAAACTCTTATGATGTACACCCTGGAGAGACTCATGACTCTTATGAAGTGGCTTTAAATAGGTTTCTTTTGAGGAGGGAGAAATGAGATTTGGCACCTGGCTGTGCGTTTATATTTAATGCATTGTCAGGTGATGTCTTTCAGCCAATGAAGTTTCTAGACTTTTTCTTGTCATATACGAACATACGAAGGTTGCTGGCACCAAAAGGCCATCCTGGTCTATCTAGGCTGCTTGAAATTGCAGCTAGCTCCCTATTCAGCAGCTGCCCCTCCCCTTCCTGCCCTTTACCCTCCCCTTTGCCCTGTCCTACCCCTTCTTGAAGCATTCCACTGTGTTACATTCCACCACCTTAGCCAGTAATGCGTTCCACTTTGCCACCACCCTCTCCATAAATAAATGCCTCCTCACCTCCCTCCTGAATCTACCCTCCTCCAATCTAATGTCATGGCCCATAGTGTCTCTCCCCACTCTCCTCCTGAATAGACCCTCTGTGTCTGTTTTGATTATCCCCTTCATGTATTTGAAGGTCTCAATCATGTCCCCCGTCCCTCCTCTCCTAGAGTGTTTACATGTTTAGCTCTCCTAGTCTGACCTCATATGAAAATTCCCCCAGGCCCCGAATCATCTTCGTTGTCCTACAGGGCAGCCCCCCAACAGTCTAACGTCTTTTTATAGGTAATGGATACGGGAGCCAGTACCGCACGCATTATTCCAGGTGGGGTTCAACCAACGATCTGTATAATGGTGGAATAACTTCCCTTCTTCTCGAGGTAATGCCCCTTGCAATGCACCCCAGCATTTTGTTGGCCATCACATATTACTGTTAAATAATGGAATATAAAAAATGTGTAACCCCCCAACCGGCCCCCCCTTGTTTAACCAGCAGGGCTTCTCCTCTCACCACAAAAATGTCTAGGGGCAACAGAGAAGTGGGGGTTTACATACTGAAAAAGGCATAGAGAAAACACAGATGAAGGTGGCCACCATTAGGCTAGGTGGACCAGACTGTTATACAAAAACAGTCGACCAAGTGTGGCAACTACCTGGCACACACCTGGTGGGACCATTTACCATGGCCAGCAACCCAAGTTCCTGGGAGAAAATGTTTGCTCACAATTATGCTAGGTTTGCACTTCTGGACAGGGGCACCCAAGTAAATCCAGACACAGAGAAGCAATAACAATACTGTCCAAACCAGGTTGGGATTCCAGAGTGTGGCTTTTATTCACGTAACAAAGTAGGAATAATCACAAAGTGAAGATGGACCCCCACAGGGCTACACATACAGTACTGATATTGCAGATTCTCCAGGGTACAGAAATTCCTGAAATTCCCATTTAGCACAGGGTGAAGAAACTCAGATCTTCCAGAACCCACTCTACTGGGGTAAACTGAAGAAACAGACATTCCAAACCCACATCTCGGGGTAATTACTTCCATTAGGCATTTGCCAGATGCACTAAATGAAAATATACTGGTGCCCAAACTGAACCCGGAGAGGTAAACTGGTTACTCTAGATAGAGGGTCTCCCACCTTTTGCTTCCAAGTTTATACTCGGCCATTCATCTGGTTAATAACACCCACACAGAAAAAAACTTGTAGTTGTTGTCTTAAATGTTTACCACTCAAACTATGAACACACTGCTGGGTGTCAAAGTTAAAAGTTCTGTACTTGGATGGTCACATTCTTGGACTCCAACATAGGCAGAAACTTTACTTAGTACTGGGTGACTGGTCCCACTGACAGAGAAATTCACCCCAAAGTATTGCAGTTGCCCCTGGGCTGACACAGAAAAGATCTGTACTCACAACAAATGAAGGTGTACAAGGCAGCTTCACCAAACAAATGGATCAAGGGGATTGCTCCTGAATCCTGGAGTTCACCCCACCCCTCTTGGGATGGGGCACGAAAAACATTCTTTCACAGGTTTCCACCACTTTATAAAACTGTCTTTCTTCTTCTAGGGTGAGAACAAACTACCACAAAACAAAAAGTGGCAGCTCTTTGTCAGAGCTAACCTGAGGAGCTGCCCAGCAGCTGCAGCCTCCTCCTCAAACTCCACTCTACAACTCACTAACTGAACATTCCAATTCACTCCAAAGCCAGCCGAGACTGTGGCTTATGCTGCTGCGATAGTTCTATAATTACATCATCACTCCAGCCCAGCTGAGACTGAAGACAGAGTGTGGCAACATGAAACCCATTTACCTGGCATTTCACAAGCTGCCTTCCCTGCCTGCCACTGATTCTAACTGGGATTCTAGTAACCCCGGGGAACAAGGGGGTTACAAATGTATTATGTTTTGCTCCATTTTTCACTCTACTCTTTTTCAGGTTCCACATTCAGCATACATAGGGCCCCATAGCCAAAGCTGGCCATCTGCACTGCCATGCACCCTTCAGTGCTGCGTGTCAGCTTGCTCAGGAACAATATTCTGATGGCTAGTGTGCTGTCTGAATATGGGGCTGCGTCACTGCAGTGCATAGTAGTTATACACTACGCTGACACAGCCCCCTATTGGATTATGGCCCCCAGGGGGCTGAATGGAGACAGCGCGACCCAAACAGGATGGCACCAGCTCTCATGCGAGCCATGTTCAGCCCTGACATGCCAATGAGCCTTTGGGGCATGCAAGGTGCTAAGGGCCATTTGCATGCATCACAATTCTGCAGTGCAAGCAGCAGAGTGGCATTGTTTATTTAAGCAATAAGGCACAACAGGGTGTGGGTTATTGGGGGAATTACTCATGCCTTGTGTGGTGTGTCATTAGGCGCAGCCGGGTGATTTAACCGCACAAGCAGTGGGTAAATCCCACAATAACCTACATCCTGGAGTGCCTTATTGCAATTATACAATGCGCCCATGTGTAAAATAAATTTTAAATGTGTTTAAGTATGTTTTTTTTAAATACCATTTCTCAACCGTGGGTTATGTATGCAATAAGACATGCCAGGGTGTGTAAATATGCCTTCGTAATTGCACGGCTCGAGGGTGTTGTTCAGCACGAGGTGCTTGCGCCGAGTGCTGTTAAACACCCGAGAGCTAAGTGCAATTATGAAAGCATATTTACACATCCCTGAAGTGTCTTAAGGCACTTATAACACAGTGAGATAAAAAACGAGTCATTCCCGTCAACAAACAAGTTGAAAACAAATTTAGAGCTGAAAAGAAGCAGAAGTCATTTATGATTAAATAGTCCCTGTAAACGGAGCTCAACAGAGCCACTACAAGTAGGTAGGGACTTACTGAAGAGTACAACCGAGCCCTTACACTGTGCAGCAGAGGCAATAAAAGTGGAAGACAACATCACCAGTGAAGGTACAGTTCTGCACAGTTGTAATGCTCTTCGGATGCTGGATTTCATTGTCAGGTGTGATCTCGGCTATTTCTGCAGTGGCCCTCATAGCGGGAGGGTTTGCTAAGTTGCTGACTGGAGCTGCTAACTGTGAATAGACAAAGTATTCAGTCATTTCCTACATATTCTTTCCAGCGTTGACAGCTACTGTCAGGTTCGAAAGTAAAGTGCAGTGTATGGATTTTCTCCTGTTGCTTGTGCTTAGGCTCTTGGCTATGAAAGAAGCACTGGAGTGTAATTATGCTTTCATAATTATACTCCTGTACTTCTCTCACAGCCAATCAAATTGCTCAGTTTTTTTCACTGTGTTATAATACTGGTTGTAACATGGCAATAATGTGAATGCCTAAATGGGGACCTGCAATTGGGCAAAGCGCATCACGAGGGCAAAGTCAGAGCAGGTATTAATCCAAGATACCCGCCGTGCTCAAAACTGAACTACTACCGTCAGCCAGACAGCTAGGTTAGCAGCACTGGGCACAGGTGGGGATCGAGTTTCAGAGAGGCAAGTGTGGCACAGGGTGAGGGAGACCAGCTAGACACAGACTGCAGGACACCGGAAGGCAGCACACCGGAGAGGCAGGAGCAGCACACGCAGCAGCAGACGCACTGGCCGACATCGGACGAGTCTGTGAGAAGCAAGGGGAAGTGACCCAGCCTGCATGTTAATTTGTGAGTGGATCGCACACTGCGGCGAGGCAGCCGTCCACTGGAGACCTCTAACGCCTGGTATGAGAGAAATACCTGCGTACATCAGCACAGTATTTGGACTGGCATGTGAGCCGCACTGTTTTGTGTCATTAGAGCTACTCAATGTTTTGACCGCATCAGCATGTCAATGCTGTTTTGTTAGACAATTTGTAACTGCAGTAGAAATCTTTGATCAGCACACTGACTCCCTGTGTAATGTTGTTCTATCCAAACGAAATAGGCTCCTCGTGACTCTGTAGTCGGGCAGCCCATGTTACATGCGCATTAAGCCACTTTGTAACACGGCTCTGAGTCGGGGTCTCGAAAGGAGCACGGCGATAGGCGCAATCGCCACAGCTGACTGAAACAGAGCGGGTATTAAGCCACGGATAACGCCCACTCGGTCAGTACCAGCTGTGGCCATGGAGGCTGCCGAGAGTAGCAGCCCGCTCCGGTAGTGCCTACATCAGCCAGGAGCGAGAGGGTGCAGCACTGAGCTTGCAATTCACTGGCCGAGAGAGCGAAATAAAAAAATCGGGAGCGCGCCTGGCACCACTGTCACACAGAGGCAGTTGCACTAGGTAGCCGTCCTTGCTATCGTCTGATGCACGCCACTGGCCAGCACTGGGTCGACCCTTACATGGAGAGCGGCCGGCTCCGATGCACGCCAGACGGGCGAAAGGATTGATGCCTGCTGTGTCGCAGATGAAACCGCTGGAGTGGTGAAGCTGCTGCCACCCATCCCCTACTAGTACCTGAGCCATCGACCTGTTGTCGACCTCGGAGAGGACCAGTGCGGCCAACCCAGCAGGTCCCCGAGTACAGGCAGATAGGCACGGACGCCGAGAGCTTGTAGAACAGTTGGAGCCGCCGAATCATTGAACTGCACTCCAGCACGTAAGATTTTCGCACTGTACCGTAATAAAAAAAAATTCTGTTTGCACACCTGACTCCCGCTTCCTGTGTTCGTTCAGCTTCGGGTGGAACAGAGAGAAATCGTGATGGTACCAGGCAGAAGGTGATCCCGCCGGAGGCGATGCCGGTAACAGAGGTTCTGCGGCGCGCGCAGGGCCTCTGTTACAAGCGCATTAATCACCTTCTGCTTCGGGCTCTACCGGTGATTAATGCCCGCTGGGGGGGCACCCTCGGCACGAGCCCCCCCCAGCGGGCATTAATCCACCGGTAGAGCCCTCAGCTGACGGTGATTAATGCTTACCTGGTGGTGGCATCTAATGCAGTTAATGCATGGTTGGGCTGTTCGCCACAACCCTCCCAACCATGCATTAATCCAGCATTAGATGCCACCTTCATCGTGGCTTCATGCTTACATATACCATGGTCATGTGATATGTTTTGAGCAATGAGGTTACAGAATTTTCATACGCCATTGTATAATTATTTATTTATTGAAGAGTTTTACCAGGAAGGCACACCAAGCACAGTACTGCTAGATTTCAGGTGCGTCCTGGGTGAGGGGGAGCAGAGGAGGAGGAGGAAAAATACACACAATGTATACATACAGAGTGTAGGACATTAATAACGTACATATTGTGCAAAGCTGTAGCCCCCAATCACCAAATTCTAAAATCAGGGATGTTATAACTAAATGCAATAATGTTCACTAAGTTTAGCAAGTCAAAAATGGTACTGTATAACAAAATGTCCCGTAATGTGGTGAAACTCCCACACGGGTAGTCCATGCCCCCCCATAAAGATATATAAAAAGATAGATAGATAGATAAGGTGTCTAGTGGTCCCATCACCCTTCCCCCGATCTGTACAGATAAATACTTATCGGTATCCAGTGGTCCCCCACCACCCCAAGCCCCACTCCCCCTAAACAACTGACAGACCCACCACTCCCATCCGTCCTGCTCAGAACCCTACACCTCTACCCCCATTCTCCCAATCCCCCGCTCATCCATACCGCCACCTGTTGCCCAACATAGTGCCCGGTGCCACCCTCTGCTCACCACTTTGGTTGGCCGCAGTCTGAATGACAGGAAGCATGAGTGCAAATAAAGATGTTAAACAGCATTGTTTAATATTTTTGTAGACTGGAGAAGAAAAACACTAATTTTCATGAGATCAGGTCATAAATCATTCAAACTGCCAGCAATCGCTGGCAAATACACAATGCTTCAATGTAAACTTTCAAACTCTGTGGCAGGTCGATGTTCTGTCAGTTTGTAGAATGCTGATGGTCTATCAATCGCCTGCTGTACGATTCTTATTGGCTAAGCTGCCCATGCACAACAGCTGATCACTCACAGATGACTGTCAGCTGTAAACCATGCACAGCATAAAGAATATCCCCCTCCCTGCCCACGTGAAAAACAAGTCGATTCTCACACCACGGAGGGAAGGTGAGGTCATACAGCTGAAGAACAAAGCGTCAGTGCTCTATGATAGCACCGTCCCTCCAAGGTGAGGAAATACTCAAAAAGTGGCTCAAAGTGTATTATAGCACTGTGCTGTCACTGAATTCTGTTGTTCAATATGTTCCACGTAAGCATTAATCACCACAGAGGAGGGCTCTGCTTGTGGATTAATGCCCACTGGGGGGGGGGGTTGGTGCCCGAGGGGTCCAACCACCCAGCGGGCATTAATCACCAGCAGAGCCCAATGCTGGAGGTGATTAATGTGCTTGTAACATTGTCACGTTGCGGCGGCGACAAGCCTATGTTACCGGTGTGCGTCGGTGGCTTTTGGAGACCCTACGGAAAAAAGGAGACTGACACAGTTAGCTGATCGGGAAGGCTTTGTTCACCTTACAGTGACAGGAGTGCACAAAACTAGTTGTCGGGGAGAGTCCAAGGTCCGTCAACGATCGCGGTGCTGGGACAGTCCCAGTAACATCGGTGCAACCAAATAGGTGCAAGGCGGTGGGAGGCTGTGCAGCACAATGATTCCTGGCACGTGCAGCAGTCGGGTGCCTGTTATGCAGATGTCTGGCTGGTGGGCAGGTCTCCAGCGCCGTGCGGCTGTGTGGCGCTCTGCAAACCATGTCATGCTGGGGAGTAGCTTATTGTGGCTGGCTGTCCTGCGGGAGGCACGAGAACATCACTGGGCCATTCACTGTCACAGTCTGGAAGTGGAAGCACTGGGCTGCGGACAGCTGGCGGGTGAGCCATGGTACATTCTCGGGGTGGATGTCGGCGCTGTGTCCTTCACCTGTGCGAGGTCTCCTGGCCCCATCTTCAGGGTGTGTGCTTGGGGGCACAGCTGGGAGGTCTCTGGGAGGTGCAGGTTGCTGCGGGGTGCTGGGCGGCTGCTGGTCGGGGGGGGGTGAACGGAGCAGGTCCCCGCTGATCTGTGGTTGTCCGGTGCTGTCATGCACTGTGGCAGAGGATGTGCAGTGAGCCTGGACTGTGGATGGGTTGCTGGGCTGCGGGGGGGGGGGGTTTCTGCCAGCGGTGTGTGGGCACTGGAGAGCACGGAGGACTACCTCTTCCAGTCAGTTGCTGAGGGGGACCACCAGTAGCTGCGGAGGCTGGTCTTGCAGCGATGGTTGGTCACAGACATGATTTCTCTGCTCATCAGACCAGCCTGGGACAACATGGTGACTGCTGTGCTCCGGATGCTGTGATTCGTGTACCGGACGGTGAGTTGGGCGTCGTCCCATATTTGGGGCATGACAGCACCCAGGTAGTTCTTCCCCATCGGTTGTCTACTCTACCAGCAGTCTAGGTCTCTGGGCCCCAGCTGGTCCACTCTGCAAGGGTGCAGGTACAAGGCAGGGGCATTGGGTGGGCAGCGCTGTATGGATTCTTGGAACATTGCAACAACACAGTCTCTGCTGCCTGGGGTGCTGTACAGTACTCCCCTCAGAGTCTGCCAGGTTGCGTCCCCCAGCTGTGCGTGGTTCTTGGTCTTCTCGTTAAAGGCCAGGGCGAGGAACTCGTTAACCTCCTCATCCACCTAGACTGTGAATGAGTTCTGAGGGAGCTCTCTCTGCCCCTCTCGCCCCCTGTGAGCAAGCCCCAGCTGTATTTCAAACCATAGCCTGCGGACCAGGCCATATGGGGTTTCGGGGCTGAGCTTCTCGCAGGTGCGGATCTTCGCCAGATCGCTGAGGCTGATGCTGGGGTGGTGGGTGGCTGTGTCTTGGCCAGCACGCCTGTAGTCCTTTAGGACTGCAATGAACACGTTGTTTGCAGACATGAACTCCCCATCTGTGATAATGTTCAGTACCCTTTTAATCTGGGAGCCGGTTAGGTAGCGCTGCAGTCCGGCACGGAGTCCAACAAAGGAGCTGAGGCTGTATTGTTCCCTCTGCTCCGTCCTGACTGAGGCATAGAACTGGCGCAGCACAGCTGCCAGCTCAGGTGGGGATGTTGTTTTCAGGTCCACCTGCTTTCCTGTGGCTCTGAGCCAGTCAGTGAAGACGCTGGAGGCCCACGCAGTGTTTTTGTGGGTGTTTGCCTCCACCCTTCTAATCTCCAGGCTGTCCAGCTGGTTGTCACTGACCAGGGCAGGGCATGGCATGTGTCCGGTGTGCTGCATTCCCCCACAGAGCTGCTGCTTGGTGTGCTGGGATGACTGCAGGTACTGCTGGCTGCGGTGCTTCCCAGGCTTGGTTTGTCAGTGGAGGTCCCCAGCTCTCTGTCTGTCTCTGCTGCCCCCCTGCCATCCTTGGGGAAGATGTCCTGGTCAATCAGGACGTGCTGTCCGCCCCTAGGTGCCAGACTCTGCGACCTCTCGTCTCGTGGAGTCGCAGCGCGCAGTCCGCGCTGCCCGCAGGTCTCCTCCACAGCTGTGGCTCGGCATGCAGCGTGCTCTGGCAAGGCAAGTTCAGCCACTGGAAATACTGCTGCAGGCTCGACGGTCCACAGTGCTGTGAACTTGGAGAACAGTTCCTCGAGCCAGGGACACGGCTCCCATGTGCTGCTACCTTGGGCACTGTGTGTCTCGGTGAGCGGAGGGACAGTTGCCGTGCAGCTGCTGCTGTGATCAGTACCACTGGGGCCGAACTGCTTGTCAACCCATCGTGCAATGCCTCTTGCCCTGCACAGACTTAAGGTGGCTAGGCAGCGGTCCATCTTTACGCGCACCGTACCTTCAGTTCTGCCACGATCACTGTGGTGGCCACTTGCACTGAGTGCATGCTGTGATTGTGACGCGGACTGCTGACGGTCCGCTTTGTGCTCGCCGGTCACCACCTTACTGTGCCTCATGAGCACCGCGGCTGGCGTGAAGAGGTGGTGACCTAGCAGGCTGGTACCCTCTGCTGCTGCGATGGCCACAGGTGGTACTAGCCGAGCAGGCATTACCTGTGGCTTAATCACCGCTCGGCTGTTGTCACCTGACGCCTTTCCACCAATTGTGTCCCTGTATTTAAGAGCTGTATCCAGTGCCATGTTACAAGTAAGCATTAGTCCACGACGAAGGTGGCATCTAATAGGGAGTTAATGCATGGCTGGGGCAGTTGGGGCCCGAGGCCGCAGGCCGAGTGCCTACAATGACCAACCATGCATTAACTCCCCATTAGATGCCACCTTCGGAGTGGATTAATGCGCTTGTAACATGGTGTGCAGATGACTGTACATGTCAGGAGATATCTTTCTAGTGCCGTTATACAATAAGCAATGAGACGAATCAAGTTCTTCACTTGTATTTACTGTTACTTTCAAAACTGTGCACCAATCTCTCTTACACACACACATACATATATATATATTTTTTGAATAGTAATACAATCATCTATTTTTTAACGACTGGTATAGATTTTGTACAATTTCTAACGGCTGTTCATTTCCTATTGCTCGCAGGAGGACCCCGAGGTTGGTCTATTACTGCTTCTCCGTGTAGCTCTCTGTGTCATTTGCACAGAACTATGCTCATGTACTCCGCGTACTTTTAATTGTTTAACTGCTACAAATCTGTTTCTCGTGGTCGGCAATTCAACTGCTCACATTTCCCCACTGTGTCTCATCTCTTCCCTCTCTGTGCCTGCTGCTGCATAATTAAAAATGTTTCCCATGCCATAGACCGAGAAGTTGTTGAAATGAAATGGGCTTCTAGTTCTTCGGTCTCTGTGTGTTCGGGTCGGTTGCATCCTGTGTCGCTCGCTTCTGCAGCAGGTTCCTCAATTGTGTCTCTCTCACCTGCTGTCTCTTCTGTACTTCTTAATATTTCGATTTGTGGTATGTGGCAACTTCTTGCTGATTCTGCCCACATAAAGTTAACACTATTCTACTTCTGTCCATTTCTACCTTCTCCCTCTTCCCTCGTACTACTTTTTTCCCCAATATCTCACATTTCTCCTACTCCTGCTCTAGCCTACCTACTTGCTCTTTCAGAACTTGCTGTCTTACGTTTTTTACCTTCTCATTTTTCATACACTGACCGTTTTCCTCCCGTGGCTACTTAATGTATTTTACAAGCAACACGGTATTATCATCTCATAATGCCGTGTTGCTCTTGTACCAGGTGACGCTCTTAAAACTATCCCCTTTCTTCCCTACACAGCTACTATTTTTGCCGTGTTATAACACACTATAACTTACTTGTCAGTCACAGGTAATGAAAGAAAGAGACAGTCTGCAAAACAGCAGTACATGGCATCCTTAGAAAGGATACAGAAAGAGGCAAACACATTTTAATAAAGCACTTGAGTTTAGCTGCAACACTTCAGTTCAAAGGAACCAATGACTTTAGGCACTGGTCAAACTGAGGTGTATTAAGTCCTTCCACAAGTCTCCATTAAACATACTGTGAGTGAGACATTTAGTTTGTTAATATATACATATATCTGATGCAATATTTGCATATGATCACATACTTTTCAATTAATTTATCTGTATTATTTAACGCTCCTTTTCAGAAAAAAATGCTATAAAAAAGGATGGTTAAAAGAAACATTTGGACATCTTTCTTATAACCTATGTGCCAAGACCAGAGCTCATGTTTTGGATTACTATTATTAATACAACAACATATTTATTTGTAAAACTGGTATGTAAAAGCATATTGTTTATCTCTCTATCGTCAAGTGACGCATCAGGAAGGACTGGGCTCACTCACCTGGTGGAGGGTGTCGGCGGGCAGTTGAGACGCTTTCAACAAGTCCCCAACTTTGGCACTGGCTGCCACCTTCCCGATGGCGCCGCTTTCGGTCGTCGCTTGGCACCGGGAGAATAGGTCGGTGTAGCCCCGCTGCTCATCGTCACTAAGGGGCATAAGCCCAGTCAACACTGCTGGCGTCGCAGCCACAGAATGCTCCATTGGGGCTAGCGCTGCCTGCCCCCCAACATTCAGTGAATAATTATCGCGATGAGCCGGGATCGGACACGCAGCAGGCAGGAATCCCGGGGCTGCTTTCTAGTGTCCGGTGTACGTGTAGCACTGCTGTATGTCCTCAGTCAGTCAATGTCTCGCCCGGCTGACTGCTGCTACTGCAGTATGTTGCTTCTCTCTAGTATCAGACTCAGAACTTTATTCATAGTACGGATGCTGTTTCTTGTACCGCATGGAAACGGAGAGAGGCGCCATTTTACCGCGATATAACCAGTCTTTCCTGACGTCAAGCTAGTAAAAGGGCTACGAGACAAAAATACTCACTTAAAACATGTTGAACTGTAGCTTGTGTAGCAGGTAGTAACTACTCTTAACAAGAATACAGAGGAGGGAAGTATGGGAACACTGCCTATTTGCATGCACAACTACTTTCTTTCACTATTCGGCATGTGTGTGTTTTGGGGCAGTTGCATTCTACAGTATCCAAGAGAATTAGGGAAACGTTTAAAAATTGTACTACTGCTTTCTTTCACTAATATGTGTGTGTTTTGGGGAGGTTACATTCGTCAGTATCCAAGTGTAACCCCCTACAAATGGGGGTCACTAAAAGCCTTCTTTGGGTGAGCCTAAATGCTCTCCGCCAGGCTGGTGTCCTGTATTTCAGCCGATTTAAAAAATAATTGAATGAGAGTGCCTAACCATACCTCGCAACTGTCCCTGATTTTCAGGGACTTCCCTGATTTTGTCTGAAAATTTTACTCTGTCCCTCCTAAAAATTGTGTTTCTGTGACCAATCAGCGGGGTTATAAGCACAAAATAATGTCAAACATTAACGTTATAAACTTGTTCTTCCTTAGAAAATGCATTATACACTAAGCCCTTTATTCTACCAGCTTCCTGAGTGAATATCTCCAATTTTCAAGAAGCGTCCCTTATTTTTTAAGCCTTGTCCCTGATTTATGAGGCAGGAGGTTGAGAGGTATGCCTAATACCTCCATGTACTGTTGCTTTAAGAACTGCCAAACTGCAGTATAATTAATTTGAAATGGGGTGGTCTGTGTGTTTCCCTGCTTGAGTCCCGGTTGGGCCACTGAGCAAATCGCTCCGTTTCTGCAGTCCCTATATGTGCAGAGGGAGCTCTTTCAGATGTATTTGTTTGCTTGTAACCTGTTACAGTAATAATGAAAATGCAGTTTGTTTTAACCTGCTTTCTTGTAGCAAGGACGGTGCAGAATAGCTCCTTCATTTTGGTTCTGAACTGCTGAATTGGACCAATCAGCATGGGGGTCCTTTAAAATGGAGCCTGCTCTGGGCGAATCAGAACTTGGACTCTCATCTGGAGCCTGCTGTGATGGGACTGTATGGCAGGTGCCTCTGGGAATTGTAGTTTGGACCATGGTGCCTTTTTGCACCAACAGGGGGAGCCTTTGGTGAGTGACAGCTGAACCAGCCAACCGAACCGGGAGGAACTCAAAGGAAATGCCCGGTCCTGTTACTGGAAAACTCAGACCAGTTGTGACAGAGAAGAGAGAAGGAGCTTTGTGCTTCTGCGGTGTATAGTTTCACACAGGAAGCGCGTGTGGGGCCCTGAAGTTCGGCCTGCAACTGTCTGTGAGTGCCAGTGCGGACTGAATCAGATTTGTGAGGAGAAAGAAGGAAGTCAAAAGTGTGGAAACCAGGCTTACCCTGTAGAAGACTGGAGAAATTGCTGAATCACACTCAGTCTGTCAGGAACTGAAGCTGCTGTGTGTTCTCCCGGGTATTTTGCAGTAAGTGCGATTGAGATCGAGGAGCAGCCTGCCTGGTGTGGTACTTTCCTTTTACATATAAATGTGTCTAGTACTTGTGGGGAATCGCAATCTTATTTTCCCCGGTACAGTGAATTGTGTGCTGAAGCTGGAAGCAGAACCCAGCCTGATTCGGACTGAATCCGCCTGTTTTCAAATACAAGTGAGTCCTGCCACGAGGGCTGGGCCAGCTATTCTGTTTCTCCTGGCAATCCAAGACAACCTGCATCCATCCAGTTTTTCAGTATCGAGTCCGTGAGTACAAATCAGGGTAGCTCCCTGCAATCTGTTTGTCAAATTGCAAGTGTGTCATCTGATTATTGCTGTTTCATTTCTTCATGAACTGAGCCCCAGGGCTCCGGATTGCAATTTGTGTGTGTATGTGTTTTTCCATCAAAGGGCCCCAACCAGCTGCACCGACCCTGGCTAGCCCCCCACCATCCTGGATACCCAGAGAGTGACATTTTGGACCCTACATGCATGTAAAGTACTGTGATTCGAATATTTCCAAAGCAAATCAACCTGATTGCCCCCTCCTTGTTACTGCCCCCTCTAATAAATCAGATTTGGTGTTATTGAACTATATGCTGTCTGTGGTATCAGTACATGTAGAAAAAGCATTGCATTGCATTGTGTTTGTGTATGTTGATTAACCTGGATTTACAGTGGGTCCTCAGAGACATGCTGCAGTATCAGTCTCGAGGGTAAGTGGTACCTTATGAGCGAACAGTGTGTATATGTGGGGTATTGGGATTGTAACTCCTGTGTACTGTGTGAACCTCTAGAGGGAACCAAAGGGGGTCACGGTGTCCCAGAGGGCTGTGACCAAGCTAGTCTAACCACTACAAACCCTGACCTCTGGGTGGAGGCACCCATCATAGAACCTAGGCCCCTCAACCTGTCCGTAGTCAAACAGGCAGGGGTAGTAGCCCTGGGGATAGCACCACCTGGGGGTTACATCTTGGAGGCACCGCTGGGATTAGCATCCTCTAGTGGCCATGTGAAGAAATTACCCCAGTATGTTCAGTTTAGGAGGGAAAATGGAGGAGCTTACTACGCCTCAGCTAAAAATTGCCTCCCATAAGCTAATGGTGCACAGAATGATGGGGTGGAGTGAAGCTGAGGGGGTAGACCCCCACAGGGCCATTCTGTTGCTGGATGTCCCCTTAGGGATCAGTAATGCTGTCATTGTATCCACTGTAGAGCATGTCAAGGGCTTGGGCAAGGTAAAAGTAAGGGGAAGAGATGCTGATTTATTTGAAGAAACTATGCTAGTGCTGATCTCGTGCAGTTTCCCTGTGGACCCAGAAAAGGTACCCCCTGTTATTCTGCCCGAAGGTGTCCAGAAGGGATGGAGGGTCGTCCATTTACTTAGTGGTCCGGCCACCCTGGGTGCGTCTCTAAATATAGATGGGTTTGAAGATAAACTGCTCAAATTATTAGCATCTGAGAGGCGAACTGCTCAGGAACTGGTAAAAGTGTTAGACCTTTTAGGTGACTACACGCCTCTGCATTCCCCAGGTGCATCTCCAGTTCATCCCAAGAGCTCTCCAGTGGCCCCCTTCCCGTCATAATTCCCCCGATCCAGCTGGACTCCTACCAAAAGCTCAGATTTTTCTCCGGCACAGTCCCAGTGCCCTCGGGGGAGGATGATCTGGAGACCTGGATGGATTATGCCACCCCATTAGTGCAAGAATGGCAGTGTTCAGAGGGGGAAAAGAGGAAGCGCTTGATGGAGAGTTTGAGAGGCCCTGCCCTGGAAGCCATCCGTTTTCTATGTGTCACTAGTCCGGAGGCTACTGCAGCAGAATACCTCTCTGCACTGGAGGGGGTGTTTGGCAGCACTGAGTCGGGGGATGATTTATTCTGGAAGATCAAGTCCACTAAATAGTGGAAGAATGAGAAGTTGTCAGCCTTTGTTACAAGGATTGAGAGGGCCCTGCAGAGAGCCCACAAGAAAGGGGGAATGCCTGCCAAGGATCTGAATAGGATCAGGTTAGACCACATCCTGAAGTCAGATAGATTTTCGAGTGTGATGACATTGAAGCTCAAACTGCAAGACAGGAGGGCAAGCCCTCCAGAGTACTGTCATTTGATGAAAGAAATCTGTGAGATTGAAACTGATGAAGAGGGCTCAGAGCCCTGTGCTGGGGCAGTGAACACTTGTCAGAACCCTGAAAGGAGTGATTCAGATGAGGCCCAACAGTTGAAAGTATATATTGAAGAATTGACTGATGCAGCTCGAGAACCTGATTTATATCAGGCACCGGAGAATAAGAGTGGAGTGGGAGTGCATGTTGTTTCCTCTGAAACCCGGACTGGGGGTGGCTTCTTGGCTGAGTTCAAGGAATTGATTGCCGCTCTAAGGGAACTGTTGAGGCACGTTGTGCCCCTCTTACTGAAGCCAGTAAGTATGGGATCCCCACCCCCTGCTACTACTTCAGTTCCTTGTGCAACATTTTCCCCAAGGATGACCTGAGAGCCTGTCATCTGTCACAACTGTGGGAAGGATGGCCATATGAAGAGGGAATGCTGGTCTGAGACGGATTTGGAGAAAGTGGTGAGACGGCTTCAAGGGGTACTCCAAAAAGCAAGTCAATGGTCGAGGGGTGCCCATGATGTGCACAGTGAGGATCAAAGACATGCTAACTCAAATCCTGTTGTGGGTAGATAATCTAGCAGGCTCTTGCTACAGCCTCTACCCACTGGTCTAGAATAGTAGGCCCTTCAATGGAGACGATGGCGAAAGTAAATAGAGTATCTACTAGTGCTGCTGCAAGACTGAGACAGAGAAGGCATGCTCCTGTGGTTTCTGACTCGATGTTTCCTCCACAGCAACCCTCAATTGAGAAGGATTGTCAGTCTACTTCAGAGGAAAGTGAGTGCAACTTTGGGTACTACCCCTCTTACGAACTGAGTCAATTGTTTCAGGGCAACCCCCTAGTCAATTATGGAGAGGAAACTGGACCTTCTGGACTGTCTAAGCCCCCAGCTTTGTCCCTGGAGCCAATGTTCCCAGAAAGTGAAGTGCAGAGTGTCACGTCTGATGATCTTGAGTCACTCCATATGGTGGAATTGTACGATTTGCCTGAGAGGGGGAGCATTGATACGAGTCTTTCTGGTGACACAGGGATTTATTTAACTCTAAAAATTGATTAGCGTTTTGCTCATAAAAGTGCTAAATCTTTGTGAAAATGCATAGCACTTGCCTCACTATGTTTAACAAACGCAGCACTTCTAGAAAATCTATATAAATACTTTCTGTACAATTAGTATCGTCCCAAAAAAAAAAACTGCTAATCAATTATTTAAAACCCTGTGACATGCCAGAACTTGAAGAATTCATGAAATGTGATGATAGTTTCCTGCCAGTGCCGGAGTGCTCTATGAATGAGTTAAGTACTATGGAACCAGAAGTTGCCTATCCAGGGTTTGACAGTACCCCAAGTCTGGATTTTTCTACCCCAATGAAAACTCTCCTGGAAAGTCACGACAGTGCCGAAAGCGAGGCTAAAAGTGCAGAGACTGTACCAGTTCCCACTAGAAAGACTGGACGAGCTGTAAGGCCTGTGGTGCGCTCCAGCTATGATTCTCATGGGAGGCCTGTAGACTTG
This sequence comes from Neoceratodus forsteri, assembly GCA_016271365.2. NCBI lineage: Eukaryota > Metazoa > Chordata > Ceratodontiformes > Ceratodontidae > Neoceratodus > Neoceratodus forsteri. The sequence goes on along the minus strand of CM057459.1, from coordinate 1,254,473,322 downwards.
CCTCTCAACATGGTCCATATAGGAGTGTATGTGACCCAGAGCTCATTGCCAAAACTGAGCATAGGTGCTAACTCCAGGTTAATTATTTTACCTTCCAGGTATGGTGCCCCTGCCCCATCTAGCCCCAAGGTAGCTGATAGGGAAGGGCCCCCTTCTCTTCAGGTTTCATGTGCAGGAGGTAATAACCTGAGTTAAGGTACAATGTGTGTATAATGCTGTGTAACAAGTAATGTGCTGAAAAGTATCAGAAATGTGTTTATGGCAAAGGTGAGATGTTGACTGATGATTACATGTATAAGCCTGATATGTTAGTGATGTAAATGTATATGGTGTTCTATTAAAGTTTATGGGGGTACTTACTTGACGTGGACGCCAAGTTTTTCCAGGCCATGAAGGGTGTAACCCCTCTACAAATGGAGGTCACTAAAATGCCTTCTTTGGGTGAGCCTAAATGCTCTCCGCCAGGCTGGTGTCCTGTATTTCAGTCGATTTAAAAAATAATTGAGGTAGAGTGCCTAATGCCTCCATGTACTGTCGCTTTAAGAACTGCCAAACTGCAGTATTATTAATTTGAAATGGGAGGGGGGGGTCTGTGTGTTTCCCTGCTCGAGTCCCGGTTGGGCCACTGAGCAAATCGCTCAATTTCTGCAGTCGCTATATGTGCAGAGGGAGCTCTTTCAGAAGATATCATTCTTTGCTTGTAACCTGTTAGAGTAATAATGAAAATGCAGTTTGTTCTAACCTGCTTTCTTGTAGCAAGGACTGTGCAGAGTAGCTCCTTCATTTTGGTTCTGAACTGCTGAATTGAATCAATCAGTATGGGGGTCCTTTAAAATGGAGCCTGCTCTGGGCGAATCAGAACTTGGACTCTCATCTGGAGCCTGCTGTAATGGGATTGTATGGCAGGTGCCTCTGGGAATTGTAGTTTGGACCTTGGTGCCTTTTTGCACCAACAGGGGGAGCCCTTGGTGAGTGACAGCCGAACCAGCCAACCGGGAGGAACTCAAAGGAAATGCCCTGCCCTGTTACTGGAAAGCTCAGACCAGTTGTGACAGTGAAGAGAGAAGGAGCTCTGTGCTTCTGCAGTGTATAGTTCTACGCGGGAAGCATGTGTCGGGCCCTGAAGTTCGGCCTGCAACTGTTTATGAGTGCCAGTGCAGACTGAATCCAATTTGTGAGGAGAAAGAAGGAAGTCAAAAGTGTGGAAACCAGGCTCACCCTGTAGAAGACTGGAGAAATTGATGAATCGCGCTCAGTCTGTCAGGAACTGAAGCTGCTGTGTGTTCTCCCGGGTATTTTGCAGTAAGTGCGATTGAGATCGAGGAGCAGCCTGCCTGGTATAGTACCTTCCTTTTACATATAAATGTGTCTAGTACTTGTGGGGAATCGCAATCTTATTTTCCCCGGTACAGTGAATTGTGTGTTGAAGCTGGAAGCAGAACCCAGCTTGCTTCGGACTGAATCCGCCTGTTTTCAAATGCAAGTGAGTCCTGCCACGAGGGCTGGGCCAGCTATTCTGTTTCTCCTGGCAATCCAGGACAACCTGCACCCATCCAGTTTTCAGTATCGAGTCCATGAGTACAAATCAGGGTAGCTGCCTGCATTCTGTTTATCAGATTGCAAGTGTGTCATCTAATTATTGCTGTTTCATTTCTTCACGAACTGAGCCTCAGGGCTCCGGTTACAATTTGTGTGTGCATGTGTTTTTCCATCAAAGGGCCCCAACCAGCTGCACCTACCCTGGCTAGCCCCCCACCATCCTGGGTACCCAGAGAGTGACATTTTGGACCCTATATGCATGCACAGTACTGTTATTCGAATATTTCCCAACCAAATCAAGCTGATTGCCCCCCTCCTTGTTACTGCCCCTTCTAATAAATCAGATTTGGTGTTATTGAACTATATGCTGTCTGTGGTATCAGTACATGTAGAAAAAGCATTGAATTGTGTTTGTGTATGTTGATTAACCTTGTTTTACAGGGGGTCCTCAGAGATGTGCTGCAGTATCAGTCCCAAGGGTAAGTGGTACCTTATGAGCGAACAGTGTGTATATGTGGGGTATTGGGATTGTAACTCCTGTGTACTGTGTGAGCCTCTAAAGGGAACTAAAGGGGGTCATGGTGTCCCAGAGGGCTGTGACCAAGCTAGTCTAACCACTACAAACCCTGACCTCTGGGTGGAGGCACCCATCATAGAACCTAGGCCCCTTAACCTGTCCGTAGTCAAACAGGCAGGGGTAGTAGCCCTTGGGATAGCGCCACCTGGGGGTTACACAAGGGGAAACATTTGAAAATTGTACTATTCCAACACAATTCAGCTTCTGTTTCAGTATTGTTCTGTATTCAATCACCCAATCTTTTACATAAAACAAGATCTTTGTATTTGGAGCAGGTTATATTAAAAAAAAAAAAGCCACGATAGGGACCACTTGTTGGTCCACAGGGTGACGCGTTGTGCTCCCATGCTGGTGACCTAGGTTTTGGAAGCTTGGACAAAGCTGTCGCACATCCAGGGTGGGACTGACACCAAGTTCTGTTGCAGCAGCAGTCATTGTGGTAGGCAAGGGAGCCTCCCTCTTCCACAGAACATCGCCTTGTGCACGAGACCTGCCAGGATAGGGTTGGCATTGTGGGGAGGAAAAATGCTAGGGTGAAAAATGGTGGCCATTTAAATGATAGCAATGACATAAGAGACTAGAAGTACCTCACAGGACATGAGTGAGGTGGTCCCTTTCAAATGAGAAAAAACACCAGGAACGGGGGGCATGCAATGAAGATTTAGTGGGGTGCAGTTCAAGAGAGAGATGTGAGGAAATATTTCTGCACTGAAAGGGTGGTAGGTGCCCGAAACACACTTTAGCAAGGCATTTGACGCAGTCCCACACAAAAGATTAATATACAAGTTAGCCAGCCTGGGAGTGGGTCCCAAGATGATAGCCTGGGTAAAGAATTGGCTGGAGAATAGGACACAGAGGGTAATAGTAAATGGAGTCCACTCTGAAGAAAGTGGGGTTACTAGTGGGGTGCTGCAGGGTTCAGTATTAGGACCGGTCCTCTTCAATGTTTTTATAAGTGACATTGCAGAGGGACTGGAAGGAAAAGTATGTCTCTTTGCAGGTGACACACAGATCTGCAACCGCAATCTGCAACAGAGTTGATGCACAAGGTGGGGTGGAAAGGATGAGAAGGGATTTGGCAAGGTTAGAGGAATGGTCAAATGTATGGCAGCTTAGATTCAGTGCTAAGAAGTGCAAGGTAATGCACCTGGGAAACAAAAACCCAGGGGAAGAGTACACAATGGGGTGAGATACTAACAACAACAGAAATGGAAAGGGACTTGGGGGTAGTCATATCAGATGACTTAAAGGTGGGCAAGCAATGTGAGAGGGCAGTAAGGAGGGCTGGGGGGATACTGGGATGCATAGGGAGAGGCATCACCAGTAGAAAACAGGAAGTTGTTATCCCTCTGTACAGACAGCTGGTGAGACTCCATCTGGAGTACTGCATGCAATTCTGGAGACCCAGTCTCCGCAAGGACATAGGATGGAAGCAGTCCAGAGGAGGGCAACTAAAATGGTGCAGGGTCTGCACTGGAAGACATATGAAGAGAGACTAAAGGAGCTTAATATGTATAGTCTCGGGGAAAGGGGGGACATGATAGAAACTTTCAGGTACCTCAAGGGAATCAACAAAGTCCAAGAGGTAGCATCTTTCAAAAAGAGGTGTGCAAGAACAAGGGGCATAATTTGAAGATAGAGGGCAGGGCTCAGAGGTCATGTAAGGAAGTATTTTTTCACAGAGAGGGCTGTGGATGCATGGAACAGCCTTGAGGAGGTTGTGGAGTCAAAACAGTGGTTGAATTCAAGCATGCATGGGACAGTCATAAGGCAATTCTAGGGGGTGGGGGTAGAAAGAAGTAGGCTGCTGGTTAACTAGGATCTGCAGCTTATCCATTAGGTAGGGAAATGGGCAGACTGGGTGGGCCAAGTGGTCCTTATCTGCCGTCAAATTCTATGTTTCTATGCCAGTGGAAGTGGAGAAGGTTAAAAAAGTGGAGAGCTTCAAGTAACAGTGGGATAGACATATGAGTATATTAGAAAAGAGGCAGAAAGGCAAGAGAGTCACTAGAAACTAGACGGTCTGCAGAGGCAGATTAGGCAGGGAACATCTGGTCTGACTGGGTAGGCCAAGCAGTGTAATGGGCTCAGCCACCTTGTTACAGTCCACCCACCAAATGTAATGTAAAATGGAGGAACTCACCGAGTGCTAGGGAGCCAAGGTGTAGTGGTCTCTGAGAGAATGTTGTCCACCACACCTGTGTGTGTATGTATGTGTGTGTGTGTATATGTATGTATATATATATATATATATATAAAAAAAGGAAAAGGGGGTCACAAAGGATCCCTGCTCAGAGGCAATAGGGTGGAAAACACTGGTTAGGAAAATAATTATACTTATCTGATTGGGGTAAAGATCCACGTCCTATCTGACCTGTAAAATAAAAGAAAATTAGGTTAGTTGGGAAAAAGAAACTGGAGCAGAAGCAGCGGGGGGGTGTTTTTTTGGGGGGCAGCCAAAACCCTTGTGGCCATTGGTGGCCGAGTGTCCAGTATTTTACTTTGTAGCCCACGTGGGCTATGGAGCTCCAGGGGGACTAGTAGCCCTTGTGTTTAATAAAGAGACGCATTGGTGGGCTAGGAAATCCTCAGAGGGGCCACTATGTAAACGGTAGCCCTGGTGCTCTAGTGGCTTAGCACCATGTTGGCTGAGGCCAGCATTTTTTTTTTTTTTTTTTTAAACAAATTAATAACCTTCCCTGGGGTCTAGCGGGGACTTTTGAGTCCTGGTATTTTGGGGGCATTGATTTGTGGCAGTGGCAGCAGGAGGTCAGGTTGGGGCTGCAGTTGCAACCTGCCGCTAGTGCGATTGTGCTAAAGGAGAGTGCCTGTGGGTATTCATCACCCCCAACCCGCACGGAGCTCAGGCAGCGGCCTGCTCTGCATGGGTGGGAGAGGAGGACAGAAAGGAGCCAATAGAAGGTGAAGAAGGCAACAGTGAAATTGCCTTCCCCACCTTTCCAAATCACCACTTTGGTGGCAAAGTTGTTGAGCCCTATGGGGCTTAAGAAGCAGCAAAGGGGCTGGCATTTAGTGAAGCCACTCCCCCGTCATTAAAGAGAGAGGGAGAGAATGCACAGGGCAGCAGGAGCCGCCAGTGTGTAAAGCTGCTCCTGTGGCAGTGTTAAAGCTGGGGGGAGGGGTCGTGGAGAGAGTGAGCGAAGGCAGCAGTAAGAGTGGCGGGTGCGGCATAGTGTAAGCCGTACTGTAGTTTATGATTTAAAATTTAATTGAGAAGCCTGCAGGGATGCAGGCAGGATTGAGCTCTCCTCGAGGGGAGAAAACAGAGGAGCCGCACCGCAGTGGCTTACGAGCCCCGAGGGTCTGTATTGTGAACTGGGGGAGGGGGACACAGAGAACACATTTGGGCTAGGAGAGCCCACAAAGCACAGCGGCAGAAACATAGAACTTGATGGCAGATAAGGAGCACCTGGCCCACCTAATCTGCCCATTCCCCTACCTATTGTATAAACTCCAGATCGTATTTGATCTGCAGCCTACCTCCGCCTTCCTACCACTAGTTTTGCCTTCTGCCTGTCCCATGCATTCCTGAATTTGACACCTGTTTTTACCCTCATAACCTCCTCCGGCAGGCTGTTACATGCATCCACTACCCTTTCTGTGAAAAAAATACTTCCTCACGTTGCCCTGTGTCTTCCCCTCTCCAGCCTCATATTGTGACCCCTTGTTCTTGCGAATCTCTTTTTCTGAAAGATACTGCCCTCTTGAACTCTGTTGATCCCTTTGAGTTATTTGAATGTCTCTATCATATCCCCCTCTCCCTCTTGTCCTCCAGAGTATACATATTAAGTTCTCTCAGTCTCTCCTCGTATGGTTTCTGGTGTAGCCCTGCACCATTTTTGTTGCCCTTTTCTGGGCTGCCTCCACCTTGTTGATGTCCTTTCAGAGATGAGGTCTCCAGAACAGCACACAGTACTTTAGATGAGGCCTCCGCAACTACCTGTACAGCAGTATCACCACCTCCTGTTTTCTACTGGTGATACCTTTCCCAATGACACCAAGATCTGCAACAGAGTAGATGATCTAGATGGGGTGGGCAGAATGAGAAGAGATCTGGATAAATTAGCAAAATGGTCGGAAGAGTGGCAACTGGGGTTTAACGAAAAGTGCAAGATCATGCACATAGGGAAGAGAAACCCTGAAGCCACCTATAGGCTGGGAGGGGAGTTGCTGGCAGTCACAAGGGAAGAAAGAGACTTGGGCATCATCATCACCGATGACCTGAAATCATCCAAGCAGACCACTAAAGCAGTAGGTAAGGCTAGGGAGATGTTGGGGTGTATTAGTAGGGGTATCACAAGTCATAACAGGGAGATAATAATTCCTTTTTACAAGACACTGGTTAGGCCCCATCTGGAGTACTGTGTGCAGTACTGGAGGCCACTCCTTCACAAGGACATTAACCAAATTGAGGCAGTTCAGACAAGGTCAACCAAAATGGTGCAGGGACTGCATCAGAAAACATATGAGGACAGATTAACAGAGCTCAATATGTATACCCTAGAGCAAAGGAGAGAGAGAGGTGTTATGACCAAAACATTCAAACACCTTAAGGGCATTAACATGGTGAAAGAGTCTAACATGTTTCAATGTAAGAAAAATAGCAGGACATGAGGACATAGCATGAGATTAGATGGAGGCCGATTAAGGGGTAATGTGAGGAAGTTCTTTTTCACAGAAAGGGTGGTGGATGCATGGAACGGCCTACCTCAGGAAGTGGTGGATATGAATACAGTGCAGGGCTTCAAACAGGCATGGGATAGGCATAAGGGAGCAATAAAGATGAGTATGAATAGATAGGCCATTGACAGAGCAAAGGCCGATGGCACATTCATAAGGTGGAAAAAGAAATGGGCAGACTGGATGGGCCTTGCAGTCCTTATCTGCCATCAACTTCTATGTTTCTATGTGTCACTTATAATTACATTAATGAGAACTGGCCCCAGTACTGAACCCTGTTCAGACCACACTAGAAGCCCAAAGAGGGGCATAGACACACCAGAAGCCCAAAGAGGGGCATAAATCCTAAATAAAATCTTAAATATTTAATACAGTGACTACCTGGAAGGGAAGTAGGCAATCCCAGGGGAAAATGCCAGGCAAGCTATGTTGCTGAATCCTGCTGGCTGGCGCTGACATCACTAGGTTGTCATGACATCGGCAGCAGGAGGCAGGATCAGCCAGATAGTTAATGAAAGTTGAAGAGGGGAGCTAGCTTCGGCAGCTCCCAACAGCTAAATGAATTATTAATTTGAGACAGTGTGAGGTGGGGTAGCTAGGGTATTGCCAGCCCTATCTACGCACACCATAGGTTGGCAGTGTTACCTCAAAAGGGGAAAACAAGGTGCTCAAAAAGGGCAAGGTCAGCAGACGATAGGGGCCACCTCTAGGGGGCTCGAGCTCTTTCCTGATTGGCTGCCAGAGGCCTTAGTAACTTGATCACCAATCAGGTGTTGAATAGGATGGACTAAAGGTCTGAAGAGAAGCAGCTTGGGGGCTTTTCTCTCCTCCTCCTCAGGAAGGCAAAGCTGACATAAGTGCTGTGGGAGAGCTCTGCCACAGGCAACTCCTACATGAAGAAAGAAAAGAAAATAGGGAAAGTTTAAAGTGATAGGCTAGTCAGATAAGGGGCTATCTCTGCCAAGGTAGAAAAAGTATTTAGACCGGAAAAGTTTGTTTTATTTATTTATTGAATTTTGGTAACCAGGTAGGCCCTCTGAGACAAGACAGTCCCTTTTTCAGGGGCGACCCGGGAAGTGCAGTAGATTGATAGTGCATTCATTGACGCAAGAAATTAGACAAGAAGTAGTCATACAGTAAGAGTGCAACAATTACATTCAGCTATGCAAAATAAGCAATGTAAAACACAGTCAACAAAACCTTACATATAGACATCATTTACAGTTTTTGGGTTTTTTTTGTAGTCGGAGATCAGGAGATATAGAGAATGGAAAGGTATGCTAGGAGAATCATGCAAGGAGTAAACAGTTCAGGAGTCAGCGGAAGCAGGAGCAAAGTGCGGGCAGTTAGGTGAGATAACAGCAAGCTTTGAAATTGAGAGAGGGAGGTGCAGGCCAGTATAGATGGAGGTAGAGAGTTCCAGCAGGACACAGCAGAGAATGCAAACAATCTCTGAGCCACGGAGTCTCGTAAGTTTGGCACTGAGAGAAAGGGCAAGGAGGCAGATCTGAGGGCACTTTGGGGGAGACAACGTTGAACAATATCAGCAAGGCAAGGAGGAGTGAAGCGATGGACAAGCCTATGTATAAAGCTTAGTGTGACATAATGTAATTTTGATTCATAGAGTAGTCATCCCAGGGCTGATAGGACATCACAGTGATGATGCCGAGCATTGGCCCTGAGCGCAAACCTGCCAACTCTATGATAGGCCTGTGATAGGTGAGATAGTGCAGATGTGGTAGTAGAGAGTAGTAACAGAGCTCCATACATGAGAAGCAGAAGGGTGGGATCCACAATCTTGCGGCAGGAGTTCGATGTAAGGAATGGACGGATGCGGTAGAGGATACTGATTTTTTTTTTGGTTTATAGTTTTGGTGATGGCTGTATCATGCACATCCGGGGTAAGTGAGGAATCTGAGGTGACTCCCAAGTATTAAAGGACCTGACAGATTTGAGTGCATCTCAGGTACATGAGAGTACAGCCGGAGGGTGGAGGATTGGTGCGGATGAGTTGGAGAACAACATGCACTTTGTTTTTTAGTATTGAGGACAAGCCGTTTCTGAAGGAACCAGTCCTCGAGGGTGTGGAAGTCAGAGGCTAGAGTTGAACTAAGCCCCCTATATCATGAGAAGAACGGTAGCTGATAGCATCATCTGCATATAGGTGAACAAAGGCCCCACCACAATTATTAGGGAGGTAATTTATGTACAGAGAAAAAAAAGTACTGGGCCCAATATGGAGCCCTGGGGGACACCATAGGTAATGTGCCTTGGGTCAGGTAGGGAGCCTGACCATTTTTCTTTTTTGAGTACAACCATAAAGGTAGCTTTGGGTCCAGGTCAGGGTATTGACATCAAAGCCAAGGACATGCAGTTGTTGTAATAAAAGGCCGTGGTTGGCCAAGTCAAAAGCCTTGGTCAGGTCTACGAAAATTGCTCCGGTGGCACGGCTGTGGTGCATTTCACAGAATATGTCAGAGGTGACTTTAATCAGCACTGTAAGTGTAGTGTGGTTTTTCCTAAACCCATGCTGGGAGGTTGCTGCTGGTTCTTTTTTTTTTCCCCAATTATGTTTGTAGCCCTCAGCCTGGAACTCTCTCAGGCCCCCTGCACTCACCAGCTTGCTCTACCTCACACTGTGTTCTCCGACCATCTTCAAGTCCGTTGCAGTTCTCTGGGTCGGGCAGGTCAACCCGGAGAGACCGCAGGGGCAGTGGCGGGGAACCAGCATTGGGAGTGTGGCAGTCGCACTGGCAGGGGCCGGCACCTATCCAGGGCTTGAGGGGTATTTCTTGTGGTGGAAGCCCGAGATCCACCCCAACCCCCCTGCATGGTACACGTCTGATGCTATGGTGCCCAGCAACCCTGCCTGCATCAGCCACACTCCTTACATGCGATCCGGCAGCTCATAGTGCCCTCCGGTCTCCACCGGGGGTCGCCAGAGTGCCAGATAACCCATGCCCTCTCTCCCGGAGAGGAGAGCAGCCATGTGGGCGCATGATCCATCTCCTTTCCCTGCTGACCCCCAACTCCCGAGCTCGCTCCCAACCTCGGGTAGTCAGCGTGACGTGGGGTGTGGCGTCCAGCGCCTCAACCCTCAGCACCACTGGGCCGGCGGTTGCTGCTGTTTTTGATAGAGGAGAATTTTGCTTTCAGAGCAAGTAACAGTCTAGAACTACAGCTTTTTTACTGATAAATCACTTCTATTTCAGCAGGAGTCAGTGCCTGTTTGGATTAAGCATACAGATACTTTATTAGAAGAAGGGGGGTCTCATTTAAGTAAAAGAAAGAAAGTCACTGTGTGTTTCTCTGAGGAGGGGGGCTGTATCAGCTTAATTTACCAAGTCAGGAGCAGAGGATGAATCTAATCGGGGGTGTGACCCTAAAAGAATTAAGGGGGGAACTAGTGAAACCACTGGCTACTCTTTTTATTAAATCATGGGAGGATGGTGTGGTACCCGAGGACTGGAGGAAGGCGGATGTGATTCCCCTTCATAAAAGTGGGACCAAGACAGAGGCAGGAAACTACAGACCTGTCAGTTTGACCTCTGTGGTAGGGAAAGTGATGGAGTCACTTCTGAAGGAAAGAATTGTTGAGTACCTAGAAGCCAGTGGGGCACAGGACCCAAGGCAGCATGGGTTCACAGCGGGAAGGTCATGTCAGACAATCTAATAGATTTCTTTGACTGGGTGACCAAAGTAGTAGACCAGGGAGGGGCTGTGGACATGGCCTACCTAGACTTTAGCAAGGCATTGACACAGTCCACACAAAGATTAATAGTCAAATTAACCAACCTGGGTGGGTCCCAGGGTGGTAGCCTGGGTAAAACATTGGCTGGACAACAGGACACAGAAGGTAATTGTTAATGGAGTCCACTCTGAAGAAAAAGGGGTTACTAGTGGAGTACCGCAGGGTTCAGTACTGGGTCCAGTCCTTTTTAATGTCTTCATAAGTGACATTGCAGAGGGACTGGAAGGAAAAGTATGCCTCTTTGCAGATGACACAAAGACCTGCAACCGGGTTGATACACAAGGAGGGGTGGAAAGAATGAGAATGGACTTGGCAAGGTTGGAGGAATGGTCAGAAGTATAGCAGCTTGGATTCAATGCAAAGAAGTGCAAAATAATGCGCCTGGGAAACAAGAACCCAGGGGAAGAATACACAATGGAGGGGGGAGGTAGTAACAAAAACAAAAAAGGAAAGGGACCTGGGGGTAATCATATCAGATGACCTTAAGGTTAGCAAGCAATGTGAGAAGGCAGTAGGGAGGGCTGGGGGTATACTGGGATGCATAGGGAGAGGCATCACCAGCAGAAAACAGGAAGTTGTTATCCTTCTGTACAGACAATTGGTGAGACCCCATCTGGAGTACTCGTCCAGTTCTGGAGACCCCATCTCCGCAACGACATAGACAGGATAGAGTCAGTCCAGAGGAGGGCAACTAAAATGGTGCAAGGTCTGCAAGAGAAGCCGTACGAGGAGAGACTAAAGGAGCTTAATATGTATACCCTTGAGGAAAGAAGGGAGAGGGGGGACATGATAGAAACTTTTAAGTACCTCAGTGGAATCAACAAATTCCAAGAGGGTAGCATGTTTCAGAAAAAGAGATGTGCAAGAACAAGGGGGACACAATTTAAAGATAGAGGAGGGGGAGGTTCAGGGGCAATGTGAGGAAGTATTATTTCTCAGAGAGGGTAGTGGATGCATGGAACAGCCTTCCTGAGGAGGTTGTGGGGTCTAAAACTGGGGGAGAATTCAGAAATGCATGGGACAGACATAAGGCAACTAGGTTAACTAGGATCTGTGGCCTATCCTGTAGGTAGGGAAATGGGCAGACTGGATGAGCCAAGCGGTCCTTATCTGCCGTCAAAGTCTATGTTTCTATGTGTGGCTTAGGAGTACAAAAGCAGGTGTCTCCAATTACAGCTTCCTGCTGTTTTTGACAGAGGAGAATTTGGCTTTCAGAGCAAGTTACAACAGTCTAGAACTACAGCTTTTTTACTAATTGCCCCTCCTTCCCACCCTAAGCCAGTTCTACTTTTATAGCCACTGGATTTGACTTACAACAGGAACTTCCTGTTTGGCAGTAGGAAGGGAAGGATCACTGAGACACATTAGTTACATCAACCTTGAAGGAACCTAAAAAATAGCCCCAGCTGCTAAAGGTCTGAATCCAAGCACGGAAGAGGAGACTACTGAAGACTACAGGAAGTTCCTGTCCCAGAACAGGAAGCACGAGAGTTGTAAAGGCACATAGGCAGTAGGAAAGTAAGTGTAAAAATACATAGAGGAGGGACAGTAAGCATACAAAGCAACAGGAGAGGAGACACAAAATAAGTCAAGATGGGAGTGGTGCAGTGCAGTGGCTGTGGGGCAGAGTGTTTCGGGAGACATTCTGAAGGCTTTGATGCTGCTCTGTTTGCAGGCACCTCTTTGGTCTGAGAGAGGAGGTTGTTCATCTCCAAGCTGACCTGTCTAGGATTTGTGAAACCTCTTCTCTCACTCAGGGCCACCACCGCTACCTTGGAGGTTGCCAAGAACGAGGACCGGTTGAACCAGAGTGAGCTCAGGAAGGGAGAGGGTGGTGTAACAGAGGTGCATCCCTCTGGTTGTACCTCTCCACAATTCAGTCTCGCCCTAGCCAGAGGGGTCCTCTTACCCACGCTCTGCTATGGGCTTGTCTCCTTTGCCCTTTCAACAAAAAACAATCTCTCCAAATGGGATACGGATTACAATAATGTATGTGGCTTTGCACTCTTAGCTCCCCGCCTCACCCACCGCTGTCAGCTCTATTCCCAGCTGGAGTGGCTTCCACCGGAAAAGCACCGTACCTTCGTCCTAGGCAGCTTCATCGACAGTGTTGTCAGAACGGCCACCCCTTCTGCCCTTGCCGCAACCCTCATACCCGCTACTTCCTCCTACCACCTAAGGTCCAGCGACTCCCATGTCCTACTGGTTCCTAAATCACGCACCCAAATGGGTGACTGGGCCTTCACTACTCATGCCCCTAGATTATGGAACTCCCTTCCAGTGAGCACTCGCTCCTCCACCTCCCATTCCTGCTTTAAAGCTTCCCTCTGGGGCTTCCTCAAATCTGCCTCTACCTGCCTCTGCACTTAATGTACCCCTGCCGTGTGTCACTCTGTTTTGTGACTGTTTCAGGTGTTGGGTCTCCTCACCTTTCCTACCAGTGAAACATACTGTGATCTAAAGAACAGATTGTGATGGGTCCTCCCTGGCTCTGCTGTCTCAAATTGTGCATATGCTATTGTTCTATTCGTCTGGGTTATCACTGGCCTCTCCTATTCCGCATTTGTAACTGCTTGACGTACTCTACAACTCCTATCCTGCAAAGCCTTGTTGCCTGTTAAACTCTGCTTACTGCCTGCCTCCTTTGTACTGTGTTATTATCTTCCTCCCACTGGCTATGTAAATGTCCCCTGATGTTGCTGCATTGACCATGTTTATGACTGTTGCCCTTACTTATACCTGCTCTTATTGTTTGCCTGTTGTACCTGAATGTATCTTTGTAATCTCCTGGGTCGCACCTGAAAATAGGCACTTGGTTGTCTAGTGTGCTTACCTGGTAAACAAAAGCAAATAAATAAATATGCTGTTCAGGTGAGGAGTGGTTCCTCTATGGAGGAACCTGCAGTGGAGACCAAGGAGGATGTTGGGAACCTCCACAAAGGAGATCCACAGGAGGGTGGTATGAGACCCCACAGGGGAAGGAAACAACTCCTGGTGGGGGACTCGATCATTAATGGGGTAGAGGTGGGGCAGGAAGGGGATAGGGAGGTAAGGTGCCTGCCTGGCACCATGGCTCGAAGGGACAGGAAGCAAATCCTCAGGATCGCAGGAGCAGCTGCACGAGGGAGTGAGCTGAATGTCATTGTCCACCTAGGGACAAATGACCTGGCTGTGAATGGGGTCAGAGCGGTGCAAGGGGAGTTTGTAGAGTTGGGGAGGGGCCTTAGATAAGTAGCATGTGTGGTAACCTTCTCGGAGGTGCTGCCTGTCTATGGCACGGATGATGCTAGGGTACTCTGCACCATGGGATTCAGTGAATGGTTGAAAAACTGGTGTGGAGCTCAGGGTTTTGGCTTCATTGGGGACTGGGGAGCCACCTGGAGGGATGCAGGCCTATACTGGTGCGATGGTCTGCATCTGTCCGGGGGGGGGGCCAGGATCCTAAGTGATAAGTTTAAATGCTTCATTGGCAAGCATTTAAACTAGTCAAGGGGAGGCATTGAAAAGGAGCAGGAAATCCAGCCCCCACTAAATACAGTAGTTAGAGGTAAACACCAATGTAGAGAAGTCAGTAGGGAGCAGGACAGGGGTAAATGCAGAAAAAGGCAGTAAGGACAGGGATGGGGCTAAAAGGGGTAAGGCGATAAAAAAATGGAATGTGACGAGTACCAATGTCCACAGTCTGTGTAACAAGCTCCCTGAACTAGTGGCCTTAATGGAAGAGGGATGCCTGGATATTGTGGCAGTCACTGAAACATGGTACACAGAGAACCTAGATGTCAACATACCAGGATACACAATCTACAGGAGGGACAGGGTAGGGTAAAAGAGGAGGAGGAGCTTTCCATATAAGGGAAGGGATTAAAGCAAAGAACTAAAGAGTACACAGGAAGTTGATGAGTCACTATGGGTCACCCTGGAGACAGGAAATGACACCACAGTCCTTATGGGGGTTGTGTACAGACCCCCATCTCAGGGGGAGGAAATGGACAAGGAAATAATAGAAGGCATCCTTAAAATAGCAGAAAAGATGGAGATATTGTTGATGGGGGACCTGAATATGTCAGATGTTAACTGGAGTACCTTTGCTGAAGGCACATCCTAGAGCAGGGTCATTCTTGATGCTCTACAGGGGGGCATGCCTCAGACAACTAGTGTTAAAACCCACTCAGGAGGGAGCAATCTTAGATGTGGTACTCTCAAATGGGGAAGGAGAAAGGATCTCACATTTAGAAGCGGGTAGCCATCTGGGACCAAGTGACCACCAGTGTGGTTCACAATAAACACAGTCATAGAGTCAAGCCATACAAAAACAAGAGTACTGGACTTTAGGAAGGCTGACTTTGGGAAAATGAGAGAGTGCCTCAGAAAAGCACTAGCAAATGGGCAAGAAGGAGGGGTGGAGGAACAATGGGGAATAATCAAAACAGCCATCGCAGAGGCAACAATCCTTTGTGTGAAGCAAATCAACAGAACAAAATGAAGGAAAAAAACACTATGGTTCTCAAAAGAGGTGGAAGGGAAGGTTAAGGAGAAAAGGATAGCATTCAGGAAATATAAGGAAACACAGAAGGAGCAGGACAGAGAACTTTTTCAATTAAAGCAGAAGGAGGCAGAGAAGGCAGTCAGAATAGCAAAGGCACAAACTGAGGAAAAGATAGCCAACTCTGTTAAGGAGGGGGATAAAACCTTTTATAGGTACATAAGGGAGCGAAGAAAGACCAAGAGAGGAATACAGAGACTTAATAAAGGTGAGGGAATGTGGGTAGAGGGGGACAGTGAAAAAGCAGGGCTCCTGAGTGAATATTTCTGCTCAGTATTCACAACAGAAGAGGAGGGGGAGGTACCTAAACCAAACAAGAGAAACACTCTGAATGGGGGGGAGGTCAATACCAGTCCATTCACAGAAGAAAGGGTTTTGAAAGAACTCGTGAAACTGAGGGTGGACAAAGCAGTGTGGCCTGAAGGGATTCACCCAAGAATACTAAAATAACTAAAGGTAGAACTAGTAACACCACTGACTACTCTCTTTAACAAATCATGGGAAGATGGGGTAGTGCCTGAGGACTGGAGGAGGGCAAATGTGATTCCACTTCACAAAAATGGGAGCAGGGCAGAGGCAGGAAAATACAGACCAGTTAGTTTGACCTCAGTGGTAGATAAAGTGATGGAATCATTTCTGAAGGAAAGAACTATTGAGTACCTATAGGCCAGTGGGGCACAGGACCCAAGGTAGCATGGTTTCACAGCAGGAAGGTCAAGTCAGACAAACATAATAGATTTGTTTGACTGGGTGACCAAAGTAGTAGACCAGGGAGGGGCTGTGGATATAGCCTACCTAGATTTTAGCAAGGCATTTGACACAGTTCAAGTTTATTGCAGGAAAGACTCCATTGAGCAAGCTCATTCACAAGGAGATCCTGAGGTACATACACATACAGTTCGCAATTTCATAGACAGAAGATATAAAATGTAGAACAACAAAGGAAAAAAAATATATAATACAAGAGATATACACAATAGAAGTCCTTATGCTATATATGCAGTACCTTCCAGCTTTAACCTTGCCCTAAATTATGCAACACATTTCAGCTTAATAAGTAGAGGGCCAGTTGTTACCTAGGAAGTTGACTTGGCGTTGGGGGCCTAGTAGCACCTACATATGTCTTTTAATTTAGAGATAGCTAGTGTTTTGTAGAAGTTAATTAATATGATGCTGGTTAGCTTCAGCATGGCTTGTAGTTGGTTCCAAATGTTTGGGAGGGCGTATGAGACAGCTCTTTGGCCAGCTGTGGCATGTGTCCTGGGAACATCTAGTAGGTTAAGGTCGGATTTCCTTAGGGAGTAGGCACTATGTGGGATGTGTATGAGAGACATTAAATAGACAGGCAGTTTGTGGAGTAGTAATTTGAGGGTCCAAATGCCAGCATGCAGGAGGCGTCTGGTGGCGAGAGGTCCATCCAACTGCTGCATAAAGATCACAGTGGTGGGTCCTGTATGCAGAGTTATTAATGAAGCGAAGAACACGGTGATAGAGTATGTCCAGTTTAGATAAGCTCAAGGTTGGGGAGGAGATAAAGATACTGGGCTGGATATTCAAAAGGGTTGCGATATGCGCAATAGGGTTGTGCCTGAGCAAGTCCGAAATTTTGCCATTCTGCCATATTCAGCAGGAGGCAGTTGCGCCCCCAATGCAAATGAATGCATGCTGAACTGGAGGGGGAGGAACCATGCATAAACTGCACAGCCCGATATTCAGTGGGTGTGCAGAGTTGCAGGCGCAACTCTCAACCTGCGCCCTGCACAACTTGAGCCAAAAAAAAGGAGAATCAAGGACCACCCACAGGTGAGCTGCCGCATTGCTGGGTGCAACACAGCAGCTGCCACCTGTGGCTGGCCCTCAACCTACTCCTGTGCCTCCTGCAGCCCGATCGCGGGCAAAAGTGTAAAAAATCCCCACCCCCGACTGGCCCGATTTGGGCATAAGGTTAAATAACCCCCCCACTAGCCGATCGTGGGCATAGTTGTAATTCCCCCACCAGCCCAATCGCGGGCAGCAGAAATCCAGCCCCCAGGACATATCCTGGTGGTCCAGTGGACCACTAAGCCAATCAGAGGCTGCAAAATGTGGCAACACCCCCAAGACCACATCCCTGCTGATCTAGTGTCCCCCCACCACCCACCCACAAAGCCCCACCACCCCACTCCCCGGCAGCCAGCGGGTGGCAGCATCCCACCGCCTGCCACCCCGCTGCTCGCCGACTGACTGCCTGTGGGGCTGCACGCCCATTGGTGCTGAGCAAGAGCCAATGGGCATGCAGTCACAGTCCAGGGAAGTTCAGATATGTGGAATGAAAGAATTCATTCACATATCTGGACTGCCTTGTGGTATGGCTGCATGCCCATTGGCTCTTGCTCTGCACCAATGGGCGTGCAGCTCACCAGGCAGTCAGTCAGCAGGTGGCAGGCGAGGGGATGCTGCCGCCCGGGCTGCAGGGGGGAGGGTGGTGGGGCTTCATGGGTGGTGGGGACACTAGATCACCAGGGATATGGTCTTGGGGGTGTTGCCACATTTTTTCAGCCCATGATCAGGCTTAGCAGTCCACTGACTACCAGGGATATGTCCTTGGGGGTTAGACTCTGTGCTGCCTGCGATCGGGCTGGTGGGGGGTATTTTACAATTATGCCTCGCGATCGGGCTATGGGGAGAGTTATTTAGCTTATGCCCGCGATCGGGCCAGTTGGGGAGGGGATTTAACGCTTTGCCCGCGACCGGGCCAGTCGGGGGTGGGGGATTTTACACTTTTGCCCGCGATCGGGCTGCAGGGGGTGTCGGTCCCCGATGCCTGCCAGGGTGCCAGGTGCAAGTCCTCGGGGATCGGCGCACCTGCATGCTAATGGCATGCAAATGGGGCCATAAATAGATGCAAATGGCCCCCCCGCGCCTTGCATGAATTATGGCCCCATTTGCATGTCACCTTTTGAATATGGGAAATTTGCGCATGGCGCAGTGGTACTTGCGCCACCGCAACTTGAATGCTCCACTCTGACCACTTGCGGTGGTGCAAGTTCCACTGCGCCATGCAGAGTGGCTGTGGCTTGGGGGTGATATTCAAAGGAGTTGCTCAATAGCGCAACTCCTTGAACATCGCCCGTCTCTCCCTGCCAACTATTTTGTGCAGCGCAAGGGCTTGCCAGAAAATAGCGCAGTTTGAATATCCAGCCCACTGTCTCCGTAGTCAAACAGGGAAGTAATGTTGCTTGGACAAGTCTTATGCGGGTTGCGAGAGAAAAGAGTGTCCTTATTTCTAAAGAAGAAACCCAAGAGTGCTTTAAGCCTCTTTGATAGATCCTTGATGTGGTCGTTGAAGGAAAGCTTGTTGTCTGTCCACATACCTAGATGTTTAAATTTAGGTACGACTTCCAAGGGTTCACTTAGGGAGGTAACTATGAAGTTTTTAGGTGGGGTAGGTAGGGCACAAGACAAGGCAAGTCTCGAGAAAATCATTGTCTTGTTTTTTTTTTTGGCATTTAAGAGAAGCTTGGCACTGATAAGGTTGCTTTCTAACTGGATAAAGTCAGCTTGGAGTGCTTCCCTGACTTCAGTTAAGGACGAGCCTGATGCATACAAAACCGTATCGTCCGCAAAGAAATATATACTAGAGTTCTTTATGTGGGAGTCAAGGTTGTTGATGTACATGGAAAAAAGGATTGGTCCTAGGATGGAGCCTTGAGGGACTCCTCTGGCAATTGGTAGGGGGGGAAGATAGTAGGCCATCAGCTTTGACTTTTTGTATCCTTCCCGTGAGATAACTGTTAAACCACTGTAAGGTAAGTGGAGTGGCACCTATGTAGGCAAGACAGGTGATTAGGAGGTGATGGTCTACAGTGTCGAAGGCCTTACTGAGGTCTAGAAAGACTGCACCAGTAACCTTCTTGGTGTCCCTAGCATGGATCCAGTCATTAGAGACTTTAGCCAAGGCTGAGATGGTACTGTGCTTTGACCTGAAGCCATATTGGGCCAGGTTTAGGAGTGAGTGCGCTTCAAGGTGATTTTTCAGTTGGTTGTATATAAGTTTTTCCAGCACTTTGGAGAGAACGGGCAAGATAGAGATAGGACAGTAGTTGTTTAAGTCACAAGGATCTCCTGATTTGAAGAGAGGAAGAACATGGGCAGATTTCCAGCAGGATGGAACAGTGGCTGTGGTAATAGAGAGGTTGAAGATGTGAAGGATGGGGGCTGTGAGCTGGGCATAGCCTAACCGTAAGAAAAATGATTCAAGGCCATCTTCCCCTGCACTTTTCTTGGTGTCAAGGCTAAGAATTACGTCTTCAACTTCTTCATAGCTAAACGGGCACAACTAGAAGGGATGAGGTGGAGTAGCATGTGTAGTATCTAGGCTAGTGTTGCTATTCACTCAGCTAGCGTATGGGGAGGAGTCGAATGCCAACCTGGCAGTGGCAAAGTGAAGGTTAAGTTCTTCGAGGATTCACAGTTTATTTTCAACCATCCCATCCTTGGCCAGAATCTGGTGGGAAGGGAGGAAGCAGCAGGATGGCCTTCAATGGATCTCAGTGTCTTCCAGATTTTTTGGGAGTTCCCTTTGGCCTGCTCCAGAGTGGAGATGTAGAAGTTTGCTTTAGTAGCACGTACACTTTTAACACAGGCATTTCTGGCAGTTCTAAACACCTGCCAGTCTGCCAGGTTCTTTGTGTGCCTGGCCCTAGCCCATAGTTTGTCTGTGTTGGTAAGTGCAGATTTGAGCTCTTGGGTGAACCATGGATGCAAGATTTTCCACACCCTCATTTTAATAAGAGGAGCATGCTTGTTAATTAGGGTGGTGAGGTTGTCATTTAGGACAGAGACAGCGGCATCAGCAGATTTGGCAAGATATAGGTCTTGCCACCTGATTGTAGCTAGATCGGATAGGAAGTTTACTGAGTTGAATTTATGGAACGAGCATTTGATTCTGAATTTAGGGTGCTGCTGGGTTTTAGATTGGAATCTTGTACATACTACGATACTGTGGTCGCTCATGTCATTATGGAAAACTGCAGAATGTGAGATTTTATGGGGATGCGAGGTTAAGATGACATCTAAGAGTGAGCTGTTGGCAGAGTTAGAAGCATTGATTCTTGTGGGTTCAGTTACTATCTGTGTAAGACCCAGCTCATCACAGATGGTTTTTAGGGAGTGGGATTTAGCAGAGCCAATCCATATTGAAGTCCCTAAGATTATTGTTTCTGTGTTAGCCTAAAGTTATGGATTTCAACACGTTAAGAATTTCTGTGTTCCTGGACGGGGGTCTATAGCTACCAATGATTGTGATGCACTCTGAGGATGGAAGGTGAAGTTTAAGCGAGACAATCTCGTATTCCTTGGGCTTAGTTTTACAGGAAATGCTGCTAACATCAAATTTTGATTTGGCGTATACAACCACTCCCCCCCCCCGAATCCCTATCAGCCCTAATGAGCTTGAAGCCTGGTATAGTAATTTGCGGATCAGTGTTGGTCTTTTTTAGCCATGACTCTGTAATTATAATCAGATCTGGGTCAGTGTGCGCTGCCCAAACTTGAAGATGATCAAGTTTTTTGAGCAGGCTTAGAATACTGACCATGATCAGTTTCATCCCAGGAGCAGCTGCAAACTCCGACGGAGAAGTGATTTGAGTTGGGGGACCTAGATTTAGTTCGACATTGCCTGAACAGAAAAGGAGAATTAGAACATTTTCTTGAGGGCATTTATCAGGTAGAAGTGGGCTCTTTTCATATGGGTTCTTGTGTGGTGTTCAGTCATTGAGGTACGTCTAGCCAGGGCATGGGAGATGTTGACATGGCCGTTCAAGGCTAGCAGGGGAAGTGCACAGAAAGACATTGGCAAAGGGAGGAGGGCCAGAGGAGAGAGATGAGAATTAAAATGAAAACCCAACAGATTAAGAGTAGGGAAGCAATATGAAGATGCAGCAGGAACTATGATTGTGGGTTCCCAGGCTGGGATGACTTCTGACTTAGCATGGATCAGTGCTTTATGAGTCATACTTTTTGCCAGGATTAGAAGTAGAATGATAATGTAGGCCATATTGCCCACGACTGAGTACAGTGATTTGTGTAGAAAGACCAAGAATCCCTCTAGTGGCAGGTCTCTATAACCTGCTAATGGAAAACTAACCACTTGAAAAAAAATCTCACACAGAAGATTAATATACAAGTTAGCCAGCCTTGGAGTGGGTCCCAAGGTGGTAGCCTGGATAAAAAACTGGCTGGACAACCGGACACAAAGGGTAATAGTAAACGGATTCCACAGTGAAGAAAGGAGGGTAACTAGTGGGGTACCGTGGGGTTCAGTACTGGGACCGGTCCTCTTTAATGTCTTTATAAGTGACATTGGAGAGTGCCTGGAAGGAAAAGTATGTCTCTTTGCAGATGACACAAAGATCTGCAACAGGGTTGATACACAAGGTGGGGTGAAAAGGATGAAAAGGGACTTGGCAAGGTTGGAGGAATGGTCAAATATATGGCAGCTCAGATTCAATGCAAAGAAGTGCGAGGTAATGCATCTGAGAAACAAAAACCCAGGGGAAGAGTACACGACAGGGGGTGAGTTAATAACAACAACAAAAATCGAAAGAGATCTAGGAGTAATTATATCAGATGACCTAAAGGTGGGCAAGCAATGTGAGAAGGCAATAAGGAGGGCTGAGGGTATACTGGGATGCATAGGGAGAGGCATCAACAGTAAGGAAGTTATCCTCTGTACAGACAGTTGGTGAGACCCCATCTGGAGTACTGCATGCAATTCTGGAGACCCCATCTCCGCAAAGACATAGACAGAGTGGAGGCTGTTCAGAGGAGGGCAACCAAAATGGTGCAGGGTCTGCACCAGAAGACATACGAGGAGAGACTAAAGTAGTTTAATATGTATACCCTTGAGGAAAGGAGGGAGAGGGGGACATGATAGAGACTTTCAAGTATCTCAAGGGAATTAACATACAAGAGGGTAGCATCTTTCAGAAGAAAAGATGTGCAAGAACAAGGGGCACAATTTGAAGATGGGGGGACAGCTCAGAGGTAATGTTTGAAAGTATTATTTTACAGAGAGGGTCGTGGATGCATGCAGCAGCCTTCCTGAGGAGGTTGTGGAGTCAGGAACAGTGGGAGAATTCAAGAATGCATTGGACAGACATAAGGCAATTCTAGTGGGGGGGGTAGGAGGAAGTAAACTGTTGATTAACTAGAATCTGCAGCTTATCCATCAGGTAGGGAAATGGGCAGACTGGGTGGGCAAAGCAGGCCTTATCTGCTATCAAATTCTATGTTTGAGAGTAGATGGTGGAGGTAAAGGTAATCCTGCAGGTGGTCATTGATTATCCACTCTTGTATTTTAGCTAGGGGGAAACATATTGAAATAGGCTGGAAATTTCCCACTGTCAAGTTGGGACCTTCATTGCTGATGGGGACGACCAACGCTACTATCCATTTTTCAGGGACAGTGCAAGTAAGGAAGGATCGATTAAATAAATCTCTAAGCTGGCTCAACGGTGCAGCGGTTGGATTTCCACTTCCAATGCCAGCAACCTGGGTTCAGGAACGGACCCTGGTGCTGGAGGGCCGGCTGGGGAGAGAGGGCTCGAGCATCGGATGACTGCTCACTTTCTCTCAGGGGAAGGAGGGGACACGACCCAGCACTTGCTGACCCTGGCAGAGGCTGGAGGTACGGCAATACAGTGGGTCCCAGTGACTCTCGGGGGATGGTGAACATCGGCGTACACCTTGACATTTGTGGCATGCCATGCCCCCTGGGGAGCAAATGGGAAAAGAGCCCTGCAGCCAACCGGATGACGGTCATCAGCTTCTGTGAGACCCCGAGCAGTCCACAGACCACCCCAGCAGCACCCGGGCCAAGAATTGCACTGGCTACCCCACTGGTGCTTTCCCCCTCTGAGGAGAGGGACCTATCCAGCGAAGGGTTATGTCTGGGTTACTGGGGGGGGCTGCAATGTGGGGTGATGGGTGGCTGCATTGGGGCAGTGTGGCAAGTGAGGGGCATAGGAAGACCTGCAGGAGAGGCTGGCCTGGAGCTGGAGGAGCAAAAAAAAAAATCTTGAACAGGACGGGCTAGGGTATTGGCTCCCATCTTAGGGCATTTAGGCTCCAGAGTGTCATGGCCAGGTCAGGTGAGCTGTCAGCCTTCAGATTCTTGAGGAGATGATGACTCTCATCGAGGGTTGCGAGTCAGAGGTGAAAGGCAGGGCGGTCCATAGAGTCTACTGATGACAGGGGGTCAGGTTGGGGGGGGAGTGGATGAACTAGAAAACAGTGATGTGTATCTATCCAGATTGGTGAAGAACTCATTGAAGCCAGGGGCAATGGGGGGGGGATCAGTGAGAGAGACCCCCCTGGGTGTCAAGGGAACTGGGGGTCTCAGAGGTGTTACCCTTTAAAAGGGAGTTAACCTGTCTCCAGGATTCTTTCAGACTGCTGAGATGCTCAGTCTAGAGTCTCTTGAAGTGGAGTCGTTTTGCTTTTTGGATTGAGTTCCTTAGTTGCCTATATGTTTGCCAGTCAGTAGGTAGCCATTATCCTTATAAGTCCTCTATGCCTTATCGCAAGTGGACATGAGTTGCCTTAATTGCTTGGTGAGCCACGTTGCTTTAATACCTTCTACTTGGCAACTCTTTAATGGGTCATGTTGGTCAACAATGTTAGTGAATTTCGCTACAAAATAGTCTAGTGCCAAGTTAACGTCACTGTATTATTTGGATCCCAATCCATTTCCTGGATGGTATCCATGAAGTTGTTGGCGTCAAACCTAGACATGTCCTGTACAGTGATGATCTTAGGTTGGGGGGGGTTAGGGAAATTGTTACACCACACACAGAGTGTTGGTGAGTGGTCACTTATACTGTCTGAGAGGACCCCTGATTTTATCTTCGGGGCACAATTTGTGGCCACTCAGTCAAGTAAAGTATGGTTACCTGTCTTTGTGTTCATGCAAGTAGGGTCACCAATCATTTGAGCCAGATATGAATCAGCCAGGACAGCAGTCAGTTTGGAAGAGTTTGAATGCAGCCAGTTGATGTTAAAGTCACCTCCAAGTATGAGGTCATGCCGGAGGAGGTTAGCAAGGGAGGTTATGAAGGAGGGGAGGCCAGGGACTTCTACCTTAGATGCATGTACACACAATCTACTATGAGTTTTTTTACAGTGCCAAGGGTGAGGGAAAGGAAAATCAATTCAACAGCAGAGGGTCCAGATTCAGACGCAGGGATTTCAACAGTGTCTCCATACAGGAAGACACCACCACCCCTTTTTCCCAGTTGATCCTTCCTGAAACATTTGTATCCAGGCAGCACAACCTCATGTTGTTTGATGCATGGTTTCAGCCAGGTCTCAGAGATGCCCGGGATGTCTGGAGTGTATTGATTAATCCAGGCAGCTTAGGTCTGAGACTACTTACATTTAAATGAGCAATTTTTAGCCATTTCAGCATCTGATGTGATGATGTTGGGGGCAGATGAAGATATGGCGGGTCCAAGATTTGGTTCAACATTGCCTGTAAGGGTTAATAGAAGAAGTAGTAGGAATGGTCCGATTGAGGAAGTAAGTAGCTGCTTCATATTTTTTAGCAAAAAGTAAGGACATTCGCAGCCTTCTGAAAACCAGTTACCAAGGTATATAACTCCACATTTTGGCAGGCAAGGGATGGTGAGATACACGAACAGGGGTTCATGATCAAGATGGTGTGGTGGGACCTCCTCACTGTGCAGAAGAGGGTGAGTTAGTGACACAGCTATGAAATAGTCAGCAATAAATAGAAACCAATAGGCAGGATGGAATGTACAGTGTTGCGAACCTTATTTACAGAGCTGTTGGACCTTGAGGGTCCAACCAAGGCAGGAGTGAGAGAAAGTCAGTTTGTTTTTCAGTTTAATTGCCAAGGCACTTCAAAGAGTTTGTTATTTTATAGTCAGAAGTTTGTAGGGAGGGTTCGCCTGCTCAACAGAGGACCTAAGAGGACCAGAGGTGTTATGGAGCCAGGACATCAGGGGGCCAAGGTGCAGCAGATCCATCGCCGGACATCAGAAGATAATGCCTCACTAAACCTTGGCCAGCGTAGCGAATCGAAGACTTCCATCACCCTCATGGACAGCACCCATTTGGATGGAGGTAACAGGGACTGTGTGACATTTAAAAGAGACTGAACTGATTTTGGCATACAGAAATGGATTAGTTGCTATATCGGTCCTTGTAAGAACAGATCCAGAAGCAAATGGTTTTATACCTTTTATTGGACCAACATAGATGGTACAAAAAGAAAACAGTGTCTAAGCTTTCAGACCAACCAATTCCTTCCTTGGAGACTTATGACAGTTGTTCAAAGAGTCACATTCTATTAACACTCAGATCATGCATAGAAAAATAAAACAATCTCATTGGTTAAAAGTACCTATTTCAAAAAATCATAGTTTTAAATGGAATGAACAGCATTCCATTAGCTTGCTATTACTGAGAATCTGTTCAATGACATCCATTAGATAAGCTGAACGCTTAAGCAGGCAAGGCCTCTAACCGAAATTACTGATGTATGAGTATGTTATTAGAATACATTCAAAATTAAAAGCAAGACATTTAGAATTAATACCACAAATGTCCAAGTTAAAACCTGATAGTAATGTATGATTAAAAAACTGTGCAACAGAAATGTATGTATAGAAATAAAAGGGGAATAAGAAAAATGTGTCTCGTATGAACAACTGTTTAAAACATTCATACAGAATTAAACTTATTTGGAGATATTTTCTAAACTATAAACTCAACCAGTTAACACATCCATAAACATTAAAACCTACAGTGCTGTAACGATATTTTCTACAAGATAATATCAATTGTTAATATTATTGCCAAAAAAAAAAAAATCTCAAGGACCACCTAGAAGATGAGTTCATGCATCTTAAAATGTTCAAAGTTCAATAATGAGTCAATATATAATCAGTTAACTATATGAACAGAAACAGTCTTAGGAATCTGTATAAAACCCCAATTTAATTAACCCCCGGAATAGATAACTAGAAAATAAGTGTATATTTACTATGTATGTGAGCCAAGAGTATTAACATAATTATGACATGTACCTGAATGTAAGCCTACCTAAATATATAAGCACAACCCAGCCCCTCCCCACACACAGCCCCTTCCCCACAAAGAATCCTTCAAGAAACACACACACACAAAATTGCCCCCAAACGCACACAACCTAAGACTACCTAACCCCCACACATACCACCAAGACGATGTATATTTGGTGAGAAACTAAATGTTAACTAGTTAAAACGGACTCCATGAAAATAAAAACAAAACAACAACACACTAAAGTCCTGTTAAATGTCCATCCTATGAAGTACAAGTCTGTGTAAGTTTAAGTAGGGTAATGTGTCATGAAACCCAAATTAATATGCATGCCATCTGCTACCATATTGAGAAGTAAGATAAGCTTAATCTCAAAAGTCTGTCTCTGTTGTGTATTTTGTTTAAAAACCTTTTAAGACCATTACTGGCATATGTGAGATTGTTTGTTGAATTTTGTTGACCCAGTAAGCCCTCCACCCAGAGGTTGGGGTTAGAACGGTCGAGACCGCCTCGGTTACAGCCCTCTGGGTTACTGCAACCCCCTTTTTGTCCCACTAGTGGCTCGCCCTGTGTACCAACAATTCTTTTCACCAGTACACTTACCCCCCCCGGGTAGTATCTCTCCGCACACTCCGGGGACCCCCTGTTAAGTAAGGCACAATTATGTCACAGTCACTATGCAGCAGTTCACCAGGGATGCTCAAACCAGCCAGGATGTAATTGCAACATGATAATCTGATTTATTAAAGGGGGAATAAAAAGGAAGAGGGGGAAAAATCAGGTTAATTAGCTTATACTAATGTTAGCTACCTAGGGCTCTGTGCACAGGCCTAACCCTTGAATTCACTGTCCCGGGGTACCCAAGCCCTAACGGCTAGTCCAAACTTGGCAGCTGGTTGGGGCCCTTAACACAGATAAACATTACAGTCCTGAGCAGGTCAGAATAGGAGGAAATTTTAATTAGGTAGTCAGCAGTATAACAATGCACTGGAAACCACTGTGTACACACTCTGCAGGGAGCTACCCTGAATCAGTACTCACAACCCCAGCAAATAACGATTCCTTCAACGTTGCCAGGACGGAGCCCGAACTTCACCAGCCTTCTCACACATTTATATGGCAACAACAGAGAGGTACTATATCAGGCAGCTGCTTTCAAGCCATCACAAATTGCAGAAGAACTCAAACAGCGAATGGCAGTTTTAACATTACAGGCGGACCAAGCATGACTCAGCAATTCTCTCCAGTCCCTTCAGGTTGAGCCTGGTAGGTAGCTGGGCTGGTACCAGCCTCCTCCGACCGCACGCTGGCAGATTTAGTCCGAATTCTCACAAGGGGCAAAAACGGCCGCTTCAGGCCTTCACGAGCTTCCCGCGCGAACACTCCCACAGCGCAGAAGCACAAAGCTCTTCTCCTCACCTCAGCCACAAAGCATCTACTCACAACAGCCAGGGGCTCTTCCTTCAGTTCAGGCACTACCCACTTCTATTGGCTGGCTGAACATGCCAGTCATTTCCTCCTGCCCTCAGTGGTGTGAAAAAGTGCCATAGCCCATAACGCCTTTCCCAAAATGCAAGCAGTCCCTCTATTGGTCAGCCGACTCTGTAGGGTCCCGAGGTACTGATTGGCCCAATTCAGCAGTTCTGGAGCAAAATGGAGGAGGCAATCAAACAGTCCTTACTGCAAAGGAAGACAGGTTAGAACAACCACATTATCATTTTTTACTTTACATCGTTTCCATCAAACAATCGCATCCCCCAAGAGAACTCCCTCTGCACCACTAGCAATGGCAGAAGGGAGTCATTCTTTCAGTGTCCCGGGCGGGACTCAGGCATACAACCACACAGTCCCCCTCCATTTTAGTTACTTACGGCTGCAACAGGCAGCCCTTAAAGGGACAGCTTACGGATGCTTTTAGGAGCGCTCAACTGTTCCCATTTAAGCAGCGTTATGCCAATTACGGACCAGGCATGGAGCATAAAACGAGCTCTGAGAAAGCGTTCACAAACCCCCATTCACAAGGGGGGTTACACCCTTCCTGGCCTGGAAAAACTTGGCGTCCGTGCCAAGTAATTACCCTTGGATCCTGTAAGGCAAATATCTTGGTTAACACTATACCATACGTAGTATCACATATATGAATATTACATTTTTACAAAGTACTATGGTTTATACAACCTTATAGACTCAAACCCTTGCTCCCTTTTCTTAACTCAGGTCATTAATTCCTGCTCATAACCCCGGACTGGGGGGACCCCTCCCTTGCAGTTACGGGTAGGTTACCTAAAGCAGGGGCATCACACTCAAAGGGTAATACCAACAGTCTGGAGTCATCCCCCAAGGCTAGCTTAGGCAAGGAACTCGGGGACACATACACCCCTTTGTGGACCACATTTAAGGGCAAGTCCACCGCTGACCCAGAGACTCATAACTCATCTTTATTACCGTCAGATTTTCGCCGGATCGCCTAGGGGTTTTAAGGATCCTTTGAAATAGACCCTGATTCCACTTCAGTCTCCTTGACATTAGTGATGGGAATCTCTATGGGGAAAAGGGCTCAGCACTCAGTACTATTGGGGCCTGACCTTCTATCCCCGGACCCACCCCACTGGGCCCAGCTGGGGCTGTCTAGGTACAGGTGAGGAACCATCAGGGCATTCAAAATATTCTTCCGGTTCGGGCATATCACTTGCTTGTTCCCCATCTCACTCTCTTCCTCTGAAAAGTCAGACAAATCAGCCAGGCCAGACAGTTCAGCCATGCTCAAAGATCCTACCTCCTGGGCATTATTGCCACCCGATTCAAGGTCTGGAAGCATTGGTCCTGGAGACAAAGCTGGGGGCTCAGACAGTCCAGAAGGCCCAACCTCATCTCCAGAGTTAATAAGGGGATTGCCCCGAAATAACTGGCTCAATTCATAAGAAGGATAGTATTCAATATCATCTTCGTCATCTTCTGACACCACTGGTTGCTCACTTCCCTCTGCAGACCTTGGGTGAGGCCCTTTTGGTTGGCCTGCTGAGGAATCAACGGGTTTGATGCCTTTCCTGGTAGCAGATCTAGTCATAGGCCTGGAGGGGGGAGCATTTGAAGATTCAGCTTCAATCAGGACTTGTCTGATTGACAGCAGATGATTTCTGTGTATAGTTTTCACATCTTTAGAATTGTTTTCAGGCCGCACTTTATATACAGGCAGATCTGTCAATTTTCCCACAACAATGTGAAGGAGGTGATGCCATCTGTCAGCAATTTTATGTTTCCCATGTAGTCCCAGATTCCTCAATAACACTCTGTCCCCTTCTTTTAACTCCATTGCTTTTACTTTCTTATCGTATCATTCTTTGTTGGCCAGGTTTCGCTTAGCCGCCATAGTCTGGGCCAGTTGGTAGGCATGGTTTAATTGGGCCTTTAATTTCTGTACATATTGTAGATGGTTCTTTGCTTGCACTCCATCAGGGGAAACCCCAAAACGCATATCAACTGGCAGTCTAGCCTCTCTCCCAAACATCAGTTGGTACGGGGAAAATCCTGTGGCGTCACTTTTAGTACAATTATAAGCGTGAACTAAGGTGCTAATCTGCTGGCTCCATCTCGGTTTATCTTTTGGTTGCAATGTGCCCAACATGTCAAGCAAGGTGCGGTTAAACCTTTCAGGCTGAGGATCTCTCTGTGGATGATAGGGGGGTGGTTCTTGACTTTCGTACCCCCCACAAGGATAGCATCTCTTTAATCAAATGACTCTCAAAGTCCCTCTTCCCTGGTTGGAATGGATCCTCTGCGGGGCCCCATAGTGGACGAAAAAGTTCTCAACAAGTATCTTAGCCACCGTGGTTGCTTTCTGATCCTTAGTCGGGAAAGCCTGTGTGTACTGGGTAAAATGATCAGTGACCACCAATATGTTGCTGACACTTTTCAGATCGGGCTCTAAACTCAAGAAATCAATACAGACCAGTTCCATAGGGGCACTAGTGGTACTGTTGACCTGGGGAGCAGCTCTCTGGGGTAAAGCTTTTCTTTGCAAACAGTGACTACAGGTCTTGACATATTGCTCTACATCCGTACTCATTTTCGGCCAGTAAAATCGGGCCCGTACTAGATCAAGAGTCCGGTCTATGCCGAGATGCCCCATTTGATTATGCAAGGACCCCAAGACCAATTCTCTAAAAGCTAAGGGCAGCACCAGTTGTTGTTTGTCTACCCGGCCTTCTTTATTCACAGTCTCTCTGTATAGTAGTTGGTTAATCAATTTCAATTTGGGCCCTTCCTTGTACAACAAGGCAGTCCTTAGATCAGTGGAACGTAACTTGTACACATCGTTCCCTGCACAGAGGGCTTCTAAAGCTGATTTGATCATGGGGTCACGGGATTGAGCCTATTGGAGACTGTCATTGTTAAACTGTGGCAATGAGCCAGTGTCTAGTGCAGAGAAGTGACAATAGGCAGTAGGTATGCAATTTTCGGGCGGTCCCAAACAATCCACCATGCAGTCCACCCCGTCAGGAGACACCTGTTCCTCTTTGTCAAATTTCTGGCAAAGGGCTCTTATGTCAGGTTCGGATAACCTGACCCAATCAGTTCGTGGCATAGGCCTCCGAGAGAGAGCATCCGCATCTATATGGTTTAGGCCCGCCCTGTATTCAACAGCATAGTCATAGGTGGCCAAGGCGGAGAGCCACCTATGGCCTGTGGCATCCAACTTGGCAGAGGTCTGTACATACGTCAGAGGATTGTTATCAGTCTTTACCAATATCTTGGCACCATACAAATAGTCATGAAACTGATCAACAATGGCCCACTTCAGAGCCAGGAACTCTAGTTTGTGCACTGGATAATTTTTTTCTGAAGGAGTCAGGCTTCTGCTGGCAAATGCCACAGGTCTCAGACCATTCGAGTGCTCCTGGTATAACACAGCCCCCAATCCCTGTAGACTGGCATCAGTATGGAGAATGTACGGCTTGGCCGGATCAGCATAGGCCAACACTGGGGCATGAGTAAGTTGATATATGATGTCATAAAAGGCTTCCTCATACTCAGCAGTCCAACGATCCCCAAACATATCATTCAGCTGGAAATACTTCTTTTCTGTCTCCAAGCGCACAGCCTTCTTATACTTTTTGTGCATAGGCGGATACCCCTGAGTGAGGTTGAGGAGGGGGCGAATCACTTGAGAATAGTCCTTAACAAACCGCCTATAGTATCCACAAAACCCCAGGAATCATTGCAGCTCTTTCAAATTCCTGGGCTGAGGCCAAGTGGTCAAAGCCTCCACTTTGCTAGGGTCAGTCTCTATGCCCTCAGTGGACACTATGTGGCCCATGTATTTTACAGAAGTCTGGAAGAATTGACACTTGTCAATAGACAGCTTGAGGCCGAAATCCTCCAACCGATCCAAGACCGTGAATAATCGTTGCTTGTGCTCTTCCAACGATCGACCAAACACTATGACGTCATCTAAATAGACCAGACATTCGAGTAGATTCATGTCCCCGACAGCCCGTTCCATTAGGCGCTGAAAAGTGGCTGGGGCACCCGAGATCCCTTGAGGCATCCGGACAAACTCATAGAAGCCCAGGGGGCAAATGAAGGCAGTCTTCTCCCGGTCGTCTGGGGCCATCGGGATCTGATAGTATCCACTGCGAAGATCCAACACAGAGAACCACTTGCTACCATTTAAACAATCCAATGCATCCTGTATGCGTGGCATGGTATACTGGTCTGGAATGGTCCGCCAATTCAAAGTGCGATAGTCTACACACATCTGAACTGCCCCATTCTTTTTCCTTACTACTACTATGGGGGAGGCATAGGGGCTCCTGGACTCTTGTATTACACCAGCAGCCAACATTTCTTGTAGATGCCACCTTACATCATCTATATCAATGGGGGCCAGGCGCCGGGATCTCTCTCAGAAAGGCCTTTCATCATGCAGCCGAATGTGATGCTCAGCCCCTTGTACACGTCCCACATCCCACTCTTTCAGGGAGAAAACCTGGTCTCTATTGGCAAGCCTCTCACTGACCCTTTGTTTCCACTCAACTGGCAGCGGGGAGTCACCGAAGTCGAACAAATCAGGAGTAACTCTACCATCTGTCCTGGAACCCTTTCGGGTTGGCAGTACTGCAGTATCCGCACAATGTACGCTGGCCAAGGTGCACCCTCTTCTTATTTGAACCTCCCTGTCGGACACATTATGCACTTGGACCATCACCCTCTTAACATAGGCATGAGCTCTAGCCGGCAAGATGCTGGGTTTGACCAACAGTCCCTCAGGTAATCTTCCTTCCACAGGCGCATCCAACATCAACAACTTATTCTTAACATCGGTTTTCAGTCGTACTTGTCCATGCAGGACACATTGGGCATTCGGGGCAAGTATCACCGGGGCCGGATCCTTTTTCCACGCCACACCCAACGGGTCTTCAGGTTCCTCCCGACTAACCTTCTTCTGAGTGGCACTTGCCCGTTGAATCACAGCAGGTATGCTTAAAGCTCACCCGGTCTGGAATGCTTGTTTTTCAGAACACAATTGGGCCAAATCGTCCGAACATATGCGCATTCGTCCCAATCAACAGAGGCACCCCATCATACAGTCCAGTGGGTGGGCAAACTAAAACTAGGGTTTCCACCTGCTCATCCATTCCAGCCACAGATGCAGAAAAAGATAACCAGACTCAAATGTACCCCAAATACGGATAGGCCTTATCGCTCAACCCCCCACACATGTAGACCATTCAAAGGTTGCAGGGGCACCTCAGGTAAGTGTGCCTGGTACCAGTCCTGAAACATGATGGTTACCTGAGATCCACTGTCTAATACAGCTCGAGTGGGAATTCCATTTATCCGCACCGGGGTCTCCATTGAAGGCCCGACCACATCAGACTAGTTGGGGGCCACAGCATTGATAGTCGCCTGGGCATGAGCCTGAGTCGCAAAACTTTTCCTGGGAGCCTGAGACTGGGCCTGGCGATGTCGGGCGATCAGTCTGTTGTTACCTTTCCTTAAATTCTCGGGCCTCTGGCACTCGGGTTGGAAATGCTCATCTTCCCTGCAACGGTAACAGAACTTGGGGTCCCGGGGGTCACTATTCTCAGGGCACCTTATCTGTGGGGCTCTGAGAGGGGTGAGAGAGCCTCTTTGGCCAGGGCTCAGGCTTCTACCAGACTCAGGGGCCCCGGTCCTAATAGGGTACATGGTAGATTGCTTCAAGTCCCTCACCAGTTCCCGTAAATTCCTGACCTCGGCCCTCAACTCACTCTCTACGTGGAGGTCGGAGGAAATAACTCGCATTCCCACAGTACCTGGAAAATCTGGGGACCCCTCAGACCCTCCGGACAGACCGGTCTCCTCGGGGGTGTTAGACTCAGGGGTCCCACTAGGGTGTACCGCCCCCACACATGGCTCCCACCCCTCTTCATCAGTCTCCACTTCCCTAATTTCCCTCATTAATTGACAATATTCAGGTGGGGTGGCCCGACGATCCTGTAGCTTAAGTTTCAGCAACATCACACTAGAAAATCGGGCAGACTTTAGAACATGTTCTAACCGGACCTGATTCAGGGCAGCGGCAGTGATTCCCCCTTTTCTATAGGCCTTCTGCAAGGCCTGCTCCACTCTAGTGACAAAAGCGGACAGTTTCTCATTTCTCCACTGCTTAGCAGACCTGAATTTCCATAAACAGTCTTCATCAGTCTCGGTACTCCAAAAACCCCTTCCAAAGCAGAGAGATACTGTGCAGCGGTGGCTTCCGGACAGGTGCCGGAAGAATCGAATAGCTTCTAAAGCAGGGCCCCTCAAAGCTCTCATCAGCCTCTTCCTTTTCTCCCCTCAGAACATTGCCATTCCTGGACTAAAGGGTGGCATAGTCCATCAAGCCTCCAGGTCATCCTCCTGGGGCACCGGCAGTGCCAGAGAAAGTTTTAGCTTACGGTAAGAATCAAGCTGTATGGGTGGGACCACCAGAGGCAGGGAAGCCAGCACAGAACTCTTAGGCGGGCAGGAAGTGCCAGGGGCCCTGAGGGTAGCATCACTGGATAAATCTAAGGCTTGTAGCAACTCCTGGGTAGTTCTCCCCTCCATGGCCAACAATTTAAGCAGTTTGTCTTTAAAACTGTTCATTTGAGGAGACCCCCCAGGAGTGACTGACCCACTTCGAATATGAATTAGCCTCTATCCCTGTGAAGCACTCTCCGGATAAATCACAGGAGGTACCTTCTCTGGGTCGATGGCCACACTGCATAGAAGTAGCACCTGCAGCATCTGGTCAAGCAAATCAGCCATACGCCCTTTTACCTCCACTTTGCCCAAACATTTTACTCGCTCTGCAGCAGAAATGATGTCAACAGTTGGGGTTCCCAAAGGCACATCTAACAATAACACAATCTTCTGGGAGTCTAGCTCTTCAGCTTCACCCCACCCCATCAGTCTGTGTACCATGGTCTTGATGGGTCCCAGTTTAATTTTTCCCAGCATATCCCCTTCCATTTTTTCCATTTCTTGTGTGCTTCCCCACTTGGCCACTAGGGGACGCTGATCCCAGCAGTGCCTCCAATTTGTAACCCCTGGGGGGCGCTAGCCTTAGGGCTACTACCCCTGCCTGCCTCCACTGAGACAGGGTGAGGGGCCCAGATCCGTTGTCGGGTGCCTCCACCCAGAGGTTGGGGTTAGAACGGTCGAGACTGCCTCGGTTACAGCCCTCTGGGTTACTGCAATCCCCTTTGTGTCCCACTAGTGGCTCGCCCTGTGTACCAACAATTCTTTTCACCAGTACACTTACCCCCCGGGTAGTATCTCTCCGCACACTCCGGGGACCCCCTGTAAAGTAAGGCACAATTATGTCACAGTCACTATGCAGCAGTTCACCAGGGATGCTCAAACCAGCCAGGATGTAATTGCAACATGATAATCTGATTTATTAAAGGGGGAATAACAAGGAAGAGGGGGAAAAATCAGGTTAATTAGCTTATACTAATGTTAGCTACCTAGGGCTCTGTGCACAGGCCTAACCCTTGAATTCACTGTACCGGGGTACCCAAGCCCTAATGGCTAATCCAAACGTGGCAGCTGGTTGGGGCCCTTAACACAGATAAACATTACAGTCCTGAGCAGGTCAGAATATGAGGAAATTTTAATTAGGCAGTCAGCAGTATAACAATGCACTGGAAACCACTGTGTACACACTCTGCAGGGAGCTACCTTGAATCAGTACTCACAAACCCAGCAAATAATGATTCCTTCAACGCTGCCAGGACGGAGCCCGGACTTCACCAGCCTTCTCACACATTTATATGGCAACAACAGAGGGGTACCATACCAGGCAGCTGCTTTCAAGCCGTCACAAATTGCAGAAGAACCCAAACAGCGAATGGCAGTTTCAACATTGCAGGCGGACCGAGCGTGACTCAGCAATTCTCTCCAGTCCCTTCAGGTTGAGCCTGGTAGGTAGCTGGGCTGGTACCAGCCTCTTCCGACCGCACGCTGGCGGATTTAGTATGAATTCTCACAAGGGGCAAAAACGGCCGCTTCAGGCCTTCACGCACTTCCCGCGTGAACACTCCCACAGTGCAGAAGCACAGAGCTCCTCTCCTCACCTCAGCCACAACGCATCTACTCACAACAGCCAGGGGCTCTTCCTTCAGTTCGGGTGCTACCCGCTTCTATTGGCTGGCTGAACATGCCAGTCATTTCCTCCTGCCCTCAGTGGTGCGAAAAAGTGCCATAGCCCATAACGCCTTTCCCAAAATACAAGCAGTCCCTCTATTGGTCAGCCGACTCTGTAGGGTCCCGAGGTACTGATTGGCCCAATTCAGCAGTTCTGGAGCAAAATGGAGGCGGCAATCAAACAGTCCTTACTGCAAAGGAAGACAGGTTAGAACAACCACATTATCATTTTTATTTTACATCGTTTCCATCAAACAATCGCATCCCCCAAGAGAACTCCCTCTGCACCACTAGCGATGGCAGAAGGGAGTCATTCTTTCAGTGTCCCGGGCGGGACTCGGGCATACAACCACACAGTCCCCCTCCATTTTAGTTACTTACGGCTGCAACAGGCAGCCCTTAAAGGGACAGCTTACGGAGGCTTTTAGGAGCGCTCAACTGTTCCCATATAAGCAGCGTTTATGCCGATTACGGACCAGGCATGGAGCATAAAACGAGCTCCGAGAAAGCGTTCACAAACCCCCATTCACAAGGGGGTTACACGTGTATGTTTGGAGATTGTTGTTTTTCCCAAATGTTCTACGCAACATCTCCCTGCTTTGCTCACTTTACTTTGTAATTCTAGGGTTCCCCAAAAGATGTGGGACTTGCATTGGCTTAGCTGCCATGAACGTATCAACGTCAAATGTAATCATAAACATAAATCACTACAGGACAGATTTTGTTCCAGACCTGAATGTCAGCAACAAGAAGAAACTATTTCACACCTTTTTTTTTTCATGTACATTTATTGTTTCTTTTTGGACTCTGTTAGCTGCCAGATGGCGTGAACACTTGTTTGCTCTCATTACTTATGACAATTTGATGTATGGTTTTCCCCTCACTTGGTCTCATTGGAATATTAATACGTTAAATTTGATTTTTGTAATAATCAAATGGCATGTGTGGAATGCTCGTTGTCTGTTTAATTTACAGAATCAGGATGTGCCTCTTCTTACCATTATTCGAAGGATCGAACATGATTTGAAGGCCATATATTTTTCAGAGGCAGAGCATTTGCCATCTGACTCTTTGTTGGAATTATGGACATTATTACCTTGGATAACTGATTCTGATTTTCCTGTTACTTAATTATTTTGTGTTTTATATTTTTCTCTGTATCATTTTCGTTTTTCTTTTTCTGTTCAGTTGATGTTCAATAAAAACTTCCCCTACTCTTTTCGAGAAGTGCCATGGGATCTTTAATATCCACCTGAACTACCACCAATCCAGGCAGATGGGTCCTCGGTTTAACGTCTCATCTGAAAGACGGCACCTCAGAAGTGCAGCACCCCTCTCATGCTGCACTACAGTGTCAGTACTGGGATATTAACCCAAGTGCCAGATGTAGGAACTGAACCCACAGCCCTCTGGCCTCCCGGCCTCAGAGGCGATTGTGCTACCTACTGAGCCACTGACACTGCGGTTTCATTCTGAGAGAAGTGTCATCCCACTGGTTTGTCAGTCATCTTATTATTAATGGTATGTCTGTGTGCATTCATTCTAATGCAGAGAGCTTGGCTTGTCTCTCCAACATACCCTGTTTGTAGACATCTCTTGTATTGAATGAAATAAGCAACATTATGTGATGTACAGGTACTGTATATTCCCCTGTATCCTGAATAGTCTGTTTTATGATGTAAGTAACCACACAATCCCAAAGTGGAAATGAGCACACAAGTCCTACATCTGGGTTGATTACAGGGTCGTGTACCATTTAGTGTCATGGTACCCTGTTCTGGTGCAAGTCCCCTTCCACTTACTACACCTGTCCCCCCTCCTAATTCCCTCCTGTCCCTCTGCCCCCCACTTGTTTCTCCTTCATTTCATCTCTGCGTTAGCAGGCTTTTCTTTCCCTCTCCATCAGCTGACTCCCTTTTGCCTGTTTCCCTGTATAACCTATTTCCACCTGCTGGTTTATCTGTGTAACTCCTGACTGTGTGTGCATCTGTGTATATATTGTACTATATTGTATATAATTGCAATTACTTTTTTGTTCATCACATGTTCTTAATCGAACGAACTGCTTCTATGTAAATGTTAATTACCATGTAACCCAATTATTGTTTTATCCTCTGTATCGTACCCCTGCCCAGGGATCACACATGGAAACAAGCTTCTGCTCATGGTGCCTTTCCCAGTTACCAAATTTTAAATAAATAAAGTTTACTCCTAACAATCAGATTGGCTAAATTAGGTGGCTGTTTAAAAGATAGTAGTGGTAGTTCTTGAAAAATACAATTTAGGGTCTCATCCTCACTAAATATAGAGTTGAGGTCCTTCATAAATTTATATAGAAGTTCAAAGTCAGGATGATAAGTAACTACTAACTTTTGACTTTTGAAATTAAGCTTATTTTACTTCTCAGTATGGTAGCATATGGCATGAATATTGATTTGGGTTTCATGACACATTACCCTACTTAAACTTACATAGACTTTTACTTTATAGGATGGACATTTAACAGGATTTCAGTGTGTTGTTGTTTCATTTTTATTTTCTTGGAGTCCTTCTAACTAATTATCAATATGTTGGTTTCTCGCCAAATATACATGTGTGTGGGGAGATGGGGTTGTGTGGTCTTGGGTGAGTGTGTATGAGAGGGGTTAGTGTGTGGGGGTAATTTTGTGTGTGTTTTTTGGGGGGTTGAGGATGCTTTTTTTGTTTGTTTTTGTGGGGAAGGGGCTGTGTTTGGGGGAAGGGTTGAGGTTGTTCTTACATATTTAGGTAGGCTTATATTCAGGTACATGTTATAATAATGCTACAGGGTATTAAGACTCTTGGCTCACATACATAGTGAATATACACTTCTTTTCTTGTTATCTTTTCCTGGGTGGGGTTTTATTTCCATTCGAGTTTTATACAGATTCCTAAGACTGTTTCTATTCATATAGTTTAATTGATTACATACTGACTCATTACTGAGCTTTGAACATTTTAAGATGCATTAACTCATTTTCTAGGTGGTCCTTGAGAGATTTTTTTTTATTTGGCAATAATACTAACAATTGATATTATCTTGTAAAAAATATTGTTATAGCACTGTAGGTTGTAATGTTTATGGAGTGTGTTAAATGGTTGAGGGTATAGTTTAGAAAATATCTCCAGAAACGTTTAATTCTGTATGAATGTTTTAAACATTTGTTCATACTAGGTACATTTTTCTTATTCCCCTCTTATTGCCGTACATACATTTCTGTTGTACAGTTTTTTATCATACAATACTATTAGGTTTTAACTTGGACATTTGTGGTGTTACTTCTAAATGTCTTGCTTTTAATTCTGAATGTTATTCTAATAACACAACTCATTCATTAATAATTTCAGTGACAGGCATTGCTTGCTTGAGTGTTCAGCTTATCTAATGTATGTCACTGGAAAGCTACTCAGTAATAGCAAGCTAATGGAATGCTATTTATTCCTTTTAAAAGGTTGATTTTTTGAAATAGGTACTTTTAACCAATAAGATTGTTTTATTTTTTTTTTAAGTATGATCTGGGTGTTAATAGAATGTGAATCTCTGAACAACTGTCATAAGTCTCAGAGGAAGGACTTGGTTGGTCTGAAAATTTAGACATTGTTTTCTTTTAGTAACATCTATTTTAGTCCAAGTTTCAAGTTTATTTGATCGGCATTAGCCATTACAAAACAATACAGGAAACAGGCAATTTTTTTTTGACACATAAATAACATATATAGCATGCTCATTCTAAAACAAATAAAATCATATTATTCTGGGTCCTTCTGATTAATCTGGTACTATTCTTTTTTATACTTCAAAATAGAATATTGCACATAGATTTCTTATTGCACTATAAATCCTTGTATTTGTTTTTTCCTTATATTTTTGACCTCAATGAGAAACATTTTCAGTTCATTGAGAATTTCTAAATTCTCTGAGTTGAAGAGTAAATCCAGTATATATTTAGTAGGCATATATAGAGTTCCAATGAACTTTCCTAACCTTTTAGTGCGTATATGTTCATACCATGGGCATCTTAAAACCACATGGTTGAGGTCTTCCAGTTCATGAAGTTGACAGGAGCAGTTCTGGGAGATATTTTCCTCTTTATTATATCTGGCCTCAATGATATTACTGGGGAAATTTTCAAATCTGAATTGAGTAATAACACTTCTAAATTCAGGGTTTTGTACAATGTCCGCATATGGTTTTAAAGTATGTTCTCTTGTGTTCTTAGACAGCCATATTGCTACTTTTAATGTTTTTATTGCTTCTAAGTCTGCTACTTGTGATCTCTCTCTTAAGGTCTTTGTAACAGTTTTTTTATGCCTCATTTAAAGAGATTCCCTCTTCAACCCAGTTCATCAGATATTTCAGTCTAGCATACTGCAAGTTTGTTTTAACATTTCTTAACCAGCTGTTTTTGTCATAGTCCAAAAACATTGTTTTTTCCTTTAGACAGTCACCCAATAGAGAGCTCTTTCCTTCTTGAGTTAATTTAATCCAGTAATTACTTTGCCTTGTACGCATCAGGTCTATGAGACTTGTCTGACTCAATTGGGCTCTAACAAGGACAGTGGAGAACAATTGGGTATCTTTAACAATTGTTTGTATGCTTTATTTAAAACACTTTCCATCTTATCTGGTCTTTCTACCCCCCAGATTTCTGTGGCATATAGAGCCTGGTTAATCATTTTTGTGTTTATTACCTTGAGCATTGGTAACACCATATTGCCTCCATAAAGGTAGTTAAATCGATTCAGGACCTTCAGAGAATCTTGTAATTTTTTTGTACATAGGTCTCTGTGTTTATTCCATTTAAGATTTTTTTGAGAATGTAACTCCTAAGTAATTAAAGTCATTTACATAATCCTATCACTGAGAAGTCAGGTCTCCCATGTTCTTCTCATTGTTTACTATCTCTACTTTCAGTTATAATTACATCCGAGAGAGTGTTAGAGACAGACTCCATATAATCTGAATTACTTCTAATTGCTTCAGTCTTTGCATGGTTAACCGCTACATCATGCCTAAGATTACTTAATTTGTTTCTTAGGATTATCATTTGTTCCATAATGATAAGATTTGCTGTGTATTGATGTCCTAAATTAGCAATTAACTCTCCTTCAGTTAGGTCTGGTATGTATAATGGAGTACTCTGGTCTCTTGTCCTGACCTGATCTATGCATTTATTTTTTCCTATTTGAGGTGTTTCAGTGATGGTATGACTATGTACGACATCTTTGATCCCTCTAATGGTCCGTTGTAATTTATTGTTTACCTCTCTAAGTTCTGCACCTGATACCAATATTAAATCAGCCTGTGTATTTTGTATCATTTAGTTATTCTCTACTTCTGTCCCATTTTCCATGCTTTCCATATTCAATGCTTCCATAGAATCCAAAGTAGTTATATCTGATTCTTCTTCAATGTTTAAGGCATAGCTTGCTTGTCCGGATATTTCTTGATCCAGGATTTGGACTAATTCTTGTTCAGGGGGAAAGTCGAAGCCTAAATCCTTACTACCCAGCGAGCTACTATTTTCGTTTTCCCTATCATCCTCCTGGAGGATTATAGATTCCATTTCTCCACTTTTAGATATTAGTGGTAGTGATAGAGTAATACTAGAGGGGTGTGAGCAAAAGTTATTCGGTGGTGATGTTTTGCCACTATCTATTATATTTATTTTCAAATGTTCTGTAATTTTGGGTTGTCTGTGCTTCCCCGATGAGGCTTTGCTCATCCTGTTTACCCTGCAAATTGGGGAAATATTGCCAAACAAGGGGGAGCATCCGGCTTTCTTCCTTTGTAATCTAGTGTTTCCCATCCTCGTTTTGCTACTTTACTCCAGATAGTAACAAGTATGATTAGATTGGAACCAAATAAACCTATTACACCTCCTTAAGTACCTTGTCTTATTACTAAAGGTCTACAATAGCTATACAATGTGTGGGGAGGAAAAATTAAGGTTAATTGAGGTTAAAAAAGAAGTTAATAAAAGGAATGTAATATGTATTTTTTTGTTATCCCTGGACTCACATCAATATTTAAGTATTATAGTTAAAATAGGAAAATAGCATTAGCAATAATCAGCAATAACGTCACTAGTGTTTCCAGTGTTCCGGTATTCCTACAACTTATGTCAAGAAAATTGATACCTCTTAAATCCAAATTTAACTTGTCTCAAGTTCATCAAGAAATTAAATAAAGTCTTCAACTTTCTCCATGGTCCAATCAAGATTAATTAGGGTAGGCCACCTTATTTCACCGGATCTGATCATGATCAGATGATCAAGTGTAAGCCAGGAAAAATAGATGGACTGTATAATATCAGAGGTTTCACAAATTGTCACCAGTTTTCTAGGGCTTACTCACACTCCCCAAGTATCATAGGAGGGGTCTC
Source organism: Neoceratodus forsteri (assembly GCA_016271365.2). Taxonomy (NCBI): domain Eukaryota; kingdom Metazoa; phylum Chordata; order Ceratodontiformes; family Ceratodontidae; genus Neoceratodus; species Neoceratodus forsteri. The sequence goes on along the minus strand of CM057459.1, from coordinate 1,254,431,065 downwards.
AATTTGAATTTTTCCATTCCGTTAAATTGTTTTTGCCCAATCAGTCCAAAAAAATAAGTCTGCTAGAGCACTCAAGTTTGCCGTTGAGCAGTTATTTTGATATCTAGCACTCCATCTTTCCTCCCTCAGTTCACATCAGGGCCAGGGTCATCACAAAAACAGCAGCCTAAGGTGACACAATAACGAGCAGACTCTTCTGCTTGTACAACTGTCCAAAAAATGAAAAAAAGAAGTGATAGTAAAAAGTCTCCCTATATGAGGCAACAATAAAGGGCAGCAACATTTATAAACTTCTAAGCTCTACTATCGATGTCAGTATTTCTATTAAACAGAAATAGTAACTTTGTAGAGTGACGCACAACAGAGGTAACATAATATTATATCACTTACTCAGCAGATCGAATAAGGTGCAATTATACGAGGTTGTCAGTGCTTTCGGCTTTTATATAGCTAGCAACACACGGCTCAAATTGCGTGTCACAAACATTAACTTAGAGTGCAACAAAGGTAAAAAAGATTTTTTTAATAGAATAAACAGCAGGTTAAACGAAACAGCAAAGCCACAGTGTGTCTTCTCAACAGCTCTGTTTATAGTATGAGACGCCCGCACATTCACTTTTGTAGTTGAATGGGTTATGGAGAGTCTTCTATTGGACAATAGACACCATGTGACCAGTCAAACCGCAGGAATTTTAGAAATGTAGTTTTGTAAAGTACTACCTAGTCTAAGGATAAAAGTATAAAACGTATAAGGAATGTCTTCATAAAACTTAGAATTAAAAAATACAACTAGAGTGAAAAGCCACAGATCAAAAACACCGAGTAGCAATATCCCCCTATCAAGTCAAAAAATTCAGACAGTACTGTAACAAGCACAAACGAACACTAATATAAAAACAAAAGGAACAAATGTAAACAGTAGTTTGTGCCAATTGTGCAGGTAATGCAGTAAAACAGTATATTTAAAACTCAGACATCAATCTAGGCAGAGACCAGAACAGCAAGATATAACCGTCTTGTACTGTTTTCTCTGGTGGTTCCTCGATCTCCCTTCTCTCAAAAAAGTATGATTTAATATTTATAATAGGAACCTCTTCACCTCCCTTTTTCCTTCTCAGTCACAACTCTCTCAGGTCTGGCAGAGTCACGATTCTCAGATCATAGCCTTCTCCGCTCCCCTTCTCTCGCCGGCCCGAACAGCGTGTTAGCACTGTCTCTCTCTCTCTCTCTCTCTGCTGCCACTCGTCAGTGAGGAATTCAAAATCTCCCTTTCATAAGAATAAAACTAGCTTAATGGTCCTGCTATCTGCAGCTACTCCTCAGGTGCAGACACGCGTAGCTCCCGCTTGGTCTGCCTGTTAGTCCAATAAAAGGTATCAAACCATTTACTTATGGATCAGAACTGATTTGGGGGCATTTCACTGTTTATCTTGGGGGTAGGGTGAAAAGTGTGTTGCAATGTATTCTAGATGTTTTTGTCAGGGAAAAAAATAATTGATGTTCTTTTTTGTGCAAATGTTATTTTACTGTTTAGGCTGTGCAGCCGTTTTCTAGTCACTGATGGAGCCACTGCTGAAATAAAAGTAACAGTTATTCATAGACTGCTGAATAAACTGGCTCTAATTTGAACAAGATTTCTGCCTCTGTGATAATTTCTATAGCACTGTTGTTTATGGTTAGAATTTTATAACCCAAATAAATACCTGCCAACCTTGTAACTAACCTTTCTTGCCACTAGCTGGACTTCATCTCCCAGGTAAGTGAAGGCAGGGTATAGGCAGATGTTATAGCAGTGCTTTTCTGTTGACACATTCACTGTTTCTTTGGGGCATCCCTGCTCCCAACTGGATTGTTGGGTTTAAACTGGGGATGCCTGCCTTCCTCCTTGACCCCACTGTGATGGTAATCCTTGGGGGACTTGGAGTGGAGAGCTGTCCAGCTGCTAGGCTGGGTGGTTACCTGCCTGACACACAGAAATGCATGAGCCACCAGACCCAGGAGGAAAAAATATGGATGGAAAAAAATGGTCATTGCATTACAGCAGGCTCCATAGTGTCGAGCAGTGAGACATCAACTCCGCATGCTGGCAGTCTGGATTTGCACCTCAAGCTTTGGAGGCTAGCAGGGAGGGTGAAGCAGCCACCCAGGTGCCTTCTCTATGGTAGGGTGTGATGCACCTGACTCACATAGAAGCTCCTGGTGCCAGTCCGTTGGAGGTGCACTCGTCAATAACATTTTTGTCATATCATTTTCTGAATTCAGACTTGTAATGTAACATTGTCTTGTAACAGATCATTGCATATTGTTTATTATGTCCTGAATTCCATGCCTTTGCTCCTTGCCTACTTCTGATTAGCTTGTACAGCTCTGAATCTCCATGTCTTGCTCTTTGTCCACATTCAATTGTATTGTATTGCTCTGTATTTTTCTGGCACTGTATTGCCCCGGGTCGACCCTGAAAAAGGGACTGCAATTGTCTCAGTGGTCTTACCCGGTCACCAAAATTCAAATAAATAAATAAATAACATGGTTAACATCTAGGACACCATGACATGCACACCCATATCAGAGGCAGGTGTAGGGAGTGCAGGGAGGAAACAGGTACACAGCACACTGGATGATGGCTCACAGTGCTCATCCCATGCCAACCAGCCCCATCCCTTGGCCATCACTTAAGATGTTTGAAGTGCTTTTCTGCCTTGTGGCAGCTCGGGAAGGGGTTTTTCAGTGATGAGCTGGAACAGGAGGAGGGATGGACTGCCAAGAAGCCTGGCAGTGGATAGCTGGCACCAAGAGGTGTGTCTGGTGGGCAGCAGGGGCAGGCTGAAGAGTTGTTGTTTACATTTTGACTTGTGACTGTCCAAAAATCTATGTGGGATGCACCACTAGAGTTCTTAAAGAATGCACACAAGAGTATATTCAATCGCTTTTGAGAAAAATTCCAAACATACCTCTGGGTGCACATTTTGCTGAATGTTTCACTGCTGGTGTACTGTGTTCAGGTTCCTTCCTTTCTCCTTACTTAGGTCTGATGTTCATATGATTTTAAGCCTGATCTGTGTAGGTCAGCTTGACTCTACATTTCTATTTTCCTTTTTCTTTTCTTTTTCTTACAAAACATTAAAAATAAAAAACAATATTCCCAATTTCATAACTACTTTCTGTGTATTTTAGGTCACACCAGGGTACCAATATCACAATTTAAGTTGAACTCATAATATTATTTTTAACTATCAATTTTTTTTACCTTTTTTTATCTTTTGAACAAAGGAATTATTTATTATATTTATGGATTGAATTTAAATAGGCTCCTTCTTAAATTGGGTGAGGGTAGCTAATATTTTGAAGGTATTGTTTTTACCTAATGTACAATCTAGTTCAGTAATTTGTTTTCTATGACCATATAGCTCAGCAGTATTTTTAATCCCTGTGTTTATTTAAATTAGTACCCACTCTTTTTTACTTATTTTCAAATGCCATGGGCCCTTGCAGACTCATCACTGCTCACTGTACCAAGCATTAGATTGGCCGTTCCTCTCCACGAGGAGGCAAATTAATTTTATTTTACTTAGAGTCTAGGATTACAAGTACCTTTGAGCCAAGGCTCTTTTACAAAGGTTCCACATCAATTGAGGAACAATGCAAACATTACATAGAGTTGAGTAACAATGCAGAAATGGTGTACAGACATTTTTTAGCAACTAAAATACATCACATTTAGAGAAAGTGGGTACCAGAGGGGGCAGGGTAGACAGAGGTAGCTGAGGCTTGGAATGGACAAAAAAAAGAGCGGTGCAGCCATGGGCATTTGTCAGGCCTCAAAAAAGTGCTTGGGGAGTAGGGGCAAAAATGGGAGGATAGGCTGTAGGATGAAGGAAAGAGGGGGTAGGAGTAGAAGTGCTGGGGGGGGAGGTCAGATTATGAGAGACAGTCGCAGGAGCTAGCGGCAGCTAGGTGGAGGCAAAGGTTGGCTTTGAATGGGCCTAGCTTTTGCAGAGAGGTGATGTCTTTGTTGAGACCACTAATCCAGCTAAGAGCTCGGTGGGCAAAGGATCTTTGGCCCAGTGTGGTGCGGCACCGAGGAATGTGCAGCATTTGATTTTCTGGAGCCCTGGTGAGGCGTGGGTTGCATGCTGTATGGATAAGAGTTCGGGGGGGAGCAAGATGTAGCATAATTTTCTTAGCCATTAGACAAGTTTGGTACTTGATACGGTTTGATAACTGGAACCACCCTGTTTGGGCCTAGAGGTCACACGTATGGGTGAGATGGTGTGATCCAGTGATGAGTCGGCAGACTTTGTTTAGGGTCAAGGATAAGTGCCTGAGGGCTGTGTCAGTTGCAGAGCCATAAATAATCAGACTATAGTCAATTAGCGAGACCACCGAGCTCTAAACTGCTATCCTTAAGGCATCCAAGGCAAGGCATTGCCTGTGCCTGTAGAGGAGACCGATGCGTGTGTTTGCAGTTTTGGCGATGCTATCTATGTGAATGCTGTAGGATAGGTTGCTGTCTATGGTGATTCACAGATATTTAAAGGAGTGACCCTGTTCGAGGACAGCACCAAGGCAGTTTGTACTATTAAGGGGATGAAGCCTGTGTTTGTTGTGGGAACCACAGAAAAGCATTGACTTGGTTTTCTTGTAGTTGAGAACCAGCTTATGACTACTAAACCATGTTTCAATGGAGGTGCAGCCCTGCTGAAGCTTGTTTTGGAGTAGGTGGGGGTCCTGTTGGATGGTGTGAATGACAGCATCGTCAGCCTAGAGTAAGATTTGTTCCGGACAGGATTGTGGAAGATTGTTCAAAAACAGGCTGAAGAGGAGTGGCCCAAGAATGGATCCCTGGGGGACTCCTGAGCGTACGGGTCTAGCATCTGAGAGGACATCAGCAATTTTCACTCTTTGGGAACGGTTTTCCAGGTATCTCTTAAACTAAGCTGTAGACTCAGGGGAGAGCCCAGCTTTTAGCAGTTCTGTGAGGAGTATGCGATGATGGACAGTATCAAAAGCCTTGGTCAGGTCTATGAAGACCGAACCAGTGAGGTAATTATTGTCCAGGGAGTTGTGAATTGCTCCTGTAAATTCAAGGAGGGCAGATGTGGTGCTGTGACCTTTTCTGAAGCCGTGCTGTTGTTTACAAAGGATGTCGTACTTGTCCAGATATTTCATTAGCTGGTCAGATACCAGACTTTCAATGGCCTTAGAGGGGGGCTGGTAGTATGGATATAGGCCTATAGTTTCCATGAATGGCCTTATCCCCAATCTTGTGAACTGGTGTCATGGTGGCAGATTTCCATCTGTCAGGGAACTGGCCTAGGGTGAGGGAGAGTTTGAAAATCCAAGTTAGAGGAGATAGCACTTCATCAAGAGTAAGGGACAGCAGTTTGAGGTTGAGTGAGTCACCACTTATTCTAGATCCAGCAATTGCTTTATTGACATATCTATGGACTTCATGTGTCCTGACTGCTCTGAAGTAAAAATGGGTGATTTGATAAAGGGGGTTGGGGAATGGAGGAGGGTACAGAAGGGAGGTCTTCATCGAAGAAGTCTGGAGGAAGAACACTACTGAGTTCAGTGAATGCATTATTGAACATGTTGGCTATAATGGAAGGATGAAGAGTTATAGTCCCATCCATGTCCAACATTGAAGGTGATGTTTTGGGCAGTTTCTCTGTAAATTCCTTGAGATTATTCCAGAAGGACTTCCCCTTTCCCCAGGTGTTTGTGAGGGCATCTTTGTAATAGTTACTTTTCTTCAGGCATATTTCTTTGGTGCAGTCATTTCGGGCACATTTGTAGTTTGGTATATCATCTTGCCTACCAGTGGCCCGAACCTGAAACCAGAGGTGGTGCCTAGCTTTCAGCAATGTCAGGAGATCAGTGGTGAGCCATGGATTGCTAAGGCCTTTTACTTTCCTCTTTTTAAAGATGATGTAGACGTCACAGGCAGCAGTCAAGGAACTGATGGAGAAATCAAGCGCCGAGTTGACATCTGATGCATGGAAGATAAGTGACCAGTCTTGTTGTCTAAGGTGTGATTTGAGGTGCTTCAATTGACCACATGGAAGGATTCTGCTGTTTATTAGTTTGGGTGCTGGCGGGCTGAATTTGTTAGACCATTTGCAGGCAACTGGGGAGTGGTCACTTAGTGTATCTGGGAGAATGGAGATTTTTGAGATGTGGGATGGGTGGCTGGTCAGTATCCAGTCTAGGAAGGTGCTTGTCCCAGTCTTATAGTTAAGTCTAGTGGGGGAGACGACCAGATGGGTGAGGTTGGCAGCTGAGATGGCATCCTTGTAGCCACTCATATCTGATCCAAGCCAATTTATGTTAAAATCGCCCATTAGGATTATCTCAGTGTCTGGTGGTTGGGAACGGACAAGGTCAAGGACGGAGTTGAGACCTTTACCTAGATCCTTGGGATGGATGTAAACAGCAGCAATAGTCAGTGCCTTGTTGTGAGCCCCGAGTAGAATTCTGATGGGAAGTATCTGGATGGTAGAGACCAAGGCAGGGGGTTGAACACGGTGCCCCAGGCGAGAGTCTTTGAGGTAAACAGCACATCCACCGCCTCTTTTAGTGGTCCTGTCAATTCTGAATATGTTATATCCTGGTAGGGTAATTGCACTGTTGGTATTTTTGGAGTGAGCCAGGTTTCGACAATCACAAGAACATCAGGGTTGTGTTGGTGTACAAATAAGTGCAGGGTATCAAGTTTGGGTAGAAGGCTACAGATGTTAAGCATTGCACAGGTGAGTCCCCCACAGTGACTCTTCCGGAGGTTAGAGCTTGGGATTGTGGGGCCTGAGTTAGGGTGAATATTGCCAGGCAAAAGTAGTAGTAGAAGCAAGAGTTTCAGGGTGCACCAGCATAGCTGTTTGAGGGAGAATAAAGTCGACCGTTTCTTATTGGAGTGAAAGCTACTCTGTAAACTACGATTCTAGTAAGTGGTAACATAGGCCAGAAGTGAGAGTGGGAACAGGCGAACATAAATCGCCCCATCTTGATTCCAGGAGTAGTGCAAGCCTGTCCTGGCGGAGGTTAGATATGAAGGGCATAGCCCAGTTGGGTATGGTCCCCAAGTGCTGGTAGATGTTGTCCAGCTGGAAGCACAGTGGGAGATTGGGATGGCAGGCTCTGGGCAGGGATGCCATGGGAAACGGGGAGAAGACAATAACCAGACAGAGGGGCAGAGAGGGGAGGGGCCATAATGGATAGAGAGGTGAGGGTAGTAGACGGTGAGAAAAGTCTGAGGGAGGGGGAGATGGCCAGTCAGAAAATGGAGGTGATACAGGGGAGGGGGGAGATGCATTGGGTGCAGTAGGAGATATGAGGAGGGTGTCAGGCACAGAAAAGAGGCAAGTGCAATGAGGAGACAGAGTTGATTGGTAGAGGGGATGGAGGAGCAGGAAGGAGGGAGAGTGGGCAGTTAAAGAGAGGAGATATAGAAGAGAGAGTATCCAATAGGAAATGAAAGGGTGGGTCCCTAGGCAGAAGTGGGCAGAGCTAAGGCATATTTAAGTAAGGTTGGGGGGGGGGCAAAATTTTCTTCTGAAACCCACTGAAGTCTATGGGCCCAGAGCCCCACAGAACAGTCAGAATCAGTCAAGATTGCAGGCAAATCAGTGGCCACGTGGAGCACAACAGTCCAATAAGAAATGGAAGCAACAGGCGGTGGCCAATGGGAGCCTTTCAGTGCTTCCCGGTTCGGCCTGAGAGCTTACCAGCAAGAGGAGGGTTCCTTGGCTGCGAGCAGTGGTGACGTGGGTGGCTGGCCCAGGTAGCCCCAGTTGCTCAGATGTTTGCCCAGTCAGGAGCTGAGAGATCTAAGGGAAGGAACAGAGCAACCGATTGTGAGTCCCAGTAATAACAAAGGGTGATGCTGGAGAGAAAATCAGGGGTGTGGGCAGTGGAAAGACAGAGGGGATTTAGGTGGGGGGCAGCCACAGGCAAGACAATTAAGCTTGAACTGGTGCCAGAGGGATGACAGAGGGGCAATTTAGTAGAAAATGAAATTCACAGGGGGCGAAGAAGAGAGATGCTGGGTTTAGCAGCAGGGGGAAGGTGGAGAGAAAAGAATGAATGCAGAGGGGCAGGAATAACTTCACAGTTCTAAATTACAACAGTTTCCCAACTGCACTTTAGAGTTCAATGCTAAAACGTTTAGGCAGGTCTACACAATTAATTTTGACTTTTACAAAAAAATAGCAAGCAGTCTAGTAATTTAGCCCAGATTTTCAGGCGAGACCCAAAGTTTTTAGAAGTCGAGTGCTAAAAACATCAAGGCAGGTCTACACATTATTTGAGATTTTAACAAAAAAATAAGCAAGCAGTCTAGAAATTTAGCCAACATTTTCTTCCGAAATCCACTGAAGTCTATAGGTGCAGGGCCCAGTAGAACAGTTTGAATCAGTCAAGACTGCAGGGCCAATCAGTGGCCGCGTGGAGCACAACAGTCCAATAGGAGATGGAAGCAACGGGCAGTGGCCAATGGGAGCCTTTCAGCACTTCCCAGTTTGGCCTGAGAGCTTAACAGCAAGAGGAGGGTTCCTTGGCAGCGAGCAGTGATGGCGTGGACGGCTGGCCCAGGTAGCCCCAGCCACTCAGATGTTTGCCTGATCGGGCTGAGAGATCAGCAAGAGGAGGGTTCCTTGGTGGCGAGCAGTGGTGATGTGGGCAGCTGGCCCAGGTAGCCCCGGCCACTCAGATGTTTGCCCAATCGGGCTGAGAGATCAGCAAGAGGAGGGTTCCTTGGGGAGCAGTGATGGTGTGGGCGGCTAGCCCAGGTAGCTCCGGCCACCCAGATGTTTGCCCGATCAGGGGCTGAGCAATTAGCAAGAGGAGGGTTCCTTGGTGGCGAGCAGTAGTGGCATGGGCGGCTGGCCCATGTAGCCCCGGCCACTCAGATGTTTGCCCGATCAGGAGCTGAGAGATCAGCAAGAGGTAGGTTCCTTGGCAGCGAGCAGTGGTGGCATGGGCGGCTGGCCCAGGTAGCCCCAGCTGCTCAGATGTTTGCCTGATCAGGGGCTGAGAGATCAGCAAGAGGAGGGTTGCCTGGTGGTGAGCAGTGGTGGCGTGGGTGGCTGGCTCAGGTAGCCCTGGCCACTCAGATGTTTGCCCGATCAGGAGCCCTCATGTGGCTATTCCGCGCTTTGTCCAAAAAACTACCACCCTATATCTGTGACCTGTTTGAATGTTCAAAGGGTGCCTATGGACTAAGGAACTCCTCCTTTGTCCTCCCTATGCTACCATGAACAAGGACATGTCTTGGCTCAACTGCCATTAGCTCCTTTTTACCAGCGTTTTGGAATAACGTTGAAAAATTACTTAAAATCTCCCTGCTGCCCAGCCATTTTATATTTAGGGGGCTGCTCTATAGAAGCCTGAAAACGGCATGTGATTGTTTCAGGTAAAGCCTTACCCCACGCAACTGAGTCTCTTAACCTCTGTAATCCTGGGCCACCTATTTCCTGTGTCAGCCAGCATCCTTTAGGGCAACTACCCCACCTCCCCCTCTCATCAATTAGCTTGGCAGGGCCTCATTCTATTAGGCTGCCCTATTTTCCCTCTCTTCTATGTGACTGATACCCTTTCTTTCAACTGTCCTTCTCTATGTTCCTCCTTCCTCTCTTCACTTGAACTATATAAGCTACAACCTGTATACGCTACACTTTAAATGCCTATATCATTTTTGCTGGTTGGGACCTCAATTTTAGTAGGGTCCTGAAGATCAAAGGAAAGGAGGGAATGCATACAGGAACTTCCCTGTCCAATCCAGGGCCATGGCATCCAGGAGAATTGTGCCCCTTAGAGGAGGCCTGCAACAGTACATTCGAAGCTGGTGGTTTTCTGTGGTGGCAAAGAGATCCACCTCTGGAATGCACCATTTACTGAAAATTGTGAGTATTTGGGCACCAGTTGTGGTGGTCTTGACTTATCCTGCTTAGAGAGTCTGCCAGTACATTGTCTTTCTCTGGAAGGTGTATGACTGACAGGGATACTCCCATAGAGTATACCAGGGACTACAGTCTCATTGTTTCTGTGCACAGCAGATCTGACCTGGTACCTCCTTGCTTGTTGATGTAATACATGGTTGTAGTGTTGTCTGTTCTGACTTGCACCACCTTGTTTTGTAGGTAAGGAGCAAATGTTTTTAGAGCCAGGTAAACAGCCCTGAGCTCCAAGAGATTTATGTGCAACAGAGGCTCTTTGGGGGACCATGTGCCACTTGCTGTGTGTTCTAACATGTGTGCCCCCCAACCTAGAAGAGAGGCATCTGTTGTCAGGATTACTGAGGGTTGTTCCTTTATAAAAGGTACACTCACCCTGAGGCTGTGCTCGTCCAGCCACCATCGTAAGGCCTGGACTAAGCTTTCTGTGACTGGAACCAGTTTGGACATAGGATCCGTCCTTTGAGACCAGTACTGTCTGAGATGGAACTGAATATCTCTCATTTGAAATCTGGAGCCCATTACCACTGCAGTGGCAGATGCCATGTGGCCCAGTAGCCTGAGAAATTCTCTGGCTGATTTGGGTCTCCCAGACACAAAGGATTTTGCAATCTGCAGAATGTTTGCCACCCTGTCTTGTGGCAGGAGGGCTCTGCCCTGTCTGGTGTTTAGTTCTGTTCCAATAAACTCCAGCACCTGAAGTGGTACCTGCTGAGATTTCTCTTCATTTATCAGAAATCCCAGGGACTCCAGTGTAGATTTTGTTAGTGCCAGAGACTGCACTGCATGCTGCAGAGACTGTCCTACTACTAACCAGTCGTCCAGGTAGGGGAAGACTGTTACACCTTGTTTTCTCAGAAACTCTACCATCACTGATAGGCACTTTGTAAAAACCCTTGGTGCCAAAGTTAGTCCAAAAGGGAGAGCTGCAAACTGATAGTGGCCTGAAGCCAGTCTGAATCTCAAGAATTTTCTGTGAGATAGTCTGATGGGAATGTGAAAATAAGCATCCTTTAGATCTAGGGAGGCTAGCCAGTCTCCCTTTTGCAATGAGGGAATGATTATTGCAAGAGTAACCATTTTGAACTTTGGTTTCAAGATGTGCTTGTTCAGAAGTCTTAGATCCAAAATAGGTTGCCAATCCCCGTTTTTCTTCCTTTTGAGGAAGTACCTGGAGTAAAAACCTTTGCCCCTGCTTGTTAGAAGCACTACCTCTACTGCTTTGATTCCTAGCAGATGCTTTACCTCTGCCTGCAACAGAATTTTTTCTGCAGCTGTTGTTGGAGCAAAGGTTCTTGTTCTAAGCTTTGGAAATTATTTGAAACTGAGTGCCAGGCCCTGGCTCACTACCTCCAACACCCACTTGTCTGTGGTGATGGAATGCCAAGCATGAAGGTAATAAGCCAGTCTGCCACCTACTGGTGGTCCTGCAGTAGGGGATGCGACCTACACTAGCCCATCAGGGGTTCTGTGTGGGCTGTGCCTGAACCTGTGGTGCAGGAGCCGCTCTTCTCATGGCTTTCCTGCCCCTTCCTCTAAAATAACCTCTGGTCTACTGCTGAGGCAGAGAGGCCTGAGCCTGAAAGAAGGGTTTGGGGTAAAAACCCCTACCCCTACCTCCCCTACTCTGGGGTCTATAAGAGGTGGAGGGCCTATCCTTGGAATTGCTCCAATAGGTGGCTTTATATTCCTTCACCTTCTTCATGTATGCCTCTGTTTTATCGCCAAACAAAGAGTTGTTTTCCAGGGGGAAAAAAACATTACTTTGGCCTGGGTGTCTAAAGTCAGGTTGGTGGCTCTAAGCCACGCAAACCTTCTGAGTGAAACAGACAAAGCCATTAACCTGGATGCAGTATCATTGGCATCCACTGCCATATGAAATTGGTACTTGGTAGCATCGAGTGCAGCCCTTGCTGTATCCTGTAAGTCTACAGCCACTTCACCTGGGACCTTATCAGCCAAGGCTAGAACAGTGTTCCATAGAGCTTTTTGGTACTGCACTGAATATGCCATGTAATTGGCCTGCCTAACTAATAAAGAGGCAGCCATGTACCCTTTCTTCCCCATAGCATCCATTTTTCTTGAATCTTTGTCTGGTGGATGGGTAGCCAAGGGGATCCTGGCCTTGTCATAGGCATCAGCTTGTACTACTCCCTCAGGATCAGGATGAGTAAACAGAAAATCAGCTGTAGTTCTGTCCAGCTGATATTTCTCGTCAGCTTTCTTATCCACACCAGGGATAGAGGTTGGATTTTTAAAAATCTGCACTGCAGTCTTTTTTAAAGATTTATGCATGGGCAGAAACAGATGTTTTGTGGGGGTTAACCCCATCATCTCCAGAAAATCTGCCTCCTCCATATCCTCTTCTGTTTCCTGAAGAGGAAGGTTCAGGGTTTCCACCATGCTCTTAACAAAAGCATAGTGGGAGGAGTATTCCTCAGGACCCCTAGAAGGGGATCCAAATTCTTGCTCAGGGGAGACCTCTGGATCTATAGGTTCCCCTTCCAAGTCATCCTCCCCATACACTTCCAGCACTTCTTGCCTTGCTGGGGTTGTAGGAGGAACCGGGGCAACCGGCAAAGGAGCTGGGATTGCACCCTGTAGGGCTTGTAACACTTGTAGTGCCTTAGCAATGTCCTCAGCCGAGGGTATAATGTGCTTGTCTGCTGGGAGCTCCTTAGCCTTCTCGGCTGGAGGTGCAGCAACATTTTGTTTCACACTTTTTCTTTAATGGAACAGGTTTAGAGCCTGTTTCCACAGCCCTTTTTGTTTTACCTTGTTCAGATTTATCTGAACTTCTGTCAGGATCCTTGGCTTTACCTCCATCCTTTTTGTGGGAAGAGGAAGAAAGAAGCAGAGGCAGAAGCCATCTCTTCTAAAATTTTAGACCTTTTCTTTAATGTTTTAGGGCAAAAGGTCTTACAAATATCACAACTGGCAAATATATAACTTGTACCCAGACAAGAAATACACAGAGTGTGTCTATCTGCTTTTGTTATAAGTTTCCCACAAGACTCACAACATTTAAAACCCGTGGGTCCTGTACATTTTTTAAGTTTATCTAAATGGACCGCTGACATTGATAGACAAAAATATTACTTCACAATAAACCGTTATTTAAAGCACCTTGGAACCCGGAGGATTTTTAAAATAACAACCGCTAGCGGTTCCTGGAACCGATCGCAATTCGGTTCCTGAATAAAAAGGGAACCGATAAATATAGTAATTTAACCAAAAATAAAGTGGTTCAAGGAACCGATCGCTAAATATATAAAATAAAGAAAAACTGAGGTAAAAACCTCCCAAATAGATGCAGAACCCTCGGTTCCAAGGAACCATGAGGGAACCGTGAATAGAGACAAAAAACTACTATAATAATACTAAACTACACTAAACAATGTTTCTAAGGCAGCAATTTAGATATAAACTAAAATGAGTACTTATCCACAGATAAACTTTATTCTGAAGACAATTCAAGGAGAGCTCTCCGGGACGTCCTTATTAGGCAGGCGGAAGTGAAGAATCTGAAGCACTCAGAGTGCAGCAGTTGCTAGGGCAGCAGTTTGAAAGTGGCATGAGCCACTTGAGAAATCCATCATTTGCATAAAATTCCATTTCTCCGGGCAGTTCAACACAGGAGGCTGACTGCATTAAGTTTAATTATAATGAGTGATTCCTGGGGTTAGAACACAATTTTACGAGTAAAATAACTTACTTTATAATAGCAGCAACAGAAATAGCTACATGCCTGGGAACTGCAGCTCAGAAATGATCGACTGTACAGCTGAATAACTGCAATTTCAAAGGTAGGATGCTGCTGTTTAAGGGGAACGAAGGAGAGGAGGGAGGTCATTATTAATCCAGGACAGGCCAGGATGGGATAACTTGATGACAAAGTAGAATCTGAGTGGGGACTTTAGCCTCCCATGCCCTCTTGTAGCTGCCCCTCTTCTATATCTCTTTTTATTTATTTATATTTTTTCATTTTGCTCTCTTTCCTGCTCTATCAGACTGGCCCTGCATCGGTCCTGTTCCTTGCCTCCACCCCTACTACCTCAACCTACCTCAACTCCTGAGCACACTGGCCTGCCCCCCAAGGCGGGGCCTCATTTTAATCTTTACTTTTCACCTCATGGCGGTCCATGCCCCTATCTGCCTCAGGCAACCAACAAGCCCCATCACCCCTACCTTTGGCCCTCCTTCCAACTCTCCGGCTTGCCTCCTGAGGTGGGACTGAAGAGAGACAGGGTCTTCTCACCTTAAACATTAATGAGTAGAGACAGGGTACAGGAAGCTTTTCTAGGCTCAAGTGTACCGGTTGTCATCTTATAGACCAAGAAGCTTTTTTCTTTCATTTGCTCCCTTCTCAGAATGTCGGCAGGGACAAGAGCTCCGGTGTGCAAATCTTCATGTAGCTGTATGCCAACACACTGAGCCAGCTGACATCCTTCCCCCACAGCTGCTCCAGCTTGCACTTCCACCTGTGGTTTCCCAGGGGGCAGTGCTGCAACCAAGACTGGCATCAGCCCTCCCCAGAGAAGGAGAGCATTCTCTGGGATCCATCCCTCCCCCCCCATTAACCCTCCAACAACCAGTCTTGTTCCCAATGCCAGGTTCTGGCACCATGACCAGCAACACTGCACCAGCAGGCTGATAAACCCTGCAGTATATCTTGAGACTACATCTCATCCTGCTTTTTCCTCTGCTGAAGTTATAATTCTTTGATTTAAAAATACCACTTAAGGTAATTCCACCAGTTCACTTTAAACAGAAGTAAAGTGTTTTCTCAAGGTGCCTGTCCTGTAAAGTGTGACTTCATCTAAGCAAACACTGGACTGTGCATTGGCATTCCAGCACTGGCACTTGAATTGGAAAGACAAACCACACTTTTTTTCTTTCATAAAAGTTTTTCTCACCTTGGGTTGGACGAGTGGCTCTTCAGCCCTGTCCCCATGTCCTGCGACGGGCTCCTGCTTCTCTCAGATCAGGAGGGACTACTTGTCCCACAGTTCCTAATACAGCAGGGCTAGGAGAGGAGGGCCTCCTCCCCTGGACAACAATCCAGACACCCCCACAATCTGAGTGGCAGTGTGGGCCACAGGGAGACGCACAGGGCTTCACGTAGCCCGTCTTCCCCATTTTCCATTCTTCTGTCCCAAACCCCCGCTACAGCAGCAGTATGTGTGCGTGAAGGTGCATACATCCAATACAGCTATAGCCCTGCCATTTGAGTCGCTCAAACCTGCACTGCCACTGGGCCTCCACTCGGTGGCAGTCTTGGGCCAAGACAGCCAGCCACCCTTCCTCGGAAGTGAAGAGCAGTCCCTGGGATACTGATTCCTCTCCCACCCTGCCGACCCCTGGCAGCCTGTGCTTGTTCCTGAACACAGGTCGCCGGCATGGCAGGAAGTTAAGCATTCAACGCCTTAGCTCTCCATGCCACCGGGCCTGCTCAACAAACTGCACTCTTGCTGGAATCATGTGATTCTTATTTGTATGTCTATACAAGGAGGTATCATTGCATTACATTTTTGGCACAAGAAAATGTTCAGTCCTCCAGATATACCTGGTGGTGAAGGGAGTCCCCTGACTCTGACAATACATCTGTATCAGAAACTATCAAAGTGAAACTTCACAATCGATGCAAATAAAGTGCTTCACTTTTATCTTCATTTAGCAGCAACATTTTTTTATAAAGTGCAGTCGTGCAGCTATGTAAATGGATTTCTGGAAGTAAGCCCAGGTTATTACAAATATCTTGGTCACCCGTATCTGGTGCACACCCTGCCACTAACATTTCAACATCACAGACAAGTGATGTCTTCCTGTGTGAGCGACGTCATGCTGGATACAATTTCCTTTTATGTGCATGACTTAAAGAGACAGAACAAAGAAAAACAAAACAACAAATAATCTTTAAAGAGAGAACACAAAGAGATATGAAGGTGTAAAAGCCAACACCTACCACAGTGCTGAAAACTGTCTGTGAGAACACAGTCGGTTGCTGAGGAAATTAATATAATCTCACAAACAGAGGACTGATATGACTTAAGCAAGTGGAAAAGCAGGAGAATGATTTGAAGTACAAGGCACAAATATATTGTTTTCATGCAGATGCCCTCAGTAAGTAGAAAAATACAGAAAAATAATTAAGCTGAATTATTTCCAGATATTATATTTTAATAAGTTGCCCATGAGACTGAAAAATCATTTAAGATGCAAGGCATGCACCTCCACTTACCAGCTTAGCTGAGTTCCAGCTAAACCTGTTTTCTGTAGTAAATGCCAGACCTCTCGGTGTGTGAGTGTCAGCACAGAAATGTAAGGTACTGGTCCTTGCAAGAAAGAGCAAATAATCACAATGGGCCCAATTGTGAACGAGCCATTTCTGTGTAAGAACTTACTTGCCATAACAGTAGCATTATTTTAACATACCTGACATAAGAATTCTACAGCGTGGAAAAAAAACTGTATAGAGTGCTCAGCCGGCTATCAGGTAAGTGCTGGTTGAGTGCAAGTTAAAGATTTGGTTAATGCACAACTGGCTGGAGTTCTTAACTGCTCAGAATTATATCAGACTGAAGGAGCAATCTGACTGAGCCCTCAAAAAGAGTCTTGCCTAGGAAGGAAAGGAATTTTGGTTTTATGTAATGTCTTTCATACTAGCAGTATCTCAAAGTGCATTATAATACATAAGAAGAAGTGCAGACAGTGTTATTGCCATTTCAGGCACACGTGAATTCAAACAGCACTGAGAGTTTAAGCACAAGAAATTAAGTGACTTGGATGGTCCATCGGTGCAGTAAACCAGAGCTGGAACATCAGCGGACTGGTGTGTGGGGGGGGGGAGGATAGAGCATCCCAGAGAATGCTGTCCTCCAGAGAGGGAGGCATATGTATCCCACTGCACTGCTGCCACACTGGTGACCACTGGTGGCAATGCATAGAAACATAGAAGTTGTCAGCAGAGAACCTCTTGGCCCACCTAGCCTGCCCTAGTTTTCCTACCTACTGTGCCACCGCAGACCCTACTCAGTCTCTGGTCTCCCCCCCACCTTATTTCTAAGGTCCCCTTGTGTCTATCCCATGCATGTTTGAATCCTGTTACAGTTTTAGCACCCTTCACCCCCTGTTGGGAGGCTGTTTCAGGCATCCACCACCCTTTCTGCAAAAAAGTATTTCCTCACATCTCCTCTGAGTCTCCCTCTTAATGTGCCGTAATGTGGGTGAGCCAAATTGAGCGATTCTATTTGAGAGACTCAATTTGACCACCCGTAGCTATAGTGAGTGACAGAATGTAGTGAGGAGTCGTGTATAACTAGTGTAGCAGTGAGCTACACCCACTGTAGCAGGCTATGGGGCTGTGTTCTGCCAAGTGTTTCCACACTGGCTGTTTGGTGTAGTGTCTTGAGTCACTGCCCCTAAACCTGGTGGACCAGGGTTTGGGTCCAGTTGTGGTGGAACTGTTTTTGTTGTTTTTCTACTTTCCCCTATGTCCCCCCCCCCCCGGAGTTGATTATAATAATACTGGGAGGTGCGGGGGCTTGGCATAAACATGTTAATTTTGTTGCCAGCATTGAGAAAGTAAGTGTCCGTCACTGTTTATGGCAGTCACTGTAATTATGGTCGCCATTTTAACATTGGGTGATGTTTTCTTCATGTTTTGTGGTCGTCGCTCTTATGGAATCACCATTATCACATAAAACCTGTCCCTCTCCAGCTTTACAATGTGACCCCTTGTCCTCTAGCATCTTTTTTTATGTAAAATGCTACCTTTATGTACTGTACCTTATTAATACCTGTGAGGTGTTTGAACGTTTCATAGGATTCGTAGAATGAGTACGAATCTGAAAGCACTAACCTAAATGACTCACCATTTTTCAATGGATTTGTGTGTTTCTTTTATTACCCATATAGCCATCAAGTGCTGCTTTAAAGGTGTCTATGGATCGATTTGTCAATATAGCCTTGGGTAAGCTGTTCCAGAGGGTTATCATCCTCTGATTTATCCAAGATAATATTTTTTGTTTTGTACAATTTGCCTTTCAACTGATGTTTATGTGTTCTTCTTTGTCAGTTATCTCTCTTTCCAGCCCTCTGCATTCCCATAGATCAATATCTCTAAATGCCCTGTGAACTCAGCATAAATCTCCCCTAAGATGTCTATATTACAGTGAGTATAAGTTTAGCTCCTGCAATAGTTCACTGTAAGTTAGGTAAGGTATTGATATTAATGTTTTGGTTGCACTCCTTTGGACATTTTTCAGAAGCTCAATTTTTCCCTTTGGTATGGGGTGCCCAAAACTGTGCACAGTACTCTAACTGTAGCCTCAGCAGTGTACCATATAGTGGCACAATCATATTTCTATATCGTCTTCTAATATTCTTAGAAATACATCCCAGCATTCTGCTGCCCTTTCTTGCAACCTCCTTGCAGTGTTTCATCAAATGATAGTTTCAATCATGTCCCCCCAGGGAGTACATATTTAATTCCTTGAGTCTTTCCTCATAGGGCTTTTGATGCAGGCCCCGCACCATTTTAGTGGCCCTCTTCTGTACCAGCCCCACTCTATTTATGTCCTTCCAGAGATGGGGCCTCCAGAACTGGACACAGTACTCGAGATGGGGCCCTCACCATCAATCTATACTGGGGTAACACTACCTCCCTCTTTATGCTGGTGATACCCCTCCCTGTGCACCTGAGCATCCTGCTAGCTTTCTCCACTGCCTTATCACACTGCTTTGCTACCTTCAGGTCATCAGAAATGATTACTCCCCAGGTCCCTTTCCTGTTTTGTGGTTGTCAATACCTCCCCGCACAGTTGATACATTGCCCCCAGGTTTCTGTGCCCCAAGTGCATGATTTTGCACTTTTTTGTCTTGAAACCCAGTTGCCAAACCAGTCTTCCAGCTTTTTCAGATTGTCCCTCATTTTTTCCACTCCCTATTGTGTGTCCACTGTGTTGTAGATTTTTGTGTCATCCACGAACAGGCATACTTTCCCTTCCAGCCCTCCTGCAGTGTCACTGATAAGACACTGAAGAGGACCAAGTGTAGTACTGACTCCCTGCCGCACACCACTGGTCACCTTGCCATCTTCTGAGTGAACACTATTTACCACCACCCTTTGACTCCTGTTGCTTAGCCAATTCTTACCCATTTTACTACTTTTGGACCTACTCCTAGGCTGCCCAGCTTGCTCACCAGTCTTCTGTGTGGAACGGTGTTGAAGGCCTTACTGAAATCCAGGTAGGCCACATCCACCACTCCACCATGATCCACTTCCCTGGTCACCTAATCAAAGAACTCGATCAGGTTTGTCTGGCAAGATCTTCCCCCTTTGAAACCATGCTGCCTCAGATCCTGTAATCCACTGGTCACAAGGTATTCCCCAATCCTTTCCTTCAGTAGTGATTCCATTACTTTACCCAACACCGAAGTCAGGCTGACATGTCTGTAATTTCCTGCCTCCTTCCTATTACCTCTTTTGTGAAGTGGAACCACATCTGCCCTCCTCCAGTCCCCTACAACTTCCCCTGTATCTACTGATAGGTTGAACAGGACTGTCAGAGGTGCAGCCAGCACCTCCTTGAGCCCCTTTCATATCCTAGGGTGTATCTCATCAGGCCCCATTGCCTTGTCCACTTTTAGTTGTGCTAGTTCCTTTAGGACTCTCTCCTCTGTAAAAGTACTAGTGTCCACCTCCCTTCCTTTAATGCCCTTGTCCCTTATTTGTTGCCCATCACCTACCACTTACTCCATAAATGCTAAACAAAATGTTTGTTCAATATGTCTGCTTTTATTTGGTTCTCTTCCACACAAACCCCTCCTTCCCCTTTTAACCTTTCTATTCCTTCTTTGGTCTTCCTCTTTTCACATATATACCAAAAGAATGTTTTATCCCGCTTTTACTGACTTGATAATATTTTCCTCCATTTGTGCCTTTGTGCTCCTAACTGCTTTCCCTACCTGCCTGCCTTTGTTTCTCCTGATACTGTATCTGTCCCTATCCTCCTTCTCCTGTGTCGTCTTGTACCTTCTACTGTAAATGCTAGCTAGCTTTTTTGCCCTTACTTTCTCCGCTACTTCTTTAAAGAAGCATAGCAGTCTTGTTTTTCTCTTGCCCTTGTTAACCTGCCTGACACAGAAGTTTGTTGCCTTCTCAGTGCCCTCCTTTATTTTTACCCACTGTTCCTCAACTCCACCCACCTATCCCTGCTAGGGTGTTCCTGAAGCATTCTCCCATTTTCTTAAAATCAGCCCTCCTGAAGTCTAGGACCCTTGTTTTAGTATGGTTTGATACTGGCACAGTTCTTATATTGAACCACACCATACGATGCTCATTGGCCCCCAGGTGGCTACCCACCATGACATCAGCAACACTGTCCCCGTTTGTCATTACCAGGTCCAGTATTGCCCCCCCCCAATGAGTGGGTTCCATAACTAGTTGTCTGAGGAATGCCCCCTGCAGGGAATCCAGGATGTCCCTACTTCTAACTGGTGCCACAGCTGGGAGGCTCCAATCCACATCTGGTAGATCGAAGTACCCCACCAGCAATACCTCAAACTTGCTTGCCATCCTTTGGATTGCTGCCAACATATCCATATCAACCTCTCCCCCTGTGCTGGAGATGTGCTGGAGGTCTGTAGATAACTCCAATGTGAATAGTGGCCCCCTTCCGTGTCTGTAGGGTGACCCACAGTACCTCTTCTCCTCCCTGCTCCCCCTGTATTTCCATAGCTTTTGCTTTATCTGTTTATATCCTAGGCCCTCCTTTCTACCTCTCCTTCAGGCCAGTTGTCCACATGACTGTCCCTCTCCTGTCACTGCCGCGATCTTGACACCACATCACAGCCACCTCAGGGTAACCCAACGTGACCCTTCGTTGGGTGGGTCCTCCTCTTCCGAGGAGAAATGGCCTATCAGCCTAGGCATTGGCCATGGGTGCTGCTGTGGCTGGGTCAGCTGTCACGGAGCTCGGGGAGGCACTGGTCCAGATGGCCATCATCCGGTAGGAGGAGATGCCATTTTTCTAGTTTTTCCTCTGATTCTCCTACTCGTGTCACAAATGAGATTCCCCTGGTCTCCACTGGGGGCTGCTACACAGCGACACTGTTCCCCAACGCCCTCTGGATGCTCAATCCTACTCCTTCCCCTGCCAACCCTCTGGTGCCCGAGTCCGTTCCTGAAACTGGGTCGCCAGCGTGGTGCGAGGTAAGGCACCAGCATCTCAGCCCTCTGCGCCACTGGGCCAGCAGCTATATTTCTGTAGCATTAATGTTTTCCCCTCACAAAAATAGCACTTCTCCCCCCTTTGTACCTACCCTGCCCCTTCTGAATAGCATATAACCTGGTATGGCTACATCCCAGTCCTGGCTTTTCTTGCACTAGGACTCGGTAATTGTGACTATGTCCAGGTCTGCTTCTGCCATAGTGGCCTCTAGATCTGTAAACTTATTGCCCAGACTTCGAGCATTTGTATACATAGCTCTCCAGATTGTACTGCCACCCCCCCCCTTTTTTCCCATTTGCACTCCCTTATTTCCTCCACTATTTTTCTTTCTATCTCCCCTAGATTCTTATGTTAATTGGTTCATTTTGGGACTTTTCTCCTTCCAGATTCCCACTACTGATCTTGTAAGCCCATGGGGAGATGCAGTTTATGTCTCCCTGCCTCATTCTGCCCCCCCCCAGTCCCCAATGAATTCAAATCCCTCCTTTCTTCACCATTCCTTCAACTATGCATTGAAGTTCCTGGTGTGGAGAATCCTGTCATAGACAGGTAGCACCTCCGAGAAGGTCACAGATCATGCTAATTGCCTAAGGCCCTTCCCCAATTTCCTGAACTCCTCCTGAACTATTGCTGAGTCATCCTTAGCCAGGTCATTAGTCCCCAGATGGACCATGACATCCAGCTCTCCCTTCCTTCCTGTTGCCCCAGCAATCCTTTGGATCCTCTTTCCATCCCTTCATGCTATGGCATCAGGAAGGCACCTAACCTCCCTTTCCTTATCCCTACCTGCCTACAGCGGTATCACCCCCCCCCCACTATGGAGTCCCCCACCAGGATTTGGTTCCTCATCCTCTGCCACTCCTCCTCTGGATCTTTGCCACTCTCCTTGGGTTCTCCACAATGGAGGACCCCCCACATCCACCCCGGTCACTACTTTGAGTGCCTCTGTGGGACATTCCCGTCCAGTCAATGCTATGTAGGAGTTTCATAGTGGTACCGAATGGGAGATGCAATTGTGCTCCACCACTCTTACCCTCCCCGAGCCCACTGTTGTCTAGCTGCTCCTCCTTCTTCTTGGCATCCTTTGAGGTAGTGGTGGTGGGTTAAGTGGTTCCTGGGTGGAGGAGTAGCTTCTTCTAACCCAGGCCAACTCAGCCTTGAGTCTGGCAACCTCCTCCTTCATCCCAGAGAGGTGCATGCAGACGGGGCAGCAATGTAGCCTCCATAAGGTTTCCCTGAAGACTGCCACCGCACAGCCACTGCACTGCACCACTCCCACCATCCTATACTTCCCACGCTCTCTGTAATTTTAGCACTTTGAATTACTTTTATTCTCTTACCCTCTATAGGAGCTAACTTAACCCCCCCCTTTTTTCACCCCTACTCTAGATAGGGTGCTTCACCTTTTCCCAAACTATTGCTTTTTCTAAACCCTGTTCTACTTTACCCTAGATAGGGTATTTCAACTGTCCCCACACTTTTTCTGACTTTAAGCCTTTTTCTAGATAGGGTGTTACACCTAATTCCAAACATTTAGTTTACTATAAACTCCTATTAGCCTCTACCCTAGATACAGCGCTTTACCTATACCCAATTCCTGACTTGACCCTAACACTCCTCACACCCTTGTGGTAAGTGAGCTACAGGAAGAGTATAAAAGGAAACGTACCTCCCTGCCTCCTCCTGCTTTGCTCAGTCACCCAATTCACTCTTCTACTGGTCCCCTGCCTCACCCTTCCTTGGGAGCTTGCAGTGTGCACTGGAAAGGAGTGCTTGCATGTCAATGCATCTGGCACCAGATGTTGCATTTTGCATTCTCGGGGGGGGGGGTGGAACAAAAAGGGCAAAACAGACACACCAGTTTGGCATATGATGCTTCTCTCACCCCCACCTCCATTCAGGTTCCTACCACTGGCCCCTTTGGGATGGCCTTGGGAGGAGGACCTCCGCCGTGAGTGGCTGGATCTTGTAGGGGAAGTTGCCAAGCAGTTGAAGACAGGACTCTGTTTTGGGAGGCAGACCAAGTGGGCAATGAAGTAGTGAGACATGGGTGGCTCAAGGTCCATGGGGAGATTGTCAAGGCAGAGCTCAGAGAACAGATTGGTGGCACAGGCAGTAGCTAATGTAGGGCCTAGCAGATGGGCTTTGGGAGAGCAACGGAACTGAGAAAAAAACAGAGGTTAAGTGACTTGCTTAGGTCACACAGCAAGTGGTGTTTGTAAAACCCCAGGTTCACAACTCTGTGCTCTAACTACTAGACCAAACTACCTCATAACTTAACTATCCCTGGTGAAAGAGTGCTACCAAGAATAAGGTCATATATTAGAAATTCTGTTAAACTGTACTGCATTAGCTTCCCTGCCTGTGCAGTAGTTTCAACTGAGCATCGTTTTTAACTATTCATTACGTATCAGTTGTGTTTCTGAGTCTTTGTTTCCACTGCTTTGAAAGGTTCAGGTTTGTGTTTGTACCACCAAAAGGTGGAGCACTTAAATTATGGGGAGCTTATATCTGATGCGTGATAAGCAATGAATACAGTTGCTTTCCTTGTCCAAACTTGCATTGCAAAGATATTTCTTTAGATAGCTTTTTCTCCAGCCCCTTCATCTGCAACCCTATCGAATGGTACCCCACAACCCTATCGAATGGTACTCCACAGCCATGTCACTGACTGACCTGCTCAGGGGTTTAGCAGTTATCCACCACTTCCTAGAGCCAGTGATTTACTGTTTCCAAAAATATCCAATTCCATCTGACAAAATATTAAAATCTGTCCCCCTTTTTTACCAAATTGAGAAAACATCAGCATGCTTTATACAAACATTTGGCTTAAAAGAGAGGGATTTGCCACAAAAGCTGGTGCAAAGTGTTTTTTTTTTTTTTTATGACAAATTGACTCCCAAGTGTTGGTTTGGAAATGACATATCCCATTTTCACCGGTGTTTCCCGTTGACAATGGAAAATCATTGGCCATGTTACACAGGACCACAGTGTGGTGGGTAGTCTTCTCTGTCGGTGTTGCACAGACCTGCATGTTAGGGTTGGGGGGTGCCAGCATCAACTCTGGACGACTTGGGGATTTTCTACAGCATTACTGTGAGGGTGCTGTTGTGCAATGATATGCACTCGTGTGCTGAGGCACACATGTATAATAATTAGCAGTCTGCTTATGAGGGTGAGCAACTGTGGTGGCCGAATGTCTTGGTGCATGTGTGTTATGTCTTAAATGAGACTTAGACTAATTTCACCTTAAAAGTGGTTAGGGTGAGTGTGTGTTAGGTGCTTACTTTGGATAAGAACTTCGGGTTAATATTATAAGTCATTACAATCCTGTGATTGCCATCAAAAATAATTAACTGTGCTATATGACTGGGAGCTGCAGGAGAACAGGGGCTTATATTAAAAATGATCCTAAAAAGAATTAGCACTAGTGTTTTTAGCATAACAAAGTACTCAGAATCATTTTTTTGGCTGCATTTTAAATTCAAGCAGTGTAGGCAGCAAAGACAGATCTCTAAAACAGAACTGTATAAGTGTACAGTACTAGTTAAATGTGTATAAAACGAAAAGAGCATGAAATGTTATTATGATAGCAACCTTGAGTGCGACAGTTTTTATAACAAGTTTGTAAGCTTTCTATTAGCAAGGCAACTTTTATTTCTTTGGCACCCATTCAGAATGGCTCCGAGTGCTTAATAGAGAGAAAGGAATAATAGAATACTGTATGTAAGCAATAACCCACAACTGGGTATGGGGTGACTGGGGATTAATCAACACGCCGGGTACTTTGTGGGTTATTGAACTTATAACATAGGTTATGTTGAAAACAAGGCCAAAACAACAGAAAGGGGGTTTTTCTCTGTTTCAGAACCACAAAAGTAACTGTATCCTGCCACCTGGAGAAATAGTCACTAACAAATAATCCATATATGATTGCTTTTATGCACATACAGATGTCAGAAATACAGCACTGACATGATTTCTGACATTTGTTGTGCATTACATACTTTTTTACACTGTCAACACACTCGACTTTATGCCCCCCCACACACACACACATTTATATGCACTTTGGAACACAAAGGCAATTACTTCCAGACTCTTTAAGCGCTTTAGTTCATGATGACACAGACACACATAATCAAGTACCATGAATGCAGCTGTGGGACAACTGTCAGTCTCTCTCTCTCTCTCTCTAACGATTGCTGCTCTCTGTCTCCCACACACAAGTTGCTGTTGCCTGCTTTTTTGGGGGGAGGGATGCCATTGATTGCACCAGTGGGACAGCCAGGGGATGGCAGGGGGATCACATACAAAGCTACATTCAGATATATAGTTACACAAACCACAACCCCCCCAAAAAACAGTTTCCCTTTCAGCACCGATCCAACCCAATGGTTTCACAACTTTGCCTGCAGCTTGCTTTCTTACTTGCTGTCTCTCTCTCTCTCTCGCTCTCTGGTGCTGCACTTTTCTATATCACCAGATGCAGAATAGTAACCTAAGTAAGGGTTTCACGCTTTGTGGCAGTGTCAATACGGCAGGTTAGCTAAGTTGCTGGTCCCACAGTCTGCTATTACATTGTTGCGGGGGACATCTCGGTGTGACCTCAGAGCACAGTGTGCTACACTTAGCTATCTCCCACTTTTACTTGTCGGGGGGGGGGGGCAGTGCCGAGGCACGACCATACAGTGCCATTGAAACTGGTCAGTTTTTAAACACACAGTACTGCCCGAGACCCTTCACCTGCCTAGCTCTCACTTCATGATTTGTCAATGGCTGCCTTTCACTTTTGCTCTGTCAAGGAGAGGGAAAGAGTGCTGACGGCACTTTACATGAGTCGCTCTGTGGAACTGTGGATTAAATAGGGTATTTAATCCATGGCCACGCAGACCGACTAGGCCAATAGAATACTGTATTATAATTTAATAAGTAGACAGTATGAATAAAACCATAAAAAAAAAACAACATTAAGAGCAATAGATCAGTTTTAAAAGATATAATTTTAAAGCACCCTTAAAAGTATCCACTGAGTGGGCCAAATGGATAGCAGGTGGGAGTGAGTTCCCTAGAACCAACCCAGCAAAGAAAATTGGAAAAGGATTTTTCTCAAGGTATTTTTTTTTACAAATAAAAAATTTGGAGAGTGGGGACCAGTACTCAGTCTAAGGTGTCTAAACAGACACATGAAAAAGAAAAGTTCAAAATGGTCCCCTTGCAAACAGTAATTCCATCTGTATGGCAAGGAGACTGGCTATGCTGCCTGGATCTAGATCAACAAATCAAGGCCACCACTCAGTTAACACAGTGGCCTTGGTTTGCTGAAATTGGCACTCTAAAATGTTTAAAAAAGGACTTGAAAATAAGTCCTTCTACACCTCTATGGAGCATGTCTTCACGATCTTCATAGTATTACATCATTTTATTATTATTTTTTATTTTAGTCTTTGGTAACCTGGTAAGGCCCACTAGGCACAAGTGCCTGTTTTCAGGGGTGACCTGGGAGCACTGGGGAGGTTAATGGACTTGTTCAGAGTCACACAGCGTGCAACTGGAGGTTGTGGGAATCAAACCCAGGTCTGTCTGCTAGATGTACCGAGCTCATTCACAGCTTGTTACTCTAACCTCTAGGCTATACTGCCAGCCATCGTGAAATGTGAGAGCACGGGGCATGTTTTCAAATTGGGAAGTGGAAGGGATCGGCCTCTCGGCTCCACAGAGCAAAATTGCTATCCCTTCCAACCTGCATTCTGGCTACAGAAAAACTGTAATTTGGTCTCCAGGTAAGGCACCTATAGAGTTTCTGTACTGAGCACCAGAAAATGTAATATTTGAAGTCTTTAGGCTTAAGGTTAGCACTGTTAAAGGTGCATTTGTCTACTGTTTCTGCATTTAGGTCCAAGGCCCCATCAGGATCCTTGTTTGTACATCTAGCATTTAAGAGATTCTTCAAAGGCCTGCCACGTATGCCCCCCCTCCACCATGAAGAAACCTGTACCATCTTGGGTCCTGAACTTGGTCTCCACTCAGTTAACCTACCCATTTCAACCTATGGCTACTACCAAGTTAAAGTGCCTTACCTGGAAAACATTTCTGGTGGTCGGTAAGCTACAAGCACTCAGCACTGATCCATATCTGTATCAGAATGTTGAGTATGGTTATGTTCACAAAAAGGTGCAATATATGCGTAAAGTTTGAAAAAATTCCTTTTTGGATAATTATGTTATGTTGTGTGTGTTTTCAAACAGGACAACTTTGTAAATAGGACCTTATTGGACCTAAAGTTCTTCTTTTATCCTGTGTAAAAAAAATTAATTTTTAACAACAACATTATACTTGATTTTGCACAAGAAAAAAATGGAGTTAAGCAACACATTAACAATTCGTGACAAAGGTAGTGTCAGAATTCCATTTGAATCAGGCAATTATCCTTGCCAGTGTATTTCCTGAGGCCACATGTCTATAGAGGGGAGAAAAATGTCATACATTAGATGTCAGAAAGACCCTGGGTTTCTACAAATGTAGAACTGAGGACTATAGGAATAATAACAAACAGGTCTTTGTTTCATGTGGTAAAGTGTCAGAGGGACATCCAGCTACTAAACTGGCTATATCAAGGTAGATAGTATCCATTATAAATTTCTGCTATACCAAGACCCCCGTATGGCATTAAAGTGCACCCCACTAGGAGTACAGCAGTATCAGTGGCACCTAGAAAGAATGTATAAATAGCAGAAATATGTAAAGCTGCTGCCTGGTCCACAGTCCACACATTCACATTTCACCATTGCCTGCACACAGGCAAAAGATAATGCTAGGTACAGGATTTCTGTGCTTCAGAATCTATTCCCAAAGTAATCCTAAAACTGTCCAACAGCATCACGTTAAAAGGGCAAGGTTAAAATAGTGAAGTCAATTGGGTGACCCCGAAAGAGTGATAGCATTAACAGTAACCGTGCATTAACAGTGCATGGACAACATGAGCGGCTGCACTGGTGCAATACTCCACTATCCAATTGTGGAGTTAGAATCTTAATATACGGGGTGGGGCCGAGTCTCCACATAAAGCAATATGTATTTGTCAGCTCACAAACAGAGAAGAACAGAGATATTGTCCAAAGGTCAGGTCTGCTGCTTTGGGAGTTGTTGATGGCACCAGTAAACAAGATTGGTCCAGAGATCCAGAAGGACTGTTTAGTTTCACAAACCAATGGGGGTACGTTCTGCTGCAGGTGTAATACCATGTGTTAGTTGCAATGTGTGTCACTGAAATGTGGATTCACCATATTGACGGTCACTATATTTGATTCGCACAAACTGATTTCGCTGTCATTGCCTCACCGAAATGACATGGAACCCCATCCAACCCAGGGTACTACTTGGATTCTGCACAATTGTGCACTGGAGCTATTATGTATGGACACTCTTTCTTTGGAGCTGGATAGAAAGAACATTGGCAATGTGCTGGTGATAACCTTACGCAGGATATGCTGAGGCGTACATGACAAAAGACCCGAAAAGAACCACTGTTGTCAAACTGCTGCAGCAGAACTCATTTATGGCATCCCTTAAAGAATTCACTCTGAAAGGGAGGGACTCTGAAAGGAGACTTGTAAAAGAATTTCTGGCAACTTATGGTATCATAAGATCAAGAACCACACCTTACCACCTGCAGCCTGAATGATTTAACTGTACACTGCTTGATATGTTGGGCACTTTGCCCCCTGCTCAGAAATCCAGTTGGAGTTAGAAAGTAAGCTCCCTGGTGCATGTCTACAACTGCACTCAAAATGATGCCACCCAAAGTTTGCCTTTCTACTTGATGTTTGGTAGAGAAGCTCAGCTACCTGTTGATCTATGTTTCGAAGTTTCAGCAGATGGTGCATCCAAGAGACCTATTTAAAGTTCACCAGCTGATTATGTCAGCAGCTACAGAATGCATACCAACTTGCCTGTGAGGCCGCAACCAAGAACAGCCTTGCAGCAAAATCAAGTATGACAAACAAGTTCATCACGTATTACAGGGGGGAGACGATGTATTTTTGTGGAACTTAGGCTTACAAAGAAAACACAAAATTCAAGACCATTGGGCACCAGAGTCCTACATCATAGTTGAGCAATTGCCCTACCTGTCAGTTTTTAGAGGCTAGAAAAAACTGTCCACAGAAACCATCTCTTACCCATTGGCGAGACAGTGCCTGAGCTTGCAGCTGAAATTGCAGACCCAGTGGAATGGAGACCAAAAACTCAAGAGTCAGACACACCCACAAGTACCTGAGTTGCCTAGTACAGATACCAGTGTTCTAAATGCAGCCCCTGTACAAGAACCACTGTACAGTAGTTCTGATGACAGTGATGGTAACATGTGTTCATCAAAGTACCTAATTCACTACAGCGTGTGCCGTTTCAGCCAATGGATTGGAGAAATCCAAAACCATGCATAATTACAGACCACATTGAGGACTTTGTAAATCATGAACTGTCTTACAGTCTGTACCCAGAAGCTGCACTTTTTATGCCAGAGGAATTGTCAGTTGAATCAATTGCAGACCCAGTGATTGGCAATTAAGTAGTGTAGGATTTTGTGGAACAAATCCCAGGGATTGAAGTAATTCCTGTAATTTCTGACAAAGCCCCTGTGCAGGACATAGAGCTAGAAGAAGGATGTGCATACCCTATTCCTAAGGAAGAAGAAGTATTACCCAGAAAGGGTGGATGTGAGCCCAAGCCCATTATCAAGCTCACCTATGACACCCTCAGTACCTCCTTTAATACTCCACTTCATGTGCTTCATAAGCATATCACACCTGTGATGTACTGTCAAATGTGCTGCATACAGGTTAGAGTGGATAAGTGTATTTACCTGCCAGTTGAATGCTGTTGATCGACTGGCGCTCTAGCAAGAAATCTACAAGCTTTTATTGATAGACTGCAAGTCATTACAATTTCATTATGAACATACACATTAAAAACATTGAATTACAATTTAACTTTCTGACATAATCTCTTCAATGTTCAGCATACAAATAAATAAATAATCTGTTTACAGAGAAATCCAATGTTTCAGTAAAACTAATATTAATATATGGATTTTTGCTTATCAAATTCAAGACTTCAATGCTCATCACAATCCTTTTTTTTGTTTACATAAAATAAACTTCAGAGATAAAACTTGTCTTTGTTTATGAGGTATATATATATATATATATATATATACATATATATATACACACTCCAATATAGTCTAAAAGCAAGAACAACTCTACATAGTTTCCAGTTCTCTGTGCTTACAAAAAAATCAAATTCCATTATTCAATTTCATTCTATAAATGTAATGTTGCTAGAAAGCCACAGATCTCATATAGGATTTCTGGATTTTCTGTGTTAAACAATGTCAACAACATTTGTTCTGGAGGGGAGCCAAGACCCCCAAAAATTGAGCCAAGCCATTCCTGTCTTTTCATAGACTACAGAGGACATAACAGAAACACATTCTTTGAATCATCTTCATTATTTGTATTACATTTACAATATAAGCTTGTACATCCTGGTCTTTTCTGACTGAAATTTATGTAACTGGCATTGTAGAGTTCCATCTGAAATCTTGTAAACAGCCATCTTTGAGTAGGATTTGCTAATATCCTCAGATACGGTACAAATTGGTGTTTAACTTTTAACAATCTGTACCACTTATAATGTTTGAGTGTTTTCAAACGCTCTTGATCTAGTGAGATTGCCGTGTCCCTAGATCTTTTTTAATTTGCATCACACTATCTTCTCTTGGTCTTAAGTAGATCTCATATAACAAATGGCCAAGAGCCACTGGAAATAATTTTTTTTTTTAATCAGTTGAATATAGGGGAAAGCAAAACCCTTTGAGGAGTACTCTACTTGTTCCGGTGTACAAATCCTAGGTAACCAAAATGGCTGTAACTGAAATAATGTTAAAAGAAATAGTATCTGTCTTTCTGTTATTTGAATATACAATGAATGTTGCCCAAGTACCAATCTTAAAATCTCATAATAATAATAATAATAATAATAATACATTTTATTTCACATAAGCACCTTTTGGGCCATCAAGGTGCTTTACAAAAAGAACATCTGGAACTGACTGAGGCACCATTAATAAATATCTATAAAGTTTTTGTTTATAATAACTCTAAGTGATTTAACTTCCGTGAATGCCCATATCTATGCTCCATATAGGATACTAAATGTTGTCTTGGCATTACCACTTTCATTGACTCCTTACCTATTTTTGAATTAAAGCTCTTAAAAGCATTAAATGTGGTTCTCAATTTTGTCTGACGTTTATCTGTAATTTCCATGTACAGTTCTCTGCAAACCTAACAATTAAGCAGTTATAATATTTTGCTACTTCAATTTTGTCATTGTTTATATATAATTTATTGTTTTTTTTTATTTTTGTTACCAAAAATTACCATTGTTTGTTTTTTCTTTATTAATAAGCTGGTTTTCATTACATAATGCTGTAAACCTATTTACTTTTCTCTGCAATCCCAGAAATTACATGGAAATTAAAACAATATTGTCTGCATATGCCAAACATGGAACTTTTTTTCCCTTTGATTGGTGTAGAGTGAAATTCAAGATTTTCTAAGTCCTGTGTAATGAAATTAATATAGATGTTAAATAAAGATGGGGCCAGTAAACAGCCTTGTCTAACCCCATGGTCAGTCGAAATTGATGAAGTTATTGAACCTTTATGATTGTATTGAACAGACATCCAAGTATTTGTATGTAATCTGAATATATTTAACAGAATTGAATCGATGTCCAGGCTTTCAAATTTTTTCTAAAGTAATGTGTGACTGATGCTATCAAAGGATGAACTGAGACCTACAAAACAGCAGAAATGTTTGGCTTTTCTGACCTTTACATGTTTCCATATCAAATGTGTCAAGACAAAGCAATGTTGGAGTGTCGAACAACCTTGTCTAAATCCATTTTGGTATTCACTAATAATTGCCTTTTCATCTAATCATTCTTGCAATCACAGCACTATTTTTCATGTGAACAGCTTCTGAGATGCATCTAACAGGGCATCACTATGGCAGCCTGTCATGCCATTGCCAACACCCAGGAGCCCGACAAATTTTATCGACAGTCAGTATCCTGACAGTCAGGAATTGCCCACGGCAGAGTTGGCAATAAAAAATAAGGGGAATGCAGGGGGGCAAAGCCCCCCAAAACATAGAAAAAAGCTCTGCCATGGAGTACTGATTACAAAAATGTTCTTACCATAATATTGGCAAAATATGTGCTTCAATATCTTGTGAGTAGACATTATAACCCTGACTAACCAATGTCTAGAACTTTTTTTTATATATAGAGCTATTTGGTCCCCATTGCCTCCTCCCACCAACTGGTGATGAGGACACATAGGTGTTTTACAGGTTTTCGCCCCTGACCCCCCGAGGCCCCAGCACACAGCTGTGCGAGTGTATGGAGGTACGCTATGCACCCTGTGGCACTAGCTCCTGTAACTCTTTGCCACCCCCACTCCATCTATGCTACCCACTGGACCTCCACCCAGTGGAAGTGGAACTATGTGGAGGTGCCAACCCACCCTCACCACCCTTGGGACAGGAGAGCTGCCCATCAATATGCTCAATCCTGCTCCACCCTCCTCCCCCCACGCTGGCACCCCGATGACCTGAGGTCATTCTCCAACCTGTCGCTGGCGTAGCTTGAGGTGCTGCATCCAGCGCCACAACCCTCAGCACCACCGGGCCGGCTAATGTCCAGAACTTTGAGTATTTTTTGGACACCGTGTCCCTCATTCTAGTCCACATTTTTTTATAATACTTAGCACACTTTTTTTTCTAATAATTTCTTATACTCTTTCCTAGATTTATTTAGGAAATTGAAGTTTTCTTTGGTCTTGTGTATTTTGCAGTATCTGGCCACTTTATGGAGTTCTCTTTAGCCTCTTTACATATTTTGTTAAACCATGTATATTGATTTTTCTTATTACAACTGTTAGTTCTTAGTAATGGTCTGATATGTGAGTTCAACAAATCCCAACACTTCAGAATTCTTCTTCCCTCTGAGGGGTTTTCCATTTCCTCCATCAATTTTTAACCTCGAGGTCCTTGAATAATTCTTAAACGTTTTCCATTGTGTCATTATTCCATCAAACTCGTCTGTTATTCAAAATTTCCATTTTGTTATTGCTGTTAATGCTTTGTAGTTCAGCTGAGGATATACTAAAATGTTAAGACTTAAGATAGAACAACAAGGGTACATGTGCCAACTCTACTCGGTCCAGCACTTGTAGATCAGAAACCATTTTTAATGTCTGAAAATTTGCCCACACTAGGTCTATTGTGGAAAAGCCCAAACTTCCAATGAAAGTGAATTCTCCTTCCCTGTCTCCTGGAAGGTGACCATTAAGTAAACAAAAGCTATTTTCAGATAATTTATAGAGGTTCTTACCTCTCTTATTGCACGTTTTATCCTTGGTGTTTCTATCCCAACTTATTCTAGTATTAAATACCCTGAATCCCTCATACAAATCTGTATAATTGTCCTCCATCTGTTTTTTAATAGATATTTTTGCATTGAAATCCCCCACAATATTTCTTCTTGTTCATAGCTATTTTTAAGCTGAGTCATAAAATTCACAAACTGGATCCATATGTTCATAAATGACTTTGCTGTAGGCGGGAAGTAAATATTAATAAATATCATTTTAATATTTTCCACTATTAATCTGACTACAAGAATGTAGTCAGATGCTATAGATGTTAAAGTACCTTTTACATTCAGTGATGTCTGTGTAAATCGCTAAACCTGCTTTGTTGTGGCTATATTTTTATCTGTTTTAGCTGGCAATGAATATATCAAAAATTCTGGAATTTGTAGTGAACTTACACTCCAAGTTTCTTGTAGACATGGGGGTGGGATATTCAAAAGGGTTGCGCATGGCACTACTGTTTCATTATAGTAGCACTCATTCTTACCTCAGTCGGCAGCCGGCTGTGGTGATGAGAGGAGGGCTGAGCCGTTCGGCGGCTCTATTCATGGGATGCTATTTTGATGAGCGGGGGCATCACTGCCGGGTGGGGGGACCACTAGACTACCAGGGAAAAGTTACTTTATTTTGTACAGGGGTCAGGATTCATGCTGGAGGGATGGGGGGACCACTAGACTACCAGGGAAATTCTTATTTTTAATGTGAAATGGGGGTCAGGATGGGACTCGTGCTGGGGGCACCAGGAATTTCTTTAACTTATGCCCACTGGGCAGTGCTAATTTAGCCCTGGGGCAAAGTTTTGAATATCTGGCCCCATATCTGTTGGTTTTGTACTTTTAAGCGCAACATCAATTTGAGGAGTATTGGTTATGCCTTTATAGAGAGTAACCCATTCTACAGAATGTTGAGAGATATTTAAATCTAATGCCCGAGACAGAAAGTTTGCTAAATACTGTTTTACCTTCCCCATGGAGTAGTTAGGATCTGATTTCCATCCAAATATCGACACTGTTTTACTTTCCCATGTACCCACTCTGTTCATTTCAAATTTTGCTGCTATTGTTTCAGTAACCCTGCTTGCTCTGGCTACATCTTCTTCATTAAAAGTTTTCCCCAGATTTATTCTGACCTTTCCTACATCAGAGTGTTTAAACTTTGGGACCTCTGCAGGAGCAGCCATTCTTATTCCCAGGGTTATTAATATACTTGCTTGTTGCCGGCCGGCCTGTCGGCACAGTGGTTGGATTTCCGCTTGCGACGCTGGCGACCCGGGTTCAGAAACGGACTCGGGTCGTTGGAGGCTGGCCGGGGAGAAGGATCGAGCATCCCGGACTGCTCTCCTTCTCCGGGGGAGAACTGGGTGCAGTCGGCAAGGGACCCCGGGCTGGGGGGATGCTGCAGCGGCTGTGCTTACGTCAGGGGGGAGGGGAGTGAGGCAGGGGCAGACACTCAGCGTCATTGCACGTTCCCGCCTCCCTCAGGGAGTGGGCTAATGGGGGTAAAAACCACGCCCAGCGTCTATATGACGCTTTACTCCGGGATGCCCTGATTGGTCACCGGAGCCGTTCCCCGACCAGTTACTAGTTCCGCGGTCCGATACCGGGGTCGGAACCGCGGCCCCACTCTCTGGGGGGGAAGCCAGGGATGACTGGGGAGTCAGCAATGTCCGGTGACCGGGGATCCCGGAGTCCGTGACCAGGCTGAGGACGGACGTGGGGCATGAAATAAAGAGCAAATTTAAAAAAAAAATACTTGCTTGTTGCCACACTTCAAAGGCCAATTTTTCAGTACTTAAATAGAGCAGAACACAGTCTGAGAAATTTGTATCTGGTGGTCTTAAGGCATACATTTCCTCGTTTTGTTCTGATATCTTAAAAGGATGACTGATCAATTTCAACAGATATTCCAGGGTCTCATTTTTCAATCTGTCAATTCCCTATATCTCAATCAAAAATTATTTCTCCTGTTCTACCAGCTCATTTGCTAATCCGTATGTGCTAAATGAAGTTAAACAGGGTTGGTCATTTACCATGATTTCCTTTGTTGTGCCCTCGTTGGGTTCACTTCTGGAGTCAGTTCTCTTTGGCTGGCTACAATTTCAGGGGTCTTGACTTCCCTCCCCAAAGCTTCTTCCTCAACAATTGCCCCATCTTCATCACATACAAGATCACATGAATTATCTCATTTGAATCAACATTCTCAGATATAATCAACACTTCCTTCCTAACCTTGGTTTCCTTTCCTTTGGTTTTTAGTTTCTTTTTTATTGTCATTCTTATAATTCTTTAGATCCCCCATACACGGAGTTATTTTAGTCTGTATATGTGTAGGTTGCTTTCCAGGGAGATGCTGAAGTTTAGACGAATCTTTACCTAATTAATTGGAATTTATGTTAGTTCCTTTTGTTGATTTTTTTATTCAGTTTGGGTAGGCCTGTTGCCTTACCTATATTACCTCTTTGTAACTTTTGCTTTTGTTTAGTGATTTTATTTTTCCCTTTTTGATTTATGATACTCTTTACTCCTTTCTGCCCTTTCTTTGTAAATTCTTGGCCTTCGATAGATTTTTCTTGATTTTTGTTAAACAGGGTTGGTTAAAGAGACCTTAATAGCTTTATTTGCTTCTTCTTTGGTTAATTCCACTTCTAAGACAAAACAGGATGAATTCTATTTACTTTCCTGATTGCTGCCATTTTCTAATAATGCTTGATTATAAAACATATCCGCCCTTAGATTAGCCACTTCTTTAATTGTCCCGGTTTTTTCCAGAATGACTACATTAACGTAGTAAGGGGTTTTGATTATTTCTAATATTTGTTTGGATAATGAGGAGGAGGAAACAAAATGTCCCTCATTAGTAAAGTATTCCTTGTTACAACGTATCTCTGAGGAGTTAGACTCCTTAATATTCTCTACCTTAAGAGAGTTTGCTTGCCTTATTGACATTCCTCCATAATTTTCCTCTGGAATTAATTTTTTTAATCCTTCTATTGTTAAACTAAGGTCCTGAAAAACCGAGGCCAGATTATCAGGATCCAGTGTTTTTGAGTGGAGTTCTATCTTTTTGTTACTGAGATTATTTGTTTTACTTCATTACTTAATGAGTGATTGATATTAATTTCTGTCTCCTTACCTACTGACTGTTCTGGGGAGAATAAATGTAAGGACTTGTTACTGAGGTACTTGGAGGCCCCACCACCATATACTGAATTATCCAAGATTGAAGACTGGAGGCAGTATAGCGCAGTGGTCTAAGGCTCTGAGCTGCAAATCTGGTGACATCCAGCAGACCAGACCTGGGGTTTGAATCCCACAGCTTCCACTTGCATACTGTGTGACCCTAAGCAAGTCACTTAACCTCCTTGTGCTCCCAGGTCGCTCCTGTAAAAAAGCTTTCAGCTTAGTGTGCTATACCTGGTTAAACAACTAAATAAATAAATAAAAAAAAAAAATAGAACGATTATAAGGATCGTATACTTCCCAATCATAAGTGGACAGTGACATACCATCTAATATCTGTTTTGAGTAATCCCCTCTAGGGGTTCCAAATCCCACTATACTATCTTCATGTGATACGAACATTTTCCATTTATT
This sequence comes from Neoceratodus forsteri, assembly GCA_016271365.2. Lineage (NCBI taxonomy): Eukaryota > Metazoa > Chordata > Ceratodontiformes > Ceratodontidae > Neoceratodus > Neoceratodus forsteri. The sequence goes on along the minus strand of CM057459.1, from coordinate 1,254,393,786 downwards.
CCTTTTTAAAACTTTTTCTTTAAACTGACCTTCAGCCAGTGACCAATGGACTGCTAAATCCCTTGGTGTGGATGCTGAAACAGATACTGGAGTAACTGTCAAAAAATCTGCCTTTGTGAGAGATGTATTTGAGAAAAATTGTGTGATTTTAGTTTGTTTAGGGGGTTCTTTCTTATAAGCCATTTCTTTTTTACTCTTCAAAGAATATTTCCTTTTTTTGCATTCCTTTTTGTCCTGTCATTTAGTATACTGAGGAATTTCAGAGAATCAACTATTTTTTTTCACTTCTTGTGGAAACCATTGTGATTTAGGTTAGGGTACAAGGCCCTAAATACAAGGGCCAGTTAATATCTTTATGATATAATATCAAAAGATCAGAGCAAATGAATAGTATTAAGAAAATATCTAGCACCTTCCTCTTGGCCTTAATTTTAACTGTGCAAAATCTTGCAATATAGCTGCCTACTGTTACAAATTATATAAAAAAAAACAGGTAGAAGCAATAATTATTCATTGGTTTTAACCAGAAGACTAACAAAGTCCATGAAATTCAGTCTTTTGTACTTCCCAAATGTAACAGAGTTACTCTTGTTGCTGGGATGCCTTGATGTGTTGAACGTCTCGATGTATTAGATATTTTTCTATTTTCTATCTTCCCTTTTTCCTTTAAAGGGCAATCCACTAAAAATTGATTCACTCTTGTTTGAAGGCACACACAGTTACAATGCAATTGTCTTAAAATCCAGATGATCCATGATCTGAAATCTGTTAACAATACAAAATACTGAGCAGAACAAGGTAGTAAAATTTATTAAAACCAATTACTCCTTTCAAAAATATTTAAAATGGACTCCTCGTTAAACTCAGTTCCCTGATACTTCTCTCAAATTTATTTGTACCCAAATATCAAGTTTTAGCAAATGTTATCTCTTGTTTATGGAGAAATATAGCACCCTGAAAAAATATTTTTTTTAAGTAAGAGTATTCAAAAACTTCAGCTTCCTAATGTAGCTGCCCAATGTAGTCAGTGCGGCTCAGTTAGTAGCACATCTGCCTCTGGACCAGAAGGTTGTGGGTTCTCATCCCACACCGTGATTGGACTTGCACCTAAAATGCTGGCATCCGAGTGCAGTATTGGGGGGGTGTTGTACTGCTGGGGTGTGCCATCCTTTGGATGAGATGTTAAACCGAGGTCCCTTCCACCCATCCTGGTGCTGTCCTGGTGGGTGTTCAGGTGGAAGTAAAAGGACCAAGGGCACTCTTTGCAAAGAGTAGGGGACATTCCTTGTGTCCTGGCCAACATTCCCCTTCCCATAAACTAGTTCATGCAATTGTCCAGGCTGTGAGTGGGTGTTGATGTGCGATATGGTCGCCACTACGCATTCGTTCACTTCACTACCAGTCTAGCATTGCTTGTAAAAGCACTTTGGGATACACCGTGTATGAAAAGTGCTATATAAATGCTGATTCTTCTTCTGTAAGTTATTATAAAGCTTGTCAGATATTTGTAAATATATTTACCCTTATAGCGCAGGGCCAACAAATATTCCTTGACTCCCAGATTTATTTTAATGCTTATAGAAACATAGAAGTTGATTCAGATAAGGACCACAAGGCCCATCCAGTCTGCCCATTTTTTCTACCTTATGAATATGCTATAGGTCTGTACTCTGTCAATGGCCTATCTATTCATACTCATCTTTATTGCTCCCTTATGCCTATCCCATGTCTGTTTGAAGTCCTGTACTGTAGTCATATCCACCGCTTCCTGAGGTAGGCCGTTCCATGCATCCACCACCCTTTCTGTGAAAAAGAACTTCCTCACAATACCCCTGAATCGGCCTCCCTCTAATCTCATGCTGTATCCTCTTGTCCTGCTGTTTTTCTTATATTGAAACATGTTAGACTCTTTCACCTTGTTAATGCCCTTAAGATGTTTGAATGTTTTGATCATATCACCTCTCTCACTCCTTTGCTCTAGGGTATACATATTGAGCTCCGTTAATCTGTCCTCATATGTTTTCTGATGCAGCCCCTGCACCATTTTTGTTGCCCTTATTTGGACTGCCTCCATTTTGTTAATGTCCTTGTGCAGATCGGCCTCCAGTACTGCACACAGCACTCTAGATGGGGCCTAACCAATGTCTTGTAAAGAGGGATTATTACCTCCCTCTTGTGACTTGCGATACCTCTACTAATACACCCCAACATCCATCTAACCTTACCTACTGCGTTAGTGGACTGCTTGGATGATTTCAGGTCATCTGTGACGATGATGCCAAAGTCTCTTTCGTCCCTTGTGATTGCCAGCAACTGCCCTCCCATCCTATAGGTGGCTTCAGGGTTTCTCTTCCCTCTGTGCATGATCTTGCACTTCTTTGCGTTAAACCCTATTTGCCACTCTTCCAACCATTTTAGTAGTAGTAGTAAAAGATTTTTTTTTTATTCAGCATAAGTTCTTTATTCACATCTTGGGGAGAAGCCTTTTTTCAAGATGGTCCTGATAATAGGACTTTAAAATTGTTCAAATACAAACACAATACAAACATCACTTTCAATCTCTAAGACCTTACAGACATGTAATAAATATACTTATAATCCAACAAGACTTGTACAACTAATTCCACAATATGAAATGCCAATTAAAAATCCAAGAGGTTTCTTATTCATCCATTGCACATACATCTAACTTTCAATTCCTCTGTCAGAAACTTGGTAATCAGAGATGGTTTATAGCCTAATTTACTTTTTATATAATTCAACAGTTGACTGTTTGAGGCATATTCAGCTTTAAATGTCATTTTAGTAAAACGATTTTTTACCCTAGGTTGTAGGGAGTCGCCCCATATCACTTAATTTAGTTAATTAATTAATGGAGACCTGGGTTTGAATCCCACAGCCCCCACTTGCATACTGTGTGACCCTGAGCAAGTCACTTAACTTCCTTGTGCTCCCAGGTTGCACCTGTAAACAAACTTTCAGCTTAGTATGTCTCACCTGGTAAAATAAAGGTTAAAAAAAATAAATTTAGATTTATGCTTAACATTTTTCTCCTCTATTTTATCCCCAAGCTATTTTGGTTCTCCTGTCATTTGTAATCTATGCATTTGTAGGGCCCTTATCATTCTTCTCCTATTTTCAAGTGTTAACCAATCCAGTGTCAAATACAAATTACAATGGTGGGTTTTATAGTCACATTGTAAAATGGATCTGGCTAAATTATGATAAGTAACCTCAAGCTTTCTTAAGAGAAAGCCTGAGGCCTTCCCTATATATGACTACCATAATCTATTATAGGAATTAATAACTGATTTACTATTGATTTCCGCATACTAATATGTGTACAAAACCTATTTCCTCGAAAAGTCCCTAGTTTTCTATTTACTTTACCCACCAATTCTACTTTATGTAAATCAAATTTCAGTCCCTGGTCAACCCAAACTCCTAAGTATTTATAAAAAGAAACCTGCTGTAATGTTTCCTAGCTTAATGTTTTTATATTCAAATCCTGTTTATGATTTATTTTATCCTTCAGTATTGAAAAAAAGAGTTTTCATTTTTTTACTATTTAATACTAATTTTGAATTTACTAACCATTTTTCTAACCCTGTGAAATCTTCCTGAAGTCCCTTTTCTATCTCATTAATATCTGTACCACACGCTATTAAAACTGTATCATCCACATATAATTTAATTTTGGTGTTAATAGCTACTTTTACCAAATCATTAATGTAAATCAAAAAAAGAGTCGGGCCCAAAATTGACCCCTGTGATACCCCTCTAACAACTTTAAGCTATTTTGAGATTACATCATCAAGTTGAGCCAGTTGTGTTCTTTCAAATAAGTAGGAAAAAAAACATCCCAGTGTTTCAGTGTCTAGGCCCAATTCCTCCAACCTCTGGAGCAAAATCCTGTGGTCCATGGTGTCGAAGGCTTTGGATAGGTCCATGAACACTGCACCCACCTCCCCCCTCAAGCTGAGAGGAGACAAGATCTATTAGGTCAGTGAGCATGGTGTCCTTGGAACGCCCTTTTGGAAACCTGATTGTGAATCCAAAACTAAGTGGTATTTCTCCAAATAACCACCTAACTGGTTTTGTACCAGTTTTTCCATTACCTTCAACACTGTGAACAACAGGGCAATCGGCCTATAGTTCAAAGGGTCAGTTGGATCATCCCCTTTAAAAACTGGGACTACCTTTGTTTTCTTCCAACTAGAAGGAAACCTCCTTTCCACCAAACTCCAGTTAAATAGCTTGGTCAATATAGGGGCTAAAAATTCCACAGCATCCTTTAAAAACCTGTTTTCTATATTGTCTAACCCATATGCTTTGTTAACTTTTAATTTATTTAATTCATTCTGAACCTCATTACAACTAATCTTCCTAAATCTAAATGTTGGAATTTACAGAGTAGGATCTAATTGAAAATCTAGTAAAAAGTCATTTTCTGGAATATCTATACCAGGTAAATCTGTAAAATATGCATTTAGAACGTCTGCAGAATTTACTTTACACTGCAATATACCATTTTGTTGAATTTCTTCAGGGGTTTTGCTTGTAACTGTCATCCAGGAGGGTTGTTTTATCCTTGCTATGGCTGTTTTAAAGGGAGCAACCCTTTTACAAGCCTCTAAAAACATTCTTGTAAACTCTTCCACAGCTAAATCCAGAGCAGGAATAAGAAAAAGCTTATACCACTCTAGGCTTGCTAATGTATGTAAAAATAATTATTTACCGTAATTTTTAAAAGACCTCTTTCTTATTTTTCTTGGGACTTCTGATTTTATTCCTATACCTTCAATTTTTAATTCACAATTACATACAATTGAACAGTGATCTCCCAAAACAGGTTGATTTACCCAGACCTTTTGAACTTTTATACGTTCTGTTACAAAACATAAATCTAATACATTTCCTTTACTATTCAAATCTGTCTTTCTGGTGGGTGTCATCACAACCTGGGTCAGGCCAAGGGGACTCAAACTCTGCATCAATGCATTGCCCCTCGGTCCACCCCAGGCAGCACTGAAATCCCCCAACAGAAGCAAATCATAACCCACTGTTAATTTCTGTATATATTGTGCCAAATGCTTAAATTCCTCTACCCTCACTTTTGGGGGTGAGTAGATCACACCTATAACAAGATTGTACTTTAATAATTAACCAACAATATTTCCATTTGATTTTTTGGCCCTGAATAAACTACCCTAAAACTTCCCAAATTCCAATTTGTATACAACAACTCCCCCACACACACACCCTTCTCTTTCCCTCTCTGTCTGCTCTGTGCAGAAAAAAAAACCTCTATTTCAATATCATTTGAATGAACCTGTGGGGTTAACCATGATTCCGTTATGGTTATAATGTCAGGGAGTTCATCTACAATCCATCATTTTAAAATATCCATTTTAGTTTTTAAACTTCTCGCATTACCAAGAATAACTTTGATTTTATCCAGTGAGCAGGGACCCGGATTCAGTTCTACATCCCCACCCAAAAGCAAAATCATTATCAGTCTCAAACAGGGAGTTTGTAGGCATAAAGACAGAGGCTTTAAATTTGACACAAAGCTGATTCCAGTTTTGAGTAAACTGGTTTCTACCATTTCTACTTAAGGGCCTTGATTGATAATAATCCCATTTGTACATAGTTCTTAATGATATGGCAGTTAACCCTACTTTACCAAACTTTTCCTGAGGGCTAGACTTCTGTAAAACTACTAACAAACTAAGCAAACATAACTGTAAAACTTTTATCCCCTTCATCTTTTACTACTTCTATGCTTTACACAATTCCTAATTATACAATCCCACCAGTTATTTCTAACTACTACCTTTTGCAAAGCAGCTGCTTTATTTACCTTTGTTCTGTTTTTATGTTTGCTTGCACACATGTGCAAGAAACATAGTGCCACCATACGAGGTTTCATAGGTGTGCTTCCCCCACTTCCAATGCCCTGCTCCCTTTTGCAGGCGCGGCCACACCACGCCAATGAATGTCCGAGCTGTCTATGACAGCTGTTCAGAATGCAGTGGCGTACAGTTGAAAGCAAAAAACCACTGCAATCAGCGGTTGTAACATGTAAGCAATTTGCATACTGGCATCGGCAGGTAATTTACATACTGCCGTTGGCAGTATGCAAAGTGCCTACACGCAGCACTGCATCCTGAACAGCTGTCATAGGCAACTTCCTTTGTGTCTACTCTCCCTCCTCCCCAAACACTCAAGTAGCATGTTGGGAGCCCACTATAGCGTGCTCATGTGCTTCCCCCTGCCGTACACAGTATGGCTGATGGGGACGCCCAATCCCCCGTCGGCTCCAAACCCACCCAGACTTCTAGGTGCCATGCTGGGAGCCCACCCCAGCATGGCAAAAGTGAGAATGGTGATGGGGTGCTCAATCCCCTGTCGGCTGAGTTAAACCCCCCCAAAAGAAACAGACTTCCAGTTGCCACGCTGGGAGCCCACCCAGTGTGGTAAACATCTGCATATGTGACGGGGTGCCATTCCTGTCGGCCCACTAACCTCCAAAAAACCTTCCAGCTGTCACTGGGAGCGCACCCCAGCATGGCACAAGTCCTGCATCATCTTCCTAACAAGAAAACAAACACCTGAAAAGCGGTCCCTTGTTGATTGTCTTGCCCCAACCCTCACCCTCTGCGCATCCACCTCCCCACAGCCCCCGACCCCATATTTACCTCCGGAGTTCAAGCACGACAATCTTTGGTGGACCAGGAACATGTCTGCACTCTTCAAAGCCAACCAGATCTGAAGAAATACCGGTAAGCTGTATAATGACATAAATGGGTTTTTTCAACTTTAGTATGTATCTCTGCCATTTTGAGGAATTTTTTCACCAAATTTTAAATATGGGGTTCTTGGGGCCTCACCTCATGACTTCTGTCACTGTCATTTTGTTATTGAGTCCTGAAAGGTGATTTCACGGTCATGGCGTGGAACCACCTTTCGGAACCAAGTAATGAAATGACAGTGTCACAGTTCATGAGGTACATCCCATAAAACCCTATGTTGAAAATTTGGTGAAACAATTCCCCAAAATGACTTTTACGAGCATGCGTTGTGCAGTTCCTATGCACGCTCGTAACTTAGCAAATTTTTAATATTTTCACTCCAGATTTTCAACATTGCCATTTTACCACACCTCCTTATGAGCAGTACAGCTGTCATTTTTCATATCTTGCCCAAAATGTGTTTTTGTGCATGTAGCACCCAATGGCACAGTCAGTGTGCGAAATCAATGTTAGGGACAGAGTAAGAAAATCACAGTGACGCTGTTCATGAGCAGAGGTCTAAAAATGGCTATGTGGAAAATTTGGTGACAGAAGTCCATAAAATGACTGTGCTACAAGCGTGCATTGTGTAGTTTCCACTCACCCTCGTAAGTTCATGAATTTGTACTATTTTCAGTCCAGATTTTCAACACTGGCATTGTTCCACACCTCCTTATGAACAATACAGCTGTCATTTTTCACACCCTGGCCGAAATGTGTTTTCGCACGTCTGGCGCAGAAATGCATGGTCGCTGTGGGAAATCAGTGTTCGGGACAGATTAAGAAAATCACAGTGACACTGTTCATGACGGAGGTCCCAAAATGCCTGCATTGACAATCTGCTGTAAAATATCCCCAAAGTAATTACATTATGGGTATGCATTGCGCAGTTTCTACGCATGCTCATGACTTCAGTTTTTATATTTTCACTCCAGATTTTCAACATTGACATTTTTTACACCTCCCCATGAACAGTACAGTTGTCATTTTTCACATCCTGTTCGAAATATGTTTTTGCACCTGTGGTGCCAAATGGAGTAGTCACTGTGCAAAATCAGCTTTTGGCTACCAAACTGATATTGCCACTGTTCATGAGGTGGGGGTTACAAAAAACCCATGTTGAAAATGTGGAGTAAAATACCAACAAACACCTGGGGCATTAGGGTTTCTGATCATAACGCCCCACCCTGTAGAGACTGACAGGCATCAGGGGTGTGACTTTGGATTGCCACCTGTAGTGCTCATGCCATTCCACCCACACCCTGCAGCCAGTGACAGGCATTGAAGTGTGCCTTCGACTCTTCGGCCCCAAAGTTCACCCCATTCTCCTATACTGCACCCATCTCACCATATTTCCATATGGAATGGGGTGAGCATAAGGACCAAAGACCCCAAGGCACACCATGACACTTGTCGGAGTCTGCAGGGTAGGGTTTGGTGAAATGGCGTGGCCGTTATGCCTGATGACCCAAAGACACACCCCAATGCCTGTCAGAATCTGCAGGGTGGTGGTGGGATTGGCTTCAGTTCAATACTTCACTGCCATTCCTATTATGCATCTCTCTAACTCCTACACTACCAATGCCAATGCCAGCAAGCAAACATTCGGCATTGACAAATGCTTGTTTCTTTCTACTATCCAAGTTTTAAACCTGCCAGGCGCTCCTCCTCTCACTTCATACAGCTCACAGACCAGGGAATTAATTAAGCAGCAGCAAGTTTTAAAGTGCTACAGTTCAGGTTTTCAGACGTCTTCAGCAAGCACAAATACCATACAGTCATTTAGTTTCTCATTAGCAGCACATCACTGTTCTCCTGCTTGCCTTTTCCAGCTCTCACCTGTTGGCAGTTGTTACTCAATGAAAGCAGTCAGTGCAGCCTTGTAGCACAATGCTGTTTTAAACCTGGCAGGACTCCTCCCCTCACTTCATACAGCTCACAGACCAGGGAATTAATTAAACAGCAGCAGGTTTTAAAGTGCCAATTTATCCAGATCTCTTCTCATTCTGCCCACCCCATCTGGATCATCTACTCTGTTGCAGATCTTGGTGTCATCTGCAAACAGACAAACCTTACCCTCCAGTCCATCTGCAATGTCACTGATGAAGATATTGAAGAGGACTGGCCCCAGGACTGATCCTGAGGTACCCCACTTGAGACTTGCATCTCTTCTGACTGTATACCATTTACCACCACTCTCTGTTTTCTGCCCACCAACCAGTTTGCCACCCAGTTGATCAACTTCTGACCCACCCCAAGCCTACCCAGTTTATTAATCAATCTTCAATGTGGAACAGTATCGAAAGCTTTGCTGAAGTCAAGGTAGGCGATATCAACTGCTCCCCCCCTTGGTCCACCACTCTGGTTACTCAGTCAAAGAAATCTATGAGACTAGGTTGATAGGACCTTCCTGTTGTAAACCCATGCTGTCTTGGATCCTGTGCTCCTATGGATTCCAGGTGTTGCACTGTCCTTTCCTTAAGGAGTGCCTCCATAATCTTGCACACTACTGAGGTAAGACTGACTGGTCTATAATTATTTCTTATGAGTAACTCAGTTCTTGGTTAGATATAGACATCAAAAGGTCATAAATTATAATATCTTTTTAGGAATTATATAATCAGCTGGCTATATATTTAAAGGGGGTTGCACCTTGCACAACTGACTTCATTCACAAAGTTGTGACATAGTACAGTATGCCCTGTAAACCCATTGCTCCACAATGTGACCAATGAGCTTGCAGCTTCTAGTGTGTGCTGTCATTCGGCAGGCAGCTGCGGTTGTATGAGGGAAGGTATGCTTCCCACCAATGACCAGGGGGAAGCTGGGTGGGCTGGGGGTCCTGTGTGGGTGGGGGGTGCCACAGGACCACCAGGGGGTTGTTTTGGACATCACTATGGGTGATCACTGGTACCAGTGGAGTGGGGAGTGCCACTAGACTACCAGGGCTATTCAGATAGGTACAGTTCACTGATCAGATGCATGGGCAGGGGAGGTACCATTGGACCACCAGGGTTATCTCAATTTTACATATGACGGTAATTGGAGGGTTGGGATGGGGAGGGGGTGCCACTAGACTGCCAGGACTGTTCTATGTAGGTTTTCACGGTGATCAGTGCTATGGGGGGACCACTTGACCACAAGGGCATGGCAGTGTAGTGCCTTATGGTGATCAGAGGCATGGGCAGGAAGGGGGAACCACTAGACTACCAGGGCTTCTCGTGGGACACATTCACGGTACTCAGGGTTATGGGCAGGGGACATTAGCAGACATTGCATGTTGTGCAGCTACATTTTGCCGGCCAGCCCTGCACATCTCATGCAAATGGGGCCATAATGACATGCAAATGGCCCCATTTGCACCTTTAATGCATTATGACCCCTTTTACATATTGGTGACTGAATATCAGGAATTTTCATACAGCAACGCTGTGTTGCACTGGCGCAATTCCCATTCCTGGTATTCAGCCCTGTCTGGGGGATGCACCAGCACACTGTATTTGCGCATTGTGCATTACCTGATATATTCAGAAGAGATGTGCCATGGCTCATCACTTTTGAATATATCCCTTAGTTACACCCGAGCACATCAGTTGCTCTGCACACACACTTGCACCATTGCCAGATGCACATTTGAGTATTGGGCCCAGCATGTTTATTTATTTATCTGCAATATTTAATTTATTATATTTGAGGCTTGGATACCTCCAAAAGGGATGAATTGCTTTGGTCAGTCTTATGAGCAACAGTCGTTCCTTTTACTGGCTAATTCCTTTTCAATCCAAAACAAAAATAAGTGCCACTATACTGTAGAAGTGCAGTATTCCTCTAAGGTACTAGAAGGAGCAATAAAAGCAAAAATATACATTTTGAAACCCCTAAGGATTTTAAAAATCAAATAACATAAAACTATTACTTCTGCTCTTGGCTAAAGTTTGCCGAGAGAATATCAAGAGCTTTCCATCCAAATTATAATTAGTACCCTATTTAAATTTTTACTGTGCTAGTTGTTTTAAAAGATCAAACCTACAATACTGCTCAAATTCCAAACTCTTGAAATGTGTCGAGATCCTTTTCAGTCTCCTTAGTCCGTTGTCCTCCAAACTTACTAGTTGGATTTACTGTTTTTGCTGCTTCCCCAGGTATCAGATTGTTTGTAGATTCTGTAAATAGTTACCCACTCTGAATGTTAGTGCATCTCAGTGCTCTCCTTGTTTTTTAAAAATGGCACTTGTGCTGAGAGAACGCCGACGCATGTGTTCTTATTCCTTTATCCTATAAAAACCACCTCGTGCAGAATTTGTTGAAATTTGTGGTGATAAAGCTTAACAATGAATCTGTCACTATAAAACCTGTGATTAGCTTTTTTTTTTAAACTTTATTTATGGAAGAGCCAGTGGGTCGAGAAGAGCTCTACAGAGTCAGAAAAGCAATGACATCTTGATCAGTTACATCATAGTACATGCACACATCAGTTTGGGTACAATCCATGATACATCTATATCTCCATTTTATACAGTGAAACTTCTTATCTGTAACTCATTTTGGTTTTACCAATACTTTCTTTACTTGGAGTTCCCCCATTTTTCCAGTTGGGTACTAATACATCACATCACTTTTTTATAAACCCTCATGCAATCCAGAGCCAGAGGAACTCTTCCATCAATACAGAGATTTATGCCCTCAGTGCATGTGGTTACCTAGAAGAGCGGAAACCATTCTTTCCCCAATGCCCTCTCAAGGGGGGACCAGATCTTATCATATTTGTCTAGTCGTTCCAAGACTTTATATTGGATATGTTCTAACTTCATATTATTTAAGAGGACTCTTGCCCACTGGGCAATGGTAGGCATGGCCTGGGCCATCCAGTTTCTGCTTACCCACAACTAGAACCAGTCTTCTCAGAGGATGTGAAGCTTCGGACTGGCCCCCTCCATTTCTTGGTACTCCCAGTAAGATATCCACAGGGTCTAACTGAATCTCATATTCCAAAACCTTATTTAAGATTTGGTTTATCTCATGCCAGTATATTCCTACTTTTGGACACGCCCAAACCAAGTGGTAAAATGTACATCCCTGAGCACATCATTTAGGACATTGGTCTGAAATTTGGGAATTAATCTTGTGTGTCAAAACTGGTGTGTGATAAATTCTATGCACAATATTATAGTTAATTATTCAAAATCTATTATTTACTGAGACAGCCTTACTACTCCGCAGGGCCAAATTCCAGTCCCCTCCTGTTAACATGTTTACACCTAGGTCTTTATCTCAGCTGTCTTTTAACTTTTGCAGCTAATCTGGCTGTGCTCCCAGTAAAGCTTTGTATAGTACTGACAGTGGTTTCACACCCACATGTTTTTTACAGTGTTAAAAAACCTCCTCCAGAGATGTTCTGCTCAAGGAAAGCCCCCCATCCCAGTTAATTTAAGTAGCCTGGACCTTATTACACATAAGTAAGGTAGTGTGAGGGTGAATGTCAAATACTTGTCTTAACTCGGAAAAGCTAGAAAAGGTCTCATTGTTGAATAAGTCAGACAGGAGAAAGACACCTTTCCCCTCTCACTGTCCCAGAGCATGTTTGGCCGAGGGGGGAGCCCTTCCATCCCTCCACAAGTTATACAAGATGGACCCCTCTGGTGACATGCCCCCCGTATCCCCCATCATCAGTGAAGCCCTCCTCCAGGCCTTAAGCATACTATTGGTGAATGGTGGGTTCTTAGGTTTCTCACCATCTCCCTCCCTCCCTCAAACATAATGGGAGGAGACATAAGGCGTAGGAAGAACACACCCTAGATTGTGACTCCATGGTGACCCAGGCTCTCGCTCTTCCTCCTATTTCCTGGCAATCCATAATGTATGTTAGTTGGGCTGCTAAAGCATATAGCTTCAGATTGGGGAGTGTCTGGCTCCCTCTATGAAGTGGTTGCCACAACACCTCCTTCCTAATCCTAGGTCTCCGATTAGTCCAAATTAGAGAGGTAATAGAGCCCTCAAGAGAATTAAGATGACACAGTGGAGGCATAACAGGAAGGGTCTGAAAAAGATAGACTTTGAGGTAGAATTTGCATTTCTACTAAATTTACTCTTCCCACCAAAGATAAGGGGAGCAACTTCCATCTACTACATTGCTCTTTAATTTTTGTTGCTAATGGGCTATAATTTATATGCCCCACATCCACTATTCTATGTGGAAGTAGTATTCCCAGATATTTAATTACTGTTCTAGGGGGAATATCTATTCCACTTATATGTATGGACTCTCCACCATCCGCCAGAGGGAGCCACTCGCTCTTACTCCAGTTAATCTTATGCCCTGAGATAGGACCATATTGCTTGAAAAGGGAGGTCAGGGCAGGCATTGCTCTTACTGGGTCAGCCAGGAATAGAAGCACATCATCTGCAAAGAGAGAGATAACATGCTCCTCCCCATTAACCTTATAGCCCTCTATTTCCCGGTAATGTCTAATGGCTGTAGCCAAAACCTCAATGGTCAGCACATGTATCAATGGCGAAAGGGGGAACCCCTGTGTCATCCCTCTACGAAGCCAAAAGGGGGATGACATCGTATTGTTTGTAAGAATTTGGGCCCACGGGGATTGATATAACCACTCTACCCAATGTGTAAAGACTGGGTGCAGCCCAAACTTTTTTAATACTGCAAACATAAACGGCCATTTGACCCTGTCGAAGGCCTTCTCCACATCCAGTGCGAGAAGGCCCCCATAAGCTTTTCTTCCTCTTGACCCTTGCCAAATAGTATTCATTACCTGTCTTAAGTTATGCCTTGCCTGCCTCCCCTTAACAAAACCCTCCTAATCATGATGAATGACATGTGGTAGGACCCCCTCCAGCCTCCTTGCCAATATTTTCGCTATTATCTTATAGTCAGCATTTAGCAAAGAGATTGGATGGTAAGAGCCACATTTTTTGGATCCTTGTCCGGTTTGGGTAAAATTGTTATAATAGCTATCTGTTGAGATGGTGTCAGCCCCCCTTCCCCCAACACCTCCCTCACCATATACTGAAAAAGCTGGCTCAAGTCACCCCAAAACTTTTTGTAAAATTCCATGGGTGGGCCATCTGGCCCTGGAGCTCTTCCCTAGCTAGACGCCCAGATTGCCTCCTTAATTTCCTGTACAGTGAGTTCCTGCCCCAGCTTCTCATTTATTTGAGCAGGTATCACAGGACAGGGAATATTTTCCAGAAAACTATCCAGATTTGTTCCTTGTGGGAATTCTGATGTATATAGCTTTTCATAGAAGGATTTGAAAATAATATTTATCTCTCGGGCAGAGGAGGTACACTCCCCGTTCTCATTTTCTATTGTTAGGTTTGTTCTCTCTGCTCTTTGTTTCTTAATTAGCTAGGCCATCCATCTCCCCGACTTGTCCCCTTCGAAGTACTGTCCTGCTTTTGACATTAGGATATCCCTTTCAATACGCTTACAGCATAATTGGTTGTATTCTCCCTTCATACTCTTCAACTTCACCAGATCCCCAGGTGACTGACTGCCCATAATCAACTTTTCTAGCCTCATTATATTGGATTCTAGTTCATTCTCCCTCCATTTTTGTTGCTTGCCTTTAAAGGCTGCATATGAGATGGTCTTCCCCCTTACAAAAGCTTTCAGAACCTCCCACGTAGTTCTTGCTGAGGTGTCTTCCACTTTATTATTTTCTTGGAATTCCTGTAGTTTCTCGGACATTTGTTGTACGTATTGGGGGTCTAACAGTAATGCAGGATTCATTCTCCATTGCCACACCCCCATCTGTCTCTTTCTCCACTTCTAAATATAGTGGTGCGTGGTCCGACACTATAATAAGGCCATATTCTATCTCTCTTATTCGCCCCAGAAAAGTAGGAGAAACCAGGAAATAGTCTAGTCTTGTATAGACCTTATGGGCACAAGAGTAGAAAGAGAATTCCTCTGTATCTGGGTGTTTAAATCTCCACAGTTCCTGCAAGGCCCATTCCTCCACCAGTCTCTGGAGGGCCCCACACTTTTGGGGGAATGTCTGAATCTAGGTTTTGAATGGTCAAGTAGGGGATCCCAATAGGTGTTATAGTCACCCCCTATAATCATTTTGTCTGGGAACACTGTTAGCATAATAGCTAGATGCTCAAAAAATTCTGGGCAATCAAATGTAGGCCCATACAAGGACCCCAGGACAAGCAATTCCTCCTCCACCATAGCCTTCACTATAACATATCTCCCCTGACTGTCTCTTTGGGTTGTGTGAATCTGTACCCTGAATCCCAGTCTAAACCATACACATGTTCCTCTGGCCGTGGACGTGAAGTGAGATGCTGCCATTGTACCCCCTATTTTTTTTCTACTCGCTTGATCTCTTCACATGTTGAGTGTAACTCCTGTAGCATCACAACATCTGCGTTTTTTTCTTAATATATGACCATACACGTTTTCGTTTCACTGTAGTTTTTAAGCCATTTACATTCCAGGATACCATTTTTAAACTAGCCATCCGGTGGCATCATATTTATTCCTTGATCTATGATCTCCCAAACACATTGCATTTCATCTACCTCAAGCCCCCTCACACCACCCGACTCTTGACCTTTTTTATTTTTTCTCCCAATTAACAGATAGCCCCTTCTCCTTCCCCATCTCGTCTGTAACATTTCAAAAAGAAACCAAAGACAGACCCAAAAAAAGAGAAGAAAAGAAAAAGAGAGAAGTAAAGACCTGCGCAACGGCGCTTATCTAATCTAATAGAAAACTAAACCCCTTATGTCAGGAATCTAGTGAGGTGGTTTCCGACTTTTACTCATCACCTAGCTTCCCCCTTCCCCCCAAGTATAGATCTATTTAGAACCCCCTTTACTCTCGTGGAATAGCCTGCTGGCCACACCGTCATTATCCCTCCATAGGACTAGGTACGGCGGTACAGGAGGGCCCTGCCCAGAACTCCCCCCCCCAAACTGCCAACCATAAGTAGTAAGTTCTCACAACCCAACTGCCCAAATAAAGTAAGTGAATATAAGACTGGGCTAGTCGAGGACACTTAGGGAACCATCCCCTCCCAGGGAACCTCCGGAATGAGAAGCCCAACAGGGGTGGGCCGGCTCCCACTCATAATTTTACATACAGTCCTTTTATTGCTCATACGTCCTTTCATTCTCCAAGTGTTCCCTTCCCTTTTTCATCCCTGGGTCGTGCAAAAATGACACCCTGGTTCAAGAGAAGGGAGAAACCAGCATTTCTACTAGTCTCCTGTGCTGGCCCGCGCCCGGCCCACCTGGGACAAAATAAAAACAACTGAACCCCGGGACATATATTGCATCCATGTATTCAAGGAAAACATTTCACTAGTTAAAATCAAGCACTCATTTCCTCCTTCACCCCCCCCCGCTAGGAAAGGAGAAATGAGAAGATAAATCTTCATCTCCCTATTAGTTTGATTAAACATGTCTTTGATTCTGCGTTCTATTGTAGATAAAGTAAAACAGCATCTGGAATGAATTTATAAAGACAAAAGCAAAGATCAGTAGCTGCAGGTGGTGCACTGTATAATCGCTCTAGGCCCAGGGGCTAGTGCCAGGGGAAGTGGGGAAGGCCACCTGCTCCAGACATTATAGGCCTCTTAAGAGTTTTGGAACAGACCGAGCTACTCTCCACTTCCCCCCCACCAACACCCCCCTTGCATCTTCATCCCACGTTTAAGCTGCTCTGCCAGTACATAGGCCCACCCACTACGCAATTTATGTGCAGAAAAAAACAAAACAGCTCTCAGGCTCTCAGTTTTTTTCCTTTTTGTTGATCAAGCCGCTGATATAACACTCTGTTATGCAAATAAATAAAATGAAAGTTGGTCCCAGAACATAATATAAAGTCAAGCGGCACCAGATAAGTCTCTGTAATGTCACTCTGGAATCACCTCCGAAAAGGAAGACCAAACAGTCCTGCCAGGAGTTAGAGCAAGGGGAAAATCGGGGAAGGCCGCCCGCTCCAGCCTTGATAGGCCTCCAAAGAGTTTCGGAGCAGACCGAGACAAGCTCCACTCCCCCCCCCAACCCCACTCCCTATATCCTCATCCCTTGTAAAGCTGTTCTGCGAGTATAAAAATACTTATCTATACAGCCCAAGTCCAAAATAAAGTTCACCCATCTGCATTTTCTTGCTGCTTCGATTCGTGTTCGATATACTGCATTGCTGCGTCTGGGTTTGTAAACACCTTCGATGTAGCACCTTTTCTCCTTATAATCAGTCGAGCAGGGTAGACAAGTGCAAAAGGCCACTCGAGCTGATGTTATTTCCTCTTCACTGGCATAAAAGTATTCCGATCTGTTTGTACCGATCGTGAAAAGTCTTGGAATATACTGACAGTTTGAGAGCCTTCTCTAATGACACCAGCCTTTCGTGCTGCATTCAATACTGTCATTCTGTCTTGATATCTCAGAAATTTTACAATTATATGACAAGGCCTTTCATTTGGGGTTGGACGACGACCGGGAGTTCTATGTGCCCGCTGTGTCTCCAAGGAGCACTCCGCTGGTAGATCTAGCTTTGCCTTTAACCATGTCTGGCAAAAAGTTACGCAGTCTCTGCCTTCCACTCCTTCGGCCATGCCCACTATTATTACATTTGTTTGCCTCTCCCTATTTTCATGATCGTCTAATCTTGTTTTTAACTTCTCTATTTCAGTCATTGCTGCTTGCAGTTGGGGGCTCCACTGATTATATCGATCTTCTTGCGTACTAACCCTTTCTTCCACCTCTGTTAATCGAGCCGAATGTTGTTCCACTGTCTCACCCAAATTATTTACTGTTTTCTGCAAGAGGGCCAGTTGAGCAGATACATTTTCAAACCCAGCGTTCATTTTACTCGTCAGATCGTATTTCAAATTGTTAAATAACTTTTCCAGAACCAAGAACTGAGGGCTATACACACTGTCTTCCACGGCCCCTGTTGAAGTTGTTGCGGCCCTATTACCAGTGTTTTCTCCTCGTGGCAGAGCCTCGAGGCCCAAATCCTTAAGCCCGTTGTTGGCACTTTTAAATGGTAGTTGTCCCTGTTTTTTAGACATCTTCGTTGGCATACCTGTTTTCCCTGCAAAGTCCCACGTTTTTTTATCTCAGTATGTCCTGGGGTAGCAGGGGAAAGGGAGATTCCTGATGGTTTAGACTCAGAGCTTCAGGACTAAGCAGCCATTCTGGATGCCGGCTTGGCCACGCCCCCAACCTGTGATTAGCTTGATTGGAAGGTGTTTTTAGAGAAGCTATCTGTGGAATGAGCTGCAATTCCTAAACTTCCCCAGCAGCTATCACTTCAATACAGAGATCTAATAATGACCTTAAACAATAGTACTAATAGTTCAATCAATGGTACAATCAAGTTTCACAATTTTTACAAGGCTTATCAGGGGGTTTTAATTCTATAATATATTTCCGAGTGGGAGAATACCCTTCAGCACTTTTAATCAATTAGTTATAAATTAACTTGAACATTGAACAATGTGAAAAATAAGATTCAATGAAAATACAAGTGCTCAATGTTCATCATTCTATTGCACTTATACAATCAATATTTTTTTGTGCTTTATAGTACTTTAAAGCACCTTAGAGCACAGTTACTTGTTATACAATGGGCACAGTGCAAAACACAAAGTGCTACATTCTGATTGGTTGGCTGGCACCTTTCCAGCATTATAAATCCACCAGTATACCCACTGGAAAAGGTGCCAGCCACCTCTTAGCTGAATCAGGAACTCTTCTTCATATCACTCCAACCATGCCATCCCCCTGTCTGGCAGAACTCCCTACTTATCGCTCTACCAGACCCAAATATCAAAGCCAGCGGCCACTGGGAAAACTGTCATGCTGACTTGCCGGTTCTTGCAAATAAATTAATAAAAAAACAAAAAAAAAACTCATCAACACACAATGCCCCACTTACTGTTTTTTTTTTTTCAAAATCTCTTCACCTTTATAGATTAATTGAGTTTTTCGCTCTCTCTCTTGCCACTTGCGCCTCGTCATAGTTACTCAACAGCTCTAGACTTGAAATCTGCCACCGGCTATCACCTCTGTCCCTCTCCCATGGCAACATGCAAGCTGCAGAAAAATGCAACCCAAAAACAACTTAACACTGTTTCCCCACCCCAGAGGCATGAGACTGCCAGAGAAAGGCTGTACATCATGTTAGAAGTGTATGCTGCCTTGGCCTTGGGTCGGTTCCATACCTGCAGCAAAAACTGAACCAGTACTCCAATCACTCCTGCACATATACAGTATGCTCTACCAACCATGCACTGCTTTTTTCTCTTACAGCAACAAATTAAACAAAAATAACTTTAAATATAAAACATTTTAGTCCCATTATGAAAAAAAACAGAAAAATAGGGACATATTGTGTAATAGCAATATACCCCTCCACCGAACCACACCAGGCGTGGTAAATCCACCTTTATATCCACTTTCTGTTGTGGTACATTGCTTTAATATTTGTCGCTCTATTGCACTCTATTGCACTCTTTTGCACAGATGTGCTCCGCACTTTTAAGCACTTCAAGCACTTTAAGCACACCAAAGCAAACTTTAGAGCACTCTAGAGCACTTTAGAGTATTTTATGAATGTTTTTAATACGCAAACTTTTTGAGTGCTTTTGCCTCTCTTGCATTCATTTCAGTTTATAAATAAACAATTTTTGTTTTGTTTAATTTTTAAAAGAGAATGGGTCAGCCTTGCTACTTGGAATATCTAGGCAAAAAGCCACTTTAGATATAAAATCAAATTAGAGACAAAATAGAAACAAACTTAAAAATAAGAATGATAAGCCAGTTGGTAATTAAATAAAATTAAGTGGTTTGTGCAGTTTATGCAAGTCCAAGCAACACAAAGTGGAAATGCTAATCTCCATTCTTTTGTCTGTCTCCAATCCTTCTCTGGTACTCCTGTCCTGTATAGACTGAGCGGGTGTCTGCAGCTTCACCCTTCACAGGACTTTCTGCTCTCGAGGTTCACAGGGCTTCTGCCACCTTGGACTCCAGATGGAGAGCACCCAGAGCAGAACACGTAGTCCTCTGCCAGTTTGTATAGTGATTTAAGTTATTCTGGAAAGGCTGTGCAAAGGTTTTTAGCCACTGGTTGGGTGCCTCAACTAATGAAAAATACAAGTAATTTTCTGACCGCACCTGACTGCAGAAAGCTTAAGGCAACGGTGACATACCTGTTAAAAAAACCAAATGTGCCTTGCACAGCCCTTCTTGTGTTGCTCACTCCTCAACAGCACGGCATAGTGTCACAGGGAAAACAGAACTGTACAATGTGTAAATATGTATAAATGCCCAGAGTGGTTAGGCATCAGGTGTTAGTTAGAAATGTACATATTGTTGATACAAATGTTCATACTACTACCTTTTGGATAGTATGGATATGGACTTGGCAAGGACACCAAGAATCTATCAGGGGGAGTGTGTTAGCCCCCCCAAATTAGGGGCTTACCTGATCTGCCTCCCAGTGATTCAGGACTCTTTCTTCATCTTCCGGTCCCCAGTCTGCCATGGTGGGGACTGGCTGAGACAGCAATATCTTCATCCAGGAGCCCTGGTGGGACTTTAACCAGGGCTCTGCCTCAAGGATGTCTTCGGCCATTACTGCCTGTCAGCCTCTGGCCTTGGGCCCCTCCAGTCTTCCTGTGATGAGGCATGGGGCAGAGAGATGGAGGCAGTAGCTTTTTTCTTTTTTTTTTTTTTCCAATTTCTGTTTACTTCCCCATCTTGCCAGCTCCCTCTGATATACAAAGGGCCCACTGGCAACCCCATAAGCTTCCCTGGTCATGGTCACCTACCTCCATTGAGCTCTGGCTGTTGCCCCCCCAGGTGAGGTCAAGGTGAGGCAGTCCCCCAAACTTCTCAGTTTCGTCAGGAGGCACCACAATTCAGTGAGAGATGGCAGTCCAGGGAGCCCCCGCAGGCAATCATCATGGAGGTGCCAGGGCCATTTTCCTTAGTTTTCTCCCCTGGGGAAACGTCGCCTGCATGGATGTCAATGCGAGCTTGCACACACCTGTCTGCATGTCTGCCTGCTGATGTCAGCAATTTCCCCACCCTTCTCATCTGCCTACCAGCTGCACTACCACCTGTGGTCATACAGGTGGCAGTATTGCTGCAGAAGATGGAACCCTCCCTCCCCCAGAGGAGGTGAGCATCCTCTGGGATGCTCAATCCTCCCCCCAGCCAGCCCCCAATGACCCAAGCTCATTTCCAAACTCAGGTCACTGGTGTCGCAAGCAGTAGTGCTACCACTGCGTAAATGGACTGGCGCATGCAGCAGCTTTTGTGATGTTCACCATGCCTAGAAGCCGAAGAGGGAAAGGGAGTGGAGCTGGATTAGTACAGCAGCTTTGAATGTGCTGCTGTGCATGCACAGATGTGAAAAACAGAGCTAGAGGTCCGAGAGCGAAACAGGGCAGTGCATCCGTGTCAAGTGTGGATCCCAGCTCCATGGAGGAAAGCGGAGCTGGCATCAAAGCAAACTCATGCCATCAGGTGTCCAGCAAGAATTCTCTTGTTTTCCAGTATTGTGTCAGTGGAGCTAAGAGAGGAAATGGAGCAAGTGCATATATAGACCCAGCGAGAGAGTGATAAGGACAGTGACCTCCTAAATAACAGCACCAGACAGTCAAATGGGCTAAGTGCCCTGCTTAAAAAGCACATCCCTGGCTTGGAACAGCAAGCGGGGCAATAATAATACAACTTTGTGGGATTAATAACCAAGCAGCAGCCAGCTGAAATAGCTGAGACATGAATGTAAACCAAGACAGCGATCCCGTGAATGACCAAAGCTGCAGAGCACCATAGGAAGGGGGTCAAAGTTTGGATCCATTTTAACCACAAATTCTGACCAATTGAAAAACAGCTCGAGCCAGAGACAGTTGCCTGTGAACAAGCCTGACCAGTCAGGCATCGAGTTTCATCCCTGATAAAAGGGGCTGAATTTTAAAGTCTGTGGCACTTCAGTCAGATAGTACAAAGAGGGACTGTGTGTCGAGGTGTGGGCCAGTTTGCCACTGTCTGTCCAGGCACTGCAGGCCTGGCAGACTAAAAGTGTTTGGGGTCCCAACAGTTAAAGTGTTTGTATGAAGCAAAACAGAAGTTTTTAACAGAACTACAGTTTAAAAGGCATGTTGGAGCTGGGGTTTTCCTGACCCACCACAGATCTTTCCCCTCAGGGAGCATGTCTTACATCATCTCCATGCCTCAAAGGCACCTGCCTTGATCCTGGTCCTGAACTTCAGCGAGACAGCCAGAAAGTGAAGTGAAGTGGAGAGAAGCCACTAGCAAGCCAGGGGAAGGCAGTGTCTCAGCCAGGAGCAACTGAAACCAGACAGACTGGCCTATCCAGGGGAAGGCAGTGTCCCAGCCAGGAGCAACTGAAACCAGACAGACTGGCCTATCCAGGGGAAGGCAGTGTCCCAGCCAGGAGCGACTACATCCAGTCAGACTGGTCCAGCCATCTGTACTAGAGGAATCATTTGAGACATCAGAACCGTGAGTAAAACCCAGGGTTCAACCCTGTAAATGAGGAGAAAGTTCATTGTGCTTGGAGTTGAGGAAGAAGTCCTAGGCAAGACTGTGCTGGTGTGAGAAGCCCAGACAGAATACCTGTTGAGGTCAGCCATCCACCAAATCCCATTGTATTACAAATAGGGGCCACTTTTCAACTTGGTTAAAAATAATTGTTTAAAGTTTGTGTTCAACAATTGTGTTTTAAAAAGTATTTTACCTGCAACAATTTAACATGTGCCAATGAGCTTCACCCTGCTAGCTGCATCAGCATTCCAACTACACGTATTGAGATTAAGATGGGTGCACCTGCATTAGGAGTTTGAGGACTGCCAGGGTGGGCAGTTTCTGTGAGGCTAATTGCTGAATCATTATTGCCTAAAGTATTTGCATTTTTACTGCTTAGAGTATATAGATACTGCTACCCCCATTGCTTCCATTCGACCCTTGCTGCTCCCTTGTTCTTTCCATACCCTCCCTTTTATATATTTATTTTTTTATAATTTCTGTTTATGCTCCTCCTGCCACTCACACTCCGCCTCATCAGGAGACACCTATGGCATCTGTCCCTGCTCATCTACCTGGAGCCCTCAGTGGTAGTCCCCCATGGACCCTTGGTTTTTCTCTCTAGACAGGGACAAGGTGGGGCCCATACACCCCAAGCTCCTGAGTTTTGTTGGGACACCAGTCCGGGACAGGTAGGGGCATTGGAGATCTGTGTCCAGTGCTCCATCTTCCCAGAGCACAAGGAGCCATTTTCCGGTGTTCTGGGTGTGACATGAGCCCTGACATCAAGGCGCCAGTGCTGACATCCGTCACACCTTCCCCCTTCTACATACAGCCAGATGCTTGCTGTACCTCAGGCCTCCACCTGAGGTCAGTCAAGCACCGACCTCAGTCCCACCCCCTCCCGGAGAAGGTGAGCAGTCCTGGGACACTCAAGCCTCCTCCCCCCAGCCGGCCTTCCAACTCTCTGGCTTGTTCCCAAACCCGGGTTGTTGGCGTCGAAAGTAGTAGCGCTACCACTGTGTCGGCAGGCTGGCCATACCCTCCTTTTAAATAAATTATTTGTTTGAATTGAATTTTATGGTTTGGGAATTATCATTGCTTGCTGTGTCACTTGCTCTGGGGGAGGGACTGTGTGAGCAGTTTATGCATTGATTCATGGGGGGGGAGTAATAGACTTGTGTTTCAGCAGTCAGGTCCCCCATATCAACACCCCAGGTGGAGGCATCATGCCACAATAGACCAGTGTAGCACATCCTCTTGGAACTCAGGCTGGCTTCCTCAGGAGGGGTGGAGAGGTGAACCCCAAGGGCCCCTGTACAGTAACCCACTACTTGTGTAACTTGGCAGTAAATTAATGCCCAGAGAAAACACAGAATGACAAAAAAGCAGTGATGATTATTCAGAAGCAATATGCTTTACCTATGTTTTCTGTCCACAGTAACAACTGGGACCTTGCTGTCCCAGGCTACACCATCTATGGGAAGAATAGGCAGAAAGATAATGGAAAAGGGGCGGTCCTGTATATGAAAGGGGAACTGTCAGCAATAGGTTTTTACCTAATGATTACTGCAGTGTTGTAGATTGTATCAGGCTAATTTAATTGACCTGTACGCTGATATTTCCTATAACTAGAAATGCCAGACTCTCCTGCAGCTGACATTTGAGAAGGACTGCAGTAGTAACAGAATATTCAATAGCCTACAGTGAATGTCAGAGTTTTTTTATAAGCTGTAATCTTCTGTTAGCTGGTCTGCTGTTCTCCTGGGCTAGATATAGTTACAGAAGACTGTACTAAGCCCCATGAGCACTGCAGGACAGGCAAACATCTGATTTTAGCTTACAAAATCTTTAACACGTATACTGCGGGCTATTCAATCAATCAATCAATCAAAATCTTTATTTATCCAGGCGGGCACCATTGAGCAAGGCTTATTTGCAAGGTGGACCTGGTCATGAATACATCAAAGTACAGTACAGAAGCAGGTATACAAAAAGCAATAATATACAAGGAAGAAAAAGTATATACAGTGTATACAGTACAGTACAAGGTTGAAATAAAAAAAAAACAGCATTATTTTACAATTGAAGAAGTCAGCAGATGTACAATCAGCCATAGGCATACAGGGGTTATAAGCAGAGATCTTTTGGGTGAGGCAGCCGGCAACTACACATATAGGGAAAGAGGCCATGTATGGGATGGCAGGTTAGAGAGGTAAAGAAGAGGAGGGATATATTACTGACGACTGGAGAAAAAAATTGAGCTAAAACCACAGAAAATGACGATGGCTGTCGTGTACTTGTTTATTATGATAATGATGGAGGTGGGATAGATAATTGGGACGCAGCTATGGATGGGGTGGGACTTTAGCCAGGCTGGAGTGGACAGGGAAGGGTGGGTGCAGCAGGAAGAGTTAATAGGGAAAGAGTGAGAGCCAGGGGTAGAAACATGGCGAGCGTCAGGATGGAAAGGGGGAGTTGCGGTTAGTGGGCTAGCGGTGAGGAAAACATTTGCAAGGTGCTTTCATGTAGCGATCATAGAGCGCCCTGAAGATATTCAGGCTAACAGGGCAGCTCAGCTTCAAGTTCCTTTGTAAACCGTTCCACAATGTGGGTAAAGGGAAGCTCAGAGCAGCTTTGCTGAAACGAGTTTTGACTCTTGGAACTTGGAGGGCAATTAGGGAATAGCTCCTTAGAGCGTAGGTGCCTAACACACTCCAGGAATACAATCTGAGACATATGAGGAGCTTGTTGGTCACCACTCTGAAGGCCCATAGAGGCGGCGTTTCTATTCCTTCTATAGTGAAGGAAGTCCAGCCTAACGAAGGTACAGGGAGCAGTGATGTGTGGAGAAGTGGAGAGGCCAGTAATGACCTGATAGCTCTGGTGAGAGGGTGTCCAACTTAACCAGTGCAGAGGCAGTGCAGTGGCTGTAGAGCAGGTCCGCGTAATCTATTAAAGATAGGAAGGTAGCTTGAACCAGTTGAATCTTGGCCTCCTTTGTGAGCAGGTGGTTAATTCTGTAGAATAGTCCTAATCTTTGCCTTAGTTTCTTCTGTAGTTCTTCGAGATGGTCAGCGAAGGAAAGTTTATGATCGAGCCAAACTCCTAGATATTTGAATTTTGCTACATACTCTGGTGTTTCTCCAAGAACAGTGGTAATTTGTGGGATAGCTCCCCCCCAGCAGGAATTGCCACATGTGAGGAGGGGGAGAACAGCATGGCTTTTGTCTTTTTTGCATTGAGAAAAAGCTTTTTGTTTATGAGCTGGTATTGTAGAAGGTTAAATTCAGCTTGGAGGCCTTCACAGGCTGCTTCTGGTGTGGATGACTCAAGTACAGTACAGTGTCGTCCGCGAATATGTGGATGTTGGCTTTTTTGATGGTGTCATTGATGTTGTTAATGTAGACTGCAAAGAGGAGGGGACCAAGGATAGAGCCCTGAGGCACGCCCCTCAGCATAGGTTTTAATAGAGAACGATCACCTTCAGCTTTAACTTGCTGTTCCCGTTCTCCGAGGTAGTCTGCAAACCAGCACATAGATTTATGGTCCAGGCCTAAGGTGCTTAGGGAGGAAAGAAGCAGGCTGTGATCGACTGTGTTGAATGCCTTACTAAGATCCAAGAAAACGGCACAGACATGCTTCTTGTTGTCAAGCTCTAGGAGCCAATCATTGGTCACCTTAGCTAGGGCTGTTATGGTGCTGTGCTTTGCTCTGAATCCAGACTGAACTGGGTTTAATAGGCTTCTGGATTCTAAGTATACCCCTAGCTGGCCACACACTATTTTTTCTAGTAATTTAGACAGGATGGGGAGGAGGGAGATCGGTCTGTAATTATTTAGATCGCAGGGGTCATCGGCTTTTAATAGAGGGATGACATGGGCTATTTTTCATTGAGGGGGGAGGCTACCCTGGGAGAGTGACATGTTGAATAGGTGGGTGATTGGCACTGCAAGCACATCGTAGGCACATTTCAGATAGTATGGCTCTATGAAGTCAGAGTCTGCTCCCTTCCTGGTGTCCAGTTGCAGCAGTAGGTCTTCCACGTCTTTTAGAGAGACAGGCAGGAGGGAGAAGGCCTCCTCGGTAAAGGGAGACTCGTGGGTTGGTAGGCCCTGAGCTGTGCGGAGGTCATTGGCAGGAGAAGTATCAAATGCTAGCCCTGCCATTGCAAAATGGTTATTGAGGGCTTCCAATATCTCCGACCAGTTAGCGATAACGCTGCCACCAGACTTAATTTTTGCTGGAATGGAATTTACCAGGTGCATGTCCAGACATGTCTTTTAATGTTTTCCAGAGCTTTGAAGGATTTCTTGAGGCAGAGGCTAGCTCTGAACGATAGTAGGTGGCCTTGGCTGCTCTGACCAAGTTGGTGGACTTGTTACGTGCTCTCTTAAAAAGACACCAATCCGAGTCATTCTTGCTTCTTCTGGCTTTTTTCCATAAAGTATCCCATTCTAACAGGAAAGCTTTGAGCTCAGGCGAGAACCAACGGCAGGTGCTGCTCCTGACCCGCACCTTAACCAAGGCTGCATGCTTATTTATTTTATTTATTTATTTAGTTTTTGTTGACCGGATAAGTGTACTAGACAAATCCTGCCTATTTTCAGGCACGACCCAGGGGGAGGGGGATACAGATGAATGCCAACTGACCTTGAACCAGATTAAGCTGTTGGTGGTATTTTTAGTGAATGAGGGAAATTTGGCCAGGACACCGGGGAAGTTCCCCTACTCTTTTCGATAAGTGCCATGGGATCTTTAACATCCACCTGAACTACCACCAATCCAGGCAGATGGGACCTTGGTTTAATGTCTAATCTGAAAGACGGCACCTCAGAAGTGCAGCACCCCTCTCATGCTGCACTACAGTGTCAGTACTGGGATATTAACCCAAGTGCCAGATGTGGGAACTGAACCCACAGCCCTCTGATCTCCTGGCCTCAGAGGCGAGTGTGCTACCTACTGAGCCACTGACACTAAAGCCTCACTTAAAATATCATAAAAAAATAGTATATGCCCTGTTAACAGTTTTGGCTAGGAAGAATTCTTGCCATCGCAGTGAATGTTTCAAGTTGTGGATGTATGCAAACAAATCAAAGCTGCGTTTGCTCCTCTTGATAAAGAACTTTGCCACAAACTGTGGGTTGTGCATGGATCTAATGGTGGTGATTATACAATGATCGCTAATGTCTGAGAAAAATGTTCCGACATGAGAGAACAGGTGTGGCTTGCTAACCAAAATTACATCTAAGAGGGAGCTGTTGTTAAGGTTCTTTTTATTTGGGTGAGTAGGCTCGTCAATGAGTTGCACCAGCCCCAGAGTGTCACAAAAGGATTTCAAGGGAGCTGATGCACTTGCTAGCCAATCATAGTTCAGGTTGCCAAGGATAATGGTTTCCAAGGAACTGAGCCCCAGTACGGAACTGAGGTGAGACAGGAGATGAGGCCTGGCAGAAGGGGGCCTGTAGCAGCCTATTACACAGAGTGCACTGGAAGGATAAAGTTCGATCTTTAGGGTCAAGCACTCAAATTCTTTGGGGGGAGGACAATGCGTCTATGCATGCGGCTGAGTACTGTATTTGTCCCTTACATAAATTGCCACCCCACCTCCTCTTGATTGCCTAACTGCTCGGAAGAGTAAATAATTTGTGATATTAATTTCATTGTCTGGGAGTGGCTGGCCTAAGCAGGTCTCAGTGATCACTAGGATGTCAGGTAGGGGTGTGGCTCACCCAAGCCTGCATAAGGGTGAACTTTTTCAGCAAACTACAGGCATTAAGATGCATAAAAGACATTCCTTTGATACCTGCCAGGTCTGAAGGAGAAGCAAAGGTGTCTAATGGTCCTGGGTTGAGTTCAACATTGCCTGAGCACAATAGTAAAAGAAGCAGGATTTTTTTTAAGGCAGCGAACTGTAAATTGTAACCACTATTTTTTGAGTGATAGGGGAGGCGGTGTTGATGGATAGGCCTGTACCCACTCCTGGTGTTATACTGGCCTAGTGTTGCAGCCACTAGTGTCCTGGCAGAAATTTGCAATGAGCAGGAAGTCTCAAGTCTGGATGGGGGTCTAATCTGCAGAGGCAGCTCGGAAGATGTCCCACTCCCCGGCAGAGACAGCTGAGAAGCCCAGTAGTCCAGAATGGCTACCTGAAAGGAGCTGTTGGATACAGGACAGGAAGAAGCACAAGGGTCATTCCACTTTAGAGAGGGATGCGGGTTCTGAAGAATTGAGCTGAGTGCTAGTAAAGCTAGTGACACACTGAGGAACCAGCTGTAATTTCCCATGGTAGATCTAAACGCCACAACAGTCGGCAGTAAATGCCACTAGAAGCCTAGATCAATTGGTGATCAGGTGTCATAAGTTAAAAATCCTTTTGTTGGCTGAGAGGCGGTTTTGGCGCTGAACGTACCTGTGGAGCAACTCTTTGCAGCTGAGCCAGTGAGGTGGTTCAAGGCTGCAATCCGGTGTGGCAAGATTGGTCTGTAGCTTTCATTTCTGTTTCTGGCCCTGCTCCACCAGTACAGAATGGGAGTGGGGGCAGGCATTCAAGACTTGCAGCCTTAGTGGATGAGCATGGTTTGGCCTGAGAAACAGGCAGAAAAACCCCGAGGAAGGTCCTCAGAAAGAGAGGTTTTCCAGGTCCACTAGGGCAGAAGAGGAAGTAGAAAATAGAATGTGTTTCCTCTTTAACAGAAAAGACAGCTGTTGTAGCCCTCTAGTGGCTATGTAGTATAATTTGCAAATGAGAAATCTCCCAGCTCTGCAGTCCTCCTCTGATGCCAGTTACAGGAGATTATGGGATTTCTGGTTACAGGAAATGGAATCTTAGAAGTCAGCAAAATTAGCCCAATACATTCTACTATACTGCAGTAAACAGTAAGCAAAAAAAATGTTTTTACACTAAGTGCAAATTGGAATCAGCCTCACACTTGGGTGTAAGGCTCTTATTGCTGACAGCTCCCCTTTAAAGAGAGCATAGAGGTCACTGTGAGCACATCAGTGGGAGATATGGAGCCAGTCTAGATGCAGCTGACATCAAGAGGGGTGCTGTATAGATAGCCATATCAAAGGGAAGAAAAGGAGAGGGCACTGAGGTACACAATTAGGAAATCGCCAGGAAGGGAGCAGGTAGTACTAATGGAAGACCTGAATCTATTGGACGTAGACTGGGTGATCCTGATGGCTAAGACTAGAGCGCCAGAAAACGAGCACTAACAGTGGTGCATCACAATTGCTTACTTGTACAGGGGGTCAAGGAACCTACTAGGGAGTAACTATTCTGAATCTGGTATTCTCTGATGACGAGATTGTTGAGGTTATCAGGGTGATGGAGCTTCTGGGTTCCAAGGATCACAGTTCAGTGTGGTTTCAGATTAACCTGGAGACCCTTCACCTTAGAAGGGTAGATTTCGGTGAAATGAGTGAGATGTTCAGGGAAGGACTGGCAGGGGGTGGAGGCCAAATGTGATACTGTATGATCAAGAGAGGGAAAGCTGAAACAACTGATACATACATAAGATGGATAAGAATAAGAAATACAGAAAAGAAATGTAGCTTACCAGAGGTATAGCGGAGGCATTTAGAGCTAAAAAGGCAGTATTCTGGGTGAGGGGGGCGGGCTCTGTGGAACCTGAGCAAAATGACTACCAGGACTTAATACTCTGCAACTTGAACTTCTTTATTAACTTTCAAACTTGCTTTTTTGGACACTCTAGCAGGTGCAACAACGCTATTCTACAATTGGAAGACTTAATAACGCGATATGGGCAACTCAAAGAGAGATAAAATCCCGCCTGATGGAACTAAAAGCAAAAATGCTCCCTGTCCTCCAGCCACATGGTCTGCACAAGGCCGCGTTCTTCCTGAAGCTACTGATGGTGGGGATGAAAACTTTACAGACTCTAGGTCAGAAAATCAATTGACTGATCTTCTTGGTGGCAGGACTGTCGGAGAAATTTGACTCTTTAACCAATAAAGTCACTACTTTGGAAACCAATGTTATCCTTGTTAAAACAGAATCAGTAGAAACCCAAAAGCATTCTGAAGCTTCCTTGGGTGCTGCCACTATTTTAGTAAAAGAGAACATGCACTTAAGGTCCCATCTGTAAACCTTAGAAAATCAAGCCAGGGCTGTTAACTTAAGGGCCGTCAGAATACTGGAGTGGAGTGAAGGTGATCATTTGGGCCTTTTTATACAGAAATGGTTTGAACGGCAATTGGGACAACCATTAATTGATCGACATATCATTATCCAAAAAGCTTAGAGTGGCTTGGAGAGGCAGACACGATAATCCCGGCACTCCCAGTGCTGTTGTATTGGTTTTAGGTGGTGTTGGGACCAGGGACTTTATTTTGGCCCTTGTAAGACAAAAATGGACTTTGCTTCAGGATGGTCATCAGGTGTATCTCTATCCAGATCTCAGTTATGCTACACATCAAGAAAAGAAGAGAATCATGGTGTCAGGGCCATGCTTCGTGAAGCAGAGGTTTCCCATGGCACGTTATTTCCAATCTGACAGCACATCGTTTATGCAGGGAAGGTGTTCATTTTTTCAGACTCCACTGAAGCTTTGAAAAGAGCTCAAAAACACACTCTGCCACAAAGACGGTGGGACAAACACTTCCAGTCTAACTTGGAGAGAGAAGATGATGGCGGCACCTGATTTTACCCCTTCAACTTCGGGTTCAGGTTTGCCTGCTAACTGATTCCAGTGTGCATTATCCCTCTTTTCACTGTGCTGGATATTTTTACTTACTTTGTTGTTTAAAGTGGGGGTTATTTGGGCAATCTCATTTATTAGCCAGTCCCACAAGTCCTATATATCCAGCTGTACTGTTTGGGAGCTTGAGGCGTGGTTTTTGCTCTTATTTCTCTCTATACTTAACTTGCAAGTTAATTTTACTATGTTTCCTGCTAGAGTGCATGTTTCAGTCTTTTATTGCAGGGCTATGATCCTATTGTGTTGATACCTTAGTAGTACTTTTTTATGGGTTAAGCATGATTGCCTCATTTCCTATATAGGAAGCAGAGATCAGTTTTATATATTTATATATATATATATATATATATATACAGTATAACTATACTTTGAAGTTTGACCTTCTCACGCAGCTCTTGGACTCTATATTACTGCATGTACTCAGTCACTGTTTGTCTATTTGCATGATTTACCCCCAAAGATGCATCTAATTGATGAAGTACAGTAATGTCAGTCCTTATGTACTACATTCGGACTATAGCATGTATGTTCATTGTTAACCCAACAAACATAAAATTAAAAAAAAGAAGGCAGCATTCTGGAAGTACCAGGGGTGAGCAGAATGAGAGCAACAGGGCAAATATTTAGAGAAGCTAAAAGAGGCCAGCAGGACAGTCAGAAGGGCAAAGGCTGATACAGAGCTAAGAATTACAGAAGGGGCAGCAGGTCTGTTGGCGCAGCAGTTCAATTTCCACATGCAACGCTGGTAACCTGGGTTTGGGAGTGGACTCGGGAGTCAGAGGTCCAGCTGGGGGGGTGTCCAGTGGACTGTTCGGCTCCTCCTGAGAAGGGGAGCACACTGGCTCAGAGGTGGCCTGACCTCTGATGACAGATGGAGTTATCACAGCCCCGATACCCATAGCAGGAGGGAGAGCATGATTGATGCTGGTGCAAACCTTGGCATCATGGCACGTCATGCTCTGGGAGGGCATACATGGGAGAATGCCTCTCCCAGTGCAACACCGACGCGAGGGCCCGATAGTGGGTTCTCCCCTGCCTGCGGCTGCAGTACCACCTGGATCCCCAATGATGACTTGATTTCCTTTGGGGAGGGGGTTTGGATGCCCCCCCACTGCATCCCCAGCTGGGGGGGTAAGCCAGGTCTACATTGGGAGAGTCCTCGCCAGGAAGAGGCGGCCAACAGGTAAGGCAGTCAGGTGACAGTGCTGGGTTGTGGCGGGGGTAAAAATAGAAAATAAAGAAAAAAGAATCACAGAAGGGTTCAGAAAGTGAGAGAAACCCTTCTTTCATTAAGTTAAGGAAAAGAAGAACACAAAATAAGGAATTATCAGGTTGACGAGCAGGAGTGGGTGGTTGGAAGATGACAACAAAAAGGCAGATATCCTGAACAAATATTTGTGTTCAATTTTTACAGTGGAAGAAGGTGGGCCAGTCCCTGATTGGCATATCAGGGCATGAGGAGTGCAAAGAAGCAAACCTGGGGTAGGAGTGGAATCAGAGGAAAGAGGGCTCAAGGGACAAAGGGCTCTGAAAGTGAATAAATCACTGGGACCTGACAGCATGCTCCTGGGGTGTTGAGCGAGGTAGTCAGATAAGTGTGACACCATTGGCTAATCTGTCAAATTCCCTCCTGGAAATAGGGGTTGTGCCAGTGGATTAGAGGGTAGCCAATATGATGACACTCCACAAAAGTGGGGACAGAGATGACCTGGGAAACAACAGGCCAATAAACTTGACCTTAATAGTCGGGATACTGTTATTAGCTATCACAAAGGAGTACTTGCTGGAGTTTCTGGATGCAGACGGACTACAGGACAAGAGACAGCATGGGTAAATGGCAGGCAAGTCATGCCAGACTAACATAATTTACATTTTACTGCATTAGAAAGACAGTGGAAGAGGGACAGGCAGTTAATGTGTTGTACTTGGAATTCAGCAAGACCTTTGACTCTGTACCACACAGAAGGCTTATTAAAAGACTGGGTGCTAAAGGAGTTGGCAGAGGAGCTGGCAGGCCCTCTGAAAATTCTCTTCAGTAGATCTCTTGATTTGGGAGTGGTACCAGTAGAATGGAGAGCAGCACATGCCATGCCACTCCACAAGAGTGGATCCAAGTAGGACCCAGACAACTACAGGCCAGTCAGCCTAACCTCAATAGTATATAAGTTCATGGAGACCATGCTGAAGGAAAGACTGGTGAAGTACGTGGAGGAGAATGGTCTGCAGGACAGTAGACAGCATACATTTGTTTCAGGAAGATCGTGCCAAATGAATTTGATTGAGTTCTTTGATTAGATCACTAAGGCAGTGGACAAAGGCCAGGCAATGGATATCATTTACAGAACCAAACTTGGGAGACTCGAGAGCAACGCTGCAGCACTGGACCTACACACTGACTCAGGAGTGCATATAACATATAAAAAGACCTTACTGGTTCTTTCTACTTTATAAAGTGCTCTGAGGAAGGCGTTGCCGAAATATCAGCTGTCTCAGTGCGACATCACACATGTGTGCTGTCTGCCAGGCCACTGGTCGTTTGCTTCAGTCAAAACACCATGGTGGGGTCGACTGAGTTATTTTGATTATACAAAGTTTGCCTGCCACCTCTTGCACCTTTATGACTATGGAGTTATATGTAGCTGTTATCATGAGCACTTTAATAAAGTAGAAAGAACCAGTAAGGTCTTTTTATTTACTTATGTTATGTTATATGCGCTCCTGAGTCAGTGTGTATGTCTAGTACTGCACGTTGCTCTTTGGTCTCCCGAGTTTGGTTCTGTATGTGGTCGGCTCTGTTTGCTGCAAGCACCTAGTCAGTTTGTTTACTAGGGTAACCTGAAAACCCTCATACTAGGTTGTGTGCAGGGGCATAGCTATAGAGTGTGCAGCTGGTGCAACTGCACTGGGGGCCATGAGCTGAAGGGGCCTAGGCACGGACGCAGCATGGCCGCACAAGGCTCAAAATATAGCCTTGTCAGTTTGGAACCCAGCATTTCCATCTGGAAATGCTATGCTACTCTGCCGCAGTTTGTTTTATGACCACATGGCAGAGTGGCAGCAGAGAGCGGCGAATGCTTACCTAACACACCTGCCTTTAGGTTTGCTTGTCAACCCCCTTCCCCAATCATCATGTGACACTGTCTGCTTCTGTCTGGTTGGTGGCCGGTGGCATTTTTCAATTTGCCAGCATGCCACACTGTGATTGGCCAGGAGGAGGACTGACTAGGCGCAATACGCATGTGTCTTGATGAGGTGAGGCAGCGTGCGGCAAGGCAAGCCGGAGACAGAGAGAGAGAGAGAGAGAGAAAGAGACGATGGCGGTGGTGGACAAGTTATGAGGAGCACAAGCGGGTCAAGCGACAGCCAGGTGCTGGTCAGCAAAGCACCAACAGCAACCTTTCGGCGTGCTTCCTTGCCAGATTTAAATTGGAGGAGTCAGGGAGTCGGGTCACACAGGCATCATGGCTCAGGCTCACAGTGTGTCGGTGACAGTCGAGAGGGAGTCCGGGTCTCTGGAGTGGGAGAGAAGAGCAGCAGCAGCATAGCCAGCAGAAGACGAGAGGCGAGGTGGTGGCACTGGTGTGGGCCAGAGTCCCAGGTAGGTAGGTCAACAAACAGGATCTCGGAGGATGGGTATAGGGAGTGGTTGGCTGAAGGAGGAGCAAAGAGGTTCTGGTCAGGAACTTCAGGGATGAAATAAAATAAATAAATACATTGAATATTTGTTGTCACAGGCTGCCTCCAAGTGTAAAAAGTGGCAGACAAAGCCTCTGGTCCATTGTGGCTGGCGTTTATTGTAGGACACACACCTTAACAAAGCTTAGTTCTTCCACTATGAAAAACAAAGATCAGAGGGCAGCAGCATAAAGAGACACACTATAGCCCAGAACATTGACTGCTTATCTACATCTGGCATCATCCTCGGGGGGGGCCCTTTCATTCCTTGCACCATCCTCGGGGGGGCCCATTTCATTCCTTGCACCAGGGCCCATGCCAACCATGCTATGCCACTGGTTGTGTGTGTTTTAATGGATATCACTTAATGTGGACTTTAGCAAGGCCTTCGAGTCTGTGCCACGCAGGAGGTTGATAACGAAACTGAGGGACCTGGGGTGGGGGAGAAATTGGTAAGATGGATTCAAAATTGGTTGAGTGGCAGAACACTGAGAGTAGTAGTGGAGGGGAGTTCTCCAGCACCAAGGAAGTCATCAGCAGGGTCCCATAGAGGTCGGTGTTGGGGCCAGTTTTGTTTAACATCTTTATTAGCGACATTGGTGAAGGCATTCAAGGCAAAATGTGCCTGTTTGCAGGAGACACTAAGCTCTGTGGGAGAGTGGATACCCGGGAGGGGATACATGAGCTGAGAGAGGACTTAGACAGACTGGAAAGATGGTCAGGAATCTGACGGCTTGGGTTCAATGCCAAAAAGTGTAAAGTGATGCACATGGGGCCAAGAACTCAAGGACGGAGCACTACATAGGAAAAGTTCAGGTTGCTGTCATGGAAGAGGAAATGGACCCTAGAGTGGTGATCACTAGCGACCTGAACCATTCCTCTCAATGCAAAAAGGCAGTGGCAAAAGCCAACAGGATGCTATGATGTATGGCAAGGGATTCAGTAGTAGGCAGAGTGAGGTTATTTTGCCTTTGTACAGATCATTGGTAAGACCACACTTAGAATATCGGGTGAGGTACTGGCATTCATACCTTAAGAAGGATATTAACATGCTGGAAGGGGTCCAGAGGAGAGCAACTCAAATGATTAAGGGACAACAGGATAGGTCACATGAAGAGAGGCTAAGAGACCTAAGGATGTGCTCCCTGGAGGAGAGGAGGGAGAGGATGATATGATAGAGACCTTCAAGTACATGAAGGAAGTTAACAGAGTGGAAAGGGAGGGTCTCTTCAGTAAGAGAGACAATACTACCACTAGAGGACACAGCCTAAAATCGAATGGGGGAAGATTCAGAAGGGATGTAAGGAAGCATTGTTTTACAGAAAGAGTGGTGTTTGCCTGAAACAAGCTGCCAGAGAAGATGGTGGATGCAAAAACAGTGAGATCTTTCAAGAGAGCCTGGGACAAACTAAGTGAAGTCATGGGACCAGGAATGAGAAGGGTGGGGGGTTAGGAGGGAGGGAGGGGGGAGGGTCACTAGAGTAAGTGCAGGGCCAGGACCCTGCATCAATTTGAGTAGACACCAAAAGGTCTTCTTCTGCTGGCTATTTTCATATGTTCGTATAGAGTATTTGAGGGTTTGAGGGGTGAGGAACAAACTCACCAGATGGACAGAGAACTGATTTTGTGTGTGTGTGTGTGGGTGGGGGGTGCCCAGACCCTGTGGGTAGTAGTTAACATGGGATTCCCAAGGGTGTGGGTGTTACCTGTTGGGTGCCACAGGGATTGGTCCTGGGGTCAATATTGCTCAACATCTTCATATGTGACATAGTAGGGGGTATGAAGAGTAAGCTGTGTCTCTACTGATGACACAATGATCTGTGGAGGGGAAGACACAGAGGAGGGAATAAGAGACATGAAAAGGGATAGAAAGGTTGGAAAAGTAGTCTAAAGTGTGGCAAATTAAAATTCAATGGCACTAAATGTAGGGTTATGCATACTGGTAGGAAAAACCCTAGAACTGACTATTGGAAGTGGGTAGTGAGCGTGGTTAAGACTACTGAGGAAAGGGACCTTGGAGCATTATCAGCATCAGCCTAAGTCTTCAGCCTTATACAACAAGACATTTTTTGGGGGGGCAAGCAAAATGCTGGGGTGTATAGGTAAGGAGTTCACCAGCACAGGGAAGGAGAGTATACTGCCTGTCTTCTGGTCCATGATGAGACCACACCTGAAGTACTTTGCCTAGTTCTGGAGTCCTCACCTCAGGAAGAACAGGGACCCCTTGTAGAGTGCTATGGAAAGATTACAGGGGCAGCAGAGGAGGGTGTACTGTATGGGGAGAGACTTGAAAAACCTAAGCATATACTCCTGGAGGCCAGAAGAGAGAGGGGGGCATGATTGAGATCTACAAGTTCTTGAGGGGGTATTGATAGGGTAGACTACATGGATCTACAGTATTCACAAGGAGTGAAAACGCAATAACCAGGGAACAAGGGTGAAGACTGGTGGGGGAGATTCAAAATGAAGGTAAGGAAGAACTTTTTTAGAGGAGTGAAACTAAAATGGCGCAGGTGTAGCATCAAAAAGCGCTAAGAGGACAGACTGAGGGATCTCAACATGTACTCCCTGGAAGACAGAGGAGAGAAAGGGGACATGCTAGAGACCTACAAGTACCTCACAGGGAGGAACAGGGAGCATGGGAGTCTCTTTTATAGGAGGAAGAGCACTAGGACCAGAATGGGGGTGGTTAAGGAGGGATGTGAGGAAATACTGCTTCACTGAAAGAGTAGTAGACAGCTGGAACACCAGAAGTGGTGGAGGCAAAAATAGTAGGAGGCTTCAAGCATGCATGGGATAGACATGAGGGAAAATTAGTGAATAGGCATGGATGAAGGAGGGTGGCCAGAGACTAGTTAGGGTCTGTGGAGGCAGCCTAGACAGGGACCATCAGTGCAAACTGGGTGGGCCAAGGGGTTCTTTTCTGCCAACAAATTCTGTGTTTCACAAAGAGGGTGGTGGATGCCTATAATAGTATACCAAAGCCAGTGGTAGAAGCCAAATCAGTGACTGGTTTCAGACATGGAGGAATAGGCACATAAGGACAGTAAGACTGGTAGGGGTGGATGAATAGCAGGGGGAGGAGAGCACTGGGGCGCCAGAAGGGTAAGAGGCCAGGTCTGATGTTAGGTACAACACAGATTTAGGTAGGAAATGGGCAGACAGGATAGACTGATGAGTCTTCATCTGCCTTCAGTTGGCCATATGCAGAAAAGGTCAGGGCAAAACTGGAGAGGGTAGATCAGGTCAAGGGGTACAGTAATGTGGGTGTGATAGGGGGCATTCTGTAGTTGGTTTTTACGCTAGGAAGGTCAACAAAGGAAACATACAAAAGACCAATCTGATTCTCAATAGAAGTAAAGAAGGCACTGAGGGCAAAAAAAGTACATTCACAAGGTACAAGGAGAATAAAGGGGAGGAGGAGTGGGGGTATACCATATCAAACTAAACTAAAAGATGTGAAGGGGTAGTTCAGAGATCAAAATTAGACACGCAGCTACATATTACTGAGGGTGTCGGGTGGATTATTATGCTACATTAGGGAGAAAAGGAAGACTAGAGGGTTGTTAGACTAGGAGATGAAGGGTTGTGGAGGACACTGAGCAGAAGGTAAATGTTTTAAACAATTATTTCTGCTCAGTATTTACATTATAGATCATGAGAGCGTTCCGGACCAATCACAGCCCTCCCTTCAGTTGCATGTGAGGTACTCTGACCCCGTTCTTATTTTCGAAAAATCTCTCGTAAAGAAACCTTGAAGTTATTGCATACAATACCCAATGGATTTAGTGACTGTGGTGCGGGTTTGTTGGTCATTTTCTTTGATTAGTTGCCCCCCTTTATAGTGGACCCCCTCTGTGCTATTTTCAATTTAAATTTGGTTTCGGGATCTTTTTCTGGCACATGGAAATGTGTCAGGGTTGTTCCTATCCCTAAGCTATCCAAAGCTAGTAATGTGGATGAATTTCATCCTATTTCCATTTAAATCCATTAAGTAAGCTAATGGAAAAAAATTGTGTCAACCCAAGTTAGGGAATATTTACAGGCTTATAGTAGTTTATGTTTATAGCAATGTGGTTTTCATCATAACTATGGCACTGAGACTGCCTTGGTCGGGTTCACCAATGCAGCCCTCAGTGGTTTTGATAGTGGTTTTATGCTGGGGGCTGTGTTTGTGGACCTGACCAAGGCATTCGATCTTATTAACCATTCTTTGTTGTACTCATAATTGGGAGACTTGTTTTTTTCCAATAATGTTGTTTGTTGATGTGAGAATTATTTGCTTGATAGGGCTTTTTTTGTGTCTGTAGGGCAAGCTACTTCATCTATGTTTCAAATTAATATTCTGGTATACCATAGGGCTCAAGTTTGGGCCCACATTTGTTTATGTTGTTCATTAATCAACTTCCTTCTTGCTGTGGTGTTTGTGACTGCCTACTTCATGCAGATGAACTTATACTTTTTTCAAAAGCTGACAATATTTCAGTCTTGAATACCTCTTTGGAACACAGTTTCATTGAGATTTCTAATTGGTTTAAAAGTAATTCATTACTTTTGAATGTTAAAAAAAAAAAATCTATGTTATTTGGTACTCCTACTCATTTAAAGCAGCAGTACTACGAAATCAGGAAGTGACCTATCAAAATTCTGTTTTTCCGCTGTAAGCATGCGGCCAAAGCTCCAGTTTCCATACCTGTAAATGTTATTTTTCAGGCATCTTTAGTTTTTTAGATATTTGCAATTTATTTGAATTGTTGTAGCGCTACAACAAATATGGTGGCTGACTAATTTTCAGCTGCGCTTTTTCTTCAGGTCACATCATGTCTTTTGACAACAGCAGAGGGACCCTCTGCTGACCATTCCCGATGTCCCTGCAAGTCATACACATGTGCAGTTGGCAGCAGAGGGTTCCAGTGCAACATGCTTAGTGGCAGAAATGTAAACAAAAGCAGAGAATAACTGAGCAGATTACTCTGCGATAGTACAATGCTGGCGAGAAAGAGTACCAGGTATATGATTAGCAGGGCACAGGGAACACACTGTCAAAAAAATGCAATTTTTTTTCATAGTACTGCTGCTTTAAGGAGAAATTTTGATTTATGAATTCATGATAATCAGGGGAATATGACTGAACAAGTTTATGAGTTTAAGCATTTAAGGGTACGTTTGAACCAGTGTCTTTCCTTTCAATCTCAAGTAAAATCAATTTGTCGGCTGGTTAATCAAAAAGTTGGTGTTCTGTATAGGTTTAAACACTTTTTTCATTGGAAACAAGATGAGCAATAGTAGTGGGGGTTTTGTTACCACATCTTGACTATGTGGGGATTTTGTATTCCAATTTAGCTACTAGTGAAATGAACGTGGTCAAGGTTGCTTATAACATTTATAGCTTTGTTTTAAATGTTCCTTTTCATACCCATCATTGCCTATTGTACTCTTCTATTAGTTGGTTCTCCCCTAATGTGAGATTTACATATTTTTATTATTGTGCAATCTGTCAGTCCTTGTTCTCTGTTGATCCCTTTCCTTTGAGTGACTTGTTATCTATTAGGAATATATCTTTGAATTTAATGTCTTATAATGGGATTCTGCTACAGGCTAGACATTTTAGGACAAGATTTGGATCTCAGTCCTATTTTGCTACATCTCTGTCTCTTTGGAATAACTTACCTGAAGTCATAAGAAGTGCTTCCTCTTTGTCTTGTTTTAAAGTTAAGTTAAAATGTTTTTACTTGAAAATGATGGCTCTAAATGTTCATGATGTATGTGATTTGTTATTATGGTGTACAATGTGTGTTATACAGTATGTTGTCGGGTCAGACCTGAAAAAGAACTTGTTCCAGTGACCTTACCGGTTAACAAAATAATCAAATAAACCCTAGGAGTACCTCATGCGCTGAGCCATTGTAATAGGCTTCTCACTGACTGCTTGTGTTGTTAACTGTATTAAATTAAAAAATGATTTTTCATTTAATACAGCTTGATATCTATAATAAGTTTATCGGTCTGTTTGGAGGGCCTCTTATGCATAGAAGAGTGTTGCCTATTGCATCCTTAGGACCACAGAACAGCTCACCTTTAGCTCGCAGTACTCTGGTCCTTAGAACAGGTGAGGTGACACTCTTAATTATTTAATAATTTATTAATTTATTCATTCATTCCTTCATTCATTTAATTAATTAATTGGTTTTTGTTGACCAAGAAAGGAGGACTAGGTAGTTCTGCCTACTTTCAGCCTCGTCAAGGGGAGGGGGATACAGATGGATGCCAACTGACACTGAACCAGATTAAGCTGTTAAACTTGTATGCATAAGAAACCCTCCAAACTGACCCATAAACTTATAGTAGAGGATAAAGGGCCTCTGACAGAGAGTCGGGTCAAGGCAGCCACACAGAAGGTTCAGGAAATGGGGTTCGATCTCATGTTAATTGCTGTGCAGCTTTTAGTTGCCATTTTTCCTGCCTTAGTCCATTGTGGCAGACTAAGCTACTGAGTGAACATCTCAGCTCTAGAGGTGGGATAATGATGTCCAGATTTTTTTTGTAATAACTGATGAGCAATTATTTTATACGGGCTCATCCAGTTATTATTTTCCCTTAGAAAATGGGCTTTTTATTTCTTGGCATCTCATTGGCTTCTACCCCTGGCAGGGGTGTACATTAACTTTCAATAGATGCCCAGGAAATAAAAAGTGCCAGCCCAAGTACCCCTTCACCCACACACCAATCCTTGTGTCCACCCTGCTTAATGATTGGACAAAACCACTGCACTGGATTTGAAAATGCCACCATTTGTATTTTTTGCTTAGCGAGAGATGTTAGCCCCAACACTGTGCTTCACTGCCAACTGTGAAAGGAAACCAGACACAATCCTTTGCTTGGCATATTTTTGATTACTTATTTTTTTTCCAGTTACAGTGCCGTCTTTTACCATGCCCCGTGACTTTCTCCATACCTGAAACAGCAGACCATGCTTGTCTCACTCCTCCCTC
Organism: Neoceratodus forsteri; assembly: GCA_016271365.2. NCBI lineage: Eukaryota > Metazoa > Chordata > Ceratodontiformes > Ceratodontidae > Neoceratodus > Neoceratodus forsteri. The sequence continues at coordinate 1,254,352,068 of CM057459.1, read as the reverse complement.
CTCCAGCAGTCAGAGTTTCACTGCCAACGGCTAACCAGCAACCAAGCATCACCAAATCAAAGAGGCCCCCTTCGCCTGAGAAGAGGTTACTGCCCGCACACCTCCAGAAGCGCAGAAACTTTAACCCCGTCCCCAAAATCCTGCCTGCTGTACTCTAAGATGCCTCTGGTGTTTCTTACAGCGCTACTCTTACTTAGCTATTCCCACATTCTGTCGTATTATCTCCCCGTGATGAGAAAAAAAAAAAGCCGTACACTTTGACGTCTTAAAATGACTTTGTAATGTGGCCATGCTCCATGACAACAGATGGCTTTTAAAATGAACTGCAGATGCCCACCATATCTGAAAGACCTGAAACTTACCAGTCGTAGATCAGAAGGCTATATTATCCCATTATGCCAGATCACTGATAAAAATAAAGGCTTCTCTCTTTTACATCTCTCCTCCTCCCCAATTTAAGAGCAGAAACAACAAAAGGCAGGCCTGCAAATGAAACTGTAGAAACTCTGCTGTAGGGGCATCAAAAGCATTCAACCAGCTATGCTTTCATTTCCTTAACTACAGCATCTCCATTAGGACAAAAGTTCTCTGTTCCAGTACAGGCGGAGGAACTATTTAATTACAAAACTTAATGTAACTTAATTATTTTATTAACAATTTTTTTGTCAGCCATTTCTTTTTACTGTACTCATTTTCTAAGCACAATAATACCCTCCAGGGTGGGCGGTATGGGCAATACCGGACCTTCCAGGGGCTATAATGCCCTCCGCCTGCGGCGTTGGGCCTCATTACGCCCCTGGGCAGTCCGGTATTGCCCAATACCGCCCACTCTGTTGGGTATTATTGCTTACTTAATAACTGTCTGGTTATTATATGGGAGACACGCACTGAATTGAATAGTGTGAGCACAAACCCTGTTCTCACAGCCACGCCACTGCTGTCAGTAAACAGCTATGATGTGACTGTGAGAACCTTTGTGCTCACTGTCTCTCTTTTAACCTGAAAACATTCTGTTCTAAATACATATTTTTGGACTTTTACTCAAAGAATCGAAATATTGGCAGCACTGTTCCAAATACAGTGTAGTTCCAATGTTTGATTTTCTCATGTTTAAAAAAAGAGCAATTTCCACGTGCTGCAGCCCCAATCTCTGCTGTGTTGCCATTTCTTGCAAACCTGATACCTGCTGTGCTCCTGACTTTGCCGTTTATTGTAAACTAACATTCCTTACACTTTATCAAGTAGTTCTTATTAAATTTCTTCAATTTACAGCTAACTCTCTGAGGCTCTCTCTGTTTCCATGTTAAATGCAGCTGTGTGAATGGCTGGCTTAGTCTGGTTCTCTGGTTGGAAAAAAATGCTACACCAGAAACTATAAAAAGCAATTCATGGCTGGAGTGTTTCACTCAAATTGAATACACACCCTCGGTGTGTGATGCTGATAAACCAGGTTTATTTTTTTTTTTACTTTTTATTTATATGATTTTATGATGTTACAGCTTACACACAGTTTCTCATAAAGAGTAGCAGATTGAGGCATGCAGACCTCCACAGTACTTGTACAGAGGTGATAATACTATATAACATTTTAGAAGGTACTGAAATCCAAGTAGTGTGTGGTTTACACAGATTTTATAAAGGAGTATAGTCCAAACTATACATCCTGTAGAGTTATAACACTCTCACTTCAAATGAAATAAACAGGTTTCTTAAACCAGGAAGACAGTCCCCTTGAAGAACTAGATGTAGAGGGAACACAAGGCAGGCTAAATGACTATAAACATGTTAACATTAGATGGTCTGGTCTCAATTAAGTTAACTAAAGTACCCACAGGCTGCATACATTGCATGGCAACCTGCCTGTAGGAGCAGGAGAAAAAACAGAAAAATTTTTTACAGCTCACAAACTGAGAGATGCCTTATGCCGCAACATATTACTATTACAGCACCAGCCTAATAGGATTTTTTTTTTAAAAAACAAATCTAAGATAGAGCAACCTACATGGCTGCAGCATGGTTATAGCATTAGTGCAGAATACAATACGGCATTACTCTGACATAGCATCTAACAAGACTATCTCTTGATTTAACTAAATCATTCTACTGATAAGAGTTCACCGTTAGTCCCAATCTGGGATTATTACATCCCCAGTCCAAGTATAAATCAGCTCCCCACCATTAAATGAAAACATTTCATCCTTCCTCATTGGAGGAGTTTGTCACGGGTTGAAGACTGGAGATTAATTTTTCAGCAAATGCTGAGGCCGCTTCGGAATCAGCGAAAGCATGCATCTTGGCAGCATGTTTAATCAAGAGTCTAGCAGGAAAATTAATCCTTGCCTCAAAGCCATTCAGCAAGAGTTGTTTCTTGATCAGTTGGAGATCTTTTTTCCTTTGTTGTGTCTGTGCCGCCTGGCCTGGAAAAAAGGATAAGTGATGGCCTTCCCAGTTTATCTCCCCCCGAGAGCGTGCTGCCTGAAGGAGTGCAATCCGTGCCTCGGGGACAGAGAACATGGCTATCGCAGTAAGAGGCTGCTGAGGACCCCCTCATGGCTTGGACCACTGAGGAATAGTGAACACTTTTACTATTTGGATTCCTGCATCTACAGGTAGGAGTTGTAAGTCATGAAAGATCAATTTATGCACTGCAGCCTGTAAATCCACAGAGCCGGAATATTTAAAAGGGAATCCAACAATTCGTATGTTAGACTGTGTCTGTATGTTTTCCGGTGTCTCCATTTTTGCTCTGACAAAGCGTAGGCCTTGCACAAATGCAGCACTACATACTTGTTGTCTTTCCGACTCCTCTTTAATATTTTTAATGTCCGGTGCATTTTCTTGGATGCTGTGGTCGTTGTCCTGTAATTTTGCTTCAGTGGCTGCTGGCCGTTTGTTCGTTTCTTCCCCATGGCCTGGATCTTCATGAGCATTGCCAGGATCTGTGTCGTAGGAAGCTCCGGGGTCACCAAAGTAGAGGCAGGCCCCAAAGTAGAAGACAAGCTCTGTGCTGAGAGGTAGACATCAAGACTTTGGGAGGATCTCTTTGGATCTTTTCTTGGGCTCATTCTTCTCCAGAGGTATTCCGAACATAGATAGACTAGGTGGGCCAAGTGGTCATTATCTGCTGTCAAATTCTATGTTTCTATGTTTTCAGATGGTATAAATTGCTATTTGCAGTAGTTTTAGAAGGAGCTCGAATGAGCTTCGTTAAAAAGATGCCACCATGTTGGAGCTCTGCAGCGCCCCCCCCGATAAACCAGGTTTATGCAGCATCACATGCTTCACGTGTGTATTAAATTCTTGTAATACCCTCAACCCCGTGCATTATTCTGTAATTTTCATGGCATGGTGGAGAGTACTGAAAGTTCTGGTACCAGAGTCTAAGTGAATTTTCCAGAGAACACAAAAGCGCTTTGAAGTTTTCTCCTTCAGCTACTTTACAACAGCCAGCAGTTACTTCTGTTCTTGCATGATGGCAGGTGAAAAGTCTTGTCTGAAGAAAAACCTATGACCATTCCATTCCATAGTTAAAATCTGGTGATGCATTTGATACTGTGTAAAATGCACAATGAATGCCCAAGGTCTAGTTGCTTTGCCCTCAGGACTCAGAATCCTACTGTTTGTACCCATTCTACTAAACAATCTGGTCCTCCAATATCTCAGTGAGTTTCTGACACCCTGCACTCCCAACAGTATACATCTTGATCTTCTGACTCACAAATCAAGGACAAGGCTTAGGGAAATCAGTAACAAATTACCCAAATCTGGGACAAATCTGAAAAAGAAAGTGGTAGTATCAGCTTAAGAAGCTGTCTCCAATATGTTAATTAGCCTAAATAGCCTTTTCTGAAATATGTAGTTGGGCTTCATTGCCTATTACCTTAAGGCAGTGCAAGCCCATTCCTAGCAAAAGTTGAATTTTTAAGCATGTCATTTTTGGGAGGGAAGGGATCATAACTGGAACCAATCCCACGGCCAGCCGATCCCTTCCACTTCACATTCCGCTGGCCGTGCCCCTGCTCTTAGATGTTTTGTGACTTCTCAGCAGGAGATCGTGAGGGCGTGCCTCATACAAGTCTGTGGGATCATTTTTCAGTGTACATTTCTATATGTTTAAATAACCTTTGACAAAAAATGAGAGCCACCACTCAACTAACAGAGGCCCTATTAACTCAGGGGTGGCTTTCAGTTTTCTCCAGGTTTGTTTAAATGTACAGAAAGATGCTGAAAAATGCCCTTATAGACTTGTATGGGGGCACTACTGTGCTCTCTCTGCTTAGACATCACAAACTTTCTGAGCACAGGAGCAGGGCCTGTGGACTGGAAAGTGGAAGGGATCAACTGGCCATGGGTTTGGCTCCAGTTACGACCCTTTCCCTCCCAAAAATGACATGTTTAAAAATTAAACTTTTGCCAGGAATGGGCTAGTGATGCCTTAAAGTAATGGGCTATGAAGACCACATTGTTAAAAAAACAAACAAAAATAAAATTAGCATGGGGTGTGCAAGTACTGATCTGACGGGGATGTCCCCTACAGATTGTAAGGTGGTTGAGGATGATCTGGGGCAGATTGTAAGGTGGTTGAGGATGATCTGAGGCAGTGTGTTCATATAGAGGGACTCTATTGGGTCAGCTCCATTTGCCTTATTAAATGTTTCTGCCTCCTGCTCAGTTCAAAAGAGGGTGGCTTTTCACCAAAAGATCTTGTTGAGGTTCTCGCTAGGTGCTGGGCAGTTATGGTGCCGGGCAATTATATGTCCTGGGGGTAATTTCAACTTGGTAATAAATAACCAAGTGGGCAGAAAGGCTTATGGTGGGTGATCATCTGGCATAGATAAAAGTAGTGGGGTGCTTAAAAAAATCCTTAAGGAGCTGCGATTATAAGATTCCTGGAGGTTACAACACCCTCAGAACATGCATTTTATTGTGTGCCTCAGAAGTCCTACTCCAAAATTGATATGCTTTTCATCTCTAGGAAATGGCTGTATGCCATCCAAGATGCTGCTATAGTGGGCATAGCATTATCTGCTTCCCACTTCCTCTGGCTTCCCCCCTCCGTCCTTTCACTAAAGCACCTACTAAGGCTCTGTACTCAATCTTCATGCAATTGCAATCCTCCCCCTGAAATTATGTGAGAACTTATATTTGTATTTTGCAGTCGACTTGTGGCAATTTTGCATTGTTGTCTCACTAGCACTGAACTATTCTGTGTAAACAATGTTTCTTACTATGTTTGTACTTTCCCATGCTGTGCTCTTTTCCCCCAAGTCACATCTGGAAACGAGCCTCAGCTCAGTGTGCCTATCCCGGAAACCAAAATAAATCCGATCATACACCTGTCTCAGAGGACCGTGCTGTAGACCACACTTGTAGAAACCCTGCCTGGTGTCTCAATAACTCCCTTCTCAATAACCCAGAGTTTGTAACCATGTTGAAGAACGGGATAATGGAGTATCTGCAAAGTAACCGAGAAGGGGATACTACATTAGGGGACAGGTGGGGTGAGCTCAAAGCCTCTCTCATGGGTGAAATAATTCAGTTTGCTTCCAGGAAAAAGAATGAAGATACAGCTTGCAGATTGGCGCTGGAGCAAGAGCTATTTGCTATGGAAGCAATGCATAGAATTACAATGGGTGAGGCACTGCTTCCTAAGATCTAAGAGTGCAACAGTAGACTAAAGGTATACTTAGAGCAAAAGATTGAAGGTCAGTTGAGATTTGCCAGGCAGAGATTGTATGAAGCAGGCAACTGAGAAAGTAAGCTGCTGGCATAGCAGATTCGCACAAAACAAAATAATAGAGCAGTGGTCTGAATTGGGGTAGGGATCCTTGTCACACAACCAGGAAAATAGCTAAAACTTTTACAGCATATTATTTTTATTTATTTAAACATTTGGTAACCGAGAAAGTCACACTGAGCTGAGGCTTGTTTCCAGGTGCAACCCAGGGAAGGGGGAAGGGATATGAAGCAGAAAATACATAATAGATACATGAGATAAATATACAGCTGCATAAGTTATACAGTGAAGTATTGTACATTCAGATGGACTATATACAAGTAGTATCATACAATTCTGAGGATTAGATTACTATCCATAAAAAACATTTGGCATGAGGCTGGGCCTGTGAGTGGCTAGGAGCAGGTGGGGGTGGAAGTTCTCAGATTGGTATTTCAAAAAGGGCATTAACCTGCTGGAAAGGGTCCAGAGGTGGGCTACAAAGACGATACCGGATCAGCAAGGTAAGGCATACGAGGAGAGATTGAGGGCACTGGACATGTGAAGTGAGCCGAAAAAATAGGGGAGATTGGTAAAGAACTGAGTAGATGGAAGTCACGTATCCTATCCGTGATGCCAAGTGAAATGAGCTGAGATTGAAGATCTTAGTGCTAGGAAGAAGAATAGTTCTAGAGAGAGAGAGAGTTGGATAGGGAAGTTATCGTTATTGTTTAGACCAAGTGAAGTGTGCCGAATAAGAATATCAGACTCCTGACATCCATCCATTCAGGTGGTAAGGCAGTTCTTTTCCTGTTTGGCTACGTGATGTAATTCTTCACCAAAATGGAGAGGCAGGAGGCACGATTAGAAGAAGGAACTAGTTTATTAGCAACTGACCATAGAGTAGGAACAGAAGAGAGGGATAATCATCACATACACAAATTACTATCTCTAACTTATGCCCGGAGGCTTATACTATACTCTATGTGAGAGGAACAGTAAAATAATCGTCTGTAACACCTACGCTGTAAGAGAGTCTTTCCTATCCTCAGATATCTACTTCCACCCCAAGGTACACCTCTTTCTAAACTAAGGTTTTCAAATACAGCCACTTTAATGCCACAAGAAAAGCCTATGCAGTAGATGGTTGGCAGTTGGTGCACGTAAATTTTCTGTCGTCGAAAAGAAATGTGGAACCACTCCACTTTCTTTCCAGTGAAGTTTGGAAACCTTTGTAGAAAACTAAAGGCTGCAGAGAGGATTTAACAGACCATGAGTTCTCAGCCACACCCCACCTCTCTAGGGTTGCCGGAATATGCGTGCAAGATTTCTTCGGCTAAGAACCCACTGAGGGCCACCGGAAAGGGACACAAGATCCGGTTGTAGTCTGCTTCTGGACTGCCCAGAAAGAAGAAGCAATGCAAACCACCTGGTCACAATCCACTTCTAGATTGCCAAGTGAAGAGACGAAGAAGAAGAAGAAGAACCAACATTCCGCTTCTGGACTGAAGATGCACTCTGGACTGATGAACACACTGGATCGGGATAATCGGAACCTCTGGACTACTCTTGGACACCAGGAAAGCACTCCCTCTGGACTGAAGACACACACCGGCTGGTGCCCCCACTGGATCAGGACCTCTGGACCACTCTTGGACTCTAAGTAACCACTTTCTCTGGGCATCAAAGTGCGTCGGTCTTCTGAGTTCCAAGGCTGGATGAGCCAAGGCTCTTGCCAAAACAATAAACCAAATGTCGAACTGCTACCAGACTTGGAGTCCATGGCTGGACAAGCCAGGACACACTAAAATAACAAACCAAACATCACTTAGAGAACTGACACTGACAAGTCAAACGGTACTCCGCTGCGAAAACAAGAAATGGATGACAGACTTCTGCACTGGCCCAAGCCGTACTGGAGAAATGTAAGAGGAAAATAACAAACAGGTCAATGCAACTTTGAGGCGACTGCATTACGGCTCTTCGTGGATTGTTGTTGGCTGCTTCTGGATACACTGGAGGATGATTCCTGAAGAATACAGTAGGTGAAGACTGACAGGGTTGCACCTGGGTGAAGTGACTCCAAAGATTGTTGAAGACTGATTCAGGTGGTTTTCCGACACCGAGATGCTGGCACAAAGCAATGCAAGATGGTTCTGACACTGAAGAATGTTCGTAAGATGAATAATAATGCAGGCAAATGCAAACAAAGTCTCAATTCCTACTGTAGTGGTCAATAAATATACAGTTTCGATGTCCAGACCACAATAAATATACAGGCAATTTATTGTACTGATTCAGTCTTAGCTGTGTTGGACCTAACTGTAATGGGGTCCCTTCTAGCTAAATTGGGTTCTCCTGTTACTGTGGAAACACTACAGTGAAGAATAGGCTCTCTGGAAGGCTATACAAAAGATGTGTAACTAGGCCCCTTTAAATCTGGAGGGTTTACGTGGCTAGCTAGGCTCCTATTCTATCTGGGGTCACTTCTATCACTGGGCCCCTTATAACCTCTGTGGGCCTAAATGGCTAGCTACAGGTCCTGGGCCTTGTGTTGCCCCTGTGAATCTCAGTGAGCTTCCCTTGAATAGGCCCCTTTAAGACAGGTGGGCCTAAATTAGATTTGTAGACCTGGGCCTAATTTGCCCTATTTAGATCTGTGAGAGCAGTGGGCCTAAGCATGCCCTTACTTTATTACTACTGGGCCTGGTGCCCTAATTACTATTGGGCCTGGTGCACTTCTTAGTACTGGGCCTGGTGCCCTAATTACTACAGGGTCTGGTGCCCTCGCCTTACTGAGTCTGGCTTGCCCTAATTACTACAGGGTCTGGTGCCCTCACTTTACTGGGCCTGGCCTGCCCTAATTACTACGGGGCCTGGTGCCCTTTGCTTTACTGGGCCTTGTGCCCTAATTACTACCAGGCTTTGTGCCCTAATTACTACAGGGCCTGGTGCCCTTAGCTTTAACTGGACCTTGTGCCCTTAGTACCTCTGGGCTTGGTACCTTTCTTAATACTGGGCCCAACTTGGACAGGGCCCCTCTTAAACAACAGTGGGGTTCCCTTTTACTGTGTCCTTCTTAAAACCTCTGGGTCGTTTCTTGGCTAGGCCCCTTTAAATTCTTGCTGCCCCGCCTTGTGCCACCCCCCCTTATCAATATTCATAGGACTCTTCAATGGCCTTAACTGAAGGCCCCTCCCTGTGGGCATCACTCAATCCCACCCCTTCTGAATAATAAATTAGGAGTCCTTTGACCCGTTTCTACTGTGGCGCTTAGCCGCTCCTTCTGCACCTACTGCACACTTTATAAATAAATAAAACTCAGTCCTGGTACTGTAAGGTGGCGGTCAGCACATTCGAATATGCTGCCGCTGACTCACCACTCCTTTTGGACTCTGAGGCAGATTGGGAGGCAGGAGGTTGTTTCTGGCAGTGGGAGGGCTTCAGGTGATGCAGCAGACGTTCAGGGGGCCTCTGGATGGCCGACGGGCGAACAGTGATGCAGCCCTTGCTAGCTGCAGATGTGGGACCGAGAAACTTTTAAAAATTAAATAAAATAAATAAACAGACAGGGCTCTCAGACCAACGGCAGCACCGGACGTTACTTTTCTTCTTGTGGTGCCTGGATGGCACCACCGACTGTGCTGTACAGCTTCTGCGGCAATCCTCGGCAGCTGGAGAAGGAGCAGGCATGCAAGCAAGCCTGAAGGGATGGCTTCAATCCACCAGGTAAGCCTTTTTCTGGTCCCCCCAGACTGGCTGTGTCCTCTCCCCTCCACAGCTACCAGGATCTCTCTAACTGTAACTGAATTGAAACTTTCAAACCCTAACATTCTGGTTCTGGAAGTGGAATGCTGTGCATGAGCAACTCAGCACAGCATTCCATTTAAGGCACATTGCTTACTGTATGTTGGCACAGCAACCTGGCTACATGATATCTCTTTTTTTTTCTGTGCTTTATGCACCTTACTGGGTACACTGGGAAAACTGGGGACTGCTGGGAATAGCTCCTACTTTGGTATATTACACATGTACTCCCTGGAAGACAGGAGGGGGGGCATGATTGGGACCTTCAGGTATTTAAAAGGGATAAAGAAGGTTGGTATGGTGAGTACTTTTAAGCTGAGTGGCAACCATAACACGGTGGGGGCACAGTCTTAAGCTGGAGGGTGGGAGGTTTAGGAGGGATGTCAAGAAGCACTTCTTCACAGAGAGGGTGGCAGACACTTGGAATACTCTGCCAGAAGAGGTCATTTCATTTAAGACAGTGGGTAGCTTTAAGAGAGGCTGGGATAGGCATAGGGAGAAGGTAAGGATAATGGGTAGGGAGGATGGGAGGAGTGGGGAGGGATGGCAGGGACATTAGCTCAAACTGTGGACCCTGCAATACGAGTAGACTTGACAGACCAAATGGCCTTCTGCTGCTGGCTTCTTCGTATGTTCGTATGTAGTTGTGAGAGGGTGAGTTTCTTAGGAGAGGTGGAAGTTGGTTCCATAAAGAGGGAAGTCTGTAGGTGAAGGCGGATTTGCCAGTGAACGAGGAAGGTTTGGGGAGGGAGAAAGAACCAGAGTCCCTTGAGCACAGTGAGTATGGGGAAATGGCAGCTGGTATTAGCCTCTCTGCCAGGTAAGGGGGAGCAGGTCAAACCAGAATTTGGATATGAAGGAGATGGAGTAGCTGAAGCAATGATGGGATAGGAGTGGTATCTCGAAGGGAAGAAAGGAGAGTGCAGTGGTGGGTTCTAAGAGTGGAATTTGTAGCAAAGTGGCAGAAAGTGTAGAAGAGGGAGTCGAGCCTGGATAACAAGGAGGAGGGGGCAGTGCCATACACTATGTCAGCATAGTCAAAGATAGGAGTGATCATTTTTGTGAATAATATGCATCTAACGGGTATCACAATTTCTGTATAGTAGGCCTAGCTTAGGGTGGAGCTTCGATGTGATGGCATTGATGTGATTTGAGAAGTTTAACTGGGGGTAGAGCCACACTCCTAAATATTTGTACGTAAAGATAGCGTTTAGTGGGGTCCCATCTAGGGAGGTGATAGGAAGTGGACAGGATATTCTTGCAAGTTTTTGAGCAGACCTGAAAGTCATGGAAACAGTTTTGGATGAATTTATTTTGAGATGGTTTGCGTGAAACCAAGACTGCATGTTGTGATAATTGTGTTGCAGTCATGATTGAAAAATGCTTAGAACTGGGCCAGATGTAAAAGGGATGGTGTCCGCATACATGTGGATGAGGGATCTTGAACAGATAGATGGGCGGTCATTAATAGATAGAACAGAATAGGGTCTAGAATCGAGCCCTGGGGAACACCGGCTAGTATGGGGGGAGCGGAGTCTGCAATCCTGATTGACTGGAGACTATTTTCAAGGTACAATCTGAACCACTGAATTGGAGGAGGGGTGAGTCCGGCTACCTTCAGCCTGTCAAGGAGCAGGGGTGGAAAACAGAATTGAAGGCCTTTTTCAGATCAATGAAGACTGCAGCAATTAGTTAGCCTTTGAACAGGAGACAAACAGAGTAACCCTCCTGTCTGTTTTGGGTCTGAACAATTACCAGTCTTGAGTTCTGGGATAAAATATGAACCCTTTTTTGCTAGCACACCCAGTTAACAGGTTCAAATATCACATCCTCTTCCGAACACTGCAGTGCAATACTTAACCCAGCGGGCACCCAACCTGGTTCACATTCCTCCTTTTGATTCAATTGAGACATAGGTACTTTTCTTACCTTGGTGCATATGGTAACATACTGTAAGCGCTTAACAGTTCTGTCAGACTTATCAACACTGTCCCAGCATTCGCATTCAAAATGAGAAAAAGAACCAGACAGGATTTCAAGAAAAACAACGTTTACTAAAATTAAAAATTGTAAATGAAATACAAAACATAGAACATATAACATGGAGTGTACAGTCATACAAAATAAATAGACAATTTAAGCAAAACTGCCTTATTGCTGAGTATTTAATCCTACCCTAGTTTCAAGTAATAAATAGTGGTGGTTGATTACCTACTTCAGTAGAAGTGCCCTTGAGAGAGTGTGTACTGTCAGGAGTCCAGAGATAAAAAGCACAATCTTCCCTGAGCTTTGACAATATCAAGGAGGGGAAAAAAAGGAAGGTTCCACCCAGCTGGTGAGGTCACAGCTCAGTAGTGATGCTGGCTGTGAGGTCACTCAAACCTGGATACTGAATTGTAGTCACAGGCATCTGCATGTTGCTAAATATCCCACAAAATATATATATAATATATATATATATATATATATATATATATATATATATATATGCAATAGGGTGGATGTATATTCAGTGTGATAAATGTGATCTGAGTCACTGTATGTATAAATAAATTTATACATACAGTGACCATTTATACACACAGTTACTATGTCACAAATCTCTTTAGAATTCATTTAGAATGTTTGGCCTCAGAGGCAGTACTAACCATATTCAAATGGGAATAACTTTAAAACGAAAAAAGATAACATGGTACTGTGAGCATGAAAATTGCTCAGCAAAAATTATCTACAAAATGAGTGGTGTTTCATGTATATATACAGTACCGGTCAAAAGTTTTAGAACACCCCCATTTTTCCAGTTTTTATTGAAATTTACGCAGGTTAATGTCTCAATGTACTCTGAAATTAAAGCATAGAACAAATAAACAATTGGAGATAAAAAAGAAATCATAGAATCATTTTGTTTAACAAAATTTAATCTAAATTTTTGACTCATCAAAGTAGGCATCTTTTGCAGATATACTGTAACCACTTGAACACACTCGTGGCATTCTTCCTACAATGGACATCAAATATTGTTAGGAAGTTCTTTCAACACTGTTGCAGAAGTTCCCACAAATGTGTTGCACTTGTAGGTTGCTTTGCTTTCACTCTTCTGTCCAGTTCATCCCAAACCAGCTCGATGGGGTTTAAGTCTGGGGACTGTGCTGGCCATTCCATGATTTGAAGCCTACCGTCTTGTTCTTTTCCTCGAAGGTAGTTCTTACATAGCCTGGAGGTATGTTTTGGGTCATTATCTTGCTGTAGGATGAACCCCTGACCAACTAGGCGTAGACCAGAGGGTATAGCATGGCGCTGCAAAATGCTGTGGTAGCCCTTTGGTTCAGGGTGCCAGTCACTCTGTGCTGTTGTCCTGTGAGCCGCCTATCACGCAAGCTGTTGACTCTCAGAAACTTGTCTTCTGATTCTGTTGTGGCTTTGGGTCTGCCAGATCTCTTCCTGTCAGAGCTTCCTCCAGTTTCCAAGTGCCTTTTGATGGTGTAGGAAACTGTACTCACCGACACCTTGGCTTTCTTTGCAATTTCTCTAAAGCAGTTTTTGCTAACCTAATCTTTTTTTTTTTTAACCTCTAGCAGTTTACCGCTTACCTTTGTACCATTTCAGGTTATTCACTGGACTTGAATTGCTTAAATTTCAATAAATACTGGAAAATGGGGGTGTTCTAAAACTTTTGACCGGTAGTGTACACCTTATAGATTTTTTACAATTAGCAAAAAAGCAGAAGAAAATTACATTTTCTGTTCATTTTTTTGACAAACAAATGTGAATAACTTAAAAACCAAAAATGATATCATGGTACTGTGAGCACGGAAAATGTTCAGCACAAAAATATCTACAAAATGAGTGGTGTTTCATTTATAGATACCTTTTAGTTTTTTTTATAATTAGCAAAAAACAGCATAAAATTCTATTTTCTTTTCCTTTTTTGACAAACAAATGTAAATAACTTTAAAATGAAAAAGGTAGCATAGTACTGTGAGCGTGACATTTGTTCAGCAAGAAGTTTTCTACAAAATGAGTGGTGTTTCATTTAATAGCAACCACTGTGCTAGGCAGACATACTCTACGAAAGATAACCAAAACTCCCAGAAGTTATCATTTAAAATAAATATAAACAGTCAAAACCAAATGTTCCTGCACTGATAGAAAGCATCTATATTGCATAAATGAAATATGCAATGGTGAGCTGTCAGATAAATGATTTATCTACACTTGTGCTGTTCACCTTGGACACCTCACTCGTGGCTTACACCACTCGTGACGTTACCCAAGGTCAAACAGCACTTGCGTAGATAAATCATTTATTTGACAGCTCACCATTGTATATCCCATATATATATCTATATCGATATCTATATATATCTATATCGATCTCTCTCTCTCTCTCTCTCTATATATATATATATATATATATATATATATATATATTATTAGTGAGCCTGCTTTATTGGCAGGTAAGAATAACCCCTTTGATCTTCAGGGAAACTTCCTGACAGCTATTTCTCCTAGGGGTGAGAAATGTAACAGGCATCTGTCAGAAGTTGTTTCCCTCCCAATAGGTCATAAAATGCAATATTTTATACAAGTGGCTGGTTTTACAACCTATTACAACCTAGTGTAGAGGAAGCTCTTAATTAGATTTTCCACTGGGTCATTGAGAGTGCAATCTCTCCTTACCACACTTTTAAAATCCCACTCCCATGGTGCTCTTCTGCTGACTGCCATATTTCCCAAGAAGACATTCAAAGAAACATACATTTATATCACAAATATAATACAAATAATAACATACTAACGTGCTAACATACTAAAATGCCAGCAGAATCGGCCTAATGGTCTTTCAAGTCTGCTCGTTTGGTCAGCCCCCAACCTGGGTGCTGACCTTGCTGCCCCCCTTGCCTTCTCTGGCTTCTCCCTTCCCAGTTCCAGATATTCTTGCTGCATTGGATTTTGCTTCCAGAACCCTTCCCCTGTACCTGTCCCAGCCCCTCTTGAACCCCTCCACCATCTCTGCCTCCACCAGCCCCTAGGCAGTGCATTCCATGGCTCCACCACCCTCTCAGTGAAGTAGCACCTCCTCCTTTCTCCCTGAATCTTCCCCCCTTCAGCTTCCACCTATGCCCTCTAGTGGCCCCCTATTCCTTCCTTCGGAACACCCTGACTGTTCCTCCCCTATTTACCCTCTTCATGTACTTGAAGACCTCTATCATGTTCCCCCGGTCCCTTCTCTCTGCCAATGTGTACATATTTAGCTCTTCGAGCCTCTCCTCATAGGTCCTGTCCCCCAAGCCCCAAATCATTTTGATTAAACTCCTGGAGAGGGTCCAGAGGAGGGCAATGTCCCTCTTAAGTGTGGCCTCCAAAACTGCACGCAGTACTCAAGGTGTGGCCTCACCAAGCAGTTATACAGAGGAGTATCACTTCCTCCTTCTGAGGTGATCCCCTAGTGATGCATCCCAGCATCCTGTTGGCCTTGGCTGCTGCCTCCTACAAGTCTCCAGTTGTTCATCTTGACATCCACCACCACCCCAGGTCCCTCTCAGCCATCGAGACTTGTAGCATTCCCCGGGTGTACACTTGGCCTGGGTTCCTGGCCCCAGGTGGAGTACCTTGCATTTCCCTGCATTGAACCTGAGCTTCCACTTTCTAGACCATCTTTCCAGAGCCTCCAGGTCCCCCTGTAGGGCCACCCTCCCCTCCACCCCATCCACCACTGCCCCCAGTTTTGAGTCATCCGAAAAGAGACTCATCTCACTCCTGATTCCTGTCCTTATGTCAGAGACGTAGGTGTTGAACAGGAGGGGCCCAATCACTGATCCCTGTGGGACCCCACTAATGACCCTCTTTGGGGATGAGACTATCCCGCCAACTACGACCCTCTGGGTCCAGTCCTGGAGCCAATTGCCTATCCATCTGATCATCTGGTTCCCCACCCCCATTTCTCCCAGCTTATCCAACAGGCCCTCATGAGGAACAGAGTCAAATGCCTTGCTGAAGTCTAGAAAGAGGACGTCCACTGGTCTACCCAGGTCCAAGGCACTCGTCACCCAGTCATAGAACTCCACAAGGTTTGTCTGACACGATTTCCTGGGATGAATCCATGCTGTCTATCATCCAGGCACCCTGACTTTCCAGGTCCCCCAGCCTCTCCTTGACAATGCCTCCATCACCCTGCCCACCACCAATGTCAGGCTGACAGGCCTGTAGTTCCTACCACCTCCCTTGACCCCCTTGGGATAGGCCTGCATACGCCACCTTCCAGTCCTGGGACACCCACCCTGTCCTCAGAGAGATGGTGAAAAGCTCCAGGGGTTTCGCCAGGACATCCGCAAGTTCCTTCAGCACTCTGGGATGTAATTTATCCGGCCCCGGTGCTTTCTCTGTCTTAAGGGAGCTGAGGGCTTCCCTCACTCTCTCTGCTGTGATTTCCACTTCCAGTACCTCTTCTCCCTGCTTAGCCCTCCCTCCTCCTGCCAGTTGTGCCTCCCCCTCTCCCCAGACCCGCCAATCGGTAAGGGTCCCCCCTCCTCAGTATCTCTGTCTCCTCCCATGTATGATGCAGCACCCCCATTTTCCTTGGTGAAACCTGAGGTGAAGTACTCATTTAGTACCTCAGCCTGCTCCCCTGGGTCTTGTGCCCATCTGTCCCCTGATTTAATCCTGCTAATCTGCCTCTTCACCCTTCATTTTTCCCCAATGTATCTAAAGAACCTCTTGTTCCCTCTCCTAATTTCCCTGGCCAGGTTCTGCTCCTTCCTTGCCTTAGCCACCCTCACCACCCTAGTGGCCCTTCTAGCCATCAGCTCATACTCCCCTCGATCTCTTTCACTCCTTGAGCACTTGAATTGCCTATAGGCTGCCTTCTTTCCCCGCACCACCTCCTGGACCTCCCTGGTCCACCAGCAGGGTTTTCGGGCCCTACCGCATTTTCGTCTTACTCTTGCACAGGTGCTGGTAGCATCTTGCACCCCTCTCCTGATGATTTCCCACCTACTATCAGCGTCCATGTCTGACCCAATCACATCCAAATGCTCCTTAAGGATCCTTCCCATTTCCTTAAAATCCGTTCCCCTGAAGTCAGTTACCTCCGTCTTTGTGCAGCCTTCTAGCCCTCCTAGGTCCAGGCAGAACCAGACTATGGCATGGTCACTCCCCGCCAATGGATCCCTTACCTCCAGGCCCCTAATCTGGTCACTGTCTGCCAGGACCACATCCAGTACCTATGCATCCCTGGTCGGTTCCCCCACCTGCTGAGTTAGGAACGCTTCTTGAAAGACATCCAACAACCTCTGTTCCCTGGTCACAGAAGATGTCATAGTCTCCCAGTCTGTTCCTGGCATGTTTAAGTCCCCCAACACCACCACCATTCCTCTGCCCAGTCTGCAGTGTCTCCCAACATCTGCCACCAGACCCTCTTCCAGCTCCTCCACCAGGGCAGGGGGTCTATACACCACTCCTATTTTTACACTCTTGCCCCCCCTTGTTATCAAGGTGACCCAAATCGCTTCCACGGTTCCCTCCGCCTCCTCTACTCCCCCTATGCCAATGCAGTTTTTGACTATCATTGCTACCCCTCCTCCCCTTCCCTTCCCCCTGTCCTTCCTGAACATAGTGTAACCCTCCAGGTTCATGTCCCAGTCATGTCCTGCAGTGGCCCAGGTCTCAGTGACCGCTGCCACATCCACTGCTCCCTCAGTTAGCATCACCTGGAGCTCAGGCATTTTATTTCCAAGCTCCTGGCATTTAGCAGGACTACCTTCCACCCTTTCCCTATACTTCCATTTCCCCTGCTCGTGTTCCCATGGGGATTCTGTTTTCTCCTGGTCTGCACTTTACCAGTCAGCCTTTTCCCACAATCCTCCAGCTCTCCAGGGGGGTGGAGACAGAGTCCCTCCTTTATCGGCACCCCTTGACAGCCTTTTCTCCTATCCCTCCCCCTTCACAAGTTTAAACCCCACTTTTCACCAATGAACCCCTCTATTTTCAACTTAAGGATTCCCCTCCCCTCCAAATTGAGATGGAGTCTATCTCTAGCATACAGCTCCTTATCCTCCCAGGTCTCCCCCAAATCCCCCATCAACCCATACCCTCTGGCCTCACACCACTCCCTGAGCCACTGGTTTATCTCCCTAATCTTCCTCTTGTGCTCCCCACTAGCCCTTGGCACCGGCAGGATTTCTGAGAAGGAAACTGTGCATCCTATGTCATGACAGACCCTGGCAAGCTCCCTGAATCTTGCCTGTATCTCTAGATCACTATTTCCCTCAATGTCATTTGTACCCAGGTGGACCAGTATGTCTGGGGAACCCCCACAATCCTTTACCAGCTGATACACCTCGTGCTTAGCCCTGTGCACCATTAGTCCAGGGAAGCATTTTGTTCTAACTGGCCAGGCTTCTCCCTCCCTATCCCATTTGATACCCCTGATCATAGAATCCCCCAACAGGAGCACTCTGACCGCTCCTTTTCCTCCATTCCCCCCCTTCCATGTCCCCCATCCTTTCTACTGGCCCTCCACCCAGCCGGCTCCTTGTTCTTCCCCTATCTGGGTGCCACATGCCACCCCTCCTTATTTACCCTGGCCACCCTCCTCCAATCCTATGCCTCTCTCCTCCTGAGTATCCTTCTGTACCTTGCTAACTCCCCAACTGCTCGCTAACTGGTCCTTCTCCCCATCTGCTAAACTAGCCTGGCTCGTCCTCCCTTCCTTGCTGTCTCCATTTAGTCCCTCCTTGCTTGTTGTGCTCCCCTGGCCTAAACCCTCAGCTTCCTTTACTGAATCCTCCTTGTACTTCTGGTCCTTCTCCTTTACCTTTCCTCCCAACTGGTCCTTCTCCTTGCGCTTTCCTCCCTCTTCCCCCGCCCCTCCTGCTCTGATTAACTACTCCTCCCATTTTCCTGCATTCCAGGCTCCCCCCTGTTCTTCCTGCTATCTGGCCCCTGCTTCCTGCCCCCCACTCCCTTTCCGTCTCTAACCAACCCTGTCATGGCTACATCACCCCCTCATCCTCGAGCAGAAGAAGAGAATTGAAGCGGTTACTGAGTGTAAGGTCTGATCCACCTCCCCACCTTGCTTCCTTCTGTCCAGCCCTGGCCAACTGCCTACTTCCCTGAGAATGTTGTCCCTCTGTCCCTCCTTTGTGAGGGTCCCCAGTTACCTGCCTGCTTCCTTGGCAGTGTCCTTTTGGACCCCCTCTGCCAGGGTCCCTATGTGACCCCTGAGTATTCTCCTGCACTCCTTTCCCTATGCTGCTGCCCCCAGTGCTTGGTGCAACCCTGTGGGAGATCCCCTGCCCCCTTCCCCAGCCATACCTCCCCCCTTCCCCAAGCTGTCTCCTAATCCACGCAACCTTCTCCCTAAGCTCTGCCAGCTGGTAGCACACTGGCAACCACCAAACTTCCAAGCCCAGTCCAGTATCATGGCTGCTCCACACCCTGTGCACCCCACCACCCTCCCAAAGATGCCGGCCCTAATGCCATTTGGTTCCATCCCCTTCCCCTTAATAAGAAGCAGATGCTATCAATTTGGGGGAATCTATTCCTAGGCATGGGATGAGTTTCCCAAATTCAGTTCACTACTCTAACCGAAGCAATAGCCCATCTGCGTTTGTGTTTGCTGCCCCTGTCCTGTGAGTGACAGTCATCTTGTAACCCTGCAAGGCAAGGCTCCATCTTAAAAGCCTGCCATTTGTTTTACCCATTTGTGCCAGCCAAACCAAGGGGTTGTGATCTGTTTGTACTCAAAATGTCGCCTGTATAGGTATGGCTCTAATTTCTTTAGTGCCCATACCATTGCAAAGCATTCTTTCTCCACTGTAGAATAAGTCTGCTCCCTGGGAAGTAACATCTTACTGAGGTACACTATTGGGTGATCTTTCCCTTGTTTAGAAGTTTGGCTAAGTATTACCCCAATACCCATACCTAAGGCATCTGTCTGGACTACAAAGGGTTCACTATAGTCTGGACTGGCTAATACAGGAGCACTGCACAGTGCCTCCTTTAGCTGTGTAAAGGCTTGTTCACAGGCTGGTTCCCAGTTAATCTTTTTAGGCATTCTTTTCTTTAGCAGGCCAGACAGGGGAGCTGCCAGGGCACTGTAGTTTGATACAAATTTTCTATAGTACCCTGTGGTCCCTAGAAAACTCCGAAGCTGTTTCTGTGTTTCAGGTCTGGGCCGTACTTTGTTTGCCTCAATTTTTGCTTGGTTAGGATGGAGCTGTCCCCAACCTACTACATGCCCGAGGTATGCCACCTCAGTCATGGGCACCTGGCACTTTTCAGCTTTTACAGTGAGCCCGGCCCTCTGTATCCTGCCCAGCACTTCCCTAAGGTGGGAAAGATGTTCCTTCCAGCTGGCAATGAAGATGGCAATATCATCCAGGTATGACATGGCGTACTCTTCAGTACCATTTAACACCTGGTTCACCAACCTTTGGAGGTGGCAGGGGCATTCTTCATTCTGAAAGATATTACTTTAAACTCAAATAACCCTATCGGAGTGCTGAAGGCTGACCTCTCCCTAGCTCTGGCAGTTAAATGTGCTGGAGAACAGAAAATCCCTTCCAGGCCCTCTTTATACCTTACTGTTTATTCCCTGGATGGAAGCAGGAACATAAAACATTGCAAACTCCTGGACTAGAACCTCATTAAGAGTTCTTAAAAATCGTAGAAAGCAGATGCAGACTAAGGAAGGCCTAGGACCACTCATCATAATTTCCTCAAGGGAAGCCAGCCCGGTGGTGCTGAGGGTTGAGGTGCTGGACACCACACCTCACACCACGCTGGTGACCCAGGTTTGGAAGCGAGCCCAGGCCATCAGTGGTCGGCAGGAGAGGGAGAGAATTGAGCATCCGGAGGACAGTTCTCCTCTCCTGGGAGGGAGTGGAGTCTGCACTCAGCACTTTACTGGCCTCTGGCAGAAGCTGGTGGCATGACAAGTGCAGAGCAGATGTAGAGGGAAGGGGGAGTGTCGATGCCGGCAGTGATGCCTTGGTGTAGGGTGCATGCCACTCCCCCACAGGAAAATGTGAAAACACCTGCAGTACTTGGGAAGAAGGAGCACCCAGATCGTGCCTCCAATATGCCCTCGCCTGCCCACTACCTCCAGTCTGACAAGACGTGAGTAGCGGGGTGCTTGCCCGCCCCACCTTAGCCCCGCTTAGGGGAGAAGCCACAGCTACATGGGGACTTGAGAGGTAGGTCAGGGTAGGGCAAGCGAGGCAGGAGGATGACTCCTTGGCAGTCCCAAAGGGTCGGGTCTGCAGGATGTTGGAGATTAAAGAATGATTTCAAAAAAAATTATTTCCTCAAGGGCACACAGACCCAGCCTACCGGAGATAGAATAGGCATGGTCTTACCGCCTTTGCACAGTTTTTCACTGGAAATGTATGTGTCTCCTTGGCAGACTTAAAGACCAGATTTCATCTCACTAAAACTGACCATTTCTGTTTCCTACAAGTGAGACACTATGTCTTAACTGAGGAAAACAAACACAACTTTACCAGGGATTTGACTAAATTGGAGGACTGTCTCTGTTGGGTAGTGCGTCTTAAAGATAAGAACAAGTCCATTTCTGTCATGTATAATGTACTCTGGCTATCCCAGGGACACTGTTTAGACTTGATTAAATTGAGGCAGAAACAGGAGACCAGGCAACTTATTCTGGAGGCAATGTGGAAACAGTCTTAGAACAGGGATAGAAAGTTGCCTCTTCCCAATAGTGGAAATATAGATGGAAAGTCTCTGGTCACACTTTATTTTAAGTGTCCTTAACTACACTGGAACTACTGTATAACTATGCTGTAACTGCACTGTAACTACTATGTAACTATGCTGTAACTGCACTGTAACGGTATCCTGTGAAAATAGCGAGGAAATAATAGTGAATAAAAAACCACGAAGACAGAATCGCGACGCCATCTATAGCGACTGACATTTAATATCGCTCGCCGTTAATGGCGACTTTGACCATGTCAAATTAGCACTAATGCAAGGGATCCAGTACAAGATTTAATTAACATGCTAAGGATCATGTCAAATTAGCGCCAATGCAGTACAAGAAATCAGGGAACATCCAGTACATCCAGTACAAGATTTAGCATGAGGAGACGAGCATCAAAGTCGCGAAAATACAAATTAAAAAAAAAAACTGACAGTTGCCAGAAAATCCTTTATTGAATACATGATCCACACTCCTAATCCATGCTTCCATGCTTTCATCGATGCTTGACCCTTCATCTCGCTAAATCTTGTAGTGAAAGTTATATGCTAGACCTTTTAGGTAGTAATAGGTTGATCTTTCGCCATACTGGTACACAATCTTCTTGATCCTCTCATTCTGTTCTCTGTACTTTCTCTTAGTTCCTCCAGGGGTAATACCAGAAATTAACTGCTCCAGCTTTATTTCTGTCAGCCGCTGTTCCTGTACTAAGCACTCTATGACTGCCTCAGAACTTATACACTGCAAGTTGCTAAGGGGAATACACTGTAGAGGAGTCTGAGTCGACTATGGGCTGGTTACCAGGCAACAGCAAGTTGCTAAGGAACAGGAAGTCCATGGAAACTGGGGAAACTGAGAGACAGAGAGAGAGAGAGAGAGAGAGAACAGCTGCAATTCTTCTGGAGGTATTTGGACAAATTATGGACATAACAGTGTGCTGTAATTGTTCAGGCGTTATTGTTACACTCGCTATACTTTGTAGCGTTATTTTCTGTTCTCGCTAATGTCTCCACTCTATTATTGACATCGCTATATTTTTTTCACAATTTTAACATAGACCCCACTGTAACTACTGTGTAGTTTCATGTAACTACTACGTAGTTGTTAACTGGTTTCACATTGGTGTGTTGTGTAGTTACACACAATTTGCATGAAGTAATTACACTGTAACTGCACTGTAACTAGTGTGTAGTTACATGTAACTACTATGTAGTTGTTAACTAGTTTCACATTTGTGTGTTGTGTAGTTACGCAACTTGCATACATGTGCAACTACTGCTGTTCCCTTTTGGTACAAATCATTTCATTCTGACAAGTGTAACTACATATGTAATAGCTGTTGCAAAGTGTAACAGAAAATCTGTTGTGCAGCTACCACTCTATCTCTTCTGGCATTTAGTTATTTGTTCTTGTAAGGGCAACCACACATGCAATAGCTATTTTTTATTTTTATTTATTTATTTTTTTAGTCTTTGGTAACCGGGTAAGGCCCACTAGGCACAAGTGCCTGTTTTCAGGGGTGACCTGGGAGCACTGGGTGGTTAAATGACTACTCAGAGTTACACAGTATGCAAGTGGAGGTTGTGAGACTCAAACCCCGGTCTGGTCTGCTGGATATACCAAGCTCACTCACAGCTCATCACTCTGACCTCTAGGCTATACTGCCAGCCCTATTGCAAAGTGTAACAGCAAATCTATTGTGTAACTACTATGTTACTACTTTTGCCATTATTAAATCTGTTCTTACAAGTGTAACTACATATAAATGCAGGTCCTGTGCACTGTTTTAACTGTTTGTGTCTATCTGATATTTATTTAAAAGGTACTCATACAGAAAAAATGTAAAAGTGCAATAAGAATGGTAACTAAAATATGAATACAATGCAACTTCAGTCTGCTACAGTTAAATGCATTGACTGGCAACTTTTTAGATGATGTTGCATGTCTGTATTCCAGTTGTTCATGAACTTACAGGTTAGTAATCATGCAGTCTAATATTGTGAATTGATATGTAACTGTACACAAACATATTTTATTTGTATAATTACTAAATGGCACTATAACAGTATTGTGTCTAAGAAATAATGGTCCTGTTTTCACAGTTAATGGCTAGGTAACATATATTTACAGTTGCACACACTTACATTTACCAAATGTCAGTACTGTAGCTGTGATGTAAGTTCTCATTCAGAACTTACTACTTACTAAACATGCAAGCTAATATTAGATTCTACTCACATAGGCGACAAGGAATGTGTCATATGTGCATTCCCAGGCCTGGTGATCAATAGCAGCCATCCAGTCAGATGGACTGACCAGGAGCAGACTGGATTCTGCACTGTGTGTGGAGTGGGGAACTGTGAGTTTTGGGTGGTTGTCCTATTACTGCTGTTTTCCAGTAAGGGGATCTACTGGTCTGCCTCTGTTTACTGCCTTGCCCCCAGCCCTCATGGTATAGTCAGAGGGCTGGGGTAGCTTGATGTGA
This sequence comes from Neoceratodus forsteri, assembly GCA_016271365.2. Lineage (NCBI taxonomy): Eukaryota > Metazoa > Chordata > Ceratodontiformes > Ceratodontidae > Neoceratodus > Neoceratodus forsteri. The sequence continues at coordinate 1,254,328,338 of CM057459.1, read as the reverse complement.
AGGATGTCAGTGGGAAGGGCATTTAGTGGCTAAGGAAGGGTCCCTGCCTTTGTATCTGGTGCCACCCACCACCACTCCACCACTCCACACAGCAGATCGGTGATAAAGCAGAGTATGTAGCCATGCTCCAACCCCAGCCACCCACCTGGGCAGTAGTAGGCCAGGAGTGTGGGTGTAGAAGAGGTATGGGTCAATGCCACAGAAGCAGCACATTTCTTAGTAACTACAGCACTGTTACAAGTCAATAACTAATTATGTGAATGATTTTTATTGTATAAGTAAACAATGTAGTTGAATAGCAATTAACAATATTAGTGTGTTTATTAAGCAGTAAGTGCATGAGGGAATGATTTCTGAAGGAAAACATACATCAGAACTATAGCACTGACATTTGATCAATATAAGTGTATAATAGATACACCCATCTTCTTACACTTTAAGTGTTAGTTTCTGCATACTTACTTTGTAAGTACGTGTTAGTTAGTCATTAACTGTGGAAACAATGCCACAGAAGCAGCACATTCCTTAGTAACTACAGCACTGTTAAAAGCCAATAAGTAGTTATGTTAATTCATGATTTTTTATCGTATAGCAATTTACAATATTAGATTGCATGTTTATTTTTAGTTCCTTTTTTTTTGGGTTGCACACTATACAAGTGGTGGCTGTAGGATTCAAACTCTGTTCTTCAAGTTTGCAGGTCAGTGCTTTTAACCACTACTCTGTACTGCAGTAAGTTCATGAGGGAATTATTCTGAAGTATAATTTTAAGTGTCACTAACTACACTGTAACTACTGTATAACTATACTGTAACTGCAATACTATGTAATTTGTTAACTAGTTTCACAATGCGTATTGTGTACTTACATAACTTTAAATGTGCTGCTTCAGTGAGATTGACCCACACCTCTTCTGCACCCACACCCCTATCCTGCTGCTGCCCAGGTGGGTGACTGGGGTGGGGCATGGCTACCCTTGAATGAGAGTCTTAATTCTTCTATACCTAAGACTAAACTGCCCCATTGTATAATGCTGAACAATCATAAGACTGACTGATTGTACATCATGTATATTGCACCCACATTTTAGGTGCTATTCTATTGTGTTTCAACTGTACTTTGCACTTAATTGTACCTAGCTGTACTCAATATATTTAATGTATTCTATTTCTTGTACCATTCTCTGTTAATGTAAATGTCTTGTCTGTATTACCTATGTATCATCTTTATGGCCCGGTTCATGCCTGAAAATGGTCCATTGGTTCAGTGCACCTACCCAGTAAACAAATCAATCAATCAATCAATCAAATAAATAAATAGATATATCACCAATCTGCTGTGTGGCGTGATGGTGGATGGTGTCAGATACACACGCAGGGACTCTTCCTTTGCCCTTACATGCCCTTCCTGCTAGCTGAATGAGGTGGCACCCGTGGCACCATCCTCACACCAAGCTACCACACCCCTCTGACTATATCATGAGGGACTGGTGCATGGTTTTGAACACATGTATGCAATGGCTAAGGAATAGTCCCTGCATGAGTACCTGGCACCACCCATCATCACTCCACACAGCAGATTGGTGATATTTATTTATTTAGCTGTAGTAGACTGAAGTTGCATTGTATTCCCATTTTAGTTAACATTCTTATTACACTTTAACATTTTTCTATGTGATTACCTTTTAAATAAATGTCAGATAGACACAGACAGTTGAAACAGTGCACAAGATCTGCATTTATATGTAGTTACACTTATAAGAACGGATTTAATAATGCCAAAAGTAGTAACCTAGTAGTTACACAATAGATTTGCTGTTACAATTTGCAACAGCTATTACATGTGTAGTTGCCCTTATGTGAACAAATAACATAATGCCAGAAGAGATAGAGTGGTAGTTGCTCAATAGATTTTCTGTTACACTTTGCAACAGCTATTACATGTGTAGTTACACTTGTCAGAATGAAATGATTTGCACCGAAAGGGAAACAGTAGTAGCTGCACATGTATGCAAGTTGCGTGACTACACAACATGCAAATGTGAAACTAGTTAACAACTACATAGTAGTTACATGTAACTACACAGTAGTTACTGTGTAGTTATACAGCAGAAGTACAGGGAAGAAGTACAGGAGAGGTTCAGAGAAGTGGGGGGTATCTGCAGTAGGGTGGGAAGCTCAGTGACATTCTCTGAGGTACTCCCAGTACCTAGGGCAAGCACGGTGAGGAAGCTAAAAATACAGGCGTTTAATGGATGGCTGAAGGGGTGGTGTGCAGAAATGAGGTATGGGGTAGTAGGGGAGTGGGGCAAGACCTGTAACAACAAGAGGCTTTATGCCAAGGATAGGCTGCATCTCAGCATTGAGGGTACAAGGGCATTGGGACAGGAGTTGGAGAAGTACATTAAAAACAACATAGATTTAAACTGAAATGGGGGGAGGGCTGAGTCAGATAGCAGGGAGGAGGCACCTTCCATGGGAGACTGAAAGGCCTGTCCCCCCAGAGAGGGAGGAGGAGGAGAATGAGGGGAAGTTACCAAGACAAAAGTGGAAGGGGGAAAGACAGGAAGAGAAGAGGTGGGACACAAGCTGGACTGTAGTATCTTTGAATGCAAGGAGCTTAGCAAACAAGGTGGCAGAGTTCCAGGCAATGATGGTAGAGGGAAAGGTAATATTGCTGCCATCTCAGAGACCTGGGCCACCCAATACCATGACTGGGATCTTATGATCCCCGGTTACAAGATGTTCTGCAGGGACTGGGAGGGAGGAAGGGCTGGAGGGGTGACTATTTATGTCAGGGAAGGGATACTGTGTACCAGGGAGGAGGGAGATGAGGGGAGGCCAGAAGTCATATGGGTACTGCTCCAAAGCCCTAAAGGTAAAAAGCTCAGGATGGGGGTGGTGTACAGGCCACCCTCACAGATCGAGGAGGTGGATAGAGAGCTGGGGGAACAAATCAGAAAGGTCAGTGACAAGGGGAAATACAGTTATAGTGGCAGATTTCAACCTACCTGGGGTTGACTGGCAGACAGTAACTACAGCACATGCCAGGGAACAGGTGCTGCTGGAGGCTTTCCAAGAAAGTTACCTGGTGCAAGCAGTGATGGAAACTACTAGAGAAGGGAACATACTGGATTTAGTACTAACAAATGATGATCAAGTCCAGGATGTGGTAGTACAGGACCCTCTAGCAGGAAGCAACCACCGCTCAGTGTGCTTCCTCCTCACACAGGGAGGGAGTCAGCTAAAACCAGGACAAGAGTGTTGGACTGCAGGAAGGCAGATTTTGCCAGAATGGGCAGCATCCTAGGGGGTATTTAGCTAAAATTAACACAGTGATGGATGCTGAACTGAAGTGGGCAATCATTAGGAAGGGACTGAATGAGGCCACAAACACATGTGCCAGATCTCAGAGTAAGCAGTCCAGGTCCAAAAAGCCTAGCTAGCTCAGCATTGAAGTGGAGTGGAAGGTGAGGGAAAAAAGACTGGCCTTCATTAAGTTCAAAAAATTGGGGTGTGAGGAGGATAGAGGGGTGTTCATAAAGGCATCTAGGGAGGTGACCAGGTCAGTCAGGGCAGTCAAGGCAGCAAAGGAGCTAAAATTGGCTCCAGGGATCAGAGAGGAGGAAAAGAGGTTCTTTAAATACATAAGGGAGAAGAGGAGTTGTAGAGATGACATTGTTAGAATCAAGAGGGATGGGAGGATGGGCAGAACAAGGGGAAGAACAGGCAGAGGCACTCAATGAGTACTTCTGCTTGGTGTTCACAAAAGAAAGGGATGGCCTAATACCGCAGGGGAAAGGGGGCAAGGGTGAAGGGGGGCAGAGATAACAGATGGGGTCATCCAAGAGGATAGAGTTCTGAAGGGCCTTAAAGCCTTGCGGGTGGACAAGGCACCAGGACCAGATGGTGTACACCCAAGGGTCCTGAAGGAACTGGTGGAGGTGTTGGCATGCCCTCTGACAGACCTCTTCAACACCTCCTTGGAGACAGGGAAGGTACCCAGGGACTGGAGGATGGCTCACGTGGTGCCCCTTCACAAGAGTGGACCCAAGGACTAACCGGGCAACTACAGACCGGTAAGCTTGACTTCCATAGTGGGGAAGTTGATGTAGACCATTCTAAAAGGAGAGGCTGATAACCTTTCTTGATCTTAGTGGTCTACAAGATGACAGACAGCATGGGTTTGTCTCAGGAAGATCGTGCCATACTAACCTGATCGACTTCTTCAATTGGGTCACTAGGATGGTTGATGAAGGCCACACTGGGGATGTCTTGTACCTGGCCTTCAGCAAGACTTTTGACTCTGTGCCCCATGGGAGGTTAAACAGCAAGATGAGGGACATGGGGGTGGGGGAGAAACTGGTGGGGTGGGTTGAGAGCTGGTTGCAGGGCAGACAACAGAGGTTAGTTGTAAAGGAGGAGACATCCAAGCTAAGGCCAGTAACAAGTGGGGTACTGCAGGGTTCAGTGCTGGGCCATGTTCTGTTCAATGTCTTCATTGGAGACATTGCAGAGGGGGTCAAGAGTAAGATCAGCCTGTTCCCAGATGACACTAAGATTTGTGCAAAAGTGGACAATGAGGAAGAGAGGCAGGCACTCTGGGAGGATCTAGCTAAACTCAAACATTGATCTAGGAAGTGGCAGTTGGGGTTTAACGTTAAGAAGTACAAGGTCATACACCTCAGAGCAAGAAATCCCAGGGCCAGCTACTGACTGGGGGAGTGCAGGTAACAGCTTCAGAGGAGGAAAGGGACCTGGGGATAATAGTCCCAGGGGACATGAAGGTATCGGCACAGTGTAGGAGGGCAGCAGCAAGGGCAAATAGGATGCTGGGGAGCACTGCTAGAGGGATCACCTCTAGAAAGGAGGATGTCATCCTGCCCTTGTATAGATCGCTAGTGAGGCCACACTTGGAGTACTGTGTGCAGTACTGGTGCCCATACCTCAAAAAGGATGTGAGATTACTGGAAGGGGTGCAGTGCAGGGCTACAAAAATTATCATGAGACTGGGGGAGTTGCCGTATGAGGAAAGACTGAAGGAGCTCAACGTGTATTCGCTGGAAGAGAGAAGGGAAAGGAGGGCTATGATAGAAACCTTTAAGTACTTGAAAGGCATAAACAAAGTCAGAGAGGGAGGATTGTTCCGCTAAAGGGGGAAGGGTCACTAGGGGCACAGTCTGAAGTTGGAAGGGGAAGGTTCAGGAGGGAGATGAGGAGGCACTACTTTACCAAGACAGTGGTGGTGAGATGGAACGCACTGCCGGAGGAGTTAATCAAACCGAGGACAGTGGATAGCTTTAAGCAGGGTTGGGATAGAATCAAGGGCAGGATTAGTACAGACAAGAAACCAAAGGGGGGAAAGACCAGGAAAGGGCAAGAAGGGAGAGTTTGGGTGGGGCTTGGGCAGCTGCAGTAATACGAAACTAAGAGCTGCACAATCGGGCAGACTTGATAGACCTATGGGCCTTTTTCTGCTGGCAATTTCATATGTTAGTATGTAGTTATACAGTAGTTCCAGTGTAGTTAGGGACACTTAAAATAAAGTGTTACCCCTACAGTCACCACCCACTTCAGGCTGGGCCTAACCGATACTTTCTGGAGAGGACGTCAGGGTAGGGGTATGCATCATCATGTATTTGGGGTTGCCTAAAAATGCAGTTATTGGCAAACAATCCATGCTGAATTAGAACACATATGGAGGTTCCAGATAACCTTTACCTATGAAATGTTGGTCTTACTATAGGTCTTCCACCACCCCACCTCAAAAGGCAGCAAAAAAAAGAATTGTTACATAATTTCTGTCTTATGGCAGTAAAAAGCCTTCCCTGTCACTGGCTTGCTCCGGTAATTCCACGAATCAAAGAGTAAGTGGAGACAATCCAAACAATAACAAACATGGACAAAAATGATGGTCGACTTGAGGCTGACTGGGAAAAAGTACATTACTAAGTGGGAAACGCGGATGGCATACTGCACCCGCTCACTGGATATTTTACACAGAAGCAATGGTAGCAAGTACCCCCATTAACGGACAGCTCAATTTCAATGAAAGACAAAAGATTTTTAGTTTCTAGTTTTAAATTTACATAGTTGTTGCTTGGTCAGTGGTTATTGTAACTGCTCTGTTTCTTTTACAGTAAGGACTGATTCTAGTGGAATCAAAGTACTTGGTATAAGGTCCAACTTATGGCATCATCTTTTTTGGTCTTGTACTACAAACTCTCTGGAGAATATTAAGAATTTACCCTGCTTATCTATTTATTTCAGGCCACTGTATGATAGTAAGTAAACATCAATTTATGTTGCCATTAAATGTACTGCTTGACTTGTACTGAGAGTTTTGCACCGATGCGCTGTCTTGTACTGGCTTCTCAATAAACTAAAGTTACAAAAAAAACTTAGCAATTTACTTTAATGAAAACTTTTACCAGACTGTACCATAAATGGCTAACATCTGATTATTCCGATTTGTACTCTTCTGTGACAAAAATACCAAATTTTGGAGGGACAGAGGTCATTTCTGAGGCACAAGCAGGGTCAGTTCAGAGGTATGACCACCAGGGAGCTGAGCTCTGGGGGTTGGGAGTTGCTGCAGGTGCCCCATTCTCATATAAAGTCCACAGGGATTTGGGTTTTCATGGGTGCTGCCCCTGCCATCTGGGACTGAGTCCCTGAGGAGATTCCCGTTGCCAAAATCCTTACCACTTTTAAACATAAACTGAAATGTGATCAATGCAGCAGGTAATTATTTATTTATTTATTGAATTTTGATGACCGGGTAGGCCCACTGGGCCCCGAAGGTCCCTTTTTCAGGGGCGACCCGGGAATAACAGTACACGAATAATTAAACAGTTGAACATAAGCAAATACAGGTTATCATGGGTATACAGTATTCGGCTGTGTACACATAGCAGTTGTTATAGTGGTTTCATATATCTAGTTTATAAGTTGTTATTTCATTACATTCTTCTTTGTCCTACATATTAGCGAGACAGTACTGGAGATTCATTAGGTATAGTTCTAGAGCATCAGGATGGTTCAGAGAGGGGGAGGAAAAAGTTAGTGCTACCTTGTTGGGGGGGGTTAGAGATTTTAGTTTGGTAAGCAGGCAAGTTGTGGTCGTTGTAGTAGTGTCAGGTGCGGTGGCACTGGCATACGCTTGTTGTCATAAGGTAGGTCTTGAGTCTTGAGCGAAAGCACGGCACCGATTGGGTTTCTCTTACCTCCAGAGGAAGGTTGTTCCACAAGGCAGGGGCAGCATGCGTGAAAGATTTCTGTCCTGCCTTAGTCCTAACCTTGGGGACCTCTAGTAACGTTAGGCCTGAGGATCTAAGGATGCGCTGGTTTCTTTTTACTGTGAGGAGTCCCCCAAGACTCAGGGGAGGTGTGGGGCTAATTATCTTCTTCGTCAGGCTGAGTACAGGGTAACTGAGGCGGGCTTCGAAGGATGGCCAGTTAAGCTTAGCTAACGCCTCACAGTGGTGACTCCTGGAGTGGGATAAGGTGGCAAAGTGGGCCACCTTGTTGTATAGAGTCTGTAATTTACTGTACTCCAGCTTTGTAATACCCTGAATGACTGGGGCAGCATATATTAGTGTTGGAAGTAGGACACTGGCTGCAATAGCAGTCCTGGCTTCTGGGGTTAACTGTTCCTTGATCCGATACAGTAATCCGAGTTTTGTATGGATTACTTTAGTGACTTGTTCCACATGTTGTTTGAACGTGAGACCTTGGTCGATGGTGAGGCTAGTACTTTCGGGGGACTACTTCCAGCTTGTTGCCCTCCAGGGATGAAAGTTGGAGTAGTTGTGATCTATCTTGTCCAAGGGCTCTTGGTCCGAACAGCATGGCTTTGGTTTTGTTGGTATTAAGGACCATTTTGTTCTTGATGAGCCACCTCTCCATGGCGTGAATATCCTCTTGGAGAAATCGGAGGTCATCCAGGTTGTCCGAGGTTTTGTAGATAACAGCATCATCCGCATATTGGATTATGTTGCTGCTTCCACAGTGTTTGTGCAGTTCATTTACGAACAACGAGAACATAAGAGGCCCAAATATGGACCCTTGGGGTACTCCATCCATTAGGGACTGTGGTTTGGAGAGTTTATCCTGCCACCTAACCCTCTGTGTGTGATCAGAGAGGTAGCTTTCCACCCATTTGAGGGTGTGGGCATCGAGGCCTGTGTGGAGGAGTTTTTGGAGGAGTAGTCTGTGATCCACCCGGTCGAAAGCCTTGGAGAGGTCTATAAAAACCGCCCCTGTATTGGATCCAGAGTCTAGGTCTCTGAGTACGCCAGAGGAGAATTTGGTCAGGGCAGTGTCTGTCCCGTGTTTGGCTCTAAAGCCATGTTGCGATGGAGACAACAGCATGTGTGCCTCCAGGTATTCCCTAAGTTGGGCATAGACGAGTTTCTCCTGTATTTTTGCCAGGGTACACAGCAGGGAGATAGGCCTGTAGTTTTCAATTGGTTCTGCAGGCCCTCCCTTATGAATCGGTACCACATGCACCTGCTTCCACAGCTCTGGGACAGATCCTTCAAGTAAGGACCTATTGATCAGCCAGGTGAGTGGCCGCACGAGTGCCGTGGCCCCATCTTTTAGCAATCTAGCTTTGAGTCCATCCGGGCCTCCTGAACCTCTTGTTTTCAGGGTTTTCAGGATGGCCAGGACCTCTTTTATTTTTGCCAGTCTGAGGTGAAAGGGTGGGTGGTTGAGAGTACAGGGATCCAGCGGAGCGGACTGGTTGTTGGGTACCAATGATCCTGCCTGATGTTTATCAGGGTTTGAGAAGTATGTATTGAGGGACTCGGCAATTAGTGCCTCATCATGTAGTGCCTGTCCATTAGCTGTGATAGGGCCCATGGCTGTCTTTTTTTCCCCCTTAATCAGTTCATTGATGTGGGACCAGAAAGTCCTTGGGTTGCCAAGGTTTGCTTTCTGGAGGTGGATGAAATACTCCTTTTTTGCTAATTTGGTGGCCTGTTTACATTGGTTTCGGAGGGTTCTATAGATGACCCGGTCTACTTGGAGAGCCATGTCCTTGAACTTTTTCCAGGCTTTGTCCCGGCTCGTCATCAGGGCCTTTAAGGGGGTAATCCACTTGTAGCAGTGGCCATTTACCAGTGGGTTTTATTTGGGGCCAGGAGATCAGCAGCCCACATGATAGACCTGTTAAAGTAGTCAACACGCCCTTCAAGGTAGGGAGACTTCTTATCGGGCTCAATCCAAGTTGCCTAGGAGAGTGTTGTAGTGCTCGGGAGAACTTTGAGTAGTCCCTGGAAGTGAGTATTCTGGGCGGGACCTTTACCGCCCTGTTTTTCCAAACACAGAAAGTGGGTGAGTGGTCGCTGAGAGCATCCGCCATGGTGCCAGCCGATTGCACGTTTTTTGGGTTGGACACCAGTACCCAGTCAATGATTGAGTGGCTACCTGTTTTGTAGTTCAACCTTGTGGAAGGCATGTAGAGTTTTATTTTGTTTCTATGTATGGCTCTGTTTAATTCTGTGATGATATTTCATGGTATTTTGTGCTTTTTATTTTGATGTTGACTGTTGTTTACTGTACAGGTGCCCCGAGCATTGGAGGGGGGCACCTTTTTATAAATAAATAATATCATATCATACTTCTAACACAAAGTCTTTCCGAAGCAGTAAAATCTTGGTAAGAAAGGTCTTAATGTATGTTATGTTGTCATGCAGTTCTACCCTCTCGATATGTTACAAACTCTGTGTTACACCTGGAAACAAGCCTCGGCTCAGTGTGCCTTCCTGGTAACCAAAATTTTAAATAAAATAAAATAAAAAATTCCAAGATTTTTTTCTGCCTGGCTGTGTCTTCCATGTTGGTTAATATGACAGTTAACTTACACTTGATATGTAGGAGGTATAGTACTGTATGAGCATGCCTCCACCCCATCAGACATGTCACTCGCTGCAGCTTCAGTCTGGTCTGTTGCTTGCTCTAAGGACTGCGCATTTCTTATTGTATCTGAAACTATACTTCCTGCTTTGTCCAAAGTGTGGGCTAGTCCTCGGATTTCATGATAAAATTGCATGAATCTCACCCCTTTTTTGTCCTCATCTCCACTGTAATGCAATGACACTGGGGAGCCTGATGCATGTGTTGCAGATGTGATTGTCCAACAAGCTGTGCACACACAATTAACCACCAAGATGTTACCTTGAAAACAGCTGAAACAGTTATTAAAACAAAAACCATGGTGCAAACTAAAGGTGCTCTGGCTCTTCATCAGGAAGCTTCAGTCGTTTTGCAGCTCCTGCTTGCACTGTGACATGGATGCTCTGGTGCTCTGATTTCCTTTATGTGAGCAAAGAGCCTTCAAGGTGTGTGAGGCATTCATCGATTGTCTCTGTGAGGTTGCCATTATGCACTGACTTGTTGCTTTTCCATATGTTTTAGTCGTTGTATGACTATACATTTAAACTGATTTTGCTTGAGAGCAGGAGAGTCAGAGCCCCAGGTGGGCATCCCTACAGATATCACTGGAGGTCCACTTGTTTGTTTTTTTCCAGTTTATTTACCCAGAATCATCCAGCTGAGATGCAGCATGTTGATTTCAGTGGGGCCCTGCTTCTACCTATTTCCACAGCTGGGTTTACTGGAACAGCAACAAGTAGCAGCACTCCTGAAACACACAGAAATGGAAGATTATTTGCAGAAGTGTTTATTTCAGGTGAGCAGCATACGTCCAAGAGGGACTGCTGAACAAAGCCCGACTCTTCAACAACCAAGGTGTTGGTGACAACCCCTGGCAAAGACCTTGGTGGTTGAAGAGAAGGATGGAAAGAGAAAGAAAGAAAGAAAGAAAGAAAGAAAGAAAGAAAGAAAGAAAGAAAGAAAGGAAGGCAGGGACACTTTTGCAAGTAATCTTCCATTTGTGTGTGTTCCTTGAGTGCTGCTACTTGTTGCTGAGATCATTCTTGGGGCAGACCTCCCATTTGTAGCACCAATCTCCAGTCCAGGATATGCTGTTTTGTTTTTTTCTACTGTGTTTATTGGAGTATGGGGAGGTAAAAGTGATTTCCCAGTTTCCTGTAAAATGATAACAGCTGGCATTGGTAGAACTTAAATTTTATAACAGTTCCCCCCAAAACTGAGTTTCAGGACATTCCATTCTGTATTAGTAAAGACATCTGCATGAATTCAGGCTATTTACCCCTGATAGCAGGAAGTGTGGCTGGACGTAAGCCTTGAAAGTGCTAGGTGTTATAGCTGCTTCCTCTGTCATATAATGCTACTGTTCTCTGCACCCTTGGCTCTGCACAAACTCTTTTTAGGGTTCACAGAGATGCATATCTGTGCCCCCAAGCCCACCCCTGATCCATAAGCACACATAATGTTGTGGATCAGGTTGGGGCATACCTCTGTGAGGGGTACACTGAGTGCTGTGGATTCACAGGGATCTCCGCAGGTGATGAGCATGACCTCTGCACAGATACAGCCTCCCTATGCACCCATACAAAGATGTGGAATAAGTGGCTCAGACCATAAACCTGCCATATAATGATACTGCTTTAATACCATCTCTAGAACCTTGCAATAACATTCACAGTAAAACAATGCCTAACTACATGGACTATTGCCAGCTACAGAGAAGTTCAATGTCTTTTCATTTGCTCTCGAACTACGGTCAGCACTGTTCATAAATGCTCACCTATAAAGAGTTAAAATCAACTGAACATAATATGGATCCATTCTTTTTTTCAATTGTTTTACCAGGAGTAACACACTAAGCTGAAAGCTTGTTTACAGGTTCAACCTGGGAGCACAGGGAAGTTAAGTGACTTGCTTAATGTCACACAGTATGCAAGTGGGGGCTGTGGGATTCAAACCCAGGTCTCCAGATTGCAGCTCAGAGCCTTAAACCACTGTGCTATACTGCCTCCCTTGGATATAGTCTGTTATTATTTTTAGCTCTTATGCACAATCTTCCTGCGGCCTGTAACAATTCTGATACATTGTTGTATGCTGTTGGTAATGTAATGTTAACCTTTGTTATAGTTTCAGTTGATATTCAGTGGAAAGCCCAAGTAGCTTTTAATGGGATATGTTCATTTTTTAATTTCTATCACTTCATATTGAATACTGCTAAGCCTAAGACCATCTTATTTTTCAGACAAGATTACTTAAAACTCCAAATCAGCCATTTATTGTTGTTCCAATTTCAAGACACAGAGGGCTGGATATTCAAACTGCGCTATTTTGTAGCATAAAATATAGCAGCACAAAATAGTGCAGAGGGGTGTGGCCAGAAGCGATATTCAAAGGAGTTGCGCTATTGAGCAACTCCTTTGAATATCACCCGACCACAACCACTGTGCATGGAGCAATGGAACTTGCACCACCGCCAAGTGGTCAGAGTGGAGCATTCAAGTTCTTTGATGGCGCCAAGTACCATTGCGCCATGCGCAAATTTCCCATATTCAAAAAGGTGACATGCAAAATGGGGCCATAATTCATGCAAGGCGCAGGGGGGGCCATTTGCATCTATTTATGGCCCCATTTGCATTCCATTAGCATGCAGGTGCGCCGATCCCCGAGGACTTATGCCTGGCGCCCTGCCAGGCAGCAGCCGTCGGGGACCGACGCCCCCTGCAGCCCGATCGTGGGCAAATGTGTGAAAATCCTCCCTCCCCCCGACTGGCCCAATCGCGGGCATTAGGTTAAATAACCCCCCCACCAGCCCGATCGTGGGCATAATTGTTAAATCCCCCCACCAGCCCGATCGCGGGCATAATTGATAAATGTCCCCCACCAGCCCGATCGCGGGCAGCACAGAGTCCCACCCCCAGAACATATCCCTGGTGGTCAGTGGACGCTTCAAGCCCGATCGCGGGCAGCAAAGTGATGAAACCTCCCCCCAAGACCACATCCCTGGTGGTCCAGTGGACCGCTAGGCCTGATCGCGGGCAGCAAAGTGATGAAACCTCTCCCCCAAGACCATATCCCTGGTGATCTAGTGTCCACTCACCCACGGAGCCCCACCACCCCGCTCCCCCCGGCAGGTGGCGGGCAGCAGCATCCACCGCCTGCGCCCCACCGCCCGCCGACTGACTGCCCAGTAGGGCTGCCGCCCATTGGTGCAGAGCAAGAGCCAATGGGCGTGCAGCCCATACCGTACAAGGCAGTCCAGATATGTGAATTAATTCATTCATTCAGCCCTGGACTGCCTTATGCGGTATGGGCTGCATGCCATTGACTCTTGCTCTGCACCAATGGGCATGCAGCCTACCAGGCAGATCGGTGTCGGCTGGCGGCAGGCGGTGGGATCTGCCGCCGCCGGCTGCTGGGTGGGAGCGGGTAGGTGCTCATGGTGGTGGGGTGGGGGACACTAGATCATCAGGGATATGGTCTTGGGGTTTTCATCACTTTGCTGCCCGATTGGGCTTAGCGGTCCACTGGGCCACCAGGACTGGTCTTGGGGGAGGTTTCATCACTTTGCTGCCTGCGATGTCAGGCTTAGTGGTCCACTGGACCACCAGGATATGTTCTGGAGGGGTTGAAACTTTGCTACCCCATGATCTGGCTTCACGTCCACTGGACCACCAGGGATATGTCCTTGGGGGTCCTCTTGCGCCTGCCGATTGGGCTGGTGGGGGTGGGTGTTATTTATCACTTTTGCCCACAATCGGGCAAGTCGGGGAGGGGGATGTTTAAACATATGCCCGTGATCGGGCCAGTCAGGGAGGGGGTTACTATATGCCTGCGACACTGGGAAGAAGAGGGAGTAGGGTTGAGGGCCACCCACAGGTGGCAGTTGCTGTGTTGCACCCTGCAATGTGGCAGCTCACCTGTGGGTGGCCCTCAACTACCCTTTTTGGGGCTCAAAGTTGTGCAGGCGCAGGTTGGGGTTGCGCCTGCACAACTCTGCACAGCCCACTGAATATCAGGCTGTGCAGTTTATGCATGGTTCCTCCCCCTCCAGTTCAGCATGCATTCATTTGCATTGCACTGTTGCTCAGCTTGCCTTGGGGGGTGCAACTGCCTCCTGCTGAATATGGCAGAATGGCGCAATTTCGGACTTGCGCAGGCGCAACCCTATTGCACATGGCGCAACCCTTTTGAATATCCAGTCCATAGAGTACTTAGGTTTAAAAATTGATTAAAATCTGTCTTTTCAGAATGTTATCAGTCAGTTATGAATGTAAATTTTCACTGCCCTTGTTCATGAGGTGGGCTCATTAGAAGGCGATGTTGAAAATCTAGTGTAAAAATATTAAAAATTAAAATTATGAGCCTACATTGAATTTTGCGAACACAGGCTGATAACTTTGGTAATTTTCAATATTTTTACCCCAAATTTACAACATAGTCATATCTTTACAGCACCTCATGAATGGGACAGCTGTCATTTTTCAAATCCTATCCAACATGTTTTTTTGTTTACATCCCGAAAGCTGATTTTGTGGTCCCTGTGCAAAATCACCTTTTGGGCAGGAGTTGAAAATGTTCTCTGACATTGTTCATGAGATGGGGTCATAAGAAAGGTATGTTCAAAATTTGATGTAAAAATATTTAAAAAAAAGTTCTAAGGCTATGCTGAATTTTGCAAGTGCAGGCTTGTAAGTTTGGTAATAGTCAATATTTTTACCCCAAAATTTTAACAGAGACATTTATTTACAGCACCTCATGAATGTGACAGCTGGCATTTTTCAAATCCTGCCCAAAATGTGTTTTTGCATCCCAAAACTTGATTTCAAAGTCCCTTCGCGAAACCACCTTTCATGTAGGTTTTGAGCATTTGTTCTTCCCTTCTTCATGAGGCAGGGTCATAACAAGGTTATGTTGAAAATTTGGTGTAAAAATATTACAAAAACAACAAATGTAAGAGCCTGCATTACATTTTGCTAACACAGGCTCATAACTTTGATCATTTTCAATATTTATACCCCAAATTCCTCACCTGCAGCCCTATTGGTTCTGGCCAGAGTATGTTTATAATAGCAATAGTGCATTTTATAACAGCACTAATGCACTCCTAGGCGTTAGATTAAAAGTCAGTGAATTACACCCTACGGACAGTATGGCACTCGGCTGTACTTCATACCACAGTACTCTCCTAGACACATAGAAGCATAGAATCTGACAACACATAAGGAACACTTGGCCACCTAGTCTTGCATTTTTTTCCCTGCCTATACTGACACCGCAGACCCCACTTGATCTCTGGCTCCCTTCCCCCATGCCTTTCAATAAGGTTTCCTTATGCCTATCCAATGCATTCTTGAATTCCATCACTGTTTTCACCCCTCCACTTCCACTGGAAGACTGTTCCAGGCATCCACCAGTCTTTCAGTGGGGAAGTACTTCCTCACATCTCTTCTGAGTTTACCCCCTTCTGGTTTCATTGCATGTTCCCTTGTTCTCATACATCTTTTCCTCTGAAAAATACTCCCCTCATGGTACCTTATTTACCCCAGTGAGGTATTTATAGGTCTCTGTCATGCCCCCCCTTCCCTCATATCTTCCAGGGTGTACATATTGAGGTCTTTCAGTCTCTCCTCATAGGGTTTCTGATGCACACCATGCACCATTTTAGTTGACCTCCCATGGACAATTTATATCCTGTCTATGTCCTTCCTGAGATATGGTCCCCAGACCCAGACACATTACTCCAAGTGGTGTCTCATCAGCAGTCTATACCGGGGCAACACAACCTTCCTCCTTATGCTAGTGATACCCCCCATGCACCTCACTATCCCACTGATACTACCAGCTGCCTTGTCACACTATCTCACCACCTTGAGGTCATCAGGCATGATTACTCCCAGGTCCCTTTCCTGTTTGGTGACCATCAGTACCTCTTCTCCCATTTTATACTCTACCTTTGGTTCCTGTGCCCAAAGTGCATGATTTTGCACTTTTTTGCATTGAAACTCAACTGCCATGCCCTTGACCACTCCTCAAGTTTTCTCAGGTCTCTGCACATTCTTTCCACCCTCTCTGTAGTAACCATCCTATTGCATATTTTGCTGTCATCCTCAAAGAGACATTCCTTCATTTCCAGCTCATCTGCAGTTTCACTTATAAAGACATTAAAGAGGACTGGTCCCAGTACTGAGTCCTCAGACACCCCGCTGGTCACATTTCCTTCCTCAGAGTGAACTCCACTTACCACTACCCTCTATCACCTATCCCTTAACCAATTTCATACCCAGTTTATCACATTAAGACCTACCCCTAAGCACCCCAGTTTTGTTATGAATCTCCTATACAGAACAATGTCAAAAGGATAGAAACATAGAAGTTGATGGCAGATAAGGACCGCAAGGCCCATCCAGTGTGCCCATTTCTTTTTCTACCTTATAAATGTGCCATCGTCCTTTGCTGTCAGTGGCCTATCTATTCATACTCATCTGTATTGCTCCCTTATGCCTATCCCATGTCTGTTTGAAGCCCTGCACTGTATTCATAGCCACCATTTCCTGAGGTAGGCCGTTCCATGCATCCACCACCCTTTCTGTGAAAAAGAACTTCCTCACATCACCCCTTAATTGGCCTCCCTCTAATCTCATGCTGTGTCCTCTTGTCCTGCTATTTTTCTTATATTGAAACATGTTAGACTCTTTCACCTTGTTAATGCCCTTACGGTGTTTGAATGTTTCGATCATGTCACCTCTCCCTCCTTTGCTCTAGGGTATACATATTGAGCTCCATTAATCTGTTCTCATATGTCTTCTGATGCAGTCCCTGCACCATTTTGGTTGCACTTCTCTGGACTGCCTCAATTTGTTAATGTCCTTGTGAAAGTGTGGCCTCCAGTACTGCATGCAGTACTCCAGATGGGGCCTAACCAGTGTCTTGTAAAGAGGTATTATTCCCTCCCTCTTATGACTTGTGATACCCCTACTAATATACCCTAACATCCCCCTAGCCTTACCTACTGCTTTAGAGGTCTGCTTGGATGATTTCAGGTCATCAGTGATGATGATGCCCAAGTCTCTTTCTTCCTTTGTGACTGCCAGCAACTCCCCTCCCAGCCTATAGGTGGCTTCAGGGTTTCTCTTCCCTATGTGCATGATCTTGCACTTCTTTGCATTAAATCTCAGTTGCCACTCTTCCGACTATTTTGCTAGTTTTCCAGATCTCTTCTCATTCTGCCCACACCATCTGGATCATCTACTCTGTTACAGATCTTGGTGTGAAATCTAAGTAGGCCACGTCCACTGCCCCACCCTGATCTGTTTCCCTTGTCAGCGAGTCAAAGAAATCTATCAAATTTGTCTGACATTACCTCCCTCCCCCAAGCTCTCCATGAATTTGTGCTGCCTCTGCTGGCCTTGTAACCTGCCTGATTCAAGATACTGTACACTCCTTTCCTTTAGCAATGACTCCATTAACTTTTCCACCACCGATGTCAGGCTGACTGACCTATATTTGCCATCTTCTTCCCTACTACTGAAGCGGGACTGCATCTACTGCCCTCCAGTCCCCAAGAACCACTCCTGTTTCCAGTGAGGTGTTGAATAGGGCTCTCAAAGGTGCAGCTAGTACCTCTCTGAGTTCCCTCAATACCCTTGGGTGTACCCCATCTGGCCCCGTAGCTTTGCTCACTTTCAGACTTGTGAGCCCCTTCAGGACTCTCTTCCGTGAATGGACTTGTGTCTACCTTGTTTTCTGTAGTGCACCTGCTACTTTTGTGGACCCTATCCGCATTCCCTTTTGCTATGAAGGCTGAACAAAAGTATTTGTTATGGATGTCTGCTTTTACCTGATCCTCCTCTGCACACCTGTCCTTTTTTTTTTAGTTATACTTTATTGCTTTTGCAAATGCATACATGCAAAAGTTGCATATAGAGAACAACTTAATTTGGGCATTTTCACAATATTGTACATACAGTTACAAGTGTGTCATTTTCTCTTGTGTTATCACAGGAGGGGATAACAAATGTATTGAACAATAAACTTTTAAGTTTGTCCACATCTAGAACTATCCATGCAGCCAATTCCCCCCAAAATAGAGTCTATAAACTTTTTTAAACAACATATAAATCCATTTCCCAGCTATGGCAGCTGCTTTAGGAACTTTGAATAAAGAGAGCTAACCACAGCATTAGGCTTTTCATTAAGCCTGTTAGACTCAACTGGGCATGCACTGCTATAACATATAACATATAACAACAGTAAATTGATTACAAATTCATAACTTGGAAAAACCAAAACTACCATTATGGAGTCAGGGGGCAGGATTCACAAAGAAGATGTGCTTAGTGCATCTCGGCTGCCCCAGCGCAGGGGAGATGCACTGAGTACAAACTGGGTGATTCACAGAGGAGGCACAGGGAGATGCCCCCAGTGCACCCCCTCTGTGAATAGCACTGGTGCACCCCTCTCTGGATGCCCCAGAGCATCCCAGGCTGCGCCGGCATATCCTCCATGTCAGGCTGTGAACCCTTTGGGGCAGGGCATCTCAGGATGCCCTCTACCCAAAAATGTGATTCACAGCCAGAGGCATGCAAATAAGGCCATTAGGCATGCATGACACAATGGGGCCATTAGCATGCCATTATAGCCCCATTTGCATTGTGCCTGCAAGGATATCCCAGCAGAATGTGCTGACCTGTAGCTACCCCCCTGGCCCAACCTCAGCCCGAGACATGTCACTCCTGGCAGCAGTAAAGAAATGAGGACTCCCCCAATCCCCCATACAATGCCACTCCCAGCAGCAGTAAAAGGAAAGATGACCCCCCAAGCCCCATACAATGCCACTTTGGCGGGTGAAAAACAATGAATGCCTTCCCAGCCCCAGACCCTCAGTAAAGCCACCTTCTGCAGCAGTTGGCTGGTGCAGACAACCCCAAGTACCCCAACCCACTCTCCCCCCACCCCAGCAGGGTCCCACTGTCTGCGGCAGCAACCACCTGCATGCCGCCACGGCTGCCCACTGACAGAGCTGTCTGAGAATGACATTTTCATACAGCCTGAAGCCCATTAGTCCACCAATGTGCTTCAGGCTGTACACTGTTGCCATTCTCAGACAGCTCTGTTGGCAGGCGGACATGGCGATATGTGGTGGGTTGAGCTGCCCACCAACAGTGGCACCCTGCTGGGGTGGGGAGAGGGGTGGGTTGGGGGTACTTGAGGGGGTCTGTCTGCACCGCTGACTGCCATGGAAGGCAGCTTACCAAGGGCTTGGGGCTGGGGTTCATCATTTCTTTCACTACCACGGGATTGCCATTATGCGGAGGTTGGGGGTCATCTTTTTTACTACCGCTGGGCGTCGTGTGTGGGGCTGAGGGGTTCTCATTTCTTTTACTACTGGGACAACATTATACAGAGGCTTGGGAGGGATCATCTTTTCTTTTACTGCCACTGGAAGTGGCATTGTACGGGGGGCTTGGGGCGGGGGGCACACTGGACTGCCAGGGTGGGTGGGCTGCCACGCTGCTGCCTGCAGTATGGCAGCCTGCCTGTGGGTGGCCACCCACTTAAGTCTAGTTTTCTGGACTTATCTTTCTGTGGCACATCTCTGGACTTGCCCCGGGGATGCACCACAGAATAGGGCTGTGAATGGGGTTACACCCAGTATGCATGGGCGTGCCCCCATCACAGCCCCCCAGATGCATCGTATAGCATTATTGGTGGTATGTGGTACATCTGGGATGCACTGGTGCATCAGGGTTGCCCTGGTGCATTGGCACCCTGCCAGAATTGCCCTTGGGTGCATGTTGGGAATGCCCCAGCACATCTCGGATGCACTGGGTACATCCCTTTTGTGAATCCTGCCCAGGATATTTTAAAAAAAGTAATGGTTTAAAATGCCAACATTACAGGTTGTACCTTGTGGTGTAGGATTTTGTGTGACAAAGCAGTCACTCCTCACTTGTCTTCCACCAAAAATGTAGTACCCAGATAAACAGGAAGGAGTTGAACGTGTCCCTTTATGCAGATGATAAGTTACTATATGTTTCTGATCCCTGGCAAAATCTACCTTGGGTATTAGATATAATCAAAAGATTTTTCTCTGCCTCTGGTTTTAAAATTAATGAGTCTAAGATTGAAGTTCTGCTTTTGGGAGCCCAACCTGGTCATTCTTTAAAGGATCTCTCTAACCTGAAGTTGGTTACTTCTAGGTTTAGACACTTAGGAATATCTATCCCCAAGGATTTAAGTAGGTTGTTTAATACAAACTATGCTTAACTTTTGTCGGATGTCCAAGCAGATTGTAATAGATGGAAGGAACTGCCTGTGTCATTAGGCGGCAAGGCCAAAAGTTTTCATATGCATATTTTGCCTGGATTTAATTTCCTTTTCTCCTTATTACCACAAAAGATACATAACACATTTTGGAAATTGCTCCACAGTATACTTTGTAAATTTATTTGAGGAGGTAGAAAACCTCATGTTAAATGGAATATTCTAACCATCCCTAAACTACAAGGTGGGTTGGGGTAGCGGATTTTCAGGTGTATTATTAGGCTGCTAAATTACAGAACATTATAGCATATTGACAGACAGAGATACTCCCTGTTGGATTCCTTTGGAGCAAAATGCGCTGATCCAGGCTAGGATAGCGGATGTCATTTTCATGGACAAGGCGATTCGTAACACAGTCCCAGTACTGAACCCCTGGGCGGATCTGACTATTGGAGTTTGGGATCAGCTCTGCAACAAATATAGATTCCATGGAGGTTTGAATAAACTGAACCCATACATACTTGTTTGGATTTTACACCCATTAAGTTAGATGTGGGATTTCAGAAGTGGGAGGATTAATTACTATTGGACAGCTGTTGGAAGGAAATTCAATTAAATCTTTCCCCCAGCTATGCCAGGAGTTTGGTTTAGTGCAACAAAACATATCTAGATATCTACAACTAAGGCATTATTTAAATAATCCTGAAAAACTAAGGTTGTATATGGTAGAAAATCCTATTCAGCTCCTGTTAAAAACCAATGGCTAGCCAATCCTAAATTAAGAAAAATATTTCTATTCTCTGTAACATGATACGCAACTTAGAACCAGACCATCTAGCAGATCTCAAACAGAAATGGGAAGAGGAAATGGGTCAGCCCATCCCAGAACAGGACTGGAAGGTGGTTTGGGAGGAGATAAACAAAACCACAGCATCTCCCTCTTGGAGAGAATTCCATTGGCTAACAGTGGTGAGATATTTTCACAACCCAAAAATCACCAAACACCTTGGTACACATCCCTCAGAACTTTGTTGGAGAGGTTGTGGTGGCTTAGGCACACATATTCATATTTTTGGGAATGCCCTCAGATTAGGGTCTATTGGAAATGAGTGGCCCCTAAATCAGGGGAAATATTAAAGATGTCATTGCCAGATCACTTTCAAAAATGGATTCTGGGGATCCCTGTCCAAGGTGTAGCAGACAAATCAGAATGTTACCTGTATTATATAATTCCTAAAAGAGTGCGTGCAAAGAAGAGCGGTGCTTAAGGAACAAACCAAACATAGTGACATGCAAGTTCCAAGCACACACACGCCCATAAAGAAGGGCACTATATCAAAATAAATGTTTTTTTATAAAATCATTATTTTAATGTAAAAAACACACAAAACAGAACATGGATCCCTGTCTGACATGTTTCGGGCAAACGCCCTTTATCAAAAACTGGGGAAACAGAAATTACAAACCATTAAAATGCACTCAAAATTGATGTCATATGTTTACCACCACCCAATAGTGAAACAAAGCAAATCAAATGTACGCCCCATTTCTCCTTCAACCTTAACAACCCTCAATGGGGCATTCCATTAGTTAAAGCAGACGCTTATTAAATTCCATATCATACTGCATTAGTAATACTGATGTCTCTTTCTTATGATGTACAATATTAAAAAATAGCTGAAAAAAATCAACTGTGATATCACCTCAAAGTGCAGAAATAATTTAAATAAGTACATGACTGTCTATACATAAACATTTTGCATCAGAAACAAACAGTGGAAAGGACAAAAATAGAAGGGGGGGAGGAAGAGAGAGGAAATATCACAAAAGTGATAAGGAGAAATATTCTGGTAAAAAACTGATAACCAAACTGAACCACAAACTGAATAAATCAGGTGTATCAAAAAAATATGAATACTACCTGCAATTTAAAACTTTTAGAGATCTATAGACTTCATATAAGCATGGAGTATGTATGAACAAGGCATACAAATATTATGCATACATAGATAATCAGCCTGTTGGAACTCATCAAAAAGTATTGCTTTTGTATACTCTGAGGGATTAGAAACTTTGCTTTTTCATAAATAAATTGAAGCTAAGTTCATAATTTACTTCTTATACTGTCTTTGTTTAAGATAAGGTTGAATGTCCAAGTGGGTATTAAGAGCAGGATATGTAATGCTTTTCAACTTCAAGATCTAAAACTTTTCCCTTAGTAATAGTACATTTTCTTAGTCCCCTCCTCCCCCCTTGGGTTCCTATGGACTTTATCTATTGCTATGAAGTTGAAAGCATGTTGTGAGATATCCAGGCTTACATGTATATGCTGTGTCATGGAGTAGGTGAGGTCCATTTTATTTATTGCTCTCATGTGTTCCCCCACCCTTTTTTGAACTTAGGTTTCGTTTTTCGTACATAAAAAGCTTGGCACATGCAGGTTGCTAGATATATAACTCCCTCTGTAACACAGGAAGTAAATTGTCTTATTTCAAATTCCTCTTTCGTGTTATTTGAGAAAAAAATTATTACCCTGTTTGATGTACCTACAGTTTGTGCATCTTTTTGCACTGGAAACAGCCCAGAGATTTATGTAGCCACATTTCAGGTTCTTTATTTATAAAGTGGCTATGCACCTGCATATCTTTTAATGTTGGTGCTCTTCTGTAGCACATCTTTATTTTTTCTTTACCAATTTCAGATAGACCCAGTTCTGTAGTCAAGACATACTAATGTTTCTGCAAAATACTGTATTCCCAAGTTCTCTGGTCTGGACTGAGAAGTTCATGACAAAACTAAAACCCATCGTAGTCTCCTGTTCTCTTTCCCTAGTTTCCAACAAGCTCAATCTATCTTTAATTTCTGCCTTATTTTTTGCTTGTTCAGTTTTTATTCTACTATATCCTCGTTCCCCCAAACTTTTGATCAGTTCCTCAGCCCCTCTCTGAAAATCCTGTGCGATGGAACAATTGTGCTTGGTTCTTAAAAATTGCCCATATGGAATGTTATTAGCCACATGGAGCAGGTGGCAACTATTAGCCTTCAGAATAGTGTTGCCATCTGTAGGTTTTCTATAAATGTCACTTTCCAGACCACCTTCCTGATTTCTTTCGATCAAAATATCTAAGCATGGTATTTCAGTTTTACTGCTTTTAAAAGTGAATCTGAGGTGCGGATTGGCACTGTGTAGAAAATTTACAAAGTCCTGAAAATTCTCTACAGTTCCCTTCCAAACCCCTATATCATCTATATATCTTTTCCATAGATCCAGATTACCAGTATAGGTATTAATTCGAGAATTATAAACCACCTGTTGTTCCCAATGTCCAACGTACAGATTAGCCATTGAGGGGGCATATGTGGCCCCCATGGCTGTACCTTTAATCTGCAAAAAATGTCTTTGTTAAAAGTAAAGACATTTTGTTTTAAGACAAACTCTAACAATTTCAAAATAAAGTCCATGGGTGGTATCCCAGCTGCAGTTCTGTTGTTCAAGTAAAAAGCAACCAAGTCAAGCGCCCCCTCATGGGGGACATTGGTATATAATGATTCTATGTCCATCGTAATCAATGCCATGTCCTGTTCCAATTTGATATTATTTATTAGATTCAATACTTCCTTCATGTCTTTAATATATGATGGTAATTCTGCTACAACTGGTTTTAAAAAAGTGTCACAGAATTTTGAGAGGGTTCCGTGAGTGATCCAATTCCACCAACAATCAGGCGACCTGGTGGGTTATGCAAAGTTTTGTGAATCTTGGGCAGGATATAGAAAGTAGCTCTGACTGGGTAGGGGGTGGTAAGATATTCTTTTGTTTTAATATCAATGATTCCCCTTTGGTGTGTGTTTTCTAAATATTCATCCATGCTATACTTGCAGTCTGGTAAGGGGTCTTCACTAAGTTTCTTTTAAAATAAGGAGTTTCCCAATGGTCTATATGCCTCATTTAAATACATCTCTTTGTCCCCTCCCCCTTCTACTTTTGTCCTTTCCACTGTTTGTTTCTGATGCAAAAATGTTTCATGTATAGACAGTCATGTACTTATTTAAATTATTTCTGCAGTTCGAGGTGATTATCACAGATGCTTTTTTCAGCTATCTTTTAATATCCTACAGCATAAGAAAGAGACATCAGTATTACTAATGCAGTATGATATGGCATTTAATAAACATCTGCCTTAACTAATAAAATGCCCTATTGAGGGTTGCTAAGGTTGAGGGAGAAATGGGGAGTACATTTGATTTGCTTCGTTTCACTATTGGGTGGTGGTAAACATATGACATCAATTTTAAGAGTATTTTAATAGGTTTGTAATGTCTGTTTCCCCAGTCTTTGATAAAGAGTGTTTGCCCGAAACATGTCAGACAGAGATCCATGTTCCGTTTTGTGTGTTTTTCACATTAAAATAATGGTTTTATAAAAAACACTTATTTCAATATAGTTTCCTTTTTTATGGGCTTGTGTGTGCTTGGAACTTGCATGTCACTATACCTGTATTATATCTTGATAGCTGCTGCCACAAAAGTGATTACACAATTATGGTTAACCCCGTCACCTTCTTCAGAGGACCTGTGGTTTACATTTTTTTAAAGGATTCAGGAGATGGACAAGATTACTGCACATCTTAGATTACAGCAGGAGAAATATCAAGGTCATTGGCTTCCCTTCTTTCACTACCAGGCCAAGAAGGAAGGGAGGAATGTGCTGGATATCCTGGCTCAGTTATTTTAAATCTTAGTCAGTATAACTCATTAGATAGATTTTATAGGTAAGAAACACAAACAGAGGTCTCATGAAGAGGTTGTTTGATTTGCCTTGGTGTGCTCCTTCCTGCGTCTCAGACCTTGCAAGTTAGGATTGGATTAATTGGTCTTGGTATAGGTCAAGGAATGAAAATAATGATATTAGATTACACCCCCAGTTCTAAGATCTGTTCAGTAGAACTGGTTCTGGTAAGTCCTGCTTATCTTTATTCCTTGGCCTATTTAGTGGTAAGTGTTATTTGAACAGTGTAGCATTAAGTTTTGTTTTCTGTATTGTTGTGTGTATTTATCTACTGATAAAATGCTTGAATAAAATTTAATAAGAAAAAAATGCAGTGCCCTCATGACTATTCAGGCTTTCTTGAACACCTTGCAAGAGGCTGGGCTGCCATTTTTCTTGCTACACAGAACAAAGAGAAAATGATGAGACCGACTTATTGCCATTACTCCTTCAAACCCCCAAGTCTCTGTCTAAATATTGACCCTCAACCAGACCAGTGGTGAGCTACTGAGAATGCTTTTCAACCATTAACCTGGACTGCACCTAAATACAGATCTTACTTTGAGGGTATCTCTTGCAGCAGGCCACACCCATTAAACTATGGCTGCCATGTGCCAGTACCACACAGAAACTTTTCTAGTTAGCAGTCGATGTCACATGCTGACTTTGCCCTATCATATAAGAGTGGGCAGCCCCCGTGCCCACCTCAGTTCTTTTCAGCTGTTGACCATCACACATCAGACTTCATGGAGATCCTGCCAGCTTCAGTCGACCACCATTTCGTATGTTTTTATTTTCTATTTCTCTCTCTAGTGTAGCATCACTTTACTTTTAAAGTAATTTCTTCCATTTTGTATGCTGAATTCCATCTACGATAAACTCTTCAGGACTTGTGCCTGTGGGAAGAAGATCCTTGAGAAGGATGACCATGAAGCTTGTATCTGCTGCCTAGGCCCAAGCCACAACACCAAGGCCTGTGAGGTCTACCATGGCTTAAACCAGGCTACCAGTTGGTGCTGCCAGAAGACCTTGGAAACATTCCTACTTCAGCATAAGGTTACCTTCATGGAGAAGGAGCTTCTGACCAGGAGTTCTTCTGCATCTCTGGTCCTGTCCATGGGTTCACACTCCTCCAAGGCCCAGGACAAATCAGGCAGGAAGCACAAACAATTGGACGAGGACCATGCAAAGGACTGGGTCTCCCCACCTCACTTGCAGTCATCACTTCAGGTGGTGGCCATGGTGGAGCTGTCTTCCTCTTTAGGGGTGGCTCCCTCTGCCTCACATGCCCTCTCTCCCACAGTGCTACCATTGGCAGCTCCCCCCACCAACCTCACCTTGGCGGGTTTCAGTTTCTCAGGCTTGGGTGCCCCACTGATGTCTCAGGCCCTGCTGTTCAGCTCTTGTTCTCCTCAGGCCATCATCAGGAGGCTCTGCCAATGTAACTTTGGCTGGTGCAGGCTTGACATTGCCGGGGTAAAGGCATCTCCCCTGATGCCACCCTCAACTGTTTCTTCAGCCACTATCTCGGCCTCAGGGCCCCTGCCCTCTTCAGTGACACTCTAGGCCATCCCTTGGTCATCCTTGCCTCCTTGACAATGACTCACGCCAAGGAGACAACACAAAGACTTCAGCCTGCCCAGCTGCTTTCTCTGGCTCTACTGCTGAGACCGGTCATGATTCTCCCTCAGCCAATGATGATAAATGTCCTGATGCTGGTCATGGTGGATTTCCAGGCCATGCTTCATTCACTGTGGGATTTCATGCAAGCTAGGCTTGTTTCTCCACATGGGCCGATGCCACAGGGACCTACCATGCCTGCCTCGTGATCCTTCTCCCTATGGAGCTGCAGCATGCAGCTTGGGATTGGGTGTCCTCTAACCCCCCAGGACCCAAGGGGACAAGGATGAGTATCACCCAGACCTCCTTCTCCCTAATGGTGAGGATGAAAGGATGCTGGAGATGAAGAGGGGTTACTCCCTCCCATTCCACCTCCATGGTATCATCCAATGTCGAGGAGACCCCCGAGTATATCCCACGGTCCCCCTTGGATGACCCTTCTTTTGTCTCCATTCTGAGACAATTGCAGGCTGCCATGGGTTTGACTCCAAGAAGCAGGACCCTATCCAGTGCTGTCTGTCCACTTACCTAGGCCTGCAGGACACCCCTCCTCTTGACATTCCTCCTCTGATAGCACCTTTTGAGGATGCCACCATGGCTGTCTAGCATTGGCCCAGCTTAGTTCCTGCCATTCCTAGAAAAGTGGACAAGTTTTTCCAGGATCCCACGGGGAAGCCTTTCTTCACAGAACAACCCCAGGTGGATTCTGTGGTCATTAATGCTACCCAAGACAATGCCAAGAGAAACAAACACCTCAGTTCCCTTCCCCCAGACAAAGAATCCTAGAGGTTGGACCTGATTGGGAAGAGGATCTTTGCCTCTGCCACTTTGCCCATAAGGGTCCTTAACTATATTGCCCATATGATCCAGTATATAGTAAAATGTTTATTTATATAGGAGTTAGAGGTTTACACACCATTAGGGCTTTAAATACCCTATTTACAAGGTGTTCCTGTTTGATGTTACATTCTGTTTACAGGTTACACATAAAAGCAATACATGTACAGACATGATTAGACATTAGTTAAGAAATATAAACAATATACTCGTAAACAAATTTAAATATGTGGATTACTACAAGGCTCATAAATTCCTTTAAAATACAGCTCACCTACTATACACATCTAAAGCACGTATTCTTGTTTCACTGCAGTTTTAAAAACATTGGTGGAGATTCTGTCTTGCGCAATTGAGGCGGTAACTCGTTCCATGTACATGCAGCCTTGTATTGGAAAGACATTTTCCCATAGTTATTCTTTACTTTAGGAACAATCAATTCTCTTGCACCTTTGTTTCTTAATTGAAAATTATGGTTTGGTTTAATTAGTTTGTCCAATAAACTAGAAAGTCTATTGTTTTTAAAAATTCTATTACTTAGGTTGCCCAGATCCCTTTTCTTTTTATTTCCAATGGCATCCAACCTAATCTTTGATAGCTCAAACAATGATGGGTATTATAGTCACATCTGAGAAGAAATCTAGCCAGTCTGTTGTAACTGATATCTGGTTTATGTAATAGGCTCTTATTTGCATGACTATAAACGTGGCTCCCAT
This sequence comes from Neoceratodus forsteri, assembly GCA_016271365.2. Classification (NCBI taxonomy): domain Eukaryota; kingdom Metazoa; phylum Chordata; order Ceratodontiformes; family Ceratodontidae; genus Neoceratodus; species Neoceratodus forsteri. The sequence continues at coordinate 1,254,300,238 of CM057459.1, read as the reverse complement.
AATCTATAATTGGTATAATTAGTAGATTAGCCACAGTCTGCCGTACACGCTTAGTAATACAAGTAGATACTCATCTTAGGGCTCCAATTCTAGCATTTATTTTTCTTGTTAAATCTTTGATATGTGGTTCAAAAGACAAATGCTGATCAATGTTAACTCCCAAATATTTATAAGTAGAGGCTTGTGTTAGTGTTGAACTGTTCAAAGTTTTTATTTCTAGTTTAAATATCTTTTCTCATGTTTCTAGATGAAGCCAGACTAAAAAAAAACATTGATTGTTTTTTTTTTTTGTGTTCATTATTAATTTTGAAAAAATAAACCATTCCTGCATTATAGAAAAATCTGACTGTGGTTTATGTTCTACCTCCCTAAGATCTTTCCCCTCAGACACTAATGCTGTGTTGTCAGCATATAGTCTTATGCTCATGTGGTTCATATAATTTGGTAAGTTATTTAAATAGATGAGAAATAATAGAGGGTCTAATATAGATCCCTGCTGTGCACCCTGTGCCACTGGGGATATGTATGACTGTTTCCCACTCACAGTAACCAGCTGGGACCAATTTGAATGATGAGATTGAAATTCTTCTGCTAATCCTAGTTTTTTATGTCTATCCATAAGAATCTTATGATCTACAAGATCAAAAGCTTTACACAAGTCCACGAACACTGTGCCCATGGCTCCTGCGGGCCTCCCCAAGTTGAGTAGCCACTAGATCAATTAAGTCTGTGAGCGCAGTGCTCATGGACAGTCCTTTCCTAAATCCTGATTTGCAAATTAGTCAGTTTACTGTACTTCTCAAGATAATCAAAACTGTCCATGAATTATTCTTTCTATTATTTTAGAGATCACGAAAAGAAATGTGATTGGTCAATAGTTAGAGGGGTTTGATGAGTCTCCTCCCTTAAAAATCAGGATAACTTTAGCTAGTTTCCATTGTTGTGGTAAGGTACCTTTCATAAGGTTCCAATTGAAAATATCTCTCAAGATTTGGGCAATTTTAAGCCATCCCGGTGGCACTGAGGGTTAAGGCACTGGATACCACACCTCACACCATGCCGGTGATCCGGGTTTGAGAACAGACTTGGGCCACTAGGGGTCAGCAGGGGAGGGAGAGGATGGAGCATCTGGAGGACTGCTCTCCTCTTCCGGGGTGGGTAGTGGGGCTTGCATCACTCCTCGGCAACCTCTGATGGAGATCGGGGGCCCCACAGGAGTTTTGCCATAACAGTAGGTTAGTGGCAGTGGACATCAGCACTGCAGTGCACAGACATCATTGCACATCTGCACTGCAGGGGGCAAAACAGTAAAGAAAATCCCCGGAGGACCAGGGAGGTGACAGTGACCCTGGGAGCCAATGCCTGCATCCCGACATTGGACCACCATTCCACCGGCTCTCCCAAGTCCCTCAGCCCAACTCGGGACCTCTAATCACAGAAAAGTCACCAAGTAGGTGAGGCTGACCCTGCCCCGGGGGGTGAACCGGGGGGGGTTGGATGGATTCACGGGCCTGGGAAGGGGGTGCTCAGCCATTGTACTCCTAGTGGAAAGGGGGTTTCAGACAGGGAGTAGAGGCCGAGGCTGTGAGGGTACACCCGAGAGATGCCCTGGCCCCCTGGTGCTAGAAACAAAGTAAAAAAAAAAAAAAAAGATTTGGGCAATTTCAAAAGCTGAATCCTTTAAAAAACTATTTACTATGTTATCAAGTCCACTTGCCTTATTTATTTTAGTTTGTTTATTACTTTAAGCACTTCCTTCTTTTGTATCATTTAAAACCTAAACCTTGGTGATGTCTTATGTCAGTGCTGGGTAACCTAAGAGAATCAGAGGGCCACAGGTACAGCCCCAAACACCCCAAGAGCTGCCAGACCCCTGTTTACCACAGTCACAAACCACATTTATGCATTTGAATTAAAAATGAGCTATGCATAACATGTCCATTACAGCCTTCAGTCTATCTCCCTTCTCTAGCTTTGCACAGAGAGCCTCCTGGTGTATTTTTGAATGGATGCAGGGGCCACAGGTTGACCACTGGGGGGCTGCATGCAGCCCTCGGGCTGCAGATTGACCACCACTGTCTTATGGCCTCCTATGCTTCCATTATACTTTGGGTCACTTGCCCCTGTATCTGACCCATTTATTTATTTTATTTCTTTTACATTAAGTTTTTTAAGTCAGGACGTTTGGTGAAATATTCATTCACAAAATGTGCTGATCTGGGGGTGCTAGAGAGCCATCTTCCAGGTTGGAAGCACTTCACAGGAGCTCATTCCCGAAAGGCATTATTATTGCATTAAAAGCAGCAACATTTTGAATAAAATTGAAAAACAATACCAGAACTGAACTCTTATTTATTTATTTTTATTTATTAGCTTTTGGTGACCGGGTAAATGTATTAGGCAATATACCTGCCCATTTTCAGACAAAGTACTTGGAGCTGTCAGTGTCAGTGGCTCAGTAGGTAGCACACTCGCCTCTGAGGCCGGGAGATTAGAAGGCTGTGGGTTCAGTTCCCACATCTGGCACTTGGGTTAATATCCCAATACTGACACTGTAGTGCAGCATGAGAGGGGGTGCTGCACTTTTGAGGTGCCGTCTTTCAGATGAGACGTTAAACTGATGTCCCATCTGCCTGGATTGGTGGTAGTTCAGGTGGATGTTAAAGATCCCATAGCACTTATCGAAAAGAGTAGGGGAATTTCCCCAATGCCCTGGCCAAATTTCCCGCATTCACTGAAAATACCACCAACAGCTTAATGTGGTTCAAGTTCAGTTGGCATTCATCTGTATCCCCCTCCCCTGGGTCATGCCTGAAAATAGGCAGGATTTGTCTAGTGCACTTACCCGGTCAGCAAAAACTAAATAAAATAAATAAATCATTTTCTACCATGGGTCACCAGAAAATGCAACAACAGGGGCAACTGAAAGACTAGCAGCAGCCAAATGCAAGCAAGACCACTGGAATGGTGAACAGTAGTGACGCTGGTACTCCCGCCACATCAGAACCCCCATGGAAGGTGCTGATCGAATCCATGAAAGCAATAGACTCAAAAATTGAGAAAACACTCCAGAAGCTGGAAACACATGATGCCACCTATGACACTTGTCCAGCTGGTAATGATTGTTGGATAATATTTGTAATATAAAAATGTAGTGTGCGATTGTCACAGTGCTTCCATGGGTGCCCCCCCCCCCAGGTTTCAGTGAAAATGACAGGATATATATTGAACCAGGAGATCTCTGTAATATAATTAACTTCCTTGAGACATAGCATTTTATGGCCTTTTTTTATGACCTGTTGCTTCTTTGTAGTGGAAATGAAATGGGACTTTATGAGTCCGCCAGAGGATGGAGATCATAAACTTTTATGACGTCTTAAGAGGAAGAATATTTAATATCAACTGGTGTTAAAAAGCTGTAAAACCCCTTTGAAATCCCTGGGGAGAAGGAACTGGGAAATCACAGACTTACAATTTGGGAAATTATTTTTTTCTGATGTCACCTTACTTAAAATACTTTCTGATAGGACATCATGTCTGTATTTTTTTTTATATTCTAAAAGTAGGAGCTGGGTGACTCATAGAAGGGGTGTGGGGAGACACAGTTTAAACTATACTGTGTCTGAGCTGTTTGATGAGAAAAACACTACTCGCTGATAAGCACTTAGAGGTAATACATTAGATAGAAAAGTATCTAACTGTATGTTGGTAGGAGTTTGTAGTTTTCTTTCTTTTCTTGTAAGTGATTGTATGCTTTGTGATATCATGTTCTGTGTTTACATTTTTCATATTTTTATCCATTTTTAGTAAAATCTATATTTGAAATATACTGCCTTGGTCTTCTAAGTTCTTTTTTTTTTTGCATGTGATGTGTAGAGGGTTAAGACTGACAAAAACTGTTCAGAAGCTTGATGGTGTTACTAAGCTGGGAAAAGGTAAGAATATACCTAAGGTCTTTTATAGAGTTTTAAGGGTTCATTTTGGAAGCCTGGCTGGGTGCTCCCGGTGTAAGATTGTACCGCAATCCCTGAAGAGGGTACGAATCTGCGCCTGTACATTGGGTACGCTAGCATAAGGTTCACAGTTGGAATCCCCCCAGAACTTGAGACTAAAGGTGATTCTGATTCACAAGTAGACAGGAGGGTTACCCTGTCTGTTACCTGTTTACAATGTTGTGCTCAGAGGTTGGCACTGTGGGAGCAGAGGGCCTGACCTGCTGAGTGCGTTTGTGACAGATTTGGTTGGCAGCAGTGCGGATAAAATTGATAACACAAGCTATAACTGTTCAGTGTGTGTCAGCTTAATACTGTACAGCTCACTTGCAAAATAAGGCAGTGATTTATTTTTAAAAAGGAAACAGAACTATACCATTTTGCTTACAGTCAAGTTCCTGCCTGTTTGATTTTTTTCTTCTAAAGTGCAAGTTAGAGTAGCAGTAGTTGGGGAAGAAAATGGCTTCCAACTACAGTGGGTATACTGCAGACTACTTGAGGCAGTTGCGCCAGGACAGAGGAGTCCAGCATGAGGTGAGAGCCACCAAGCAGAACCTCATGGATGCCCTGATGCCAGCATATGCCCAGAGCATCGAGTCACAGACTGACTGAAAAAGACCAAACCTAGGGTGTAGAAGGGCTAGCGGCCAGTGCAGTGTCCAGATCCAGTGGGGAGGACAGCAGGGCCAGTGCAAGTGAAGGGCCACAGCAGCAGGGGAAGGTCACCAGCATTCTGGTGTCAGAAGCAATCAGGCTGTAGATTGAGTCATGCAGAATGAAGAAGAGCAGTGAGAGCAGCAAGCTGCAGAGGAGAAGAGGGAGCAAGAAGGACGAGAAGTGGGCCATGAGGAGTGTGGGCACCAAAGGCAACATGAACTGGAGAAGCTACAACTCCAACCACCCGCACCAGAGTAGGTAAGTGGCTTGGGTTTAACTGGAACTACAGGACTGGGTTACAAATTACATTCCAAATTGATAGCTGAATTTAAAGAGGGGGAGGATATGGATGCCTTTTTAAATTCCTTTGAAAAAGTTTGTATTCAGGCTAAAATTCCTAGAGGGTCCTGGAGCTTTCAACTATCCCCACTATTTACTGGGAAAGCTTGGGATGCATTGGGTCAAATGGACAATAAAGACAGTAATGATTACAATAAACTTAAAGCTGTACTTTTAAAAAAGTTTGATTTAACTGCAGAAGCATACTGAGCTAAAATTCCGTAAGCTCAGGAGAAGCTCTGATATGAGCTATGAGGAGCTAGCCATGAAACAACATCAGTTTTTAAAACGTTGGTGGGAAGGAATTGAAGCAAACTCTGTAGATAAAATTGAAAATGCTATTTTGTTAGAACAGTTTTTTGGGGCATTCCCAGCAGAGCTGAAAACCTGGCTGGAGTACCAAGACCCCAAAACAGTGCAAGAAGCTGCTGAACTCTCAGACCGCTATGCCAAGAGCAGACCTGCTCTGAGAGTGAATGGGGTGGGCATGGCAGTGCAGAAAGGGAAAAGCATGCCTTCAGGGCAGCTAAAATCCTCACTGCCTCCACCAAAACCAGTTAGCGCCAGGTTTCAGAGAAAAGATTTCTCTGAGAAAAGAAACGAATGTTAGGTCTGTAAAGAAACTGGGCATATTGCCAGACAGTGTCCCAAAAGGGTGAGCAATACGCAGAATGGGGTTAGGAAAGAAGTGGGTTGTTTGTGTGTCCCTGGAAGCATGCCAGTGAACATGAGGGAACACGTGCACCCAGTCACAGTGAATGGAGTACAGACACAAGGGTTAAGGGACACGGGGCATCCCTGATGATGGCAAAAGGGGATCTGGTAGAGCCTGGTCAGCTTATACCCAATGAATTTGTAACTGTGCAAGGGTTCACTGGTAAGGAGACCACATTGTCACTCGTTAGTGTTCTCCTAGACTGGGGTGAAACAGGGGGAACTGTGCAACAGGTGGCTGTAGCCAGAACATTAGCAGTTGACATCATCCTTGGCAACAATCTCAACCAGGGGATGGTGTGTGCAGTGACCCACAGCCAAGCGGCAAAGGAAAATTGTAGTTCCCTGGACTCCACAGAAGCCATTGTGGAAACCACTGGGAGGCTGGTTCCCCAGCCTGTGTCTCCTGATAGGGAGACTAATGAAAAGGCATAGAAATTTTCCCAGTAGCAGTTAACCACACAGCTATGGAGGGTTACTCTGAAGAAGGAGGGGTGACCCATTGTCAGAGGGTTAGGGATGACAGTGATCCTGAGTGCCCTGACGCTAGTGCCAGGGACCCTAGCTTAGAGACTGAAGGGGACCTGTCCCATGCCTTAGGAATGTATAAGGAGTTTGCAGCTGCTCAGAACAGTGACCCTAGTCTAGAGAAGCTGAGGGCTTGGGCAGACTCTGACGGAGCACAGGGAGGTGACGGCAAACATAATGTTTATTGGGAAAATGGACTGATGTATACTCAGGCTGTGAAGACAGAGGGAGGGGTGATAGGCAGGCAGCTTTTCATTCCCCAGGAGTATCGTGAGCAGTTGCTCTAGATTGCACATGATATTCCCTTGTCTGGTCATCTGGGAATCGTGCTCACTACACAGCGGTTGGCCCAGAATTTCTACTGGCCCAACTTCACCCAGCAGGTGAAGGAATATTGTAGGTCTTGTCACTGGTGCCAAGAAATAGGGAAGGCAGGTAAGTAAACCCAAGTCACCCTACTTCCATTGCCCATAGTGGAGGAGCCATTCCAGAGGGTGGGAACAGATATTTTGGGGCCTTTAAATACCCCTAGCTTCTCTGGGAAGAGGTTCATCCTGACTGTGGTGGATTATGCCATCCAGTGTCCAGAGGCAGTCGCCCTATCCTCACTGAGGACAGACAAAGTGGCAGATGCCTTACTTGGGATTTTCTCCCATGTTGGGTTTCCGCAGGATGTTATCACTGATCGAGGGGGTTCCTTCATGTCGGACCTGATGAAATGTTTGTGGGAGACATGTGGGGTGGTGCAGAGGCGCACAACACCATATCACCCACAAGCCAATGTGCTTGTGGAAAGATTTAATGGTACCCTGAAGTCAATGCTCCAAGTGTTTGCTGAACAGCATGGGAGGGACTGGGAGAAATACCTTCCCCACCTGTTGTTTGCATACAGGGAGGTGCCCCAAGAGTTGACAGGGATTTTCCCCCTTCAAACTCTTATGTGGACGCCAGGTATGTGGGCCCCTACACTTAATCTGGGAGGACTGGTAAGGCAAGCATGCCACCCAGGGCACTCCCATAGTGGATTACGTCCTTAGATTTAGGGAAAGGCTGAAGGAGCTTATGGGGACAGCCCAGAGCAACCTGACAGCTGCCCAACGGAAACAAAAAGAGTGGTATGACTGCAGAGCCAGAGCTTGCTCGTACACAGTGGGTCAGGAAGTCATGGTCCTTATCCTGGTCCGGAAAGACAAGCTGCAGACTGAGTGGGCAGGACCGTACAAAGTAGTTATACTAAAGATTTCATACTAAGAAAGAAAGATACATAGAATGCCAAGGCCCATAAATATGTCTCTCCAGGCGTGCTGGTACATCATCACCTATTTAACAAGTATTGGTCTAATTTTTGTTTAAAGTCTATATGATTATGTGATTGTACTACTAAGTTTGGCAGTGAATTCCATAAAGGGATTTTTCTTTGTGTATAAAAGAAGCGCCTTTTATTATTTCTAGGATATGTAAGTGATAATTGATAATTATGACTTCTGAGGTTGCGTTCCTGTAAATTGATGGACATTCCAAGTTGTGACAATAATGAACTATCGGTTGATATTTTATGCATTAGGAGAAGATCTCCTCTGATCCATCCCTGCTCCAAGGAATACAAATTTAGTTCATCAAGTCTTGCATGGTATTCTTTGTTATGCATATTTGTGACCATCTTGGTGGCCCTCCTCTAGACACCCTCTGGCCTATTTATGTCACTCCTATGATATGGGTTTCACAATGGAGAACAGTAGTCCAGGTGTGGCTTTGTGTAAGCCCTGTACAAAGGCAATATACAGCCCCTATACCTTGAATTAAAACTCCTTTTAATACATCCCAATACTCTGTTTGCCTCATTAAAAACATGATTACAATGATTATGGAAAACCAAGTCATTGGAAATTAATACACCTAAATCGTTATGTTGTTCTACTAATGTAAGTTTATGATTATTTAATAGAAACTGATATTGATTATTTGTTGAGCCTAGATGCATTATAATGCATTTGTTGGTATTAAAGGACATTTGATTTTTTTTTGCCCATTCTTCTACTGTTTTCAGGTCGTTGTTAAGTTTGCATCTCTCTTCATCATTTTTTACCTGTGCTGCTAATTTCGTATCATTGGCACATTTAATGATGAAATTATTCATATTTTCTGTTAAGTCAGAGATAAAAATTGAAAACAATATTGGGCCCAATACCAACCCTGGGGTACTCCACTGTTCACTGAACAAAAATCAGATATATGCCCTCTAATAGAGATCCTCTGTGTGTGATTTTGTAGCCCTTCTTCCACCCAATTAGTTAGGTAGGTAAATGATGTGAACTATATCATAGAGTTACCTGACAGAAGATATACAGAAAGACTGTACCATGTCAACATGATGAAGCCATGTGCTAATAGGGCTGACATGGTGTTTGCAGTATGTAGTCCTGGGGAAGGGATGGATGAAGGAGACCCCCTTCTGGACTTGCTGGAAGAAAGCACGTGGGAGTCCTATGTGGAGACAGTTAAATTGTCTCCCCAGCTGGCCCTGGACAAGATCCAGGAAGTAAGGGAGGTTTTGGCAGACTTTGCCTCCCTGTTCAGCACCAGCCTGGACTAACCCCCTTAGTGATGCACGATGTAGAGACAGGGACTCAGACGCCCATACGGCGGACAGCATATCGGGTGTCAGAGGCTGTCCAAAAGGACATTAGGAGGGAGGTGTAGGAAATGCTGGATTTAGGGGTAATACAGAGATCCCACAGCCCCTGGGCCTCACCCGTAGCCCTTGTGCCCAAATCAGATGTCTCTACTCATTTCTGTGTGGACTATCATGGACTGAATGCAGTCATGAAGTCAGATGCCCACCCAATGCCCCGGATGGAGGAACTCCTGGACAAGTTGGGAGGGGTGACCTACCTTGCAACTATTGACCTGACAAACAGGTATAGGCAGGTAGAGTTAACTGACAGAGCTAGGAAGAGGTTGGCCTTCATAATTCCGATAGGCTTATTTGAATTTAAAGTAATGCCTTTTGGAATGAAGAATGCCCCGGCCACTTTCCAAAGGTTGGTGAAGCAGATGTTAAATGGTGCTGAGGAGTATGCCATGGTGTACCTGGATGTCATTGCCATCTTTAGTACCAGCTGGGAGAAACACCTGTCCCACCTTAGGGAAGTGCTGGGCAGGATACAGAGGGCTGGGCTCACTGTCAAAGCTGAGAAGTGCCAGGTGGCCATGGCTGAAGTGGCATACCTTGGACACATTGTAGGCCGTGGACAGCTCCGTCCTAACCAAGTAAAAATAGAGGCGATCAAGGCATGGCCCAGACCAGAAACACAGAAGCAGGTCAGGAGTTTTCTAGGGACAGCAGGGTACTACAGGAAATCTGCACCCAATTACAGTGCCCTGGCTGCTCCACTATCTGACCTGGTAAAGAAAAAGATGCCTAGGAAAATTACCTGGGAAGCAGCCTGAGAAAAAGCCTTTACCAGACTGAAGGAGGCACTGTGCAGTGCTCCTGTGTTGACAAGTCCTGACTATAGCAAATCCTTTATAGTCCAGAATGATGCCTCAGACGTGGGTATTGGGACAGTACTGAGTCAGACATCCAACCAAGGGAAAGATCACCCTGTAGTGCACCTGAGTAAAAAGTTACTTCCCAGGGAGCAGGCTTACTCTACTGTTGAAAAGGAGTATTTTGCCATAGTGTGGGCCCTAAAGAAGTTAGAGCCATACTTATATGAACAGCATTTTGAGGTACAAACTGACCACAATCCTCTGGTTTGGCTGACCCAAATGGGAAAAACTAATGGTAGACTATTAAGGTGGAGTCTTGCCTTGCAAGGGTATGACAGGACAATCTTACATAGGGCTGGAACAACCAATCAGAACGCAGATGGCCTGTCGTGTGTTTATGAGGAGTGAACTGACTTGGGAAGCTCATTCCATGCATGGGATAGAGCCCCAAAATTCAGTCTAGGTGGGGAGGATTGTGATGCTTGGCCAGACGGTTATGACTGTTGGATGATATTTGTAATATCAAAATATAGCGTGTGATTGTCTCAGTGCTTCCATGGGTGCCCCCCCCCAGGTTTCAGTGAAAATGACAGGATATATATTAAACCAGGAGATCTCTGTAATATAATTAACTTCCTTGAGACATTGCATTTTATGGCCTTTTTTTATGACCTGTTGCTTCTTTGAAGTGGAAATGAAATGGAACTGTATGAGTCTGCCAGAAGATGGAGATCATAAACTTTTATGACATCTTAAGAGGAAGAACATTTACTATCAAGTGGTGTTATAAAGTTATAAAACCCCTTTGAATGCACGGGGAGAAGGAACTGGAAATCACAGACTTATAATTTGGGAAATTAGTTTTTGCTGCTATCACCTTATTTAAAATACCTTCTGATAAGACATCATATTTGTATTTTTCTTGATGTTCTAAAAGGAGGAGCCAGATGACTCATAGAAGGGGTGTGGGGAAACACAGTTTAAACTATATTGTGTCTGAGCTGTTTGATATATTCCATCTTGGGAGAGAGAAGCACAGAACTCTCTGATAAGCACACAGAGGTAATACATTAGATAGAAAAGTATCTAACTGTATGTTGGTCGGAGTTTGTCTGTAGTTTTCTTTGTTTTCTTTTAAGTGATTGTATGCTTTGTGATATTGTGTTCTGTGTTTACATTTTTCATATTTGTATCCATTTTTAGTAAAATCTATATTTGAAAGATACTGCCTGGGTCTTCCAAGTTCTTTTTTTTTTGCATGTGACGTATAGAGGGTTAAGACTGACAAAAACTGTTCAGAAGCTTGATGGTGTTACTAAACTAGGAAAAGGTAAGACTATACCTAAGGTCTTTTATAGAGTTTTAAGGGTTCATTTTGGAAGCCTGGCTGGGTGCTCCTGGTGTAAGATTGTACCGCAATCCTTGAAGAGGGTACGAATCTGCACCTGTACATTGGGTACGCTAGTATAAGGTTCACAGTTTGAATCCCCCCAAAACTTGAGACTAAAGGTGATTTGGACCCAGAAGCAGACAGGAGGGTTACCCTGTCTGTTACCTGTTCACAATATTGCACTCGGAGGTCGGCACTGTGGGAGCAGAGGGCCTGACCTGCTGAGTGTATTTGTGACACTGTCTTTCAAACATTAATGGGATCAGTTGCCAAAACCAAAAAGTGAACTGTGTCTACCCTGGCAACAGTGGCCACACTTACCCAAGAGAACACCCAACTTCTGAGCCGCATGGAGGTCATTGAAAATGAAGTCCGTTCTGGAAATATTCAAATGGTTGGGGTCCCTGAGGGGGTTGAGGGGACTACCTTACTGCAATTTTTGGTGGACTGGCTACAGGATAAGCTCACAACACAGGCAGAATTTGAATTGTCCTCATTTAAGAAAGCCTATTGGGTCAACCCGAGAATCCACCCGACAACACTGAATCAGCCCCATACCATTCTCCTGATATCTACTGGATCAGAGGTCAGAGACACCATCATACTCTCTGCAAGGACTGTATACCCACTGGAGATCAATGAATCAGATGTAAAATTATATCTGGATTTATCATTCCAGACAAGGGCTAGCTGAAAGAGCTTTGAAGCAGTCAGACAGAGATTAAGGGCCCTGGGCATCATTCATTCGTTTCTGCTGCCAGCCCACCTCAGGATTGTGTATGGAGGTAAGACCTGGCATTTCAGCAGCCCTTAAGATGCAGGTTGCTGTGCCAAGAAGGTGGAGGCTGAATTTGTGGGGCGTAGAGAAGTCTCAGATCACCAGCAGTTGGGATCCGATACAGAAGACTGAGTTGCGAGTGCTACTTTTATTGGTGGAAGCAAATCGAAACTTCAGGCAGCACTAAGACACTGTAATTTCCCCTTTGGATGTACAGTATACAGTTTCTCTGAGGGGACAGTTGTGTTTTGTTTAGGAAACTTTTGAATACTGGGGAGTGGAGGGGTGGTAGGATCTCTATACTTGAAGGATGTGTAATTTTATTACATATATTAACTAGAGCTCATGATAAATAATGAGTGCGGGAAGAATCGTCATTTTGTTAGCCCCCTGCTTCCCTAAAGTTAAAGCTGCACCTGGCTAGTCTGCTAAAACTACTTACATTTATTGGTTCTGGTTAAAATTGTTAACTTAGTAAAATAGGATTGCAGTCTGCTAGCTGAATGCTGTATTAAAAGCAAATAAATGTGGATAAATGTATAAACTCAGGGGTAAGGAGCTCTCTAGTGGGATCTACTATTATTTTTGTTATCTGCACCCTAATTATAACCAGGTTTAAATAGCAATCTATAGATTGTGTTATACTCCCTATGTAATTTGCTCCCTACAGGATGTACCTTTTACCTCTGAAGAGGCTGGCAACCTATTGAAAATGACTGGACTAGATTAACTGAATTTGAATGGACTCCCCCACTTCTTTTTGTTCACGATTGCAGAGCTTCTGCAAAGATGATTTTCAAAATGTCTTATGTATACTGAACCTATACCCTGTGTGAGCACTGTGACTGTTTTATTGCCTAATTATGCAGAAAATTAATAAACATAAATTTAAAAAAAATTGCTGATCTAGCTGGCTGTAAAAGTTCCCCATTTTCCAGGATCATAATTTCAGTTCCATTTTTCATTGGATTTGTTAGTGGCTTGATCAAAGACCAATATTATTTAGGATCTGAAGTTTTATTTACTTTCCGTTTGTAAGAATAGCTCTTTGATTTCCTTACTACCTGCATAACTTTGTTTCTCATTCTTTTAAATTGACCCCAAGCTTCCTGGCTCAAAGATTTATTTGCTTTCTTCCAGAAATAGTTTTTTTACTCTGATTAACCTTTTGATGTTAGCATGTACCCAGGATAAGTCATTTACACAGGGCAAGTCATTTACCCAGGGCAAGTCATTCATCCAGGGCAAGTGGTTTGACTTTTGTGTTTGTTTCTTTAAGGGGGCAAACTTATTACAAGCCTGTAAAAACATTTTAGTGAATTCTTTGACCACTAAGTTCACATCAGGTATCAGGAAAATCCTATACCTTTTCATGTTTGATAAATAGTTTTGAAAAACTAGTTTGTTATAATTTTTAAAATAACTCCTAACACTGGGAAAATCTTTGATTTTTACTTTTTCATATTAACAGTAATGCAGCAAGTTACATTATGGTCCCCCAGGTTAGGTGGTTTAACACTTTTTTTCTAATACTAGCAGATCTGGGGAGACACAAATAAGGTGTACATTATTACCTAAACTGTTTAGTTTTCCCTTTCTAGTTGAAGTATTTATGATTTGCTGCAAAGTCAGGCTTTGTATAGAGTCTTCCCATTTTTGGCATCTTGGACAGCCCCAGGCTGCATTAAAATGTCCAGCTAATATGATGTTTCTGTTTGTTGCATGTTCCAACACTGTGAGCTAATATTTCAAAGAACATAGTTTTTATTTTAGGTGGAGAATAAACTACACCAATAACCAAATCTAATAGTTGTAGATTAACTATCAGGCATTCTATACCTTCTATTTTGCCTGAATAAAGAACATTTGAGTGTCTGAGAGAATTTCTTATCTGCACTAAGAACCAACTCTGGGCTCAGTCCAGAGAAGCAGCCAGAGGACCCCCTGAGACAATTGCTTCAGAACAGTCAGGGGCCAACATCGGCAAGCACCTTCTGTGTTCTGCCTATGACGCCATTAATATCTCGGCTCGGGTGGCCACTGCAGGTATCTGTCTGTGAAGACTTTCTTGGCTGTGGGTGTCAGGCTTTGCCCAGGATGTGCAACAATCCATCCTGAATGCCTCCTTTAGAAGGTATCAACTGTTTGAGGCAGATGTGCAGGATATACTTTCTTACCTGCAGGCATCTGGTCACATGTTGCCATGAGTCGACTACTCTATGTACCACACCCAGACTAGAACTGATCAGCGAGTACCTTTCTGTTGGGCTAACCATAGAGTCAAGCCCAGCACCAAGCCTCAGGGTAAACATAGAGCAGCCATAGCCCTGCCTACCCTGACCTCCACCACTGGAAAAGCTCCCAGGGGAGGCAGTGCAGCCACAGCTTCTGCTTCACCATGACTCCTTGCCCAACCCCCCACCCCAGCAGGTGGTCATGAGGTCATTTTTCTGCACCTAGACAAGCGGAGGGAAATAACAAGAGATGCCTGGGTCTTGCAGCTCGTAGAATATGGCCACACTCTACAGCTCCTGGAGTGGCTTCCGGAAAAACTTCAGTCCTCTTATCCTCCTGGACACATTCCAGTGTTCTGGGAAGAGATTTGCATGTTGTTGCACAAGAGAGCCATAGAACCTGTCCCTGAGACTCAGCAGGGTAGGGGGTTCAACTCCCACTTCTTTCTGGTCCCCAAATGCACTGGGAATCTCAGGCCCATCCTGGACCTTTGAGAGCTAAACTTCTTTCATCAGTACAAGAAATTCCAATTGGTGACCCTTCAGGGACTGCTGCCCTTTCTGCATCAAGGGGATTGGATATGTTCCCTTGACATGCAGGATACATACCTGTATATCAAGGTGTGTGCTTCCCACAGGCAGTATCTCAGGTTCCAGTTCCAGGGAGAATGCTTCCAGTTCCAGGCCCTGCCCTTTGGCGTATCTTCTGTCCCTTTTTTGTTCACCAAATGCTTGGCAGTAGTGGTGGCAGCCCTCAGGCGGGATGAACTCTATGTCTTTCCCTACCTGGACAACTGACTCCTCAAAACTCAGTCCAGGGAGCATCTGTTGCAGACTCTGGACCACACCACCCAACCGTTCCAGAACCTGGGAATCATGGACAACCTGCCCAAGTCAGTACTGACCCCCTGTCAGCCCCTTCAGTACATAGGGGCAGTTCTGGAAATGGCTCAGGGTATGGCCTTTTTGGCCCAGGATGGGGCGGACTGCCTAATGGCTCAACTCCACCTGCTCTACAACAGCAGATATGTTTCAGCCAGAACCTTTCCCTGGCTCGTGGGCATGATGGCTGTGGCATTTGTCACTGTGCCTCTAGTCAGACTGCACATGAAGATACCCCAGTGGACACTGAGGGTCCCATAGAATCAGCACACCGATGACCTGGAACAGCAGGTCCTAGTCTTCTCTTCAGTCAGAAAGTTCTGTTTCGGTGGATAGAACCTGACAACATGTTAAAAGAGGTTCCTTTCCTCATCCCCTCCCCTTAGCACATTCTCACCACAGATGCTTTGGGGTTGGGCTGGGGCCGCATCTGGGGCACTACCAAAAGATGGGACATGGTCCAAGATGGAGACTTCTCTTCATGTCAATGTCCTGGAGATGCGGGCAGTCCTACATAGAAACACAGATTTTGATGGCAGATAAGAATCAGTTGGCCCACCCAGTCTGCCCATTTCCCTACCTATTGGATAAGCTGCAGATCATAGTTAACCAACAGCCTACTTCCTCCTAACCCCCCCCCACTATAAATACATTATGTCTGTCCCATGCATTCTTGAATTCCCCCACTATTTTTTTACCCCATGACCTCCTCAGGAAGGCCGTTCCATGCATCCTCCACCCTCTCTGTGAAAAACTCCTTCCTCACGTTGCTCCTGATCCATCCCCCCTCTATCATCAAACTGTGTCCCCTTATTCTTGCACATCTCTTTTTCTGAAAGATGCCACCCTCTGCTGATTCCCTTGTGGTACTTGAAAGTTTCTATCATGCCCCCCCTCCTTTCCTCATGGGTATACACATTAAGCTTCTTTAGTCTCTCTTCTTATGGTTTCTGGTGCAGACCCTGCACCATTTTAGTTGCCCTTCTCTGGACTGCCTCCATCCTGTCTATGTCCTTGCGGAGATGAGGTCCCCAGAACTGCAAGCAGTACTCCAGATGGTGTCTCACCAACTGTCTGTACAGAGGGATGACAACTTCCTGTATTCTACTGGTGATCCCTCTTCCTATGCATCCCAGTATCTCCCCAGTCCTCCTTGCTGCCTTCTCACATTGCATGCCTACCTTTAGGTCATCTGATATGACTACCCCAGGTCCCTTTTCATTTTTGTTGTTGTTAATACTTTCCCCCACCCTCCACCTCCACTGTGTACTCTTCCCCTGGGTTTTGGTTTACCAGGTGCATTACTTTGCACTTTTTTGCATTGAATCTAAGCTGCCATATTTTTGACTATTCCTCCAACCTTGCCAAGTCCCTTCTCATCCTTTCCACCCCCCCTTGTGGATCAACCCAGTTGCAGATCTTTGTGTCATCTGCAGAGAGGCATACTTTTCCTTCCAGTCCCTCTGCAATGTCACTTATAAAAACATTAAAGAGGACCAGCCCCAATACTGAACTACTGTATGTGGTACCCTGCTAGTAATCCCCTTCCTTTGGAGTGGACTCCGTTTACTATTACCCTCTGCGTCCTGTTGTCCAGCCAATTTTTAACCCAGGCTACCACCCTGGGACCCACTCTCAGGCTGGCTAACTTGTTCATTAATCTTTTGTGTGGGACTGTGTCAAATGGTTTGTTAAAGTCTAGGTAGGCCATGTCCACAGCCCCTCCCTTGTCTACTATTTTGGTCACCCAGTCAAAGAAATCTATTAGATTCATCTGACATGATCTTCCCGCTGTGAATCCATACTGCCTTGGATCCTAGGCTGTATCCTGCTGGCCTCTAGGTACTCAACAAGTCTTTCTTTTATATATATATATATATATATATATATATGCCCTGCAGGCCTTCCAAACTGCTGTCCCTGGGTTTTCTGCTAGTCCAGACGGACATCAGTGTAGTTTACTACATCAACAAATGGAGGGGGGCATTCACTTGTACCCTCTCTGCTGGGAAGCAGTGAGAGTCTCATACTGGGCTCTAGAATACAGTCTAGAGTTATCGGCTGTCCATGTTCCAGGCATCCAAAATGTCCTGGCGGACAGGCTGAGCCAGTTGCAGTCCAGGATGCATGAGTGGGATCTGCTAACCTCAGTCATAGAAGACCTTTTCAATAGGTGGAGTCATCCAGAGTTGGACCTTTTTGTATCCCCACTCAATACAAAACTGCTACTTTTTTGCTCACTCGTTCCAGGACCTGAAGTTTTCTGGTGAGATGCGTTGTCCCTCTCTTGGAAAGGGAGGTTTTCTTACACCTTCCCTCCTTTTCCCCTGCTTCAGAGGGTCCTGATCAAGCTCCAGATGGAAGGGGCTACAATGATCCTCATTGCTGCCTTTTGGCCTCATCAGATCTGGTTCTGTCTACTACAGCTTTTGACAGTGGAACCTCCAGTGCCGCTGCCTCTGTGCACAGGCTTGCTCTCCCAGAAGCAGGGCGCCCTGATCCTTGCGGACCTCAAATCCCTGCATCTTCACACCTGGCTCCTGAAGACATAGCCATGACTCTATTTTGGGTGTCACTCAAGGTGGTGTATGTCCTGATGGTGGCTAGAAAGCCCTTCATCAAGGCCACTTATACCATGAAGTGGAAATACTTTGCTCTGTGGCCTGCTTCATGTCAGCTGGACCCTTTCACTTCTCCAGTGAATCAGATTCTGGAGCACTTGCTATCCCTCTCAGTCTCTGGTCTGAAGTACTCCTCTGTTAAAGTAAATCTGTCTGCCATTTCAGACTGCCATGTGCTTGTTGATCCATGCGTCTGTTGACAGAGAGACAGTGCCACAACTGGAGGTGTCCCATGCATTTCTAAGAGACATTCACTTTAAGCCTCCTATCCACAATCTGGTCCCACCTTGGGACTTGAATTTTGTGTTAGAGAAACTTACTTTGGCTCCATTTGAGCCAGATGTAACATGTGAGCTATGCCTTCTGTCGTGGAAAGCATTATTTTTAGTTGCTGTTACTTCTGCTCAAAGGATTTCCAAGCTTCAAGCTCTCATGTGTGAGCCTCCTTATTTGGTTTTCCAGATGAATCCTAAGTTCCTTCTTAAGGTGGTGTCTGAGTTTACTTTAAATCAATCTATCCAACTGCCTGTTTTTTTCCCAGAGCATGCCAATCCAGGGGAAGGGAAGCATTGCTCCACACTTTAGATGTGCGTAATATTCTGTGTTACCATGCACATCGTACAGAGGACTGCAGGAAGTCCTCGCAGCTGTTTGTTTGTTTCTCCTCTGGGAAAAAAGGTGTTCCTATTTCTAAACAGTGCTTGTTCAAATGGTTGGCCAAGTGTATCACTTTTTGCTACTGGAAGTATGGTAAGGATCTTACTGGCGTTGTTCGTGATAATTCCACTAAAGGTATGGCCACTTCTGTTGTCTGTTTTAGGAATGTTTCAGCTGCAGAGATCTGTGCTGCTGCCACTGGAAGTACTGCCCACACCTTTACCAAGCACTACAGTCTGGACATTGCCTTTAGATGTAGGGCCAGTTTTGACCTAGCTGTACTTCAGGGCCTGATTTCTTAGGCTCTTGCTCTCCAGCCACCCAGACTGCTTCTTCAGCTGTCAGATCTGCTTGGGACTCATTCCATAGGTGTGGTCTTCTGCAAGAGATACCCTCAAAGTAAGATAGTACAGTTACGTAAGAACTTACCATAACAGTAAATCTTTGAGAGGATATCTTGAAGCAGGCCATGCTGTCCCCTCCTCCCCCCCCCAAGGCCTGTGGGTCTTTCTGTGTCTGTTTCTCCATCTCCTTAGAGAGGAGCCTTCTGCCTTCCTGTTACTTATACGTGGCTGGGAACCATCAGCTCTTTTTCAGTTTCCCAGCAGGAGATTGGCTAATTATGGTCTCCGGCGGGAGAACTGAGGAGGGCATGGGTCCACCCACTCTTATAGGATAGGGTGATATCAGCATGTGACATCAGATTGGGCGGCTCCCCCGGTAGACTGCTAGCTAGAAATGTTTACATGTGGTCCTGGCACCTGGCAGCTGTAGTTTTATAGGTGTGGCCTGCTGCAAGAGATCCTTTTGAAGATCTACTGTTATGTTAAGTTTTTATGTAACTGTACTCTTCGCTAAGATCCTTGCCTCCCGAGTGGCAAGAGTCTGGGAAGGGTTGCTCAGCCATGAGCAAATTGGCTTTGTTCAGGGCAGATCCTCCTCAGATCTTATCAGGAATCTGACTCACATATTCTCCATATCCAGGGAGGCAGCTCAACTGATGGTGCTGGTCTCCCTGGATGCGAAGAAGGCCTTTGATAGGGTCAGCTGGCCTTTCCTTTTTGAGACCCTGGCCAAATTCATTTTCCCTGCTAAATTCATCTCCTGGGTCAGTACTCTGTACTCCAGGCCCAGTGCTAAAGTATAATGTAACAGTGTTTTCTCCATTGTTTTCCTCTTAGCCTCCGGGACTAGGCAAGGTTGCCCACTATCGCCGTTATTATTTAATTTATATTTAGAACCTCTTACACCACCTAAATTCCTCCCCTAATTAGTAGGTATTCCAATTGGTCCTTTTGATTTAAAATTATCTGTTTATGCAGATGACATCCTTCTTCACGTAATTGATCTGAGTAAGTCTATCCAGGCAGCCTTAGATATAATTGAAGGATTCAGCCACTTATCCAACTATAAATTGAACCTAAGTAAGACAAGTTATGCCCTTAAATTCCCATGTGAGTAGAGCAGATATCATTGCTTTTTCTATGTCCTGGATCACTAGGCCCCAGTACTTGGGAATTATTTTAGCACCATCAAGTTTTCTCCTGAAAAAGCTTAATCTGGACAATATAATTTTAACCATTCAGTAAGACTTGGAGAGGTGATCGCCTTTGTATCTATCCCTTGAAGATTGAGTTAATGTTATTAAAATGAATATTTTGTCTATGATGTTTTTACCCACTTAACATGTTAAACATTTACCTATCTTTGAGTTGGTTTCATAAACTTCATGGACTCATTTCTAGGTTTTTGTACAAGGCAAACCACCATGGAGGCCGTATAATCGCCTCTGTGCCCCGAAGAACTCTGGGAGGCTTAAACTGCTTAACTTCTATCTATATTATTTAGCCAGTCATATGACCAAATACATGAGGTGGTATGCGTATCCCCATACCACAGGTAACTCCCAATACATGCCCCTATGGCTTAAGATTGAGCGACACCTTGTTGGGGATCTGGGGCTTACTCCTGCTAGCCTATTGTATGCACTTCCCCCAAAATTACCAGGTCCCCTGCGTTTTACAGTCACATACACATCTGTTAAGGTCCACAGGCAGTTCTGCAAATCCCTCAAATATGACAATCTGAAGGATATCTCTCAGCCTTTGTTTGGTAACCCCAATCCCAGAGCAGGTGGGCATGTGTTGACTGTGTAGGATATATCCATAGCCCCACAGACCACGGTTAAAGATCTGGTTACCCAAGGTAACTGTACTCCTGTACTAGGTGAAGACATTAGTGGAGCTGCTGGAGCATTTTCACCTGCTGAGGAAATGTTCCTTTATTTGTCAAATCAGGCATGTGCTAATCAAATGGTTTGGTCTTGATCAGTGGTATACCAATCAAGCAGTAACCCTTTGGGAACTCCGAGACTCAGCCTGGCAGCCTTACGCCATATCCCGCTTGGTACTGACTCTATACACCAAGCTCAATCCTACTGTAGTGGGCCAGTCTCTATATTGGTTGAATACCAGTCCCTTGAATTGTTTTGAGTGGGACATAATCTGGCGGGACATGTACCTATACACTGCAAATGACAGGCTGAGATTGGTGCAGTTTTACATTTTGCACAATATGTTTTTCACACTTTTCAAAATGTATGGAATGGGTAAACTGCCTGTGCAGGCTTGTTTCAAATGTGGGCAGGATCAGGGTTCACTACTGCACATCTTTTGGGAATGCCCTAAGGTGGCCCCCTTGTGGGGTACTATACAGACCAAAGTAGACCCTCTCCTGGGTTTACAAAGCTTATTTACACCCCAAATTTGTCTTGTGGGAGATTACTTAACAATCAAGGTGAAGGAAAGATGTTACCATATCAATCTCATTTCTCTTTCAGTTAAAAAACTAGTACTGAGACATTGGAAGGACCAGCATGCTCTATCCTACCAAGAATGGGTCATGGAACTTGTTTACAATCTCAGGTTAAAAGAATCAATAGCCAGTATTAGGAGCAGGATGTCCCAATATCAGGCAAGGTGGGAAATACTTCACACGTTATGGTCTATTACCTCTGTACCTTAGGATGGAGCATTTAGGCCCGGGAGCGACCCATGCAGTAGATGTACGTAGTGCATATAGCCTGTTTTCCAACCTTTTCCTTTTATCCCTGTGGACACCTACGGAAAGAATGCCTTGACAGAGATCAGGTGGCACCCACTGTTGGCTTTTGCACGTGTTGTTGGCACTCCCCTCTTTTTTCACAATAGCTGTCATGGGTTGGGGATGTGGTGGGTGGTTTGAGGGGAGAGGGTTATCTAGGGGGTTGGTCTGGGTGGGTTGGAAGGGGGATGGGGAGGGTAATGGTAGACTATCATCTGTATGGTGTACTGAAATGATTGTATGTTTATCTTCTTTCCATATGCTCTGCATTGTCCTGTATGGTGGAATTTAAATAAAGCATGTTAAATTTCAAAAAGTTCTTATGTAACTGTACTTTTAACACAAATGGTGCTGGATACATAACAGTATTGGTGCCAAACCTCATGTTCTTCCTCCACTATTTTGAATGCAGCAAGAGAAGTTCAATCTATTCAAATTAATATCCAGTCTAACATGTTCTGTTCAAATTCAAACATTTAGCAAGTCCTGTTTTGGAGTCCAGATCGATTACTCATGACAGTCAAGGGGAGGTCAATAAACAGTTATTTCAGGAGTCCTCCTGAGCCTCTGTGGCTTCACCTCCCATTTCAGCCATTAATGATTTTTTTTTTTTTCCATTTAACTTTTTCCTTCTTCCTGGAGCCGCCCGCCACCTTATCCATCTGCCCGGTCACGGGCCGCCGGCTTCTGCCTCCAAATCGGCCGTTGCCCCTGATACCCTGTGGCTTACCCCCCACGGTGGGGCCCGCGACACACGGCCCCATATATGCCGCTGGCACTGTACTAGGTCAGGGACCTGGCCTGAAGCACATTGAAGCCACAAGTAGCTTCATCCGTGACGCGGGCAGCTCCTCCTCCTTTTTCCGGTTTTTCTCTGGGAGGCGGGGTCATGCAATGACGCCAGCGTCCGCCCGCCTCCAGTCACACTGAGGAGTTATTGTGGAACCCTGGTCTCCACCAGGGTCCCCACCGCACCGAACACTACCCACACTCCTCCCCGGAGTAGGAGAGCTGCCCATAGGATGCTCAATCCTACTCCCGCCGCCCTCCGGACGACCTGGGTCCGTTTCCAAACCCGGGTCGCCGGCGTCACAAGCGGAAATCCAACCGCTGCGCCGCAGGCCAGCTTTTCAGCCATTAATGATGCCAGCTTGTTTACAAATGTTCTGACCAGTTTTAGGTCTGTGTACTGGTATTGCCAGTGCTTTAATAGAAACATAGAATTTGAAGGCGGATAAGGACCATGTGGCCCACCCAGTCTGCCCATTTTGCCTATCCATTGCAAAAACCATGAACCCTAGTTCGTTGGTTTACCCTCTCTTCGATATTGCCAGGGTACCTTTATGTCTATCCTATGCATTCTTGAATTCCTTAACTGTCTTTGAACCCATGACCTCTGTCTGGAGGCTGTTCCAAACATCCACCACTCTTTCTGTGAAAGTACTTCCTCCTGTTGCCC
The DNA here is from genome assembly GCA_016271365.2 of Neoceratodus forsteri. Taxonomy (NCBI): domain Eukaryota; kingdom Metazoa; phylum Chordata; order Ceratodontiformes; family Ceratodontidae; genus Neoceratodus; species Neoceratodus forsteri. The sequence continues at coordinate 1,254,277,393 of CM057459.1, read as the reverse complement.
CTGAGCCTACCCTCCTCTAGCTTCATATCATGCCCCCTTATTCTTTTACTACTTATTTTCTGAAAGATGCTACCATCCTGTACCTTGTTTATACCCCGAGGTACTTGAATGTTTCAGTCACACACCCCCCCTTTCGTCTCTCTTCCAGGGAGTACGTATTGAGTTCTCTCAGCCCCTCTTCATATGGCTTCTTGTGCAGACTCTGTACCACCTTGGTAGCCCTCTTCTGGACTGCCTCCACTCTGTCTATGTCTTTCCGGAGATGTGGCCTCCAGAACTGGACACAGTACTCCAACTGAGGTCTCACCAGTGATCTGTACAGTGGCATCACCACCTCCCTTTTTCTGCTGGTGGTACCTCTCTCTGTGCACCCCAGCACCCCACTGGCTTTTGCTGCAGCCTTTTCACATTGTTTGGACATCTTAAGGTCATCAGATATGATTACCCTCAGGTCATGCTCTTGCTTGGTGGCTGTCAGTACCTCTTCCCCATCTTGTACTCCTCTCTTGGATTTCTGTGCCCCAGGTGCATGGCCTTGCACTTTTTTGCTTTGAATCTAAGCTGCCACACTTTTGACCACTCCTCCATCTGGCTTAGGTCCTTTCTCATTTTATTCACCCCTTCCAGAGTGTCCACCCTGTTGCAGATCTTAGTGTTGTCTGCAAATAGGCATACCTTCCCTTCCAGCCCCTCTGCAATGTCACTTATGAAGACATTGAAGAGAACTGGCCCGAGTACTGACCCCTGTGACACCCCACTGGTCACCTCCCTGTCCTCAGGTTGAATACCATTTACCAACACCCTCTGTGTCCTGCCCCCTCAGCCAATTTCTGACCCAGTTTACCACCTTTGGGCCAACTCTCAGGCTGTCTAACTTATTTACCAACCTTCTGTATGGGACGGTGTCAAAGGCCTTGCTGAAATCTATTACATTTATTTGACAAGACCTTCCTATAGTGTAATCTGTGCTGTCTTGGATCCTGTGCTTCACTAGATTCAAGGAATAACATAATCCTCTCCTTTAGTAGTGACTCCAGTAGTTTTCCTACCAATGAGGTCAGGCTGACTGATCTGTAGTTGTCTACCTCTTCTCTGCTTCCACTTTTGTGGAGAGGGACCACATTTGCCCTCCTCCAGTCCTCTGGGACCTTCTCTATCTCTAATGAACTGTTGTACTTATAAACAAATTGTAGCTAACCTGGAAATCCCAACCTGTAAGGAATGTTTAGGTCACATAGCTTAATGACAACATCCTCAAAAGACTTTTGATGAAGGTGTGTAGCATAAGAGTAATCTGGAAACATTAGGATCTTTGTCTCCTCGATGAGAACAAGAGCATGGTCTTCAGAGTCTTTCAGAACAAGATCCTGGGCCATCGATGAAGTTGAGATCACCAAGACTATCCTGGGCCCTTCCGAGGATGAAGTAGCTCACCAAGGCTTGATGCGGTACTCCCTGAATATGGGAACTGCATAGCTCAGCCCCACAGCCTTAGGGAGCCACCGCTCCTAAAAGGTTTTTAGGTTGTCCCACTCAGTCTTTTCAGGGATCCCCAAGAAATTAATGTTTGCTTATCTGGCAGTATTTTTAACTGCTCTAGCATACTTCAGATCACCCACTGCTCTTTAACCATCACCACAGTTGCAACAGGATTTTTTTCCACCATCTTGTTAGATCCACCTACCACCCCCGATAGACTATCAAGTCTGTTGCTCCACAAGTAGCAGACATTCTTGCTATCTGTGCATCAAGTTTTTTTATCCAGCTTTTGAATAGTGCTGGTGAGCAGGGTAACAGTTTTCTGCAGAGATTTGAGTGTGGCCATTTTCCTGTCCCTTGCCGCTGCCTGACCTCCTTTTTCAGCCCCTTTTGGATGCCCCATCATTTCAAAACTTCTTCCATCTGCACTTCCATAGTTTAACCACCAATATTTAGCACTTTTAGCTGAGTTAGACCTGTTGCAATAATAAATTTAGCTGATATGTTAGCCAAGCTAGCAGGAGGTTAACAAAGTGTGTGTTGCTTGCTAGGCTGCTGGCTCTACCCCCCCCCACCTGCCTTTCTCAACCTCACAATCCCTCCCCTAGTCTTCCTCTTTTCACTTATGTACCTAAAAATGTCTTGTCCCCTTTAGCTGTCTCCTGAGCTGTTTTTACCTCAGTTTGTACCTTTGTGCTCTTCACTGCTTTCCCTGACTCCCTCTGCTTCTCCTGATACACTCCCTCCCCGTCTTCTTCCCCCCTCTGCATCTCTCTATACCTCTTCAGTGCTACCCTTTTAGCCTTTACCTTTTCAGCCACATCCTTTGAGGACCATGATGGTCACTTTTTTACTTATTTTTGCTCACTTTCCTTGTGCAGAAGTTTGTTGCCTTCACCATACCTTCCTTTAACTTAGCACACTGTTCCTCCATCCCTCCCAAGTCATATCCCACTGCTAGGTCATCTCTGACGAAGTCATAGAAACACAGAAACTTTTGGCAGATAAGGACTGCTAGGCCCATCCAGTCTGCCCATAAGCCTTACACTACTTTCTGGCCACTGACCCTACCTGGTTGATGGCTTTTCATCCCTCCTTCCCACCTCTAAGGTTCCCCAGTGCCTGTCCCAGACATGTTTAAATCCCTCCACTGTGCTTGCCCCCACCACCTCCTGTGGCAGACTATTCCATGTGTCCACCATCCTCTCTGTGAAAAAAAAACCTTCCTCACATTTCCCCTCAACCTGCCACCTTCCAATTTCATATCATGCGCCCTTGTTCTTGTACTCCTTCTGTGTTGGAAGATGTCTCCGCCTGCACCTTGTTTATGCCCTTAATGTACTTGAATGGTTTCAGTCATGTCCCCCAGATCCATCCATCTTTTTTTTAAATCTGTCCACCTGAAGTCCAGAACCCTTATCCTTGTGCGGCTTGCTTCCATCGCCATCCTTATGTTGAACTACACTGTGCAATGATCACTGGTCCCCAGGTGGCCTCCAAGCTTTACATCTACAATACTGTCCCTGTTGGTGAGCACTGGGTTCAGTATTTTCCCATCATGAGTGGACTCCCTGAGGAGATGCCTGAGAAATGCCCCTCCCCACCCTGCAGGAAATTCAGGGTATCTCTGCTTCTGGCTTAAGCTGTGACTGTGAGGCTTCAAGCTACATCCAGCAGATTGAAGTCCGCCACCAGCAACCCCCCCCCCCTTTTTTTTTGCCATTGTGCTAATGGCTTCCACCAGTGCCTTATCTAGTTTTTTTCCCCCTGTGCTGCAGGTCTGTATATCATATCAGTTCAAATAGTGACTCAGTTTCTCATCTTCTGGGTGATCCACAGTATCTCCAACCCCTCCATTCCCCCCTGGATTCACTATGTCTCCATTGCTTTGATACACTCCCTTACATACAGCACCACACCATCTCCCTTCCTTCCTAACTTGTCTTTCCTGAACTAAGTTTAGCGTAATATGGCCACGTCCCACTTGCAGTTTCCTGTACACCACAGTTCAGTACACTATCCAGGTTTGCCTTCACCATGGTGGCCTCTAGGTCTGGAATTTTATTTCCTAGATTTCTTGTGTTTGCACGCATGATTTTCCATTCTTTGCTAGCAATCTGCCTGCTGACCCACTTTTTTCCTTTTTGTCCTGCATCCCTTTCTCCTCTCATTTTACAACTTGTGTTACCATCCCCCTTCATGTCTGCCACTCTTCCTGTGTCTTTATTTTTCTCCCTGGAGATTTACCTCCCCTTGAATCCTCCCTACTCTGTGTTTGAGATATCTTTGTCTCTGGACTAGAACTGTTTAAAATCTATTTTGCTCATCTTCCCTATAAGACAGCCTGACTCTGATTGTCCGGGTTTTAGAGAGCCTGGAATTCTTAACATTGGATGACCTTTTGATGACTGCTTGCATTCACTATTATATTATAGTGAGAATTTTTGCTGAGCAGAATTTTATATCATTTTAAATTTATTTTCACTTTTTTATGCTTTTTTAGACTTTATGATATTATTTGATTCTGCGTTTGTTATTGGATTAATAGTAATTTTAATATAATTCTAGGTTTTCTTTGGTTAGTATAATATTATTTGTTAATTAAGATAGGTTGCTTAAGTTGAATTAGTTTATTAGATATTGGTTGTTAAAGATGTGTTTCATGGGGTCTACGATGGTCAGGCACTATTCCTCGGCTATGCTCGGGACCTCCATCCCTTTCACTGTCCTCGCTTGTCTAATGACATCTTTAATAACTGTCATACAGTGGGAATAGTGAGAAGGCATTTAAGGGATGGGTGGGTGGGCTGGACAGAGGGGAGATTGGAGGGGTGGGCAGATAGGATAGTTGGGTCGAGGAGACGCCTGGGGTGAAATGGGATCAGGAGAGGTCCTCCTTGCTTGATTCCCATACCCAAGTGCTCCACAGATTGTGGGCAGGTACTGGCGCCCTCTGAAAACCCATCCAACTCAGGGGTGTTATGTAATGCCAGGTCTATTAGGAACAAGACTGCTATTATTGCAGATCTTGTTGCAACATCTGACCTGGCATGTATCACCGAGACCTGGCTGGATGAGAATGCAGGTCCTATTTTGACTCTGCTGTTCGCTGGGTTCTCGGTGATGCACCGTCCGAGATTGGATCGTAGGGGTGGGGGAGTGGCTATCTTTTTTAGAGCAGATCTGAGTCTTGTGGAGGTGCCAGTGGGTAACACCCGACCTTTTGAGTGTATCCTGGCAGCAGGTACAGAGTTTAGGATTCTCCTCATCTACCGTCCACCCGGCGATGGTGGAGAATTCCTGAAGGAATTCGCGGACTTCATCGTTGACATGGCATTAGAGTTGCCCAGATGGTTAATACTGGGTGACTTCAATGCCTGGGTCGACAATGAACTCTCGCACTTTGGAAAGAACTTCCTCCAACTTATGTCTATGTTGGGCCTGTCACAGGTAGTTACCTCTGCTACCCATATAGGGGGACACTCTTTGGACCTGGTGTTCCTACTGGATTTGGATGTTACGCATCTGGGGGTGGAAAAAAATGTGTGGACAGACCATCACACCATAAGATTCAGCTTTGGGGCACTCCCTAATAGGCCTGCCTCTACGGAGATGGTCCAGTATCGCCCTTTAAGGGGAGTAAACCCAGAGGGCCTATTAGTGGTACTGGACCTATCGGGTGTTTCGGGTGAGAGCATGGGTCCAGGGGACCTTGTTCTTGCCTATAATAAGGCAGCTAGCAGGGCCTGGACCAAATTGCTCTACCAGGTTCACCACTCACTAGCTACCAAAGACTCCATGGTTTGATGAGTCTTTGAAGGACTGAGGAGAGTGGGGCGAAGGCCAGAGAGGCCTGTGGAAATCTTGCTTGATGCTGACAGACTTAGATTGATGGATCATTATGGTATCTATCAATCGACAATAACCCGTATGAAGGCAGAATTCCTGTCCAGGAGATTGTTGTTGCGTGAACCCACCAGCTCAACCCTTTCGGACTGTTGACAGACTGTGCAATCCACTCTGTCTACAGTCTGGAAGAGATTTTTCACAAATAAAGTGTGATGAGCTTGCTCGGTTTTTCACTGATAAGATTGCCAGCATTAGGTCGGATATCGGCCAGGCTCACTCTTCAAGGGTTTGCGGTGATTGGCAGGGGAAAAACAAACACCTGTGTCACCTGTTTTGACTTTGGTAAGCCGGAATTCATGGATATTGTGAGGATTGTCCAGACTGTACGTCCAACCAGCTGTAGTTTGGATCCGGGCCCTACGCCTCTATTATTAAGTTGCATAGATACTATCTGTCCGACCATTGCTGAAATTGTTTGGAAATCTCTGAAGCAGGGGATCTTTCCTGATCCCCTAAAGGAGGCGGTCGTTCGACCACTCCTGAAAAAACCTTCATTGAATCCGAACTGCCCAGCCAACTACAGACCTGTCCTCTAACCTGCCCTTTCTGGGCAAGGTTATTGAAAAGGTGGTTGCACTACAACTGGATGACCACATCACAAATCACAATATCTATGATACTCTTCAATCAGGATTTAGGAAAAGACATAGTACTGAAACTGCCCTTGTCCAGGTTCTAAATGATCTCCTGATAGCGAGAGATCGAAAGGCTCTCACTATTCTAGTCCTTCTTGATCTCTCTGCAGCATTTGACACTGTGGACCATGGTGTGCTTCAGGAACACCTGCGGTTCTATTGCGGACTGTCTGGTACAGTTCTGCAATGGTTTCAATCTTTTCTCACGGGGCGGAGACAGAGGGTTATCACCAGAATTTATTCCTCTGATACCGTCCTCCTGCCCTGTGGGGTTCCGCAGGGCTCCATTTTGGCACCCATGTTGTTCGCTGTCTATACACTGCCATTGGGAGACATTATTAGGTGATACAGCTTGGGTTTTCACTGCTATGCAGATGACACCCAGCTGTATTTGTCTTTTAGTCCTGGACAGGAAGATGCAGTCTCTATACTTAACAGCTGTCTAGCCGAGATCAAGGATTGGATGAGTGCCAGCTGGCTAAGGTTAAACCCGGATAAGACTGAGGTGTTGGTGGTGGACCCAGGTCGCCTTGAGGCGGGTTGTAGGGCTGGGCTTCCTTCGGGCATATGGATCGATGGTGCCCAGCTCCCAACCTCAGACCGGGCGTAACCTGGCGTTATTATTGACGACGGTTTGACCCGAAACTCTTGTGTGTCATCCGCTGTCAAATCCTCCTTTACCATCTTAGAATATCGCTCGGTGAAACACCTAGTTCCTCCGGCTGACCTTCCGACATTGGTCCATGCCTTTGTTACTTCTCGCCTTGATTACTGCAATGCCCTGTACCTAGGGCTACAGGGGGTTGATATCCGCCGCTTGCAGCTGGTGCAGAACGCAGCAGCCAGGCTTTTGACTGGGACATCTATGAGAAGTCATATTACGCCTGTGCTGCCCGAACTGCACTGGCTGCCGGTTCAGTGGCAGATCACCTTTAAGGTCGGGTTACTGACCTATAAAGCCCTACATGAACAGGGACTGCAGTATCTTCAAGATCTCCTTATTCCCTACTGTCCCTCTTGCTCGCTCGCTCGCTCCGCTCCGCCGACGAGGGATTGCTAGAGGTTCCCATGGTTCGTTTAAAAACATCTGGAGCACGGGCATTTTCTTAGTTGCCCCTACCCTGTGGAATTCTCTACCTCGACAGATACGAAGCTGCCTGACCGTTGAGAGTTTTAAGTTAGAATTAAAAACTTATTTATTTCAAAAGGCATATGGAGAGTGATTTTATTGTGATCTTATTGTGATTATATTGTTATTGTTGTTGTTAGCGTTATATGTATGTATTTTAATTGCTTCTATTTGTACAGCACTTTGGCACTGAAAAAGTGCTTAAAAAATACATTTTTACTTACTTACTTTACTTACTTACTTTCTGTCTGTGGGGGGAAGGGGTAGTTTATGTATCCCCGATTCCCTCTGCTACCCCCTCAGCTATTTTAAATGTTCATCAAAGTGTCATTTAAATTGTCCACTGAGGACCGCAGCTCCCTTCCCAGATGGATGCAGCCCATCACTCCTGTACAGTCCCTTATCACTCCAGGTTGATCCACAGTCTCCATTGTAGCAGAACCCCTCCTCTCTATGCCATTATTTCAGCTATGAGTTGAAGCTCCTGTTGTGGAGATCTCTATCCTCTCCCCTAATCATAGTCAGGCAGCACCTCGGTTAAAACCACAGAGTGTGCTACCTGTCTAAGACCCCTTCCTAGCTCTCTAAACTCTCCTTGAACCATTCTAGTCCCATCCATAGCCAGGTCATTAGTCTCCAGATGGACAGTGACACCCAGATCCCCCTCCTACCCTGAAGCCCTAGCGATCCTTTAAATCTGCTTTCCATCCCTCTGAGCCACGGCACCAGTTAGGCATCTCACTTCCCTCTTTCCCTCCATTCCTATTCCCAACTCTGCCCTGTGACTATTGTGTCCCCCACTAGAAGTTGCTTTCTCTTCTACTGGTGAGAAGCACAACATCAAATGCTCAAAAGCAAAGTGGCAGGTGCAGTTTGAACAGCAAACAAACAAGAACCAATGAATAACTGCACTCAGGGGCAACTGAACAGAGCACCATCTGTACAGGCATTCTGAGATAGCGGCTATGCAATACCAGTTCAGGTTTTGTCAATAAATTCAGAGTCAGAAAGTCAAATGCAAAAAAACAATAAATCAAAGACATTGCAACGAAACCGTCCTCAGCACTTTTACTCAAAATGAGTCTTCATGTTGGGGTCCTCTACCTTCCACCTTTGGGCTTCCCCTATGGAGGACCTCCCATATCCTTCCTAGCCACTATCATGGGTGCCACTTTTTGGCAGTCCCATCCAACCAGAACAGTGAATGTGTTTTGTAGTGGCATAAGCTGAGGAATGTGCCCCCGGCCCACCACCCCACCCTTCTGGAGCCCACCACAGTCCAGTCAACGCCCCCAGGCATTCTCTGGGGTAACAGTGGTAGACATGGTGGCACCTGGGTGAGGGAAGAAGTCCCCCAAATCCTAACCAACTTGACCTGGAGTCTAGTGACCTCCTACCTCACCCCAGAGAGGTGTGTACAGATGGGGCAGCACTTCAGTCTCCAGAAGATCTCTAAAAACTGCCACTTCAGTCCACAACCACTGCACCACTCCCAACAGTCCCCTTCCTACACTCACTACATTAACTGGAATTAGCTTTGTACCCTTATCCTTGATAGGGTGTTTCAATTTTCCCTTTTTTTGTTTTACTTAACCCCTTTGTATCTTGACCCTAAATAGGGTGATTTTAGTTATCCACTTTTTGCTTCTCTTATCCTCTTTGTACCTTTACCCTATATAGGGTGCTACCTCTTTCCACACCACAGGTGATTTCAGTTTTCCACCCTTTAACTTTACCTTTACCCGTTTTTATACAATAGGGGTGAAGTGAAATGCCATTACTTAAAAATGTATATCTCCACCCCATACTGATAACAGAAACATGACATGTACACAGAACAGCAAGACACCAGATATATACATTTATTGTGTACACGTCATGACAAGATATCACTATCCTCTACACGTCAGCAGAAAAACCTTCCAAACTACTTTCTAACCCACTCATACTAATTAAGTGATCGCAACTGTAAAAAATTAAAATAAAATACCTGCACTCTCCCTCCTGCAAATTGCCCATAAAATAGATGAAAACATCCCCAAAAAACCTTTTTGGCAGAAACAACTTTAAACTGTGGTGAAAATAACCACTACATTTGTTCTGTAAATACAACCTATTTCTTTTTTCAAAATAAAAAACTCTGGTGAAATGAACCAAACTAATAGCCTCTGGGTATGAGTCAATTTGCACGCATCAGTATATTAAAAACTCTGTATACTAAAGCACTATAACATACATATAAACCAGTGTCCAATAAAGCAGCACAATGTACTGGGGCACAATATCAGCACATACAAAAGAAAGCAAAATAAAAATTACTATTTTAAAAAAAAAAAATATAAGCGAAAAGTGGAACAACACCAACACCACTGAAACTGCACAGCGAAACTGGAAACACCAAATAAGGAAACACCAATGAAATCCGACACACACAAAACAAACCAATAAAAATGCAGCACAAAACAACATCAACCAATGAACACATGTCAATCAAACAACCAATCAAAACAAATACAGAACACCCATTCACAAAAACCACAAACAACGTGGAATAACCCCAAACAAAAATAAAGTACAGAAAACGAAAGGTAAAATACTGTAATATTAAATAAAAAGTAACCAAATAGATGCACAAAAATGAAAACCCCTATTGCATAAAATGCATACGTGATGTCAAGGGATGTGAAACGAGGTATACCTTTAAACTCATGGCAAGTGAGTTCGGGGATTAATTACTTATGGCTCCGCTATGTGGAGCCACTCATGATATTCTCTGAGCTCACTTGCCACTCATTAAGATATATCTCTTATCACATCCCTTGCCATCACGTATCCCCTTAGTGTGCTTACCCTAGATAGGGTGTTTCTTCCCTTCCCACACAACAGGTAGTTACTCTCTATATGAACTGCTTCCTCCCTGCTGTTTTCCCCTTACCTTCTTCTGCACTCCCCTTTACAGGCAGCAACTAGAATACAGGTACTTTACGTTACCTCAGTGGACTGGCAGACTTCCTAGCATGCTTGCTGTCGCCTGTGGATGCCTAAGATGCCAATCCTGTTCCACTCCTGTTATATTTCTCTCACGCTGTGGGACATTCACTAAAAAAATACCACCAACAGCTTAATCTGGTTCAGTTTCAGTTGGTTACCATCTATATCCCCCTCCCCCTGGTTGCCCCTGAAAAAGGGACTTCTAATCTCAGTGGGTCTACTGGGTCAACAAAAATTCAATAAACAACCAATGAATGTGAATGGGACATGCTAGGAGTGGTTACCTTATATCTTCCTGCCAGGGCTTCCTGCTTCTCCCTGATTGGTCAGTGCAGTTGTGTGACATCGGGGCTCCCACTTCTTGTTTACCACTGTCCCTGACCTTCGGGGTCTGCCTTGCAACATCTTGAAAGAAAAAAAACACAGGTTAGTGACCAATTTACAGCTTTTTTTGTTTTGCTTTAGGAATGGAGATTTTCATGCAAAAAGCATGCTGTAGCTCTTTTTCCCCAGCTCAAGGTTCTAGTTGTTGTACAAGAGGAAACCACTTAGGTATCTTCCTCCTACAGGCCATGGTTTTTATCTACCTGAGCTCCATGCTCAGCCCCGATCTGCTGGCACTGCTGTGGTTGTGAAGCATGCAGGGACCAGCAGAGCAGAGCTTTTGTGTGCTCTTTCCTTTAACTCCTGGTCAGTTTACTTGTTTGAAATCCCCCCATCTGCAGGCACTGGCAGAGATAAGAAATGTACACCCAAAATGCAGGAAACAGGTCTTTTAAATATTACCCTGACTCCTGCTCTTCCCTGATTGGGCAGTGCAGTCACATGCTCTTGGAACTCCCACTTCCTGTTTGTCACTGCCTCCGACCTTCAGCTCCTGCCCTGCAACTTCCTGGAAAACAAAAAACACAGGCTAATGTCCAATTTACAGATTTTTTTTTTTGTTAGAAATACAGCTTTTCCTACAGAAAGTCTGCTGTAGCCAGAGGTTAAATTGGGCAGGAACTGTCTCGCACTCAGTTCCACCTCCTCTGACACCTTTCTCCATTGAATACTATGGAGAGTTCCACCTCCTAAGGACGACAGTTCCACCACCTACAAATTTAGAAATTACGCTTCTACCTCCTAAACATTTCCAATTTAACCCTTGGCTGTAGCTCGCCTCCCCAGCTTAAGGTTCCAGGTGCTATACAAGAGGATACTCACTTAGGTTTCTTGCTTACTCATGCCTGTGGTTTTCAGCTCACTGAGCTCCATGCTCAGTCCCGATCTGCTGGTGCTGCTGTGGTTGTGAAGCGTGCCTGGACCAGCAGAGCAGAGCTTTTGTGTGCCCTTTCCTTCAGCTCCTTATCAGCTTACGTGTTTGAATTTCCTCAGTCTGCCGGTGCTGGCAGAGATGAGAAGTGTGCCCCCCGGGGTGATTAACAGACTGTTAATCTAACCTCCAGTCATTCCTTATTGCTTAATAAGCAATGCACAGAACAATGTAAAGGGAGTGAGCCAGTACATTGCTGCAGCACTGATGAAAAATATGTCAGTTGCCGGCTCGCTGGTACAATGGTAGCACTACCGCTCATGACACCAATGGTCCAGGTTCAGAAGTGATCCTAGGTATTGGAGGCTGGCCGGGGGAGAGGAGGATCAAGCATTCTATGGACTACTGTCCTCTAGGGGGAGGGGAGGAAGCTGCCGGTGCCTGCATGACCCGAGCGGAGGCTGTGGGTCCAACAGCTAGAGCTCACTGTGCCTGAGAGGCATGACAGATGCATGGCATTCTTACACCCTGGCATCACTGCATGTCACACCTCTCCTGCAACACACTGTAAAAAATGCCGGATGAACCCAATGCCACCTGCTTCACCCAGACTCTGCACAGCTGGCCTGTGGTGCTTCCCTGGACACAGTAGGGTAAGATGGGTGGCTCCAAAGGCCCTGTCCTGGGAAGGGGGGGGTAAACCAGGGAGGAACACTTGGGAGGGTCAGGCCCCAGGAACACTGACTGGGTCCTGTCAGGGGTAGGGCTGACTGGGAGCCATTTCAGCCCCAAACAAACAAAACAGATGTCATCTTGGTTAAGTGCTGCCTGAGGCACTGCGTGACAGCCGGGCTCGGGAGACATTGTCATGCTTCGGTTAAAGGAGTACTGCAGTCAGAATTTGCAAAAACATGTTGTGCAGAGTGTTTGATTTGTGTGTGTAGTTCTAGTGTGTCACCCTCTTTGTCTACTATTAGGAGTTTTTTTCTAAATTAGCCTGCTAGTTTTGCAGTAGTTTTATGGCCCCTGGGGAACTCCATCGTAGCATAGTTTATTACTCTTTTTCCTATAATGCCTCCTGTACCATGTGACAGAGATGTATCCAGAACCATAGATTCAGCAAGTACTGTACTGGTTTGGAGTGACTTTTACAAAAGAATAACAGAACTATGATATTAACTTTCCTTATCCAGTGAGCACTAATGGCTACATTTACAGTTTAGCAATACTTAAAGCTTAATTGAGTGGGTTATTCTGTAAGAAAACAGCTCGAGTTTTACTAATTATGCATTGGTAATCTGGGGTGATTTGTTTGCTTTTCATGGATGTGCGTAGTTTTATGAAACAAGAAAAGTTTTAAAAGTAAAACATTTACTTCTGCTGGCTAAACCTGACACACATACAGAAAATGAAAATATTGAATTAGAACGATTTAGTGGAGGCCAGAACATCAGGCTCCTACCTCTAGTACTTGCTGAATCCACGGTCCTGGATGCATCACAGTCACATGAGACAAGAGGCATTGTTGGAAAAAGAAGAGCAATAAACCATGCATTTTTTTACCCTGTTTAAGCCCCCTTGTCGCTGGCTCCTCAAACCTCTCTCAGGAGTGGATTCTGGGCCATGGCTTTCTCCTGCTCTGCCGAGGCCTTCTGACCAGACCTCCATCCTGAGATTGCTCTCTCCCCCTTGCTCTGACCTATCTAATCCCTGGCTCTGAGCCCTCCAAGGCAGGGCTGCTACTCCTCTGGCACTCTGTCTAGGATCTAGTAGGTGGCTGAAGGGGAGGTGAGAGCCAGAGGCTGGTTGGAAGGGCCCAGCGTTGAGCATGGGTGCCGTACCATGGATCCCACTGTCACCTGTTAGGGTGCCAGGGTTTTTCACTCCCCCCTGAGGTGCCAGCATGCAATGGAACTCAGCGTCTGCTGCACAGAGCATCCTGCGGAACCTCACCTCCACTACGTGTCTCCTTTGGCTGCAACAGCCCCAGTCTCCACTGGGAGCCACCAGACCCTTAGAGACCACAACCCACCCTCCCCAAGAGAGGACAGCAGTACTCCGGATGCTCAGTCTTCTCCTGCCCCGACCAACCCCCAATGACCCGTGTCTGCTCCTGAACCCGGGCCACCAGCGAGGTGCGAAGTAAGGCAGGTGCCTCAACCCTCAGAGCCAATGAGCTGGTCCAATAAACCATGCTAAGATGGAGATCCCCAGGGGCCACGAACTACCATATAACTAGCAGAATAACTTTAGAAAAAACTCTTAATGGAAAACAAAGGAAAGAACACATCAGGACTACACACACATTAAAACCTGGGTTTGAATTCCTCAGCTGCCTAGGTGCATACTGTGTGATCCTGAGCAAGTTATTTAACTTCCTTGAGCTCCCAAGTTGCAACTGGAAACAAGCTTTGGCTTAGTGTGCTACTGCTGGTTAAACAATGTTCCCTTCCCTTTCCCCAAACACTTTCCACATCACATGTTTTTGCAAATTTTGACTGTAGCGCTCCTTTAAAACAGAGAATTCAGTGGCTTCTTTTATATAAGGTGCACGGCCTAAATTGACTTCCTTTAATTAAGCAGTAGCACCCCTAATGAAAAAAGTGATTTAAAGTTTGGAATGGACAAGGGTTGAGTTGCTTATTTTGTGTTTGTTTAATGCCTGGTATATATATGACTCTCTCTCTCTCTCTTAGCAGGCTCCTTACCAGTTACCCATGCATTTGTTGGGGAGTGCACCTTAATAAAAGGAAGCCAATTTAGACAGTACCTCTTATATAAAAGAAGCAAATTCAGGCAGTTACATTTTAGAATGGGGACCCAGCTGATGGGTGGTCTATCGTGACATTTGGTAGCTGGTCTTACTTAACAGCAGAGCTCTGATATGAATACAAAGAGACCCCACCACTCCATTAGAGATAAAATAAGTAAGTAGTCAGTTCTGCAGCAAGAATATTATGATACTTGAAAGATTTGCTATGGGGGGGAGAAAGGTGTGCACTGAACTCTCTGTTTGAACTGATGTATGCCATAAAGCAGTAGCACCTCAAATGAAAAAGTGATTTAAAGTTGTGACTGAGCAAGAGTTAAGCTGCTAATTTTAGGTTTGAGACACTGTTGCCCACCACCACTGTGATCCCTCATGGTGGGCAAAGGATCCTGCTCCTTTGCAAGTGGGGTGTCTAGTGCTGAGACAATGTGGTACACGAGGACAACAGAAGCACTGCCTGGTACTGGGGAGGTAGGAGGATCAAGATTCACCACTGCAACGTGAATGTCGAGCCCAAGCAATGGGAAAAATATCTCCCTCACACGGTCTACATGACAGTACAGTGCACATGGGGGTTGTGTTAACAGTCATTCCCTCAACCAGATGTGGACGCTGGAGGCATGCGGGACACCCTGCCTTGAAGACACTGCCATAGGATGCAAGCCATGAAGGAACACAGGGGTGAGGTGAGTGGTGACTTGTCTGGGTGGTTGTCACCCAGATGTGCAACAGGTCAAAGGGGCCTCACATAGAGAATAAAAAAAGTGACCTGACATATGGGGTGCTTTTAATGGAAAAGGTCATCTGTATGTTAGAGATGGTCTTCCCTTAAACCAGCTGGGAGCCAGTACACTCATAAAGCTAATTAACAACAATCTGCCACAGGAACATTTAAAGCAATGTGGAAGGGAGAAGGGGAATATGCATAGTCATGACAACCATCAAAGGAGCACTACCAAAAAAAAAAAAAACACCACCATTAAATGCTTCATGTCTAATGCTGGAAGTCTCAATAATAAATGTGAAGAACTGGAAGCAAAAATTGGTTCGATGGCCTATGCAGCCAGTATAGTGTTATGCCTCTGCAACTGTGTTACTTAGGTTTTGGCCATTTGCACTCTATTCCAGAGGAATAACCACCCTGTAGGGGTAACCAAAGGCAAGGAACCCTCTAGAGGGTTCCACCCCAGAGGTGCCACAGGACGATTCCCTTGGCTAAAGGTACCTTAGGAAGGACCTCAAGGAGAGAGGCGCTGCCACTGGAGGAGGAGGGGAGGATGGTAGGACAAAGAAAAAGGGCTTCAGAAGGAGGCTGAGGGGAACTGCTTATATAGCTTAGGAAGTGGGAGTGGCTGCCTGCTTGTCCACTGAACCATAGGCACAGCCTTCCAATTTAGTGGCCTATGCAGCCAGTATAGTGTTATTCTTGTGCAACTGTGTTACTTAGGTTTTGGCCATTCGCACTCTCTATTCCAGAGGAATTACCACCCTGTAGGGGTACCAAAGACAAGGAACCCTCTGGGGTTCCCTAGTGCAGTTCGATAATTCCCTTAGCTAAAGGTACCTTAGGAAGGATCCCCCAAAAAGAAAGTAGTAGTATGAAGCACATAAGCAATCAGTAGTTGTGAGACTTCACAGCTCTAGATAAAACATCAGGCAGCTTGATAACATAATGGGATGCACAGGTTAACAATGGCATGGGTTTGATGGGTTGCAAGAGATAGAGAGAGAGAGTGTGAGGGGACCTCCTAAGGAGAGAGGGAACAGCAAAAGGGACATCATCCCCCTCCATCCAACAGTGGATCCTGCCTACAGAACCAGGGAACACTATGCTAACTAAGTTATGACCTGAGACATGGAGGAGAGAAAAAAAACTTTGAGGAGGAAATCTCTGGGGATCCAAGGCCTAGGTCACCTTCCCTCCAGGCTTGGGATATTTTATTTAGTAGCAGCTCTGCTGCTGCAATTTGGAAACCCAATTAAAGGAAGCTGGAAAATATTACAATTTGGAGGAAAGCCCTCACTCAATCCCTCTAACGAGAATGCCGTGGAAGGTTGCGAACACCACTCTACAACAATGGACAATCAAGGTGGGAGGAGGAGGAGAGCAATGACTGCTGAGACACTCACCTGGCCTACTGATCTACCCTCAAACCAGTTGAACCAGAGGCATTCATGGGGAGAATAGCTTGAAGGGTGCCACCTCGCTTGGGCACTAAAGGGCCTCCGTAAGCAACACAAGCCCTTCATAGCTGAGTTTTAACTTCTACAACTGGAGGTGCAATCAGTACAGTTAACGATTGAAGGTCCACCTTGAGCGAGGACATTCCCAGCTATGGGCCAAGTGAGAAGGACTCTGCCCCAAGCTTCACATGCTCAAGCTGTGGACTCAGGTGCAGAGTGAGACCGTCGGCTGCAGGGGAAAGCCTGTACCAGAATGAAATGGCTGGCATGCCCCAGGGATTAATGAGGATGAATGGGCATGAGTACTGAGAACTTGCAGGGCAAATGGCAGGGAGCACTGAACATAGGTGGCATGACTAAGAGTGGATCAGGACGTAGTTCAGTAAGGCAGGGTAATGCAGTGGGGCAGGGTAACAATAGTTGGACCAGAACATAGGTCAGTAAGCAGTAGAAATAGTCAGATCAGCACATAGGTCTGCAAAACATAGTAGCAATAATGGGACATGAACATAAGTGGGGGCAGCAGATAACAGCGGGACAAACCAGCCAGGCATTCAGAAAGCCAAATTAAGGTGACAAATATTCTGAGGATTTCTGGTGGTGGAGGCAGGATTTAGAACAGAAGTAATTAGCCATATGGAGCCACGACTCCCCAAACACTTCCCAGTCCCCACCGTAGGAAAAACAAGAAAGTGATGGAAGAGTCAAGAACCACATGCAGATATTAAAACTAGGTTACAGCATCAGCAGTAGCTTACCTGACCTCAGAGTAGAACAGCAGTGTACAAAACAGGGAATAGCATCAGCTATGAGTAGTAGTATTCTATAAGCATTGAAGGAGGGAAGCACAATGCTGTGAAAACATCTATGATCACAGGGGAGGTAGATTAAGCAGGGAAAACATGAATAAGCTACATAGTACGAGTTCAGAGGGAACCTGACTCAGGTGAAAACAATTAGGCTTGATAGCATGGGGAACAATTAGGCCTGTAGCATGGGAAGCAGCTTCAGTTTGTGCAAAAAACACAGGTATTGGTTACAATAGCAATGGGAGTAACTAAAAGCGAGTAGCTGGAGCTGTAAGAGCCAAATGGTAGGAGCTGAGAAAACAAATCCCCCAAAAAGATAAAAACAAAAGGAAGACACAAACATAGAAGAAACAGGGAAAGAACAAAAGGAAGCACACAGTTGGAAGCAAAATACAAACCAGAAGCAGAAGAACAAAACGCAGAGTCCAGCAGAAAGCAGCAGGAAGGGGGGGGAGTCAGGGCAGGCCCCAGTCAGCTGTAGAGAGCAAACAGACAGCACCTCCAGCCGGCAAAGAAAAAAATGCTTTAGAAGGAGGCTGAGGGGAACTGCTTATATAGCTCAGGAAGTGGGAATGGCTGCCTGCTTGTCCACTGAACCATAGATGGAGCCTTCCAGTACTGAGTCAGACATCGATATAGCCTTTATAACTGAAACCTGGTGGTCCCCAGAAGATTCTTGGGGGAAGGAGCTCAGATGATACCCACTAATTAGACAGGATCATGAGGATAAAAGGGGGTGGTATTGCAATATATGTCTCTGTTAAAATTTCTCTTATAAATATCTTAGACAAATAAAAAAATAGAAGAGTCCACCACAGAAACACTATGGCTCAAACTGGTAAACAATACTAGTAGAAGTAAAATCATAGGACTGTGTTATTATTCACTGAATGCTAACATCCAGGTTACTGAAACCATAACTAGTGAACTAGAAGAGGTGATTTAGGGGATGTACTATTTTTGGGTGATTTAAATCAGGGTGATATCTGTTGAACAACAAACAATGCTATTCATAGCAAAAGCAGGGACTTTATTAAGTTTTGTAATGAACTAAACTTAAAGGACAAGTACTGGTATCTTTGAACCCCCAACTGCTGCACAGATCGGGGCTTCACTCCACAGATCCCCCCCTGTAGACACTCTATAAAATTTAAAATTTAGTTACCTGAATGCTCATAATCGGCAGTTAAGCCCCCGGTGCAGCTGGTATTTTTAAACATAGCGCCCTTCACCTGCTCGTGATCATGCTGGTAATAATGCGAGAGGATGACGCTCCACTGCCCCTTCCTTAAGGGTGCCCTTATGTACAGAAATATAATAATCTCCATATCTCGGGGGGCCTATTGCTGTTTTTACAGACTTTGCCTAAAGTCCTGTGTATGCCTGTCATGTTCATAAGATGGGGTAACACAAGGGCTATGTGGAAAATTTGGGGTCGGAATCTGCAGAAATAACAAAGTGATAATTAAATGTTGAAAAAAATTCAATGTTTCTTCATAACTTTTTTTTTTTTTACATTTTGACACCAAATTTTCAACATAGTCTTTGTATCACCCCACCTTATAATCAAGGTACTGTAGGTGGAATTTTTAAAATCCCATCCGAAAACTGGTTTCACGGAGTGAAAGCAAAAACATGTTTTGGAGGAGATTTGAAAAATGACACGTCATGTTCATCAGACAGAGTAACAAAAGGGCTATGTTGCACATTTGGGGCCAAAATCTGCATAAATAAGTTATGAGTAAACATTGAAAAAATTCAACATTTCCTCATAACTTCTTTGTTTTTTGTCAGTTTCACCCCAAATATTTGTGGCTTTTTTTTTAACATAGAAGTTGACGGCAGATAAGGACCGCAAGGCCCATCCAGTCTGCCCATTTATTTTTCTACCTTATAAATGTGCCATCAGCCTTTGCTCTGTCAGTGGCCTATCTATTCATACTTATCTGTATTGCTCCCTTATGCCTATCCCATGCTTGTTTGAAGCCCTGCACTGTATCTATAGCCACCACTTCCTGAGGTAGGTCGTTCCATGCATCCACCACCCTTTCTGTGAAAAAGAATTTCCTCACATTCCCCCTTAATTGGCCTCCCTCTAATCTCATGTTGTGTCCTCTTGTCCTGCTATTTTTCTTATATTGAAACATGTTAGACTCTTTCACCTTGTTAATGCCCTTAAGGTGTCTGAATGTCTCGATCATATCACCTCTCTCCCTCCCTCCTTTGCTCAAGGGTATACATATTGAGCTCCGTTAATCTGTCCTCATGTGTCTTCTGATGCAGTCCCTGCACCATTTTGGTTGCCCTTCTCTGGACTGCCTCAATTTAGTTAATGTCCTTGTGAAGGTGGGCTCCAGTACTGCAATTTGAGTACTCGAGATGGGGCCTAACTAGTGTCTTGTAAAGAGGGATTATTACCTCTTACGACTTGTGATACCTCTTGCTAATACACCCTAACATCCCCCTAGCCTTACCTACTGCTTTAGAGGTCTGCTTGGATGATTTCAGGTCATCAGTGATGATGATGCCCAAGTCTCTTTCTTCCTTTGTGACTGCCAGCAACTCCATTCCCAGCCTATAGGTGGCTTCAGGGTTTCTCTTCCCTATGTGCATGATCTTGCACTTCTTTGCATTAAATCCCAGTTGCCACTCTTCTGACCATTTTGCTAGTTTATCCAGCTCTCTTCTCATTCTGCCCACCCCATCTGGATCATCTACTCTGTTGCAGATCTTGGTGTCATCTGCAAACAGACAAGCCTTACCCTCTAGTCCATCTGCAAGGTCACTAATGAAGATATTGAAGAGGAGTGGTCCCAGGACTGATCCCTGAGGTACCCCACTCGTGACTTGCATCTCTTCTGACTGTATACCATTTACCACCACTCTCTGTTATCTGCCTGTCAACCAGTTTGCCACCCAGTTGACCAACTTCTGACCCACCCCGAGCCTACCCAGCTTATTTATCAATCTTCTATGTGGAACAGTGTCAAAAGCTTTGCTGAAGTCAAGGTAGGCAACATCAACTGCTCTCCTTGGTCCACCACCCTGGTTACCCAGTCAAAGAAATCTATGAGATTAGTTTGACAGGACCTTCCTTTTGTAAACCCATGCTGTCTTGGATCCTGTGCCCCTATGGATTCCAGGCGTTGCACTATCCTTTCCTTAAGGAGTGCCTCCATAATCTTGCCCACTACTGAGGTAAGACTGACTGGTCTGTAGTTCCCTGCCTCCTCCCTGCTACCACTCTTGTGGAGCGGGATCACATGAGCCCTTCTCCAGTCTTCTGGGATCTCTCCTGTGCTCAGAGACTCACTAAACAGTTCTGCTAATGGCTCTGCTAGTTCCACCCTTAGCTCCTTAAGTACCCTGGGATGTATGCCATCAGGTCCCATTGCCTTATCCACCCTGAGCTTAGCGAGCTCTTGTAGGACCCTTTCTTTTGTGAAGGGAGTAGTGCTCACCTCCCTTCCCCCTGTGTCCATGGTGCTGAGCTGTGGGCCCTGCCCTACCTTCCCTTCAGTAAATACTGAGCAAAAGTATCTATTTAGGATAGATGCTTTTACAGGGTCCTCCTCCTCCACCCCCTCACATGCCTCCTTTTCTCCATTGAGCTTAGCAATACCCCCTCTGGACTTTCTCCTTTCGCTAATGTACTGTAACTATAGAAAGTCTTGTCACCTTCTTTTACTGTTCATGCTAGTGTTTCCTCAGTTTGGGACTATGCCTGCCTTCCTGCCTTCCCTGCTTCCCTTAGGGCAGTTTGGTATGCCTCCCTCTCTTCATCCCACTGTGTTCCCTTATATTTCCTGAAGGCTAGCCTTTTGGCTCTGACCTTTTCTGCTACTGTATTTGAGAACCAAAGTGGTTTCCTTCTTCTTTTGCACTTCCTTTTCTGTCTAACACAATGGGATGTTGCTTCAAGTATTGCATCCTTAATGCTTGCCCACTTTGCCTGTACCCCCTCACCTGTATTTC
This sequence comes from Neoceratodus forsteri, assembly GCA_016271365.2. NCBI lineage: Eukaryota > Metazoa > Chordata > Ceratodontiformes > Ceratodontidae > Neoceratodus > Neoceratodus forsteri. The sequence goes on along the minus strand of CM057459.1, from coordinate 1,254,256,257 downwards.
TTTTTGCCAGGGCTAGATTAACTCTGTTGGCCATCTTATCAAAGTCAGCTCCTCTGAAGTCCCATATTTTTGCCTTGGAATGGGAAGATTTAGATGTAGTGGCCAAACTGAACCATACCATGTGATGGTCACTGGCCCCCAGGTGACCTTCTACCTGGAGATCTGTGATCCCTTCCCTGTTAGTCAGTACTAGATCTAGGATAGCCCTGTATCTTGTGGGTTGTTGTACCAGTTGTTTGAGGCCCTCCCCTTGCAGGGAATCCACCATGTGTCATGTTCTGGCAGATGTTCCTGCTGGTATTGACCAATCTGTATCCGGCATGTTGTAGTCTCCCATTATCAGAACCACCCTTTTAGCTGTCATGTTTTGTATATCTTCTAGCAGTAATGTGTCTATGTCCTCCCCCTGGTCTGGGGGCCTGTAGACAACCCCAGTTCTTATGGCTGTCCCATTTCCTGTTTCCAGGGTGACCCACAGGAAACTGTGACATTCTGCCGATTCTCTAGTGAACACAAAATCAGTATTGATCATAGCAAAATCCATTAGACAGACCTCATTTAAAACTAAAACAGTGAATAGAAATTGGCCTGCAACCTTATGAACGTTTAGATAAACTAATCAGGGGAACAATTCCCCAATTCGATGGGGCCAGAAAACTATTTGGGCCAACTGGGCCAACAAAACTAGTCTGGTCAGCCATCGAGAAGTGATACTTTCATCATATTGGGCAGATATACTGACCATGGTGTGTGTTCAGGACACTCATCTTTGCTCTACGATGTCGTTAAGAGCGTTTAGCACCACTGGTATCTATGGGGGAGGTTGGGGGGATGTTGGGACGTCACTACCATCCCTGATCCTCCTTCTCGATTGTTTCGGTGTTGAACGGATGGGGGGGTTTGTAGGTTTGGGACAGGCGGGTGGGTTCCCTCTACCAATTAGATGGGGGAGGGAGAGAGGGATCCCAGTCTTCGGTTAGACCAGGGCCCCAGTTTACCTGTGGTTTTTAACCCCAAGTGGGGAGGGTAAACAAGAAGCCAGGAGGGACACGAGGAATGTAGGAGGTGGAGTGAAAGGGCTGAAAAACTCTCCCAAGAGTTGAGAGGCTCAAATGTTACCAGGGTGTGATGGGGTAAAACATCGCTCATCGGTCCCTCTATGACCACACCTTCCCATGTGATTTGTGGCCTTTCAAAGGCTCATAATCCTAAAAAACACAAACCTATTTGTCATCCCTCTTCTGGTTAAAAGTTAGTAAATAGATAAGTAAGTGGTCCCAGTCAGGTCAGAATTATACAAGAGATTGTAAGACAGAGTAATAGAGGGAGGGAGGGAGGGGAGGGAAACTGGGGAGGGATTTTGAGAGGGTAGGAGTAAAATCTGGCCTTCGCTAATGAGGCCCTAATTAACCAGGGCTAAACAGTAAGCCTGGTTTCACAGCACCTTACCATATGAAGGTTTGCTAGTAAAGTTAAGGGGGAGAATGGGGAGGAGGGGAAAAGGAAGGGAGGGATACGAGGTAGCCGTTTATTTTATCCAGGTCACTCCTCGAATCTCCTAAGTTGAAGAGGTTAGTATGAAAGGAGGAAATAATAATTAGTAGACTGGGACTTATCTGAAGATTTGAAGTTGCGATGATTCCTGTCTTCCAATGGGGTGAAGTTCCAACCAGGAGTCAGTTCTCGATTGGGATCAGTAGTCCCTGTATGTTGGCCTTTCTTTCCATTCCCTTCTCCAGAGGGCCATATGTCCCTGAAAACATAAGGTTCGAGTGAATCAAGGATTTCCCATCTTCACTCCATAGAATTTCTTCCATTCAGTGGTTCAGCTCAATGGCCCCTTGCTTCACCGGCTCGTAGGAGTGAAGTCCTTGGGAGGAGAGTTCTGAGGCAGTTAGCACAGGGAACTCGTGATTTGTTTAATGGCTGCCTGCCCTTGTAGTCTGCATGCCTCATTAGTTCCCGCATTCCAGAGTGGCTGTGATAATTTGGAGGATAGAAATTGCTTCTGGCCTGGGGGGCCTTGTTGTAGTTCAATATCCCTGTTTCGGCGTTCAGCGACAGCATCTGTAACATTCTCAAAGGTCAGGTGCCCTTCTGGAAAATGAATTCCGATTTTAGCAGGGTATGGTGTGTGAAATCGTAGCCCTGCCTGTTTAAGGGCCCTCATAACTCTTCGGTTCATTGTGTCTGGGGAGTAGACGTTTTCAAAGTATAAGCATTACTGTTGAAAAAAGACCTCTTTCTGCTTCCAAGTCACATGTAAAACTGCTTCTTTCTCTTGGAAGTGAAGGAAGCATACCAGGATGGTTCGGGGGCAAGCTCCTTGTGTGGGCTTGGGTCCCAGGGTGCAATGGGCGCACTCCAGCTCGAGTGTCAGAGACTCTGGGAGTTGCAGTGCTTCTCGTAGATTCCCTATGAATTTTAGCATGTCAGGTCCCTCCACGCCTTCTGGCACCCTTGAGATATGAACATTGTTACGTATTTGCTCAGTATTCACAAAAGAAGAGGAGGAGAAGTTACCTAAACCAAACAGCAGAAGCACTCTGGGTAGTGGGGTTGACACCAGTCCATTTACAGAAGAAAGAGTCCTGAAACAACTCCTAAAACTCAAGGTGGACAAAGCAACGGGCCTGATGGGATCACCCTAGAATCCTAAAAGAGCTAAGGGAGGACCTAGTGACACCACTAACCACACTTTTTAACAAATCATGGGAAGATGGGTGTACCTGAGGACTGGAGGAGGGCAGATGTGATTCCCCTTCACAAAAGTGGGAGCAAGGCAGAAGCAGGAAACTACAGACCTGTTAGTTTGACCTCAGTGGTGGGGAAAATGATGGAATCACTTCTGAAAGAAAGAATTGTTCAGTACCTAGAGGCCAGCGGGGCACAGGACCCAAAGCAGCATGGATTCACAGCAGGAAGGTCATGTCAGATGAATCTAATCGATTTATTTGACTGGGTGACCAAAGTAATAGACCAGGGAGGAGCTGTGGATATGGCCTACCTAGACTTTAGCAAGGCATTTGACACAGTCCTGCACAAAAGATTAATAAACAAATTAGCCAGCCTGGGAGTGGTTCCCAGGGTGGTAGCCTAGGTAGCAAACTGGCTGCACAACAGGATACAGAAGGTAATAGTGAATGAAACACATTCTGAAGAAAAAGGAGTTACTAGTGGAGTACCTCAGGGCCATACCTCTCAACTGTACCACATTACGAGGAACGTTCCTCATTTTACTTCACAAAAGCTTCCTATTCCACATTGTGAGTACTTGTCCCACATTTAGTGTTAACATTTTAAAGCAAAAATCTATAGTAAATGATGCAAAAAATATATTATTCAATTAATAACAGATTTTCTGAACATAAATGCAAACATTTTAACAGTGTTCTGAGCTTCCTAGGTAAAGATTTGATTAAGTGTTCTACATTTTGCTAATTTTTTTCCACATTTTGAAAGGCAATGATCCACATTTGGGGGACAAAAGGTTGAGAGGTATGCTCAGGGCTCATAACTGGGTCCAGTCCTCTTTAACGTCTTTATAGGTGACATTTCAGAGGGTCTGGAAGGAAAGGTATGCCTCTTTGCAGATGACACAAAGATCTGTAACAGAGTTGATACACAAGGGGGGTAGAAAGGCTGAGAAGGGACTTGGCAAGGTTGGAGAAATGGTCAGACATATGGCAACTTAGATTCAATGCAAAGAAGTGCAAAGTAATGCACCTGGGAAATAAAAATCCAGGAGAAGAGTACACAATAGCAGGAGAAGTACTAACAACAACAATAATGGAAAGAGATCTGGGTGTAGTCATATCAGATGACCTAAAGGTGGGTAAGCAATGTGAAAAGTCAGTAAGGAGAGCCAGGGGGATACTGGGATGCATAGGGAGGGGCTTCACAAGTAGAAAAAGGGAAGTGGTTATCCTTGTATACAGATAGTTGGTGAGACCCCATCTGGAGTACTGTGTGAAGTTTTGGAGACCTCATCTATGCAAGGACATAGACAGGATGGAAGCAGTCCAGAGGAGGGCAACTAAAATGGTGCAGGGTCTACATTAGAAACCATATGAAGAGAGACTGAGAGAGCTTAATATGTATACCCTTGATGAAAGGAGGGACAGGAGGGACATGATAGAAATGTTTAAGTACCTCAAGAGAATCAACAAAGTCCAGGAGGGTAGCATCTTTCAGAAAAAGAGATGTGTAAGAACAAGGGGGCACAATTTAAAGTTAGAGGGGGGACGGCTCAGGGGTAATGTGAGGAAATTATTTTTCACGGAGAGAGTGGTGGATGCATGGAACCGCCTTCCTGGAGAGGTTGTGGGCTCTAAAACAGTGGGGGAATTCAAACATGCATGGGACAGACATATGGCAATTATAGTGGGGGGTTGCAGGTAGTAGGCTATTGGTTAACTAGAATCTGCAGCTTATCCAATAGGTAGGAAAATGGGCAGACTGGGTGGGCCAAGTGGTCCTTATCCGCCGTCGAAGTCTATGTTTCTATGCTTCGGCTCGCAGCATCTTCTGTTCTAGCTTGCAAGCCTTGAATGTCCTGGTGTAGCTGTGCAATAGCCCTTTCTGCGCAGTCAACCCTTCTGTCAGTCTCTGCAGCCTGCCCCTCCAAGGCCTCCTTCCTTTTTTCAATTTTAGTGAGGTCGGTGCAGCCACCGTAGAATGCATTTCTTTCTGAAATCCCGTATCTCAGATAGGACCAGGGTCATCTGCCGTTGGGTGGAACTTAGCAGGAGTTGTTTGTTACTCAAACGACTGTGATGCGATGAGGCCGAGGCCTGTGGGCTCTCGCTGCCTGAGTCACCATCAAACAATCTGCGTAAATCCTTTTCACCTTCTGGAGTAAACATTTTCTTTCCCCCTCTTTTCAGCATATTATAGATTTCTCCTGGCTGTTCTTGTAGAATTTTTTATAAAGTCGCTGTTTTTGAGGAGATTATTCCGAGGAGGGTCAGGAGGCTATCAAACTATGCTGCCATTGCTGGTGTGACATCACCGGAAGTCTTTCTAATTGATTTTTAACACTGATGTAGATCTATATGACTCACATCTATCTGTAGGCTTTCCCAGTTTTGGAATTACAGAATATGTGGCCCAATTTCATGAGAGTGGGAGATTGTTTCCTTTCATTATCTATTCTGAGGCTCTAAGCAGTACAGGCAATAGCTCAGGGGAGAATTTTTTATGAAATTTTGCTGTATAGCCATCTGGATCTGGGCACTTATCAGTCTTTGGGTGGCTTATGGTGGCCACAACCTCAGAGGATAATATTGGTCCCTGTAACGTCTCTTGTGCTCAGGCTCCTATTTTCAGGAGTCATAGAGTTGAGAAATACTCAGTCAACGCCTCAGGCTGGGGGGTAGACTCTTCCTGATATAGTTTTGTGTAGTATACTACAAAGGCCTCTGCTATTGTATGAGTTTTATTCTGATGTTGTCTAGTTAGTGGGTGTTGTATTTTAGACATTGTTGCTCTTTTCCTGTATCCCCTTACTCTGTGTGTTAAAAGTCGTTCTGCTCTTGGACCCCGTCATAATATTTTTGCCTTAGATATCTAAGGTCTCTCTCAGTTTGTTCCAGGGCTATGTCATCAAGCTGCTTTTTTATCTTGCCTATCTGTTTGGGGTCCACTAATGTGCCCTGTTGATGCTGTTGCTGGAGGAACAACAAAGTGGTGGTCAACTCTTCGCTATGGGCCTTTCTTTTTTTATGTTTGTGGGCTGTGTAACTGATCAACTGGCCACATAATTCTGCCTTAATCGTATTCCATAGGATGGTAGGGTGGGTTTCAGGATTGTCATTTATGTTAGTAATATCTTTAATTTGGTCTTTACCAGTTCCACAAACTCCTCCTCCTGAAGGTAGGAGTCTAATCTCCACATTTCTTTCGTTGCCCCCCCAGTCTATCCCCATCCTGACTGGAGCATGGTCTGAGAAGGAAATGGGCCCTATTGCACAGGATGTCACTCTGGATACATCCTCCTGTTTTACAAATATGTGGTCAATTCTATTATATGTGGAGTGTGGGGCAGAGTAGTGGGTAAAGTCAGATTTGTTGGGATGCAGTTCCCTACGTACATCCTGTCATCCCATAGATGTTACATACCTTCGGAAAAATTTGTGTGAAGCTGGGGACCTCACACAACCTTTAGCTGTGATGTCCCTAGAGGGATTCATTAGCAGGTTATGGTCCCCAACCAGAATTAGTGTTCCTACTGTGTTATCTGCCACCCTGTCCAGTACCTTCTTAATAAACGGGGTATCTGCTCCTGGGGGTAAATATATATTGGCCATTGCTAGCAGTTTCCCCTCTATTTCAGTCTGTACCAGTACACTACATCCCTCTTTGTCTTTTATAACTTTAATTCATTAAATGACAGTTGTCTAGCTACCAAGATTATGACACCTCATCTCTTGCCGTTTGTATGAGATGGCTTTATCATACCCGTCCTTCACCAGTTTGGCTGACTCTGTCTGTCTCTGGTGTGATTTCTGAATTAGGACAATGTCTAGTTTCTCTTTTCGTATTATAGAAAACACCTTTGGTCTTTTATTGGGTTGCTAAACCCATTTACATTTACCAAGTACACATTTACTTTAGTCCCCATCATGGTTATTTGTATTGATGTTAGTTGTAGTCCTGTCTGGCCCTGTTCCCTTTCTATACAGAATTTCCATCCTGTGTTTCCTCTCTGAGCTCAGGTTACCCTTCTTCATACTTATTAATTCTTTACCAATGTGTTCCCTTTGAACCTTAGTCTGATACATCATTATGCAGTATTCATGTCCCTAATATATCTTCAAACCGTAGTCCCACCCATAACAACACAACAACAAAAACAGTCCATTAACTTTACACATAACATTAAACATCAACATGTTAGTCTTCTTAGGTAGGAGCCCCCTAAGTCTGGGGCCCTTTGACTCAGAATGTTCTGTTGAGCCCAGAGATATTGTGCCTGTTCGGTCACTGCCTCACTGGTAACACAATGGTCTCTGGGTAAAATTGGGGGGTTATTTAGGATAGGGTTTGACGCTTGGCTACTAAGATGATAATGGCCGTGCCAGCGTCTGCCCCTTAATAGGTCAGTTGCTGATATGGGAGTGTACAATAGTCCCTTATAGGCAGATTAGCCTTAGTTTATTATTTCTAAATGTGTTTGCAGCTGTAAGAGCCCAGCAGTTTCCTGTTTAGCTGGTCATGCTGTTCCGACTCTGCTTCATACAGAGGCGTCGAAAACTGTACAGTAACCACCGCCCAAGGATGGATCGTGGGGGCAGGGGTGTTGCCATCTGTTTTAGATCGGAACTGAACCTGGTAGAGGTACCAGTGGGGACCACCAACTCCTTTGAATGTATCATGAGCGAGGGTGTGGGGTGCAGGATTCTTCTCATCTACCATCCACCAGGAGATGTGAATGTTTTCCTGCGGGAAGTTGCGGATTTCATTGTCAGCCTGACATTGGGATCCCCCAGATTGCTAATCCTGGGGGATTTCAATGCCTGGGTTGACAATGAACTCTTGCAATTTGGTCAAGATTTCCTCCAGTTAATGAATTCACTTTGCCTCACACAGGTTATTTCCTCCTCGACCCATATTGGTGGTCATTCATTGGATTTGGTGTTTCTCCTGGGGATGGAGATATCTGACTTGGTGGTGGAACCAGTTGGGTGGTCTGACCATCATACCATTTGGTTCAGCTTTGTGGTCCCCCTAGGAGGCTGATCCCTACAGAGATGGCCCGGTATCGCCCTTTGAGGGCTGTGTCCCCTGATGGCCTGATGGCGGTGCTGTCCCCATCAAGTTTACCGAGTGAATGCATGGATCCTGGGAACTTGGTACCCACCTATATTAAGGCGGTGGTAGAGGCCCTGGACTCCATTGATCCTGTTCGTGTTCGTCCCCTCACTCTTTGCCCCAGGTCTCCTTGGTTTGATGAGACCATGAGGGAGTTGAGGTAGAAACATAGAATTTGCTGGCAGATAAGGACCGCTTGGCCCACCTAGTCTGCCCATTTCCCTACCTGATGGATAAGCTGCAGATCCTAGTTAACCAACAGCCTACTTCCACCTACCCCCCCACTATAACTGCCTTATGTCTGTCCCATGCATTCTTGAATTCCCTTACTGTTTTTGACTCTAAAACCTCTTCAGAAAGGCTGTTCCATGTATCTACAACCCTCTCTGTGAAGAAATACTTCCTCACATTACCTCTGAGCCGTCCCCCTCTGTCTTCAAATTGTACCCCTTGTTCTTACACATCTCTTTTTCTGAAAGATGCTACCCTCTTGAGCTTTGTTGATTCCCTTAAGGTATTTGAAAGTTTCTATCATGTCCCCCCCTTCCTCCTTTCCTCGAGACTATACATCTTAAGCTCCTTTAGTCTTTCTTCATATGTCTTCTGGTGCAGACCCTGCACCATTTTGGTTGCCGTCCTCTGGACAGCCTCCACCCTGTCTTTGTCTTTGCGGAGATGGGGTCTCCAGAACTGTACACAGTACTCCAGATGTGGTCTTACCAACTGTCTGTACAGAGGGCCAACAACTTCCTGTCTTCTACTGGTGATGCCTCTCCCTATGCATCCCAGTATCCTCCCAGCACTTCTTACTGCCTTCTCACATTGCTGGCCCACCTTTAGGTCATCTGATATGACTACCCACAGGACCCTTTCCATTTTTGTTGTTGTCAGTATCTCACCCCCCATTATGTACTCTTCCTCTGGGTTTTTGTTTCCCATGTGTATTACTTTGCACTTCTTTGCATTGAATCTAAGCTGCCATACATTTGACCATTCCTCCAACCTTGCCAAGTCCCTTTTCATCTTTTCCACCCCACCTTGTGTATCAACCCTGTTGCAGATCTTTGTGTCATCTGCAAAGAGACATACTTTCCCTTCTAGTCCCTCCGTAATGTCACTTATAAAGACATTAAAAAGGACCGGCCCCAGTACTGAACCCTGTGGTACCCCACTAATAACCCTCCTTTCTTCACTGTGGACTCCATTTACTGTTACCCACTGTGTCCTGTTGTCCAGCCAGTGTTTTAACCAGGCTACCACCCTGGGACCCACTCCCAGGCTGGCTAATTTGTTTATTAATCTTTTGTGTGGGACTGTGTCAAATGCCTTGCTAAAGTCTAGGTAGGCCATGTCCACAGCCCCTCCCTGGTCTACTACTTTGGTCACCCAGTCAAAGAAATCTTTCAGATGAGACGTTAAACAGAGGTCCCATCTACCTGGATTGGTGGTAGTTCAGGTGGATGTTAAAGATCCCATGGCACTTATCGAAAAGAGTAGGGGAATATTTTATTGAAAACTGAAAACAAAATATACAAATCATATGACTTCATACAAAACCATAAGAAAAGAATTCAAAAACAGAAATAAGTATTACTACATACATGGAGTACAAACAAAAATAATCCTTATGGGCACACAACCCCCATCTCATTCCCACTAAAAGAGTAGGGGAAGTTGCAGTGAAAACAAATTGTACTGAAACGTATTGCTTCATACAAAACCATAATGGAGGAGGTCAAAAAACAAAAATAAGTACCACAGCATACTTGAACTACAAACATAAAGAACCCATGGTTGTACATAACCCCCATCTCATCCCCACTATAAGAGTAGGGGAATCTTCCATTAAAAACTTAAGAGAAAATATACAAAAGTGTATGGCATCAGACAAAACCATAATAAATGAAATAAAAAACAAAAGTAAGTATTACAGCATACATGAATAACAAGCAGTGAGAAGCTGTAGTAGTATATAACCCTCATCTCATCCCCACTAAAAAGAGTAGGGGAGTATTGTATGGTATACAAACATTGCAAGAACAGTAGTACATCATACAAAATTATAATGAAGAAAAGCAAAGAAAACACAAAAAAGTGCTGCATCATTAGGAAAAATCCAGGAACAGAAGCCCCAATAGCGTCGAAAAACTTCAGGCGATACGGAGGTTTTCTCAGAACTATAAATAGCCTGTAAGCCCTGTAAAATCTGAGTAACAATCTGAGTAGGACTACACACTTTCTGTTGTAGTAAAAATGCACATCTGGCCTGCCACAAATAGAAGCGACAAAATGCAAAAATTAAACGTAAAGTACTAGGATGGTAATGAACCAAAGTAGGGGAATAAATACCATAAATCAAAATATTATATTTGAGAAAAGGAAGGGCCTTTTCCTTCCATTTATTGAGGAGAAGGGTCCATACCAGTTGTGAATGGAGCAATCAAGAGAGAAATGCATCATGGTCTCTGGAATGGAAAGGCACGTATCCCGGGGACAAGTCCTTTCTTCATGAGCCTTATGCTTCATATTACCATGAATACCTAGTCTGCCATGACAAGAAAGCCAGGTTATATCCCAAACCCTTTGGGGGATCCATGGATCAGTCAGTTGGTGAAAAACTCCAGAGAAGTCCAGTTGAACAAGGGAATCTCATAGCACCGGAAAGGTCCAAAAAGGATGTTCCCAAAACAGACTGATATAAGTGCTTCCTTGAGGAAGAGAGAATCATCGTAGGGGTCAGAGACCACTGACAAATTTTTAAAAAGGTGGGAATGATAAAATGGGGGAGCTTAAACTTACGAAAATTCTGAGGGATTTCGGAAGGCAGGAGACGCCAGGTGGCACACAATGGAGCAATATGATGATGAAGAAGAGAAATCCAAAAGACCCGGGGGCATATTCAATAGGTAGGGGATAACAGTCTTAAGAAACAAACAGTGAAAAAACACCAAGGGGTTCAACATCCGAACCCCACCGTGATAATAATCAAGATATGTGTAAGAACATTTCACCGGATTTAAACGGCAGCCCCAGAATCCCTGAAAGAAAACATTTTACAAGTGAGCCTCCAAGGAAAAGGGGACTGGAAAAACTGAAGCCACATGAAGAAATAAAGGGAGAACTAAGGTTTTCAACAACAAAACCCGCTTTCTCTTTGCAATAGTATGACCCTTCCAGGAGGCAACCAAATGAATGGTCTTGTCCAAAACAACAGTCCAATTTGAGTGGGCATCGTCAGGGGAACCAAAGGAAAATCCTAAAACTTTAACTGGTGAAAATTGTACAGGCACCCCACAACGAGCGTAAGGAATGTGGGGGTGGAATTGGGAGGTACAATGCCGCACTCTATTATAATTAAGCTTAGAACCAGACACACGTCAAACCATATTAAAAGGAGGACTAAGTCCGCCTCTTGTAGGTGCGGGGTGGTGAGAATGCAGAGATCGTCCGCATAAGCCAATACTGTAGGGACAGAGCACCCGGAAGGAAAGGACAAATGAGGGATCAATGGGTTACATAAGAGTCTACGAAGTAATGGATCTATATGAAAAACATAAAGAAGAGAACTGAGAGAGCAGCCCTGCCGAACCCCAGTACGACTCAAAAGGGGGCAAGTGGCATCATTCACATAAGGATGGATCCAGGCAGTGGAATAGAAAAATCTAATCCATTGAATAAAGCGCTGTGGAATACCATAATGAGACAAGACTTGAAAGAGGTAGTCATGATTCACTCTATCAAATGCCTTCTCCTGACACAGTGAAAAAAGAAGCGAAGGAGAAGAGCTAAAGGCAGAGTCATCGCTAAGCAGGGAAAGATTGGAAACAATAGTGCATTGAGGAATAGCACAGGTCTGTACTTCTGAAATAACGTGGGATGCGATAGGAAGAAGATGGGGAAGCAGGATGGATGTAAAAATCTTATAGTCCACATTCAAGAGACTCAAAGGCCTCCAATTCCATATGTCCGACCTGGCTCCTTTCTTGAACAACAGAAACACGACTGCGTCTCAAAAATTCCAAGGAACAGAATGAGTAGCAATGATAGTATTAAAGAGCAAGGTAAGAATGGGTGAAAAACATCCAAAAAAGCTTGATAAAGTTCAGCAGTAAGGCCGTCCTGCCCTGGAGAAGTACATCGCTTTTGTTTCTTAATAGCCGCCTGCACCTCTAACAAGGAAATTGGGGCTGTCAAATTGGTGCAAAGATCAGGAGGAGGAGAAGAGGTCAGGAAATCAAAAAAGGAAACAGCAGTGGATGTAGCCACTGAAGGAGTCCCAAAAACACTGGCTAAATGGGAACAGACCTTTAACTGGAGAGATGTTATAGTATCATAAACCTTAGAAGAGTCAGGGTCAATAAGACGTTCAATGTGCGTGGATGCCACCCTGTCAGAACAGCGCTTGAATATATCAAAAGAGGCCTTTGAAGAGTGGGTGCCACAAGTAGCCTCAAGATGCAACGAGTAGGCCCTGTTATATTGATACTCTTCCATCTGGGTCTTCAAGGAAGCAATAAGAGGGGAGCAGTCTTGAGCCGTCTCAGCAGCCCTAGAGATTACATCCTGTAAATGTTGCCGTAATAACAAATACTGATGATAAGAGGAAACAGATTTACTCCGGGCATACCTAAGAAAAAAGCATTTAAGATCCGATTTGGTATTGTCCCACCAATGTAAAGGGGAGGTGTAAGCATCCAGAACCGAAATTCAGGCTTACAGAAATTCCCGACAGTCTCGAATAATGCTGCCATCAGACAATAGGGTGCTGTTCAACTTCCAGCATGAAGAAACAAGAAGAGGATGAGAAGCCGTAGAAGGAAAACAAAGCAATGTGATGGCCATGTGATCTGAGGTCTTGCAAGGAATGACCTTCGCCTGTTGTACCATAATATTCTGGGAGAGAAAAATAAAATCAATACGGGTGGCCAGAAGGCCTCTATGATAGGTCATTGTTCCTTTGGGATGCACCTTGCAATAACCGTCCTTAAGAAAGGCGTACTTAAGAATAGTACGTAATGCAGTAGAGTCCCCGAAAAGCTTCTGTGTGGAGCCTCCTCTGTCAGCCACAGTGAGACCACAAATGTGTAAATAAGGCTGCAACAACTGAAATAAGTCAGAACAAGCAGCAATACCCTGAGGTGCACAAACATTCAGAATCCTGAGCTGGAGGCGACAGAAAGTGCAATCAAGCAACAAGGCGCGGCCAGGGACAATATCAACCAGTCTCGTAATGGTACAGTCAAAATCAGAAAACAAAATACCCAACCCATCACATGTGTCCTCACCAGAAGACCAGTAGGAAGGGCCTCTAGTCCAGCCTGCAGAAGCCTGGGTCAGCTCATATCGAGTCTTCAGCCTAGTATCCTGAAGTAAGTAAAGATCCAAAAGATACTGTAGAGAGGAAAGACATTTTCTATGGGATTTCATGCTGCACACATTAAGTGTGAGACAGCGAAGACCCAAACCCACAGGCATAAGAAGAAAGAAAAAGACCGAAAACCAGCAGGAAAACATGAAGAATTAGGCAAAGAGGTGTCAAGTAACCGCCGATTGCCGCCTGGTGTCAGATGCAGTAGGGGAGGGATCTTGTAGGGAATCAGAGGAGTAGTCTAAATGGAAGGAAGAGGCCTGTGTAGATTCAGAGTAATTTTCCTCGTCCATTATATCACTCCACTGCTTCCGTTTGGACAGGGCTTGATAGCGATTCCTGGTCAAAATGGATTGTCCGGGGGAAGGGCTAGGAGCCTTATGCTTACCTTTGGACTTACCATTTTTTCCCTGAGAAACCTCAGTGAAGGCGTCCAAAGGAGATGGGGAAGGGGGTAGCATGGGGTCAGAGGGGGCATCAACCCCAGGCACTGGGTCCATGCCAGGAGGGGTCAGGTCTTGTAACACAGGAACTGCCGCTGGAAGAGCAGGAAAAGCAGAGGGAAGATCCTCACTGGGGGGGCAATACGACCTGGCCGTCCCCTTCACACTGGTGAAGAACCTGAGTCTGAGAGTCCATGATAAGGGCTACCTGATCCTGAGGGGGACGGTCCAACCAATTATGGTCAGCCCATGGACACGGATGGTAAGTATGGCCAGTCTCATCACAGAGAGTACACCTCCGGGGGTTAGGGCAACTGAGACTCACATGACCATAGGCCAAGCAAATAGTGCACCTTAACTTGTTGCAGGTATGGCTCAAATGCGTACGAGAACCGCATTTATGGCAGGTGCGGGGTTGACCGGGATAAAAACACAAACCTCTATCCCTACCTATATAAAAGCTACCTGGAAAATGAGCTATACCCCTGTCATCCTGCTTCAGTTGCACCTTAGCCTTCCAACCCCCTGTCCAGACAAGGTCCTCGTCCAAAATAGGACGAGGAGCCTCGAGAATGTCGCAGCGCTACTTAAGCCAGTATTGAACATCCGCTATGCTCACTCTTTCATTACGAAAAAGAAGAGTACTCAATTTTACCGTAGGTTTAGTAAGAGGAATGAGCATAAAGGGAGTCCATAAAGGCTGTGACTTCACCACATCATATTTGATCCAAAATTTTTCTAGAGTAGAAACAGTCTTAAAACTTAAATCATAAACTGATTCCCCTTTAACACGTATGAAAGCAAACAATTCACTTGCTGAAATACCCATAGAGTCACGCAACAGGGAATGCAAAACAGTTTTCCTATCAGGTGCAGTAGAGAGGTCACCAAAATATTTCAGACGAACTGCATTCCTACGTTGGGCTGGTTCGCCCAAGTTCTGAAACAAGTCACTGAGGCGAAAGGGACGGTCAGTCAAAGCCTCACCTGTACTTAGAGAAGGCAAAGGAAGATTATCCAAGTGGGGAATAGAATCAGCTGTCGAAGAAGAGAGTACTGCCAGTGGAGGATGCGGGTACTGAAGCAGAATCTTGGGCTCAGTGATAGGGGTTCAAGTTTCAGGGAGTTGGTTGGCCAACAGCAGAAATTCATGTCAAAGTGGAAGGACGTAGGAGCAACAAAGCCACTGAGGATGAATGAAGGAAGGAAGTGGATTCAGCAAGCTGTTCAGTGACTGTGTTTCCCTGCATAATGTCCTGTGCACTTACCGCTTGGGGAGAAGACCAGGGTGCACCAGGGAGCAGTTGAGTCCAACCCGCAGCACGCAGAGCGGAAGCAGGGGACCATGCAGAGTCTGGAAATGAAATACCTCCGTGAGTAGTCATAGAGGACAGCCTGCCTGCAGTAGCTGAAGCGGTACTGGTAGGAGCTGTAAGTAAGTCCATTGTTGATGTGTGCAATAACCCAGAGAGTAATTCAGCCTAGTCAGAGGTAGTAGGCAGGGCGGAGTGCAGTGCATCGTCCTTCTGCATGAAGCGCCATAAGAGAGAATGGTTTTGTTCATATAACAGTCTCAAATGCGATGGAGATATAGTGTTAGTACTGGTCCCAAGAACTTTAGGAGAATGCTGGTCCAAAATCTGGGTGAGAGTTTCAAAATCAGGAGGAGAATCAGGAGGTGTACGAACAACTAGTTGTGGCACAGAGTTCAATTGATTAGTACTGCAAGCACTAGGCAAACCAACAGGCATAGTAGGCTGGAGATCTGGAGCTGAAACCACAAAACAGAGAGCTGCATCACCTCCACCTCCTCCAGGGTCCGGGACAGCAGCCATTTAATCCCGCAGGAAAAAGAGTCCCCCTTGCTCACAGGAAGCAAGAGTAGGGGAATTTCCCTGGTGTCCTGGCCAAATTTCCCTCATTCACTAAAAAAATACCACCAACAGCTTAATCTGGTTCAAGGTCTGTTGGCATTCATCTGTATCCCCCTCCCGCGAGTCATGCCTGTAGGGCATCGAGAATGGCCCTGCTCTTGGATGTGGCTGCAACAAAGAGATGCTTCAGTTAACATCTGGCATATTCAGGTCCCCCACCAGCAATACCTTCTCTTTATCTGCTATCCCAAGGATGCCTTCTATCATTTCCTTGTCTATTTCCTCCCCTTGAGACGGGGGTCTTTATACAACCCCCATGCGGATTGTGGAGCCATTTCCAGTCTCCAGGGTGACCCACAGTGCCTCCTCTCCTTCCTTTTTACCCTTTAGTTCTGTTGCTTTGATCCCTTCCCTTACATAGAGCTACCTCCTCCTCTTCATCCCTCCCTGTCCCTCCTGTAGATTGTGTACCCTGGTATGTTGATATCCCAGTCATGGTTCTCTGTGTA
This sequence comes from Neoceratodus forsteri, assembly GCA_016271365.2. Taxonomy (NCBI): domain Eukaryota; kingdom Metazoa; phylum Chordata; order Ceratodontiformes; family Ceratodontidae; genus Neoceratodus; species Neoceratodus forsteri. Next base: position 1,254,240,251 of record CM057459.1, on the reverse strand, counting down.
CCATGTTTCTGTGACTGCCACAATATCCAGGCATCCCTATTCCATTAAGTCCACCATTTCGGGGAGCTTTTTACCTAGACTACGGGCATTGGTACTCATTACCCTCCATTGTTTTATGGCTTTATTTCTTTTTGTCCCATCCCTGTCCTTACTGCCTCTGCCTTTTTCTCCATTTACCCCTGCCCTTCTCCCTATCGACTGCTCTATCTTGGTGTTTACCTCACTAACTACCCTGATTTTTTGGGGGGGCTAGGATTTCCCTTCTCCTTTTCAGTGCCTCCCCCCTTGGCTACTTTAAATGCTTGCCAATGAAGCATTTAAACCTATCACCTAGGATCCTGGTTCCCCTCCTGGATAGATGCAGACCATCGCACCTGTATAGACCTGCATCCCTCCAGGTGGAGCCCCAGTCCCCAATGAAGCCAAATCCCTGAGCTCTGCACCAGTTTTTCAACCAGTCATTGAATCCCATGGTGCGGAGTAGCCTAACCTCATCCCTGCCATAGACAGGTAGCACTTCCAAGAACGTTACCGTGTGTGCTACTTGTCAAAGACCCCTTCCCAACTCCACAAACTCCTGTTGCACTGTTCTGATCCCATTCTCAGCCAGGTCATTCGTCCCTAGGTGGATAATGACATCCATTTCCCTCCCCCTTGCAGCTGCTCCTGCGATCCTGAGGATTTGTTTCCTTTCCCTCCAAGCCATGGCACCGGGCAGGCACCTAACCTCCCTTTCCCCTCCCTCCCCCAGTTCTACCCCCCTAACAACTGATAGTGGGACAAAGGTTAGAGAGGTGTTGGCAGAGGTCGGGCCTGGACTGTGACAGACTTAGATTGATGGATCATTATGGGGTCTATCAATCAGCAATTACCCGTAAGAGCGCAGAATTCCTGTCCAGGGAAATTGCTGCCACACAGAATTGACCGGCCCAGCTCTTCCGGACTGTGGACAGATTGTGCAATCCAATCTGTCTCCAGCTTGGAAGTGCTTTTTCACAAGAGCAGTGTGAGGAATTTGCCTGATTCTTCGCTGATAGGGTTGCCACAATCAGGTCCAGTGTCCGCTAGACCCTCTCTAATGGGAATTGTGGTGGTCAGCAGGAGATGTCAGACACCCAGTTTGTGTGGTCTGACTTCGGCCTGCCCACAGTCAATGACATTGTGATGGTCATCCAGTCATTGCAACCAACCAACTGTAGTTTGGATCTGGGCCCTACATGCCTCTTAGTAGGTTGTGTGGATAAAATCGTCCCGGTCCCTGCCGAGATAGTCTGGATGTCTTTGGAGAGGGGTATCTTTACAGATCCTCTGAAGGAGGCCATGGTTCAGCCCCTCCTTAAAAAGCCCTCCTTGGACCTGGAGTGTCTGGCAAACTACAGGCCTGTCTCTAACTTGCCCTTTGTGGGTAAGGTTATTGAGAAGGTGGTTGCGTCGCAGTTGGATGATCATTTGACCAGCCACAATTTCTATGATTCTCTCCAGTTCGGATTCAGGAAGAGACATAATACTGAGACAGCCCTTGTCCGGGTACTAAATGACCTCCTAATAGCGAGAGATCGAAAGACCCATTCCATCTTGGTCCTTCTAGATCTCTCTGCAGCATCTGACACCGTGGACCATGGTGTGCTGTTGGAATGCCTGTGGTTCATCTGTGGACTGTCTGGTATGGTCTCAGATGGTTTTGATCATTCCTTGAGGGTAAGACCCAAAGAGTGGTTTCTGGGATTTTTTCCTTGGCACCACTCCCCCTATCCTGCTGGGTGCCACAGGGTCCATCTTGGTGCCCATGTTGTTTGCAGTGTACATGCTGCCATTAGGAGCGATTATTAGGCAGTACGGCTTGAGTTTTCACTGCTATGCAGATGATACTCAGCTGTACATGTCCTTTAAGCCTGGTCAGGATGATGCTGTTTTGGTCTTTAACAACTGTCTCACCGAGATACAGGACGGGATGAGTGTGAGCTGGCTGTGGTTAAACCTGGAAAAAACTGAGGTTTTGGTTGTGGACCCAGGTCGTCGGGAGGCAGGTTTGTCAGTGGGATTACCTTCAGGATTATGGCTTGGAGGTGTTCAGCTGACTACCTCAGACAGTGTGCGGAACCTGGGCGTTATTTTTGAATGCTGCTTGACCCTTAAATCTCAGGTGTCGCAGTTGCCAAAACCTTTTTACCATCTAAGGAATATCGCCCAGGTGAAGCACCTGGTTCCTTCTGATGATCTTCCAACTTTGGTCCACACCTTCGTTACCTTCCACCTTGACTACTGCAATGCCCTTCACCTAGGGCTACCGAGGGTTGATATCTGCCGCTTGCAGCAAGTGCAGAGTGCAGCGGCCAGGCTATTGACTGGTGCCTCTAGGATCAGTCATATAACGCCTGTGCTCCGCAGACTGCACTGGTTGCCAGTACAGTGGCGGATCACCTTCAAGGTTGGTTTGCTGACTTATAAGGCCCTACACGACCAGGGACCTAGTTACCTGCAAGATCTCCTTCATCCCTACTGTCCCTCCTGCTCTCTCCGATCCACTGATGAGGGATTGCTAGAGATTCTCAGGGTCCATTTAAAGACATCTGAGGCCAGGTCATTTAGCTTTATGGCCCCGACCCTGTGGAATTCTCTACTTCATCGAGTGCAAGATTGCCTGACCATCCAAAGTTTTAAAGCTACTCTTAAAACCTTCCTATTTAACCTAGCCTATTCTGATTTTTAATGCTGCTGTGGTATTTATTGTTTTAATCTGCTGTGCTTATTTATTGATGAATTTTTATTTTTTGTGTTGTACAACTGCCTTGATTTTAGAAAGGCGCTTTTTACAAATAAAAATTGATTGATTGATGATTGATTGATTAACAGTGTAATATATCTTGAGGCCTGGACTATCATCCTTTCTCCCCTCTGATGCCCTGCCTCTGTCTTTAATATCTTATGACATAACATTCTCTAGAAACCCTTTACTATATTATTGGCTACAGTGTCCTTGCATAGCTGAGTATTTCATTTGCTATACACACCTTCATGTATAACCATTCTCTTTACTCCATTCCCCGACCCCTCCGGCAGCTGCTGACCATTAAATTCTACCTCTAATCCTTAATAACATTTACTATCCATGGCATTTGTAGTATCCCCAAAACTCTTTTTCTCTTTCTCCTTCTCTCTGCATATATGTGATTGGGGGGGACAAAGAGAGAGACATAAGGTCTCTCCCACTAAGGGGGGCACGTCAACACTTAACTGGGCAGTTTGGCTGATACTCCATAGCGGGCTTTGCTGTGGTCTAAGTCACATGCTGCTCCCATACCAGATGCACCACCCCTGTTCTGTGTATCTAGGCACTCCTCGCCTGTCCTTATGTGGCACCCCAGTTGCCCTGCATGTCATGTAGCCACCATTTTAAATCAGAATCCCTCGTGTTGAATGCATCCCCCCTTCTGCCCAATCCCTCCCACTCACCTGCTGTGATATGCTCCAATGTACATTATGTGTGCCGAGTTCCCCTTCCATCACATGTTCATTTAAATCCTAAATGATCCAATTCCACTGTGGGTCATCTCTTCAGGGAGTACATCCAGTACAACTCTGCTAGGTGGTATAGAACAGAGAATAAATGGAAAGAGAGGAGAACAGAAAAAAAGGGAAGGGGGAGACACTTCTGGTCCATATGAAGCAAAGTCAAAGTTTTGTTCTGATTTTTAAGTCTGTGTTTTCCAGTTTGTGAAATCGTTTTCTGTCTTTGTGTCAGCCAGTTGAGTCCATCCAATTAATTAGTTCAGATGCAGTTCTGTCCACACTATTTCTCACTTGATCTGGAGTATGTCATCGAGGCACAGGTCAGGAAGCATAGGAAAACCAGGAACAGTTGTAGAATTCACTAAAAATATTTATTTACACTAGCAATAACATAAAAAAAATAAACTTGTTCAGTATAACTATTTACAAAGGCAAAATAAAACAGACAAGATCCATCAGAGTTTTCCTTCAATCTCTGTGTCCATCTTTTCTCTCAAACAATTGCAGCTCAGCTCTCTTTTAAGCCCTTCCAACCCCCATTCTTAACAAGCATCCTGTTCTTGTAAGTACAGTATCAGGCATGTCCAGCTAGAATACAGTGTCCCAGGGCTGAGGCCCCTTTCCCACAGCTCTTCTGCAAAAAGCTTACAAACTACACTCAGGTAACCCCTTGAGTTTCCAACAGCTTTCCGCAATCATCTCAAACTATATATACATTTCAACAGTAACACTGTATAATTTCTTAACAAACGGAACCCAATATCAGTTACATTTCCACATAATGATTTGCATATATTTTTATATCAGCAGATATGCAAGTGCATAAAAAAAGAGAATAGCGAAGGAAGGCTGAGAGAAAGTGAGAGGCAAAGAACTGCAAGACTGTCAGGGTGATCAAATCCTAGGTCTCACAGGAAAATTTGATTGCACAACCAGACAGACAAGAGACAGGAAAGGAACAGAATAGAACAGATCCCTGCATTCAAATTCTTTCCATAACAACTGGGACAGGGTTCTATTCTACCCTGTCCCATACACCCCCTCCTTAAGAGGGAACCTGTTTTATTAAACACGTTTCCAAAACTTTCTATTAATTCTCTGCTAACATTTGCTGCTAACTTTCAAAAATTAAGTACCTTCAGAACCCTCAATTCCTGATCCATATCTTGATAAAAAATCAGCATTGCTATTCTCTGATTTATCTGATTTGTGTATCACAGTAAATTTAAATGACTACTGTTAGGTACCACCTTGTGATTCTGGAATTTTTATCTTTCATCTGGTTAAGCTAACAGAGAGGCTTGAAAACGTTTTCTTTTACCCCATGGTCATAATATACCTTCTGCTGGTTTTGGGCCTCTTCCTGACTACAATGGGCAATTTCAACATACTTCGCCAGCGTCTTTCTTAGGGCACACATACAAGATGTTATAGATTGTTGCTGAGTAGGGTTATCTTTCCACATTTCTTTTATCACATCTAGTGGCCCTCTTGGCTGCCTACCATACAGCATTTCAAATGGTGAAAACCCTACTGATGCCTGTGGCACTTCTCTGTAAGCAAAAAGTAGGTAAGGCAAGTATTGGTCCCAATCTTTCCCTTCCTCTTTTACAAACCTTTTTAACATGTGTTCTTGGATTTAGCTAAAACGCTCAACAAGATCATCTGTCTGAGGGTGATGGGGAGGTTCTTATGGCAGTGATACCTAGTAGTCTGTACAGCTCCTTAAGTAATGCAGCACCAAAATCACTACCTGATCAATAATAATTTCTTTAGGTATGCCCACTTTGCTGAAAATTTTGGCAAGCTCTGCTGCCACTTTTGAAGCTGTAATAGTACACATTGGAACTGCTTCTGGGTATCGAGCAGCATAGTTGCATACTACCATGATAAATCTATTACCCTTTTTGCTTTTACTTTTATCGAAAGGACCAACCACATCCATTGCAATTCTCTCAAAAGGCACATCTATCAAGGGTAGGGGCACCAGGGGCACCTTGTCTTTTATAGTGAATGGGGCTACTTTCTGACACTCAGCACAGGAATTACAATAGGTAGCAACATCTACATGAATTCCAGGCCAGTACAATCTATATAGCAATCTGGCAAGGGTGCGATCCGTCCCTGAGTGACCAGCCATAGGACTACCATGTACTATCAGTAACAACTCAGATCTATACTGTTGTGGTGTAACCAGTTGTTCTATCTGGTCCTGTATCTGGGGTTTAACCCATATTCTGTACAGTAACTCCTTACATTTTTTAAACATTGGTCCACCTTGTTTTGGTTTCACCCCCAGCTGCTTAAAATAACCCTGGAAAGAAACATCATTAGCTTGTTCTGAAAGAAAATCACAATCAGTTATCAGCTTAGTGTCAGCATTTTCATATGTTAACTCCTTATGTCCATCAGTCATTTGTTGCCATAGTTTCTTCTGGCACCATCTTTCTTTCCTGGATTTCTGGATCTTGGAGCTGTGCTCAAACAAGACTGAATCAAAATCAACTAAAGGAAAAGTGCCCCCACCGTCTGAAATTTTCTTTGCCTGAGCTCGTCACTACAGCTGCTGAAACATCAGAATTTACTCCTTCTTTGATAAACCCAGTAAATCCTGGAAAGTCATTTCCAATAATCACAGGTACAGGTAACTTAGGTACTACCCCCACTTTCATTTGGTGTGACTCACCCTTAATGGTCAGAGTCACTTGAGTGGTGGGATAGTATCGAGTATCCCCGTGGATGCAGATGACACCAGTACCTGGTCCTTTTGCACAGTGTTTTCCCAGCACTTCAACATGCACTAGGGTCTGTCTACTTCCCAAATCAATTAGTCCCTTTACAGTTTTATCCCCCACCTTCACATCTGTTAAGTACTTGCCCCAATTTGCCAAGGACAACTCTGTTCCAGTGCCACTCTCCTTACTATAGCAGTTTCTTGCAATATGGCCTGGCTTATTACAGTTATAGCAAATAACATCTTTGGGCCCAGATTTGTTACCCCCACCAGCTTTCTTATCAGGCTTGAAGTTTAAATGGGAAAAAGAATGTCTTACCGGTGCTTGGCTGTTACCTCACTGCTGTAGCATCTGTCTGGCCATTTGGTAGTCTTCGGCCAAAGACACAGCCATTTCCCCACTCTCTGGTCAGTGTTTCTTTACCCAAAGCTGCACATCTGTAGGCAAGATGTTGATGAATTGCTCCATGGCAAATCTGTCAATGATCTGTGGGACTGTTTTGTTCTCTAGTTGGAGCCATGTTATCAGGAGTTCTCTGAGTCGGGTGAAGGCTTCTCGAGGATTGTCAACTGAGTTGTACCTCAGAGATTGAAATCTCTGCCTGTAGGTCTCTCTGGAGGTGTCATACCTTTTCAGGATTTCAATTTTCACCAGGTCATAGTTTTCTGATTATGCAGTACCTATATTGCTGTAGGCAAGTTGGGCTTTCCCTGTCAGGTAGGGTACCAGTCTGATTGCCCATTGCTGCTTTGGCCATTGGCAGGCTGTGGCAACTCTTTCAAAGGTTATCAGGTATGCTTCGATATCATCCGACGGACACAACTTTGTAAGTTTAATGGCTTTTAAGTTGCTTGCATTTTGTTACTTGTCTGGATCTGTGCCAGACCCTCTGCCTTTGATAACTTGCAAGGCATCCATCCATCGCTGCTCCCATTGCTGCATCTTTTCTCTCATCTGCTGCTCCTGTCACTGCATCTCTTCTCTCCTCTCCTTCTCAGTCTCTTTTTGTTGTATAGCCCATCATTTGAAAAAGTCCATCAGGCTTTGTCACTGCCTGTTCTTTTTCCATGACTTGTGCTGGCTGTACAATCTCAGCTTGGACTTCTGTCTCTGCTAATTTGGCTGCCATTCTAATGGTAACCACTCCTGGACTTGCTGCTGCAGAATCCATACCTCCAGTACCCACTCACAAAACTCCTGTCTTAGGGTGTGCACGGTGTAAATCTCACTTAGGCTGACACTATCTGTCATCGAGGCACAGGTCAGGAAGCATAGGAAAACCAGGAGCAGTTGTAGAATTCACCAAAAACACTAGCAGTAACATAAAAAAAATAAACTTGTTCAGTATAACTATTTACAAAGGCAAAATAAAACAGACAAGATCCATCAGAGTTTTCCTTCAATCTCTGTGTCCATCTTTTCTCTCAAACAATTGCATCTCAGCTCTCTTTTAAGTCCTTCCAACCCCCATTCTTAACAAGCATCTTGTTCTTGTATCAGGCATGTGCAGCTAGAACACAGTATCCCAGAGCTGAGGCCCCTTTTTCACCGCTCTTCTGCAAAAGGCTTACAAATGCAGTCAAGTAACCCCTTGAGTTTCCAATAGCTTTCCGCAATCATCTCAAACTATAATTATATACATTTCAACAGCAGCACTATATAATTTCTTAACAAACGGATCCCAATATCAGTTACATTTCCACATAATGATTTGCATATATTTTTATAGCAGCAGATATACAAGGGAGGAAAAAGACAGAATAGTAAAGAAAGACTGAGAGACAGTGAGAGGCAAAGAACTGTGAGACTGTCGGGGTGATCAAATCCTAGTTCTTATGGAAAATGTGGTTGCACAATCAGACAGACAAGAGACAGGAAAGGAACAGAATAGAACAGATCCCTGAATTCACACTCTTTCCATAACAACTGGGACAGGGTCCTATTCCACCCTGTCACATAGTACGACTTCTCCAAGGCCCCGAGTAGACAATGGCTCCTGCAGTCTCGCAACGATGTCCTGTTTAGTTACCGCTGCATGCTGTTTCTTGCTGGTTCTGACTTTGGTCCACTGCTCATCATTCTTTTGCCTACCAGGACTATCTCTTTTCACTTGTCCTTGCATCAGTCCCTTGACTTTGAGGTCTTTTTTTGCTTCAGGGGCCGATTCATATGAAACCCTGCCATCCAGAAGAAAGACCACGAGGTGAGCAGGGTACGGAGTTTGAAATTTAATCTGTTGATTGTGGAGGGCTTGAAGGATGGGGATATATGCCCTCCGTTTTCTCATCATTTGAGGGGAGAGTAGTCTTTATCAAAGAAAATTCTCTCTGTGCCCCACCTCATGTTTTTCATTCTCCACACTCTGGCCAATAAATCTTGTTTGACTTTGTAATTCCAGAATCATGCAATGGTGGAGCAGGGTCTTGCATTTGGTGCCATTGGTCTGGGGCCTAGAGCTCAGTGTGCCCGTTCGATCACAATGTTCATTTTTGGGTCTAGTTGTAAGGCTTGCATGAGAAGTTTTATGAGGAACACATCCATGTCCTGTCCCTCTGCTTTCTCCAGGACCTTGTAAATTCTTAGGTTCTGCCAGCGGGGCTGGCTTTCTGCATCCTCCTGTCGATTCTGTATTTTTTCCATGTTGGCTTGCAAATGCCGAACTGTAGCCTCAGCATGATCCACAAGTTGGTCCATTAGCGTGAGTTGCTCATCTGCCACATCTACTCTTTTGGTAAGTGTTGTCCGCTCTGCTCCCAGTCCAGTAAGCTTTTCATCCAATTCCGACCTAAAGTCTCTCAATTCTTTCAGGATGTTGTCAAGTTTTTTTCCCTTTCTGGTGACGCACTTTTGCGGGAGTTTGGTGTTCCTGATCCATGGACACCATGGAGCCAGAGGCACACAAGGCCTCGGAGTCATCTGGGTCCATTATTTGTATCTTGCTGTCAATCTTTTTCTCTGCTTTTTTTGAACTTATCAGACTTCCCCATGTGGTTTCACAAGTAATCCCTGATGGTCTCAGCATTGTTTTCTCAAAAATAACAGGCTTTTGTGGAGATTATAATCTGTATATCATGAGGAGCTAAATTTCTATGTAGCCATTAGTAGTCATGATGTCACCAGAAGTCTTGTCTTCCAAGTTTTGACAAAGATTCTTCAGTCTTTGACAAGACTGAGACCATCTACTCTATGGGACATCTAGAGGGCAGCATCTACCAAGAATGGATCAAATTGCCTCCATTGCTGGTCTTTCATCCTCAACTCGATGCCTGGGTGGCCCCACATATAGACTGATGTGCCAAAAGGGGCTACCACAATTTGTGCAGATGTGATATTTTTGATGTAACTGCACCAGTTTGTAGTTACTCACCAAATTATATGGACTGGTCATTAACATTTGATGATAACCTATTTCCCAATTAAACTGTTAATGTCACTGTTCCTGTTGATAAGCCAAATATGAATGCCTCCAGAGATGCCTCCCAAGAAGATGTACAATGCCTCATCAGCAAGACAATGAATGCTTCCATTACCTCCCCAATCCAGCTCACGAAGTAGCGACTTCCTTAAGCTCATGTGACCTACAAGTCTGATGGACAATACTGTGTTGTAACCAACTACCAGACCTTCACCTATGGACCCTTGGTGTGTGGCATCCCTATGCCCAACTTCTGTTTTGTACCTCATGAACGTTCTATCATTGACCATACGGTTATTACCCCGTTCCCATCCCAGAACGTGATTACACTGATAGTGACTCTGACTATCTAAATGTTATAGCACAGTATTTACCAGTTTTCAGCACCCTGAGCATACAGGGAAGGGCACCCAAAATAAATAAACTCTATTACTTTTCAATGTGCATATTGATCCCCTCACCCTGAATCTTAAATCCTTGTTAGAAAGAAAGGATACACATCTCATTCACATTTGTAATAATATTACTAAGGCAGGCGATTCTCTAAATGCTCTATTTCGTGATGGTGATTTAAGCATCTCACTGTCCAACACCTGGTTGGAACTCACATTCAAAGGTTTTGTTGTTATTCAAGTTTTCTTAATTATTTTTCTCATTGTTACCTTATGCTGTTTAAGATGCACATTCAACATCGTGCGCAATTGAAATTTCTCAGTAAAACCCACTCAGCCCACATATAACCTGCCACACTTTCCTTATTAGTGTTGCCTCTTTATTTAGGCAACAAAGGGGGGGATATGTAGACCTGCCAGACCTGCCGTCCCTAATGTGGATTACCATTTTCTATTATACAACATAAGGTATAACACTACTTACTGATGTTTGCAATGTTGTACTGACAAACGGCTATTTAGCAGAGATACATTTTATAGTTTAATAGTATTGTGATGGCAGAAAAGGACCATCCTGTTCCATCCAGTCTGCTTGTATCCTCCCTTCCCTTATCTGCTTACCTTAATCTTTTGTGGTCTTAGCACGCCACCTGTTAGTAGGCATATTACTGCGATTTGTATAACTAGTTATGTTTACGATACATTTGTGGTGTTAGAGCGCCACCTACAGTCATCAGTCATGATGCTATAATCAGCACAATATAATGAATTATTCTATTGTAATACAGAGTAGCTGTAGTCAGCATAATACTTACCACTGTGCAAGTGCAACATATAACAGCCTTGGGTGCGAGACACCCACCCTATACACCAATAGAAATGTTTTGCCTAGGGTTTCTACTATGCAAATGAGCATGTTACCAGGTAACGGGACCCCCATATCTCTAGTATATAACTTTGTGCAAGAGTATTGCTCTTCGAGTTACTTTTTTTACTATGCACCTGGTGTTTGGATGTTCCAGACTCCCAGCAGGTATTGTATTGCTTTGCTGTCCTTTTACATGCATAGAGAATAAACCTTTATTCTATACACCTGTCTCCTGCATTGTGTTTTGCCATCAGATTTACATCCTGCCGAATCTAACAAAAATGTAAGTAGATCACCATCTTCTGACTCCTCAGGGATGCCTAACAGGTGGATGTTTGATGGCCTAGAGGCATTTTCCAGCTGCTCCAAATGGGTTTGAACTGATGCCTGATCTTTCATCATTGTGGCGGTTGCAGTCAAGGCACATCCCGCCACCTTATTAGCTTCTCCCACAGTTCCAGACATTGCATCAATCCATTGTTCTGTGTTGACGATTCTTTGTGTCTGTTGGTCTAGTTTGTTTATCCAGTCTCTTAATGGTATGAGTTAGTAACGCAAAAGCATTTTGCAAGGAGGCTAGGGTCCCTTGATTTCCGATGTGGGCTGCATCTGGCATCCCGGCCACCTCCTTCAAAGGCCCCACTCCTGCTTGGTCCTGTTTGCCTGCTCCTTGTGTGCCACCCATCTATCCCAAATTTCACACAAGGGTCCAGCAACACTGGTCATTGACAAGAATGAAGTTTTGGTGACTAAAATTAACCCCCTCCCAAAAAAAACAGTTTGTGCACTTCAGTAAAGCTTGCAGCATGGAGCTCTTATGGAGCATGTCTACCTTGCTTGATCGCTGGCTCTGCCCTCCTTTCCTCCATCATTAGAAACTCCCTCAGAGTCTTTACTGTGTTTTGGTGACACAGAGGCAGACTGAAATGCCATAAATTCTTCTTTTTTAGCCCTTTTCTTTCAGGTTTTAGTGCAAATCTTCTTGTTTATAAAGGTTCCATCACATGACAAAACAGGGATACAAAACAGGGATACAGTAGTTAAATTATACAAGTCAAAACAGTGCTAACAAAGAAAACAATACAGCCATTCAATCCAGATACAGCCATTTAACATGTATGATTCTGGTGGGGCAGGGCGGGGCTTGCAGCTGAATATGGTGGACGCAGCCTAGGCAGCCCAAGCTCCTGCATGCACTCAGCTTATTTTGCATCTAGTAGGAGTACTCCCTCTGAATTTTAGTCCTCTCTTAGCTGGCATCATAGGGCGAACTTGATGGCATCAGGCAGGAGTAAAAATAAGCTGACCAAGCTGCATTTCAGCACTATAGAGCAGCCTAAACAACAAAGTCACAGCCCAGATAACACTCCTAACCCGCGCGACTCATCAATGGCGCAGGAAGTCAATTCAGAGTTTGAGAGGTCTCTGGCTACAGTCCCCGCAATGTTAGACCTCATACAACATGATATGAAGGCAGGTTTTGCCAATGTAACCTCACAGATATCGCACCTCCAATCGGTTGCGATTGGGCTATCCGAGACAACAGTGGCCCACACAAATCAGATCGTGGAATTAGACAACCACATGGGACTCCTGGAGGATACTCTGATAGAAACTAATAGGGAAAAACAGACTCTTAAGAAAATGATGGAGGAACTCTCGGAGAGGGTGGATGACCAAGAAAATAAGTCGCACCATTCTAACCTTAGAATAATAATAATGACCTGGAGAAAGCACTCCACGCCTGGTTAGTGGAACACCTAAGTCTAACTCCTGATTTACAAAAATGTGAGGTTGAGTGGTCACACAGAGCAGGCCCCAAACCCCCTGCGGGCGCCGTCCAAGACACTGCTTAATCAAGTACCTCCGGTATGTTGATAAGGAGGCTATTTTGAGGAAGGCAAAGGAGAAAAGCCTGATTGTGGTGGGTAACAGCAGAGTTTATGTGTTCCAAGATTATAGCAAGGTGCTACAGCAAAGAAGACAAAAGTTCAACAAGATCAAGAGCCATCTGCACCAGATGGGTTGGGCCTTTGCATTCCTCTACCCAGCCAAGTTAAAAATTGATCGACCCGGTAGCGCTCCATGTTTTTTCAGCTGCTCCCGTGAAGCAATGAAATGGGTAGATAAAGCGGTCAGGAATGAGGATGGAGCACACTCGCCGCAACACTGGGAGCAAGAGGAGCGCTGATCTTTCAGGTACTGAGCTACTGGTTTGGATAGCCCCATATTTTGCTATTTTGTGATTTTTGTAATTTGGAGTGATGGGAATGAGTTGCTGTTTGTTCTGTGACCAGCTCCCTTTACCTGGCATGGATTCCTGTTAGTCGGGGCCTAGAAGGGCTCTCCGCGTATGTGACTCGGAGCTCCACTGTTCTATAGGGGCCTTGTTGAGCCAGGCAGCCTCCGCGTCTCCCGCGAAGCATTGGACCAGCTCATGGGGGTGGATGGTCCATAGATGAGTGTGGGTCCAGGGGCTTGTTTAACGGCTTTCCTCTGACCTGCTCTGGGGGATCAGGGTATCAGCGGGAGTGGCCAATATTTATGAATTTGACGGCAGTCAGTAGAGTGGCCCTAGGATGGTGGCATGTGAATGCCATGAGAAATTGCATCTTTCTGGCGTGCTTATGCATCGGGAGGCTATTTCTCTGTTACCTGATGGATCTGTCTCAGAGAGCCCGCAACTGCTTTCAAAGCATAAGGTCTGTTAGACATTTATTGGGAAGCATGGGCTCTGTGGCTACGGACTGGACCTTGGATATGTACTTTTTTGGCTGCTTAAGTGTTGGGCTGCCCCCTACCTGGTCTGGGGGATCAGCATATCAGCGGGGGTACTGCATTTGAACTGCCTTGTTTCAGTAATGCCTTGCTGGATTGTTATTGTCGACCATGCAGCATTTGAACACTGTTGCATTCTTGTAACAGCATGGGACTTGATCGGGGGGGGGCTTTGAGGACTGCAGCTTGGTCCACTCATTCGCTGCCCGTTGGTAGCATATGGTTGCACAATGTTTATTGTTTATGTTATTGGGGGTACTTCTATGTATTGTTATAGGGTTTTAAGGAGTGCTATACAAATTCGATAATCATTTCAAGGTTTGCCGCTAGTTTGCAGGGGATTCTGGGTTGGGCTGGTTATGGCCCACCAGGGGTGTGGGGTGTTAGTCTTTTATTTCTGTGGGGCAACAATGGTTTTTGGCTCCTTCTTGGGTTTGCCATTTCTATGGAGGGTGGGTGGGAGGGGGATCTGTTGGTGTTGGAGGGGATTGTGGGTGCCACCCATTCGAGACAGCCGCTTTTGCTGTGTGGGCTTGTTTCCTTTCTCGGCATCCATGGGCAACCTTTTTGGGGGCCAATCCACAGGACAGGAGGGGTTTGACACCACAGTGGGGATGGGGACATAGGAAAACTAAATTTAAAACTGGACAAGGAGAGGGGGGGGAATTGGTGTTTGGTTAACCAGTTGGGCTGACTGTACAAGGAATATTCACGAGTGGTTGTTATGAGTAAGTCGGTGTCTGAATAAATACTCAACATGGCTAGTACCTTAAGAGTGGCTGCCTGGAACATCAATGGGTTGAAATCCATGGTGAAACGTAAAAGGTTTATCACTGAAGTTAAATGGGCCAGGTGGCAGGTTGTTCTGGTCCAGGAGACCAATATGTCAAGGGAGGAGGCCCTCAGGATGGAAGCTTCACTGGGAAGGATTTGGATCTCTGACACCTTTTCGGCCAAGGCTTGAGGTGCTGTGATCTGGTTACCTCAGGGGTCGCAGGCCTTGGTTTTGGACAGTCGGGTGGATCAGGTTGGTAGATATGCTCTTGCCAGGGCTGAGTTTCCTGGGCATGGAACCATTAATCTGGGCTCAGTGAATGCATCGAATGTTGTAGACCCTCAGTTCTTTCAGAGACTCACCTTGGATCTTGTCTCCTGGCCTGGTATGTGGGTCCTGGGTGGGGACTATAATTGTGTGCAGGATGTGATTTTGGACAGATCAAGCACTAATCCTTTTCCAGTCTCTAGAAATGCAAGGGTTTTGGGAGTGTTGGAAGAGGAGGAGGAGGTGGGTCTGGTTGATGCTTGGCAGCACATGTTTCCGTCTGGGAGAGATTACAGTTTTTATTCCCACGCACACAGATCCTATGTCAGGATAGACCGTATTTTGATCAGCCCTGTTCTCTTGCCAGACCTCAGGGGGGCAGTGTACTCTCCTTTCCTTTTGTCGGATCATGCCTCTCTGACTGTGGAGTTGTCTCTTGGGGGGGGACACTGGGAGTAGACCCTGGAGGCTGGATCCACTGTTACTGAAGGATCAAACGTATGTGGAGCACATGGGGGAATTGTATCCGGGAGTTTCTGTCCTTTAATAGAAAGGGGGATACCTCCCACAAAATTAGATGGGAGGCACTGAAAGCCTATATCCATGGCCAGACCATCTCCTTCTCTGTGCATAAGACCCATGCATCTACTAAAGAAGTGGAGGCCTTGAGGTCCAAAATTGAGGCATATGAGCATGCCCATACGATAAATCCTACCCAGGCCCTGTATCATATTGTCCAGAACTTAAAATAGCAGTATAGCGCCATCTGTGGTACTTGAATGGAAAGAGCAATTTTGCTCTCCCTCACAGGCCCTTATTTTGAGGGTGATCCAGCGTGGAAATTGTTGGCTTGGCAGCTACGTAGGAAGGAGGGGGAGAGGGCGGTGCACCGGATCCATAATTCGGCTGGAGTGGTGGTGGAGAATCCAGGGGAGGTGGGAATGGCATTCAAGGACTTTTATAAGGAATTATATACCTGAGGTTTCTCCTACACTGGAAAAAATACACGCATTTTTGGACGGGGCCCTCATGAGCTTTATTAGTGAACAGCAAGCAGACAAACTTGAATCACCGTCGTCCAGGGAGGAGATTAGTAGGGCTATTAAAGCTCTGAGAGGAAGAAAAGCACCTGGGCTTGATGGTATCCCCATGGATTTCCTCAAGTGCTTCCACGATCTTTTGCTTGAGCCTTTGGGGGACATGTTGCTGGAGAGTTTGGCTACTGGTGAGCTGCCCCCCTCCGCCCAGTCCGCTATCATAACAGTTCTCCCAGAGCCTGGCAAGGATTCAGCCTATTGTGCCTCTTACAGGCTTATATCTCTCTTAACAGCGGATTATAAGGTGCTGGCTAAGGTTCTGGCCTCTAGGCTGGACCCTCTGCTCCTTGACCTAGTACACCCAGATCAAACTGGATTTGTGAAGGGAAGGCAAGGAAAGCATAACATTAGAGAACCCTGAATGTTATTCATCACCGGGGGAAAACTGGCAGAAAACATGGGGCTGCTGTCTTGACACTTGAAGCGGAGAAAGCCTTTGACTGGGTGGAGTGGGGGTACCTTTTTGCCACCCTGGGGAAGCTAGGGTTTGGCCCTCAGTTTATCTCCTGGATAAGAACTCTTTATACTGACCCTTTGGCTCGGGTGATGGTGAATGGGTGCCTGTCTCCTGGGTTTGCTTTGGGCCGAGGTACGAGGCAGGGCTGTCCCCTATCCCCCTTGCTGTATATCATGTCACTGGAACCTTTAGCCGGGGTTATTTGGGCAAGTATGGATATAAGGTGGGTTTAAGGTGGATGGGAGAAAACACAAACTCGCAATGTATGCCAATGACCTCCTCTTGTATCTTCAGAATATTGCCGAGGACCTACCAAGGGTGCATGAAGTTTTAGGGGAGTATGAATCCTTGTAAGGCCACAAGGTTAACTGGTCTAAGTGAGGTCTTACCGATTGGTACTTTGAACAGGCAGTCCTTAATACATAACTTGAATGGCCTGCAGCTGGTCCCTAAAATTAAATACCTGGGCATATATATATCTAGTAAGGTGGGAGCCCTTTATAGTATGAATTTTAAACCCCTAGTTAGGAAGGTGTCAGAAGACTGTAATAGGGGGACAACCCTGTCACTGTCTTTGATGGGGACAGTGGGAGTAATAAAAATGATGGTCCTGCCCAGACTACTATACTTGTACCAGTCCCTACCGGTCAGGGTTCCTAAGAATCACTTTAAAAGGATTGATGCCATACTACACATATTTTTCTGGCTAGGCAAATTGGCTAGAGTAAGCAAGGCAATACTTCAGCAGTTGCAGAAATGGGGGGGGGTTGAGCCTCCCAAATATTCAGTGGTACTACTTGGCAGCTCAGCTTGCTGCCATCCCCCCGGGGAGGGTGAAGAGCTAGGGTAGTTGGCGATGGAGGAGGCAAGTTGTGACAGGAGATCCAAGGGGGGCTATTCGCTGAGGTGCTGTGGACAGGAGAGGAGCTTGAGCATCTCAATCCCTTTACATCAGCTACCATCAGGGCATGGCACACTGTACACAACTTTATTGGTTGGCAACCCACCCCTACCAGGCAGACCCTTCTATCAGAGGCGATAAAGTTAAAAGGTTCTTCTACTGTGGCTATGGTGCAAAGGCTGAATGATTGGAAAAGTAGGGGTCTGAGATGGGTGGGTCAGTTGTATGAGGGGGATCAATTAGTGAGTTTCAATTATCTGTGTGCAAAATGGAATATTCCTCAAGGAGACTTCTTTATTTTTCTTAGATTGAGGAGTTCATTAGGCATATCACTGGGCTTTGGAGATGGCCGAGCTCCACTTTCACCATTTGAAGAGGGACTCTATCACTCGCAACCAGGTGCCAAGATAATGTCAACCTTTTACCATTCTCTTAGGGGTGGGGAATGGGAGGCACTTAAGAAAGTTATCTTAAAGTGGGGGGTGAATCTGGGGTGTGAAGTTGATGTTCATTTGTGGAACCGAGCCTGTAAGTATCTAGCAGTTTGCTCCAAAAGCAATAAGCTACGGCAAGTGCAGTTTAATTTCTTACACCATGCCTACTTCACTCCAATTAAACTTGATCAGTTGGACCCCTCAAAATCGAATGTTTGTCCCAAATGTGGTGGGGCCCTGGGGGACTTCATCCATCTTGCCTTCTGTGCCCTAAGGTTGCTCCCTTTTGGCATGAAGTCCACGTAATTATGACTCAGGTGCTGGGCTTTGTCCCTCTGGCTAGTCCAGAAAAACTTTTACTGGGGGCATATCCTGATCACCCTGGGGGAAGGGCCCGGGTGTCCTCTGGTCTTTAGCACTGATAAATGCCAGGAAAACTATAGCTCAAGCCTGGATGTCCTCCTTGTCCCCAACCATTCAGCAGTGAGCTAATAACTTGAAGGCCTGTATGTCAATTGAGAGGGCACAATATTCGACTTTCGGACAACAGAGAGATTTTCTGGATCTGTGGGGCCCTCTTGTGGCTGCCATTGAGGCTAACACATTTCCATGTTAGTGAATCTGTCCCCTGCTTGCCTCTGCTTGCTTTGTTGGGCTCTGTGGTTGTGTACCTCCTCACGCTGCACTTGCCGGAGTCTTGTAGTATGATGTCTTGTGTTCTTACACATGGGGCTGGATATTCAAAAGGGTTGCGCAATGCGTAATAGGGTTGCGCCTGCGCAAATCCGAAAAGTGCCATTCTGCCATGTTCAGCAGGAGGCAGTTGCGCCCCCCAAGGCAAGCTGAGCAACAGCGCAATGCAAATGAATGCATGCTGAACTGAAGGGGAGGAACCATGAATAAACTGTACAGCCCGATATTCAGCGGGCTGTGCAGAGTTGTGCAGGTGCAACCCCCAACCTGCGCCTGCATAACTTTGAGCCAAAAAGAAGGGAGTAAGTCGAGGGCCACCCACAGGTGAGCTGCCGCATTGCAGGGCGCAACACAGCAGCTGCCACCTGTGGCTGGCCCTCAACCTACTCCTTGTGCCCCGCAGCCCAATCACGGGCATAAGTAACCCCTCCTGATTGGCCCGATTGGGCAAAAGTGACAATAACACCCACCCCCACCAGCCTGATCGCTGGGCAGCAAAAGAGTAACCCTCTATGATTACATCTTGTGGTTCAGTGATCAGGAAGCCGGATCGGGCAGCATGTTCCATCCTCAACACTCATCCTGGTGGTCGGACTGCTTTATCGCTGGCAGCAAAGGATTATTCTCTGCCATATCCCTGGTGATCTTGTTTCGTTTTTGCCCCATTACCTTCCCCCCCCTGCCGGGCGGTGGCAGATTATTCCCGTCAGCTGCCGATCGTTCGGGTTGCATCGCTTCATTGGTGCAGAGCTATGGGGCGTGGCGCATGTTTCTTACTAGGGCAGTTCAGATATGTGGAATGAATTCATTCATTCATCAAGCCTGACTGCCTTTGTATAGCTGCACGCCCATTGGCTCTTGCTCTGCACCTATCGGGCGCAGCCTCACCGGCAGTCAGTCGGGCGGGCGCAGGCGGGTGGGATGCTGCCGGGGAGCGGGTGGTGGGGCTTCGTGGGTGGGTGTGGGGTGGACACTAAGTCACCAGGGATATGGTCTTGGGGAGGTTAAATCACTTTGCTGCCCGCGATCAGGCTTAGCAGTCCACTGACCACCATGGATTTGGTCTTGGGGAGGTTTAATCACTTTGCTGCCCGCGATCGATTCACGGTCCACTGACCACCAGGGATATGTTCTGGGGGTGGACTCGTGCTGCCCATGATCGGGCTGGTGGGGGGGCATTTAACAATTATGCCCGCGATCGGGCTGGGGTTTATTTAACCTTTGCCCCATGATCGGGCCAGTCGGGGGGAGGGGGGATTTTCACACTTTTGCCCGCGATCGGGCTGCAGGGGGTGTCGGTCCCCGACGGCTGCTGCCTGGCAGGGTGCCAGGCGCAAGTCCTCGGGGATCAGTGCACCTGCATGCTAATGGCATGCAAATGGGGCCATAAATAGATGCAAATGGTCCCCCCGTGCCTTGCATGAGTTATGGCCCCATTTGCATGTCACCTTTTGAATATGGGAAATTTGCACATGGCGCAATGGTACTTGCGCCACCGCAACTTGAATGCTCCACTCTGACCACTTGCGGTGGCGCAAGTTCCACTGCGCCATGCACAGTGGCTGTGGCCAGGGGGTGATATTCAAAGGAGTTGCTCAATAGCGCAACTCCTTTGAATATCGCCCCGGCCACACCCCTGCGCAACTATTTTGTGCAGCGCAAGGGCTTGCGCCACAAAATAGCGCAGTTTGAATATCCAGCCCATGATGTTCTATTAATCAACAGTTTTACTGGCTACGTGGAACATGGATGGATATCCTGATTACTTTATAAGGTGCTTTAGATCATGATGTTTCAAATATTCTGTGTACACTGTTCTGCCTTCCTCCTGTGTCTCAATAAAATTATGTTGACAAAAAAAAACATGCAGGATTTTAAAAGCACAGATATGGTACAGTATATGCAGTAACAAAATCACGTGTAACATAAGTGCACTAGTAATGCAAGGCAGGAGAAGGACAGAGGACCATGGATGGGAAGGGACTGGTAGCAGGGGGTGAGGGAAGGAGAGGGATAGTGAAGGAAGGATTAAAGGAGGGGATGAGGGGAGGACTGGAGCAGCCAAGTAGGCCTTGTCAAAATTTAGCGGATGAGGGAAGTAGATAGAGGGGGGAGCGAGGGGGGATGGGTAGGGGTATGTTGATCTGGGTGGAAGGGAGATGGAGGGACATGGTTGGGGACACTGAGGGAGGCATTGAGAGAAATATGAAGACAGGGGATGTAGGAGGGGGAAGTGGATGTCTTGATAGGGGTTTGAGCAGGTTAAAGGTAGCAGTCACAGCTTAGGGTTGCAAGATGCTCACAAAGCGTAGCTTTGAATGGGCAGAGTTTAGTATCGGATAGCTCACAGAGCTTACAGAGCTCACAACAGGTAAAATCGTGATCTGGACCTAGACACCTTAAACAGAGCTCATGGCAGTCTGCTCTTGCCAGCCAAGAGCAGAAAACAATTAGTACAATTTTTAAAGCCTGTTGGTCCTGTTTTATTTTTCTTATGTCTCTCAGTCATGCCAAACACTGAAGACAAATAAAATATCTTGGTTCGTGAAAAACAAAACAAAAAAAACACTGTCAGAACCCGCGAAATCAAATGCAGTTCGGAAGAGACAATTTTTTATTTCTGGTTCTTTCTACTAAGAACTGCTATTAATCAAAGAAAAAAATGCAAATGTTAAGATATTTGGAGTGGTTTTACTTTTTAACTCTATAAAAAGTGTAGTAAGCAACCTGAACAGCAACAGAAAGAATAAAACCTGCTGAGTTTTAAATTAAAAGTGTTTTCTAGGTCCTTTTTTAAAATAAAAGCTGGTATTTGTAAAAGAAACTATGCAGTTCCCTTCAGGCAGGAACTACATTGTGCTGCGACCTTCTCCAGTTCCTGGGAACTGATCAGGAACTGGAGAAACCATAGATATTCACCAAAATTTGTAAGCAATACGCCTAACACAAAGTTACTGAGGACTAACTAAAGAACTTGAAAAAGTAAACTAAAACATGTCCGGAAACCAGAGATGCCGGAGCTGACTTTGGTATGACTGTTGTCTTCAGGCAGTGAAACAAATCTGACCTTATGGCTGGAGGGGGAGCGAGACCACAGTGCAGAGTTTGAACCTTAGTTCTACATTCTGGGATTAACGTAAGGTTCTATCTCTGGGGCATCATGTGATTAGCGTAAAGTTCTATCATACTCTGCTGAGAGAATGATACTTCTTGTAAAGCATCTGTGATGGCTTTCTGGTGTTATAAGGTGAAGAGTACCTTGGAAAACCTGGGGAGCCATATTGGCTCAATGGGGTTAAATTGGGCACCTTGCAGGAAGAGAAGGACCTGGAGGGCATTATTACGGATACCATGAAGAAGACAAACCAATGTAATAAAGCATACAGCAGGGTGAACAAAATGCTGGTGTGTATAGGCAAGAGGATTATAAGCAGGAAGAGGGAAGTAATTATCCCCCTCTATAGATACCTGGTTATATCACACCTAGAGTACTGTGTTCAGTTTTGGAGTCCGCACTTGAAGAAAGAGAAGGACAGGTTGGAATCAGTGCAGAAGAGGGGGACAAAGATGATCCAGGGTATGCAGGGACTCCCCTATGAGGAACAGCTAGCAGCTCTGAATTTGTACTCACTGGAAACCAGGAGGGAGAGGGGCGACAAAATAGAAACATTCATGGTCCTAAAAGGCAAACACAAAGTGCCAGACACTGAGGAGCTCTTCCATAAGGAAACCAACACAACAACTAGAGGGCATGAATGGAAACTGGGGGGGGGGGGGTCAGGTGGGATTTAATGAAATACTACTTCATGGAAAGAGTAGTGGAGCCATGGAATAGTCTGCCGGTGGAGGTGGTGGGGCAGAGACTGTGACAAGTTTCAAGCATAGGTGGAACAGAGCTAAAGTACAACTTTGAGACATTAAAGCAAGTATACAGTAATTTAGGGTGGGGGTAGCCCCCAGGACAATTGCTTGGTCCTGGACATCTCATGGACAGACTCGATGGACCCTGGGTCTCCATCTGCTGTTGTTTTTCTATGTTTCTAAATCTACAAATTGCCAGTATTTAATACACTGAAAAGAAAGTATTTCTTCTCACTTAGTGAGTGATTGGCCCTTGGAATACACTTCCAATCAATGTAGTTATTTTTTTTTTCTGTTAACTGTTTTTCCTCCTGGGAGCCCTGGCAGGTGACTGCGGTCCCTTCTTGTGGAGAGACTGATTCTCCGGCTTCTTCCTGCATCCCTGTATCGCCAACCCCGGTTAATCCTCCGCGAATTGCACCCTGCAGCAGAGCTGGGGAGGAGGGCACCAGGCTCCCCCCCAAGACCCAATCTAGACACCGGGGTTGACCCCGCGAACTCAGGAGCCATCATGGAACCTACCAGGCCTGCTTCCACTTTTCTTCCTCCCAACCCCCCTCCCCTATCAATGGACAAATGTCGGCATGCGCCTCCTGAATCAGACTGCCCTCCAGCCACCGCCAGAGGGTAGTCAACAAGCAGGACAACAGGTCTCCTCCCCCAAGAGAGGAGAGCAGCCCTCTGGACGTGCAATCCTCTCTCACCCCTGCAGACCCCCGGCGGCCCGAGCTCATTCCCAAACCCGGGTCGCTGGCATGGTGTGAGGTGTGGCATCCAGTGCTTCAACCCTCGGTGCCACTGGGCTGGCTATCAATGTGGTTGTTACTAAAAACAAGGCAGAATTCAAGAGAAGACTTGACATATTCTCTCTGGTGCACATCTGAGTTACTATCAGTATTAGTTATAGGAGCAGTCATGGGAAATCTTGCCTCCTTGCTCCTCATGTGACCTTAGTATGAACCTTAGAAGTACAAACTTTTCAGGTGCTGGACTTCATAAGTGCAGAACAGGATACCCTGTAAGGGAAAGCTTTCCTTTCACAAGGAAGGGTATTAAATCTGAGTGCCTCTGCAGAATCCTTCACAAAGGGCCAATCAAGGCCTGCAAGGGATTTCCTGCTGTTACTGGATCACATAGCGTGATTCACAGAAGTGGTGCCATAGACCAGGTTTCAGAAGAGAGAGACAATCAGTATCACCAAGAGATCACTAGTCTATTGAGTTGAGGCGGTATCCCTCTGACTGGATGGGATCCACTCCTAAAACTAGTGCCAGTCACTGGCCCAGTAGAGCTGAGGGCTGAGGCATCTATCTTACCTTGCGCAACGCTGGGAGCCTGTGTTTAGGAATGAACACAGGGCGCCGGGGTCAGCTGGGGAGGAGAGGATTGAGCATCCGGAGGACTGCTCTCCTCTTCTCTCCTGGGGAGGGTGGGTTGTGGACTCTGCGGCACCAGAGGCTCCTGGTGGAGACTGGCAGCATCGCAGCTAGGGGACACTTGGAAGGGATGGAGATGAAGGCGGACGTCCTGTGGGCAGGTGTGGGAGCACGCCCTTCGCACATTGGATGCCACTGCACATCCGCACCTCTGAGGAATGCACTAGAACAAGGAAAAAGCCCTGGCATCTGGGACGATCACAATGAGCCCAGCAATCAGCCCCCACACCCATCGCCAGACCACGTCCAGTCAGCCTCTGAATTCCTCCTCTTCACTCCACCTGCTGTCTGGATTCTAGAAAGAGCAGCAAGGTAAGGAGCTGGTGGCCCCACCTCGGGGGAGGTTGGCAGGGTGGGAGTGTAGGCGGGGGCTCCAGAGCAGAAGTCTGATTTGGAGGGGTCTCAGACTGGGTGGGAGAAAAAGTCAGCTGCCTCGGACCACATCTGAGAGAGCTCCTATGGGGCCGGTGACCGGAAGGGAAAAGAGTTAAAAAAAACAAACTAGTGCCAGACACAAAGACATTTACTGTATATGGGACTGGAGTGAAGGAGGAAAGCAACCTCAGAGAGGGCTTTCACTTCCTCTTGCAATCTCCAACAAGTGTCCTGACTACAGGTGTCTCACTCCTAGAGTAGGGCACCTACCTGGAGGACCTCACAGTGAGTGGCATCTGAAGCCCACAGGAGACTCAGGAGCACATCAGTCTCATGGAACTCAGGGCAGTATTGCTGGCAATTCAATCCTGCTCCTCCCAGCTACAAGGTCAGTCTGTTCAGATTCAAACAGACAACACCACAACAATATACTACACAAACAAGCAGGGAGGCACAAGATCCTCAAGACTGTGCACAGAGGCCGTAAGCATCTGGGATCTAGATTATTCTCTAGATGCCAAGATTTCTGCAGTACATTTGTCAGGCAAAGGCAGACTCCAAAGCAGAATCAGCCAGGGGAATCACAAGTGGATCCTGAACTAGCAAGTGCTGGCCTCAGTCTTTAGAAACATAGACCAGGATGGCAGAAAAAGATCAGAGGGGGCCATCCAGTCTGCCCATATTCCCTATAATCCCTTAAACCTTCCCTGGAACCTATTGTTTCTCCAGGGTACTAATCCTCCCTGTCATACCCCCATTCTCCTCCCTGGTCTTGTCACCCCAGGTGACTACTATTCCCTTCATTCTGTTCCATACCTGCTTGGGTTCTATGTGATAACGGCGATTGCAAAACGACAATCACCGTAACAGCAAGTGTACATGGCTGGAAATCACAATGGCGATGTACACTCATCAGCAGACCACAACTAGCAACTAGAAACAGGATTTGTGTGGGGGAAGGGGCTGTGCCCCCCACCCCTCCTCGTGAGGGCCTTTGCCCCCCACACCTTCCTGATTTTAGATAGCTAACTCCAGGGGGGTGCATGTCGGGGAAGGGGAGACAGTCCCCCCCAAAAAGTGACGGTAGCAGCAGTAAAACATTTTCTGGTCCCCAGCCCCGAACCCAATGCCTGCTGCACCGAAGCTAGCCACCACCACCACATCACACGGTTAGCTTGGCGGCAGTAGGCCACACTATCCCACATAAACCCTCTTCCCTCTCCCTCCCCTTTTGGTCGCTGTTATAACCCTCCCTTGCTCATCCATACCCTCGCTGTCCCATTCCATTGCTACCCTTACATGGTAGCTCACATGTGCAGCACTGCCAATGAGTTGCTCTTTCGAGAGTCACCCATCTGCAGTCGCTATTATCACTGGATACCCACTGGTTGAATCACCTGACTGTGTTTGCACCCATCACCTCGGACAACAGACTGTTACAAGATTCCACCACCCTTTCCATAAAAATATACTTCCTCACGTCCTTCCTGAACCTCCCTCCTGCTAATTCCCACTCATGAACATGTGACCTTGAGTTGGTATTCAGGGTAAATAGTTTCTCACAGTTTACCTTGTTAATTTCTTTAAGGAACCTGAAGGTCTCCATCATATCTCCCCTCTCCTTTCTGGTTTCCAGTGAATACATATTTAGTGCCTTGTGGAGCTCCTCATAGGATATGCTTTACTGGCCCTGAATAATTTTCGTTACTGTGTGCTGCACTGCTTCCAAACTATCCCTGTCCTTTCTGAGGTGAGGGCTTCAGAACTGAACACAGTACTCCAGGTGAGGCCTCACCAGTGATCTAGATAGGAGAATTATTACTTATTTTCTTCTGTTAGCAGTACCCCTCCTGATACATCCCAGCATCTGTTAGCCTTGCTATAAGCCATGTTGCACTGGCTTGTTTGTTGAAGGGAGTTACTGATGATAAGTCCTAGATCCCGTTCCTCTTCTGTAGTGCTAAGTCTCACCCCACCCATGCAGTACTCCGTCTAGGATTCCTTTTCCCTAGGTGCATTACCTTGCACTTTTGGACATTGAATTTTAACTGCCTGACCTTTGACCACCTCTCTGTTTTTTGTAGGTCCCCTGCATATCCCTTATTCCCTCATCACTATCCACCCTTATGCTATTTTCATTTTGCTCATCAGAACATTTTTTATGGGACAGTATTGTGCTAGATGTGTGGAACAGCTGTTAACCTGCCAGCTAACATATCTACCTCTGCCCCCCAATGCATCATCAGCATTGTGACCTCACTGACAGTGACATGACAGGTGACTGACCAAGCAACCACTGGGTGGCTATTCCTAAGCAGCAGTGATGTCACAGACAGTGAGGTTACAATGCTGATGATGCAGTTGGGGGGATAGAGATAGATATGTCAACTGCCAGGCAGAGTGTGTCCCACACATCACACCTATTAACATCAGGTAAGCAATCTACTAATTAAACAAAGGGAAAAGAAAAAAGTACCTCAGATATAAATGGTAATGGTTGACTGTTTTTAAAAACTAATATAATTTTTAGGCAGTATACTAGCTCTTTAAGGTTGCATGAGAATTATGTATTGTAGTCCCTTAGCAATTGTGACATGTGGCCAGTTAAATATTTCTTCATGTTGTTTGTCCTAAAATTGATTGTTTTTCAACAATTTTAAAGAGCTAGTAGAACCAAAAATAGTACACAGGAAAATGGTAAGAGTTTTAAGAAGATTTAAGTTCTAACTTTTAATTTCTGAAGTATTTTTCTTTTTCCATTCGCTACTTAGAAAGTTTTCTATGTGACAGTATTATGTTGGATGTGTGGAATAGCTCTCTGCCTGGCAGCAGGCATATTTAGCTCTATTCCCCACAACTACATCATCAGCACTGTGACCTTACTGACTATGAAATCACAGGTTATTGAACTGGTAGATACTGAATTGCTCTTCCTAAGTAGCTGTGATGTCACAATTCTGATTATGTAGTTGGGGGGGGGGGACTAGAACTAGAGAATTCAGCTGCCAGAGATTGATGTTGTTACACAATAACACACGCCCTGTCATGCCTTATTGCTATTATACAATGGCTCGTTTATTAATAAAACAGAAAAAAGAAAATTTTTATGCAGTTGTCATTTGATTTTTTGTGTGTGGAGGAGTGTTTTTTTTTAAAAAGTCCAGCATATTTTTTCGCCAGTAGGTACAGCTGCTTCCTCACTCATTGTGCCTGCCCAGTCTGCCAAGGTTTTTCCTTGTTTCACTTGTGTGCCCTTATACTATCGTCTGACATCACGCCCCCAATCGCTGTTCGCCCGTCTGTGAAAAAGGGCTGTATTTCAAGGTTTTTTTTACTGTTTAAATGATTACTGCTTTTTTTTCTGGTGACGGAGCCACTCTGTCAATATGTAGAATGCGTATGATGACAGGATTTTGGAGTAGAAGTGTCACGGCTTCTATTGGATTTCAATTAGTTTTGGTGGTGAGTGCAGGAAGAGCAGAGCAGGGATTCAGGCTGTGTGGCAAGGTTAATTTTGGACATAAAGCGAATTTCATGTTCTTGCTAGCATTTTCTCTCCGAATCAACTGGTTCGAGTGAACCTTGTAACCAGTAGTTACGGTCTGCACGATTCACTCAAGCTGCTCAGTTTGGGGGAAAAAAGAAACTCAAGTTGTTTGGTTTAGGGAAAAAGAAATGTCACAAAAATAACATTGATTTTGTACACTGAACGGATCCAGAGACAAAAATTAGTGTGTGTGTGTGTGTGTGGGGGTGCTAAGTTGTGATGGCTTCACTGTGTAGTGGCACAGTACTATGAAACTGTGTCTGAGTGGTGGTAACTTGTGGAGTGGTGCCATGATTTGTTATGGTGTCATCCGGTCATCTGTGTGCCTGGACTTCATACAGTGATGTTACTGTGAAATAACATCACTGTTCCAGGGACCCAGTGACCAACCAGAGGACAGGAAATGCCCCTGCCATTGTATAATACATGTTATAAGTGCAAGAAAGCACTTCAGGGATGTGTGACTGTGATCAATAATCACACTTCTCTATTGGGTGCTTAAAAACTACTCAATGCAAGTGCCTCATGTTTAACAGCACCCTCGAGAGGCGTGTGATTGACCCATAATCACACCCCTGCCATGCTTTATTGCACACATACTTAGCATCTATCTCCAGGGAATCACACTCTGCCTGGAGAATGATGCTTATTGTAAATCACAGTGATGCATCCCTGAGAAGAAACACAATTGCTAACGTATTTTTTTCTTATTGTAAAGAATTAGTGATGGATTCCTGGGGTTTGAAGGGGCAGCATGGGCGCTGGGTTATATAGGCCCGTGCGGCATGAGCTCCACCAATATTTTTTGAAATGGACCCAGCCCCAACAATAATTTTTAATATTATACTGCCTTTTTTTTTTGGGGTGCACGCCCTCTATGACCTGTGCCCCCCCCCCCGGGAAGGGATCAGTCTCTCACGTTCTTTGGTGGCATTTTTTTGAAATCCCCCAGTTCATTTCTGGCATTCTTTTTAACTTGCTGCCTTTTTTTGCACACATTCCAATGTGCATGTGCCCAAGAGAGGACTTAAGGTGAGCAGGCAATGAGGGAGGGTTACAGGTGAGCGAGAGATGAGCATGTTTCAGTGAACCAGGTGTGCAATAGATGGGTGTGAGGCAGCAAGAAGTACCACCAGCGTGAAGCCAGGAGTCCAGGAGCAAGGACTGAGGATGGGAAGGACGTCCAGTTGGCAGGCAGCAGAAGAGCAGGGCAAGGGAGTGAGCCAGGCCCAGGTGGGCAGCGTGACTCAATGCGGACAGCGAGCACTGGGGAAGTTGTATGGCAGTACAGTGTGCAGGGCGCTGTAGCGCACCCAGTGTGGGTGATCATGTGGCCCAGAGGAGTCGTCGTAGGTACAGGCCTTGAGCGGCCGGGGAGGGTCTGTGACTCGTGTGGATGTCAGGCAGGCCGCAGGCCCTGCAGGGAGCTGTGAGGAGGGGGTGGTCTGATCTGAACAGAGGAGCAGTTAGAGAGGACCAGGACAGTCAGGCCCAAGAGGAAAGTCGATGACAAGTCCAACCAGCAGCAGCAGCAGGAGTGTGACTAGTGACACTGGCAGTACTGCAGCCGGTAACTGTAAAGTACCCCCGCGAAGCCGAGAACACTGAGCCAACAGCAGGTAAGGTAATGGGTCAAGGAAGCAAGAGGAAGAAGCAGAGCTGATGAGGAGGCACTGTTCCAGGCCAGAGGGCACAGCACATGGAGATGGGTAACTGCTACTGGGCACAATTGAAGAGGACCTGCTGCTGTGGTGGTTGGACCGGGTGGGTCTGGACCCCACCCTGTAACTGTTTGAACTGCTGTTGAGCCACATTCTGCCCCCCCCGGCCTGGGGGTGGGACTGTAGTTTGGTTTGTGTGGTCTCTGTGTGGTGTGTTCGGCTACAGTGGGAAAGGGGCTGGGGGAATTAGTGTCAGACTTAAGTTTTTGGAAGGAACTTTGAAGAGAAAAAAACAGATGAGGAGTGGAGTCAGTCACCCTAGCTGAAGGGTGGGTGACTGACTGGGCTTGTGGCTGTCAGCCTCATGTCTGAGTGGAGATGGCAATAAAGGAGACAGAACATACATAGACCATGAGACAGAAAAATGACCAGAGGTCCATCTCAGTCTGTCACACTTCTTAACATTTTGTTACTGAAACAAGGGGACAACAAGGGAACTAGAGAACATGACTCCTGTACTGTCATAGAAACATAGAATTTGACAGCAGATAAGGACCACTTAGCCCACCTAGTCTGCCCATTTCCCTACCTAATGGATAAGCTGCAGATCCTAGTTAACCAACAGCCTACTTCCTCCCACCGCACACTAGAATTGCCTTATGTCTGTCCCATGCATTCTTGAATTCCCCCACTGTTTTTAACTCCACGACCTCCTCAGGAAGGCTGTTCCATGCATCCACAACCCTCTCCATGACAAAATACTTCCTCACATTACCTCTGAGTTCTGTCAGTTGGGTGGGGCTCTAAATCTTGTACTGTCAGTTGGGGGTGCTGCCTGGAACTCCTCTGCTGCCAGTTTGGGGGGGGAGCGCTGTAACTCCTTCAGTGTAAGTCTGTGGGATGGGAAGTTTAACTTCCATACTGTCATTTGGGGGTCTGTACTTTATTGGGTGGGAGAGGTGGCTGTAACTCCTGTACTGTCAGTCGGGGGGTGGGGGGGATGAAAGTACTTTGGGAGGGGTGGCTGTAACTCCTGTACTGTCAGTCAGGGGTGGGATATGAGGGTCTGTAATTCCTGTACTGTCAGTCGGTGGCTGTAACATAGAAACATAGAAGCTGACGGCAGATAAGGACTGCAAGGCCCATCCAGTCTGCCCATTTCTTTTTCAACCTTATAAATGTGCCATCGTTCTTTGCTGTTAGTGGCCTATCTATTCATACTCATCTGTATTGATCCCTTATGCCTATCCCATTACTGTTTGAAGCCCTGCATTGTATTCATAGCCACCACTTCCTGAGGTAGGCCGTCCCATGCATCCATCACCCTTTCTGTGAAAAAGAACTTCCTCACATTACCCCTTAATTGGCCTCCCTCTAATCTCATGCTGTGTCCTCGTGTCCTGCTATTTTTTTTATATTGAAACATGTTAGACTCTTTCACCTTGTTAATGCCCTTAAGGTGTTTGAATGTTTCGATCATATCACCTCTCTTCCTCCTTTGCTCTAGGGTATACATATTGAGCTCGCTAATCTGTTCTCATATGTCTTCTGATCGGTCCCTGCACCATTTGGTTGCCCTTCTCTGGACTGCCTCAATTTGGTTAATGTCCTTGTGAAGGTGTGGCCTCCAGTACTGCACGCAGTACTCCAGACGGGCCTAACCAGTGTCTTGTAAAGAGGGACTATTACCTCCCTCTTACGACTTGTGATACCCCTACTAATACACCCTAACATCCCTCAAGCCTTACCTACTGCTTTAGAGGTCTGCTTGGATGATTTCAGGTCATCAGTGATGATGATGCCCAAGTCTCTTTCTTTCTTCCTTTGTGAATGCTAGCAACTTCCCTCCCAGCCTATAGGTGGCTTCCAGGTTTCTCTTCCCTATGTGCATGATCTTGCACTTCTTTGCATTAAATAACAGTTGCCACTCTTCCGACCATTTTGCTAGTTTATTGAGATCTCTTCTCATTCTGCCCACCCCATCTGGATCATCTACTCTGTTGCAGATCTTGGTGTCATCTGCAAACAGACAAACCTTACCCTCTAGTCCATCTGTAACTCATTTTTTTTAAATATATTTTCTGTTGAACTTTTCCAGTGATCCACAGTACAAAAGTCAAGCAGTTAGTATACATTACTACAGATGGGTAAGATTAGTACATTATTCAGTTTAAGCTGATGTTCCACTGAGCTATCCCTTAACCTGCAGCATATATGGGCTGTAACTCCTTCACTGTCAGTCTGAAAGGAATTTATATCGCCTTTGCTGTCAGTCGAGGGGGGGTTATGGGTTGGAGGCTATACGTCCTTCACTGTCAAGGGATGTTGTAACGCCTTTACTGTCGGTCTAGGGGATAAGAAGCTGTAACTCCCTCAGCAGGTGTGGGTGGGGGCGGGCGAACTCCACTGTCAGTTGGGGCACAGTAATTCTTTCATTGGGCACCCCCCTCCCACAAATGTGGGTTCCTCTTCGGAGTTTAAAAACAAGGCTTATAAAAAAAATCAGATTTTTCTCATACCTGAGGCCAGGGGCTTAATCCCCAGACCCCCCGATACCATACAAGGGCTCCACTCTCACAGACCCCCACTGGGGAGGTTGGACTTTGACCCCTGGGTCTCGCCTCACCAAAAATGTTATAAACCAGGCTCATATGAGGGGCAGTAGTAAGGAAGGGGTCATCACTAGGGCCAAACTAATGTAATTAAACAGGGTGGGCAAACTGAAGGGCTAACAGCCGCCGTTTGGAGGAAAAAGTACCGTAATCCGCAGAATTCCACAACCAGGGTACTATGTGTCCCCTAATATAAATAATCGCCCTAAGGCCTTTATCCGCAGTCACTTTCTGTGTTTCTATGAGACGTTCATGACTAGCTTGTGGCTTTGTCACAGGGAGTCATGATTCTAGGTACTCACTAATGTAAATAAATGTGTTATCGCACAACAAACCATCATGTAATTGTCCCCGTACTCGCAATGTATGGTCTGCTCCCGATTGCTTTGTTTCAACCACTACAGCAGATGGCGCTGCATATAACATTACAGAGGGTGCGGCTCAGCTAGACTCCCACATCGGATCTCTATAGATGAGGGCGGGCTGTTCAGCACGAACGCCTGCGCACAGAGACCCTAGAGTCGGCGGCGGGTTGAAACTGAGTCCCCGAAAGAAACGCGGCGGCTGGTTAAAATTACAAAATAAAGAAAACCACCAGAAATAAAACTTAATCGGAAAACGAAGGGCTGTCTCGTGCTGCAGGCCGCGGACTATAATGGCGAATAAAGAAGGTAAACCAGGAGACGCTGTTGCCGCGCTTGTCTCTGGGCTCGAGAATGAGTGAGAGTGTGTATTTTTTGGGAGGTGGGCTGTTCTGTTGAGGCGGTGTCCCTCGGTGTAGTGAGGGAGCTGCGCCGATTGGTAACGTGGGGCCTGGCTGCCCTCCGTCTGTTGTCGCTGTACGCAACATACCCGCTGGAGCTGACCGCGCGACTGCTCTCTCTTGCTTTCTCTCTCCCTGTCTGCCTCAGTCGCTTGTCCCAATCCCAGCCCTTCGTTGTTGCTGTAGGAGGCGGCCCCCGCCGAGCCGCTCGCACTTGGCGCGTAATTTGGTGGCTGACACGATGCGGAACTGATTGCAGTGGGTAGAAGCAACCCGGTGTTTACGGATTAGCTCCCCGCTCATACCTCTTAACTGCTACAGTTTCCACACTCAATTTTACTCTTGCGTCTCACAAGTTTACCAATGTTCCTCATAATGTTGGAGCTGTTTCTGGACACACAAACTGTTAAATTATTAAACTAAGCTGATAGAAACAGTCCTTATCATTTACTATATGGGGTCCACTATCTGTAAACATAATATTGTTTAAAATAAGAAAGTTATCCACATTCCGACCGTTTGCTATGATTTTTGAAGGCCAGTGCTATGCTTTTTAGTGCTGAGATGTATGGCCCCGCTTCATAATGTATGTTCTTAGAATAGTATTTCCTCAAATATAGGGGTTGATTTGGACAAAGTTCCAAATTGTGTTTAATACCCCTGCAGTGTTTTATTGACGGGACCAGTGTGTGTGTTACATGTTTTACATTGTAGCAATGCAAACGGTATGTCCGAGAACTTGGCATACCGTTTTGTTATAGTTTATATTGTTATTGATGTCTTGTAAGATGCCCTATTTCATCCGCTTTAGCCCTTTATGAGCGGAGAGCTCTGTTGAATGTGACCATACCCACGAGTTCATCATTGTCAACTGTTCTTGAAGTGAGCAAAAGAGCCACACAGACAGATGATTTGATACCTTTTATTGGATTAACAGAGTTGTTACAAAAGTTATTAAAGCAGCAGTTAGTCAGTTTAGGGCTTCTAGTCATCTATGGTCACATTGCCTGCTGCTTTCTGTATTATTTGTATTATTTCATGATTTACTTTTATCACTGCTCCTGTTTTTGCTCTAAATTTGTGTAAAACTGCTCCGTTTATATGCTGTTTGTATACTAGCTTCCTATTAAGTAAGTACTTTATTACCTTTGTTTATTGCAAATTGCACAAAGAGTGCCTGCGTCAGTGGGTAAGAACATTCTTATGGGAGATTAGAGACAGAACTTAACGAACAAAGATGAACATCGAGAGAGTGCCCTGTGGAGAAGATGAGGGCAGTCGGGTGGGGGGTGGGGTTGCTGGTGGAGAGGTGCCCTTGGTACAAGAGGTACCACTAAGTGCAGCGTGCCTTTTTTTTTTTTTTTTTTTCTGAGGGGTGGAGGAGACTTGCTGGAGCCATGGATGGTGTGGCCCAGGCTTGGGTAAGTTGTGAGTGCCCTTATGGTTGGCTGAAGCAGACACAATTGTCCTCAGCGGAGAGGTGCTTCCTGAGTTTATGCTTGAAAGCTCCGGTGGTTGTGATACTGGAGATGGCTGAAGGTAGGGCGTTGGTCCGTTGTGGTGCACGATAGAACTCACGCTGTCTGTGCAGTGCGGAATCTTGGTTTGCTGAAAATTTAAGTGTGGGTGCTTCTGGTCAGCCTAGCACTTGCATGGCATGTGAGCAGGTTCTGAACTCCTGGTGCCATAACATTTAGTGTGGCTTTTTTGGCCAGTAGGCAGATTTGATGCTTAATTCTGTTCTTCAGTTGGAGTCACCCTGCCCAGTGTAGAGCTCACAGATGTGCGTGAGCCTTGCAGCACCTGTGAGGAGTTGGCAGGCCTTATTTAGGGCTAGGGAGATGTGTTGAAGAACAGAGTCTGTTTGCCGACCTGTATATGGCCAGGCCACAGTCAGTGAGGGCGACAGTTGAGCTAGTGATCTCCAAGTGTAGTGCTTCATTTGTAAGGCTGTGCTTGTGGTGGTAGAGTATCCCGATTCTGTACTTGACGGCCTTAGCTGTTATCTATGTGCAGGGCATAGGACAGGGTGGAGTCAAGTGTGATTCCCGGGTACCTGAAGTACTGCACGAGGTCCAGCACGTCGCCACTGTCAGTTCTTTGTAACTGGAATAGCTGTTCCCCGCTATACTCGTGCCCTTCGTCTGTGTAGAGCTATGACACTTGTCAGTATTCTGGCAGTGATCAGGAGAGAGGGGGCAGACATTCTGCTAGCACAATTCTGCCCACATTCCTTGTGGTTCTCTGACCTGCTTAGAGTTGACCTTTTTGTAGACTGTTCCTGAATTCTGCTTGATCAGAATAACTTGCTGTGTCGGGGTGATTTTCATTCACAACTAGTGAAGCTACATCTCCGGGCCTGGAAGGTGGAGAGGAGGTTTGCATTCTAAAGTTATTCTAACTTTGTAATAGAATGACTGCGGAGGGTAAGAAAAGGCTCCACCCAAAAGTTCTACTATAGAGTATAGTGGACATTTACTCAGTGGGTTACATAGATGTTGATGGCAGAAGGGGGACCACATGATCCATCTAGTTTCCCTAAGACTCTACTCCCCCCCACCTGCCATTCAGTGTTATGCTGCCTTTGTGTTTATCGCAAGCAT
Source organism: Neoceratodus forsteri (assembly GCA_016271365.2). Classification (NCBI taxonomy): domain Eukaryota; kingdom Metazoa; phylum Chordata; order Ceratodontiformes; family Ceratodontidae; genus Neoceratodus; species Neoceratodus forsteri. The sequence goes on along the minus strand of CM057459.1, from coordinate 1,254,205,071 downwards.
TCTTAAAAGCCCCAACCCTTTTTGCTACCACTACTTCTTGGGCGAGGCTGTTCCATGCGTCGGCCACACTCTGTATATAAAGAAAAAAAAAAAAACAATTGTGTTGCACCTGAACTTTCCGCGCCCCCCCACTTCATATCATGCCCTCTAGTTCTTGTGTAACTCTTGACTTGAAATAGGTTTCAGTCATGTCTTCCCTTTCTGTTGTTCCAGAAAATACATGGCTTCATCCTGGGGAAATCATGTCAGACAAACCTTGTGGAGTTCTACGATTGGGTGATGACTGCCCTGGACCTGGGTTGGCCGATGGACGTCTCCTCTTTCTTGACTTCAGCAAGGCGTTTGACTCTGTTCCTTATGGCAGCCTGTTGGATAAGCTGGGGTAAATGGGGATGGGGAAACGGATGATCAGATAGGAAACTGGCTCTCGGAATGGACTCAGAGGGTCGTGGTTGGGGGATAGTCTCATCTCCAAGGAGGGTCATTAGTGGGGTTCCTCAGGGATCGGTCCTTAGGCCCCTCCTGTTCAAACGCCTATGTCTCTGACATTATTTATTTTATTTGAATCTAGGATTACAAGTACCTTTGAGCCAAGGCTCTTTTACAAAAGTTCCACATCAGTTGAGGTACAATTCAAACAAGACATTGAATAAACAGTGGGTTACAGGCAGTTACATACAGTTGTATGTATTCAATACAGTGGCAAAAATGCCAGAAGGTGGTCTGTTGACATGGTATGGAGGAGAGACGCTAGTGGGGTGCGGCCATAGGCACTTGTCAAATATCAAAGTGCTACAGGAGGTTAGGGAAGGAGGGTGGGAGGATAAATGGGTGTATGGGAGAGGGAGTTGAGGGGGGAGAGGGTTATGTGCTAGGTGGAAAGACCAAAGAGGAGAGGGGAGAACAATTAGGAAGGTCCAGTCACAGGAGCTAGATGCAGACAGGATGTGACGGACACTGGATTTGAATGGGCCAAGCTTTGGCATTGAGACTGTCAGTGTTGAGACCGTTGAACCAGCTGGGAGCTCTGTGCGTAAACTGTCTTTGCCCTTGTGTGGTGCCGAAACGTGGGATATGCAGAAGCTGGGATTCGGAGCCCCTGGTGATGTGAATAGTCCGCGCTGTGCAGAGGAGAGCTTGGACACTTGGGGGAGCAAGGCCTAGTGGTGTTTTTCTTTGTCATAAGGCAGGTTTGGTACTTGATCCGGTTTGAAAATTGAAGCCACCCAGTCTGAGCATAGAGATCACACGTGTGGGTGAGGCGATGGGCGCTGGTTATGAGATGGCGGGCTTTGTTTAATGCAATGGCTATGCACCTGAGGGCGGTGGCAGAGGCAGAGTCGTAGATGATCTGGCCATAGTCGATTATTGAGATTACTGAGCTTTGTACGCAATCCTTAAGGCATCTTAGGAACGGTATCGAGAGTGAAATGAGTTTCTTTGCGGATGACTCAAAGCTGGGAGTGGTGGTGGATGGGAAGGAGGGGAGGGTGGCCCTACAGGGGGACCTAGATGCGCTGGAGAGGTGGTCAAGGAAGTGGGGACTGAGGTTCAATGCAGGGAAGTGCAAGGTACTGCACCTGGGTGTTGGAAACTCTGGCCAAGTGTATACGTGTGGGAGGGAATGCTACAAGTCTCGATGGCTGAGAGGGACATGGGAGGGGGGTGGTGGTGGTGGATGATGTCAGGATGAACAACTCTGAGACTTGTAGTAGGGCAGCGGCTAATGTCAATAGGATGCTGGGATGCATCGCTAGGGGGATCGCCCCCAGAAGGAGGGAAGTCATCCTCCCTCTGTATAGCTGCCTGGTGAGGCCGTACCTAGAGTACTATGTGCAGTTTTAGAGGCCACACTTAAAAAGGGACATTGCATCTGTGGAAAGGGTCCAGAGGAGGCAACCAAAATGATCTGGGGCTGGGGGACCTATGGGAGAGGCTCGAGGAGCTAAATGTGTACACATTGGAAGAGAGAAGGGACAGGGGGGATGTGACAGGGAGCTCCTGCCACTCTTGAGGACCGACCTTTTCTTAAATCTGTTGCAACAGTTCTATTTCTAGTCATAAGGTTGGCCACCTATGGGCACCCCCTTCCCTTTCTTGACTATGCTATGGTGTTCTCTCCTTTTCCCTCTCAAGTCCTCGTACAGGGAGGTTATTTTGGTGACCTCCAAGCATATGTAAAACAGGTTTTGTTTGTTGGATTTAGTATGTAATAGAACTGTATCATAAAATACCTTTATGTGTATATCTTATGTTTCTCTTGCCTAAGCTGGTCTCTGGGCTTCCTTACTCCTGGGCCGCACCTCCCGATACTGACACACAGGCAGGAATCAGACCTCTGTAGCAGGGGACATCCAGCCCTTCACTTCCTGTCTCCCTCAGTTTACTTCCTGCCTGCAGTGAAGCAGGTACTCTGCAGCAGAGCCCTGTCACACATGGCAGGGCTGAAGACACTGAGTTATAAAAGCTTTTCTATAAGTGTATTTTTGGATTACTGGAAATCCTGTAGGATGAAATGCTTTAGCAACGGATAGCGGTATTCAAACGCTCCAAAGTGGGCTCCAGTCTCAGCCTTGCAAGCTGCACAGACTGGCCCCACCTCTCACTGGTCCATTTTTTTCCCCGCGGTTGGGGACTTGTTCAAGGGGGAAAACGGCATTGGAGTGCATCCCAGGAGCCAGGCAGCAAGATGGTGTCTCACTAGGGGAAATGGTTTTGAGCACCGGACTGCTTCCAATGGGACGGGCAGTCACGCAGTGTCTCCCCATTGACAAACGGCTCTTTTGAAAGCTTCAGCTGCTTGTCGTACTAACTGGCTCACTTATTCTGGCCTTCGGGCCCCAGCACCAACACAGTTACCCAGGAGAAAAAGCTTAATCAGCATGGCTTTCCGATCGACGAGCGGCCTTTTGGGAAGGCTGCAGTCGCTCGTCGACAGTGGAACTGGAGAAAAAGTTCAAGCACCGGAGTGCTTCCAGTGGGCTTGCCAGGCACTGCATGGTTTCTGATCGAGCGGCCTCATGGGAAGGCTACAGCCGCTCTTTGTCGGAACTAGTCGGCACTCGTTTGGTGACAGTGCCAGGCCACTCGGGGTATATTCAAGCACTAGAGTGCTTCCAAAGGTCTAGGCAGGCTCTGCAGGGTTTCCGTTAGGTGATCGGCTTTTTGGTGGGATGCAGCCGCTCGTCAACGGTACAACTAGTCAGCGCTAATTCAAAAAAAGTGTGCCAGACGCTCGTCAGTGATCTGCCTTCTCGTTGACAAGCGCTGAGGAGCCTAATAGTGTGGTAGAGCCGTGACAGGGGAATTGAGATCCGCACCTGCGCACCCCACCCCCCCACCTCCCCAAATCTGCCTCAGCAATTGCAGGCATTTATTCTACCGGTGCCCAAGAAGGGAACAGTCACTTCTAAGTGGCTCTTCAACTCAGCAACAGCAGGGATTTATTCTACCAGTGCCCGAGAAGGGAACAGTCACTTCTAAGTAGCCTTTCAACAGTATTTTGCTCTTAAAGGGCCAGCAGCAGCATAGACCAAACCTCCAAAGGGAGGAGGTGCGCTGAATTAGAAAGAAGAGAAGAAGAAAAAAAAAAAAAAAGCGGCATGTGTGAATGCTAAGGTCTCGAAGGATGCAACCCCTTCCTCTGCTCAGACTGATAACCAACAGTCACACAGGTCTGAGCGAGCAGCAGCCACCAGGTCGGAGAGAGCAGTGGCCACTGGGGGACCCGGAAGTCCACAGCCCCTCTCTAGCACCAGGCCTATTGGTCAGGTATGTCAGGCCCTTTGTCCTGGACCCAGCATTCCTCATGGGCAACCTCTGGGGGTCACCAGATGGGAGACCACACAGGAAGGCAAAAGAAAGCCCTGCCCTAATTCGAAGAGGAGCACTAGTCCTCTCGTTAGTGCCGTAAGGGGACATTCCTTAGTCTTCAGTTCATGGGGCTTATCATTGGACTCTGTCGAGGAGAAAGAGTTCCCTAATTCTGTCTGTTCAGAATCTTGGCCTGGAGGGCCTCAGCCCTCTTCATGTGTGTTTATATTTAAAAAAAAAAAAAAAAAAAAAAAACACCTCGGACCTTTCATGGAGGCTTCCACCCAGCCAAAACAGACTTTCACCTTGCAGCTGCAACCAAATCTGCCTCAACCTCCCATATTCCCCCAGCTATTGGGGGACTGGCTACTGAGGAATGACGAAGTCCAGAATGCACCTATCCGGTGGCCTGGCAGATCTCTAAGATTCCCAAGTCTGACAAGCAGCAGTCTAGAAAGTGGTTAGTCTGCCCCGGCATCGACCCTCCAGTTCAAACCTGACCAAGAAGTTGGTCATTCCAGCGAAGGAGAGGCTTCTCTCAGAAACCCAATGTATAAGGATGTGGATGCTTCACTCAAATGGGTCCTCCAAGGATCAACAACGTCTCAGGGTGATGACTAGAGAAATAGTTCCCTAACCAATCCTGTGTTGGCCTAAAATGCTCTGTCTGGGGTCCCACTTTTAGTCTCTTATTTTCCTGTAAGTGATTCAGAGAGGAACAGACCTGTTCCTCATCAACTGTGGTCCTTGGAGAGGCGGTCAGGTGTGCCACTCTGAGCATGTATCCAACCTCGACTTGCTGTAGCCCCTGGTTTCGGGTCTGGCAAGCGGTCTCCTCTACAAGAGTCAGTGGGTCAACTCACCCAGTGTAGGTAATCTTCTGTTTGGCTCGGCTCCGAAGGGGAGAGTGCAGAATTATGAGGAAATGCCAAGGCACACATGCCACATCAAGAGGCAGAGGCCAGTCTTCTTCTCAGGCCCCAGATGCTTGTTGCATTAGCTAGCTTTCAATAAGGGTCAAAATACTATACTAATTTCTCTGGAAAAAGATCATGCTATCCAGGCTCATCTCCCGAGGGGGCAGGTTTTTTAAAAATGTTCGATACCCAAACTGTCAGACAGAGGAATCGGACATTATCAACACCTAATACATGCCTGCACTACCTCATGTGGCTCGCCCCATCACTGGCAACCCATCTGAAAGGCAACAGTACAGGACATTATGAGATTATTGCAAATGGGCTAGTTTCCCATTCTTCATCGTACCAAAATGCACGGGGGATTCAGGTTAGTCCTAGTTCTCGAAATCTTGAATAGTTTGGTCCGCAGCATACCCTACAGGGCGGAAACCTTGTCATCGATTAGGGAATCTCAAAAAGGCTTTTTTTTTCCCCTGCATTCCATAGGTCTGCAAGATGCCCATTCTCTTTTCCCACTCAGTAACGTCACACGCACGATCTCAGGTTCAGAATGGCAGAACAGTACTTCAGTTCAGACTCTGCCATTGGGGGGGTCTTCCTCAGACCCATGGACAGAATTAAAGGTGCTAGTAGTGGTCATAGTACACATAACGGCCCCACAGCTCAGCCAAAGATTACAAGCAGTGGCAGAGGCGGTGTGATACCCACTGGCACACGGTTTTCTCATCGTCTGGAAAGATTTCCCTAATTCCAAACCAGATCTGGATCCTTCTGGGGGCAGACACCATGACACACGTGTTGTCTCCCCCCTCCCCAAAAATAAACTAAATTTCAGATTCTGCCAAAGCTCATCAAGAAATTTCACAACTCCTCAGCTGTCTGCTTATTTTCTCATACAGTTCATTGAGACAGAGTAAACCCTTCCTCCAGTGACAGTCTTGGAGGGCAGGTTATGAAAGGTTGCAAGTTAGGCCTTTCCTCTGCAAACCGAATCGCAACCAATGCAAGCCTCGTGAGCTGGGGAGAGCTTGCCTACATCAGCTGTTGGCACCGGGCAGGGGGTCACTGTTAGAGACACAAGGTAAGCATAAACGTTCCCGACATGTGAACAGTAGGCCATGCCCCTGAGGCACTCTGAACAGCAATTCACCAATCAGGATAGTCTGGTTCCAACCAACAATCTGTCAACGTTGGCATACACCAACCATCAAGATGGCACAAGAAGCTCAAAGTGCTAAGGGAATCCTTTTTCTCACAATGGGCTGAGCACCACTGAGCGATGCATATCCCAAGACAGGTACATGTCACAGCAGACTGGCTTAGCGGTAAGGTTGGTTGACCAGGGGAATGGGAGCTAAAGGATAGTGCCTCCGACATCTGGGCAGAACAGTGGGGCAGTCCTCCAAGACAGATTTTTTCGCCTGCTGGTGGAACTCCAAGGTAAAGCATTTCTGCTCCCTGGCCAAGATGAACCAGCGGTGGCTCAGGACACCTTTTCCCCTAAACTGGGATGAATTCTGTCTCCTGTATGCCTTTCCTCCAATACCGCTTCTGTCAAGAGTCCTTCATAAAGTGGCTCGGTACAGAACAGTCATGATTTTAGCCTGCCCTTATGGCTTTTTTGCACATAGTCCCGATTATCATTCGTCTGTCAAGGTGACCACGTCTAACATTCAAGTTCAGCCAGAACATTCTCCATCAAGGTCCGGCTCTGCATCCTGCTTAAACAACTTGTCTCGAGGCCTGAACATTGAGAGGAAAGACCTCCAAGTAGCTAGGCTACTCAGCTCCTGTTATGGACATGATGGGGACCTTGTCTGTCTTCTTCCTCCTCCAAAGTGTATTATTGAATCTGGAGAAAATGTTGGTTCTGCCTTCATTCAAAACACATATAGAACTATCCAATATAATTGCCTGTTCTACTGCAGTTCCTTTCAGATGGATGGACAAAGGACTGCAACCAGCCACCTTACAAGTTCAGATTTTCCCACTGGGAGCACTCTTGTTGACGGATTCAGGGGAATCGTTGGATTCCTATACCCATTCCTGTAGGTTTCTAAAGACAGCAACATTAAGATGCCTTCCAACCCACCAAAGCCGCCAGTTCTCAAGGCTGTGGCCAAGGCCCCCGTTAGGGCCTATCAAGGAGGATATCCATCAAGCGTTTCAAAATAAAGGTCACCTTTTTTCTCATAGCTATTGCTTCAGCCAGGAGGATCAGCAAACTAAAGGCATTGCTTACCCAAGAGCCATACACTGTTTTTCATCAGGCTCGAACAGTTCCAATTTTTTTGCCAAAGTTGTGCTTCTCTCCCATTACAATCAAGGGTTCATTCTTCCTTTCTTCTGCCCACTCTCCAAAAGCAATAAGGAAAGGGAATTGCATCCTCTAGTCCTGGGAGGTGTGGTAGAAACAGAGACATGGAGGTTGAGGATGGAGACCTCGAGGCCCATCCAGTCTGCCCCTGACAAAAATGTGTATTGAGAGAGGGAAGCTATTTGCAAAACCTCAAACTTGTTCACATCAGCTATAGGCCCAAATTATGGGTAACAAGGATTCAAAAGGCTCTATAGCCAGACGGATTCTATCAGCCACTTCCATGGCTTAGGATCAGGCCGTAACTTGCCTGGCCCAGGGGGAGTCCATTCCACCAGAGCTATGGCCCCTTCGTGAGCGTACTTCAGAGAAGCATCAACAGCACACTTATGCAGAGCGGCCACTTGATAATTCATTCACACATTTTCAACATTTTATTTGCTGGAAGCGATGCTATCGGATGAGGCATCCTTTGGTCGCAGAGTGCTTCAAGTGGTGGTGGATCCTTAAGGGCTCCTGGCATTCTTCCCACCCGGGACATCTGGGGACGTACTGCTTTTGTATATCCCAGGAGTAAGGAAGCCCGGAAACCAGCTTAGGGGAGAGAAATCGAAATTTAAATACCTGTAAATTTTCCTTCTCCGATGGCTGGTCTCCGGGCTTGGGATTCCCTCCCAGAATGTATATTGTTGGCTGGCCCCTCGGCCATATATGCCTTAAAATGCTTGTTTTCTGTTTCCAAGTTCTTGTAGTATTGCCACATTGGACTGCTTTAGGAAGAACTGAGGGAGACAGGAAGTGGAGGGCTGGATGTCCCCTGCTGAAGAGGTCTGATTCCTGCCTGTGTGGCAGTATCAGGAGGTGCAGCCCAGGAGTAAGGAAGCCTGGAGACCAGTCGTCGGAGAAAGAAAATTTACAAGTATTTAAATTTCGATTTATGAAACCTGTAAGTGTTGAAAATACCATAGCACTAGGTGTTTTTGATAATGGTAAAAAGTACTAAGTGATTATTATAGAAATTAAGTTAGTTATGCTGTTTAAAATGAATGTTAATTGCTGTAAACTGAACAAGTCTAGATGTCATGGTGATATGCATATATCTCATGAGGCTTTGCATTATGGAAGTAGGTATGATACTAAAATGCCAGCAGAATAGGCCTAACGGTCTTTCGTGTCTGCTTGTTTGGTCAGCCCCTACCCTGGGAGCTGACCTTGCTGCCTCCCTCTCTGGCTTCTCCCTTCCCAGTCCCGGATATTCTCGCTGCATTGGATTTAGCTTCCAGAACCCTTCCCCTGTACCTATCCCACCCCCTCTTGAACTCCTCTACCAGCCCTCTGGGCAGTGCAATCCATGGCTCCACCACCCTCTCCGTGAAGTAGCACCTCCTCCTTTCTCCCCTTAATCTCCCCCAGCTTTCACCCATACCCTCTAGTTGCCCCCCCCTTCCTTGGGAGCACCCTGACTGCTCCTCCCTATTTACACCTTTCATGTACCTGAAGACCTCTATCATGTCTCTCCCCCCCCGTCCCTTCTCTCTTCCTGTGTGTGTGTGTGTGTGTGTGTGTGTGTGTATATTTAGCTCTTCGAGCCTCTTCCCATAGGTCCTGTTCCCCAAGCCCCAAATCATTTTGGTTGCCCTCCTATGGACCCTCTCCAGGAGTTCAGTGTCCCTCTTTAAATGTGGCCTCCAAAACTGCACGCAGTACTCGAGGTGCGGCCTCACCAAGCAGTTTTACAGTGCGAGTATCACTTCCCTCCTTCTGGAGGTGATCCCCCTAGCGATGCATCCCAGCATCCTGTTTTCTGTGCCGCTGCCCTCCTACAAGTCTCAGAGTTGTTTATCTTGACATCCACCACCGCCAGGTCCCTCTCAGCCGTCGAAACTTGTAGCATTCCCCCCCCGGTGTACACTTGGCCCGGGTTTCTGGCTCCCAGGTGCAGTACCATGCATTTCCCTGCATTGAACCTCAGCTTCCACTTTCTAGACCACTTTTCCAGAGCCTCCAGGTCCCCCTTTAGGGCCACCCTCCTCCCCATTCACCACTGCCCCCAGTTTTGAGTCATCTGCAAAGAGTCATCTTAATGTTGTATTTCTTTGAAACTCGATTTGTTGCAGTGCCCTTTGGGGTAACCTTTCTTTCGTGATTCTGCATTGAGGTTCTTTGTCTATAGCTTGCTTTTCCTTTTTTTTTGTTTTTCCTTTTGGGCTCCCTTTACCCAAGCAAATGGGGCCCGCATAGGGGTGGAGGTTGCATCTCAACTGGTAAGTTAGATCAGAGATCGGTGTCAGTAGGTGCTGGCTAAGTGCAGAGAAAGGACATACGTAGTCTGTTGCTGCAAACTTGATGTACTGAAGAAGGAATATGGCATTGCAGAAGCTTATTTTCTGTATTTTGAATAAACATCACACAGATTGTGTGTTGAACCTGAAGTTCGGTGTGTGGTCCATCTGTTATCCCACAACCCCTCCACAAGAGACATGATAGAAGTCTTCAAGTACATGAAGGGGTAAATAGGGGAGGCTCAGTCGGGGTGCTCCGAAGGAAGGGGGGCAACTAGAGGGCATGGGTGGAATCTGGAGGGGGGAACTCAAGAGAAAGGAGGAGGTCCCACTTCAGAGGGTGGAAGAACCATGGAATGCACTGCCCCGGGGGGATAATGGAGGCAGAGACACTGGAGGGGTTCAAGAGGGGGTGGTATAGGTACAGGAGAAGGGTTGTGCAGGCAAAGTCCAATGCAGGGGGAATACTCTGGACTGGAAATGGAGAAGCCCAAGAAGGCGGGGCAGCAAGGTCGGCTCCCAGGGTGGGGGCTGACCAAATGAGCAGACACGAAAGACCGTTAGGCCTTCTCCTCCGGTATTTTAGTATGTTGAGATCCTTCAATCTTTCATCATATGGTTTCTGATGCACTCTTTGTGCACTCTATCTCTCTACGTTTTTTCTAAGATGTGGCTGCCAGAACTGCACGCAGTATTCCAGGTGTGGTCTTACTAGTGATCTATAGCGTGGCATTACAACTTCCCTTTTTCTATTAGTAATTCCTCTTCCTATGTATACCATTTGCCTTTGATTCAGCCTTCTCGTACTGCTGGGTCTCTTTTTTTTTTTTTTTTTTTTTAGATCTTCTGTTATCACCCCCCGATCTCTCTCCTGCTTTGTGACCTCTAGTTTTAATGTCCCCATGTGGTACTCCTCTCTCTAAGGTTGCTGTTCCCTATGTGCATGACTTTGCACTTCTTTTCGTTTAATTTTTTTTTGTATTGTATGTTAATTTTTTGCAAGATAACAGTTACAGAAATGGAGCCACAGGCACATCCAGTTAACAGTCAAAAAGAAAAGTACATTTGTCGGAGATTAACGAGGAGCCACCCCAGTTGAAACATCATGAGGGGAGGTAACTATAAAGATATAGCAAACCATTTTTTTCCATAGCATGCAGTCCAGGGAAGATCCTGGGGATTCAACATGCAACAAATGGTCCAAAAGGATGCTTATTTCCCATACCGACCAATCAGTCCAACAAATCCCCCAAATTCCAAGTAGAACGGGGTTTTAAATAGCTGGTATAGCATAGCGCTAAGTAGAATGAGGTAATGCTAACCATTTTCAGAAATGCTTAGCAGTAGACTGCTAACCAATTTTTTGACGAAGTACATAACATTAATAAAACTATCATTTTTAAAAATTTTGCGACTGTCTGTGCCATGCGCTATGCATTTTCACACCTGATTACTTAGCACTTTCACGTATCAAACTGCTAATCATTTTTTCAGCTTATTTGAAACCTTGTAGAGTTTTCCCAATAACTTTCCCATGAACTTCCAGAGAGAAATAAACAGGCACCTATACCCAGCTGCCTGGCATCAAACCCTTAAAACACTAGGCTGGCCCTTAAGACCCTCAGACTTAAACATGGGTTGTTTGGGTGGACAGAGTACTATAATAGATATATACAAAACTTATAAAGCAGACTGGTTGGAAGCAATGTGTGGCCTTAAGCTACAACTCAATAGGACTTCTAGTGTTTGTCAGTAAGATCGTGATGCGTCAGAAAAGCATCGCCCAGACCACATGCAGTATACTTCACTGCAGTGTAGCCCCAACAGTTACAGTCCGGAAGCCCAGTGCTAGAATACAGTGGTAAGTAAAATGAAGCAGTGCAATCCACTCTATCCCAAATTGTGTGCTCCATTCATAATGAGGGCCAAAAAGCATGCATACAGCACATCACATCCTATGAGCCAATCCAGTAATGAGGTCAGTCTCCCTTCGAAGCGTCATCCACACTTTGTGTTCAGCTCCTGTTCAATCACACCAAGCACTTTCTCAGTGTCCTTTGGGCCATTAAACATATAAATCTTGTCCTTTGCTGGCTGGGAGCAGCAACTGCTGTCGCACCTTCAGCTGTCACAAACTGCTCCGGATACCAAAGGATTTCCTGTGGAAATGAACAATCTCCTATTTTGGTCTTGTGTGTTTGGGTGATGGGGAGCTCAAAAAAAAAAAAAATCAGAGAATCAAATCTGCAGATTGGTAAAAAACAAGAGACAGAAATGTTAACTGTAAGTGTAGAGGGATGGGATGGGAAAGACACCGCAGTGGAGGATGCTGCAACATACTGTAATGCCAGCAGAATAGGCCTAACGGTCTCTCGAGTCTGCTCGATTTTCAGCACCCGCACCGAGGGCTGATTTTGGTGTCCCCCCGGTTATGCTGTCCCCAGTCCCAGATGTTGCACCTGTAGTGGGCCTGGTCAGATTTCCCCTTCCCCTGTACCTGTCTCATCCCCTCTTAAACCCGTCCACAGTCTTCACCTCTACCAGCTCCCAGGGCAGTGCATTCCATTGCTCTACCACCCTTTCAGTGAAATAACATCTCCTTCTCTCCCCTCTGAGCCTGCCCCCTTCCAGCTTACACCTGTGACCTCTCATTGCCCCACTCTCCTTCCTTTGGAGCACCCTGACTGGGCCTCCCTTATTGATCCCTTTCATGTATTTAAAGACCTCTATCGTGTTCCCCTCTCCCCCCCCTCCCCAGGTCCCTCCCCTCCTTCAGGGTGTACATGTCCAGCTCCTTGAGTCTCTCCTCGTAGGTCCTGTCCCCCAGGCCCCAGATCATTTTGGTTGCCCTCCTTTGGACCCCCTCTAGTGGTGTAATGTCCCTCTTTAAATGTGGTCTTCAAAACTGCACACAGTACTTGAGGTGTGGCCTAACCAAGCAGTTGTACACTTGGAAGGATCACATCTGCCTTTCTGGAGGTAATCCCCTTGGTGATGCAGCCCAGCATCCTATTTGCCCTTGCCGCTGCCCTCCTACAGGTCTTCGAGTTGTTCATTTTGACATCTATCACTACCCCCAGGTCCCTCTCGCCCTCTGTGACTTGAATTATGTCTCCTCCCAGGGTATACCCCTGTCCTGGGTTTCTGACTCCCAGGTGCCGAACCTTGCACTTCCCCACATTAAATTTTAGTTTCCATTTTCCCGACCACCTTTCCAGAGCCTCCAGGTCCTCCTGCAAGGCCACTCTCCCCTCTTCCACCACTGTACCCAGCTTTGAGTCATCTGCAGAGAGACTCATCTCACTCCTGATCCCCTTCCTGACGTCTGAGACATAGGCGTTGGAAAGGGAGTGGCCCCAGCACTGACCCCTTGGGAAACCCACTAGTAACCCACCTTGTGGATGAGGCTAACCCTCCAACCACCACCTTCTGTGTACGCTCAGAGCCAATTTAGTATCCATCTTAACAGCTGTCTCCCTATCCCCATTTCCTTCAGCTTAGCCAGCAGGCCACTGTGGGGTACCGAATCAAATGCCTTGCTGAAGTCCAGAAAGCGGACGTCCACTGACCTACTCTGGTCCGGGGCCCTCGTCACCCAGTTATAGAACTCAACGAGGTTTGTCTGGCACGATCTTCCCGTGACAAAGCCATGCTGCCTATTGTCCAAGTACCCAGTTTGCTCCAGTAACCCCCCTCAGCCTTTCCTTGACAATACCCTCCATCACCTTGCCCACCACTGATGTCAGGCTAATGGGCCTGTAATTTCTTGCCTCCTCTCTTGACCCCCCCCCTTGTGGGTCGGCATGACATAGTCCACTCTCCAGCTCTCTTGCGATAGTTTGAACATGCTCTCGGCTCTGACATGCCTGTGTCTGGGCACATCATTTTCAAGAAAGCGCATGGGTAGAAAAAGTAGAGTGACAAAAGAAAAACAAAGGCAGTCTAATTTAACTGAGCACTTCTTAGTGGGGAATTTCTCCTTAGTTAAGCGGGTACTGGTAGCTCTGCTGTGAGCAGGTAAGCTGCTCATGGGATTAAAGCTGTTCGGGGGGGGGGATCTCCTTAGTCACAAGCACAAAGCGCTAAAACCATACTCCAGTAACCCAGAGAACAGCCCAATACATGCCCAGTCTACGTGCAGTCAACAGAAACTGTCTTCAGAAGTACAGCATAATATGTAGATCGGTTACACGAACAACCCGCTTAAACGCATAATCTGTGCTTGGCCCGAGACTATGCATTTAAGCGGGTTTGACTGTACAGTAGGGGTGCAGTGATAACTTATTACATAATTTTCTGTATCACTCCAGAGTGTCATTCCAAACATGACTTGTACACAGTGAAATGCAACTCAGGTTATCAAAACGGTCTCTGCATCACCAGCATTATCAGTACTGTGTGCACGTCAACTCCCAAAGATGCCAAACCTACATTCTTCCCCCGTCCCCAAACAAAAAAAGGTAACACAGGCGCTACGAATTATTATAAAACCAAGGGTTGCATTTCTCATGTCCAGAGCAGCTCAAAACAAAAGTAGAGGAAGGTAGAACAAATACAGTAAATGAGCAGACAAACCATTTAAAAATAAAAACTTACAAATTCACTTACCGGAAGATGAACTGCAACAGAAAACTGCTATAGATATAACGCAACAAACCGAAAAACGGAGACACGAAAAACACCCCGACCACCTCCGAAAATAACCAATCTCAAAACAGTACAGCAAAGACTAACCAAACAGGCCGGCCCGATAGCGCTGAGGGTTGAGGCGCTGGAAGCCACACTTTGCGCTACACTGGCGACCTGGGTTCGGGAACGAGCTTGGGTCATTGGGGGTCGGCAGGTGAGGACTGGGATTGAGCATCTGGAGACAGCTCTCCTGGTCCTGGGGTGGGCTTGGGACTCTACACCGTGCTGCTGCAACCCCTGGGTACACCCGGAGGTACCGCATGCAATGGTGTAACGGAGGGAGGACCATGGCGGATGACTGCACATATGTGCGCAGACATCATTGCACGTCCGTGGTCCCCGTGGGGAAAGAACAGGGGAAGATGGCAGTACGGGTCCAAGGCAGCTTGATAGCCGCCGCTCCGCCGGCCGATGCCTGGAGGCATGTGCCAGTACTGGTTCCTCGCCGGGCGTGGGGGGGCTGTGGGAGCCCAATTTCACAGGTGTAGTTGCGTCTGCCAGCTGGGCATGCGAGCTTTGAGGTTGGTGGCGGAGTGGAGCAGTGGTTGGATGTAGAGCAGGACCGTGGCTGCAGAGGAGAAAATGTTAAATGATATAAAAAAAAAAAAAAAACCAAACAGTCGCACAAACAGCAACCTACCGACCACAGTATCACACCCATGAACCAATCCGACACAAGACCACAGCCACATACCAAACATCGCAACCAATTAAAATTAAATACCACACGCCATTCAGTGAAGCATTCAATGAAAAAATTACTACGACCACCCATGCCATTCACAAAACAGACGAAAGACCGTGGAAGAACACTGCACAAAGCAAGTAAACCAAACTAATAACTCGAAATATAAAATTCATATGTGATGACAGTGTTTGATAGCTGATATATCTAAACTCGTGGCATGCTCCACCATTCATAATAATCTCCAAGCTCACTTGCCACTCATTCAGATATATCAGCTATCAAACACCTTACCATCACGTATCCCCTTAATGCTAGCTTAGGTCTGGCTTTCTGATAGTGAAATTGGGCAGACTGGGTGGGCCTGACTGTTCTTTTTTGCCGACATGTTCTATGTTTCCATGAAATGCTAATGTCTGAAGTCCAGTATGCGCTGTATACTATTCTATATGTATATTATGAAACCATCTTTGTTCTCCCCCCCCCCCCTTTTTTTTTCCCTGTTGTTAAAGTTGATGTTTTACCATCTGAGCTTCATATTTTTTTATTACTTATCCATTCCAGAACCCAGAAAGATCAGTTGAGTGTAGGCTTCGGCTCAACTGATTTCTTCACAATTCTGGAACTTGTAAGTAATTAAAAATGGACAAGGGCCCTAAAATAAGGAACACGTGTTAAAAGCCAACACAAGCGTACGCTGTGGCATAAAGATTTAGTAGTGCCAAAAATGGCAGACAAAGTGTTAATTTCTAAAAGTAATCAGTTGCTACTTTTTATTTACAAAGAAATATAGAAGTTGACGGCAGATAAGGACCACAAGGCCCATCCAGTCTGCCCATTTTTTTTTCTACCTTATGAATGTGCCATAGGCCTTTACTCTGTCAATGGTCTATTTATTCATACTCATCTGTATTGCTCCCTTATGCCTGTCCCATGTCTGTTTGAAGCCCTGCACTGTATTCATATGCACCACTTCCTGAGGTAGGCTCTACCATGCATTCACCACCCTGTCTGTGAAAAAGAACTTCCCTGCATTACCCTGTAATCGGCCTCCCTCTAATCTCATGCTGTCTTCTTGTCCTGCTATTTTTCTTACATTGAAATCTATGTGCTTCTTATTGCACTTTTTTTTTTTTCCATTTACACATTAGAATGTTTTATTCTAACATACTAAAATGCCGGCAGAATAGGCCTAACGGTCTTTCGTGTCTGCTCATTTTGTCAGCCCCCACCCTGGGAGCTGACCTTGCTTCCCCCCTCGCCCTCACTGGCTTCTCCCTTCCCAGTCCCGGATATTCTCACTGCACTGGACTTTGCTTACAGAACCCTTCCCCTGTACCTGTCCCACCCCCTCTTGAACTCCTCCACCAGCCCCCTGGGCAGCGCATTCCATGGCTCCACCAGCCTCTCAGTGAAGTAGCACCTCCTCCTTTCTCCCCTGAATCTCTCCCCCCTCCAGCTTCCACCCATGCCATCTAGTTGCCCCACCTTCAGAGCACCCTCACTGCTCTTCCCCTATTTACCCCCTTCATGTACCTGAAGACCTCTATCATGTCCCCCTGGTCCCTTCTCTCTTCCAGTGTGTACATATTTAGCTCTTCAAGCCTCTCCCCGTAGGTCCTGTTCCCCCAAGCCCCAAATCATTTTGGTTGCCCTCCTCTGGACCCTCTCCAGGAGTTCAGTGTCCCTCTGTAAGTGTGGCCTCCAAAACTGCATGCAGTACTCGAGGGGCAGCCTCACCAAGCAGTTATACAGAGAGAATAGCTTCCCTCCTTCTGGAAGTGGTCCCCCTATTATGCATCGCAGCAACCTGTTGGACTTGGCTGCTGCGCTCCTACAAGTCTGAGTTGTTCATCTTGACATCATCCACCACCACCCCAGGTCCCTCTCAGCCATTGAGACTTGTAGCATCCCGGTGCACACTTGGCCGGGTTTCTGGCTCCCAGGTGCAGTACCTTGCATTTCCCTGCATTGAACCTCAGTTTCCATTTTCTAGACCCTTTCCAGAGCCTCCAGGTCTCCCTGTAGGGCCACCCTCCCCATCCACCACCGCCCCCAGTTTTGAGTCAGCCGCAAAGAGACTTGTCTCCCTCCTGATACCCTTCCTTATGTTGGAGATGTAGGTGTTGAACAGGAGGGGCCCAAGGACTGATCCCTGAGGGACCCCACTAATGACCCTCCTTGGGGATGAGACTTTTATTAGGTGTAATGTGAAGAGCAGTACTTTACTTGGAGACTGACATTCCTAATTCTATTCTAGTCATACCTCATAAGTATTGTGACCGAACTTTCTGTGGCATCACAAGTGACTGATCAGGAAAAAGGTGATTTTGTTCTTGGTCAGTTGTGATATCAGTCAGTGAAGTTACACGGCTAATGAGGTATGAAGAGGAACAGAACTAGATGGGTCAGTCACAAAGTAATCGCACATCACACTTAATACTGTAGCATAGCAAAAGGGAAATTAAAAAACATCCATTCAGATATAAGAAGTGATCTTAAAGATAATGTCTATGAATGTTACAGGAGCTTTTTGAACGCCACAGCCCGTTACTTAATATTGGCGAAAGTCTGAGATACAAAGTGAAATTGTTTAAGTGGTCCACTTCCCGGTCTGCCAGCAGCACTCCCACGCTAAGACATTTTGTGATGTCTTGGAGTGTGAGGGCGTGCTCCATTGAAGTTTGTACGCTGCTTTTCCAAACCCATTTTATGTGTGTTAAAGCTTTCATCAGAGTTTGAAATGGTTCACTTACTGACATACTAACATATTAAAACAGCCAGCAGAATAGGCCAAATGGTCCATCTTGTCTGATCGAAAGCCAGCAACCTAATGGCTGCTCACCTTACCACCCCCAGCCCCCAAGAGGGGGTCCTCTTTAGTTTGTTTCCCCTTGTACCTGTCCCACCTCCTCTTGAATCCCTCCACTGTGCCCTCCTCCACCAGCCTCCCAGGCAGTGCATTCCGCGGCTTCACCACCCTCTCAGTGAAAAAATGTTTCCTACGCTCTCCCCTGTAGTTTCCCCCCTCCAGCTTCCGCTCATGGCCCCTGGTTGTCTCCCCTTCTTTAGCCTAAAAAGCCCCTTGGTTCCACTCCTAGTTATTCCTTTTACATACTTGAAAACCTCTTGTATCTCCCCTGTTCCTCCTCTCCTCCAGTGAGTAAAACCCAAGCTCTTCCAGTCTCTCCTCATAAGGCTTCCCCTCCATGCCCTGAATCATCCTGGTCGCTATCCTCTGGACCCTCTCCAGCAGTGCTCTGTCCTTCAGATGAGGTCTCCAGAACTGTACACAGTACTCGAGCTGCGGCCTGACCAAGGCATTATACCTGTAAATCCCCTGGCTATGCAGCCCAGTATCCTGTCTGCTTTGGCTGCAGCTCTTCTACAATTTTCAGTGTTATTCATTTTGACATCTGTCACCACCCCTAAATCCCTTTCTTGCAATGTGACACCCCCCCCCCAAGGGTTTATTCATGGCCCAGGTTTTTTACCTCCAAATGTAGTACCTTACATTTCCCAGCATTAAATTTCAGTCCCCCACCTCCTTGACCACCCCTCCAGGGTATCCAGATCCCCCTGGACCACCTCCCTCGCCTCTTCACAATCCACCAGAGCTCCCAGTTTTGAATCATTTGCAAAGTGACTCAACCTATTCCTAACCCCCCTCCCTATATCCGAGACATAGGCGTTGTACAATAGCGCCCCCAATACCGAACTCTGAGGGACCCCACTGATGACCTTCCTTGGAGAGGAGAATATCCCACCCACCATTACCCTCTGTAAATGCCCAGAGTGCCAATTTTCAACCCAGTTGAGCTCCTGCCCTCCCACCCCCATCTCCCCCAGCTTTTTTTATCAGCCCATAATGTGGTACTGAATCAAACGCCTTGCTGAAATCTAGGTATAGGACATCCACTGGCCTATGTCTGTCCAAGGCCTCCGTCACCCAGTCACAAAACTCTACAAGATTGGACTGACACAATCTCCCCGGAACGAAGCCATGCTGTTTATCATCCTGGTGTCCTAACCATTCCAGCTGCCTCCCAATCGTCTCCTTGATAAAGCCCTCCATTACTTTGCCTACCACAGATGTTAGACTTACATGCCTATAATTCCCCATCTCTTCTCTAGACCCCTCTTTATGAATAGGCACTACATAAGCTACCCTCCAGTCTTGGGGCACCCATCCTGTCTGCAAAGAGATATTGAAAAGTGCAGCCAGTGGAGTTGCCGGCTCCTCCGCCAATTCCTTCAACCTTCTGGTGTAGCCCATCTGGCCCTGGCGCCTTATCAGTCTTTAACTTCCGAAGGGCCTCCCTCACCCTATCTACTGTGATTTCTCCCCCCCTCCCCCATTTATCCCCGTCACTCAACCTCTCCACCCCTTCTGGGTCTGGTCCTATCTGTACCCTAGCCACATTTCGTCCTCTGGTCTCAGACCGACTTCTCACCTTAGCTGAATGCTCTTCCTTACCATCAGCCTGCAGGATTTCCCAGTCCCAATCTGAAAAGATTGAGGCAAAGTACTCATTTAGCATCTCTGCCTGTTCTCCTGCTTCCTGAGCCCATCCTCCTATAATTTTTATCCTACCGATCTGCGTTCTCTCTTTTCGCTTCTGTCTTATATAGCTATAGAATCCCTCCCCCCCCTTCGGATATCCCTAGCCAGGTTTTGCTCCATCCCTGCCTTGGCTCCTCTCACTACTCTGGTGACCCTCCTGACCGCTGTTTCATACTCTCCTCACTCGTTGCTCTCCCCACCCCACTCCCCGAGCATTTAAAATGTGCATAAGCGGCCTTTTTATCCCTCACTGCATCCTGCACCTCCCTAGTCCACCAACATGGCTTACTGGTTCTATCATGCTTTCACCTTAATTTTGTACAGTACTTAGTAGCCTCCTGTACTCCTCTTTTTAATGGTCTCCCAGTCTTCCAGCATCCATGTCCGGTCTAACCTTGTCCAGCCTCCTCTCTTAGAATCCTACCCATGCCCACGAAATCTGCTACCCTAAAGTCTACCACTACTGTTAGTACGGTTTTCCTCACCCCTATATACAGCAGAAACCAGACTGTGGCATGGTCTCCACCCACCAGTGGACTGCACACCTTCAGGACTCTTATCTGATCACTGTCCGCTAGGACACCATCCAATATCCGCCCCTCTCTAGTAGGTTCCCTCACTTGTTGAACCAGGAAAGCATTCTGAAAAACATCCATCAGTCGTCATTACCTGGCTACAGAGGATGTCATGGTATCCCAGTCCACCCCTGGCATATTAAGGTCTTCCATGATCACCACCCTGCCCTTACCAAGGTTACAATGACCCTTGATGTTCTCGACCAGTTTATCCTTCAGAGCCTCCTCAATTGCTGGGGTCCTATGTACCACCCCTATTTTCAATTTTTTTTCTTCCCCACGTTTGCAAGCTTACCCAAATCTCCTCCACTTCACTAACCGCAACATCATTTCTGACGATCGGCGCACCCCTTCCCCCCCTTCCGACTCCCCTATCTTTCCTGAATATCTTACAGCCCTCCAAATTTAGGTCCCAATCATTTCTTTGGGTGGCCCATGTCTCTTAATTGCTGCCACGTCCGATGATCCTTCAGCCACCATAGACTGTAACTTGGGTATTTTATTGCCCATGCTTCTGGCATTGATCAGTACTGTCCTCCACCCCGACCTCTCCTTCATATCCAATCTCCCCAGTCCTTATTCTGCACAGTTTTCCTTAATTTACATCACAATCTCCCACACTCTTCAGTTGCCCTAGACCTGGACTCACAAACGGCTTCTTTGAGGCCAATCTTTTATTTGACCGCCCCCTTACAAGTTTAGACCCCACCTCTCTCCTATAATACAAGCAAGTTGTTTCAACATCTCTCTCCCCTCCAGATTGAGATGTAATCTATCCCTGGCATAAAGCCCTTTATCCTCCCAAGTATCTCCCCAATCTCCCACCAGCCTATACCCCTCTGCCTTGCACCAATCCCTAAGCCACTGGTTCACCCCTCTAAGTTTTAAGTTGCTCTCCCCAGTTGCCCTTGGTACCGGCAGAATCTCATAGAAGGAAATTTTGCTTCCTGTAGTTGCTTACCATCTGTATCCCCTTCCCCCGGTCGCCCATGAAAAGGGGACTTCTAGGCTCAGTGGACTTACCAGGTCAACAAAATTCAATTAATAAATATTTTTTGTTGTTGAGAAAGGACTAGACGATTCTGTCTATTTTCAGCCTCATCCTGGGGGAAGGGGATGCAGATGAATGCCAACTGACATTGAACAAGATTAAGCTGTTGGTGTTTTTAGTGAATGGGGGAAGTTTGGCCAGGACACCGTGGAAATTCCCCTACTGTTTTCGAGAAGTGCCATGGGATCTTTTACGTCTACCTGAACTACCACCAGAACAGGCAGACGGGACCTCGGTTTAACGTCTCATCCGAAAGGTGGTTGAAGGCATGGTGCTGTGTGTAGGCAATTAATCCAAAAATACCTGGTCAAATGTGGGATACACAATGGTTGACTGAATTCTTAAATCTTGGAGGATATCATAAGCATAAAACAGTTATGGATAGAGAGTGCTTATATCCAGGTTGTGTAAATGTAATTGAAACGCAGAAACATTTTTTGATAGATTGCTCTTATACTGTGGGTTTGTGGCTATTTTTGGCCCAACAGTGGAAGATGCCATGGATGATTACCCTCACATACGAAGCATTGGCTTTGACGTTTTTTCCAAGACTATAGAGTAAATATTATGGAACTGTTACTGTGTCCTTTGAAGTTTTGAAGTATTATTTATGGCAGAGTAGTTGCCAATTTGTATTTCAGCAGAAGCTCATGATGTGTTTCGGATAGTCTGTGAACAGGCCTTGTCGAAAGTGTATAGAAAGGATTTGAAATTGCATTTTAGAGCACATGTGATGGTGTGGTGGAGGGGGTTTACTTTTTTGAGAAAATATGATCAAAGTGCATGGGATGGGGATTTTCTTTTTTCCTTTTTGCTTAATTTTTATTTTTCCAGAGACCGGTATGTTTTATTTTCAGTTTAGGATCTAGCACTAGATGTTTTTGGATAGGTTTTCAACTTTGTGGAACTATTTTAAATTTGACTGCTATATCCTAAATGTATGATTTTGTTATGTATTTGCCATTAAAAACACCCCTACTGTTTTCAAGAAGTGCCACGGGATCTTTAACAGCCACCTGAACTGCCACCAAAACAGGCAGATGGGACCTTGGTTTAACATCTCATCCGAAAGACTGCCCCCCCAACAAAAATGCTGCACTACAGTGTCAGTACTGGGATTTAAGCCAAGTGCCTAGTGTGGGGATAGAACCCACAACCTTCTGATCTTCCAGCCTCAGAGGCGAGTGTGCAACCTGCTGAGCCACTGACGCATATAAAATGGGTTTGATAAAGTGCCCCATAGACTTCAGTGGGGCGTGCCCCCGCGCTGTCCCTAGTTAGATGACACAAAACGTCGTAGCGCGGGTGCGATGCTGGCAGACCAGAAAGTGGAAGGAATTGGCTGGCCGCTTGCTCTGGCCCATTAACTATCCCTTCCCTCTCAAAGTGGACCACTTGAACAGTTTCACTTTATAGCTCAAAGGACTTTCGCCAGTATTGGGTAACGGGCTGTGGCATTTAAAAAGCCCTTGTAATAATTGTCACATTCTCTTTAAAGTAAACTTCAGTGATTTTGTTATGGGCTTTATAGCCCATTACTTTATGGCTATGGTAGCCCCTTCCAGCAGAAAATTTAATTTTTGCTTTAGTCCATTTAGGGAGGTAAAGGATCGTAACTCTCGTTGCACCCTAGAGCCACCTGATCCTTTCCACTTCACTGTCTGCTGGGCCCATTGTCAGACGTTTTTATGACATCTGACCAGGGAGAGCATGGGGATGTGCCCCATTCTAGCCTATAGGGGTGCTATAAAAATTTTTCTTATGATAAAATATATATAGTATAAATATATAAAATGTAGGTTAGCAGGGTAAGGCATATGAGAGGTTGATGGCAGTGAACATGTACTCTCTGAAGGAGGGGGGACTTGATTGGGACATTCAGGTACTTTGAAAGGATAAATGAAGTGGATAAGGAGGGTCTCTAAGCGGAGCGCAACCATAAGTTAGGTTAAGGAGGAAGATTAGAAAGCACTTCAGAGAGTGGGGTGGACACTTGGAATGTGCTGACAGAAGAGTGGTCTTGTTGCAGACAGTGGGCAGCCTTAAGAGAGGCTGGGATAGGCATCAGGGGAAGGTAAGGATTATGGGTAGGGACGATGAGAGGAGTGGGGGGCAGGGACAGCTCAAGCTGTGGACCCTAAAATAAGAGCAGACTGAATAGACCAAATGGCCTTCTTCTGCTGGCTTCGTCATATGTTCATATGTATAAAGGAAAGTCACTGCTTAACTTCGGTTGAGTGGTGGCTTTCCTTTTAACATAAGAAAATGTTTTGAAGGTGCCCCCCACCAATAGACTAGAATGGGACGCATTCCTGCGCTCTCCCTGGTTAGACGTCATAAAACATCTGAGCGCAGGGGTGGGGCTGGAGGACAGGGGAGTGGAAGAGGTAGAGTGGCTGTCGGTTCACAAGAGTTACGATCCCGTCCCTCCCTGAATAGACTAGGACTACAGCAGCAATTAGGTTAATAGGCTCTAAAGCCTAAAACAAATAATGTTGGAAGTTTCCTCTGTTAATTTCAGGTAGCGTACTAGCTGTTTAAGAAGATTTCAGCCATGTCCCAGTTTCCAATTATATTAAAAAAAAATTAAAGCATGGTTTGTGTTTCATGTAAATTCGGTCTTGTTCAGGTACAAGCCTCCGCCACCCTCTGGGACAAGCACCTCTAATTTCAGCTTTGATAAATGGAGTCCCGCTGGGTGCTCATACACACGTCCTTCATTTTCTTTCTTTTTATGTTTTAATCAAGGTTTTTCTCCCTCCACATCTGCTCGGCTCTTTTGGCAGCGCCCCACCCAGCTCAGTCCCACCTTCTAAGATGACAGCAGAATAGGCCTAACGTTCTTTCGGTCTGTTTGGTCAGCCCCACCCTGGGAGCTGACCTTGCTCCCCCACCGGCTTCTGCCTTCCCAGTCCCGGATATTCTCGCTGCATTAGATTTTTGCCAGAACCCTTCCCCTGTACCTATCCCACCCTCTCTTGAACCCCTCCACCAGCCTCCTGGGCAGCGCATTCCATTACTCCACCACCCTCTCAGTGAAGTAGCACCTCCTCCTTTCTCCCCTTAATCTCTCCCCCAGCTTCCACCCATGCCCTCTAGTTGCCCCCCCTTCCATCGGAGCACCCTGACTGCTCCTCCCCTATTTACCCCCTTCATGTACACTACCGGTCAAAAGTTTTAGAACACCCCCATTTTTCCAGTTTTTATTGAAATTTAAGCAATTCAAGTCCAGTGAATAACCTGAAATGGTACAAAGGTAAGTGGTAAACTGCTAGAGGTTAAAAAAACAAACAAAAAAAAGTTTAGGTTAGCAAAAACTGCTGTAGAGAAATTGCAAAGAAAGCCAAGGTGTCAGTGAGTACAGTTTCCTACACCATCAAAGGCACTTGGAAACTGGAGGAAACTCTGACAGAAGAGGTCTGGTAGACCCAAAGCCACAACAGAATCAGAAGACAAGTTTCTGAGAGTCAACAGCTTGCGTGACAGGCGGCTCACAGGACAACAGCACAGAGTGACTGGCACCCTGAACCAAAAAGGACTACCACAGCATTTTGCAGCGCCATGCAATACCCTCTGGTCTACGCCTAGTTGGTCAGGGGTTCATCCTACAGCAAGATAATGACCCAAACATACCTCCAGGCTATGTCAGAACTACCTTGAGAAAAGAACAAGACGGTAGGCTTCAAATCATGGAATGGCCAGCGCAGTCTCCAGACTTAAACCCCATCGAGCTGGTTTGGGATGAACTGGACAGAAGGGTGAAAGCAAAGCAACCTACAAGTGCAACACATTTGTGGGAACTTCTGCAACAGTGTTGGGAGAACTTCCGAACAATATTTGATGTCCATTGTAGGAAGAATGCCACAAGTGTGTTCGGAGGTTACAGTATATCTGCAAAAGGTGGCTACTTTGAGTCAAAGATTTAGATTAAATTTTGTTAAACAAAATGATTCTATGATTTCTTTATCTCCAATTGTTTATTTGTTCTATGCTTTAATTTCAGAGTACATTGAGACATTAACCTGCATAAATTTCAATAAAAACTGGAAAAATGGGGGTGTTCTAAAACTTTTGACCGGTAGTGTACCTGAAGACCTCTATTATGTCTCCTCCCTCCCCCCACCCCGGGTCCCTTCTCTCTTCCAGTGTATGTATATATTTAGCTCTTGAGCCTCTCCCATAGGTCCTGTTCCCCAAGCCCCAAATCATTTTGGTTGCCCTCCTCTGGACCCTCTCCAGGAGTTCAATTTCCTCTTTAAATGTGGCCTCAAAACTGCATGCAGTACTGAGGTGTGGCCTCACCAAGCAGTTATACAGTGGGAGTATCACTTCCTCCTTCTGAGGTGATCTCCCTAGCGATGCATCCCAGCATCCTGTTGGCCTTTGCGCTGCCCTCCTACAAGTCTCCGAGTTGTTCATCTTGACATCCAACACCACCCCAGGTCCCTCTCAGCCATCGAGACTTGTAGCATTTCCCCCCAGGGTGTACACTTGGCCCGGGTTTCTGGCTCCCAGGTGCAGTACCTTGCATTTCCCTGCATTGAACCTCAGCTTCCACTTTCTAGACCACCTTTCCAGAGCCTCCAGGTCCCCCTATAAGGCCACCCTCCTCTCCTCCCCATCCGCCACCGCCCCCAGTTTTGAGTCATCCGCAGAGACTCATCTCACTCCTGATACCCTTCCTTATGTCAGAGACGTAGGCGTTGAACAGGAGGGGCCCAAGGACCAATCCCTGAGAGACCCCACTAATGACATTCCTTGGGGATGAGACTATCCCGCCAACCACAACCCTCTGGGTCCGGTCCTATAGCCAATTTCCTATCCATCTGATCATCTGGTTCCCTACCCAGTTTCTGCCAGCTTATCCAACAGGCCCCCGTGAGTAACAGTCAGACGCCTTGCTGAAGTCAAGAAAGAGGATGTACACTGGTCTACCCAGGTCCAAGGCACTCTTCACTCAGTCATTGAACTCCACAAGGTTTGTCTGACACGATTTCCCCGGGACGAATCCATGCTGTCTATCATCCAGGCACCCCAACTTTTCCAGGTCCCCCCTAGTCTCTCCTTGACAATGCCCTCAATCACCTTGCTCGCCACTGATATCAGGCTGACGGGCCTGTAGCTCCCTGCCACCTCCCTTGAGCTCTCTTCCCCCCCCCCTTGTGGATAGGCACTATATGTGCCACCTTCCAGTCCTGTGGCACCCACCCTGTCCTCAGAGAGATGCTGAAGAGCTCCACCAGTTGTTTCACCAGGACATCCTCCAGTTCCTTCAGCACTCTGGGATGTAATTTATCTGGCCGCGGTGCTTTCTCCATCCTAAGGGACCTGAGGGCTTCCCTCACTTTCTCTCCCATGATTTCCACCCCCCTACCTCGTCCCCCTGCTTTGTCTTCCCTCCACACCTGCCAGTGATGCCCCCTCTCTCCCCAGACCCGCCCGATCGGTAAGGGTCCCCCTCCTTAGTTTCATAGTCTCCTCCCATGTATAATGCAGCCCCCCCAATTTTCCTTGGTGAAAACTGAGAAGCTCATTTAGTACCTCAGCCTGCTCCCCTTGGTCTTATGCCCATCTGCCCATCCCTCCCCTATTTTAATCCTGCTAATCTGCCCCATTCACCCTTCGTTTTTCCCCAATGTATCTAAAGAACCCCTTGTTCACTCTAATTTCTCTGGCCAGGTTCTGCTGCTTCCTTGCCTTAGCCACCCTCACCACGCTAGTGGCCCTTCTGGCCATCAGCTCGTACTCTCATCGATCCCTTTCACTCCTTGAGCACTTGAATTGCCTATAGGCCGCCTTCTTTCCTCTCACCACCTCCTGAACCTCCCTGGTCCACCAGCAGGGTTTTTGGGCCCTACCGCATTTTCATCTTACTCTTGCGTAGGTTATCCCTAGGTATGTCACGATATAACTTTTAGTATTATGATATTTGATTAAAAATTATTGTGATATATTGACTATCATGATCAGCAGAATTTAAAAAAAAAAAAAAAAAAATTTCCCATATAGCTGTTTGAACACAGTTGCCACCAGTTCCAGCTTTCAGGTGTCCTGGTGCCCCCAACCGCCATTCTCCCAGAGTCCCCGCTGTTCACCAGTGGGGATCAATATGGGGAGAAATTAGCGGAAAATCACTACTGAAGGAAAGGACTGTGTAATATCTTGAATCCAGTGGCTTAGCATGGATTCGAAACAGGGGAGGTCATGTTAAACCAATTCGATAGATCTTTGACTGGGTGAGCAAGGAATTAGATCAGGGTGGAGCCTTGGATGTCGCACACCTAGATTTCAGTAAGGCCTTCAACACTGTTCCACAGACTCTTAAGCTGGACTGCATAGTAGTGGGTCCAAAGGTGGTAAACTGGGTGCAAAAGTGATTGGGGTATAGACAACAGAGGGTGGTGGTAAATGGAGCTCACTCCCAGGAAGGGAGGGTGACCGGTGGTTTGCTACGAGGATCAGTATTGGGACCAGTCCTCTTTAGTGTCTTTATTAGCAACATTGCAGAGTGGCTAGAGGGGAAGGTATGCCTTTTTGTGATGACAGAAAGATCTGCTGTAGTGTCCGGTGGGGTGGGGGGTTGGAAAAAATGATTAGAGATCTAAGAAAGTAGGTAGGGATAATGGGCAGACTAGGTAGAAACATAGAAGTTGTCAGCAGATAAGGACCACATGGCACACCTAGTCTGCCCTAAATTCCCTACCTATAGTGCCTCCAGAGACCCTACTTGGACTCCAGCTTATACCCACCTCTTGCTTCTAAGATTCCTTTGTGTTTATCACATGCATTCTTAAATCCTGTGACCGTTTTATCCCCCACGACCTTCATTGGGGGGCCAAGTGGTTCTTATCTGCCGTCCTTTTCTATGTAAGTAAGTCAACTGGTGCACATACCCCCCCCCCCATTTTTTTCCTGTCCCTGAGGCTGGCATATGTGCGATGGTTTCACACGCCTGCACTTAGAAACATAACATAGGTGTTGGCAGATAACAACCTCTTGGCCCACCTAGTCTGCCCTATTTTCCCTTCCTGCAGTGCCACCACAGACCCTACTCAGTCTGTGGCTTTCACCCTCCCTTGCCTTTCTTCTAAGATCCCCCTGTACCTATCCCATGTATTCTTGAACCCTGGAACTGTTTTTAGCCCCCACGACCTCCCCTGTGGGGGCAGTTCCAGGCATCCACCACCCTTTCTGTGAAGAAGTACTTCCTCACATTTCCCCTCAGCACGTGCACCCCCCCCCAGCTTCATAGTGTGACCCCTTGCCCTCAAACATCTTGTTCTTTGGAAGATGCGCCCTCCCTGTACCTTGCTTATATCAGTGAGGTATTTGAATCTTTCAGTCATATCCCCCTTCTCTCCCCCCCCTCCTTCTTCTAGGGAGTACATATTTAATTCCTTAAACCTTTCTCTCTCCTAAGCTGGTCTCCGGGCTTCCTTACTCCTGGGCTGTACCTCCTGATGCTGATAGGTAGGCAGGAATCGGACCTCTGCAGCAGGGACATCCAGCCCTCCACTTCCTGTCTTAAGACTGGCAGGTTCTCTGCAAGCAGAGCTCTGCCATGTGGCAGAGCTGAAGACAGCAGACTGTAGGTCGAGCAATTTGGATTTAAGTTTGGATATTAGTGGAACCGCAACTGTATTAACTTCTCTAATGTGGGTTCCAGTCTCAGCCTTGCAAGCTGCACAGACTGGCACCATTTCACTGCGTTGTTTTTTTCACTGCACTTTCTGCACTCAATCTGAAGTGAAAGTCTGTTATGGGGAGTTAAACCGGCACCGGAGTGCTTAGGAAGCATGACTGGCCATATTCCATTGCATGGGGTTTTTCTCCCACGTTTTCTGCAATCTGACATGCTTTTTCACTGCAGGAAAATTGCTTTAGGGGAATTAAAACAGCACCGGAGTGCTTACAAAGGATGTATCTCCTCAGTGCAGTGAAAGCCAGGTTATGACATAAAAACGACACCGGAGGCCTTTGGAAGAATATATCGCCCCACAGACGGCAGCCGCATATTTTTTCCATCGACGACCGGCATTCTGCTCATATCCACCGCTCGATGATGGTGGGCCAGCAACATGTCAATTCAGCTCGTCGACATACAGGGACTTTTCATCGACAAGCGTCGCGAGGTAGGAGGAGGAGCCCTAATCTGGTGTGTAAGGGGCATAAGAAGCTGAAATCAGAGGCAACCCGCCAGCGGCTGGCAATCTGATCTCCTCAGCCACTAGTGGAAGGTGGACCTTGTGCGGCTATAGCGGCTCGTCTGTCCCAGGGAATTTCATTAATGAGTGCTGCAGCACAGGAGGAGCGCTATTCGAGCTTTGCTTAGCTGCTCATGGCACGCACCCCCCAACCAAACTGCAAGAAGTGATACCGGAGGGTTGTCGTGAGACTCCCCAGAGTCTGGATTCACGCCTAGTCTGTGAGGATTAAAATACAAGTATGGATTACACAAGGACAGCCCTTACAGGACCAGTACAATTCTTAAAGGAACTTGGCGCAAAGTTCAGTATTATGCCTTGAAAGGGCCAGCACAATTCATTGCAGCTTCAGCAGCATAGAATCAGGAAACCACCGGGGGTCAAAGAGGAGTAGGCCCCTTTTTGTTTTATAACACGGGGCTGCTTGCTCCCACTACTAATCCTGGGATGGTCCGCTTGGCCTAAAATGTGAGAGTAACACACTTGTGATATCTTTAGCTAGGTCGCTTGCCTAATATGTTATAAGGCAGCGTCTGAACATCGAGACCACGAAAGAGGCAGCCCCTTCCTCGACCCAGCATGATAGCCACAGGCGGACAGGCCTGAGCAAGCGGCAGCCTCAAGGTGCGACAGAACAGCGGCCACTGGGAGACCCAACAATCCGCAGCCAGAATAAGGGCCATTGCTCTGGGCCCTGCATGTTCTACGGGCAACCTCTAGGGGCACTAGATGGAGGACCTCACAAGAACGCAAACCGTCCTCATTGTGCAAGAAAGAGGGCCTCAGCCCTGTCCTCATCCGCAGGTTAGCAGTTATCCTCACAATTACTCTGATTCCCAGTAGACTCGCCGTCCAGAGTCTTGGACCTGGAAGGTCTAGTCTTTGTCTTAAACATGGTCATAGTTAAGATTCACCTCTGAGCTGCCCCAGAGGCTTCTGCCCAAACGATACAGGTTTTTCACGGGGCAGTTGCCACCAGACCAGCCTCAACCTTCCTTGTTCCTCTAGCCATAGGGAACTTCTAAAGGAGGAATGGCAAGGTCCAGGATGCACCTATCCAGTGGCCCTCCAAGAACCTAGTAGCTCTCCAAGTTTTCTAAGAGTTTGGCAAGAAACAATCAGAAATGTGGTCAGACCACCCCAGAATTGATCCTCCAATTTTAAACCTAACCAAGCAGTCTATCATCCTGGTTGAAGGATGGACTTCTCTCCGGGACCCAGGGAAGAGAAAAGCAAGTGCCTCGCTCAGCATCAAGGTGGTGTCCGCCAATCCTCTCTCCCTAAGCTTCTCTGTGAGGGGCCCCAGTTTGTGGTCTGGCTTCGGCTTATGCAGTAGATGTATGAGAAGACGGTCAGATGCGCAGGTCGCACCATGTTTCTTCTCTCCTCGGCTCGCTGCAACCTCTAGATTCAGGCCTGGCAAGCAGTTGCCTCTGTAGAGCCAGTTGGTTATTGTACCCAATGAAAATCTTCTTTTTGGCCCAGCCATGAAGGAGGCAGTGAGGGATTCCGGGGAAATGATAAAGGTGCACATGCCATTTCAAGAGGTGGGGACCAATTGTCTGTCCCCAGATGACTTCTTCATTACCAAGATTACCTTATGGGTTAAAACACTAATGTTTTGGGGAAACAAGAACACGCTATTCAGGCACTTCCTCCAGTTGGGGGCAGGTTTTTAATAAACTCTCCATGAATGGGCCGAAACCGAGTTGGACAGAGGGGTCGCAGCCATCACCAGCATGGGTTACCTAACCAAAGCGCCCCGCTGGCAACCCATCTGAAAGAGACAGTCGCCAAGGGGGATTTTATAGTCCATTGCAGATTTTCAGCAGTTGGAGGCTTTTTTTTTTTTTCTTCTTCTCCCCTTTCTTTGTGTGCCAAAATGCACGGGGGGACTCAGGCCAGTCCTAGATCTCATATTCTCGAGCTGTTTGTTCACAGCAGCCCCTTCAAGGTGGAAGCCTTGTCATCAGGGAATTGCAAAAGGGGGATATTTTTTCTGGCTCCAGTAAATCTGCAAGATTCTTGTTTGCATATTCCCATCCAGTAATGGCACACGCTCTATCCCAAGTTCAGTGGGAGAGCAGTACTTCCGATTCAGACTCCGACATCGTGGTCTTCCTCAGGCTCACGGACAGTATTTAGGATGCTAGTAGCGGTCATAGCCCGCTTAAAGGCCCCACAACTCAACTAAGCATTACACGCAGTGGCAGAGGGAGTCTGGTGCCCGTTGGCACACGTTTTTATCATCCACTGGAGAAAGAATTCCCTAACTCCAAATCAGACCTTGATCCTCTTTGGGGGGGTGGGGTACACATCAGGGCACAAGGTTTATACCCCCGAAAATGAAATTTTGGTTATCTACTAAAACTCATCAAGGAGTTACGCAAGCTCCTCAGCTAACTGCTTATTTTTTTCACACAGCTCATTGAGATAGATTAAACCCGCCCTCCAGTGACAGTCCCGGATGTCAGAGGTCAGGACAGGATGCAAGGTAGGCCATCCACACTAAGTCTCGAACACGACCGATACAAGCCCGAGGAGCTGGGGAGAGCTCACGTGCATCAGCTGTTGGCACCGGGTGGGGAATCGCTGTTAGAAACAAGACACAGCATAAATGTCCTTGAGCGGTGAACAGTAGGCCATGCCCAGAGGCACTCTGAACAGCAATTCCTCAATCAGGATAGCCTACTTCCAACTGACAGTCCGTCAACTCTGATATACACCGTACTTCAAGGGCGACACAAGAAGCTTAAAGATGCAAAAGGAATGCCCTCTTTCAGTGGCTTGAGCACCACTGAGCGATGTGCATACCAGGACAGGAAAATGCCACAGCAGAATGACTCGGTCACAGGGTTGGCCTACCAAGGGAATGGCAGCTGAAGGGCAGTGCCTCCCACATCCAGACAGAACAGTGGGGCAATACTCAAACAGATCTTTTTGCCAGTTGGCAGAACTCCAAGGCAAAACAATTCTGTTTCAAGGACGAACCAGAGGTGGCTCAGGGCATTTTTGCCCCATAATCTGGGATATGTTCAGTCTCCTGTATGCCTTTCCTCCAATACTGCCTCTATCAAGAGTTCTCCATAAAGCGGCTTTGGACAGGACAGTCATGATTCTAGTCTGTCCCTTATGACTTGTCCGCACTTAGTTGTTTATCATTCACTGGTCAAGGCGACCACCTCTAACATTCAGGTTCATCCCGGACATTCTCCTTCAAAATCCAGTTCTGCATCCCATGTCAACAATTTGCCTCTCTAGGCCTGGAGATGGAGTGGAAAAACTTTCAAGGAGCTATGCTACAGAGCTCCTGTTATTGACATGATGGGGAACTCATGTATCTCTTTTTCCTCCAAAGTGCATTGTAGAATCCAAGGAGGATTTTGGTTCTGGCTTCATTCCAGTCACTTATAGTGTCCCAAAATATTTGCCTTTACTACTGCAGTTACTTTACGATAGATGGACAAAGGACTGCAACCAGCCACCTTTCAAGTTGGAGTTTTCTGCACGGGGGGCACTCTTCACGGACTTTAGGGAATTGTAGGGCTCATATCCCCATGTCTGGTGGTTCTAAAGGCAGCAACATTAAAACATATTCCTTTACACCAAAGCTACCACCTTGGAATATTAATATGGTTCTCAAGGCCGTGACCAGGGTCCCATTTAGAGCCTTCCAAGGCGTCCATCATGCATCTCAAATAAAGGTTGCCCTCTTCCCAAAGCTATTGCTTCAGCCAGGAGGACCAGCAAACTAAGAGCACTGCTTACCCAAGAGCTGTACTCTTGTTCCTCAGGCTAGAACAGTTCCAATTTTTGTTTGCCAAAAGTTCTCATCTCCATTACAATCAAGGGTTCATTCTTCCTTCTGCCCACTCTCTAAAAGCAATAAGGAAAGAAAATTTCATACACTAGACCTGGGAAGAGTGAGGAAAAGGTACATTAAGAGAGAGAAAGCTATTAGCAAAACCTCAAGTTTATTCATGCTAGTATACGGGCAAAAATTTTGAGTAGCAAGGATTCGTTCTAATCCGACTGGCTATAAAGCCTATCTGTCACCTCCACTGCTTATGATCAGGCCAGAGTAACTTGCCTAGCCCAGTGAGAGCACATGGCCCCTTCATGGGTGTAACTTAGCGGCCATCTGATCATCCATTCACATTTTATTTAAAAAAAAAAAAGTGTTTCACTGGAGGTGATGTCATCGGTGGAGACATCCTTGGCCGCAAAGTGCTTCGAGCGGTAGGGAACCCTTCAGGGTTTTTGACATTCTTCCCACCTGGGACATCTGGGGACGTACTACTTTTGTATATCCCAGGAGTAAGGAAGGCCGGAGACCACCTTAGGGAACAGAAATTGAAATTTAAATACCTGTAAATTTCTTTTCTCCGACAGCTGGTCTCTGGGCTTCAGATTCCCTCCCAGAATGTATGTAGTTGGCTGGCCTCATGGCCATATATGCCGTAAAATTCTTGTTTTCTGTTTCCAAGTTCTTGTAGTATTGTCACATTGGACTGCTTTAGGAAGAACTGAGGGAGACGGGAAGTGGAGAGTTGGATGTCCCTGCTGCAGAGGTCTGATTCCTGCCTACCTATCATCATCAGGATGTACAGCCCAGGAGTAAGGAAGCCCGGAGACCAGCTGTCTGAGAAAGAATTTACAGGTATTTAAATTTCTGTTTTTTTTTTTTTTTTCCATAGGGCTTCTGGTGCAGGCCCTGCACCATTTTGGTTGCCCTCCTCTGTACTACCTGCACCCTGTTAATGTCCTTTTGGAGGTGGGGTCTCCTAAACTATACACAGAACTTGAGGTGGGGTCTCGATAGTGATCTATAGAGTTATTTCCATGTACCTAACCAGGCCTGCATGTTCCAGCCCCCAAAACTCCCCTTCCATTATCTTCACTTGTTTTCCAAACAGTTATGCATGTAATATAAAACAAAACCGTAACAGAAAGCAAAACAAAACTGAAAAAGGTGCATCCCACTCTTGCGTAACCACAACTGTGGCAAAATTATTCTTGATAAATATAATAATCTCCCGGAAACATTTTTAACCAAATAAGTTTTTTAACAAAATAAAATTTTTAGGAGGAGTTAATGCACTCCCAAAGAAATCTCTTCTTCTGTAGTCATTTTCATCTGTCCCTTGTATTGTTCTGAGCCATATCTCTAAGCAAGTATTTGTGGAAGTGTTAAACTCGCTCCTCCATGCAAATAGTCGCTTGTTTGGTGCCATTCGTTATCCCTTAAGGATGGAGCAAATTGAAGGAAAAAGAAATCAAAAGTTTTCATGTTTGGGGGGGGGGGGTGTATTGCAAACATAAGAGATCAGCCCCCACTGTTTCAGTTGTAATAGTTCTGTAAAGACCGTGGATGCATGCTTATTCAAATGAAAATAGAAATTCAGCAAAGTAAATTCCAGTTCGGATTCATAGAAATTGTCCAAAGACTCTCCGTGCCCGGGCAGTTTACCCACCCCAACCAGGCTTAGTTATTCAGGCAGCATGGAGCCCAGTATTGGGGATGAGGCCTTCCCTTACCAGCCAATGTAGGCTGGATTTCTCCATTATGGACCAAGGAAAAGAAAATGACCCTCCTCCCCTCGGGCTACCTCAGCTTGTCCCAAACAGCAAAAATAATGTAGGCACAGTACCTGATAATATTTCATGGACTTGTCCGGATCCATTCCTGGCTTTGAGGCAGAATGATCGGGTGGGCAGGGTAAACCATAGCAAGGGGACAGTCTATGGCATGCAGCTTCTTCTTTACTGCTGCAAATGCCTGCCTGTCCAACTGTAGTCTACTGCTGTAATCTGGGAATATGCTGACTTTCCTGCCCCACACCATAATTGGGTCTGCCTGGCAAGGTGCATCCAAAACAGCCTGCTTGTCCTGGTAGCGAAATAATTTAATAATTATATGGCGGGGTTGCTCCTCCGGACCCAGGCGGCCAGGTGAATGGTGGGAACGTTGAATTTCTAGGGAGACTTTATCTGGGAGTTTTGACATTTTCGCCAGCCAGGGACCCATGAAGGCCCCACAGTTCCTTCGGTGTGGCCTTGAGAGTTTTTGTCTCTTGCAAAGCCGACTGCAAGGATGTCTCTAAGCGGGAGTGAGCATCCTCTCGATCTCCGACTCTGCTCCGGCTCGTCTAATTTGGTGGAGTGGCTCTCCACCGTGTCCCCCAATGTGTTCACCGTTTGTTGTAGGTGAGTTAACTGGGCTCCAGTATTTTCAAATCCCGACCTCATTTGGTGCGTCAAGCTGAAATGCAGAGTTTTGATTAAGTCCTTTATGGAGCCTTGGGAAGAATGCTGCCCCGAGGTGCAGGTTTCCGATGACTGCATGTCGGTGGCTGCTGCAGGAGAGGTCTCGCTGGCCTCCTAGGGATCCAGACCTGTAGCTTTGCTGATTGCTGCCTGCTGGAAAGATAGTTGTGCTTGCTTTTTTCTTGATTTTTGACCGCAGCCATATAATGGAGTAAGTTTCGGCTGTTTCTGTGTTGGTTTGTTGGATTATTGTTGCAGGATGGCACCAGGTGTTCTTTTTTTTTTTTTTTTTTTAAATGGATGGGCCCGGAGCTCTAGGATCAAGCATCCATTCCTCTTCTCAGCCAGGCCATGCCCCCCAATACAGAGTTATTACCTCCCTCTTTCAGCTGGTGATACCCCTGCATCCAAGCACCCTGCTAGTCTTTCCCACTGCCTTATCACTGTTTAGCTACCTTCAGATTATCAGTAATTATAACCCCCAGGTCCTTTTCTTGTTTTGTGACTGCTAGTACTTCTCCCATTTGGTACGTTGCCCCTGGATTCCTGAACCCCAGGTGCATGATTTTGCACTTTCTGCTCTGAAACTCGGCTGCCAAGCTCGTGACCATTCTTCCAGCCTTTTTAGATCTCCCATCATTCCCCAATTGTTGTGGCAACTCTGTTGCAGATTTGTGTTATCTGTGAATAAAGGAAAAATGCATGACAGGGTGTGTCGTGCTGGGATAACGCCACACCTGGGGGTTGAGCATGAGCTGAAGGCAGAGTGCGTCCAATGCCCCAGGCGTGGTGTTATCCCAGCACGATACACTTGAGTGCATTATTGCTATTATACAATGGGTTGTTATATATAGATATAGAGATGGATTGAGATAGATATATAGGTGTGTGTGGTGTTTATGGGGTGTGTGTGTGTGTGTGTGTATGTATATATGATATGTGTGTGTGTATATGTATGTATGTATATATATATATATGTGTGTGTGTGTGTGTGTGTGTGTGTGTGTGTGTGTGTGTGTGTGTGTATGTATATATATATGTGTATATATATATATATATATATATATATATACACACACACGCGTACATAGAAATGTTTTTTAGTGTGGAAAAATGTTTTTGTTTCTTAAGAGGAGATGCAAAAAAAGAGTATATCCTAATGTTCGATAAGGTCATCTACAGGTTTACAGTGCTGAGACTAGACCTGTGGCGTTATGCTGGGATAACACCATGGGTCCAGCCCCAAACTGACCAATCACAGTCCAAGATTCTTTCTTGCCATTGTATAATAGGCATTCCTTCCCTTCCAGTCTTTCTGCAATGTAGCTAATAAAGACTTTGAAGAGGACTGGGCCTAGTACTGACCTTTGCGGCAGCCCACTGATCACTTTACCTTCTCCAGAGTGGTCGCCATTTATCGCCACCCTCTGACTCCTGTTGCCTAGCCAGTTCACTTACCCATCTTACTACTTTAGGACCTACTGCTAGGCTTCTTAGCTTGCTCACCAGCCTTCTATGTGGTATGGTGTCAAGGCCTTACTGAAATTTGTAGGCCACTTACACTCCAAAAAATCCACTTCCTTGGTTACCTAATGAAAGAACTTGATCGGGTATGTCTGGCAAGACCTCCTCCCGTGAAACCATGTTGCCTTGGACCCTGTAGTCCACTGGTAACAAGGTATTCCCCAGTCTTTTCCTTTGGTAGTGATTTTCATTATTTTCCCCACTACTGAATTCAGGCTGACAGACCTATAGTTTCCTGCCTCCTCTTTGCTTCCACTTTTGTGGAGTGGGACTACATCAGCCCTTTTTCAGTCTACCAGTAGCTCTCCTGTTTCTAGTGACAGGTTGAACAGGGCTGTTGGAGGAGCAGCCAGCTCCTCCTGGAGCTCCCTCAGTAACCTGAAGTGCACCCCGTCTGGTCCCATTGCCTTGTCTACTTTTAACCGTCAGTTCCTTTAGGACTCTTTCCTCTGTAAAGGGGATAGTGTCCACCCCCTGTTCCTTAATGCCCGTCTTTTATCATAGGCCTGCTACCTACCCCTCCTCCATAAATACTGAACCAAAGAATTTAAGTGTGTTCATTTATTTGCAGTCCTCTTTAATACAAGTCCCTCCTTCCCCTTTCAGCCTTACTGTCCCTCCCTAGGTCTTTCATTTCACTTATATATCCCAAAAATGTCTTTAAAAATGTGTGACATAAAGGTGTTGCATGTACTCTGCCCCAGTTCCTGCACCCAGACAGTCAGAAGGCTGTTACTGCAGCCTCAGCTAGATGGTGACCAAGCAGCGACTTGTGCTGTTCCCCCCCCCCCCTTCACAAAGGAGAGCTGTCAATGGATGCTCAGTCCTCTTTCATGCAGCCAGCCCTTGAGCAACCCAGGTCTATTCCTGAACCTGGTTATACTGGTGTGGTGACAAGTGAGGTGCCCCGGTCCTCAAAACTTTGTGCCATAGGGCTGGCACTACATTCCTAATTTTAAGGAAAAATAGTAAAAATCTGATAGGATGATGGAGAGTCTGGAATCATGATTGCACCTGGAAAGGGACATGCTACTGGAAACTGAGGTGCTTTATTGCTGTATATCGCAGTATATTGTGCTGCACGATAATCGTGATTTTTTTTTTTTTTTTTTACGATAAATTATAATCGGTGGAAATTATTGTGATATATCGTCCTATCATGACATCCCTACTTATCCCTAGCCGGTCCTTATGACTTGCCCCTCATGACAGGGTCCCCTAAGGGAAGCAAGATCCAGTTGCTAGGGTTGCTTGGTCAGTGGTGTCATATCTGCGAGGGCCTGGCACTATCTGTTACCGTGTGTGTGTGTGTGTGTTTTCCACCTTCATTTTACTAACATACTAAAATGCCAGCAGAATAGGCCTAATGGTCTTTCATGTCTGCTCGTTTAGTCACCCTCTCCCTGGGAGTTGACCTTGCTGCTCCCTCGTCCTCTCTGGTTTCTCCCTTCCCAGTCCCGAATATTCTCGCTGCACTGGATTTTTCTTCCAGAACCCTTCCCCTGTACCTGTCCCACACCCTCTTGAACCCCTCCACCATCTCTGCCACTACCAGCCCCTGGGCAGTGCAGTCCATGACTCCACACCCTCAGTGAAGTAGCACCTTCTCCTTTCTACCCTGAATCCCCAGCTTCCACCCATGCCCTCTAGTTGCCTCTCCTCCTTCCTTTGGAGCACCCTGACTGCTCCTCCCCATTTACCCCTTCATGTACCTGAAGACCTCTATCATATCCCCCCAGTCCCTTCTCTCTTCCAGTGTGTACATATTTAGCTCTTCGAGCTTCTTCCCATAGGTCCTGTCCCCCCAAGCCCCACATCATTTTGGTTGCCCTCCTCTGGACCCTCTCCAGGAGTTCAATGTCCCTCCTTAAGTGTTGCCTCCAATACTGCACGCAGTATTCGAGGTGCAGCCTCACCAAGCAGTTATACAGTGGGAGTATCACTTCCCTCCTCCTGGAGGTGATCCCCCTAGCGATGCGTTGCAGCATCCTGTTGGCCTTGGCCGCTGCCCTCCTACAAGTCTCCGAGTTGTTCATCTTGACATCCACCACCATCCCCAGGTCCCTCTCTAGCAATCGAGACTTGTAGCATTCTCCCCCGGGGTGTGTTTCTGGCTCCCAGGTGCAGTACCTTGCATTTCCCTGCATTGAACCTCAGCTTCCACTTTCTAGACCACCTTTCCAGAGCCTCCAGGTCCCCCTTGTAGGTTCACCCTTCCCTCCTCCCCATCCACCAACACTGGTACTTCAATATACTATGAAGTGCATGCTCTTATATGCAGAAGGCACATCTTGCAAAAGCTTATTGCCTGCTGTGGAGGTCTGGATCCCTAGAGATGCTTAATCCTCCCCTCCTGGCCATGCCTCCCGAGACCCAAGTCCACTTCCGAATCCTGGTCACCATTGTAGCGAGCGGTAGTGCTACGGGATCAGCCCCTCTTGTTTTTAGAGCTGTGGCTCTGGGAAATCTCAAGACTAAAATTAATTTTAGTATACTAGAAAACCTTTCACAATATAATATTCAGACGCCATTCTCAGGTTCTATTTAATTTTCTATCGTTATCTCCCTCTATCTTTACTGAGGATGTTTGCATGTAAACAGGATGCTTGTCTCCCACCAGACGTCCTCTTAGCCTCATGTGTTTCCCCTCATAATCCTGTCTTTGTGACATCACAATCTGTTGCTGTGGAGAG
Organism: Neoceratodus forsteri; assembly: GCA_016271365.2. Lineage (NCBI taxonomy): Eukaryota > Metazoa > Chordata > Ceratodontiformes > Ceratodontidae > Neoceratodus > Neoceratodus forsteri. The sequence goes on along the minus strand of CM057459.1, from coordinate 1,254,165,487 downwards.
GCCCTACAGGGGGACCTGAAGGCTCTGGAAAGGTGGTCTAGAAAGTGGAAGCTGAGGTTCAATGCAGGGAAATGGAAGGTGCTGCATCTAGGAGCCAGAAACCCGGGCCAAGTGTACATCCTGGGGGGATTGCTACAAGTCTCGAGCTGAGAGGAACCTAGGGGTGGTGGTGGATGTCAAGATGAAGAACTCTGAGACTTGTAGGAGGGCAGCGGCAAAGGCCAACAGGATGCTTGGATGCATCGCTAGGGGGATCACCTCCAGAAGGAGGGAAGTGATGCTCTCACTATATAACTGCTTGGTGAGGCTGCACCTAGAGTACTGCGTGCAGTTTTGGAGGCCACATTTAAAGAGGGACATTGAACTCCTGGAGAGGGTCCAGAGGAGAGCAACCAAAATGATTTGGAGCTTGGGGGATGGGACCTATGGGGAGAGGCTCGAAGAGCTAAATATGTACACATTGGAAGAGAGAAGGGACCGGGGGGACATGGCGTATTCAGGTACATGAAGGGGTAAATAGGGGAGGAGCAGTCGGGGTGCTCCGAAGGAAGGGGGAAGGGAAACTAGAGGGTATGGGTGGAAGCTGGAGGGGGGGGGAGATTCAGGGGAGAAAGGAGGAGGTGCTACTTGACTGAGAGGGTGGTGGAGCCATGGAATGCGCTGCCCAGGGGGCTGGTGGAGGCAGTGATGGTGAAGGAGTTCAAGAGGGGGTGGGACAGGTACAGGGAAAGGGTTCTGGAAGCTGCATCCAGTGCAGCGAGATTATCCGGAACTGGGAAGGGAGAAGCCAGAGGGGGAGAGGGGAGCAGCAAGGTCAGCTTCCAGGGTGGGGGCTGACCAAAACCAGCAGACATGAAAGACCGTTAGGCCTGTTCTGCTGGCACTTTAGTATGTTAGAGATCGCAAGTATGCGTGAGATGATCGGCATCGAGCACTGATCTGCATGCCTTGTTTGTCTGGACTCTGTGAAGGGTGGCCTCTGAGACTGCACTGTAAACCACATTACCGTAGTCGATGACTAGCAGGATTGTACCACTAACAGCCAGTAGTCTAGCCTCCAGTGTGAGACAGAACTGAAGCCTATATAGGGTCCCTAGCTTCCTGTTGGCAGCAGAGATAATATTGCTAATGTGTTCATCAAACCATAGACTCATCAGTTGTGATCCCCTGGGTATTGGAAGGAGTTCACCTGCTCTAGGGTGGAGTCTGGGCTGTTTGCTATTAAGAAAGGTGTTGCTTTCCTCTTGACATCCTGCGAAGAGCATAGTCTTTTTTTTTTATTTTTGCTGTTGGACACTAGCAGATTATTTTTAAACCAGCCCTGTAGTAGGTTGTTCTGCAGGTTCCTAGTGAGTGCTCTGGCAGGAGTCTCGGGAGAATACTACAGTGTCTGCATAGAAAAGGACTTTGAATGTGGGGCAAGCGTCTGTGAGGTTGTTCTCAGAGAGGCTAAACAGAAGAGGGCCCAGTATGGAGCCCTGTGGGACCATTACTGTGATATCTCCAGTCTCAGAAATGACTCGATTGATTTTAACTTGCTGTGAGTGCCCAGTCAAGTAGCTACTGAACCAGTTAACTGTATCAGGAGACAGCCCTAGGTACACAAAGGCATCTCTTATGGTTATGAATGCAGTATCGTCCTTTGTGTACCAGAACTACTCGGTTTCACTTTGCAATTCTCTTACCCAGAGAACTCAAGAAGCACTCTTACAACCAAACAAGATGCAGGGAACTGTACACATGTATTGTTAGTTACACACATATTACATAAATGTACACACTCAGCAATAGTTAATAGGCAATACTATTTACGTTATACACATAGATAAATTGAGTAAAGCTTACAGGTAGTTGATGGGAGCAGGGGTGACGCGTGGATGAGATAGGATCCCAGGTTTAAACCTCGCTAAAGTCTGCTCTTTCTTTGACCTTGATCAAATCATTTAGCGTCCAACTGCTCCAGTCACCCAGATTTTGAAATGGGAAGAAAGAGGAACCCACTGAAAACAAAATGTTGCATCACAGCTGGGTTATACTGGGTAAATAAATTGTAACCCTGCCCCCTAAAAGTATGGTAGGATTGCCATTAGAACATCTGAATTTGTTCTCTAGTTTTCTTCTCTGCCGAAGTGACTCTTTTGGTTGCTATCATGAGCTAGGTTTCCTTTCTGTCAGGAAACTATTTAGTATGTTGTCCTGAGAATTGGCCTCATTCATAAAGTGAATTCACCATTCCACATCACCCTTTCCCCTGATTAGTGCACACACTCCTCACAGGACATTTGGTGCACCTTGGAGGAGGAGAGATGGGGTAGAACCTTGAACTTTGCAGACCTACAGTGCCTCCTTAAGAGTGTAACAGGGCCTTGAAATTGCAGAAGCCAAGTGCGGTGGGGGGCAGATAATGAGAGGAGGAGTCAAAGGAGAAGGCTGCCTTGAATTTAGTGGTATTCTGTCCTGTTTTGCATACCCATTTTCAAGGCGAAACACTTTTCATCCTACTGGAATACCACTCCTCCATGCAGTCACTCTACAGTTATATCTGTAGCATGCTCTTATGGATAGGTGGAATTGTATAACTGCTTGGTGAGGCTGCACCTCGAGTACTGCGTGCAGTTTTGGAGGCCACATTTAAAGACTGGTAATGAGAACTGCTACACTCCTAGAGAGGGTCTAAAGGAGGGCAGCCAAAATGATCTGGGGCCTGGGGGAGAGGACCTATGAGGGGAGGCTCAAGGAGCTCGACGCGTACACCCTGGAGGAGAGGAGGGACGAGGGGACATAATGGAAGTCTTCAAGTACATGAAAGGGTTTAATAAGGGAGGCCCAGTCAGGGTACTCCAAAGGAAGGAGGGTGGGGCAAAAAGAGGTCAGGGGTGTAAACTGGAAGGGGGCGCAGGCTCAGAGGGGAGAGGAGATGTTGTTGTTATTTCACGGAAAGGGAGGTGGAGCCATGTAATGCACTGCCCGGGGAGCTGGTAAAGGTGGAGACTGTGGATGGGTTTAAGAGGGGATGTGACGGGTGCAGGGGGAGGGTAAATATAACCAGGCCCAATACAGGTGGAACATCTGGGACTGGGGACAGTATAACCCAAAGGGGGGACACCAAAATCGGCCCTCAGTGCGGGTGCTGAAAACTGAGCAGACTCTGCCGACCCAGACTGTCCACTGGGTCACCCTCATGTGCAGTCGGGCCATCGGAACTGTGGGAATGGCTGCCGTCATAAGACCCAACAGCCACAGAACAAATGTACCAACATACTAAAATGCCAGCAGAATAGGCTTAGTTAGTGTTAGTGTCTTTAGTATATTTGTTCTGCGACTGTTGGGTCTTGTGACAGCAGACATTCCCACAGTTCCGATGGCCCGACTGCACATGAGGGTGACCCAGTGGACACTCTGGGTCCAATGGGATCTACGCATGGACGACCTGGATCAGAGTCATGATCTCCAACAGCACGAAGAGGGATCTGCTTTGGTGGCAGGAGCTGTCCAACCTCTCCGGGGGGGGGGCCTTTTCAAACCCCCCCCTCCCGACGGATGCCTCTGGTCAGGATTGGGGAGACCACTGAACCTGAGGGAAGTGGTCCCATCAGGAGATGTATTTGCATACCAACATTCTGGAGATGAGTGGTGCTCTATGCTGTACAGGCATTTCAGACCCTCTTATGCCCAGGAACACTCCTGTTCCAGATGGACAATATTGCCACGGTCTGGTACATAAACGGAGGCATGCACTTGTACCCCCTGTGCAGGGAGTCGATGCGGGTGTGGTACTGGGCAGTCCAGCACAATCTGCACTTGACAGCAGTCCACGTCCTGTGTCTCCAACGTCCTGGTGGACAGTCTGAGCTGCACCACGGCACAGGCTCATGAGTGGGAACTGAAGCAAGACGCAGAAAGTCTGTTCAACCAGTGGAGCCATCCAGAACTGGACTTTTTGCGCCTCCGTCCAATGCAGAACTACCCAATTTTTGCTTGCTTGTTCCTGGGCGTGGTGTTTTCTGGCAAGATGTGCTGTCACTTTGTTACTAACTTAGTAACATACTAAAATGCCAGCAGAATAGGCCTAACAGTCTTTCATGTCTGCTCATTTGATCAGCCCCCACCCTGGGAGTGGACCTTGCTGCCCCCCCCCCGGCTTCTCCCTTCCCAGTCCCGGATAATCTCGCTGCACTGGATGTTGCTTCCAGAACCCTTCCCCTGTACCTGTCCCATCCCCTCTTGAACCCCTCCACCAGCCCCCTGGGCAGTGCATTCTATGGCTCCACCACCCTCTCGGTAAAGTAGCACCTCCTCCTTTCTCCCCTGAATCCCCAGCTTCCACCCATGCCTCTAGTTGCCCCCTTCTTCCTTTTGGAGCACCTTGACTGCTCCTCCCTATTACCCCTTCATGTACCTGAAGACCTCTGTCATGTCCTCCCAGTCCCTTCTCTTTTCCAATGTGTACATATTTAGCTCTTGGAGCCTCTCCCCATAGGTCCTATCCCCCAAGCCCCAAATAATTTTGGTTGCCCTCCTCTGGACCCTCTCCAGGAGTTTAATGTCCCTCTTTAAGTGTGGCCTCCAAAACTGCACGCAGTACTTGAAGTGCGGCCTCACCAAGCAGTTATACAGTGGGAGTATCACTTCCCTCCTTCTGGAGACCCCCACCTCCCAGCGATGCATCCAAGCATCCTGTTGGCATTTGCTGCTGCCCTCCAAGTCTCCGAGTTGTTGTTCATCTTGACATCCACCACCACTCCCAGGTCCCTCTCAGCCATCGAGACTTGTAGCATTCCTCCCCCCCAAGGGTGTACACTTGGCCTGGGTTTCTGGCTTCCAGGTGCAGTACCTTGCATTTCCCTGCATTGAACCTCAGCTTCCACTTTCTAGACCACCTTTCCAGAACCTCCAGGTCCCCCTGTAGGGCCACCCTCCCCTCCTCCCCATCCACCACCGCCCCCGGTTTTAAGTCCTCCGCAGAGAGACTCATCTCACTCCTGATATCCTTCCTTATGTCAGATGTAGGTGTTGAATAGGAGGGGCCCAAGGACTGATCCCTGAGGGACCCCACTAATGACCCTCCTTGGGGATGAGACTGTCCCGCCAATCACAACCCTCTGAGTCCAGTCCTGGAGCCAATTGCCTATCCATCTGATCATCTGGTTCCCCACACCCATTTCTCCCAGCTTATCCAACAGGTCCCTGTGAGTAACAGTCAAACGCCTTGCTGAAGTCAACAAAGAGGACGTCCACTGGTCTACCCAGGTCCAAGGCACTCGTCACCCAGTCATAGAACTCCACAAGGTTTGTCCGACACGATTTCCCTGGGACGAATCCATGCTGTCTATCGTCCAGGCACCCCAACTTTTCCAGGTCTCCCCCCCAGTCTCTCCTTGACAGTGCCCTCCACCTTGGTAACCACTGATGTCAGGCTGACGGGCCTGTAGTTCCCTGCTACCTCCCTTGATCCCCCCCCCCCTTGTGGATGGGCACTATATGCGCCACCTTCCAGTCTTAGGGCACCCACCCTGTGCTCAGGGAGATGCTGAAGAGGTCCGCCAGGGGTTTCACCAGGACATCCACCAGTTCCTTCAGCACTCTGGGATGTAATTTATCCGGCCCCATTGCTGTCTCCGTCTTAAGGGACCTGAGGGCTTCCCTCACTCTCTCTGCCGTGATTTCCATCTCTGCTTCCTCGTGTCCCTGCTTTGCCCCCCCCACCTGCCAGTGATGCCCCCCTCCCCAGACCCGCCGATCGACAAGGGTCTTCCCCCTCCTCAGTTTCACCTTCTCCTCCCATGTGATGATGCAGCCCCTCCCCATTTTCCTTGATGAAAACCGGCTAGTACTTGTTTAGTACCTCAGCCTGCTCCCGGGGTCTTGTGCCCATCCTTCCGTTTAATCCTGCTAATCTGCCTCTTCACCCTTCATTTTCCCCAGTGTATCTAAAGAACCCTTGTTCTCTCTCCTAATTTCCCTGGCCAGGTTCTGCTCCTTCCTTGCCTTAGCCGCCCTCACCACCCTAGTGGCCCTTCTGGCCATCGGCTCGTACTCCCCTCGATCCCTTTCACTCCTTGAGCACTTGAATTGCCTATAGGCTGCCTTCTTTTCCCTCACCACCTCCTGAACCTCCCTGGTCCACCAGCAGGGTTTTCAGACCCTATCGCATTTTCGTCTTACTCTTGCGCAGGTGCTGGTAGCATCCTGCACCCCCTCCTGATGATTTCCCACCTACTGTCAGCGTCCACGTCTGGCCCAATCCCATCCAATTGCTCCTTAAGGATTATTCCCATTTCCTTGAAATCCGCCCCACTGAAGTCAGTTACCTTCGTCTTTGTGCAGCCTTCTACCCCTCCTAGGTTCAGACAGAACCAGCCCGTGGCCTGGTCGCTCCCTGCCAGCCGGTTCCTTACCTCCAGGCCCCCAGTCTGGTCACTGTCTGCCAGGACCACATCCAGTATCTGCGCCTCCCTGGTCTGTTCCCCCACCTGCTGAGTTACAAACACGTCCTGAAAGACGACAACAACCTCTGTTCCCTGGCTACCTTGTTGGACAAAGAGGTTTCTGTATGCCTTCCCTTACTTCCCAGTTCTGCAGAAAGTCTTGCTGACGCTTCAGGCGGAGGGATGCAGACATGATTCTCATTGCCCCTGTATGGCCTCTGCAGATCTGGTCCCCCTGCTGCAACAGCTAGCGTTGGAAACTCCAGTACTGCTGCCTCTCCTGCATGACCTTCTCACTCAGGAGCTGGGCAGTCTGGTGCACCCGGGCCTTAGATCTCTCCACCTGCATGCGTGGCACCTCTGGATGAAGCGTTGTCACATATCAGGGTTTCCTCTGGAGTAGCCCAAGTTTTTGTGGAAGCCAGAAAGCCCTCCGTCAGAATTATGTATGCTATGAAGTTGAAGAGGTTCACTATCTGCGCGACTTGCCAGGGATCTGGACCCCTTTTCTTGCCCGGCGCACCAGGTCCTTGAGTACCTGTTGCAGCTTTCTGATTTGGGCCTCAGCCTCGCTGAAGGTCCACCTTTCAGTGATATCTGCCTATAACCTTCCGGTGGACGGCAAGAGTATTGCTCAGTTGAAGGTCCCTAAACTTTCCTTAAGGGGATATCCTTCATGAGAAACCTCCAGTCTATAGCCCAGTTCCCCCCTGGGATTTGAACTTTATTTTAGAGAAGCTTACTTTGCCTCCTTTTGAACCGGCAGCAAGCTGTGATATGCGCTATTTGTCTTGGAAAGCGCTATTTTTAGTTGCCATTACCTCATCTTGAAGAATTTCCGAGCTTCATTTCGTCATTTATAAGGAGCCTTATTTAATTTTCCACAGACAGGGTGGCTTGAGGACTAACCCTTCTTTTCTTCCGAAGGTGGTATCCGAGATGACATTAAACCAGAATATACAACTGCCGGTTTATTATCCTGACTACTCCAGCGGGGGGAGAACACCTTTTATACACCCTAGATGTGCACAGGGTCTTGTGGTGTTACATTTCTCGGACAAAGAGATTGCACAAGTCGGACCAGTTACTTGTTTCCTTTGTGCCCAAATGTCAGGGCTTTGCTGTTTCCAAGCAATGCCTTTCCAAGTGGTTGGCTAACTGCATCATTTTCATTTACCAGAAGTATGAGAAACCACTTCCGGGGAGGTCAAGGGGCATTCGACCTGCGGCATGGCCACCTTTACTGCCTTTCTTAAAAATGTGTCTGCCTCTGACATTTGTGCTGCAGCTACATGGAGTACCATCCGTACTTTCATGAAGCATTAGTCTGGACATTTCCTCTAGGTGCAGGGCCGACTTTGGACTGACTGTCCTTCAGGGCCTATTCTCCTAGTCTTCTTCCTTCTCTGTAGACACTTCCACCTCCCGGACCTCGGTCTCAGACTTTTCCTTCTTGGCTGCTTGGAATTCAGTCCTGTGTTGTAATGACCTACTGCAGGAACCCTCTTGAAGTAAGATATAACTGTTATGTAAGAACTTACTGTAACAGTAGCTCTTCGAGAGAGGTTCCTGCAGTAGGTCATATTTTTCCCTCTCTCCTTCCTCCAACTTCTGCTTATTCTTTCCTTTCCCAGGGTGCTCTTTAGCAGCTCAAGGCGTTTTCTCCTTTCTCCCATTTACTTTTCCGAGGTTTCTGGCAGGAGAACTGGACGGCAGGCTTGGGGACCGCTCCCTTTATAGTGTCACGCTGACGTTCCATCAGATGACGCCAGAGGTGTTCTCCTGCTATGGATTGCTAGCTAGAAGATTGCCATGTGGTCCTGACGCCAGGGGGCGCAGTCCAATGTTGTAATTACATACTGCAGGAACCTCTCTCGAAGATCTGGTATGGTAAATTCTTGCGTAACTGTTAGTTTAGGAAGCATCATGGTATTGATACTGTTGGCAATTTCTGGTACTGTGCTATCCGTGGTTTGCGGTATGCTGTGATTTATCTAACCTTTAAATGATTTTATTTTTTTGTACTTGTAGGGAGGACTTCTCTTCTGCCGCAGTTCTTTCTGAACTACAATGAGTCAGAGGACACAATTCTTTTTTTATATATTTCAAAGTAAGGGTACTTAACAGAATACCGTGGTGGTATAAAAACTGCAGTATTACGTGGGACAGTCTTACTGTGATTATCGTGCTATCAGAATGTCATACCTTTACATCCCTACTTGTAATTAAAAAAAAAAAAAAATTGGCACCACCCAGTTGTTTGCCTAACTTGCTTTGCTTCTAGCTGGCCGCCTTTTTTTTTTTTTTTTAAACCGTGGATTAGTAAGCTTAAATAGGTCAAAGAATTTGATCCTGCCCATTTTCACCATAATAGATTCCATACATCGTTCATT